>JASDDO010000004.1:227259289-228625896 GCA_030015575.1 Agapanthus africanus | reverse complement strand
ATATCTAGGGCGCCGTCAGTCCAGACCGGCCCCTACCATCCATCTCAAGACCACGTCGGTATCCTCCGATATCTGACGCGTCGGGTAAATCACCGGTAGGTAGTGCTCCTGCCAGGCACACATCGTCATCATCACTCGCTTCTTGCCCCAGGGTACCTTACCGGGTCCACCATGTACCCGAACGGTTCATCCGTTTCCTCGAATCGGGTCTTGAAATCCATCAGCAAACTCATGGTGGACGACTCATACATCATGGGAAAAACGCACTTTTTATTTAAAAAGAGCGAAATCAGTTTATATAAGTTTGCGGTTTCCCCCCAAATCCAGCAAATTTCATGGAAATCCGAATCCAAATCATCAATAGCATGTAAAACCATGAATATAGGCCATAAACAATGAATAACAGTATGCATGAGTGACAAGTAATAACTACAATGTTAAGCTGGCATATAAGGCAGGTACACTAATATCATGTTAAATTACCAACTAACAAGCTAAGTCAAGCAATAATATTTTCTAAGGTGTACGTGATATGGCAATTACCGATGAAGATGTGTGTGAGCCGGCAAGTAAGTGTACGTGGTACATACGCATCATCGGTAATGGTGCTGGTGTCCTAACCAATATGATATCAACATTGCAATAAGAAATTATAACATAAGTATGCGATGCGAAGCGAACCACAATAATAAGCGGGAGCTGAATACTAGACGCAACTGTAACAAACCTGCATTAATCTAATATAAGTCCTACAAATGGTGCCTTTTGAAATAACACGAATCATGGGGTTTTGAAAATAGGGGCTACGGTATTTTATGAAAAGATACGTCTTTTGAAATATCCGTAGGATCCCTTGGGCTGTCTTTTAAAATACCCACGATTCGTTAGTTTTGAATAGGTAAGAAGTCTAATCTAATCTAACAACTACACTAAACTATACGCTGAACTAACAAGCAGAACTACAGGTAAGGAAACCGCCTATCATCTGAGTCGATACATATACACACCTGTATATGTATAGTCGGTGATCCCGCCTCAATAATATCATATCTATAACCAGACATCCCAAGTCAAGAGTGCGGATCAATTAGCAATATATAGCTCGTATGTAAAACCGTCGTACGGCATCTCCAAAATCTGGGGTTTACGGGTCAAAATCATATCATCACACTATTCATCCGGGTTCCTCTTTATCAAAGATCATAGTTTAATGTACTGACCTATGTCTAATACAATACTAAAATCATCATATAGTCATGATCTGACTACAGATCGACAATCTCGTACAATCCGATACCGTCAGCACATAGCATCATCAAGGGGTAATACATCGCCCAATACGCCTAGGATCAATATCCTAGCATATCATGCCTCATATCACGATCACATGTCGACCATTTTATTTATAAACACTATTCACCCATATCGCCGCCCCAAGATCCGCTATAATACCAGGACGTACCTCATTACGAATCCGGCCATATCACCGAAATCACAACCACAAAACAAATCTCATCGACTCAGCTCAATCCCAAGTATCATCCTCAAATCCGTATGTGAACACATAGTCCCATACCCATGTGAACACATAACTATAAAGAATCCATGAGCACATATAAATAGGAATGTATGGAAGTATGTATGTGAGTATGTGTAGTGCAACACTACCCGTAGGGTTCGCAACACTAAAATAATCCAATACACCAATATCCATCCTAAACATAGTTTATTAATCCCAAATAACATATAATAATTGTTGGTGTGTATACGCATCCGTATACACCACCACGGACTGCGGGGGTGCTATACGCCATCCACCCGACTTCTCCCCGTAGATATAAATCTACTCACCTGGTCCTCGCTCACCGGTGCCGACGTCGCCACGCGCTTGCTTGTCGTCTCGAAGTCCACATAGGGTACCTACATATCATAACGCACCGTATCGCATTAAAATCCGACCTCATGACCAAACGACTCACGAATCCCACATAGGTCAAAACCTATGGTTCGCTCTCTCAAATCAACCCAAAACCCTCGACATCGGCGTACAAATGCCAAGTGATCGAGAAAAACACAAACGGGCCATTCGTGGTTTCACAACCCGACACAAAATATATATATATAATTGGGTTTACTTCATCAAAACTTCAAATTCTCTTTAAAACCTATTTTTCCCGAAACTCTACTAAGCAAAATTTAACCGTTTTAGCACAAAACTTGCTATTTAAACAAATCTAGCGGCCGCAATGTTCACTAATTAGCTTAATTAGGCTACATAAACTTTAACTAGATTTTATCACACTAATCTGTATTAAAGCAAAATTTTTAGTTAGCACAATACCCAATTTTTACCATTTCGAAGCAACAATCCACAAATCCATAACTAGACTAGGTTTTGCATGCTCTAAAATGTTGATCTACACATTATATAACTAATAATGTGATAAAAACTCTAACAATATTTTAATCTCATATTTTCGAATTGAATCTAAAAACCTAGTTTGCAACAATTAAGCAATTTGGACAATTTAGTTGTAACAATTCGAAATTTAGCAATTAGGTTAGGTTTAAGCATACTAAAGATTTGAAACCACACATCACAACCAACCTCAAGTGATCAAACCCTAGCTCCAAATCAAAACCCTCACTTGAATTTCAAAACCCTCTCTTTAGATTTCAACTTTCAATTAAACCCATAATAAAACACCTAATTAGCTTGGATTACAACAATTATTAACAAGGTAACAATTAGAGTAAGATTGTACCTCACAAAACTAGAGATCTAGCATAAAAATCTTGGTCTCCAAAATGGCTTTTTGCTTCATGAATCCAAGCTAGATGGGTCAAGGAATAATGGGTAGGATTTAAATTAGGAGATTAATGAGGTTTTATATGGATTTTTGAGGCATTTTGTGATGAATTTTGTAGTGAAATGAGAAGGAGAAGATGAGGGAGGCTGCAGCCATAGGGCTCGGCTGAAATGGGAGAGGGGATGAGTGAGGAGAGAGAGAGAGAATGGGGTTTTATGGCAAAAGTGAAACAAAACCCATACCCCAAAGTCAACACTTATACACTTTTTCTTTATTCATTCTTCTCTTTTGTTGTTTGTTTGGACTTTTCTTTTCTCAAGTGGGGAATTGGGGGCAGCAAGGGTTCGGCCACAATGGAAGTGGGGGTGGGTGAGTGTGTGGGATGAGGGAAATGATAAATATTATACCCCAAATCTCCATTTACACTAAAAAAAGCCTTTTTTTCTTCAATAATTTCTAAACCGTTTTGGCAAACGATTTCGTTTCAAAAACCACATGATAAAATTTTATTTAATGTGTCATGATGCACAAAATTTGTTTCAACTCATTCCAATTTGTAATTTTCCTTAATTAAATATATTAGTGACGGCTTAAAATAATATTAAAATAATTAATTTCGGAAAAATTTTCAGAAAATTTGAAATTTCACCAGTGGCTCAATAAACACCAAATACTAGAAATTACATAACTTGAATATGTATATTTAATTTTTATAATAAGATATTTGTATTTTGACTTTTTACAGAAAACCCCCTTATTTTACCGATTTTCCGAAATTTCACCGAAACGATTTTCAAAACGCTACAGGATATGTACTTGACTGCTAGGATTATGATGAGATCATACTAGTGGGGACAGGGTGGTCCAAAAGTACATCCTTTAATCAGTTCCTAATTGAGGGAATATCGAGACTTGGGCATCGATATTCCAGAGAAGACTAGTATGTACGTTTCTTGTCCCTTAGAGGGCGATGGTTGATCCCACAACCATTGGTGTGTGACATTAAAGATTGTACACAGGTTCTCATTGGAGAATGGGTACACCGAGGACTCCAAGTTGGTAGTATACCTATCGTCAGATAGCAGTCCTCTGGTGACACTGGTACATGTTAGTCTGTAGACCCGAGATCGTCATAGAGTCTTGTGTGTCTCCTACTGTGCTTTGATTTCCTCCCTACCACGCTCAAGAGGAGTTGTGCAAACAGGTGGATTTTTGGTACAGTCCAGAGTCACATGAAGGCAATGAGCAATAGGAGTGGTTTCGTCTCTCCCGGTATCGGGGGTTGATGTTGCACAATACTCAATTGGCTATAACTGGATGTCCCTGGCCAGGGCTGCTGCTGAGAATTACTGATAAGTGCTATCAATAGTTTCTTGAACCATTATAGGCCAGATATCGGCATGACTTATCACCTTACTGGGGTCTGACATTTACCACTCTTAGACATGATATGCGACATATCAGACGAAGAGACCGGACTGTACGGTAGTGTTAATGATAGGCTTCATGGAGAGTATGGACAGGCTTGCATGTTGATCTTCATATCGCTCAATACCCGGGTAGCCGTTACGTCCAGCTAGTACCACTGACGGCTTGTCGGTGACAGAAGTGATCATCACCTACTGCTGGCGTATTGACGAGTCTTTAGAGTCCCACACAGAAATTCCCTGGTTCAAGCGAAACGAAGTAGGACACATATGTGATATGTGTGTGGGCCTGATTAACTACGTGTATGTGATACCGTATTGTAATCTGGAAGTTATCTGTTATTAGTTCGGTTATATGTGATATAATCAGATTGTCAAAGCAAGTGGTGATTTGCTAATGTGATATACAGATAAATGATATTAGTCGGTCATATGTGATACAACCGGATTATTAAATCAAGTGTTGATTTAATAATGTGATATATATTATATTTGATATAATTATATCTTAACTAATATCATTAGCTCACTAAAATTTTTATTATACGTATTAATATATATATGATATATATATATATATATAAATATATATATATGTAGCATGACATAAATTTCAATTTTATGAAAATAGAAATGAGGTGGAAAATGGGTAGACTTTGGGAGCATGGTTGCAAGCATGGGCTTTTATCTTTGTTTATTCATCTTGACTCACTATTCAAGCATATTTGCAATTTTATATTGCAATAATTCCATTCTTGAATGAGTGAGGGGTCAAGAGTTGCCATTCTCACTTGCTTATTCAACACTTAGCTATTTTCTTGAGTTGCTCCCATTTTTGCTCTCATGCTCTTTAGCTTCTTCTTCTTCCTCAATGTCATGGTTCAAGCTTCAACCCTCTCATGTGATGTGAACCATGAAGCTTGAACACAAACTTGTGACCTTTAACATCCCCTACTTCACCATCTTATACATGACTAACGATCGAGTGTAGCGTGTTTCCTACGCTAAAGAGCTTAGTGTAGGGTTTTTTGGTACAACCACAAGGTTTCACAAGGTATCAAACATGTTAATTTCAAATTTTCTAGTGTGCCAAACAACCTAACCTAAGATCTAACTAAGTTTTAGAAGCAAAATAATAAGTAAATCTAAGTGATAACGGAATACAACCTTTGTAGACCGGTCCTTCACTTCAATAGCTCCTTGTAGTGGTCCCTTCGTTGCGATCATGATACTCCCTGACTCTTGCATGGCTTCTCAAGGTGAAACGAACGGTCTTGCTTGAACTCTTCGAGGCCGAAGATGATCTATGTTGAGGAGGCACTAACTCAAGCTATTTCTTCACTAATGAGAGATTAGTGAAGCTAACACCCTATACTAAAGTGATAATCTTATAGGGGATGATGAAGTAGGATGTGGGCTCACTTTAGTTTTATTTTTCTCACAATATTTTCTCTCTTTAGAAAAATCTAGCATGGTTTTCCTCAAGGTTGAAGAAGATGAGATCAAAAGAAGAGAATGAACTAATGAGGTGAGAGAATGAACCATGGGTGAATTTGTATCATATAGATAACTCATGTAGAGACATAACCATGGCTAAATTATAATGGTTAGGTTAATAAATATCTTAAGTAAAATAAAATGAGTGGACTAAGTCAATGCATCCATAAGCTTCTACAGGCTTCATTCATGTGGCTATTTATCCACTAATTTTGGAATTACTTTAAATACTTAAACCCTACTTTATAATTAGTATGGTGTAAGTCTCATACACCCATGTAGTGTGTGTCAACAACCATGACACAAAATAATATACATTAATATATATCACATGCACACAAATGAGAAAAATGAATGCTTAAGTGAGCTTATATTAGTCAATGTAAATTAGTATATCTAATATACAATTATACACTAAATTATCAAGTCAACACTTGATTTAATAATACGGCTATATCACATATAATCGACTAATATTAAATGTACCATCTTATCGAATCAACACTTGATTCGATAACCCGGCTATATCACATATAACCGACCAGTACGAATAAACCGTGAGAATATAATACGGTATCGCATACTCATATTATTCTCGATCCTGCACATATCACATATGTGCTCCTACTTCGTTTTTCCTGAGCCAGTAAAACCTCTATGTAGGACTCTAAAGACTCGTCAATACGCCAGCAGTAGGTGATGATCACATCAAGTACCCATACCCCGTCAGCGGTACTTGATGGACGTAACGGCTACCCGGGTATTGAACGATCAGAAGATCAGCAATCAAGCCCACTCTAACTCCTGCAAAAGCCTATCAGTAACACTACCGTACAGTCAGGTCTCCTCGTTTGATATGTCGCATATCTAGTCTAGGGGTTGTTGTAAGTGCACGGCGGCGCTCCGGCCGACAACCCGACGGCCAAACGCGGAAGCGGTGAAAAACTTTAATTTTTGCGGACTTAGCAAACCGGCACCACCGCGCACTAAACACCCGGATCGTAACCATTAACAAGTCTAAGCTAACTAGAAGATGGGTTAGAGATATACCGACTGATCCGAGTCCTCCGGTCTTCATCTCCACTTCGATCTCCTCGCGGGATCTCCGTCCGTCTTCTCCTTGCCAGAAGGGCACCACATTGCCTGCGTCTTTTACGGGCTCCCGCCTCTATACCGAGGCAACTCGGGCGCGAAGTAGGCTAGCCGACGCGTCCAAGATTTGCTGTAGACTAGTGTGGAAACTTGTCTCTTTGGGGTTTAAGAGGAGTTGCCATGATGGAGAAATTGAGCATGCAAAGGAAATGAAAATGGAGCAAGCATAAAAAATTGAGCTCGGCCACAAGAAGAAAAAGCTCACTGGAAAATGGAAGCAAGCACTCTCTCTCTCTGTGCTGTGAAAATATAATGAGCCTCATTTTCTAAGCTCATTCAATTCCAATTAATCCCATTGCCACCATATATATAATAATGCATGCTCACTGCAATCAACAAATCCAGTGCACTCATTTAAAAGCACTAATAAATTAATCCCTCATCTTTATTCATTCCAGCACACTCAAAATTCATTCATTCCTTTACTATGGAAACAATCCACTATACATAATTAAAGCACACTCCATTCCCCACAGTGGTCGGCCCAATCCCAATAAACCCATACCTACACATGTCATAATAAATGGATCATGGAGCAAAGAAGCAATCATATCAATACTTTTGCAATAAACCCCCTTCCACAAAATGTTAATTGCAAACTTGCAATTAACACCCTCCAACGAAAAGTCCGACCGGGAAGGAAAAAGAGAAAATCGGCCGGAACGGAATGCAAACTGGCAACCCCAGAAAACTGGTCCCATAATAAATTACAGGAAAACCCCGATACTGTGCATACACACCCGCATTTGTATTTCGACCGGATACAAATGCAAAGAGACAAAACTACACTATCAAATACCAAGATCCGGCTTAAGCCAAAGCCGGCTAGTAAAAACTGTCCGATCACGATCTGTGGAATACCGCACGTATCTGATCGAACCCTGCCATATCTCCATACGGCCTCTATAGCGTTTCGCCCGAAACTTGAGTAACTGAGTGTGGTGGACTCTAAAGACTCGTCAATGCTATGGCTGTGGATTTAACCACTAGCACGTCAGAGGTATAAGCCAATACGTGACGGGCCACCAGCTATTGACCAAAAGGGACGTCGATGAGCGAACTCATCCTGACGCCCTACTGAGCCTGTCAGTGACAATATCCGTACAGTCCGGTCCGTTCGTCTATGAGCATCGCATGTCGGGCCTAGGGGGTTGGTAAAAGTCAGACCCCCAAAAGCGGAACAAGTCGTGTCGGAGTGTAGCCCAGAACACCCTGAGATACTACTGGAATACCTACCAGTAAATCTCCTGCCTTGGCCAAGGTCTTTGAGTAATGGCTCTCCTAGACACAGCGCGACCTCACCCCCAATACCGGGAGAGACGAACCCCCGAAGATCCGCTCACTGCCTCCATGTGGCTCGGGACTGTACCCAACTAAAACCTGTTTGCACCACTCCTTTGAGCCGTGGTAGGGTAGTAATCAAAGCACAGTGGGAACTCACACGAGACAAATGACGATCCCCAGGTCGATGAACTAACCTGTACACATGTCACCTGGGAACTGGTATCTGACGTCAGGTATAAGACCAACTAGCATGTTCCCGGCGAGTCCTGTCCGGTGTACTCATAACCCAATGAGCACCTGTATACATCTTAGGTGATCCAACTGACACCAATGGCTTGTGAGACCGGCCACCGCCCCTCGTCGGGGTCTCGACTGTATACACTAGTCTACTCTGGAGTATCGATGCCCTGTCTCGTAACTCCTACGACTAGGGACCTTTTAAGGATGTGCTTATAGACTACCAGCTCCCACGTATATGATCGCCCTCATACTGCCGGTAGTCAAGCAAGAATCCTAGGGGCTCTATCAACGTGCAATAGTGATCTGTCATGTCACTTAAAGCAGTACACGATGATAAAGGTAAACCAGATAGCATACTATCATCTTGAGTAAGACTGTCCTACTGGGACATGTCCTCCCCTCAATCATTGCAATCACGTGCCTGTGATCCAATAATTGACTCTGAGGGCACTATCTTCAACAATCTCCCACTTGCACTCAAGGCTAATTATTGCGATGTCGCATACTCACAGCCCGTGTGATACCGAACACCCAACTCCTCTACTAGTCAGTCTCACAAAAACCGTTTGTGAAACTATTGCGTTCGAGGAATAGCCTCAGTGAGTGGATCCGCCTTGATGTTTCTTTCTATGTCTCTCTATATCTTAAATTCGCGGAGAAAACCATCTCCCGAAATGAGCAATACCTGTCTTAGAATGTCTGGATGTCTGATGGGACCTAGCTCATAAGTGAACTCCAAATCCAAACTTCTTAGACTGTATCGTCAACTGAATCTAATCAGTATCCTGCGCCATGCCTCCCTTAGTAGTGCCTTGGACCACCTGTCCAAAATACTGCCCCTCGTCAGAAGGAAAAACTAAAACTCTGACAACCTCCTTGTCTTCCATGTCACCTTGGAAGCCTGGAATGATAATTGTCTCCCGAAAGAGGCTTTCGTTATCATATCCCTAGAACAGCCACTTATGTTTTAAAACTGCTTCCGACTGTTTCTCCAGGATTGGATCAATATCAACTTATTGCATCTAGTGCAAGAACAACATCTGGTGTGGTACTTGACATCTCATGATTGACTCAATTGCCTAAGCAAGTGATCTGCCAATCATGCACATCCCTCTCTACTTTAGTCTATAAGACACCTTTAGAGAGGGTGACTCCATTACCTGCAGGTATACTACCGTGCCAGGAGTCGTCCATTCTAAATACTCTTAGAATGCTGTCAAAGTACCCTGATTGGGAAACCACCCAAATCTAGATCTAAAACCATAGATCTAGTAACCAGCATGTCTGATATAATGTCCAAGTCCTTTGTGGAGAAACCACTGTGTGACGACCGAAGTATAACCGATCGTAGTATAGGAATATCACTTCCTACTACCTTCTCAACAGATCCATCCCCTATTCTGATGACGTCAAACCTATGACTGTCACATCAGAAATAGATGATCTATCTCCGCTACATCTGCTTTAGTCTATAAATAGACATAAGCCTGATGTCCACCAATGCTTCCGCTGCTCCCACTGACTACGACAACCCTCTGGCAGAGTCATATAGACGTGCACTTCTAAAGCAAGTTTAGAACTACGCTATACTCATCCTCCTGTCGGGTCTCGCAGCCTGGAACAACAACAATGGCATGTGTGGGTAAACAAGAACTTCCCTTTCACCGTCCTTGAGGCTACCGGAGTACCTCTCGGGTGCCTGAAGTTACCCACCTTATCTGCGGAGTGGCCAATGGAATGTCAAATCAGATTGAATCTTCAGGTTCCTTATCAAATCTTCAGTAATCGTTTGTGGTTCTGGAATCACTTCCAGTTCTACCATACTCCCACTACTGTTTTTGAAAAAATCCATTTTTAATAAAACTGTGGCGAGTCTAGAACAATATTTCTATTGATCTGCCAGATGGTAGAAAATCAACCCTCGTCATAGCCTGGGTTAACCCACAAACAGCCATCACAGAAACGTGCCTTGAGTTATCCAGAGTCTGGTTTTAATCATAAGCCGGACAACTCCCCGTACCTTAACAATGTTAAGATATGAACTGTACTATATCCAATATAGAACCAGAGGCACTGATTTAATTTAACTAGATTCAAATCATGCAGCTGTCTCCGGTGCATGTCAACTAAATGGAAGGAGGCCGATCAGCGTTACTCAACTTAGGAGTGCTTCCAATTATGAGTAACCTGAAAGAGAAGCAATTTCTCTTTATTACTATCAACTGAATACCATACACAAGTATCTACATCTTCGATCACTTTGAAGAATCCCGATACTTGCTACACCTGGTTCTCTACTCTATTCAAATACCTATAACTCCTCAAAACTTAGACTCTGCGTTTCTACGAAACACATGTCTAAGAACTAGAGAAGTTAAAAGTAAATAGAATATAGTATGAGGACCAACCCCTCTGTCCTAATGGACACTGGACAACATACAATACTCTGTATAAGTTCGCTGAGTCTAACAACTCATTCACTGTGTGTCGTAGGTTGAAAACTGTACTTATGGTTAAGAAGAATTACACCGCTGTTTAATGCTCCTTACCTAACCATCCACTGATATAGGTAAATGTCATCGACATAATATCAAAAAGGTATATCTCACTCTATGAAAATAGACATACAGATATATCAATTTGAAATTGGTGCACAACAGCGGATATTCAAAACCAAATATTTGCCGACCGGCAAACAGCCCAGGTGATTTCCTCAAATATCACCAATTCCAACGAATCCCGATATAATGAGGATGGTCACCTAATTCCCAATAACTTACTCCCACTCATCATCTGTAAAACCATACAGATGTGAGAATCATACCTGGTAAATACATACCCTGAAACAAGTGTCTAATCGGGAAATCAGTCTTCTTTTAACAGTACACAGAGAAACTGAAACATTGAAACGTTTCGGTGGGGTATCCAGGTATTCCTAGTAATGCCT
Source organism: Agapanthus africanus (assembly GCA_030015575.1). Taxonomy (NCBI): domain Eukaryota; kingdom Viridiplantae; phylum Streptophyta; class Magnoliopsida; order Asparagales; family Amaryllidaceae; genus Agapanthus; species Agapanthus africanus. The sequence continues at coordinate 228,614,539 of JASDDO010000004.1, read as the reverse complement.
CTACCATTATCCAGATTCACAACTATAACCGTATAATTCTTTGCCACCTCTCCAAATCCCTTTATATGTCTTTAGTCATTACCTTCTGTACACCCCTTTAGGCCAATTGGTTTTCTTCCTTCCCTACCGTTCGGCACCAGGCTATGGTTTGGAAGAAGACTATCCAAAAAGCATAAAGGGTGTGCTGTCCTGATCCTAGGAGCACTCGCAACGCGAGAGAAGGTGAAGATAAAAGACACCTGAATGTACTTTATTCCTATTTCTCCTGAACCAGGATCCATCCCCGAACTGGAACAAGTTCCTTTCGAGTTCGTATATAACCATACGATGGATTATCCAATAAAATGGGATCTTCGTAGTGATACGGAGTGTCCTGGAGAAATACAAAGGTGATTTAGGATTGGCGAAGAAATACTTGGTTTGGTCGTGAATAGCAGTCGCAATTTACTTTGCCCTCTTACTAATCCCTTGCTTTGTCTGAACTTAATACCTTCTGTACACCGTTTAGGCTAACTGGTTTTCTTCATTCCCTACCGGTCGGCACCAGCCTATGGTTTGGAAGAAGACTATCCAATTTGCATAATAGGTGTACTACTCCTAAACTAAGGAGTACTCGCAACCTGAGAGAGGGTGAAAAGAAAAGACAACTGAATAATCCTATCCGTTTTCTCCAGAACCAGAAACCATCCTCGAAGTCCTTCGAGTTCGTATATAACCATACGATGGTTTTGTCCAATGGAAGTGGACGTTCGTAGTAATACGGGGTGTCCTGGAGAAAAGGGTAAAAGTAGGAGTGGCAATGAGGTTCGCAACTCTGACAATCCAAAAGCCAGTGTTAAGAAGGTTCGGTCAACTTGGTCACTGAGTCATAGTCTTAGGGTCGGGTCAATGGTCGCTGCCAAGAGAGAGAGAAAAGAAACACTCAGCGTGCACTCTATCCTAGATCAGAATGGTTATCACTTAATCTAATCTGGAAACCTCCCACTGTACCTCAAACTCTCCTCCAAACCTGAAAGAAGAATTAGTCGGGGTCACCCGAGGAGTAAACCAACTCATCAGTGGGAATCGGGATCCAACTCTCATCGCATGATAACGTGACGGAATCCGCTCACGGTATCACACTCCAGAAGGTATACGCATATCTGGCAAGTTTCGGTTCTTTTGAAACTCCCGATGTGATTTCTGCCCCATGCTCTTATGACCTTGACTAAGGCCAACAAATCATAAGTCACATGTCAAGTTCTACCCGTCATTGTCCAGGTTGATTTGAACCCACCCGTACAAGCCCTTGACTAGGGCCAACAAGGCTATACGACTGTCCCAAACCAACACATCTATCTATGCAGCATATGAATATCCAATAGCTACCAAACACTGTGCCTTGACTAAGTCCAACAAATACAGCTTGAATACTATTGACTACCCATATGAAACGACGGAGGGCTACGAATGGTTTCTGGCGAAAACCTTTAACGTAATGAACTTGATATCGTTGAAGGAACGGATAGCTTTTTAGAAAATATAGTGACGAAAACCTTTACTAAAGAGGTCACTCCCGGTGAAGGGATCTCGGCTCTTTCCCCGTAGAATGGGGTGCAGGATATTCCAACTGAATACCACGGTGCAAAGCAAAAGTAATCGGCTATAGTGAAGTTAATGCCCTGACGCAAACTTCTGTCCAAGGGGTCACTCCCGGTGAAGGGATCTCGGCGCTTGCCTCGTCGACTGAGGAGCAGGATATTCCCAATGAATACCACGATGCAAAACAAAAGAGAGCGTCCTTGCAATAACAGCTTTTTGAAAAGTGTTCCAACAACATCAGAATAGGTTTGTTTAACCTGCATTTATCCGAATCAACGCAGTCCCATCAATTAATCACACCATAAAAAACGAAAATATACTGACGTACGTATATGCCATCCGCATTCGCCACTGGGTCCCGTCATCACCCGTTAGGTTAGCTAACTAACGGCAGAGCGGGGACTGGACTAGCGCGGATGAAAAGCATATACAACATCTACTAATATATATACTAATATATAGTATTTCGCTCAAGGCGTGAATAAAATGCAACATCACAGAAATGTATAGCATCACAGAACAATACAGATATCTAGGATCCCCGGGTTTCACAGAGCCACTACTGAAACCCGACGTTCCCCTGGTCGTGTGGATAGCCTGTGCAATGAAATCCTAGACCCCTACGGGCGCGGCAAGTCACCCGCCAAAACCTAAAGCGAGACAGCCCCCTTCAGCGCCGTGAATGGACCACCCAGCACTCCACGGAATCCGGCAACTTGGGCACCCCTCCTGGGTCAACCTGTACCCCCTACGAGTGCGGCGAATAGCCCGCCAATCCCAGAGTGAAGCCCCTTCCGTCCCAATGCCATGAGATGCGGGCTTGTTGCCCTCTAGAACCCGGCCATCCGTGCACCCCACCGCGGTGTAATCCTAGTACAGAAAGTAAAATATACATACACCGGGTACATCGACCGCAACCAGGCCGTGCCCCAAAAGAATAATACAAACAGGCAGTGACGGCAGTCCACATGTCGGACGCTCGCCCCGCAATATCAAATGTACATAATACAACAGCACTGTACTAGCATTGCATCCAGGCTATCCCCCACGACCGATCCGCAACATCACAGCATAAACATAGAACATCAACGTGAAAGTCACGTTCGCAAATCCGTCTAACCGGGCTATAGCAGTTAGACCGGATTTACCTATCAAGTGACATTCACGGTCGCAGATATAATGTAAATACTGTAAAAAATGTGTTTAAATTTTCCGATTGATCAAACCTTAACAAGTGGGCCCCCAAACAAAACCGTAGCACTCACAGAAAACCTGGGCCCAATTTTAATACTCCATAAAACACATTTTCAACTCAGGAACATTCTGCAAAGTTTTGGGGACATGAACAGTTGTTACTGCGGCGGAAGCGCGGCCCAAGCAGGGGTTTGGCCGCGCTTTCGCGGTGGAACAGTGAGTTCATGGTACCAAATTTTTACAGTATGTTTCTAATTCCCTGCACATCACTCTGAGACAACCTGGAAATTTTTTGGACTCAAAAAAAATTCGACAGAAACTGATGTGCTTGAAACACGCGTTTTCGGGATTTTGTTCGATCGGAAACGTAAAACACATTAAACAAAGCTAGACGAAGTTAATGGCGAGGCTTTGATACCACTGTAAGTGCACGGCGGCGCCCCGGCCGACAACCAGACGGCCAAACGCGGAAGCGGTAAAAAACTTTAATTTTTGCGGACTTAGCAAACCGGCACCACCGCGCACTAAACACCCGGATCGTAACCATTAACAAGTCTAAGCTAACTAGAAGATGGGTTAGAGATATACCGACTGATCCGAGTCCTCCGGTCTTCATCTCCACTTCGATCTCCTCGCGGGATCTCCGTCCGTCTTCTCCTTGCCGGAAGGGCACCACATTGCCTGCGTCTTTTACGGGCTCCCGCCTCTATACCGAGGCAACTCAGGCGCGAAGTAGGCTAGCCGACGCGTCCAAGATTTGCTGTAGACTAGTGTGGAAACTTGTCTCTTTGGGGTTTAAGAGGAGTTGCCATGATGGAGAAATTGAGCATGCAAAGGAAATGAAAATGGAGCAAGCATCAAAAATTGAGCTCGGCCACAAGAAGAAAAAGCTCACTGGAAAATGGAAGCAAGCACTCTCTCTCTCTGTGCTGTGAAAATATAATGAGCCTCATTTTCTAAGCTCATTCAATTCCAATTAATCCCATTGCCACCATATATATAATAATGCATGCTCACTGCAATCAACAAATCCAGTGCACTCATTTAAAAGCACTAATAAATTAATCCCTCATCTTTATTCATTCCAGCACACTCAAAATTCATTCATTCCTTTACTAAGGAAACAATCCACTATACATAATTAAAGCACACTCCATTCCCCACAGTGGCCGGCCCAATCCCAATAAACCCACACCTACACATGTCATAATAAATGCATCATGGAGCAAAGAAGCAATCATATCAATCCTTTTGCAATAAACCCCCTTCCACAAAATGTTAATTGCAAATTTGCAATTAACACCCTCCAACGAAAAGTCCGACCGGGAAGAAAAAAGAGAAAATCGGCCGGAACGGAATGCAAACTGGCAACCCCAGAAAACTGGTCCCATAATAAATTACAGGAAAACCCCGATACTGTGCATACACACCCGCATTTGTATTTCGACCGGATACAAATGCAAAGAGACAAAACTACACTATCAAATACCAAGATCCGGCTTAAGCCAAAGCCGGCTAGTAAAAACTGTCCGATCACGATCTGTGCAATACCGCACGTATCTGATCGAACCCTGCCATATCTCCATACGGCCTCTATAGCGTTTCGCCCGAAACTTGAGTAACTGAGTGTGGTGGACTCTAAAGACTCGTCAATACTATGGCTGTGGATTTAAACACTAGCACGTCAGAGGTATAAGCCAATACGTGACGGGCCACCAGCTATTGACCAAATGGGACGTCGATGAGCGAACTCATCCTGACGCCCTACTGAGCCTGTCAGTGACAATATCCGTACAGTCCGGTCCGTTCGTCTATGAGCATCGCATGTCGGGCCTAGGGGGTTAGTAAAAGTCAGACCCCCAAAAGCGGTACAAGTCGTGTCGGAGTGTAGCCCAGAACACCCTGAGATACTACTGGAATACCTACCAGTAAATCTCCTGCCTTGGCCAAGGTCTTTGTGTAATGGCTCTCCTAAACACAGCGCGACCTCACCCCCAATACCGGGAGAGACGAACCCCCGAAGATCCGCTCACTGCCTCCATGTGGCTCGGGACTGTACCCAACTAAAACCTGTTTGCACGACTCCTTTGAGCCGTGGTAGGGTAGTAATCAAAGCACAGTGGGAACTCACACGAGACAAATGACGATCCCCAGGTCGATGAACTAACCTGTACACATGTCACCTGGGAACTGCTATCTGACGTCAGGTATAAGACCAACTAGTATGTTCCCGGTGAGTCCTGTCCGGTGTACTCATAACCCAATGAGCACCTGTATACATCTTAGGTGATCCAACTGACACCAATGGCTTGTGAGACCGGCCACCGCCCCTCGTCGGGGTCTCGACTGTATACACTAGTCGACTCTGGAGTATCGATGCCCTGTCTCGAAACTCCTACGACTAGGGACCTTTTAAGGATGTGCTTATAGACTACCAGCTCCCACGTATTTGATCGCCCTCATACTGCCGGTAGTCAAGCAAGAATCCTAGGGGCTCTATCAACGTGCAATAGTGATCTGTCATGTCACCTAAAGCAGTACACGATGATAAAGGTAAACCAGATAGCATACTATCATCTTGAGTAAGACTGTCCTACTGGGACATGTCCTCCCCTCAATCATTGCAATCACGTACCTGTGATCCAATAATTGACTCTGAGGGCACTATCTCCAACAGTTGTAAATGTCAGACCCTAATAACCGATAAGTCATGCCGATACGAGGCTCATAACGGGTCGAGAAACTACTGATAAGACTTACCGGTAAATATCTAAATCAGCCTTGGCCAGGGACATCCCTGTTATGGCCAATCGAGCACAGCGCAACATCAACCCCCAATACCCGGGGAGACGAAACCCCTCCTATCGCTCATTGCCTCCATGTGACTCAGGATTGTACCCAAAATCCACCATTTTTCATGTCCTCTTGAACGTGGTAAGGTGGAAATCAAAGCACAATGGGAATCACACAAGACTCTATGACGATCTCGGGTATACAGACTAACTTGTACCAGGGTCACCAAAGAACAGCTATCTGACGTCAGGTATAATACCATCTAGGAGTTTTCGGCGAGTCCATCCAGTGTACACAGTCTCCACTGAGCACCCGTATACCATCTCTGATATCAAACACCAATAGATATGGTATCATCCATCACCCATCTCATGGGTCGAGAAGCGTATACGCTAGTCTACTCTAGTATATCGATGCCCTGTCTCGATATACCCACGACTAGGAACATTAAAGGATAAACTTATGGACTACCCTGGCCCCACTAGTATGATCTGCATCATAATCCTGGTTGTCAAGTACAAATCCTAAGGGCTTTACCAGTATATAACCATAAGACAGTAAGAGACAAGTACACATGTTAAGATAAAGAGCAACCAGATAGCATACTATCATGTCGAGCAAGAAAGTCCTCTCTATATATGTCCAAGCATCCACTATAATATACATCATATGTACAATAATGGCCTCTAGGGCATACATACAACTAACAATCTCCCACTTGCAATAGGGTCAGCTGTTGTAGTATCGCAAACCCAACATCCCGAAGAGTCTCTCGAACTGTATCTGGGGAATGGCCTTCATGAGTGGATCCGCTGTGTTGTTCTTCGTGTCAACATTCCTGACCTTGATCTACTGGCGATCAATTATCTCTCGGATCAGGTGATACCGCCTCAGAATATGCCCGGATCGCTGATGGGATCTGGGTTCCTTGGCCAAAGCCACCGCTCCATTGTTATCACAATACAAGGGTATTGGATACTCAATGAATGGAACCACTCTAAGTTCAGTTATGAACTTCTTCATCCAAACAGTCTCTTTGGCAGCATCGTTGGCGGCGATGTTTCAGCCTCCATCGTCGAGTCTGCCACAGTTTCCTGCTTGGATCTCTTCCAGCATACCGCCCCTCCATGGAGGGTAAAGACAAATCCCGAGTGCGACTTAGAGTCGTCATTATCACTCTGGAAGCTCGAATCGGTAAAGGACTACACTTGGATTTCTCCGTTACCATACACTAAGTGCATCTCTTTAGACCTTCTCAAGTACTTGAGAATGCTCTTCACAGCTGTCCAGTGACTCTCTCTAGGATCTGCTTGATGCCTACTCACTACACTTAGTGAGTGTGCTACATCGGGTCGGGTATATATCATCGCGTACATGATGAAGCCTACTGCCGAAGCATAGGGTATCCCTTGCATTCGAGCTCTCTCCAAATCAGTCTTGGGAGACATCTCTTTGGAGAGAGTGAGTCTTGAGATCGCGGGTAAAACCCCACGCTTGGATTCTTCCATACTAAACCTCTTTAGTATTGTGTCAATGTACCTGGATTAAGACAATCCTAGTATCCATTATGATCTATCTCTATAGATCTTAATCCCCAAGATATAAGAGGCATCCCCTAGATCTTTCATTGAGAATCTTTATGATAAGAAGAGCTGACCGATTGCAGCATAGGAATATCATTTTCTATCAAGAGTATGTCATCCACGTATAATACGAGGAAGACAATCTTACTCTCTGCCACCTTCTTGTATATACAAGGTTCAACTACGTTTTTGACGAAATCAAACTCTTTGATAACGACATCAAAACAGATGTTCCAACTCCGCGATGCTTGCTTTAACCCGTAGATGGATTTAAGCAGCTTGCACACCTTTCCGCTGCTCCTAGTGGCTACGAAGCCTTCTGGCTGAGTTATGTGCACGCACTCTTCCAAATCACCATTTAGAAAGGCGGTCTTAACATCCATTTGCCAGATTTTGTAGTCATGGTATGCAGCGATGGCAAGCATGATCCGGATGGATTTAAGCATAGTTACTGGAGAAAAGGTTTGGTCATAATCCACACCTGGTCGTTGACGAAAACCCTTTGCAACAAGTCTAGCTTTGAAAGTCTCCACTCTCCTATCTATACCAAGTTTTTTCTTGAAGATCCACTTGCTCCCAATGGGTTTTACCCCTTCAGGAGAATCTTCCAAAGTCCATACTTTGTTGGTGTACATGGATTCCATCTCAGATCGCATTCATCCAGCCACTTCACAGAGTCCCCACTCGTGATGGCCTGCTCGAAGCTAGTTGGGTCGTCATCCTCCATGATGCAACCTCACTCCCACAATCAATGAGAAAACCGTAGTATCTTTCAAGTGGGTGAGGAACCCTACTAGATCGGCGGAGAGGCTGAGGTTCGTTGGGAGCCATCGAATCCTCTGGTTCTACCAAATCATCTGTCGTAGTTTGTATTGCTGGAACTTCTTCCAGTTCTTCCACCTCGCCACTAATTTCCTTTGCAAGAAATTCCTTTTCTAAAAAGGTGGCATGTCGAGAAACAAACACGTTTTGTTCCTTGGGGTGGTAATAGATATACCCGCGCGAATGTTTGGGATATCCAATAAACTTACACAGAAAAGACCTTGCCGTGAGCTTGTCCGGATGTTCTGTTTTCACATATGTCGGACAATCCCATATCTTAATATAATTAAGATATTGTCTCTTTCCTTTCTATATCTCATATGGAGTGGTTGGCATAAATTTAGTGGGAACCATATTCAATAGGTCTGCAGCTGTCTTCACTGCATACTCCCAGAAAGAAATAGGTAACTCAGCGGTGCTCATCATAGAGCGCACCATATCTAATAGGGTGCGATTCTTCTGTTCCGATACACCCTTATGCTGTGGTGTATACGGAGGAGTAAGCTGAGAGAGAATCCCATTCTCTTTTAGAAAGTCCAGGAACTTCGTGCTCAAGTATTCACTTCCTCGATCAGATCGTAGGATTTTAATACTTTTACCCGTTTGGTTCTTGACTTCAAATTTATATTCCTTGAATTTCACAAAAGCTTCAGACTTGTGTTTCATCAGGAACACATGTCCGTATCTTGAGAGATCGTCAGTGAATGTAATGAAGTACAAATAACCATTCCTGGCATGTGTAGACATAGCACCACATACATCACTATGTATCACTCCTAAGAGCTCACTAGCTCTTTCTCCGTGTCCTGTAAACGGAGTTTAGGTCATCTTTCTTTTGAGACAAGATTGGCAAGTGTCATAAGATGAAAATTCGAACGGATTCAAATATCCATCCTTATGCAACTTAGCCAGTCGTGTCGCATTGATATGACCTAGTCTACAAAGTCATAAGAAAGATTCGTTCATTTCTGAACTCTTCCTCTTGTGTGTGTTTTGTACGTTGAGAACTGTGGTTTGATCTAGAATGTATATGTCATTATTTAACGAGCCTGATCCAATCAACTTTTGGTTCAGGAAGATGTTCATAACATTATCCTGTACTACAAAATTACATCTTTCTTTACTTAATAATGAAACCGATATAAGATTACATATCAGGGTCGGAATGTAATAGCATTCGTTCAGAATCAATGTATTACCATTTGGTAATACAAGGTGATATTCGCCAACTGCTTTGGCTGCAACATTTGCCCCATTCCCCATTCTCACGGAATGATCACCCATTCCCAGTTCTCTACCTTTCCTTAGCCCATGTAACATATTACATAAGTGGAATCCTGATCCGGTATCTAATATCCAGGACGTAGAGTGAACTGAGAAACAGTTCTCAATAACCAACACACCCGAAGAAGATGCATCAACATGCTTATTCTTCGTTTGGGCGGCGTGGGAATCCGGATATTTCCCTATTCCCTGTTCAGTCTTATAACACTTATAAGAAAGAACGGAACCAACGTTCCCCAGCACATTATAACATGCGGGTTCGGTCAATACAAGCATATTATTATCTTGATTAAGGCCTGACATGGTCTCTACCTAGAGAGAGAGAGAAGAAAGCAGTTTAGCGTATGCTCTTGCAAGATCAGATTGGTTATTATTTTATCTAATCAGGATGGCTTCCACTGTTTTTATCAAATCTTCCTTCAAACCCTAAAAGGAAAGACTAGACGAGTTTAATTACACCCTACAATTTTGCCAATCTTTCAGCCAGGCCGGTGTTGGTATATTGAGGGAGGTTCCCCGTGCTTTCGCACGGACCTAATTAAAATAAACCTCGTTTTTCCAGGGGCGTAACCCCGTTAATACCTTTCTAGACACCTACTTGATCGGCTAATTGTCTTGTGTAAAACTCTCCCAGGAGTAACTCTTACTCGCAGTGGGTATCGGGATCACACTATCTCATAGACGGTATGCAATCGCATTGGAAATTTCAATACTTGAAATTCCCGATAATATTTTGCCCCTAGCGTCCTATGACCTTGACGGAAGTCAACAAACCATAAGCTGCTAGTCAAGTTCAACCCGTCATTTCTTGATTGAATTAAACCCACCCGCACGACTCTTGACGGAGGTCAACAAGGTCATACGACTACCCTAATCCAATATGCATCATATGCATTAGCAGATAAGCACTAATTAGCTACCGCACGCTACGCCTTGACGCAGGCCAACAATCTCAATACGAATACTAATTAGAACTTATCTGAAATGACGGAGGGCTACAACAGGTTTTTCAGAAAATCTTTTGCGTAATGAACTTAATATCATTGTAGAATCGAGTGAATTTTGAAAAGGAGTGTTTTTTAGGCTTTCACTAGTTTTGCTGAAGAGGTCACTCCCGGTGAAGGGATCTCGGCTCTTTCCTTAACGAATAAGGTGCAGGATATTTCATAAATTTCACCATGCAAGGCAGAAACTAAAAAAACAATCAAAAGATAAACCGAGTGTTGTAGCATCTGCTAGTTTCGCTAAATAGGTCACTCCCGGTGAAGGGATCTCGGCTCTTTCCTTATCGAATAAGGTGGTGGATATTCTATAAGGAATACCGCTATGCAAAGCAAAAACCAGAGATACCCTTTTTGAAAATTTGATTCTAAAACATATTTTAGGTTTTTTTCATTTCATTAATCTCATTAATGAGTTCCATCATTTATGCTTCCTAAGCATCACAAAAGAAACGAAAATACAATGCATGCTTATGCCATCCGCATTCGCCACAGTGTCCCGTTATGCACCGTTAGGTTACTTAACTAACGACATATCGGGACGGGACTAGCGCGGGTGCAAAACATAAGCAACGTCTACTGTATATCTCATATATAATGTATATCCATTCGACTCAGAATCCACAGTGATCACATCACAGAGCAGCTGAAGAAACATATGAAATATTGGATATACTAGGAGGTCCGTGTTTTATTTTGAGCCTGTATAAAACACGGATTCCACGGTCGCGATGAATAGCCAAACACACATCCCTAGACCCCTACGACAGCGGAAAGCAACCCTACCAATTCTATAGTTAGGAGACCCGGACTCGACTCCTCGAGTTGGTCTCCCACTGGACTCTAGAACCCGGTTACTTGTGCTCCCCTCCTTGGGTCTATCCTAATGCGGAAAAGTAAATAATATACAACAATGGTGACATCATCCTCAACCCGGAAGTGCCCCAATAAAAGAATATTACATACAATTAATTTTACATGAATGAAAAATAAAAACTCTCATCTCACATAAAAACCCCGGCTATTCAAAACGCGACGATCCAATATAACATATACAGCAACACATAACATCACATGTCATCAACATAAGTAAATATGCGTATCCCATTTGTCGTTGACATATAGCAACGAAACCGGCGATACACCACATATTACACTTACGGTCGCAGAAAAGAAAATTTCAAACTACAACATTTGGAATCCATAATATCCTTAGACATCATAAACCTAAAATATCACATACTTTGGATTTCATGCCTAACTATACGAATTCATCATATGGTATCATATTGCAGATATCTAGACGATGTTAAACCTTTCAATCGAATCAAAGAATTCCCAAAATTTCCCTCGAAAACTTAACACTTGAGCAATAACAAAAATACCCAGAAGCATGCCTTAGTAGCTACAGACCAACCGTAGAAATATCGACCCAAGCCTCACACATGGCGCCGCGGAACCGCCGCCAAACCCATGGTTTGGCCGCGGTTCCACAATCATGTTGTTGAGCTACGGTGTTGTTCTTCTAGAGGGTCCATAGTTTTACCTGCAAGATTTTCTGAGGATTTTTAATATGAAAAATTCCAACATTTTGAAAAATTTCCAGAAAGTGGGCTATTTTGGGTTTTCGGAGTTCGTTCGAACTTCTAACTTCGCCTAAACGACTCCTAATGCTCTAGTAGGTTTCTGATACCACTGTAGGGTTCTTTAGCACAACCACAAGGTTTCACAAGGCATCAAACACGCTAATTTCAAATTTTCTAGTGTGCCAAACAACCTAACCTAGGATCTAACTAGAGTTTTAGAAGCAAAACAACAAGTAAATCTTAGTGGTAACGGAATACAACCTTTGTAGACCAGTCCTTCATTTCAATAGCTCCTTTTAGTGGTCCCTTCGCTGCAACCATGGTACTCCCGAACTCTTGCATGGCTTCTCAAGGTGAAACGAACGGTCTTGCTTGAAGTCTTCGAGGCCGAAGATGATCTACGTCGAGGAGGCAGTCACTCAAGCTACTTCTTCACTAATGAGAGATTAGTGAAGCTAACACCCTATACTAAAGTGCTAATATAGTATAGGATGATGAAGTAGGAAGTGGGCTCACTTTAGTTTTATTTTTCTCACAATATTTTCTCTCATTAGAAAAATCTAGCAAGGTTGAAGAAGATGAGATCAAGAGAAGAGAATGAACTAATGAGGTAAGAGAATGAACCATGGGTGATTTTGTATCATATAGCTAACTCATGTAGAGATATAACCAAGGCTAAAGTATAATGGTTAGGTTAATAAATATCTTAAGTAAAACAAAATGAGTGGACTAAGTCAATGCATCCATAAGCTTCTACAAGCTTCATGTATGTGGCAATTCATTCACTAATTTTGGAATTACTTTAAATACTTAAACCCTACATTTTAATTAGTATGGTGTAAATCTCATACACCCATGTAGTGTGTGTCAACAACCATGAAACAAAATAATGTACATTAATATATATCATATATATATCACATGCACACAAGTGAGAAAAATAAATGCTTAAATTAGCTAATATTAGTTAATGTAAATTAGTATATCTAATATACAATCATACATTAAATTATCAAATCAACACTTGATTTAATAATCCGGCTATATCATATATAACCGACTAATATTAAATGTACCATCTTATCGAATCAACACTTGATTCGATAACCCGGCTATATCATATATAACCGACAGGTACAAATAAATCGCGAGAGTATAATACGGTATCACATACTCGCATTATTCTCAGTCCCGCACATATCACATATGTGCTCCTACTTCTTTTTGCCTGATCCAGTAAAACCTCTATGTAGGACTCTAAAGACTCGTCAATACGCCGGCAGTAGGTGATGATCACATCAAGCACCCACAAGCCGTCAGCAGTACTAGCTGGATGTAACGGCTACCCGGGTATTGAACGATCAGAAGATCAGCAAGCAAGCCCGCTCTAACTCTTGCAAAAGCCTGTCAGTAACACTACCGTACAGTCCGGTCTCCTCGTATGGTATGTCGCATATCCAGTCTAGGGGTGGTAAACTTCAGACCCTAATAACCGATAAGTCTTGCTGATATGAGGCTCATAACGTGTCAAGAAACTACTGATAACACTTACCAGTAAATCTCTGAATCAGCCCTGGCCAGGGACTTCCCTGTTATGGCCAATCGAGCACAGCGCAACATCAACCCCCAATACCGGGAGAGACGAAACCCCTCCTATCGCTCATTGCCTCCATGTGACTCGGGACTGTACCCAAAAACCACCGTTTTGCACGTCCTCTTGAACATGGTAAGGTAGAAATCAAAGCACAGTGGGAATCACACAAGACTCTATAACGATCTCGGGTTTACAGACTAACCTTTACCAGTGTCACCAGAGAACTGCTATCTGACGTCAGGTATAATACCATCTAGGAGTTCTCGGCGAGTCCGTCCAGTGTACCAGTCTCCACTAAGCACCCGTATACCATCTCTGTTGTCAAACACTAATGGATATGGGATCATCCATCGCCCATCTCATGGGTCGAGAAGCGTAGACGCTAGTCTACTCTGGTATATCGATGCCCTGTCTCGATATACCCGCGACTAGGAATATTAAAGGATGAACTTATGGATTACCATGGCCCCACTAGTATGATCTGCATCATAATCCTGGTTGTCAAGTAAACATCCTAAGGGCTTTACTGATTGGTAGAGTTTTTGCGTGCTTAGTTAATTACCGCAATCAAGACGGTTTCGCTTGTAGCTAGTCCGTTGAGTACGGGTCGTCCGTAGGGAGATGGGAATCTTTTTCTATGTGCTTTAACGAGTTAAGTCCAAATGACCAGGTTTGTTTTTAGATTAACTATGTGGTAAAATGATATATAATGAGAACTTGTTAGGGTTAGGATTAGGTTAGTTTGAGTTAGGAGTCGCTCACTTTTTTCGTTGCCACTCTTAATATCGGTGTTACGGTAATCGACAACAACGGGGATTAGCACAACTAGGGAGGAACTTGCGAGTATAAGCTAGGCTTTCCAACGCTTAAGTTCTTCCTTTTGGTGCTTGTCCGTCCGTTCTTGGCTCTTAGCCTTAACCTCCGGTTAATTCAACCACAACCGGTCTCGCTAAGGAATCACCGCTATCATGTAGGATAGGGTGCCGTAGGGAGCGGATTGTGGTTCAATTAATGGGAGTCCAAATTAATATGTTGGGCAAGAAAAGAGTGAGAGAGATTTTCTTCTCTCAAACTTTCCTTATCCTACCCTAACAAGTGAGAAAACTACTCACCCATTACAAGAAAAAGGAAAATAAAACAATGGAGGAAGATAGAAAGAAAGAGGTTAGAAGATTACAACTAGCTATTTGAGACCTCACTTTGGCAAGGATCAAGCTTAAGCATCGTTGTTCTTTAAGGATAAAGAAAAAAGAGAACAAGAAAGAAACAAACAACAAATAACAACAACTAGATTAGCAAATGAAAAATACAAGCAATTATAATTAACAAAATAACAAGACAAGCATGGTAACAAAAAGAACTCCTTTATCCATCCTTCACTCACAAAAGCTCACTACAATTTTTTAATGGAGAAGAGATGAGAAGAGGAAGAAGAACAACAACATATATCCTAAAATCTAAATACAAGAATAAGAACCCTTGGCTTTGGCAAGTTCTGGACTATTTATAGGCAGGGAACTGGAAACCTCGGGCAACCATCGGCCCCCAAATAGAATGACCTAAATACCCCTGAAAACTCATCATATGTCGAGCCCGTACGGCCGCGGTTCCGCGGCCTAAGCATGCTTTTGCCGTGGAACCACGGCCATAATAAGGAGTTAGGCCATTAGATTTTGTCAATTTCCCTGGTTTTGTGTACTCTTCAGTGTGGTATATGTTGTTTCCCAGAATCTCTTCACAATATTTCCAGAATTTCAGCAGAACAAAAGGTGATGTGATGTGGATCTTTTGCCATGATTTCCTTGAGCTCCGCGTAAATATGTTGGATCTTGTGTTGATATTGAGCTTTGTGCATGAAAATGATATCGATTTGCCATTTTGTCCCTTAAACTGGTGTGCGGCAACATACGGATAGAGAGCGGAGACCCGTGTTTTATCTGTGGTTGGCAGTAATCCGGAATTTGTCGTGCTTTTCCATGAATTTCACTGTTTAGAGCTGAGAACCTGTATCCTGCAATTTACTAGCAAACATGGCTCAAGAGTACCTACCGATAAGCAATGTGATAAAAATTGGGCGGTATAAAAATGCAAAAATCCGATATGAACAAATACCCCCAAACTTATCATTTGCTCATCCCGAGCAAAGCCAATTTATTCACAAAAAATCCCTAACCTAACTTTCGTAGGGAACGCGATTGCACTGAGCATGTGCAACAAGCCGTTAAACCTCTAGGTGTCCCTAGTAGGAGGAGTGTTGTCTCCTGAGGGTTTTCAGCGGATACTACCCACAAAATCCGGTCAAACTAGTTTTCGTAAAATAACTATGATTCAAACCCTAAAGTTTTGTTTCAGAAAATAACAATTCTATTATCCTAAGTCTAGACTATCGAACCTTTATTTTTCACACCTCGCTTCTTATTTAACTTAAGATTTTATATGTCTTTACGTGCAGTGCAAATAGTGTTGTTAAGTTCCAGAAGGATCGATTAAAGTCATCATGTCACACAATAAAGCCCAGATAAATTTTTTTAAAAGGATCACATAAGTTTTATAAAGAGTTAAGTATTTTTCAAGTTTCGTTTTCCAGTAAGGTTTCAATTTCAGAATTTCTATCTTCCTTAACAGGAAACTAGGTCTTATTTTTCACTCCACCCTTTTCTTGTTTTCATTTCATACACATCTCTGTGAACGTGCAATAGTCTTTATCATAGAATAAAACCTTCATATCTCCGCTAGAAATATTTTTTTATAAAAACCTGTCTTTTCTCAAGATTATTCTCACACAAAGAATTGTTAGGAATTTTAACTCCGAGAGAACACTTGCTTGACTTTGTTTTAATCTGGACTTTCTAGGCTTCTTAACGAGCTTTGGGCCAATGCACCTAAACCAGTTGGCTTTAGGGCATTAGGTGTAGAGACACCCCAGCGGACTTAATTACTCAAGTTACCTAGGCCCAAAAACAAAAGAGAATTTAGTGTGAAAATCATGGTGATTCAATGCGAACGGAGATATAACCGGCAGTTCAGTTATTTTTTTTGGATAAAAGACGTGTTTAGTGGGTTAGGTGTGTAATCATTCCAGTCAAGTTTCAGATGGGTTATTTTTCAGAATTAGTTCCAATTAAGGCATCAATAATATCCCTTCATATTCACTTCACTTCATAAACTATTCTTGATATTACTTATTTCAGAACAAACCTATTTGATCCTCAGAAAATCATTTATCCATTTAAAAGTTTTTAGACATAAAAGACTTGTTATCTAATTATCAAAACTCACGACACGTGTAATGTGATGTAAAGACGCATATCAGCTATAGTTAACTTCAAAGGAGAGTTATCTTTCAGGTTTTCAAAATCTAAAAATAAGATTTAGTTATTCTTATCTTATCAAACAAAACCGTCGAAATGTTGAATCAGAGTTCTCCCACTAGCTAATTTGACAGAAAAGTTTTTATGTTTTTAGAAAATTTTCTGATTTTTATGGATTCTATGGATTTTAATATGCAGATGCAAAATATACATATGAATGCGAAGGTTAGAAATGCGTACCGAGCGTACCCCCAAACTTAAACTGGACAGTGTCCCCACAATCATTGCATGAAGAGATCATTGAAGGGTCAAAATTGTCGGTTAGATATACAATTTTTTTTTTGTTTTAGTATTTAAAGGAAAGAAAAATAGTAAAAATGGAAAATAATATTCACAAATATATACAAAAAGGTATATACATACCCCCAAACTTATTTGTAACAGTGTCCACTGTTCTTGGCTGGATAACTGAAGTCTGGTGGTAGGCAGAGGAAGATTATCCAGGGTAAACCGGCTCCTGTAAGACCAGGAGCTCCTCTGTTGGTTCGGAGCTAAGGTACGGTTTAAGTCGTTGTCCATTTACTTTGAAAAATGAACTGTGCTTTGGATTCTCCAAATCCACAGCGCCATGCGGATAAACATTCCGCACAAAATACGGCCCTTTCCAGCGAGATCTGAGCTTTCCTGGATGGAAGTGTAACCGGGTGTCGTAAAGCAGTACCTGTTGACCAGGTACGAAAGTTTTGCGCAAAAGGTGTTTATCGTGAAACACCTTCGTTCGGTTCTTAACGACAACCGCGTTATCGTAAGCCTCATCCCTAAGCTTGCTCAATTCGCTCAACGGCAGCTTCCGATGGTTGCCCGCATCTTCGAGAGACAGATTCAGCTTCTTTATCGTCCAAAATGCGCGATGCTCTATTTCTACAGGGAGGTGGCAAGCCTTTCCGTACACAAGCCGATAGGGAGACATGCCAAGATCGGTCTTATAAGCAGTTCGAAATGCCTAAAGGGCATCAGTGAGTTTCAGCGACCAATCCTTACGGTTCTTGGAAACCGTCTTCTCCGGTATGTTCTTGATTTGCCGATTTGAAACTTCGGCTTGCCCACAGGTTTGGGGGTGGTAGGGCGTAGATAGCTTATGATAAATGGAATATTTCTGCATCAAGGCCTCGAAAGTCTTATTGCAGAAATGAGTTCCATTGTCGCTAATGATCGCTCGGGGGTGCCCAAACCGGGAGAAAATGTTTTCTTTAAGAAACCTAACGACAACCTTGTTGTCGTTAGTCCGGCTGGGCACAGCCTCGACCCACTTAGAGACGTAATCAACAGCGAGAAGGATGTACAAGTTCCCGAAAGAGCTGGGAAACGGCCCCATGAAATCTATCCCCCAAACGTCGAAAATCTCAACAACCAAGATTGGTTGGAGCGGGATCTCGTTCCTCTTGGATATCCGGCCCAAGTGTTGGCACCGGGAGCAAGTCTTGCAGTAGTCATGAGTGTCTTTGAAGAGTTGTGGCCAGTAGAAACCACACTACAAGATCATCTCAGTTGTCTTTCTGGGGCCAAAATGCCCGCCACATGCTTGATCGTGGCAAAATGATAGCACACTCTTGAATTCATCGTCAGGGACACACCGACGAATAATCTGGTCGGGACAGTACTTGAACAGATAGGGTTCATCCCAGTAAAAATGTTTTACTTGGGATAAGAATCGAAGTCTGTCCTGACTTGACCATTCAGTCGGTAGTAACCCTGTGGCCAAATAGTTCACAATATCTGCGAACCAGGGTTCGCAAGATACTGTCAAGAGTTGTTCATCTGGAAAAACGTCGTTGATCGGAAGTTGAGGCGACGACGAAGAAGGAAGTCGTGAGAGATGGTTGGCGACTACGTTTTCACATCCTCTTTTGTCCTTAATGATAAGGTCAAACTCTTGAAGCAAGAGGATCCAACGTATCAGCCGAGATTTTTCATCTTTCTTCGTAAAAAGATGGCGCAGAGCAGAATGGTCTGTGTAGACAATGACTGGAGAGCCGATGAGGTAGGGCCTGAACTTTTCTAAAGCAAATACAATAGCCAAGAATTCCTTCTCAGTTGTTGTATAATTAAGTTGGGCGTCGTTCAGGGTTCGGCTAGCATAATAGATTACGTGCGGCATCTTGTTGATGTGTTGTCCAAGGACAGCACCAATGGCAAAGTCGGATGCATCGCACATAATCTCAAATAGGTGCGTCCAGTCAGGTGAAGAAAGAACGGGAGCAGAAGTGAGTGAGCTTTTTAATGACTCGAATGCAGCCACACAGCTGGAGTTAAAGTTGAATGGCGTGTCCTTGGCCAGCAAAAGAGTCAAGGGTCTAGCAATCTTGCTAAAGTCCTTGATGAACCGTATATAGAAACCGGCATGGCCAAGGAAGGCTTGGATGTCTCTGACGCATCTGGGAGGAGGGAGATTGGAAATGACCTCAATCTTCGCTTTGTCAACCTCTATGCCATTTTGCGAAATGATATGTCCTAAGTGTTAGTTATATGTATGCCCTAAAGGCCATTACTGTACATTGGATGTATATTGTAGTGGATGATGGGACATATATAGGGAGGACTTTCTTGCTCGACATGATAGTATGCTATCTGGTTGCTCTTTACCTTAACATGTACACAGATTGTCTCTCTATTACATGTTGGTAAAGCCCTTAGGATGTGTACTTGACTACCTGGACTATGATGTGGATCATACTAGTGGGGACATGGTAGTCCATAACTACATCCTTGAAAGTCCCTAGTCGTGGGTATATCGAGACGGGGCATCGATATACCAGAGTAGACTAGCGTGTACCTTCTCGACCCATACAGATGGGCGATGGATGATCCCATATCCATTGGTGTTTGACATCAGAGATAATATACGGGTGCTCAGTGGAGACTGGGTACACTGGACGGACTCGCCAAGAACTCCCAGATGGTATTATACCTCACGTCAGATGGCAGTTCTCAGGTGACACTGGTACAGAGTAGTCTGTTGACCCGAGATCATCATAGAGTCTTGTGTGGTTCCCACTGTGCTTTGATTTCTATCTTACCACGTCCAAGTGGGCATGCAAAACGGTGGTTTTTGGGTACAGTCCCGAATCACATGGAGGCAATGAGCGATAGGAGGGGATTCGTCTCTCCCGGTATAGGGAGTTGATGTTGCGCTGTGTTCGATTGGCTATAACAGGAAATCCCTGGCCAGGGTTGCTGAGATTTACTCGTAAGTGTTACCAGTAGTTTCTCGAATTGTTATAGACCTCATATCGACACGACATATCGAGCTATTGGGGTCTGACGTTTACCACCCCTAGGCAAGATATGCGACATATCAGACGATCAGACCGGACTGTACGGTAGTGTTAGTGATTGGATTCACTGGAGTGTGAGCGGGCTTGCTCGTCGATCTTCTGATCGCTCAATACCCGGGTGGCCGTTACGTTTAGCAGACTGCTTGCGGCTTGTGGGTGTTTGATATGATCATCATCTGCTGCCGGCGTATTGACGAGTCTTTAGAGTCCTACACAGAGGTTTCCTGGCTCAAGCGAAATGAAATAGGAGCGCATATGAGATATGTGCGGGACCGAAAATAATGCGTGTATGTGATACCGTATTCTATTCTCGCGATGAATGTATCGAATGGTTGTATGTGATATAACCTAGTTATCGAATCAAGGATTGATTCGATAAGCCGATACATTATATACTAGTCGGTTGTGTGCGACATGACCGGATCATTAAATCAAGTGTTGATTTAATGATTTAATGTATAATTATGTATTTGATATATTACTTTGCATTAACTAGTATCGGTTCACTTTAAATGGATTTTCTCACTCGGATGTGCGCATTGCATATGCGATATGATTTTGTGCACTTGCTTGTATCATGTTTGATGATACATGCCTTTTTGGTTAAGTGTAAAGAATTAAACCTTGGTCAATGAAATGGTTAGGGTTTAATTTTTCCTTATTCATTTTATTCATTTATTCTTTTGGAAAAAGAAAAGCAAATGAGAAAATGGTGGCTTGTTTTCTTTTGTTCATGAAGCTTCATGAAGACTTTGACCAAGTGACCATTTTGCCTCATGCTTAACCCTAACCATCCCACTAACCATGATTTATTCTCTACACTTGACCATGGTTTGGTCATGATAAGTATTCTTTTAATTTTCTTTTTGGAATTAACTTATCATAACATTATTCTTCTTCTTCTTCATTTCTTCTAGTGAAGAAAGCTTGCCTCCATTAATGGCAAGTGATGAATTAGAGTGAGAAATCCAATTCTAAAGTCTACCCACTTCCTATTTCTTCATCCTCTACCTCTTTCCAAGTAGTAGAGTGTGTTTTCTTCACAAGTTTCATGACTTGGTGAAGTGAGAGTTTGATCTTGCGATGCTTCGACGTAGATCATCTTCGGCATGGACATCGACGACCTAGCTCGCCATTTCTACGATGAAGCCGACGCAAGAGCCTGGATTTCATTTTGGACAGCGAGGACACTTCATCATGGAGCTATGGAGGTGGAGAACCGGATCTACAAAGGTTGTATTTCCGTTCTTTTAGTAAAGTAGTTTACTAGTTGCATCTTTCGCCTAAATTTCTAGCAAACGATCCGTAGTCGGGTTTCTCGGCACCTATAATTTTAGAAACTGGCATGGTTGATGCCTTGTGAGACTTCATTAGAGTGCCTAGGAACCCTACAGTGGTATCAGAGCCTAGCTAGAGCCTTAGGAGAAGCGTAGACGGAGTTAGAAGTCCGATCGACCCGTAACCCCGACTTTAAAATGCGCTCTGGACTTTTTTGTAAAATGTGGATTTTTGCAAATTAAAAAGATGCAGAAAAATCAGCAGGGAATTCTAAGAATTACGATGCAAAAATTACCTAATGATCTTTCTAAAGTGCGGCGGAACCGCGGCATTTGCGTGCTAATACGGCTGTTCCGCGGCCCTTTTGTCTTATCTCCCATTGAATTTTGCACAGCAACTCCTACTTTTCAGTGCTGGTTTTCCTGGGAAGTTTTAATCTGAAATCAAGAGTTGAGTATTTTGGGTTGTATTGGGAGTTCGTACATTCGATTGGATTTTCAAACTTTGTCTATGTGTTTTTCCGGATATTTTGGAAACTGTTAAAAAGTTCGACCGGATATAAATACCCAAC
The DNA here is from genome assembly GCA_030015575.1 of Agapanthus africanus. Lineage (NCBI taxonomy): Eukaryota > Viridiplantae > Streptophyta > Magnoliopsida > Asparagales > Amaryllidaceae > Agapanthus > Agapanthus africanus. The sequence goes on along the minus strand of JASDDO010000004.1, from coordinate 228,592,606 downwards.
TTTTCCCCTGCCGGAAAATTTCCAAGTGTTGGATTTTTCTGTGGTTTAATGACGTTCTAAGTAGTGCAAGTAACGCGATGGTCCCTCTAGAAGACAACAAACCTTAACTCGATTATGTGACCGTCTTGAACTGCCCTTTGAACCTTAGGGTTTGGGGCAGTACGGCGTGCCACATGTGAGGCGTTGGCTTGACCCTTCTACGGCTGGACCGTTGGTACAGAGGCATGAACTGGATGTTTTTAAACTTGTGTCATGTGTTGAGCTGTATCGGGAAAACTTGGGTGTTTGAATGTTCGATCGGAAAGTTTAACATTTTCTATTTTATCTGGAATGGGATACAATAATTGGAATCCACATACAGTTATGAGATAACTGAATGATTGTTATAAATCTAGCGGTTTAGTCTCACTTGATCGGTTGCCACGGAATTTTGATGTGATCAAAAGTCCGTCGCAATCACGTAGCGTACGCGAATACTCGCCGGATAAACTTAATAGACAGCCCCACCCCATAGCCCCGACCAAGTGACTGTAGGAGAACCCCGTCGCCGAAAGCATCCGTTCGGGTGCTCGCGGCAGCGGTGTTCCGCCTTGGTGCACTTTGTCGACGGCATCGGGGGTGCGGCCGTCTACTGAAGTTTGCGACGAGCATTCGATCAGGATGTCGGGAATCTTGTTGAATTGCCCGACTTGATATTGAAAAGTGTTTTCGATAATGAGACTAAAATGCGGGGTTTATAATTGTTAAGCATGCGATGTCTAAGGAGTTCATTTGATTAGGCATGCGATGTCTATATAAGTTGCGGATTCCAACTGTTGTAGTTTTACACTTTCTTTTCTGTGACCGTAAGTGTAATATATGATATCGCCGGTTTCATTGCTATATGTCAACGACAATTGGGATGGACATATTTACTTACGTTGATGACATGTGATGTTATGTGTTGCTGGATATGTTATATTGGATCGTCGTGTTTGAATAGCCGGGGTTTTTTATGTGAGATGAGTGTTTTTCATTTTCATTCATGTAAAAACTTGTATGTAATATTCTTTTATTAGGGCGCTTCCAGGTTGCGGAAGTTGTCACCTTTAGTATATTATTTACTTTTCCGCACTAGGATAGACCCAAGGAGGGGAGCACAAGTAACCGGGTTCTGGAGTCCAGTGGGAGACCAACTCGAGGAGCCGAGTCCGGGTCTCCTAACTCTAGAATTGGTAGGGTTGCTTGCCGCTCTCGTAAGGGTCTAGGGGTGTGTGTTTGGCTATTCATCGCGACCATGGAATCCGTGTTTTATACTGGCTCGTATTGAAAACACGGACGTCATAGTATATCCAATATTTCATATGATTCTTCTGCTGCGATATCTGTGATGTGATCATGTGATGTTCTTTGATAGATACAGTATATAGTATATATGATATATTATATAGACGTTACTTATGTTTTACACCCGTACTAGCCCTGCCCCGCTCTGCCGTTAGTTACCTAACCTAACGGTGCACGAGGGGACATCGAGGCGAATGCGGATGGCATAAGTATACGTCGTATTTATCTGTGATGTTTTGGTACTTAAATGATGGGACTTCATTAATGTGATTAATGAAATAAAAGAAACCTAAGATGTTGTAGAATCGAATTTCAAAATAAAACAGGTAGCTACAGTTCTTGCTTTGCACAGCAGTATATATGATATATCCTGCACCTTATTCGATAAGGAAAGGACCGAGATCCCTTCACCGGGAGTGACTCCTTTAGCAATAACTGGCAGATGCTACACCCTCGGTTTGTCTTTTGATTGCCTTTTAGAGTTTTTGCTTTGCACAGTGATATATATGATATATCCCGCACCTCATTCGACGAGGAAAGGACCGACGATCCCTTCACCGGGAGTGACTCCTTTAGCAAAACTAGAAAAGCCTAAAAAACACTCCATTTCAAAATTCATTCGATCCTACAACGATATCAAGTTCATTACGCAATAGGTTTTCAGAAAAACCTGTCGTAGCCCTCCGTCATTTCAGATATGTACTAGTTAGTATTCGTGCTGCGGTTGTTTGGCCTCCGTCAAGGCGTAGTGTACGGTAGCTAACTAGTGCTTATCTGCTAGCATATGATGCGATTGGATTAGGGTATTCGTACGGCGTTGTTTGGCCTCCGTCAAGGGTCGTGCGGGTGAGTTTAATTCAATCAAGAAATGTACGGGTTGAACTTGACTAGCGGACTATGGGTTGTTTGGCCTCCGTCAAGGTCATAGGACGCTAGGGGCAAAATATTATCGGGAATTTCAAGTGTTGAAATTTGCAATGAGATTGCATACCTTCTATGAGATAGTTGGATCCCGATACCCGCTGCGAGTAAGAGTTACTCCTGGGAGAGTCTTATACATTACAATTAGCCGATCAAGTAGGTGTCTAGAAAGGTGTCAACGGGGTTATGCCTATGGGAAAACGAGGTTTACATTAATTAGGTTCGTGCGAAAGCACGGGGGACCTCCCTCAAAGTACCGACACTGGCCTGGCTGAAAGATTGGCGAACTTGTAGTGTGTAATTAATCCCGGCTAGTCTTTCCTTTTAGGGTTTGAAGGAAGATTTGATAAAAAGCAGTGGGAGCCATCCTGATTAGATAAAATGATAACCAATCTATTCTTGCAAGAGAGCACGCTGAGTGTCTTCTTCTCTCTCTCTCCTGGTAGCGACCATATCACGCCTTAATCAAGATAATAATACGGATTATTGACCGAACCCGCTTGTTATACTGAGCTGGGGAACGTTGATCCCACTCCAACTTATAATTGTTATAAGACAGAGCAGGAAATTGGGGAATACCAGAATTCCTGTGCCGCCCAAACGAAGAGAATGCATGATGATGCATCATCTTCGGGTGTGTTCTTTACAAAGAACTGTTTCTCAGTATCCTCCGAATTCTGGGTATATGATACCGGATCAGGATCCCAGATATGTAATCTGTTACATAGGGCTACAAAAGGGTAGAAAAACTGAGAACGGGTGATAAGTTTCATGAGACAGAAAACGGGGCAAGAGTTGCAGCCAAGTTTGTTGGTCACTGTCACCCTGTATTACCTGAATACATTGATTCTGAATAAATGTTATTAGATACCGAACCTGATATACAAAATCATATCAGTCTCTTTATTAGTAAAGAAATGATAAAATTTTGTATTGTTGGATAATGTTTTGAACATTTTCTATATCAAAAGTTGATCGGTTCAGGCACGTTATCTAAAAGCATTGATGTTCTAAATCAAACTACAGTTCCTAGTATACAGAACACACACAAGAGGAAGAGTTTAGAAATGAACGAATCCTTCTTGAGGCATTGTAGACTAGGTCATATCAATGCGACCCGACTGGCTGAAGTTACATTTAGATGCATATTTAAATCAGTTTGAATTTCCATCTTGTGAAACTTGCCAGTCATGTCACAAAGATTAGATGACCATAGCTCTGTTTATTGGAAACAGAGAAAGAGTTAGTGAACTCTTGGGATGATACATGTTGATGTATGTAAGGTCCCCTGTCTACACATGCCAGGACCGGTTCTTTGTACTTCATTATATTCTCTGATGATCTTTCGAGATTCAGACCTATGTTCCAGTTGAAACACAAGTCTGAACCTTTTGAGATATTCACAGAATATAAGTTAGAAGTAGAGAACCAAAATACGGGTAAAAGTATTATGTCCTTTGATGTGATCAAGGAGGAGAATACTCGAGCACGGAAATCCTACACTATTCTAAAGGAGAATGAGATTCTCTCTCAGCATTACTCCTCCGTATACACTATAGCACGATGGTATATCGGGGCGGAGCAATCACACCCTATATGATAAGGTGTGCTCTATGATGAGTACTACTGAGTTACCTATTTCCATTTGGGAGTTATGCACTTATGAAGTTGCATACCTATTGAATAGGGTTTCGATCAAATCAGTTGCCTACCACTTCATATGTGATATGGAAAGGTAAGAGCCCATATCTTAAGTTAGTTAAGATTTGGGGTTGTCCGGCCTTTGTCTAAAAGCAAAATCCGGACAAGCTCGAGGCAAGGTCTGTTACGTAGAACTGGAAATGTTCCAGCTATACAAACTACAGCAGATGATTTGGTACAACCGAAGGATTCAGTAGACTCCAACGAACCTCAGCCTCTCCGCCGATCTAGTAGGGTTCCTCACCCACCTGAGAGATACTTCGGTTTCTCTATGACAGTGGGAGCGAGGATTGCATCATGAGATGATGACCCAACTAGCTTCGAGCTGGCCATCAGGAGTAAGACTCTGTAAGAATGGCTGGATGCTTGGCGATCTGAGATGGAATCCTTATACACCAATAAAGTATGGACTTTGGTTGCTATATCTGAAGGGTTAAATCCCCATCAGGAGCAAGTATATCTTGAGAAGATTACTTGGTGTACATGGAAAGGTTGCGACTTTCAAAGCTAGACTTGTTAAAGGTTTTCGTCATCGACCAGGCGTGGATAATGATGAAACCTTTTTCAAGTAGCTATGCTTAAGTCCATCCAGATCCTACTTGTCACGGCTACATACCATGACTACGATATCTGGCGGTTGGGTGCCATGACTCCTTTTCTAAATGATGTTTTAGAAGAGTGTGTCTATAAGTACATAGCCAGAGGGCCTCGTAGACAGTGGGAGCAGCGGAAACGTGAGCAAGATGCTTTATCTGATAAAGCAGGCATCGCGGAGTTGGAACGTCTGTTTTGATGTGTTAGTCAAAGAGTTTGACATCATCAAAATGGTAGATGAACCTTGTATAAGCAAAAAGGTAGTAGGGAGTATGGTGGTGATCCTCGTAGAGTACGTGGATGACATACTCTTGATAAGAAAGGAGTTTCTTATGCTACGCTCGATCAATCTCCGCTTATCACAAGGATTCTCCATATAGGATCAAAATGATACCTCCTAAATCCTGAGTTTTGGATCTATGAGATAGATTTAATTGGATGTTAGGATTCTCACTAGTTGTAGTGAGATGGTATCAATCGATCCTGGGGAAAATCACTGGAAAGGTTCCAGGGTGATAAAGACGACTGAATGTCAGTCGCAGGCATTGTCTTTACCCTCAGTAAAGGGACGGTATGTTGGAAAAGTTCCAAGCTAGATACCGTGACATACTAGACGATAAAGGCTGGATACATCGCTACTTATGATGCTACCAAAGAGGATGTTTGGGTGTATATTAGTTCATGAGATGAACTACGTTCGTACCATTGTGAGACAATGGAGTTGTGGCTTATGCCAAGGAACGCCGGTCCCATCAGTGATCCAGACTTATTCTAAGGAAGTATCACCTGATCATGGAGATGGTTGATCTCCAAGGTGATCGAGGTAAGGAGAGCAGACTCAGAGGACAACACGGTGGATCCACTCACGAAGGCCTATTCCCAGAGAGAGACTTTTATGGGATGGTTGAGTATGAGATACTACAACCACTGCTACAGATGGCCCTAGTGCAAGTGGGAGATTGTTAGTTATAAGTATGCCCTAGAGGCCATTACTGTACATTGGATGTATATTGTAGTAGATTCTGGGACATATATAGGGAGGACTTTCTTGCTCGACATGATAGTATGCTATCTGGTTGCTCTTTACCTTAACATGTACACAGATTGTCTCTCTATTACATGTTGGTAAAGCCCTTAGGATGTGTACTTGACTACCTGGACTATGATGCGGATCATACTAGTGGGGACATGGTAGTCCATAAGTACATCCTTGAAAGTCCCTAGTCGTGGGTATATCGAGACGGGGCATCGATATACCAGAGTAGACTAGCGTGTACCTTCTCGACCCATACAGATGGGCGATGGATGATCCCATATCCATTGGTGTTTGACATCAGAGATAATATACGGGTGCTCAGTGGAGACTGGGTACACTGGACGGACTCGCCAAGAACTCCCAGATGGTATTATACCTCATGTCAGATGGCAGTTCTCAGGTGACACTGGTACAGAGTAGTCTGTTGACCCGAGATCGTCATAGAGTCTTGTGTGGTTCCCACTGTGCTTTGATTTCCATCTTACCACGTCCAAGAGGGCATGCAAAACGGTGGTTTTTGGGTACAGTCCCGAATCACATGGAGGCAATGAGCGATAGGAGGGGATTCGTCTCTCCCGGTATAGGGAGTTGATGTTGCGCTGTGTTCGATTGGCTATAACAGGAAATCCCTGGCCAGGGTTGCTGAGATTTACTGGTAAGTGTTACCAGTAGTTTCTCGAATTGTTATAGACCTCATATCGACACGACTTATCGAGCTATTGGGGTCTGACGTTTACCACCCCTAGGCAAGATATGCGACATATCAGACGATCAGACCGGACTGGACGGTAGTGTTACTGGTTGGATTCACTGGAGTGTGAGCGGGCTTGCTCGTCGATCTTCTGATCGCTCAATACCCGGGTGGCCGTTACGTTTAGCAGACCGCTTGCGGCTTGTGGGTGTTTGATATGATCATCATCTGCTGCCGGCGTATTGACGAGTCTTTAGAGTCCTACACAGAGGTTTCCTGGCTCAAGCGAAACGAAATAGGAGCGCATATGAGATATGTGCGTGACCGAGAATAATGCGTGTATGTGATACCGTATTCTATTCTCGCGATGAATGTATCGAATGGTTGTATGTGATATAACCTAGTTATCGAATCAAGGATTGATTCGATAAGCCGATACATTATATACTAGTCGGTTGTGTGCGACATGACCGGATCATTAAATCAAGTGTTGATTTAATGATTTAATGTATAATTATATATTTGATATATTACTTTGCATTAACTAGTATCGGTTCACTTTAAATGGATTTTCTCACTCGGATGTGCGCATTGCATATGCGATATGATTTTGTGCACTTGCTTGTATCATGTTTGATGATACATGCCTTTTTGGTTAAGTGTAAAGAATTAAACCTTGGTCAATGAAATGGTTAGGGTTTACTTTTTCCTTATTCATTTTATTCATTTATTCTTTTGGAAAAAGAAAAGCAAATGAGAAAATGGTGGCTTGTTTTCTTTTGTTCATGAAGCTTCATGAAGACTTTGACCAAGTGACCATTTTGTCTCATGCTTAACCCTAACCATCCTACTAACCATGATTTATTCTCTACACTTGACCATGGTTTGGTCATGATAAGTATTCTTTTAATTTTCTTTTTGGAATTAACTTATCATAACATTATTCTTCTTCTTCTTCATTTCTTCAAGTGAAGAAAGCTTGCCTCCATTAATGGCAAGTGATGAATTAGAGTGAGAAATCCAATTCTAAAGTCTACCCACTTCCTATTTCTTCATCCTCTACCTCTTGCCAAGTAGTAGAGTGTGTTTTCTTCACAAGTTTCATGACTTGGTGAAGTGAGAGCTTGATCTTGCGATGCTTCGACATAGATCATCTTCGGCATGGACATCGACGACCTAGCTCGCCATTTCTCCGATGAAGCCGACGCAAGAGCCCGGATTTCGTTTTGGACCGCGAGGACACTTCATCATGGAGCTATGGAGGTGGAGAACCGGATCTACAAAGGTTGTATTTCCGTTCTTTTAGTAAAGTAGTTTACTAGTTGCATCTTTCGCCTAAATTTCTAGCAAACGATCCGTAGTCGGGTTTCTCGGCACCTATAATTTTAGAAACTGGCATGGTTGATGCCTTGTGAGACTTCATTAGAGTGCCTAGGAACCCTACACTAAGACAATACCTTCGCGCACCATGAAGTGGCACTTCTCCCAATTCAAAGTGAGGTTCTTGTCCTTACATCGGGTAAGGACAGCGTCAAGATGCAGCAAACACTCGTTAAAGGAATCGCCGAAGATGGAGAAATCGTCCATGAAGATCTCCAGGAATTTTTCCACCATGTCTGAGAAGATTCCCATCATACAACGCTGGAATGTAGCGGGCACATTGCATAACCCAAAGGGCATGCGACGATATCCAAACGTGCCGAAAGGACAAGTGAATGTGGTCTTGTCCTGGTCTTTTTCGGCGATGGGAATTTGATTATAGCCTGAGTAGCCATCAAGAAAGTAGTAGTACTCGTGTCCGGCCAATCATTCAAGCATTTGGTCAATGAAAGGTAGCGGAAAGTGGTCCTTCCACGTTGCGGCGTTGAGTTTTCTGTAATAGATGCATACTCGCCACCTAGTTTGGGTGCGAGTAAGGATTAACTCGTTCTCCTCGTTAGTGATGACCGTTATGCTTGATTTCTTAGGGACAACGTGAATGGAGCTAACCCACTGGCTATCAGAGATAGAGTAAATGATACCACTATCCAGACACTTTACGATTTCCTTTTTCACAGCCTCCTTCATGACTGGGTTGAGTCGCCTTTGTGGATCCCTGGCTGGTTTGGCATCATCCATCAGATGAATGTGATGTTCAACGATCAGAGGACTAATCCCCTTGATGTCCGCTATGGACCAGCCAAAAGCTTGCCTATTGCTGTGCAAGACTGCAAGAAGGGCTTTCTCTTTCTCTGGAGCTAGAGAAGCCGAGATGATAACAGGGAGGGTCTCGTTCTCACCCAAGTAAGCATACTTAAGGTGAGACGGCAAAGGCTTGAGTTCGAGCAGTGGAGGTGAAACGATTGAAGGCAAGATTGGTGAAAAGGTCTCGAACTCAAAGGATTCCAGCAAAGGTTCAAAACGAGTGTAAGCGACCGAGTTGGATGGTTCAGGTAACTCATCCGGAAATTCGAAGGATTCAAACTCAGGTGGTGAGTGGCAAAGATCGTTGGAGAAAGTGAAACACTCGTAGTCATTGTCGGGTGCAGAAACAGCAGCAGGTTCGAAGAGGAACGCACTAGTGGCGTTAAGGTTATCGTGATCGAACAAAAACTCCTCGAATTCACACTCTTCTGGGGTAATCTCCTAGATTGAGAAAACGTCTAGTATATGAGCATTATGTTCGGTGGGCTGATTCCCCAACCTAAAAATGTTGAGTTCAATTGTCATGTTTCCAAAAGATAGGTTCATCGAACCATTGCGACAATTGATCACAGCATTTGAGGTTGCAAGGAATGGGCGACCGAGTATCACCGAAATTTGATTCCGGGGGTTAGCTACAGGCTGTGTGTCTAATACAATGAAGTCAAGGGGAATATGAAGTCCCCAACCTTGATTAACACATCCTCTAGCTCACCCCTAGGATGGGTGATTGATCGGTCGGCCATTTGGTGAGTACAGTGTGTGGGTTTCACCTTGATTAACACATCCTCTAGCTCACCCCTAGGATGGGTGATTGATCGGTCGGCCATTTGGTGAGTACAGTGTGTGGGTTTCAGCTCTCCTACACCTAGTTGCTCATATACTGAGTACGGAAGCAGGTTAACACTGGAACCAAGATCTAATAGTGCGCGGTTGATGTTCTTATCCCCAATGGTAATAGAAATCGTAGGACAGTCAGGGTCCTTCCGTTTTTGAGGTAAAGATTGGGTAAGAGCATCACTCACAGCACTAGCCAGGAAAACTTTCTTGGGTACCTGAGATTTCCACTTTTTCGTGCACAAGTCCTTTAATATTTTCGTGTAGGACGGGACTTGCTGGACAGCATCTAAAAGGGGAATGTTGATGTTAACCTGCTTAAACAACTCCAGAATCTTCTCCATTTGTGGATTTTGTTTATTGGACCTCAACAGGTTTGGAAATGGAACGTTTTTTAAATTGGTTGAGTCGAATGCTTGTGGAGGAGATTGTGGAGTTGGAACGGATCCCAGAGCTGGTGTTTTCATGGAGTGAGAAGTGAGTCCGTTCAGAGCAGAAGAAGAAGAAGAGCCTTTTGACGAATGGAGAATAGGCTCAGAAGACGAAGAAGAAGAAGAAGAAGAAGAAGCGGCCGGGGTGTCATTATCCTCAATTGTTGTGCCGATGTTGTTGTGCAGCATCCTTCCCGATCTCAATGTATTCATGGCACTCACATTATGGTTCTGTTGTTCAAGAGAAACATGTACATTATGTGGATGACCGGGATTTGGGAGTGGTTGAGATGGAAGCTTCCCCTTTTCTCGCTCGCTTAACGCCGCATTCAGCTGTGCAATCTGGGCTTCGATGGTCTTGATGCTTTGCCCGTGTGCAGCAGTGTGTTGCACCAAAGACTGAATAGAAGACTGGATGTTGGTGGTGGATTGTGTCGATTGTTTAACGAACACCTCCAGACTTCGTTCTAGCGAGGAAACCTTATCTTTGTTTGACGGAACAAAGTTGTTTTGGGGAAAAGAATTGTTGGGTGCAAAGTTGTTCGTCTGATTTTGAAAAGGTTAGGGTTGGAAGGGCTGCTGAAACTGATGCTGAGTTTGTTGTTGCGCTTGTTGTTGCGGAGGAGGGGTCCTCTGGAAATTGTTGCCTTGGAATTGATGCTGATTCTGATTCCAGGTGAAATTGGGGTGGTTCCTCCAACCGGGATTGTAGGTGGAAGAGTATGGATCATTTCTCGGTCTTTGCTAAAATGCAGCATTAACCTGATCCTGTCCTTGAGATGGTGGATTGTAAGGACACTCTTCGGTTAAGTGAGAAGGATCGGAACAACAAGCACAAATCGTACGAAGAGGAAGAACAGGGACAGGAGCAGGAGATGAAAATTTGCTCTCTATCGATTCAAGTTTTCTTGTTATTGCAGCCATTTCAGCTTTCATCGCAATAGAGACATCAAGTTGGTGAATTCCTACCCTAGCTTGACCAGTAAAAGTGGAGGAAGAAGAAGAAGAAGTTGGTCTGGTACTCTCCCATTGAAGCGTTTGTTCCGAAAGGTCGTCGAAGAATTTCCACGCTTCCTCGTCAGATTTCGATAGGAAGTGGCCCTCACAAATGGTTTCCAACAACTACTTGGTTGCTGGGTTCAGGCACTCGTATAAGGTTTGGCAAAGTTCCCATTTCTCGATACCATGGTGAGGGCAGTGAACAAAAAGGTCTTTATACCGGTCAAAGCACTTCCAGAAGGGTTCAGTATGAAGCTGAGAGAATTTGTTGATTTCGTTACGGATCCTTGCGGTTATATGATTCGGATAGAATTTCTTGAGAAACGCATTCACAAACTCGTCCCAACTGGTTATGGAGTGGGAAGCGGTGCTATACAGCCATTTTCCAGCAAGATCGCACAAAGTGAACGGAATGACCCGTAGCCGTATAGTATCGTCCGACAGCTGGGTAGTTTTCATCATGGCACAAACATTTTGGAACTTGTTGATGAAGATATAGGCATCTTCAGATTCAAGCCCATGAAATTTCGGAAGCATGTTAATGAAGTGGGGATTAATTTCAAAATTATCCCCATTTGCCGGTGGAAGGGAAAGAAAGGTGGGAAGTGCAGAACGGGTGGGATAGAAACGATCCTGGAGCGCGGTTCGCTGTGGCGCTACGACAGGCGGTGGTGGTGGGTTATTCGCATCCATAGGAGGTCGAATCAATCCCAGGGGAGTTGTAGGGATGTTTGGATTAAATCCTGACATCGCGGAAGAAGGGGTTGGGGATGGTGAAGGAGATGATGTATGAACAGAATTCCGGTCAACGTCGGAGTTGGCCAGCAAAGGTAAGGGTGAAAGAGGCGTGGACGGAGTCTCGATGTCTGAGTCGATCGCGTAGTCGGTAGCGGCTAACGTAATGCGGACTAGGCGGGCGCTAGTGTCCCGAGTCCAAGCGGACATACACTAAACGAGTTTAGTATAGTCAAAGCGGAGAAGTTGAGGGTAAGAAAACGTCAATGGAGAAATACGATGGGTAGTGGGTTAAAAAATGGGATTTTGGCGACAAAGGGCAAGTTTTTATAAAAGTTTTTGGTTTTTGTGTTTTTTTTCTTTTTAGAAAGAGCTTTACAGAAATATGTACGGACTTACCGCTTCAAACAATCACATACAAGATCTGCACAATCACACCTAGATCTAGTGTCACCTAGGTCAGCTAGACAGCTCCTAACTGTTCCAAAGGGCTAGAAATAGGACCTCAAACCGCCTCTTCTCCGCCAATTGCGGCCAGGTAAGGGCCAGGTAAGTGGGAGGCTCCCCACTACATAAGTAGTGGTCCTAATTAAGTAACCACTTGCCTTAGACATACTTGCCTAGACACCACAAAGTAAGGATAGGATAAACGGCCGATGCCTGTAACTAGTCCTCTGTCCTATTGAGCGCGAAGTCATTAGGGCTGAGTGTAGTATTTTTTAATTAAACAATGGTCAATGCATATACTTTTTGTGATTTCTGGGGTCCTGGGAAGGGTGATGAAATCCCCACCCAATCTGGATTGGTTTCAAGCCCCTTAAAGTCCGTATTAATATATGCAAAGCAGTAACAATCAACTGCAGTCAATTTTTTATCTTTTAGCGCGGCGCAAAGAATCCTGCACAAAAACAATTTATTGGAAGGGGGAAGAGAATTCGCGCAAAGAATGCTGCAGAAAACACAGTTCAGTAGAGTTCAAAGGAGTGGGGAGGAGAGCACAAGGACTTACAGGGATTTTAGGGTTTTGAGGGCACCAAATAGCCGCGGTTCCGCGGCCAGAGGACTCTTATGCCGCGGTTCCATGGCAGGAAAGGTGTGTTGGCCCTTCATCTTTCTTGCAGGTTCTGGTCTGGGTGTCCTCTTCAGTTTTGAATCCCCTGAATCTGGCTTTGCTCACTGGATCAGCTCCAGAATTTTACAGTAGTCCGTTGGCTCCGTCTTGATCCGTCGCGGTGTAGCCGCGAGATATGGGTCTAACTTCCCACGTCTTTGGCACTGAACTCGACCATCTTTTTATCCTGCACACTTGCACAAAAACTAATCAAAAATAACAAGATGGTTTTTTACAATGTATATTGGTAGAGTTTTTGCGTGCTTAGTTAATTACCGCAATCAAGACGGTTTTGCTTGTAGCAAGCTGGTTGAGTACGGGTCGTCCGCAGGGAGATGTGAATCTTTTTCTGTGTGATTTAACGAGTTAATACCAAATGTCCAGGTTTGTTTTTAGATTAACTATGTGCTAAAATGATATATAAAGAGACCTAGTTAGGGTTAGGATTAGGTTAGTTTGAGTTAGGAGTGGAAGTCCACGGTAGCGCCCCGGCCGTCTAACAGACGCCAAATGCGGAACAAAAACTTTTACAACTGGCGCTATCGCGTACTATAACCCGGATCTGCCATTAAAGATAAACTAACAAACTACAAAGTGGGTAGAAAAGTTATACCGAACGATCCGAGTCCTTCGGTCTTCAACCATCATCCCACGTTTTGTTGCGGCTGCTCCGATCTCCTGAATCTCCAATCTTCTCTTCCAGGTGCACCACGTCGACGGATCTTTAAACAGGCTCCCGCCTCTGATCCGAGGCAACTCGATCATCAAGTTTGCCAAAAGAGATGACCAAGATTGATGTAGAGAATGAGTAGAACACTTTGTCTCATTACTTCCAAAGACATGGACGAACGGTTAATGAAGTTGCCTTTTTGGATCGAATGGACATGAGAAATGGATCACATCTAATTTCTATCAACCAAAACTATCATAATCTTTTTCAAGCAACCATGAACCCCACCAAATGAATGGCCGGCCAAATAGATAGAAGGAGGGAGGTGAGTATAGGAGCATGTGGTGACCATTAGAAAAGCTTCTCACAAAAGATCAAGAGGAAATATCTAAGCAAGAACAAAAATCATTAATGAAAAGGTGACTCACTAATTACACATCACCATTCAATTAATGCAAAATGGTGATTCACTAATCTAGTCACCATAACAAGAAGCTTCCACTAATGACTCACCTCATGACTCACCCTCAAGAAGAAAAGATAAATCCGCATTTAACCGAATGTTAAATACAGGCGATAGAAAACTGGAAACTGGCAACTTCCAAAAGTGATCCTGAAACGAATTTCTGGATAACCCCGTAATAGTATAAACATACCCGCATTTGTATTAAGACCGAATACAAATGTTACTGAGACAAAGATATTATAACTATACAGTATAATACTCGGATCCGGCTTAAACCAAAGCCGACCAGTATTATCCGCCCTAAATATGACACGTGCGTAAACGCACGTGCATTTTCCGAACCCTGCCATAAAACCATACGGCCTCTACAACGTTTCGCCCAAACTTGGGAAAGTGTCTGTGGGGGACTCTAATGACTCATCAATACACTGGCACTAGGTATAACCTTTAGCACGTCAGAGGTACAAGATGTATTTAACGTTTTCCTATGTATTGATTGGAAGGGAAGTTGACGAGCGAACTCATCCATAAACCCTACTGTGCCTAACAGTGAAAATATACATACAGTCCGGTCCATTCGTCTATAAGTATCGCATATCTGCCTTGGGGCTGGTAACGTCAGACCCCCATTAGTGGTATATGTCGTGTCAGAGAGTGGCCCAGAACACCCTGAGATACTACTGGAATACCTACCAGTAAATCTCCTGCCTCGGCTGATGGGCTTTGTGTAATGGCTCTCCTAGACACAGCGCGATCTCACCCCCAATACCGGGAGAGACGAATCCCCAGCCGATCCGCTCACTTACCTCCATGTGGCTCGGGACTGTACCCCAAAAAGACCTGTTTGCACGACTCCTTTGAGCCGTTGTAGGGCAGAAATCAAAGCACAGTGGGAACTCACACGTGATAAATGACAACCTCAGGTCGATGAACTAACCTGTACACATGTCACCAGGGAACTGCTATCTGACGATATGTATAATACCAACTAGCATGTTCCCGGTGAGTCCTGTCCGGTGTACTCATAACCTAATGAGCACCTGTATATATCTTAAGTGATCTAACTGACACCAATGGCTTGTGAGACCGGCCACCGCCCCTCGTCGGGGTCTCGACTGTATACACTAGTCTACTCTGGAGTATCGATGCCCTGTCTCGAAACTCCCACGACTAGGGACACTTTAAGGATGTGCTTACAAACCCTAGCTCCCACGTATATGATCGCCATCATACTGCTGGTAGTCAAGCAAGGATCTTATGGGCTCTATCATCATGCATTAGTGAACTAAAGCATGTATACGATGATAAAGTCAAAGCAGATAGCATACTATCATCTCGAGTAAGACTGTCATATCGGTATAGGTCCTGCCTCAATCATTGCAATCACGTACATGCGATCCAATAATTGACTTTGAGGGCACTATCTCCAACAATCTCCCACTTGCACTTAAGGATAATTATTGCGATGTCGCATACTCACAGCCCGTGTGATACCGAACACCCAACTCCTCGACTAATCAGTTTCACAAAGCTAGTTTGTAAAACTCTTGTGTTCGAGAAATAGCCTCAGTGAGTGGATCCGCCCCGATGTTTCTTTCTATGTCTCTCTTAATCTCAAGTTTGCGGAGAAAGCCATCTCCCGAATCGAGTAATACCTGTCTTAGAATATGTCTGAATATCTGATGGGACCTAGTTCATAAATGAACTCCAAATCCAAACTTCTTAGACTTTATTGATAACTGAACCTAATCAGTATCCAGCACCATGCCTCCCACAGTATCCACTTGGACCACCTGTCCATTATACTGTCCCTCGTTAGAGGGAAAACTATAACTCTTATAATCACTCTGTCATCCATGTCACCTTGGAAGCCTGGAATGATAACCGACTCCCGAAGGAGGCTGCCGTCATCAAATCCGTAGAAAATACACTCATGTTCTAAAACTGCTTCCTTATGTTTCTTCAGGATTGGATTAATATAAACTTATTGCAACTAGTGCAAATACAACATCTGGTGTGGTACTTGACATCTCACGATTGACTCAATTATCTAAGCAAGTGATCTGCCAATCATGCACATCCCTCTCTCCTTTAGTCTGTAAGATACCTTTAGAGAGGGTGGCTCCATCATCTGCAGGTACACCACCATGCCAGGAGTCATCTATTCTAAAATACCATTAGAATTCTGTCAAAAAACTACCCAAATCTAGATCTAAAACCATAGATCTAGTTATCAAAATGTCAGATATTATATCCATATCCTTTATGGAGAAACAAGTATGTGACTACCACAGTACAACCAATCGTAGTAAAAGAATTTTACTTCCTACTCTGTATATATATCATCCAAATACCAGGACATTACACCCTACTACCTTCTTAACAGATCCATCCCCTATTCTGATGAAGTCAAAGCCATAACTCTAACATCAAAATTAGATGATCTTATCTCCGCTATATCTGCTCAAGCCTATAAATAGACATAAGCTACTTGCCCATTATGCTTCCGCTGCTCCCACTGACTATGATAACCCTCTGGCAAAATAATATATACGCACACTTCTAAAGCTAGTTTAGAACGACGCTATACTTATCCTCCTGCCGGGTCTCATAGCCTGGAACAACCATAGTGTCAAGTCTAGGTAAACAAGAACCTCCCTGTCACCGTCCTTGAGGCTACCAGAGTACCTCTCGGGTGTCTGAGGTTACCCACCATATCTGTGGAGTGGCTATTGGAATGTCAAACCTGTTTGAATATATAGGTCCTATTTAATTTTCCGTAATCGTTTGCGGTTCTGGAATCACTTCCAGTTCTACCATACTCCCACTACAGTTTTCTGAAAAATCCATTTTACTAAAACTGTGGCGAGTCAAGAACAATATCACTATTGATCTTCCAGATGGTAGAAAGTTAACCCTCGACTAAGCCCGGGTCAACCAACAAACTGCCATTACAGAAACGTGCCCTGAGTTATCCAGAGTCTGGTTTTAAGCATAAGCCGGACAACTCCCCGTATCTTAACATCGTTAAGATATGAACCATTCTATATACAATATAGAAATCGAGGCACTAATTTAATTGGAACCAGATTCAAATCATGCAGCTGTCTCCAGTGCATATCAACTTAATGAAGAGAGGCTAATCAGCATTACTCAACTTATGAATACATCCAATTATGAGTAACCTGAAAGAGAAACAAGTTTCTTAAAAAAATTACTATCATCTGAATACTATTCACAAGAATCTACATCTTCGATCTCTTTGAAGAATCCCGATACTTGCGATACCTGGTTCTCTACTTTATTCTTATACTCACAACTTCTCAAAACATAGACAATGTATTTCTACGAAACACTTGTCTAAAAACTAAAGAAGTTATAAGTAAACAGAACATAGTACGAGGATCTACCCCTTTGTCCTAATGGACACTGGACAACATACAATACTCTGTATAAGTCCGCTGAGTTGAATAACTCAAAACCTGTGCATCATAGGTTGAAAACTGTACTTATGATTAAGAACTACTCCGTTGTTCAATGCTCCTTACCTAATCGTCAACTGATATAGGTAAATGTCATCGACATAATATCAAAAAGTTATATCTCACTTTATAAAAATAAACATACAGATATATCATTTTAAAATTGGTGCACAACAACGGATACTCAAAACCAAATACATGTCGTCCGGCAAAAACCCAAGCGACTTCCTCAAATATCACCAATTACAACGAATTCCGATATAATGAGGATGATCACCTAATTCCCAATAACTTTCTTCCACTCATCATCTGTAAAACCATACAGATGTGAGAATCATACTTGGTAAATACATACCCTGGAGTAAGCATCTAATCGGGAAATCAGTTTTCTTTTAACAATGCACAGTGTAACTGAAACATTAAAATGTCTCGTAGGGGTATCCTGGTATTACTAGTAATGCCTCTTCCATAATCCTATTTATGACTGTAACCGTATATTTCTTCGCCATCTCTCCAAATCCTTTTATTTGTCTTTAGTCGTTACCTTATGTACACCATTGTTAGGCTAAATGGTTTTCTTCCTTCCCTACCGTTCGGCACCAGCCTATGGTTTGGAAGAAGACTATCCATTAAGTATAATAGGTGTACCCTCCTAAAGCTAGGAGTACTCACAACTTGAGAGAAGGTGATTGATGAAAGACAACTGAATAATACCTTATTCTATTTCTCCCGAACTGGGGAAAAAAGCAAAGGTGAAATAGGAGTGGCGATGAAGTACGCGGTTTGGTCGTGAATGATAACAGTCGCAATTTATTTTGCCCTCTTTCTAATCCCTTTATTTTGTCTTTAGTTATTTCCTTCTGTACACCCTACTTAGGCTAATTGGTTTTCTTTATTCCCTACCTTTCGGCACCTGCCTATGGTTTGGAATAAGACTATCCAATAAGCGTAATAGGTGTACTCTCCTAAACTAAGGAGCCCTCGCAACCTGAGAGAAGGTGATAATAAAAGACAACAGAATAAACCAATTCTATTTCTCCTGAACCTTGATCCATCCTCGAAGAAGTCCCTTCGAGTTCGTATATAACCATACGATGGATCTATCCAATGGAAGTGGTTGTCCGTAGTCATACGGGGTGTTTTGAGAAATACAAAGGGTAAAAGAAGGAGCGGCAATGACTTATGCAACTTAGACAATCCAAAAGCCAGTATTTTAAGAAGGTTCGGTCAACTTGGTCACTGAGTCATAGTCTAGGGTCGGTCAATGCTCGCTGCCAAAGAGAGAGAGAGAAAAGAAACACTCTGCGTGCACTCTAACCTAGATCATAATGGTTATCACTTTATCTAATCAGGAAACCTCCCACTGTAATCTAAAATTCTTCTCCAAACCTGAAAGAAGAATTAGTCGGGATCACCCGAAGAGTAAACCAACTCATCAGTGGGAATCGGGATCCAACTCTCATCGCATGATAACGTGAAGGAATCCACTCATGTTATCACACTCCAGAAGGTATGCGCATGCCTGGCAAGTTTCAGTTTGTTTGAAACTCTCGATGTGATTTTTGCCATCTCTTATGATCGTGACTTTGGCCAACCCATCATAAGTCACATGCCAAGTTCTACCCGTCTTTATCCAGGTTAATTTGAACCCACCCGTACATACACTTGACTTTGGCCAACAAGGTAATACGACTGTCCCAAACCAACGCATCTATCTACGCAACAGATGAATACCCAGCAACTACCAAACACTATGCCTTGACTTTGTCCAAACAAACATAGCTTGAATACTACTGACCATCCATAAGACATGGCGGAGGGCTACGACTGGTTTTTGGCGAAGAACCTATAACGGAATGAACTTGATCTCGTTGAAGGAAACTGATAGCTTTTTATAAAAATATAGTGGCGAAAACCTTTTGCTAAAGAGGCCACTGCCGGTGAAGGGATCTCGGCTCTTTCCTTGTAGAATGAGGTGCAGGATATTCCAACTGAATACCGCGATGCAATGCAACTTGTAATCGACTATATTGAATTTTTTACCCTGACGTAAACTTCTGCCCAAGGGGTCACTCCTGGTGAAGGGATCTCGGCCCTTGCCTCGTCGAATGAGGTGCAGGATATTCTAACTGAATATCACCATGCAAAACAAAAGGAAACGTCTTTGTAATAACACTTTTTAAAATTTGTTCCAACAATATCAAATATAGGTTTGTTTTTATTGCATTGATAAGAATCAACGCAATCCCATCAATCAATCACACCAGAAAAGAACGAAAATAAAATGTACGTATATGCCATCCGCATTCGTTACTGGGTCCCGTCATCACCCGTTAGGTTACTTAACTAACGACAGAGCGGGGGCTGGACTAGCGCGGGTGTAAAACATATACAACATCTAATAGTATATATACCAATATACAATAATCGCTCCTGGCATGATAATATGCAACATTACAGAAAAGTAATACACATCACAGAACAATACAGATAATCTGGAATCCCCGGGTTTCACAGAGCCGCTACTGAAAACCGACGTCCCCCTGGTCGTGTGGATAGCCTGTGCAATGAAACCTAGACCCCTACGGGTGCGGCAAGTTACCCGCCAAAACCTGAAGCGAGGTAGTCCCCACAACATAGTGAATGGAACACCCGGCACTTCACGGAATCCGGTAAATTGAGCACCCCTCCTTGGGTCAACCTTTACCCCCTACGAGTGCGGCGAATAGTCTGCTAATTCTAGAGTGAGGTCCCTCTGCCTCTCAAAGCCATGAGATACGGACCCGTTGCCCTCCAGAATCCGGCTATCCTTGCACTCCTTCGTGGGATAAACCTAGTACAGAAAAGAAAAATATGTACAACGGGTACATCGACCTCAACCCGGTCGTGCCCTAAAAGAATATTATACAACAGGCAGTGACGGCAGTCCACATGTTGGACGCTTGCCCCGCAATATCAAATGTACAAATAAATCCAAACTGCATTATCATTGCACCTTGCTATCCACCACGACAAATCTGCAACATCACAGCACAACACAGAACATCAACGCGACTGTCACGTTCGCAAACCCGTCTAAAAGAACTATAGCAATTAGACGCGGTTTACCGCTCGAATGACATTCCCGGTCGGAGATATAAAGTAAGTACTGTAAACTAACATGTTTAAATTTCGATAGAAAAAATTTCCCAAAGTGGGCCACACAGACATCTACTGTACTGTAACAAAAACTGGGTTCAAAAGAACTATACCAAAAACCACAAGTTCCAACAAAGAACCAACAGTAGAAAATTGACCAACTGAAACGCCAAGACGACCGCGGTTCCGCGGTCGTACAGACGATTCAGTGGATCATTGTCACGTCCCGAAAGTACGGAACATGACCGGGACTTAAACTACGAATGTCTCGAGGCGTACGTAATCAAAGTAAGCCGAAAACCCAGAAATCCAAACCAAGAAAAGTAGTAGAGTGAAGGAAAACCAATTTAAAACAAGTAGTTTTAATAGCATAAGCTGAATTATGCGGTTTTTAACATCAAAATTTACTGAAAATTTCGGCAGAGTGACCTTTGTAAATACTGGCCCCCAAACGGGATACAACATGAATAGTATACGAAATCAATAAAAAGGCATCCCCAAGCGGGAGCTAGCTCTTCGTCAATCGACGGTCACAACCACACAAGCAATATAATATACAACGCCAACGGCGAGAATCAAAATTCAAAAGCAAACTCAAAACCACAAGAAAACCGCATAAATAAAACGCGCGACTCTAAGGTCGAAGGAATAACATCACTGGTCTCTATCTCAAAATAAATACATGTTTGGTTGATGGAACTTCTAGATACAACAGAATAATAATATACAAGATATATAATGGGGGGTACGATACAAGTAAACCCACCTACTAGCAAATCACCCGAAGGAAACTATGCCCGCAAGTCGTAACGAAACCTGTACGGCAAACCTGCAAGAAACTGGGGCACAACGGGGGTGAGTTTCCAACTCGTGAATAGAAAAAACATCTACGAAAAGAAATCGCATAAATAACGCAACCTAGGTCAAAGATCATAATATGTCCTCAATTATATATATAACATGCAACCTATAACAAGGCTAGGGTAAATATCTAACCCGAGTGTAATCTCATGTGCCCGTGTCAGTACCTCAGGTAGCAATATATCATATGAATGAGGTATGAATGCATGGAAACAGAATACATGTAAATGAATAACTGTTTTCATAATTTAGTGAGATTTCCTTTGTATTTTTAAAATGAGGTATCATAATGAAATCAGCATAAAAACAGTGCCTAGCATCGGCACAAAACGTAATCCCCGTATCTCGATATCTCTGTATCACAGTCTCTGTACCTCAAGATCTCGAAATCTCAATGTCTCAATCACAATATCTAGGGCGCCGTCAGTCCAGACTGGCCCTTACCATCCATCTCAAGACCACGACGATATCCTCCGGATATCCGACGCGTCGGGTAAAATCACCGGTAGGTAGTGCTCCCCTGCCAGGCTCACATCGTCAACATCACACGCTTCTTGCCGCGGTGTACCTTACTGGGTCCACCATGTACCGGAAACGGTTCATCCGTCTCCTCGAATCGGGTCTCGAAATCCATCAGCAAACTCATGGTGGACGACTCATACATCATGGGAAAACCGCACTTTTTATTTTAAAAGAGAAAAAAGGTTTATTTATGTTTTTGCGGTTTTCCTCCAAATCCAGAAAATCTCATGGAAATCCGAATCCAAAATCTCAATAACACGTAAAATAGTGAATATATGCATGAGAATCCATGAATGCGGCATAAAAATGAATAACAGTATGCATGAAGTAGCAGGTAATAACTACAATGTCTAAACTAACATA
The DNA here is from genome assembly GCA_030015575.1 of Agapanthus africanus. NCBI lineage: Eukaryota > Viridiplantae > Streptophyta > Magnoliopsida > Asparagales > Amaryllidaceae > Agapanthus > Agapanthus africanus. The sequence goes on along the minus strand of JASDDO010000004.1, from coordinate 228,570,541 downwards.
TGAGGCAAGTACACTAATATCATGTCTAAACTATTAGCTAACAGGCTATGTCAAGCAATAATATTTTCTAAGGTGTACGTGACATGGCAATTACCGATGAAGATGTGTGTGAGCCGGCAAGTAAGTGTACGCGGTACATACGCATCATCGGTAATGGTGCTGGTGTCCTAACAGCATGATATCAATTATGGAGTATGAAACATAATATAAGCATGCGATGCGAAGCGAACCACAATAATGAGCGGGAGCTAAATACTAGACGCAACTATAACTAATCTGCATTAATCTAATATAAGTCCTACAAATGGTGCCTTTTGAAATAACACGAATCATGGGGTTTTGAAAATAGGGGCTACGGTGTTTTTATGAAAAGATACGTCTTTTGAAATATCCGTAGGATCCCTTGGGCTGTCTTTTAAAATACCCACGATTCGTTAGTTTTTGAAATAGGTAAGAATCGAATCTAATCTAACAACTAAACTAAACTAAAGGGCTAAGCTAACAAGCTGGACTACAGGTAAGGAAACCGCCTAACATCTGAGTCGATCCATATACATACCTGTATATATATTAGTCGGTGATCCCGCCTCAATAATATCATATCCGATACCATATCTATAATCAGACATCCCAAGTCAAGAGTGCGGATCAATCATCAAGATATAGCTCGTACGTAAATCCGTCGTACGGCATCCCCAAATCTGGGTACGGGTCAATATCATATTCCTCACACTATTCCTCTGGTATCCTCTTTATCCAAGATCATAGTCTAGGGTACTTACCTATGTCTAGTACAGTACTAATATCCTCAATATACTCATGATCTGACTACTGATCGACAATCTCGTACAAACCGATATCGTCAGCACATATCATCATCAAGGGGTATACATCGCCCGATACGGCCTAATATCAAAATCCTAGCATATCATGCCTCATATCACGATCACATGTCGACCATTTTATTTATAACACTATTCACCCGTATCGCCGCCCCAAGATCCGCTATAACACCAGGACGTACCTCAAGTACGAATCCTGCCATATCACCGATATCACAACCACAAAACAAATCTCATCGACTCAGCTCAATCCCAAGAATCATCCTCAAATCCGTATGTGAACACATAGTCCCATACCCATGTGAACATATAACTATAAAGAATCCCATGAGCACATATAAATAGGAATGTATGCAAGTATGTATGTGTAGTGCAACACTACCCTAGGGTTCGCAACACTAAAATAATCCGACACACCAATATCCATCCTAAACATCGTTATTAATCCCAAATAACATATAATAATTGTTGGTGTGTATACGCATCCGTATACACCACCACGGACTGCGGGGGTGCTATACGCCATCCACCCGACTTCTCCCCGTAGATATAAATCTGCTCACCTGGTCTTCGCTCGCCGGTGCCGACGTCGCCACGCGCTTTCTTGTCGTCTCGAAGTCCACATGGGGGTACCTACATATCATAACGCACCGCATCGCATTAAAATCCGACTCATGACCAAAACGACACACGAATCCCACATAGGTCAAAACCTATGGTTGCTTCCACAAATCAACCCAAAAACTCTCGACATCGGCGTACAAACGCCAGACCATCGAGAAAAACCCAAATACACTCATTTGCACATTCACGAACATTAATTTTAATATAAAATAGGTTAAAACTCACAGAAACCCAAAATTCACTTTAAAAGCCGTTTTTCCGAAAAACTAGCAAGCAAAATTTCCCGTTTTAGTACAAAACTCGACTTTTAAACTATTCTAGTTGCCATAATACTTATTAAATAACTTAAATAAGTCATATAACCCATAACCACAATTTAATCTCATCAAACTATATACGTTCAAAAAAACTAGTTTGCAATTTTACCCAAATTTCAACCATTTTAGCAAAAATGAATAAACAACAATTTAGTTTGGATTTGCATGATCTAAAATATAAAAATACAATTTAAAATGTTAATAATACCATGGATACCCTAATTAGATTTTTATCCCAATTGTTTAATTAAATTTCCAAAACATAGTTAACCAAATTAGTGTAATTATCACAATTTTTAAACTAACAATTAACAACTAGCTACTAACTTGTTTTAACATGTCATAAGAGCTTAAATACATTACACAACCATACACCAAGTTCTTCTCTTGAATTTTCATCACAACAACCAATTTAACATTTATAAACAAAATCATATAAGCAACTAATCAACAAACAACCATGGGGCACAAAATTTATACCTCACAAATCCATGATCAAACATGAAATCTAGACCTCCAAAATGAAATCATTGCACCAAGATCCATGCATCTAAGGCTATACTAAAATGGGTAATAACTAGATTTAGATTTTGGGATTTTTGATGGGTATTTGATGAATTTTTTTGAAGCAAAAGAGATGGAACAATGGGGGGGAGAAAGAGGGTTGTTGTGCAGGAATTTTCGGCCAGCAAGGGAGTGGGGGAGGAGAGAGAGGGAGGTGCAGAAAAATGGGGAGAAAAAGACAAAGTCTACACCCCCTTTTGACTTTCTTTCATTTCCCTTTTTCTTTTCTTTTCTTTTCTTTTGAAAGGTGAGGTAATTGGAGAGAGAGAGGGGGGGGCTGTCAAGGTGGGGCCGGCCATATGGGGTGGGGGAAAGAGGGTGAGGTGTGGGTGTGTGGGTTAGGGAAAAAGATGAATGTATTACCCCAATTCCCATTAACACTAATTTCACCGAAAAAAACCTTTTTCTTCGATATTTTCTAAACCGTTTTAGCAAACGATTTTATTTCAAAAACCACATGATAAAATTTTATTTAATGTTTTATGATGTACAAAATTTGTTTCAACTGATTCCAATTTGTAATTTTCCCTAATTAAATGTATTAGTGACAGCTTAAAATAATAATAAAATAAATTTTTTTCAGAAAATTTGAAATTTCACCAGTGGCTCAATAAACACCAAATACGAGCAATTACATAGCTAGAATATGTATATTTAATTTTATAATAAAGATATTTGCATTTTGACTTTTTACAGAAAACCCCCTTATTTTACCGTTTTTTCGAAATTTCACCGAAACGATTTTCAAAACGCTACAATCTTCCCCCCTTAAAAAAATTCGGTCCCCGAATTTAAAGTAAAACTCCCCCCAAATAAAAAACATCTAAGCAAAATCATCAGTCGTCGGGGCTTCGAAACCATAAGTACATAATACGCACCATAGCGCAATGCATGCGCATGAGCAACGGGCATATAACTCAAATCAAAACTCCGTCAAGCATCCCGCAATCATCGGAGTCATGGTAAAGACACAAATATCAAATCCAATACAAAACCAATATGATATAACTCGAAACTATACACGTAAATATCAAATCTATATATGTAAATAACTGAAAGAAATGAATGCGAAATATATTCAGGTACTGTCCTCTGACTAGTCCAGCCCAGTACAAAGACACATAGCAATATCATAAAACGTACTGCTCTATAAGAAAAATCAATCCCGAAATACGCGTATGAATACCACGTGCGTCTGGTGCGCACGGAAATCAAAATCCAAATATGTTCCATACATATGCACAGAAACAACATCTAAGTGCATCGGGTGTGCATGAAACATCTGTCGTAGGCAACATGTGTGCCTGACGGCAAAATCAGGTGCATCTGACATGCACGAAAAATCTCGATTTAGTGCATCTGGTGTGCACCAAAATCACACTTCAAAACATGCGCCCAACATGCGCGAAAATCCAAATCAGGTGCATCCATCGTGCACGAAATCATGAAATCCAATATAAAGTGCCGAATATACGCAAAATCCAATCAGGTGCACAAGGTGCACAAAACAAATATCGAACATCACCATCGAAATCGAAGTCCAGGGCATCTAAATGCACAACATACGTAACACTGCACTGCAAGCATATATGAACTATACCGAGTGCAAAAAACAAATCGTGTGCGTGCATACGCACAAAATCAACTCGAATGTCTAAAACCGTAGAATCACAAACATGTGAAACCAAAGCACGAAAACTATATCAAAGGCAACATTGTGAAAATATCGTAAATCCTCAATCATCAAAATCAAATCATAGGAATAAATCACCCAAAATATCGAAATCAATAATGGCGGAATAGTACCGCTCAAGTGCATCCTCTAAGAATCTCGGGCCAACTGTCGCGGTCACTAGTGGGACGTCTCGTCGATGATCATGAACTCTGGCCTGCTGGTGTGCGTAACATGACCACTCCTGGGTCCAAGTCTTCTCCGTGGATTACCAATCTCACGATCCATCGGCTCATCGGCCCTGTCAAGGCAGCATATCACTGGCGTCAGCCTCTGGCTCTCTGAATGCACGTGACACATCTGATACTGGGTGCAAATATCATTGCATCAGTGGCCTGGAAGGATTCCTGCTCAAGGTCTCATCCAAGTCTCGTCTCTGCCTAACTGCCCGGAAGTCATCGCCCTTTACTACATCTGCTTCTTGCTCCGGAACGGCTGCATACTCATCACGACTGCTTCTGGAAGGTATATCCAAGTACAATGCCTCGGCATGTGCATCGCATCTCTGATGTCGGCAGAGTGGAACGTCATCATATCCAGATCTTGTACGAACCACTTACTCCACTTTTCTCTAATGTCGACTGCTTCGGACTCGTCTCATTGCGGCTGCATGGACTGAGCTCCAACGGCTATCCTCGTACCTGGAGTCTCCCAAGAAATGCATCTCACCACCTAGCATCCGAATTAAGTCGAGCCATCCGATCGAGTCGTCAAAACCACATAATCCCCCAAGAGCTCAACATCTTGGGCACAGTTTAATAGTATCGAGTACATACCACAGCATCGGTGGTCCAGCCGTAGAAGGGCAAACCCAAGCCTCACTAATGGCGCCGTAGAACTGCCGCAAACCCGAAGGTTCAAAGGCTTTCACACGGTCATTAAGTCGAGTTAGGGTTTCATTCTTCTAGAGGGACCATAAAATTGCCTGCATGTCTTTCCGACTACTTTAAACTTGGAATAATAGGTTTCTGACATTCGATCGTCTCTGTCGACTCTCAACGTCTCCGCGTGAAGTCGTCTCTAGCTGGAATCAATCTATCTGATGACCTCGCATCGGGGTAGGCGAACGAACTACCTGTCCTAGTCATTCATCCTCGGGTGACTAGCGACCTTCTTTCATCTCTTCGTATAACTCATTCTGCACTAACTCCAGCATCTGGGGCAATATCTCGTCGTTCGCAGCAATAACTGGCTTGCTTGTCTGCACGCTGAACAGTGCCTCGACCATCATGAATAAGCAACACACCAACAGTCATCAAAATCTGGCTGGCCTCTATCATTGGCTCAATCCTCTTGTGCTGATCGGCATGTCCAAGTAATCTCATACAGCGATTCATCCAACGCTCGGGGCGCGAAATCACAATCAAAAGACACATCTCTACAATCGTGTGTCGCCGGAATTATGTTCTGGTTAGTCCTCGTTCGTAACGAGCTCGTGCTGACCGCAACTCTAGCCGTAGCTCTCCCTGCCCGTAATCGTGGCAGCAAAACCATAACTGGTACTGATGAGGCTAGATCGGAATGAATATAATACTGAGCAAAGAAATGTACATTCTAAGGCTCCTTAAGTGGAGTGGCGTGTCGTAAATATGCCGCGGAACATACCAACGGTACGTCACTCTACTTTAGTCACCTATTCCATCAACCAAGGGTCATCCTATGCTCCGAAGGTAAAACCTAACGCTCTGATACCAACTTTGTCACGTCCCGAAAGTACGGAACATGACCGGCACTTAAACTACGAATGTCTCGAGGCGTACGTAATCTAAGTAAGCCGAAAACCCAGAAATCCAAACCAAGAAAAGTAGTAGAGTGAAGGAAAACCAATTTAAAACTAGTAGTTTTAATAGCATAAGCCGAATTATGCGGTTTTTAACATCAAAATTTACTGAAAATTTCGGCAGAGTCTCCTTTGTAAATACTGGACCCCAAACGGGATACAACATGAATAGTATACGAAATCAATAAAAAGGTATCCCCAAGCGGGAGCTAGCTCTTCGTCAATCGACGGTCATAACCACACAAGCAATATAATATACAACGCCAACGGCGAGGATCAAAATTCAAAAGGAAACTCAAAACCACAAGAAAACCGCAGAAATAAAACGCGCGACTCTAAGGTCGAAGGAATAACATCACTGGTCTCTATCTCAAAATAAATACATGTTTGGTTGATGGAACTTCTAGATACAACAGAATAATAATATACAAGATATATAATGGGGGGGTACGATACAAGTAAACCCACCTACTAGCAAATCACCCGAAGGAAACTATGCCCGCAAGCCGTAACGAAACCTGTAAGGCAAACCTGCAAGAAACTGGGGCACAACGGGGGTGAGTTGCCAACTCGTGAATAGAAAAAACATCTACGAAAAGAAATCGCATAAATAACGCAACCTAGGTCAAAGATCATAATATATCCTCAATTATATATATAACATGCAACCTATAACAAGGCCAGGGTAAATATCTAACCCGAGTGTAATCTCATGTGCCCTTGTCAGTGCCTCAGGTAGCAATATATCATATGAATGAGGTATGAATGCATGGAAAAAGAATACATGTAAATGAAGAACTGTTTTCATAATTTAGTGAGATTTCCTTTGTATTTTTAAAATGAGGTATCATAATGAAATCAGCAAAAAACAGTGCCTAGCATCGGCACAAAACATAATCCCCATATCTCGATATCTCTGTATCACAGTCTCTGTACCTCAATATCTCGAAATCTCAATGTCTCAATCACAATATCTAGGGCGCCGTCAGTCGAGACCGGCCCCTACCATCCATCTCAAGACCACGACGGTATCCTCCGGATATCCGACGCGTCGGGTAAAATCACCGGTAGGTAGTGCTCCCCTGCCAGGCTCACATCGTCATCATCACGCGCTTCTTGCCCCGGGGTACCTTACCGGGTCCACCATGTACCCGAAACGGTTCATCCGTCTCCTCGAATCGGGTCTCGAAATCCATCAGCAAACTCATGGTGGACGACTCATACATCATGGGAAAACCGCACTTTTTTTTTAAAAGAGAGAAAAAGGTTTATTTATGTTTTTGCGGTTTTCCTCCAAATCCAGAAAATCTCATGGAAATCCGAATCCAAAATCTCAATAACACGTAAAATAGTGAATATATGCATGAGAATCCATGAATGCGGCATAAAAATGAATAACAGTATGCATGAAGTAGTAGGTAATAACTACAATGTCTAAACTAACATATGAGGCAAGTACACTAATATCATGTCTAAACTATTAGCTAACAGGCTATGTCAAGCAATAATATTTTCTATGGTGTACGTGACATGGCAATTACCGATGAAGATGTGTGTGAGCCGGCAAGTAAGTGTACGTGGTACATACGCATCATCGGTAATGGTGCTGGTGTCCTAACAGCATGATATCAATAATGGAGTATGAAACATAATATAAGCATGCGATGCGAAGCGAACCACAATAATGAGCGGGAGCTGAATACTAGACGCAAATATAACTAATCTGCATTAATCAAATATAAGTCCTACAAATGGTGCCTTTTGAAATAACACGAATCATGGGGTTTTGAAAATAGGGGCTACGGTGTTTTTATGAAAAGATACGTCTTTTGAAATATCCGTAGTATCCTTGGGCTGTCTTTTAAAATACCCACGATTCGTTAGTTTTTTAAATAGGTAAGAATCGAATCTAATCTAACAACTAAACTAAACTAAAGGGCTAAGCTAACAAGCTGGACTACAGGTAAGGAAACCGCCTAACATCCGAGTCGATCCATGTACATACCTGTATATATATTAGTCGGTGATCCCGCCTCAATAATATCATATCCGATACCATATCTATAATTAGACATCCTAAGTCAAGAGTGCGGATCAATCATCAAGTTATAGCTCATACGTAAATCCGTCGTACGGCATCCCCAAATCTGGGTATGGGTCAATATCATATTCATCACACTATTCCTCTGGTATCCTCTTTATCCAAGATCATAGTCTAGGGTACTGACCTATGTCTAGTACAATACTAATATCCTCAATATACTCATGATCTGACTACTGATCGACAATCTCGTACAAACCGATATCGTCAGCACATATCATCATCAAGGGGTATACATCGCCCGATACGGCCTAATATCAAAATCCTAGCATATCATGCCTCATATCACGATCACATGTCGACCATTTTATTTATAACACTATTCACCCGTATCGCCGCCCCAAGATCCGCTATAACACCAGGACGTACCTCAAGTACGAATCCTGCCATATCACCGATATCACAACCACAAAACAAATCTCATCGACTCAGCTCAATCCCAAGTATCATCCTCAAATCCGTATGTGAACACATAGTCCCATACCCATGTGAACACATATCTATAAAGAATCCCATGAGCACATATAAATAGGAATGTATGCAAGTATGTATGTGTAGTGCAACACTACCCTAGGGTTCGCAACACTAAAATAATCCAACACACCAATATCCATCCTAAACATCGTTATTAATCCCAAATAACATATAATAATTGTTGGTGTGTATACGCATCCGTATACACCACCACGGACTGCGGGGGTGCTATACGCCATCCACCCGACTTCTCCCCGTAGATATAAATCTACTCACCTGGTCCTCGCTCGCCGGTGCCGACGTCGCCACGCGCTTGCTTGTCGTCTCGAAGTCCACATGGGGGAACCTACATATCATAACGCACCGCATCGCATTAAAATCCGACTCATAACCAAAACGACACACGAATCCCACATAGGTCAAAACCTATGGTTGCTTCCACAAATCAACCCAAAAACTCTCGACATCGGCGTACAAACGCCAGACCATCGAGAAAAACCCAAATACACTCATTTGCACATTCACGAACACTAATTTTAATATAAAATAGGTTAAAACTCACAAAAACCCCAAATTCAGTTTAAAAGCCGTTTTTCCGAAAAACTAGCAAGCAAAATTTCCCGTTTTAGTACAAAACTCGACTTTTAAACAATTCAAGTGGCCATAATACTTATTAAATAACTTAAATAAGTCATATAACCCATAACCACAATTTAATCTCATCAAACTATATACGTTCAAAAAAACTAGTTTGCAATTTTACCCAAATTTCAACCATTTTAGCAAAAATGAATAAACAACAATTTAGTTTGGATTTGCATGATCTAAAATATAAAAATACAATTTAAAATGTTAATAATACCATGGATACCCTAATTAGATTTTTATCCCAATTGATTAATTAAATTCCCAAAACATAGTTAACCAAATTAGTATAATTATCACAATTTTTAAACTAACAATTAACAACTAGCCACTAACTTGTTTTAACATGTCATAAGAGCTTAAATACATTACACAACCATACACCAATTTCACAAAACCCTAACTTGCATTCAAGTTCTTCTCTTGAATTTTCATCACACAAACCACAACAACCAATTTAACACTTATAAACAAAATCATATAAGCAACTAATCAAGAAACAACCATGGGGCACAAAATTTATACCTCACAAATCCATGATCAAACATGAAATCTAGACCTCCAAAATGAAATCATTGCACGAAGATCCATGCATCTAAGGCTATACTAAAATGGGTAAGAACTAGATTTAGATTTTGGGATTTTTTTGATGGGTATTTGATGAATTTTTTTGAAGCAAAAGAGATGGAACAATGGGGGGGAGAAAGAGGGCTGTTGTGCTGGAATTTTCGGCCAGCAAGGGAGTGGGGGAGAAGAGAGAGGGAGGTGGAGAAAAATGGGGAGAAAAAGACAAAGTCTACACCCCCTTTTGACTTTCTTTCATTTCCCTTTTTCTTTTCTTTTCTTTTCTTTTGAACGGTGAGGTAATTGGAGAGAGAGAGAGGGGGGATGTCAAGGTGGGGCCGGCCATGTGGGGAGGGGGAGAGAGGGTGAGGTGTGGGTGTGTGGGTTAGGGAACAAGATGAATGTATTACCCCAATTCCCATTAACACTAATATCACCGAAAAAAGCCTTTTTCTTCGATATTTTCTAAACCGTTTTAGCAAACGATTTCATTTCAAAAACCACATGACAAAATTTTATTTAATGTTTTATGATGTACAAAATTTGTTTCAACTCATTCCAATTTATAATTTTCCCTAATTAAATGTATTAGTGACGGCTTAAAATAATAATAAAATAAATTTTTTTCAGAAAATTTGAAATTTCACCAGTGGCTCAATAAACACCAAATACTAGCAATTACATAGCTATAATATGTATATTTAATTTTATAATAAAGATATTTGCATTTTGACTTTTTACAGAAAACCCCCTTATTTTACCGTTTTTTCGAAATTTCACCGAAACGATTTTCAAAACGCTACAATCGTTTTTCTCCATTATTCTTTAAAAAACCTGCTTGAATTTCTGTGATATGTTAAATTATTTTAGACACTATTTAAAATCGACAGAAACATTAACCCTGGAGTTTGCGGTTTTCGAAAATCCGTTCGATCGAAATTTTAAACGTGTTAGCACAAGTTAGTATAGCTTAATGGTGAGGATCTAATACCACTGTAAGTCCATGGTAGTGCCCCGGCCGTCTAACAGACGCCAAATGCGGAACAAAAACTTTTACAACTGGCTCTATCACGTAGTATAACCCGGATCTGCCATTCAAGCTAAACTAACAAACTACAAAGTGGGAAGAAAAGTTATACCGAACGATCCGACTCCTTCGGTCTTCAACCATCATCCCACGCTTTGTTGCTGCTGCTCCGATCTCCTGAATCTCCAATCTTCTCGTCCAGGTGCACCACGTCGACGGATCTTTAAACGGGCTCCCGCCTCTGATCCGAGGCAACTCGATCATCAAGTTTGCCAAAAGATATGACCAAGATTGATGTAGAGAATGAGTAGAACACTTTGTCTCGTTACTTCTAAATCCATGGACGAACGTTTAATGAAGTTGCCTTTTTGGATCGAATGGAAATGAGAAATGGATCACATCTAATTTCTATCAACCAAAACTATCATAATCTTTTTCAAGCAACCATGAACCCCACCAAATGAATGGCCGACCAAATATATAGAAGGAGGGAGGTGAGTGTAGGAGCAAGTGGTGGCATTAGAAATGCTTCTCACAAAAGATCAAGAGGAAATATCTAGGCAAGAACAAAAATCATTAATGAAAAGGTGACTCACTAATTACACCTCATCATTCAATTAATGCAAAATGGTGATTCACTAATCTAGTCACTAAAACAAGAAGCTTCCACTAATGACTCACCTCATGACTCACCCTCAAGAAGAAAAGATAAATCCGCATTTAACCGAATGTTAAATACGGGCGATAGAAAACTGGAAACTGGCAACTTCCAAAAGTGATGCTGAAACGAATTTCAGGATAACCCCGTAATAGTATAAACATACCCGCATTTGTATTACGACCAAATACAAATGCAACTGAGACAAAGATATCATATCTACACAGTATAATACTCGGATCCCGCTTAAACCAAAGCCGACCAGTATTATCCGCTCGAAATATGACACGTGCGTAAACGCACGTGCATTTTCCGAACCCTGCAATAAAACCATATGGCCTCTACAACGTTTCGCCCGAACTTGGGAAAGTGTCTGTGGGGGACTCTAATGACTCATCAATACACTAGCACTGGGTATAACCTTTAGCACGTCAGAGGTACAAGATGTACGTAACGTTTGCCTATGTATTGATTGGAAGGGAAGCTAACGAGCGAACTCATCCATAAACCCTACTGAGCCTAACAGTGACAATATACATACAGTACGGTCCGTTCGTCTATGAGTATCGCATATCTGCCTAGGGGCTGGTAACGTCAGACCCCCATTAGCGGTATAAGTCGTGTCAGAGAGTGGCCAAGAACACCCTAAGATACTACCGGAGTACCTACCAGTAAATCTCCTGCCTCGGCCTAAGGCTTTGTGTAATGGCTCTCCTAGACACAGCGCGATCTCATCACCAATACCGGGAGAGACGAATCCCCTGCCGATCCGCTCACTTGCCTCCATATGGCTCGAGACTGTACCCGAAAAATACCTGTTTGCACGACTCCTTTGAGCCGTGGTAGGTAGAAATCAAAGCACAGTAGGAACTCACACGAGACAAATGACGACCTCAGGTCGATGAACTAACCTATACATATGTCACCAGGGAACTGGTATCTGACGATATGTATAATACCAACTAGCATGTTCCCGGCGAGTCCTGTACGGTGTACTCATAACCTAATGAGCACCTGTATACATCTTAAGTGATCTAACTGACACCAATGGCTTGTGAGACCGGCCACCGCCCCTCGTCGGGGTCTCGACTGTATACACTAGTCTACTCTAGAGTATCGATGCCCTGTCTCGAAACTCCCACGACTAGGGACACTTTAAGGATGTGCTTACAAACCCCAGCTATCACGTATATGATCGCCATCATACTGCTGATAGTCAAGCAAGAATCCTATTGGCTCTATCATCATGCAATAGTGAACTAAAGCATGTATACGATGATAAAGTCAAACCAGATAGCAAACTATCATCTCGAGCAAGACTGTCATATCGGTATAGGTCCTGCCTCAATCATTGCAATCAGGTACCTGCGATCCAATAATTGACTTTGAGGTCACTATCTCCAACCAGGAGTCGCTCACTTCTTTCGTTGCCACTCTTAATATCGGTGTTACGGTAATCAGCAACAACGGGGATTAGCAAGACTAGGAAGGAACTTGTGAGTATAAGCTAGGCTCTCCAACGCTTAAGTTCTTCCTTTTGGTGCTTGTCCGTCCGTTCTGGGCACTTAGCCTTAACCTCCGGTTAATTCAACCACAACCGGTCTCACTAAGGAATCACCGCTATCATGTAGGATAGGGTGTCGTAAGGTGCGGATTATGATTCAATTAACGGGAGTCCGAAATAAGATGTTGGGTAAGAAAAGAGTGAAAGAGATTTTCTTCTCTCAAACTTTCCTTATCCTACCCTAACAAGTGAGAAAACTACTCACCCATTACAAGAAAAAGGAAAATAAAACAAAGGAGGAAGATAGAAAGAAAGAGGTTAGAAGATTACAACTAGCTAATTGAGACCTCAATTTGGCAAGGATCAAGCTTAAGCATCATTGTTGTTTAAGGATAAAGGAAAATGGGAACAAGAAAGAAACAAACAACAAATAACAACAACTAGATTAGCAAATGAAAAATATAAGCAATTATAATTAACAAAATAACAAGACAAGCATGGTAACAAAAAGAACTCCTTTATTCATCCTTCACTCACAAAAGCTCACTACAAGTTTTTAATGGAGAAGAGATGAGAAGAGGAAGAAGAAGAAGAAGTTGGTCTGGTGCTCTCCCATTGAAGCGTTTGTTCCGCAATGTCATCGAAGAATTGCCACGCTTCCTCGTCAGATTTCGATAGGAAATGGCCCTGACAAATGGTTTCCAACAACTGCTTGGTTGCTGGGTTCAGGCCCTCGTATAAGGTTTGGAAAAGTTTCCATTTCTCGATACTATGGTGAGGGCACTGAACAAGAAGGTCTTTATACCGGTCAAACCACTTCCAGAAGGGTTCAGTACGAAGCTAAGAGAATTGGTTGATTTCGTTACGGATCCTTGCGGTTTTATGATTCGGATAGAATTTCTTGAGAAATGCTTTCACAAACTCGTCCCAACTGGTTATGGTGTGGGAAGCGGTGCTATACAACCATTTTTCAGCAAGATCGCACAAAGTGAACGGAATGACCCATAGCCGTATAGCATCGTCCGACAGCTGGGTAGTTTTCATCATGGCACAAACATTTTGGAACTTGTTGATGAAGATATAGGCATCTTCAGATTCAAGCCCATAAAATTTCGGATGCATGTTAATGAAGTGGGGCTTAATTTCAAAATTATCCCCATTGGCTGGTGGAAGGGAAAGACAGGTGGGAAGTGCAGAACGGGTGGGATAGAAACGATCCTGGAGCGCGATTCGCTGTGTCGCTACGACAGGCGGTGGTGGTGGGTTATTCGCACCCATAGGAGGTCGAATCAATCTCGGGGGAGTTGTAGGGATGTTTGGATTAAATCCTGACATCGCGGATGAAGAGGTTGGTGATGGTGAAGGAGAGGATGTATGAACAGAATTCCGGTCAACGTAGGTGTTGGCCGGCAAAGGTAAGGGTGAAAGAGGCATGGACGGAGTCTCGACGACTGAGTTGATTGCGTAGTTGGTAGCGACTAACGTAACGCGGACTAGGAGGGCGCTAGTGTCCCGAGTCCAACCGGACATACACTAAACGAGTTTAGTATAGTCAAACCGGAGAAGGTGAGGGTAAGAAAACGTCAATGGAGAAATACGATGGGTGGTGGGTTAAAAAATGGGATTTTGGCGACAAAGGTCAAGTTTTTATAAAAATTTTTTGTTTTTGTGTTTTTTTTTTCTTTTTAGAAAGAGCTTTATAGAAATATGTACGGACTTACGGCTTCAAACAATCACAAACAAGATATGCACAATCACACCTAGATCTAGAGTCACCTAGGTCAGCTAGACAGCTCCGAACTGTTCCAAAGGGCTAGAAATAGGACCTCAAACCGCCTCTTTTCCGCCAATTGCGGCCAGGTAAGTGCCAGGTAAGTGGGAGGCTCCCCACTACGTAAGTAGTGGTCCTAATTAAGTAACCACTTTCCTTGGACACACTTGCCTAGACACCGCAAAGTCAGGATAGGATAAACGGCCGATGCCTGTAACTAGTCCTCTGTTCTATTGAGCGCGAAGTCCTTATGGCCGAGTCTAGTATTTTTTAATTAAACAATGGTCAACGCATATGCTTTTTGAGATTTCTGGGGTCCTGGGAAGGGTGATGAAATCGCCACCCAATCTGGATTGGTTTCAAGCCCGTTAAAGTCCGTATTAATATATGCAAAGAAGTAACAATCAACTGCAATCAATTTTTTATTTTTTAGCGCGGCGCAAAGAATCCTGCACAAAAACAATTTATTGGAAGGTGGAAGAGAATTTGCGCAAAGAATGCTGCAGAAAACACAGTTCAGTGGAGTTCAGAGGAGTAGGGAGGAGAGCAGAAGGACTTACAGGGATTTTAGGGTTTTGAGGGCACCAAATGGCCACGGTTCCGCTGCCAGAGGGATCTTATGCTGCGGTTCCGCGGCAGGAATGGTGTGTTGGCCCTTCAACTTTCTTGCTGGTGCTGGTCTGGGTTTCATCTTCAGTTTTGAAGCCCCTGAATCTGGCTTTGCTCACTTGATCAGCTCCAGAATTTTACAGTTGACCGTTGGCTCCGTCTTGATCCGTCGCGGTGTAGCCGCAAGATATGGGTCGAACTTCCGTCGTCTTTGGCACTGAACTCGACCGTCTTTTTATCCTGCACACTTGCACAAAAACTAATCAAAAACAACAAGATGGTTTTTTACAATGTATATATTTTTGTTTTGCTTTTCGGTTCGATTTATATTCATAAATTCACCCGAAATTACACAAAGAAATAATCTACCGTCTCCCCGGCAACGGCGCCATTTGATTGGTAGAGTTTTTGCGTTCTTAGTTAATTACCGCAATCAAGACGGTTTCGCTTGTAGCTAGCCGGTTGAGTACGGGTCGTCCGCAGGGAGATGGGAATCTTTTTCTTTGTGCTTTAACGAGTTAAGTCCAAATTTCCAGGTTTGTTTTTAGATTAACTATGTGCTAAAATGATATATAAAGAGAGCTTGTTAGGGTTAGGATTAGGTTAGTTTGAGTTAGGAGTCGCTCACTTCTTTCGTTGCCACTCTTAATATCGATGTTACGGTAATCGGAAACAACGGGGATTAGCACGACTAGGAAGGAACTTGCAAGTATAAGCTAGGCTTTCCAACGCTTAAGTTCTTCCTTTTGGTGCTTGTCCGTCCGTTCTTGGCTCTTAGCCTTAACCTCCGGTTAATTCAACCACAACCGGTCTCACTGAGGAATCACCGCTATAATGTAGGATAGGGTGCCGTAAGGAGCGGATTGTGGTTCAATTAACGGGAGTCCGAATTAAGATGTTGGGCAAGAAAAGAGTGAGAGAGATTTCCTTCTCTCAAACTTTCTTTATCCTACCCTAACAAGTGAGAAAAATACTCACCCATTACAAGAAAAAGGAAAATAAAACAAAGGAGGAAGATAGAAAGAAAGAGGTTAGAAGATTACAACTAGATAATTGAGAGCTCACTTTGGCAAGGATCAAGCTTAAGCATCATTGTTGTTTAAGGATAAAGGAAAAAGAGAACAAGAAAGAAATAAACAACAAATAACAACAACTAGATTAGCAAATGAGAAATACAAGCAATTATAATTAACAAAATAACAAGACAAGCATGGTAACAAAAAGAATTCATTTATTCATCCTTCACTCACAAAACATCACTACAAGTTTTTAATGGAGAAGAGATAAGAAGTGGAAGAAGAACAACAACATATATCCTAAAATCTAAATACAAGAATAATCACCCTTGGCTTTGGCTAGTTCTGGACTATTTATAGGCAGGGAACTGGAAACCTAGGGCAACCATCTGCCTCCATATAGAATGACCTAAATACCCCTGAAAACTCATCATCTATCGAGCCCATACGGCCGCGGTTCCGCAGCCTAAGCACGCTTATGCCGCGGAACCGTGGCCATAATAAGGAGTTAGGCCATCAGGTTTTGTCGATTTCCTTGGTTTTGTGTACTCTTCAGTGTGGTATATGTTGTTTCCCAGAATCTCTTCACAATATTTCCAGAATTTCAGCAGAACAAAATGTGATGTGATGTGGATCTTTTGCCATGATTTCCTTGAGCTCCGCGTAGATATGTTGGATCTTGTGTTGACATTGAGCTTTGTGCATGAAAATGACATCGATTTGCCATTTTGTCCCTTAAACTGGTGTGCGGCAACATACGGATAGAGAGCGGAGACCCGTGTTTTATCTGTGGTTGGCAGTAATCCGGAATTTGTCATGCTTTTCCATGAATTTCTCTGTTTAGAGCTGAGAACCTGTATCCTGCAATTTGCTAGCAAACACGGCTCAAGAGTACCAACCGATAAGCAATGTGAAAAAAATTGGGCGGTATAAAAATGCAAAAATCTGATATGAACATTTTCCAATATGTAACCATAAGACAGTAAGAGACAAGTACACATGTTAAGATAAAGAGCAGCCAGATAGCATACTATCATGTCGAGCAAGAAATTCCTCTCTATATATGTCCAATCATCCACTATAATATACATCATATGTACAATAATGGCCTGTGGGGCATACATACAACTAACACTTGGTGTAGAGGTAGCTTGAGTAGGAGGGATTTCGCGTGAATCATCCTCGGCATGAAGGTCATTAGGGGAAGCTCTTCCAAACCCTCAAGTGGAACCTAGGGGAGTCGCGGGACTACTAAACGGAGCATGTGAAGTGAATGACTCGATCTACGAGGGTATAGCATCTTTTATGTCTCATAGTTTACTTGATATCAAACTTTAAACCAAAATCACCTAGCTAAAGATCTTGTTTAGTCTAGCTTAGCACCATAAAAATTTGAATTTGGCATGCTTGATATCACTTGGACCCCTTGCTGGTGCGAGGGTAGACTTTCATGAACTTGATATCGTTGTAGAATCGAGTGATTTGAAAAGGAGTGTTTTTGAGGCTTTTGCTTGTTGGATATAGTGCCCTCTAAGTCAATTATTGAATCGCAGGTACGTGATTACAATGATTAAGGGAGGACCTATACCGATATGAAAGTCTTGCTCGAGATGATAGTATGCTATCTGGTTTGTCTTTATCATCGTATACATGCTTTAGTTCACTATTGCATGTTGATAGAGCCCATAGGATTCTTGCTTGACTGCCAGAAGTATGATGGCGATCATATACGTGGGAGCTGGGGTCTGTAAGCACATCCTTAAAAGTGTACCTAGTCTTGGGAGTTTCGAGATAGGGCATCGATACTCCAGAGTAGACTAGTGTATACAGTCGAGACCCCGACGAGGGGCGATGGCCGGTCTCACAAGCCACTGGTGTCAGTTGGATCAACTAAGATGTATACAGGTGCTTATTGAGTACACCGGACATGACTCACCGGGAACATGCTAGTTGGTATTATACATATCGTCAGATAGCAGTTCCCTGGTGACGTGTATACAGGTTAGTTTGTCGACCTGAGATCGTCATTTGTCTCGTGTGAGTTCCAACTGTGCTTTGATTACTACCCTACCACGCTCAAAGGAGACGTGCAAACAAGTTTTAATTAGGTCCTGTCCCGAGCCACAGGGATGCAGTGAGCGGATCGTCGGGGATTCGTCTCTCCCGGTATTGGAGGTTGATGTCGCACAGTGCATGGGTGGCCATCAATAGAAATCCTTGGCCGAGGTAGTGGAGAATTACTGATTTGGATCAGTAGTTTCTCAGGAGGTGATGGGCTTCATACCGACACGAATTATCGCGTTATTGGGGGTCTGAATTTATCCACCCCCTAGACTCGATATGCGATACTCTTTAGACGAACGGACCGGACTGTACGGATATTGTCACTGTCAGGCTCAGTAGGATTTCTGGATGAGTTCTCTCGTCAGCTTCCCTTCCAATCAATACATAGGCAACCGTTATGTACAGCTTGTACCTCTGACGTGCTAGTGGTTATACCCAGTGCCAGTGTGTTGATGAGTCATTAGAGTCCCCCACAGACAGTTTCCCAAGTTCGGGCCAAACGTTGTAGAGGCCGTATGGTTTTATGGCCGGGTTCGGAAAATGCACGTGCGTTTACGCACGTGTCATATTTCGGGCAAATAATACTGGTGGACTTTGGTTTAAGCCGGATCCCAGTATTATACTGTGTAGATATAATATCTTTGTCTCAGTTGCATTTATATTCGGTCGTAATTCAAATGCGGGTATGTTTATACGGTTACGGGGTTATCCTGAAATTCGTTTCAGGATCACTTTTGGAAGTTGCCAGTTTCCAGTTTTCTATCACTCGTATTTAACATTCGGTTAAATGCGGATTTATCTTTTCTTGGGTGAGTCATGGTTCTAGAAGTTTCTAGATGATGACTAGGATGATGAGGTGGCTACTGACTCTTTTGTTGCATTAATTGAATGGTGACTAGGTTAATGACTAGGTTAGTGATTCATGTTTGCATTTAATGGTTTCATGATGTGTTAATATGACTCACTCCTTCATTTATTCTTATGGTCACCATTTATCCTCCTACACTCACCTCCCCCCTCTACAAATATGGCCGGCCCCCTCTTTGTGAAAGGATATGGTTCATTTTGGAAAAAAATATATAATTTTGGTGTATGGAAATTTCAAAGCTTATTTCATTCCATCACAGTTTCAAAAGGCAACTTCATTAACCGTTCGTCCATAGCTTTGGACGTAACGAGACAAAGTGTTCTACTCATTCTCTATATCAATCTTGGTCATCTCTTTTAGCAAACTTGATGATCGAGTTGCCTCGGTTCAGAGGAGGGAGCCCGTTTAAAGATCCGTCTACGTGGTGCCACCTGGACAAGAAGACTGGAGATTCAAGAGATCGGAGCAGCTGCAACAAAGCGTGGGATGATGGTTGAAGAGCGAAGGACTCGGATCGTTCGGTATAACATTTCTACCCACTTTTTAGTTTGTTAGTTTAGCTTTAATGGTAGATCCGGGTTATAGTACGCGATAGCGCCAGTTGTAAAAGTTTTTGTTCCGCATTTAACGTCTGTTAGACGGCCGGGGCGCTACCGTGTACTTACAGTGGTATCAGAGCCTCACCATTAAGCTTTACTAACTTATGCTAACACGTTTAAAACATCAATCGAACGGATTTTCGAAAACTACAATTTTTCTGTACAAAGTTTCTGTCGATTTTAAATCTGGCCTAAAAATTATTTTGAGCATCACAGAAAATTGTGCAGGCAATTCTAAGCAAACTGGTGAAATTTGGTCACGTGATCCCAAAGAACGGCCGCGGATCCACGGCCCGGACCAGGGTTTGGCCCCGGATCCGCCGCGCGTTTGTAGGAACAGTGAGCCAAATTTCTACAGTATATTCTACAGGGTAAATTGTGGTTTTTGGAATATTTCTTTTCGGCCCATATTTTATTAATGTACACCAGATGTACGTGGGGCCCACTTCGGGAAGTTTTGTCGATCGGAATTTTAAACATGTTAGTATACAGTTCTTATATTATATCTCCGACCGGGAATGTCATTCGAGCGGTAAATTGCGTCTAATTGCTATAGCTCTTTTAGACGGGTTTGCGAACGTGACGTTCGCGTTGATGTTCTGTGTTGTGCTGTGATGTTGCGGATTTTTCATGGTGGATAGCAGTGTGCAATGGTAGTGCTTTTTGGATTTATTTGTACATTTGATATTGTGGGGCGAACGTCCAACATGTGGACTGCCGTCACTGCCTGTTTGTATAATATTTTTTTGGGGCACGACCGGGCTGAGGTCGATGTACCCGTTGTACATATTTTTATTTCTGTACTAGGTTTACCCCGCGACGGAGTGCACGGATAGCCGGGTTCTGGAGGGCAACGGGTCCGTATCTCATGGCTTTGAGAGGTAGAGGGGCCTCACTCTAGAATTGGCAGACTATTCGCTGCACTCGTAGGGGTACAGGTTGACCCAAGGAGGAGTGCTCAAGTTACCGGATTCCGTGAAGTGTCGGGTGGTCCATTCACATTGCTGTAGGGGCTGCCTCGCTTCAGGCTTTGGCGGGTAACTTGCCGCACCCGTAGGGATCTAGGTTTCATTGCACAGGCAATCCACACGACCAGGGGAACGTCGGGTTTCAGTAGCGGCTCTGTGAAACCCGGGGATCCCAGATTATCTGTATTGTTCTGTGATGCTTATAACTTTTCTGTAATGTTGCATATTATCAAGCCGGGAGCGATTATTGTATATTAGTATATATATTATTAGATGTTGTATATATTTTACACCCGCGCTAGTCCGGTCCCCGCTCTGTCGTTAGTTAAGTAACCAACGGGTGATGATGGGACCCAGTGGAGAATGCGGATGGCATATATGTACATTTTATTTTTCTTTCTTTTTTGGTGTGATTGATTGATGGGACTGCATTGATTCTTATCAATGCAAGGATAAAATAAACCAATATTTGATGTTGTTGGAACAAATTTTCGAAAAGGTGTTATTACAAAGATGTTTCCTTTTGTTTTGTGTCGCGGTATTCGGTTAGAATATCCTGCACCTCATTCCACGAGGAAAGAGCCGAGATCCCTTCACCGGGAGTGACCTCTTTCGCAAAAGGTTTTCGCCACTATATCTTTATAAAAAGCTATCAGGTTCCTTCAACGAGATCAAGTTCATTACGTTAAAAAATTTTCGCCAAAAACCAGCCGTAGCCTTCCGTCATTTCTTTTAGGTATTCAGTAGTATTCAAGCTATGTATTTTGACCTAACGCCAAGGCATAGTGTTTGGTAGCTGCTGGATATTCATTTCTTGCATAGATAGATGAATTGGTTTGGGACAGTTGTTCTGCCATTTTGACCTAACGCCAAGGGCATGTGTGGGTGGGTTCAAATTAACCTGGATAATGACGGCTAGAACTTGACATGTGACTTATGATATTTTGACCTAACGCCAAGGTCATAAGAGCATGGGGCAAAAATCACATCGGGAGTTTCAAACATAAAGAAACTTGCGAAGTATGCGCATACCTTCTGGAGTGTGATAACTTGAGTGGCTTCCATCAAGTTATCATGCGATGATAGTTGGATCCCGATTCCCACTGATGAGTTGGTTTACTCTTCGGGTGATCCCGATTGATTCTTCTTTCAAATTTGGAGGAGAATTTGACGGAACAGTGGGGGGTTTCCTAATTAGATAAATTAATAACCATTCTGATCTAGGTTAGAGTGCACTCAGAGTGTTTCTTTTCTCTCTCTCTTTGGCAGCGACCTTTGACCGACCCTAGACTATGACTCAGTGACCAAGTTGACCGAACCTTCTTAAAATACTGGCTTTTGGATTGTCTAAGTTGCATAAGTCATTGCCGCTCCTTCTTTTACCCTTTGCATTTCTCAGAACACCCCGTATTACTACGGACATCCACTTCCATTGGATAAATCTATCGTATGGTTATATACGAACTCGAAGGGATTTCTTCGAGGATGGATCCGGGTTCAGGAGAAATAGAATTGGATTATTCAGTTGTCTTTTATTATCACCTTCTCTCAGGTTGCGAGGGCTCCTTAGTTTAGGATAGTACACCAATTACGCTTATTGGATAGTCTTATTCCAAACCATAGGCAGGTACCGAAAGGTAGGGAATGAAGAAAACCAATTAGCCTAAGTAGGGTGTACCGAAGGTAATAACTAAAGACAAAATAAAGGGATTAGAAAGAGGGCAAAGTAAATTGCAACTGCTATCATTCACGACCAAACCGCGTACTTCATCGCCACTCCTATTTCACCTTTGCCTTTTTCCCCAATTCGGGAGAAATAGAATAAGGTATTATTTGATTGTCTTTTATCATCACCTTCTCTCAAGTTGCGAGTACTCCTTGGTTTAGGAGGGTACACCTATTATTCTTACTGGATAGTCTTCTTCCAAATCGTAGGGTGGTGCCGAACGGTAGGGATGGAAGAAAACCACTTCGCCTAACGATGGTGTATAGAAGGAAATGAATAAAGAAAGATAAAGGGATTTGGAGAGATGGCAAAGAAATATACGGTTAAAGTCATGAATTGGATTATGGAAGAGACATTACTAGGAATACCAGGATACCCCTTCGAAACATTTTCATGTTTCAGTTACACTATGCATTGTTAAAGGAAAACTGTTTTCCCGATTAGATACTTACTCTAGGGTATGTATTTACCAGGTATGATTCTCACATCCATATGGTTTTACAGATGATGAGTGGGAGTAGGTTATTGGGAATAAGGTGATCATCCTCATTATATCGGAATTCGTTGTAATTTGTGATATTTGAGGAAGTCGCCTGAGTTTATGCCAGTCGGCATGTATTTGGTTTTGAATATCCGTTGTTGTGCACCAATTTCAAAATGATATATCTATACGTTTATTTTTATAAAGTGAGATATAACTTTTTGAAATTATGTCTGTGACATTTACCTATATCAGTTGACGATTGGGCAAGGAGCATTGAACAACGGAGTAGTTTTTAACCATAAGTACAGTTTTCAACCTACGATGCACAGGTTTTGAGTTATTCGACTCAGCGGACTTATACAGGGTATTGTATGTTGTCCAGAGTCCGTCAGGACAAAGGGGTTGATCCTCGTCCTCTGTTCTGTTTACTTGTAACTTCTCTAGTTTTTAGACAAGTGTTTCGTAGAAATACAATGTCTAAGTTTTGAGAAGTTGTGGGTATATGAATAAAGTAGAGAACCAGGTGTCGCAAGTATCGGGATTCTTCAAAGAAATCGAAGATGTAGATACTTGTGATTGGTATTCAGTTGATAGTAATGGTTTTGAGAAACTTGTTTCTCTTTCACGTTACTCATAATTGGATATATGTTCCTAAGTTGAGTAATGCTGATTAGCCTCTCTCCATTAAGTTGATATGCAATGGAGACAGCTACATGATTAGAATCTGGTTCCAATTAAATAAGTGCCAAGGTTTCTATATTGGATATAGAATGGTTCATATCTTAACGATGTTAACGTACGATGAGTTGTCCAGTTTATGCTTAAAACCAGACACTGGATAACTCAAGGCACGTTTCTGTAATGGCAGTTTGTGGGTTTACCCTGGCTTTGACGAGGGTTGATTTTCTACCATCTGGAAGATCAATAGTGATATTGTTCTAGACTCGCCACAATTTTAGCAAAATGGATTTTTTTTTCCAGAAAACAGTAGTGGGAGTATGGTAGAACTGAAAGTGATTCCAGAACCGCAAATGATTACGGAAAATTTATTAGGACCTATATATTCAATAAGGTTTGACATTCCAATAGCCACTCCGCAGATATGGTGGGTAACCTCAGACATCCGAGAGGTACTCCGGTAGCCTAAAAGACGGTGACAGGGAGGTTCTTGTTTACCCAGACTTGACACTACTGTTGTTCTAGACTATGAGACCCGGCAGGAGGATATGTATAGCGTTGTTCTAAACTAGCTTTAGAAGTGTACATATATATTATTCTGCCAGAGGGTTGTCGTAGTCAGTGGGAGCAGCGGAAGCATAATGTTCAAGTAGCTTATGTCTATTTATAGGCTTGAGCAGATATAGCGAAGATAAGATCTTATATTTTTGATGAGATAGTCATGGGTTTAACATCATCAGAATATGGGATGGATCTGTTAAGAAGGTAGTAGTGTGTGATGTCCTGGTATTTGGATGACATACACAGCGTAGGAAATAATATTCCTATACTACGATCGGTTGTACTATGGTCGTCACATAGTTGTTTCTCCACAAAAGATATGGGTATAATATCAGACATTCTGGTTACTAGATCTATGGTTTTAGATCTAGATTTGGGTAGCTTCCCAATGTGGGTACTTTGACAGTATTTAATAGTATTTTAGAATAGATGACTCCTGGCATGGTGGTGTACCTGCAGGTGATGGAGTTACCCTCTCTAAAGGTGTCTTACAGACTAAAGGGGAGAGGGATGTGCAAGATTGGCAGATCACTTGCTTAGGCAATTGAGTCAATCGTGAAATGTCAAGTACCACACCAGATGTTGTTTTTGCACTAGATGCGATAAGTTAATATTAATCCAATCCTGGAGAAACATAAGGAAGAAGTTTTAGAACATAAGTGAATGTTCTACGGATTTGATGACGGAAGCCTCCTTCAGGAGACGGTTATCATTCCAGGCTTCAAAGGTGACATGGATGACAGTGTGATTGTCAGAGTTATAGTTTTCCCTCTGGCGAGGGACAATATTATGGACAGTTGGTCCAAGAGGATACTGTGGGAGGTATGGTGCTGGATACTGATTAGGTTCAGTTATCGATACGGTCTAAGAAGTTTGGATTTGGAGTTCATTTATGAACTGGGTCCCATCAGATATCCAGACATATTCTAAGACAAGTATTACTCATTTCAGGAGATGGCTTTCTCCGCAAACTTGAGATTAAGAGAGACATAGAAAGAAACATCAGGGCGGATCCACTCACTGAGGCTATTTCTCGAACACAATAGTTTTACAAACGAGCTTTGTGAAACTGATGTGTAGAGGAGTTGGGTGTTCGGTATCACACGGGCTGTGAGTATGCGACATCGCAATAATTAGCCTTAAGTGCAAGTGGGAGATTGTTGGAAATAGTGCCCTCTAAGTCAATTATTGGATTGCAGGTACGTGATTACAATGATTAAGGGAGGACCTATAACGATATGAAAGTCTTGCTCGAGATGATAGTATGCTATCTGGTTTGTCTTTATCATCGTATACATGCTTTAGTTCACTATTGCATGTTGATAGAGCCCATAGGATTCTTGCTGGACTGCCAGCAGTATGATGGCGATCATATACGTGGGAGCTGGGGTCTGTAAGCACATCCTTAAAAGTGTCCCTAGTCGTGGGAGTTTCGAGATAGGGCATCGATACTCCAGAGTAGACTAGTGTATACAGTCGAGACCCCGACGAGGGGCGGTAGCCGGTCTCACAAGCCACTGGTGTCAGTGGGATCACCTAAGATGTATAAAGGTGCTCATTGAGTACACCGGACAGGACTCACCGGGAACATGCTAGTTGGTATTATACATATCATCTGATAGCAGTTCCCTGGTGACTTGTGTACAGGTTAGTTTGCCGACCTGAGATCGTCATTTGTCTCGTGTGAGTTCCCACTGTGCTTTGATTCCTACCCTACCACGCTCAAAGGAGACGTGCAAACAGGTTTTAGTTGGGTACAATCCCGAGCCACATGGAGGCAGTGAGCGTATCGTCGGGGATTCGTCTCTCCCGATAATGGGGGTTGATGTCGCACCGTGCACGGGTGGCCATCACTAGAAATCCTTGGCCGAGATAGTGGAGAATTACTAATTTGGATCAGTAGTTTCTCAGGAGGTAATGGGCTTCATACCGACATGAATTATCGCGTTATTAGGGGTCTGACTTTATCCACCCCCTAGACTCGATATGTGATACTCTTTAGATGAATGGACCGGACTGTACGGATATTGTCACTGTCAGGCTCAGTAGGGTTTCTGGATGAGTTCGCTCGTCAACTTCCCTTCCAATCAATACATAGGCAACCGTTATGTACAGCTTGAACCTCTGACGTGCTAGTGGTTATCCCAGTGCCAGTGTGTTGATGAGTCATTAGAGTCCCCCACAGACAGTTTCCTAAGTTCGGGCGAAACGTTGTAGAGGCCGTATGGTTTTATGGCCGGGTTCCGAAAATGCACGTGCGTTTACGCACGTGTCATATTTCGGGCAGATAATACTGGTGGGCTTTGGTTTAAGCCGGATCCGAGTATTATACTGTCTAGATATAATATCTTTGTCTCAGTTGCATTTGTAGTCGGTCGTAATACAAATGCGGGTATGTTTATACTTTTACGTGGTTATCCTGAAATTCGTTTCAGGATCACTTTTGGAAGTTTCCAGTTTCCAGTTTTCTATCACCCATATTTAACATTCGGTTAAATGCGGATTTATCTTTTCTTGGGTGAGTCATGGTTCTAGAAGTTTCTAGATGATGACTAGGATGATGAGGTGGCTAGTGACTCATTTGTTGCATTAATTGACTGGTGACTAGGTTTGTGATTCATGTTTGCATTTAATGGTTTCATGATGTGTTAATATGACTCACTCCTTCATTTATTCTTATGGTCACCATTTATCCTCCAACACTCACCTCCCCCCTCTACAAATATGGCCGGCCCCCTCTTGGTGAAAGGATGTGAAAGGATATGGTTCATTTTGGGAAAAAAGATATAATTTAGGTGTATAGAAATTTCAAAGCTTATTTCATTCCATCACAGTTTCAAAAGGCAACTTCATTAACCGTTCATCCATATCTTTGGACGTAACGAGACAAAGTGTTCTACTCATTCTCTACATCAATCTTGGTCATCTCTTTTAGCAAACTAGATGATCGAGTTGCCTCGATTCAGAGGCGGGAGCCCGTTTAAAGATCCGTCGACGTGGTGCCACCTGGACGAGAAGACTGGAGATTCAGGAGATCGGAGCAGCTGCAACAAAGCGTGGGATGATGGTTGAAGACCGAAGGACTCGGATTGTTCGGTATAACATTTCTACCCACTTTGTAGTTTGTTAGTTTAGCTTTAATGGCAGATCCGGGTTATAGTACGCGATAGCGCCAGTTGTAAAAGTTTTTGTTCCGCATTTGGCGTCTGTTAGACGGCCGGAGCGCTACCGTGTACTTACATTGCTAGTTTCTCTAAAGAGGTCACTCCCGGTGAGGGGATCACGGCTCTTTCTCATCGAATGAGGGGCTGGATATTCACAAATACCACTAGGCAAAGCAAGAACTAGAGAAGCAATCAAAAGACAAAACCGAGTGGGTTGTAGCATCTGCTAGCTTTTTGCCAAAGAGGTCACTCCTGGTGAAGGGATCTCGGCTCTTTCCTCATCGAATAAGGTGCTGGATATTCATCAAGGAATAGCTCTATGCAAAGCAAAAAACAAGAGCTGCCCTTTTTGAAAATTTGATTCTACAACATCTTTAGATTTCTTTCTTTTTCATATATCTCATTTATGATGTCCCATCAATTATGCTTCCTAAGCATCACAGATAAAGAAACGAAAATAGAACGTACGCTTATACCATCCACATTTTCCACAGTGTCCCGTTATGCACCGTTAGGTTATATAACTAACGGCATAGCGGGGCGGGACTAGCGCGGGTGCAAAACTTAAGCAACGTTTATTATATATCATATATATAATAATAATGCATTCGTTTCATCATATAAAGTGATCACATCACAGAATATCAGCAGCAGAAGTCAACATATGAAATATTGGATATACTACGAGGTCCGTGGTTTAGATTAAGCCAGTAAAAAAACACGGGTTCCACGGTCGTGATGAATAGACAAACCCACATCCCTAGACCCCTACAAGAGCGACAAGCAACCCTACCAATTCTAGAGTTAGGAGACCCGGTCTCGACTCCTCGAGATGGTCTCCTACTGGACTCTAGAACCCGGTTACTTGTGCTCGCCGCCTTGGGTCTATCCTAATGCGGAAAAGTAAATAATATACATCAATGGTGACATCATCCTCAACCCGGAAGTGCCCCAATAAAAGAATATTACATACAAGTTTTTACATGAATGAAAATAAAAAAACTCTCATTTCAAGCAAAAACCCCCGGCTATTCAAACACGACAATCCAATATAACATATCGCAGCAACACCTAACATTACATGTCATCAACGTAAGTAAATAAGCGTATCGCAATTGTCATTGACGTATAGCAACGAAACTGGCGATACACCTCATATTACACTTACGGTCGCAGAAAAGAAAGTGAAAACTACAACAATTGGAATCCGCAACCACCGTAGACATCATAAACCCGAAATATCACATACTTCGGATTTCATGCCTAACCATATGAATTCCTTAGACATCATAAAACCGGAATATCTCATATTCCGAATTTCATGCCTAACCTTATAAACCCCGCATTTTAGTCTCAACATTGAAAACACTTTTCAATAACCAGTCGGTTAATTCAACAAGATTCCCAAAAACCAGATCGAATGCTTGTCGGAAACTTTAGTAGACGGTCACACTCTCCGATGCCGTCGATGAAGTGCACTTAGGCGGAACACCGCGGCCGCGAGCACCCGGGAGGATGCTTTTTGCAACGGGGTTATCCTACAGTCACTTGATTGGGGCGTTGAGGCGTGGCTATCTACTAATGTTACCCTGCGGGTATCCACGTACACTACGTGATTGCGACAGAGTTTTGATCCATATCAAAACCCCATGGAAACCGATCATCCGAGACTAAATTGCTAGGTTAACAAAATTCGAACTAGTTTTCACAAAACTAATTATTGTGGATTCCAAATATTGTATCACATTCATAAAAGCTAGTCGATATTAAACTTTTCAATCGATCGATCAACCACCTAAAATTCTCAGATGACTCAATAGTTGAGTTAGATTCAAAAATTCCCAGATAGTGCCACAAGCACATACAGACCAGCACAAGAGTGCACGTCCCAAGCCTCACCAACGGCGCAACGGAACCGTCGCAAAAACCACCTTTTAGCGGCGGTTCCTCGGTCGTTAGGTCGAGTTAGGGGTTCGTTTTTCTTGGGGGTCCACACAATACCCTGCACAATTTTCTGAACATTTTTAAACCCAAAAATTCCAACTTTTGAATAATTTCCAGAGAGCAATCTTGAGGTGGTGTTTGATGTTCGTTCGAACATTTTAACGTTGTCTATGTTATCCGAAACGATGTTAAAATTACGAATACGAAACATTCCGAATTGCCACTACAGAAAGATAACATCACATGCAATCTTAGAAAAAAACAAACAATACCTGAAACATCAAAACACAGAGACTGGAACACCAAACAAAAACGATGCCCAAACACATTTAAATGGCCCGTAATGTCGGGTTTTTTAATACATTTCGTCGGGTCAAACCCGGTGGTTTGGGCTCGTTTTCCTCTGGTGTTCATGTTACATCAGATGTAAGATTCTGCACTTGTTTAAAAAAATTCAGAGAACTTTTAAAAATCGAAAGAAACTATGGTTTTGTTTCGAGGTTTCGGAGTTGTTTCGGATTCGGAATTCTACTAATATCGTCTAATTCTCTAGCTTGGCATTGATACCACTGTAGGGTTCCTTAGCACCCTCATTATATTTTCTAGGGCATCATGAATGCAATTTTAAAAAACCTAGAGTGCTAAGCATCCCAAATCAAGGATCTAACTAGAGGATTAGGGTTAAGCTAGCATGTAATCAAACATTACACTAAGTGAATGAGGAATACAACCTTTGTAGACCGGTCCTTCACTTCTAAAGCTCCGTATAGTAGTCCTTTCGCTCCAAGTAGTGATCTCCCGGACTATAGTAAGGGTTCACAAAGCGAAAGGAAGAAGCTTGCTTAAAGTCTTTGAGGCCGAAGATGATCTACATCGAAGAATCTCTAAATCAAGCTATCTTTTCACTAATGGGTGAACTAGTGAAGAAGCAACCTATACTAAATTGCTAGTTTGGTATAGATTGGTGAAGTAGGAATTTAGCCCCCTTTAGAATAATTTTTCTATTTTTCTTTTCACCTCATTCAAAACTCAAGAGCACTAGGAAAAAGATGAAGAAGAAGCTTAAGTGGTGAAATCTTGCAACCATGGGTCAGAAAATATCATATATAGCTCATGTAGAGACTTAATCATGGCTTATGATAATGGTTAGGTTAATAAATATCTAAGGTAAGACAAAATTAGTGGACTATGTTAATGGTTTCCACAAGTTTCTCAAAGCTTCACAACCATGACAATTTTCCACCTAATTTTGATTTACCCTTAATAATTAAAATCTCACATTATCTTAAGTATGGTATGAGTCTTATACACCCATGTCCAATGTATCATCTAGCACGGCACAAAAATAAATACATTAACATATATCACATATATATTAAATGTACAAAGAGAAAATATTTTCTTAAGTGAGCTAATATTAGTTAATGTATATTAATATATCAAATATATATTTACACATTAAATTATTAAATCAATACTTGATTTAATAACCCGGCTGTAACGCATACAACCGACTAATATCATTTATATGCATATCACATATACATATAACATATCATTGAATCAACACTTGATTCAACAATCTGGTTATATCACATATAACCTATATCGCGAGATTGGAATACGGTATCACATACACGTATTAATCCCGGTGCCGCACATATCACATATGTGCCCTACTTCGTTTCGCATGAGCTAGGAAACCTCTGTGTAGGACTCTAATGATTCGTCAATACGCCGGAAGAAGGTGATTATCATATCAGTCACCCACAAGCCGTCAGCGGTACTAGCTGGATGTAACGGCTATCCGGGTATTGAGCGATCAAAAGATCAACAAGCAAGCTTGTCCATACTCCTATGAATCCAACAGTAACACTACCGTACAGTCCGGTATCTTCGTCTGATATGCCGCATATCGAGTCTAGGGGTGGTAAACGTCAGACCCCAATAACTTGATAAGTCGTACCGATGTGAGGCTCATAACGGGATGAGAAACTACTGATAACACTTACCAGTAAATCTCAGTATTAGCCCTGGCAAGGGACTTCCTGTTATAGCCAATCGAGCACAGCGCAACATCAATCCTCAATACCAGGAGAGACGTATCCCCTCCTATCGCTCATTGCCTCCATGTGACTCGGGACTGTACCCAAAAACCACCATTTTGCACGCCCTATTAAACGTGGTAAGGTGGAAATCAAAGCACAGTGGGAATCACAAAAGACTCTATGACGATCTCGGGTCTACAGACTAACCTGTACCAGTGTCACCAAAGAACTGCTATCTGACGTCAGGTATAATACCACCTAGGAGTTCTCGGCGAGTCCTGTTCAGTGTACCCAGTCTCCACTGAGCACCCGTATACCATCTCTGATGTCAAACACCAATGGATATGGGATCATCCATCGCCCATCAAATGGGTCAAGAAGCGTATACGCTAGTCTACTCTGATATATCGATGACCCGCCTCGATACACCCTCGACTAAGAACAATTGAAGGATGAACTTATGGACTACCCTGGCCCCACTAGTATGATTGTTTACCCCAATCAGAGCAAAGCTCTGTTCAAATTCCAAGGCGGGAGATGAAGCAATGCTTCATCTTCCCCCAATCAGAGCAAAGATTTGCTTTGAAAATTTAAACTTTAATAAATGAAGCAACGCTTCAGATTCTTTGCGCTGTGCGCAATGCGCTACGTGTCAGGCGCAGACGACAGCGCAACGCCCAAGGCAGTGCGTCCAATCAGAGCAAGGCTCTTTAAAAAAAACAAAAAAAAAAAACAAAAGCAACGCTCAGTTGCGCAAGCGCACCGCTGCGCGACACGTGTCTGCGCAGTTGCGCGAACACTGTTGCGCAAGCGTACCGCTGCGAGACACGTGTCTGTGCAGTTGCGCAAGCCCGACTGCGCAAGCGCACCGCTGCGCGACTCGTGTCTGCGCAGTTGCGCTGCGCAGTTGCGCAGACGCACCGCTGCGCGCCACGCGTCTGCGCAGTTGCGCAGGCACTGTTGCGCAGGCGCTGCGCTCCGCGACACGTGTCTGCGCAGTTGCGCAAACACTGTTGCGCAAGCGCACCGTTGCGCGACACGTGTCTGCGCAGTTGCGCAAGCGCTTCATTGTGCGACACGTGTCACTCACTGGGGGAGTTGCGCAAAACAGAATAAATCTTGTTGAAACAAGAAGATTTTCTTGTATAAGGCAGGGGCCTTTGGATCAAAGATCCAACGGTGGGGAAAATTCCCCAAATCACTCAGAGAAAGATCTCTGTAACAAATCTAACTAATTTATGAGCACTATAAAAAGGACCCCAGACCTCATTTCAAAAAAAAAGAGGACGCTAAAAAGAAAGAAGAGAGAAAGAGAACTCTTGAGAATTCTGGAAGAACACAAAAAAAGGTAAAACCTTTAAAAGAGAAAATTCTCTTGGCAACAGATCATTGATCTATGAACAAGATCATGGATCTTCAATAAATAAATAAATAAGTAAATAAAATAAAAAAAGTAGTGCCTTGCACTTGTTGTGAACCCTTGGTTCTCTGAAATAAGGAAAAACAAGAAAAGAAGAAAAAACTTGTTTTTTTCTTTAAATCAAAGGATTAAAAAGTGCTCTGCACTTCTGTTTCTTGAAGATTCTCAATACAATGCATTGCTTGAAGTGCCAGGCCCAAATTAAATTGCAGAGCAATAAAAGGGAGGGCCCAAATGAAAATGATGCTCTGCATCATTTTATAGAGGGCAGAGCCCAAACAAAATTGATGTTCTGCATCATTTATAAATGGGCAGAGCCCAAACAAAATAATAAATAATGCAATGCATTATCTTAAAAGGGGCAGAGCCTAAATAAAAGTCCAACAGAGACCAAGATTTAATGCTATGCATTATTAAAAACGGGCCAAGCCCTAGCACAGGCCTAATAGCACAGGCCTAATAGGCCAAAAAACAAATAAAAGTGTTGAATATTCTGAACTGGACTTAGCCCAATCGTGGCCGTAAGTCCTCAAATTAAATTGACTGAGCACAATTGCTCTCTCTCTCTCTCAAATCAATTTATATCCGGTTCGAGGGTACATCTCCGAGCTCCTCTGACACATGTCGCTGTAATCATTCAAGGACGTCAGAGAGGTGACGGGTCCCAACGACCACATACGTCAATATGGACTGCGGGGTCATTAAACTCGTGGACCGAGACGTCCTTAAACTAATATTGGACCGAGACGTCCTTAAACTAATATAGGACCGAGACGTCCCTAAACTAATATCGGACCGAGACGTCCCTAAACTAATATCGGACCACCACGTCCCTAAACTAGAATATGAACCGCCACGTCCCTAAACTGGAATATGGACCGCAACGTCCTTAAACTACCTATGGAACACCATGTCCCTAAACTGGAACATGGACCACCATGTCCCTAAACTGGAACCATAGAGCCCAAACGCTCTTTTGTCGGATCTAAACGATCCTGTTAAGTAGGCCTTAGTCTTAAATTGGACTAACGTATCCTAAACAAACGATTAAGTTGATCATAGCCTCAAATATGGCTAACGTGTCCTTAAATCAAACCTTCAAACAAACTTTAGTCCAAATTGGACTATAGATCTCTCAACCAACTTTGGTTCAAGGGTACATCTCTGAACTCCTCTGATATTTGTCGTTGTAATCCTTCAACGTCGTCAGAGAGGTGACGGGTCCTGACAACCACACATTAATACGGACTGTGGGGTCCTTAAACTCATGGACTTATGCGTCCTTAAACCAATATCCGCCCCCAAAATGGGAATGTTGGACCACTATGTCCCTAAACTGGAACAATAGAGCCCAAACGCTCTTTTGTCGGATCTAAACGATCCCATTAAGTTGATCTTAGTCTCAAACTGGACTAACGTATCCTTAACGAACGTTTAAGTTGATCTTAGCCGCAACGCGACTAATGCATCCTTAAACTAAAAACACCAAACCCAAATCTAAGTAAATACGGATTTGGACTAATCCACATCCTACGGGCGACGGTATTACTCAGTCTCCGTATACAATCCACGGGCAACCACAAACAAAACAAACACACACGACAAGAAGTGAAATTCTGGAGAAGAAGAAAGTTATTACCTTGATGCGGTAGCGTAATTAACTGCAGGGGCTTGCGCCTGCAGGGAAGAGCGTCCCCACAATCAAAAACCCCTCAAGCGAGGGGGAATCTGACGAAGTCTGCTACATCGGCCGCATCCGTCTAAACCTCCGATACACGGTGCCATAAATCAACTTGGCATCTTCGGAGTGGTAGACAGATAAAACCAAATAGCATCTGTCCCGAATCTCAGTGCCAGGACATCGCAGTCTTGTGCGCCGCCTTTCGGAGGGGAACAGATTCTGGCACGCCCGGTGGGACCTCTTCCTCTTTCCACTCCACACTTCGTGTGTCGTGTTCGCGAACAAATCGCGGTTTGCTGTGATTGCCTGTGGATTCAAGGTACTAAGATTTGGTGTCTTGCTCTATGCAGAAAACAAAAAATCGACGGCTTCGAACTGCACCGCCCGCAACGATAACTCTGGCTCCGTCATTGCTGGAGGAGTGACTTATGGGCCCCAAGCGGCCTCCCTTTTCAAAATGCCGGTGGAGCAGGTGGCTCAAGCCACGACTGGACTATTTTTTGGGACCATGCTCCCACCAATGAGCTTCAACGCCCCAATGACATTGCAAGAAGCTCCAAAGAAGTCGGTCTTCGATCGACTTACCACTGCCGCGACCCCTCTCAACGGGTCGTCCAACTCCACTGCTTCAGTTTTTAACGGACTAGGCCAGAGCTCTAACAGGCTCATGAAGAAGCCTGCCATACCAGAAGGCGTTATCCCGAAGCGGATAGCCATTTCAACTCACGTTCCTGGCAAAATCACCAAGTTTGCTTCCCATGTTCAGAAGTCCGCTTCTGACAAGTTGGCCGTCCCCGTTCAACGGACGTCGATCTTTAAAAAGCTGGTACCAGTATATTCTGACCAACACAGGGGGCATGAGGAGGTCACCCCTATAGCTGAAACAACTCCATCAGCACGACACGCTCGACGTCGCCACTGGCGTCGAGTAAGGAAGGCTGGGGGCAACTCCCCCTCTGGGATAACTCCGTCAGCTCCGATGCTGCTGTTCCAACCAAGAACAGCTTTGAACTGCTCAACAAGGTGCGCAGAAACTCTCCTACTGCGTTGTTGAAACGAACTCCTTCACCTGTGGAGAATACTCCAGAGAAGAAGCGAGAGCAGCCCCCTCAACGGCTGTCCTCTAAAATTTACAAAGTCTGGCGACAGGTCCAAGAGTCGGTGATCGATCAAGACTGCCTCCGACGACAGAAAAAGATGAAGGTTCGGCAGGGGAAGGATTACTCTGTCAAACCACAAAAAGCAAAAGCTATTTGGGTGCCCACTACAATGGCTCCCTTAACTCCAATCACTCAAAAAAGGAGGCCGCAAAAAAACCCTGTGTCTTCGGCAAATCGCAAAGACACCGAACACAAACGCCCCAAGTCTGGGGGCATGGTGGTGCACACTGTTTATATGGCTTCTGGAAAGGAGGAAAGCCGCACTTCTACGGGCCACCGACCGCTCACCCGATCCGTGACTAAAGCCCAGGAGCAACAACAAAAGCTTCAGAAAATGATGACTACAATGTCTGCACTCACTGAGCCAAAAGAAAGCTCTGAAACGTCTTCGGATGAGCGTCAAGAACAAGAAACCGACGCTGACTTTTTACGCAGAGTCCTCGAAAAGAGGGACAAAGAAGCTGCAGAGCAAGCGGCTAACATAAAACAGATGGCGCTCCTCTTCCAAGATATGGTGGGGATGATGTTACAGCCGGACCCTCCTGCTGAAGATCCTCCGATCGTCCTTGAAGACGACAGGGGAGAAACGTCAAATCCTCCGCCGGCTCTATCAACAGCCAAAGAGGAGGCAATCTCCAAAGTTGACCTAGACGAATATATAGCTCAGCAGATCCGGGTTCATCAGGCGAATGAAGCGGCTGGGCAAATTATTAGAACCGGACGACCGTATCCGAGCTGGTATGACCAAATCAATTACCCGCCAGGATATACGATCCCTAAATTCCACGTATATAAAGGGACAGGGAATCCGCATCAGCATGTCGCTCAATTATGGGCCTTATGCGGCAATACTGGAGGCGATGACAAATTGTTGCTACGTCAATTCGTCGGCAGCTTAGCAGAAATAGCCTTTGAATGGTATTCGGAGCTACCTAACGACTCTGTCAAAACATTTGCAGAGATGGAACTGCTGTTTACACAAAGATTCGCAAGTGCTAGTGAATGCACCCCGATTACAGCACTGATAAATGCCAGGATAAGGCCCGGCGAAACGTGGGTCCAATACGCAACACGATGGCGGAACCTATGGTCGAAATGCGAACAACGCATAGAAGAGGCACCTGCGGTAGGCATGTTTGTGGGCACTCTCGATCCGCAGGCGACCATCTCACAATTCATGATGTTCTTCAGGTCGACCACCTTCCAGGCCTTGATTGACAAATTAGCCCAAATGGACCAGATAGGCCATAGACCGTCTCCTCCAAAATCAGATTCCCGAGATGAGAAAGGAAAAGGGAAAGCGATCGTCGCCGCCAATGCTCAACAACAGTCGATCAACTCAAAGACGGTCGTTCGCGAAAACAACGCGCGTCCACGCCCATCCCTCGAAGAGAGGCTAGGACGTCCTTACTCGTTTCCGCAGAATAAAATGAGAAGACTGTTTGAGCTGGCAGTGCGCAACTGACTTATTAATCTGCCGAGTCCAAAGCGTCTGTCGCAGCCAGGCGATCTTAATAATCCCAATTATTGCCCTTACCACCAAATGGTAAGTCACCCGATTGAGGATTGTTTCGTCTTTAAGGAATGGATCGAAGATCAGTACCTACAAGGCAAGTTCGCGCTGTCGGAAAACTGGAAGGTAAACCCACCACAGCCACACTCTCCAAAGAAAACGGGAACGCCGGGGGAGCAGTGGACCATTGTATGCGTCGAAGCGGCTCATAATTTTAGCACACTCCGCGTTTGTGAACTCTCGATTCTGAGAGTGGCCAAGTCGGTGGATGTCCCCATAAGAGATGATCTCGTTAAGAGCATACGTATGGGCATCCATTGTTCCTGTGAAAGAAGATCAACAGAATTAGCAGACCGACTGATTAAACGAATTCTTGTTAAAAAAAAAACGAGCACAGACAGTTAAACTCCTCGAGAGCGATGCTCTACGAACATGAGTGACTATCAAAATCCTAATAAGGGAAATTTAAAGAAGTCCCCCAAGATTCTGAGATCACTATTATTAAAAGAAGATATA
Organism: Agapanthus africanus; assembly: GCA_030015575.1. Lineage (NCBI taxonomy): Eukaryota > Viridiplantae > Streptophyta > Magnoliopsida > Asparagales > Amaryllidaceae > Agapanthus > Agapanthus africanus. The sequence goes on along the minus strand of JASDDO010000004.1, from coordinate 228,532,919 downwards.
GTCCATTAAAATACAAAACTCCATTTTTAATTTTCATTATTCATATTCAAACTCTTAAAAGTTCACCATTTTCAGATCAAAGAGATCTATGTTTTGACAAAGATGCAAGGTTCTGTTCATGGGTTAAGAAGCCTTGAAACAGATTCTTGAGAGCAAGGCTCTAATGATGAAACCCCAGAAGGGTTTCTTTAGATCAAAGATCTATAAGTGCAAGGCTCTGTTAATTAAAATTGATTTAATTCAAGACTAATTCTTACCTAAATAGTTTCTTTTAAAGAAAATCTAAGAGTTTTTAAAAACAAGAGCAGGGCTCTGAGATTCTGAAAATAAAAGTTTTGGAGATGATGATCATCTGTGAAGGACCAAAGGTCCTATTTATAGGCACTAAGTGCCCTTCCAACTTCCAGAAGCTGCCGCGACGGTTGGGATTCTGCCACCGTTGCGCTCGCGTTTGGAGGCCACGTAAGCGCAATGGTGGGGGGGCATTTGGTTAACCCAATCAGAGCAAAGCTCTGTTCAAATTCCAAGGCGGGAGATGAAGCAACGCTTCATCTTCCCCCAATCAGAGCAAAGCTTTTCTTTGAAAATTTAAACTTTAATAAATGATGCAACGCTTCAGATTCTTTGCGCTGTGCGCAATGCGCCACGTGTCAGGCGCAGACGACAGCGCAACGTCCAAGGCAGTGTGTCCAATCAGAGCAAGGCTCTTTAAAAAAAAACAAAAAAAAAACAAAAGCAACGCTCAGTTGCGCAAGCGCACCGCTGCGCGACACGTGTCTGCGCAGTTGCGCGGACACTGTTGCGCAAGCGCACCGCTGCGCGACACATGTCGGCGCAGTTGCTTACGCACGACTGCGCAAGCGCACCGCTGCGCGACACGCGTCTGCGCAGCGCTCCGCGACACGTGTCTGCGCAGTTGCACACACACTGTTGCGCAAGTGCACCGTTGCGCGACACGTGTCTGCGCAGTTGCGCAAGAGCTTCATTGTGCGACACGTGTCACTCACTGGGGGAGTTGCGCAAAACAGAACAAATCTTGTTGAAACAAGAAGATTTTCTTGTATAAAGCAGGGGCCTTTGGATCAAAGATCCAACGTTGGGGAAAATTCCCCAAATCACTCAGAGAAAGATCTCTGTAACAAATCTAACTAATTTGTGAGCATTATAAAAAGGACCCCAGACCTCATTTCAAAAAATAAAGAGGAGGCTAAAAAGAAAGAAGAGACAAAGAGAACTCTTGAGAATTCTGGAAGAACACAAAAAAAGGTAAAACCTTTAAAAGAGAAAATTCTCTTGGCAACAGATCATTGATCTAAGAACAAGATCATGGATCTTCAATAAATAAATAAATAAGTAAATAAAATAAAAAAAGTAGTGCCTTGCACTTGTTGTGAACCCTTGGTTCTCTGAAATAAGGAAAAACAAGAAAAGAAGAAAAAACTTGTTTTTTTCTTTAGATCAAAGGATTAAAAAGTGCTCTGCACTTCTGTTTCTTGAAGATTCTCAATGCAATGCATTGCTTGAAGAGCCAGGCCCAAATTAAATTGCAGAGCAATAAAAGGGAGGGCCCAAATGAAATTGATGCTCTGCATCATTTTATAGAGGGCAGAGCCCAAACAAAATTGATGTTCTGCATCATTTATAAATGGGCAGAGCCCAAACAAAATAATAAATAATGCAATGCATTATCTTAAAAGGGGCAGAGCCTAAATAAAGGTCCAACAGAGACCAAGATTTAATGCTATGCATTATTAAAAACGGGCCAAGCCCTAGCATAGGCCTAATAGCACATGCCTAATAGGCCAAAAAACAAATAAAAGTGTTGAATATTCTGAACTGGACTTAGCCCAATCGTGGCCGTAAGTCCTCAAATTAAATTGACTGAGCACAATTGCTCTCTCTCTCTCTCTCAAATCAATTTATATCCGGTTCGAGGGTACATCTCCGAACTCCTCTGACACATGTCGCTGTAATCATTCAACGACGTCAGAGAGGTGACGGGTCCCAACGACCACATACGTCAATATGGACTGCGGGGTCCTTAAACTCGTGGACCGAGACGTTCTTAAACTAATATCGGACCGAGACGTCCCTAAACTAATATCGGAACGAGACGTCCCTAAACTAATATCGGACCACCACGTCCCTAAACCGGAATATGGACCGCCACGTCCCTAAACTGGAATGTGGACCGCAACGTCCTTAAACTACCTATGGAACACCATGTCCCTAAACTGGAACATGGACCACCATGTCCCTAAATTGGAACCATAGAGCCCAAACGCTCTTTTGTCGGATCTAAACGATCCCGTTAAGTTGGTCTTAGTCTTAAATTGGACCAACGTATCCTTAACAAACGATTAAGTTGATCTTAGCCTCAAATATGGCTAACGTGTCCTTAAATCAAACCTTCAAACAAACTTTAGTCCCAAATTGGACTATAGATCTCTCAACCAACTTTGGTTCAAGGGTACATCTCTGAACTCCTTTGATATTTGTCGTTGTAATCCTTCAACGTCGTCAGAGAGGTGACGGGTCCTGACAACCACACATTAATATGGACTGTAGGGTCCTTAAACTCTTGGACTTATGCGTCCTTAAACCAATATCCGCCCCCAAAATGGGAATGTTGGACCACTATGTCCCTAAACTGGAACAATAGAGCCTAAACGCTCTTTTGTGGATCTAAACGATCCCGTTAAGTTGATCTTAGTCTCAAACTGGACTAACGTATCCTTAACGAACGTTTAAGTTGATCTTAGCCGCAACGCGACTAATGCATCCTTAAACTAAAAACACCAAACCCAAATCTAAGTAAATACGGATTTGGACTAATCCACGTCCTACGGGCGACGGTATTACTCAGTCTCCGTATACAATCCACGGGCAACCACAAACAAAACAAACACACACGACACGAAGTGAAATTCTGGAGAAGGAGAAAGTTGTTACCGCGATGCGGTAGCGTAATTAACTGCAGGGGCTTGCGCCTGCAGGGAAGAGCGTCCCCACAATCAAAAACCCCTCAAGCGAGGGTGAATCTGACGAAGTCTGCTACATCGGCCGCATCCGTCTAAACCTCCGATACACGGTGCCATAAATCAACTTGGCATCTTCGGAGAGGCAGACGGATAAAACCAAATAGCATCTGCCCCGAATCTCAGTGCCAGGACATCGCAGTCTTGTGCGCCGCCTTTCGGAGGGGAACAATGATCTCCATCATAATCCTGGTAGTCAAGTACACATTCTAAGGGCTTTATCAACATGTGAGAGAAAGACAGTATCACTATACTAGTCTACATGTTAAGATAAAGAGCAACCAGATAGCATACTATCATGTCGAGCAAGAAGTCCTCCCTATATATGTCCATGTATCCATTGTAATATACAATCATGTACAAAATGTCCTCTAGAGAATACATACAACTAACACATTTGCAGCCTATGGATTTTACCCCTTCTGGAGCAATGTTGAAAGTGCATACTTTGTTGGGGTACATGGACTCCATCTCGGTCCGCTTTGCATCCAGCCATTTTACCGAGTCACTGCTCTAAATGGCTTACTGGAAGCTAGTTGGCTCATCATTGTCAATGATGCAATCCTCTCTCTCCCTATCTATGAGAAAACCGTAGTATCTCTCGAGCGGATGAGACTGCCTACTAGTCCTGCGGATTGGCGCAGAGATGTCCGGTTCTTTTGAATCTCTGGTTCTACCATACTTTCAGAAATAGTTTGTGGTTCTGGATTTTCTTCCAGTTCTATTGCTCTCCCACTATTTCCTTTTACAAAAAATTGATTTTCTAAAAAGTGGGATGACGAGGAATAAAAACCTTTTGTTCCTCTGCGTAATAGGAAAGATACCCCCCAGAGTTCTTTGGGTATCCCACAAACCTATACAGTACTGAGCGTGCCTCAAGATTTTCCGCATACCGCTTTCAACAAAAGCTAGACATCCCTATATCTTCAGATACTGAAGATAGGGTTTCTTCCCACTCCACATCTGATATGGTGTGGTAGGCACAGTCTTGGTAGGAACCTTATTCAAAAGATATGCAGCTGATTCTAGTGCATAACTTTAGAAGGATCGCGGCAACTCAGCGTTACTCATCATGGAACGAACAATATCTAATAGGGTTCTGTTCCGCATTTCGGATCCACCGTTGTGTTATGGTGTGTATGGAGGAGTAAGCTGAGAGAGAATTCCATTCTCTTTTAGGTAATCCAAGAACTCGGTAATCAAGTATTCACCGTATCGATCAGATATCAGTGCCTTGATACTTTTTCCTGTTTGTTTTTCCACTTCATTCTTATATTCTCGGAATTTCTAAAAGGCCTCGGATCTATGCTTCATCAAGAAGACATGTTCTTACCTAAACAAATAATCCGTAAAAGTAATGAAATAGGAATAACCACTTCATGCATCTGTAGACATTGGAGTACACACTTCGCTATGTTTGAGTCCCAAGAGCTCTCTTGCTCTTACCCCGTGTCCAGTGAACGGAGTCGTTGTCATCTTTCCTATGAGATAAGATCGACAAGTTGCATAAGACTGATATTCGAACGGATCCAAATATCCCTCTCTATGTAAATTCGATAATCGTGTTTCATTGATGTGACCCTGTCTACAATGCCATAAGAAAGCCTTATTTAATTCTGGAGACTTTCTTTTAAGTGTGTTCTGGGTGTTGAAAACCTGAGCTTGATTTAATACGTATATAACGTCCTCTAGTGTACCTGACCCAATCAAACTTTGATTTAGGTGGATGTAGACCACATCGCTTCCAAACTAGACTAGGTACACACAAACATTTACGTAGAATCAATATCTGCCCACTTGTCAATTCTAGGTGATATACCCTACGGATACAGCGTCCACACTCATTCCGTTAGTAACCCTGAGAGTCATATCACCTGCCCTGATAATTCTACGGTTTCTCAAAGCCTGTAATAAATTACAGATATGAAATCCTGATCCGGTCTAGTACCCAGGAAGTAGAGTTAATTGGCAGACCGTTTTCAATCACAAACACACCCGAAGCCGAAGCCACAACGAGCTTCAGATCCTGGATTCTTGCTTTCCAAGCCCTGCATTCCTTCTGCTAATGCCCTTTCCCATGACAATAGGAACATCCCTCCTTCCCTATTGTTAACCCCGAAACTTTTTCCTTATCCTTTCCATCTACCTTACTAACACCGCCAATCAGCTTTGTGGAGGTCTTCTTCTTCTCACCCTTGGCATCTGCCTTATATCAAGAAGAGGAAGATTCCTCAATAAGCAAAGCTGGTGTCTCCCTGGTTTCCTACAGGGTGCCCTCAACTGAAAGTATAACTTTCTTCCCCTGGGCGTAAGTAGAAGGTAGGGACTGTAGAATCAAGTCAATACTTGACTCGTTTTCCAACGTAGTCTCAAGGCCCGTGAGCTATTTAATATAGCTAATCATTGTAAGGATGTGGTCCCCTATAGTTGACCCGACAGCCAACCTTGCTTGAAGCAATTCCTTCGAGGTCTCATATATTGAGATAAGAGATTGCTCTCCATTTAAAACATTGTTATGGAGGAAGATAGAAACTAAGTCCATCTTCTTGTGCTGCCTCTGGTATACACCATCAACTGAGGCCAACACAAGGAACTTGGCATTCGCACAGTCCTTTTCCTTCTGTCTTACAGATATCAACATCCATGACGGTGGAAACTGGACCTAGGAAGGCGGGGGCTTGAGTAGTAATGAGGTGGTCCAGCTTGTCATAGGTAATGTACATCTGGACAAACCATTACCAGTCAATATAGTATAACTCAGTCATTTTATTATCTATATGTAACCTAATACGGTCACCTGGTCGATGCAATTAGGAGAGAGAGAAGAAAACACTCAGCATGATGCTCTTGCAAGTTTAGATTGGTTTTTAATTTATCTAAACAGGATGGCTCCCACTGTTTCTCGAATCTTTTCTCAAACCATAAAAAAGAATTAGTCAGGATTAATCTCACCGTACAATACTTTCTTAACCATTCAGCCAAGCTAGTGTCGGTACTTCGAGGGAGGTTTTACGACGCTTTTGCGAAGTTCCTTAATTAAATAAGCACTTTTCCCTGGAGGTGTAGCCCTGCTAACACTGTTCTAGACACCTACTTGGTTTATAGCATTGATCGTTAAGTGAAAAATCTTCTGAGGAGTAGCGGATACTCACAGTACGATCGGGATCCAAATATCGTTGTGTGATAATCCTGATGGAATCCTACTAACATTATCGCACTCTAAATGGTATGCAGCATTAGCAAGTATCAGTTTCCTTAGAAACTCCCGATGTAGATTTTTGCCCCATGCTCTTATGACCTTGACGAAGGCCAACACATCATAAGTCACATGTCAAGTTGTACCCATCATTATCCAGGTTAATTTGAACCCACCCTTACATACCCTTAGCGAAGGCCAAAATAGTAGTACGACTGTTCTAAACCAACGCATTTATCTATGCTATAAATGAATATCCGGCAGCTACCAATCACCATGCCTTGTCAAAGGTCAAAATACATAGCTTGAATACTACTGAATATTCAACTGAAATGACGGAGGGCTACGAATGGTTTTGGCTAAACCATGAACGTAGTGAACTTGATATAATCAAAGGAACCTGATAGCTTTTAAAAGGAGTGGTTTAAGCTCTGCATTTAAAAGTCTCCTGTTTTAAAATAACCGAGTGGTTTTTCAAATTTGTTCCAACGATTCAGCTTTGGTTTATTTCCTTTGCACTATTGTAATGTTGTCCCATCATTTACACTTATCAACACGGAAAAAGACGAAAATACCACGTCAACTTATGCCATCCGCATTCGCCACTGGGCCCCGTCTCACACCGTTAGGTTACTTAACTAACGACAGAGCGTGGCCTGGACTAGCGCGGATGCAAAACATAAGCAACGTCTATTATATAGCATATATATATATAATAACCATTCGTCTCACGCAATAATAGGCATTCCAGATCACAGATGAACATATTAGATATATTAGGAATTTTGCGTTTCGCTCAAGCCCGTAACGAAAGACGGATTCCACGGTCATGATGAATAGCCAAACCCCACCCTAGATCCCTACGGGTGAGACAAAGTACCCGCCAAATACCCGAAGTGAAGCAACCTCCCTCAGCAAAGTGAGTAGGCCACTCAGCACTTCAAAGTACCCAGTAGTTTGTTCACCCCACCTTGGGTCTATCCTAGGAGCAAAAATAGTAAGAGAAATAATACAACGGTGGCTACAACCTCATCCTTGATATGCCCCGCAAAATAATATTACATCACTTTATAAATTTTACATCGAATGAAAGAATGAAAACCCTCATCTCACATCCCTGGCTATCCATTCACGACGATCAAAAAAAATTCATATACACAAACCAACATAATAGATCACAGATATGTGCAACCTCGACTAATCGACGTATAGCAATTAGTCGATGTTTCTAAACACATATACACATCATGAATCTTGTAAAGTAACTGCGATATTAGAATTCCGCATGCAATTAGCAAACATAACCAATTTTCCAAAACATGAAAAATCCAGTGAGCTAAAGTTCTAAAAATGATCGTTTTAAGCCAATCCAGGAGTCGAAACGAACTTGAAACCGGCCCGAACCATCATGGAAGTGAAGATACCAAAATTAATTATCAAATGGGGGGTCTCGGGGGGGTACCCACCCCTGGGGGCCACCACGAAGTGGCCTATAGAGGAAGACAGACCCGAGAGCACCATTCTTGGGTGCTCTGGGGTCACCACCCCTCAAGGCCACCTTGTGGTGGTCTTGGGGGGTGGGCTCGGCCTTTGGTCACCCTGGGGTGTCTCCAGGTTGCGCACACTTCACCCCGGGGCTTCTCGGTTCAAACCGTGAGCCCGCGGGGTGTGCAAACAACTCAAAACGTCAATTTTGGAAACTGTATTTATCGGCAGTTTTTGCGCGACAAAAACGGAGGATTTATAACGTCGCTACAAGCTATCTAAGGCTTATCAGAGGATTCGATAACACTGTAAGTCGATGTCGCGCACCCCGCATGTTCCCGGGGAGGCAAAAATTGCAAAAAAAGATTTTTACGGGATTCGCAATATCGACTTGAATCAAGGATCGATCATAAACCATAGCTAGAAAAATACTTGAGGTGTAACTACTCGGAAAGAAGTTATAACTCACGATACCAAGTCCTTCGGGTCTTCATCGCTGTCCACTACTCATCGTCAGCTCCAAGGATCGAAAATGGATCGGGCAACCTCGACGGCCTCCTCGAGTCAAAGACGGTCCACCCGAGAGTCTATAGTCCGAGCTCCTATCTCAAATCTGAGATAACTACGGCTTCTACTTTGCTAAACTAGAATTCCAAGGTGGTATAGAGTGAGAAGATGAATTTATTTGTCTCTTGGAACCCAAGGATTCTTAACTCATGAGAGCTTTTGGGTTTAGAGTAAGAAGAAGTGCACTTGAAGAAAATGAGAGTGGAGTGTGAACTTTGAAATAGCTTGGCTATCCTCTTTTAGAAAATTGAAGTATATCAATAATTCAAGAGATAATTATCATATCAAAATATCAACTATGCTTTATAAATATCTAGTGGTGAGTCATGACACGAGTCACCAAGTAGCCATGCTAGATTCAATGTAGAAATCCACCTCATTTTCTCCACCATATTTTGTTTAATCCAATAAAGAATAAAACCCTAATGAGGTGTCCAACTTCTAGAAGCTTTCCCGAGAAAATTATGAGAATGCCTCTCATCCGTATATACATACCCGCATCCGTATTCCGAAGAATACGAATACAAAAAGACGAAACAAATCCATCAATATAATACTAGGATCCGGCTTAAACCAAAGCCCACTAGTATTATCCGCCCGATCATCATACGTACACAAGTACACGTAAGTAATCGAAGCCCTGCTGTCACGACCCGAAATGGCACGTGACTGGCACTTGAATTATATGAAGTCTATAGGACCCCACATAATTCAACTAAGCCAAAAGCCCAGAAGTCTAAACTATTTAAAAGAAGGAGTGAAGGAAAACGTATTTTAAAGAAAACAGTTTTAACCAAATAAGTCACATTAAATATTTAAAAGCAACATCGTATTTTCCCGAAAATTTTGGCAGAGTCTCCTTTGTAAATACTGGCCTCCAAACGGGTACAACACATAAAATACATAAATAATGAATAAAGGCATCCCCAAGCGGGAGCTAGCTCTTCGCCAATTGGCAGAAACCACCATGCAAGCAATATAATATACAACGCCGAAGGGCGAGGATCAAAAACTCAGAAGAAAACCAACATCCTCAAGAAAACCAGAGAAGAATCTTAAAAATACAAGCGCGCGACACTAAGGTCGAAAGAAAATACAACTGATTTTCTAAGTCTATCAAATATACAAGTCTGGTTGATGGAGTTTACTAGATACAACTGAAATAAATAAAGTGTACAACGGTGGTCACGATGCAAGTGAACCCACCTACCAAATCAATCACCCGGAAGGAAGCAGTGTGCCAGCAAGCCGCAATGAAACCAGTACGGCCAAACCTGCAAGAAACTGTGGCACAACGGGGGTAAGTTGCTAACTCGTGAGTAAAAGACATCACCGAGCAGAAATCACATGTACGACTCTCTCCTAGGTCATAGACAAAAAATATACCATATTATAACAAGGGTGACAGCATATGATAAGTAATATCAAGTACTTGTGTCCGTGTCATAAGTAATAATAAATCGATGCATGACACATAATAATGCACCATCCAATGTGTGTCTAGCAACGACACAGAAATCATGATAAAACCCGAGTGCCCAGCATCGACACTCAAAATATTTAGAAATCCGTGTCCGACAGCGACACATAATACTCAAATCTCAGGCTCCGCAAAATCAGAATCGGCCCATGGCCTCCGTCAGTCCGGATCGGCCCATCACATTAAATCGCTTGACTACGTCGGCATTCTCCGGATATCCGCCGCGCCCGACACACCGGTATGGTAGTCTGCCCCTGCCAAGCTCATCGTCATCCACACAAAACCACTCTCGCCCCAGGGTAACGTACCGGGTCCACCATGCACCCGAAGACAGTTCATCCTCCTCCTCGAATCGGGTATATAATATCGCTCAAGATCCGAGAAAACCCATGGTGGACGACACATGCATCATATCACGAGAAAACTGCAACTTGCATTTAAAATGAAAATGAGTGTATAAAATCCTTGCGGTCTCTCCAAATCCAAAATCTTATGGAAAATCCGATATCCAAAATCTTAGAGTATATAAACAGTGAATTATCATAAAGCCCCATAATATTGCATGACAACAATATACACATGCATGGGTATCTAAGTAAAGAATGCAATATATAAACTAGCATAGTAATCATATATTGGAACTATCAGCTAGCAAGTTATATCAATAAAGTAATATTCTCTAAAGTGTACGTGACATGGCAATTACCGATGATGATGTGTATGAGACGGCAAGCAAGTGTCTGTCGACATACGCATCATCGGTAATGGTGCTGGTGTCCTGACAACAGGGGTTCATAATAGCCAAAGAAAACACATTTATAAGCATGGTATGCGATGAGAACGGCATGAATATACAGGAAAAGATGTAGAAACCACAACATTGAAGAATATGCATTTCCATATACGAGTCACATAGTGTTTTGGTGTTTGAAATAGCACGAATTGTGGTTTTAGAAAAATAGGGCAACGGGTTCTTGTGAAAAGATACATCTTTTGAAAAATCCGTAGTATCCCTCGGCCTTTCTTTAAAACTACTCATGATTCGTTAGTTTGAAAATAAGTATGACTCGAGCCTAATCTAAAAGGTAAAGAAAATCCGCCTAAAGTCCGAGTCGATATATCTAGTAGTCGGCGATCCCGCCTCAATAGCGTCATGTACAGTAAAATATATAGTACGACATCTACGAGTCACGAGTGCAGATCAATCATCATCTCTATGTTGGATATATGTTTGCCCTAGAGGTCATTATATGTATAGTGGATGATTGGACATGTATATATGTATATAGATAACTTTCTTGCTCGACATGATAGTATGCTATCTTGTTTTCTTTATCTTGACATGTTCATTTGATCATGCATCTTATTCATTTGGTACATGCTGATAAAGCGCATAGGATATTTGCTTGACTACTGCGACGATGATGCAGATCATACTGTGGGAAACATGTAGTTTATAAGCTTATCCTTTAAATGTTCCTAGTCGTGGATGTATTGAGACGGGGTATCGATATTCCAGAGTAGACTAGCGTATACCGTTCTTGTCCCATATGATGGGCAATGAATGATCCTATATCCATCTGGTGTGCTGACACCAAAGATTGTATACGGGTGCTCAATGGAGAAAGGGTACACTAAACGGACTCGCCGATAACTCATATGTGGTATTATATTTATCGTCGGATAGCAGTTCTCGGGTCACATTGGTACAGGTTAGTCTGTAGACCCAAGATCGTCATAGAGTCTTGTGTGTTCTCCCACTGTACTTTGATCTCCACCCTACCACGGCTCTACTGAGTCGTGCAAACAGGTGGATTTTGGGTACAGTCCCGAGGCACATGGAGGCAATGAGCGATATGAGGGGTTTCGTCTCTCCTGGTATTGGGGGTTGATGTTGTGCTATGCTCGATTAGCTATAACAGGAAATCCCTGGCCAGGGCTGCTGAGATTTACTGATAAGTGTTATCAGTAGTTTCTCTATCTATTATGAGCCATACACCGGCATGACTTATTGAGTTATTGGAGTCGACGATTCCATCCCTAGACTCGATATGCAGCATATCTGACGAAGAGAACGGACAGTACGGTAAGTGTTGCCAGTTGGCTCGACGGGAGTTTTGACAGCTTCGTTGGTTTTCTTCTGATTGCTCAATACCGGGGTTGTCGTTATGTTTAGCTGACTGCTTGCGGCTTGTGCCCGTTTGATATGATCATCACCTGCTGCCGGCGTATTGACGAGTCTTAGAGTTTCACAATGAAGTTTCCTGGCTCTGGCGAAAAGATGTGGTGTGCATATGAGATATGCGCGGGGACCCGATTAAATGCGTGTATATGATACCGTATATTTAATCGGGCGTTTTTCTATTGGTCGGGTTATATGTGATATGACCGGTTATTGATATAACATTTGGCTTTTAGATTAATTCTTTATTAAACCTTTTTCCTTGTTGATTTTTGTATGTATGCACACGATGATGTACATGGACACATACATACATACTCTGTATCATGGTTGTTGATACAGTGGATGGTGGCAATGCAAGACTCACATGGTTGTAAATATGTATATATATTTATTTATATTGAGTTAAAGAAGAGATAATTCACTCATGGTTAATGTTTATCTTCTTTGACCATTCTTGACCTAACTTTTAACCTTGAGTTAATTTTCTTTTGGCTGTTTAACTTAATTTTAAATATCTATATATTTACTAACCATGGTTTGAGGAGAGAATTTTTAATATTGATTATTCATTCTCATCTCATTATTCATTACAAAACACTTTGAGCTCAAGCTTTGCCATTATCTTCTTCTTCCTCTCTCTCTTGAGATTTTCTTTCAGTGAGGTAGTAAAAAAGAAAGGGTTTTGATTAGAGAATATAAACTGTCTCATCATTCTACACACATCTAGCCCATTTGTGTAGGGTGTTTGCTACACTTCTTTGAAATATCAAGTAAAGCAAAGAGCTTTGGGCAAAAGGACTTCGGGTGGATCATCGTGGACAAGGAAGGACTTTAGTGATCCGTTCCAAACTCTCAAAGGTCTAAGGAGTCACCAAGGGAGGTCTACAAAGATTGTATTTTCCTCACTCAGTGATAGAATCTTATTTGTATATGTTACTTTGCTTGTTACCCTAAATATTCTAGTTAAAAATTCATGGTTAGTTTACTTAGCACCTTTAAAATTTTAATTGTGGAATGTGTGATACTTCTATACCCTACAGTAGGTGCTAGGTAAAACCAACAGTGGTATCAGAGCCAAGCTAGAGTTTTAGAGTAACCTAGATGACGTTAAAAACCTCGAACGAACGAAACATATCGCCCGGAACATGCTCTATGGAAATTTTTTAAAAGTTGGATTTTTTCACATTAAAAATACTCAGAAAAACGTGCAAGGAATTGTATGGGCCCACAGAAAGAACGAATCCCTAACTCGACCTAACGACTACGGAACCGCGGCCAAAATGTCATTTTGCGGCGGTTCCGCGACGCCGTTGGTGAGACGTGGACTGTGCCTTCATGTGTAGGCCTATATGAGCTTGTAGCAGTCTCTGGTGTATTTTAATCCTGCTTAAGTGTTGAGATTTCTGAGAATATTTTGGGTGATTGATCGTTCTATCGAATGTTTTAACTGCGCCTAGTCTTTGAGAATGTGATACAATAATTTGAATCTACAAATTTGTTTGTTACGTGTAAATCTAACATTTCGGTCTATGGTTTAATCGGAAATATTGTTGAATTATTCGAATTAATTTGAAAAGTGTTTTCATGGATGAGACCTAAATGTGAGCTTTACATTGTTGGACATGAAATCTTTGATATGTGATATCCCTGGTTTATGATGTCTAAGGGCAGTTATGATTCCAATTGTTGTAGTTTTTCAATTTCTTTTCTGTGACCGTAAGTGTAGTATGTGGTGTATCGCCGATTTCGTTGCTATACATCAACGACAATCGGGGTACGCATACTTACTTACGTTGATGATATATGATATTATGTGTTGCTGAGATATGATGTGCAGGATTGTCGTGATGGAATAGCCAGGGGTTTATGTTAGATGAGAGTTTTATTTTCATTCATGTATAAATCAATTGTATATAATATTCTTTTATTTGGGGCACTTCCGGGTTGAGGATGATGTCGCCATTATTGTATATTATTTACTTTTCCGCATTAGGATAGACCCAAGGAGGGGAGCACAAGTAACCGGGTTCTAGGGTTCAGTGGGAGGCCATCTCGAGGAGTCGAGTCCGGGTCTCCTAAACTCTAGAATTGGTAGGGTCACTTGCCGCTCTCGTAGGGGTCTAAGGTGTGGGCTTGGCTATTCATCACGACCCTGGAATCCGTATTTTCTATTGTTGGCTAAATACAAAATACGGACATCCTAGATATCCTTTTATTTTCATATGTGCTTCTACTGTTGATATTTTGTGATGTGATTACTTAATATCTGAGATGAATGGATTATTATTATATATATGATATATAATAAACGTTGCTTATATTTTATACCCGCGCTAGTCCCGCCCCGCTATGCCAATAGTTATGTAACCTAACGGTGCATAACAGGACACTGTGGCGAATGCGGTTGGCATAAGTGTACGTTCTATTTTCGTTTCTTTTCTGTGATGTCTTAGGAACTTAAATGATGGGACTACATTAGTAAGTGTACGGTAGCGCCCCGGTCGTCTAACAGACGCCAAATGCGGAACAAAAACATTTACAGCTGGCGCTATCGCATACTATATCCCAGATCTGCCATTAAAGCTAAACTAACAAACTACAAAGTAGGTAGAAATATTATACCGAACGATCCGAGTCCTTCGGTCTTCAACCATCATCCCACGCTTTGTTGCGGCTGCTCCGAACTCATTCGATCTTCGGTCTCATCGTCCAGGTGGCACCACGTCGACGGATCTTTAAACGGGCTCCCGCCTCTGAACCGAGGCAACTCGATCATCAAGTTTGCTAAAAGAGAGGACCAAGATTGATGTAAAGAATGAGTAGAACACTTTGTCTCGTTACGTCCAAAGCTATGGACGAACGGTTAATGAAGTTGCCTTTTTGGAATCGGGTAAATGGAAATTGAGCTATATGAAATTTCCATGAACTAAACTATCATAATCTTTTTGCCAAATGTATCAATCATCATCTTTCAAAGAGGGGGCCGGCCACTATAAGAAGGTGGGGGTGAGTGTAGGAAGAAGGGAGGAAACCATAGAGAAAAAGATCTTAATCAAAATATCCTTCATGCAGTCAAAACCTCATTAATGCAAATTCAACCTCGCAAAAAACATTAAATGAAACAATTAATGCTTAATGAGTCTTGAAAACCTAGTAATCAATTCTAGAATCTTCTAGAACCATGACTCACCCAACGAAAAGATAAATCCGTCTTTAACCGAATGTTAAAGACGGGTGAGAGAAAACTGGAAACTGGCAACTTCTAAAAGTGATCCTGAAACGAATTTCAGGATAACCCCGTAACGGTATAAACATACCCGCATTTGTATTATGACCGAATACAAATGCATCTAAGATAAAGATATTATATCTACACAGTATAGTACTCGGATCCGGCTTAAACCAAAGCCCACCAGTATTATCTGCCCGAAATATGACACGTGCGTAAACGCACGTGCATTTTCCGAACCCTGCCATAAAACCATACGGCATCTACAATGTTTCGCCCGAACTTGGGAAACTGTCTGTGGGGGACTCTAATGACTCATCAATACACTGGCACTGGGTATAACCACTAGCACGTCAGAGGTACAAGCTGTACGTAACGGTTGCCTATATATTGATCGGAATGGAAGCTGACGAGCGAACTCATCCAGAAACCCTACTGAGCCTGACAGTGACAATATCCATACAGTCCGGTCCGTTCGTCTATGAGTATCGCATATAGGGCCTAGGGGGCCGGTAAACGTCAGACCCCCAATAGAGGTATAAGTCATGTCAGAGAGCAGCCCAGAACACCCTGAGATACTACTGGAATACATTCCAGTAAATCTCGATTACCCTGGCCAGGGATTTCGTGTAATGGATCTCCTAAACACAGCGCGATCTCTCCCCCAATACCGGGAGAGACGAATCCCTGACGATCTGCTCACTACCTCCATATGGCTCGGGACTGTACCCAAAAAATACCTGTTTGCACGACTCCTTTGACCCGTGGTAGGGTATAAATCAAAGCACGGTGGGAACTCACACGAGACAAATGACGATCCCAGGTCGACAGACTAACCTGTACACATGTCACCTGTGAACTGCTATCTGACGATATGTATAATACCAACTAGCATGTTCCCGGCGTGTCCTGTCCGGTCTACTCATAACCCAATGAGCACCTGTATACATCTTAGGTGATCCAACTGACACCAGTGGCTTGTGAGACCGGCCACCGCCCCTCGTCGGGGTCTCGACTGTATATACTTGTCTACTCTGGAGTATCGATGCCCTGTCTCGAAACTCCCACGACTAGGGACACTTTAAGGATGTGCTTATAGACCCCGGCTCCCACATATTTGATCGCCATCATACTGCAGGTAGTCAAGCAAGAATCTTATGGGCTCTATCAACATCTACATGATGATAAAGACAGACCAGATAGCATACTATCATCTCGAGTAAGACTGTTATATTGGTACAGGTCCTCCGCAATCATTGCAATCACGTGCCTGCGATCTAATAATTGACTTTGAGGGCACTATATCCAAAAATCTCCCACTTGCACTTAAGGCTAATTATTGCAATGTCGCATACTCACAGCCCGTGTGATACCGAACATCCAACTCCTCTACTAATCAGTTTCACAAAGCCCGTTTGTAAAACTATTGTGTTCGAGAAATGGCCTCAGTGAGTGGATCTGCCCCGATGTTTCTTTCTATGTCTCTCTTAATCTCAAATTCGCGGAGAAAGCCAACTCCCGAATTGAGTAATACCTGTCTTTGAATATGTCTGGATATCTGATGGGACCTAGTTCATAAATGAAATCTAAATCCAAACTTCTTAGACTGTATCGATCCCTGAAACTAATCAGTGTCCAGCACTATGCCTCCCACAGTATCCTCTAGGACCAGCTGTCCATAATACTGTCCCTCGTCTGAGGGAAAACTATAATTCTGACAATCACTCTGTCATCCATGTCACTTTTGAAGCCGGGAGTGATAACCGTCTCCCGAAGGAGGCCGTCGTCATCAAATCCGTAGAACATGCACTTATGTTCTAAAACTGCTTCCTTATGTTTCTTCAGGATTGGATTAATATAAACTTATCGCATCCAGTGCAAAAACAACATCTGGTGTGGTACTTGACATCTCATGATTGACTCAAATGCCTAAGCAAGTGATCAACAAATCATGCACATCCCACTCCCCTTTAGTCTGTAAGACACCTTTAGAGAGGGTGACTCCATCACCTGCAGGTACACCACCATGCCAGGAGTCATCTATTCTAAAATACTATTAGAATACTGTCAAAGTACCCATATTGGGAAACTACCTAAATCTAGATCTGAAACCATAGATCTAGTGACCAGAATGTCAAATATTATATCCATATCCTTTGTGGAGAAACAACTGTGTGACGACCACAGTACAACCGATCGTAGTATAGAAATTTTACTTTTTACTCTGTGTATGTCATCCAAATACCAGGACATCACACCCTACTACCTTCTTAACAGATCCATCCCCTATTCTGATGAAGTCAAACCCATGACTGTCACATCAAAAATTAGATGATCTTATCTCCGCTATATGTGCTTAAGCCTATAAATAAACATAAGCTACTTGCCCACTATGCTTCCGCTGCTCCCACTGACTACGACAACCCTCTGGCAGAATAACATATATGTACACTTCTAAAGCTAGTTTAGAACGACGCTATACTTAACTTCCTGCCGGGTCTCATAGCCTGGAACAAAAGTAGTGTCAAGTCTGGGTAAACAAGCACCTCCCTGTCACCGTCATTGAGGCTACTAGAGTACCTCTCGGGTGTCTGAGGTTACCCACCATATCTGCGGTGTGGCTATTGGAATGCCAAACCTTATTGAATATATAGGTCCTATTAAATTTTTCGTAATCGTTTGCGGTTCTGGAATCACTTCCAGTTCTACTATACTCCCACTATTGTTTGCTGAAAAAATCCATTTTACTAAAACTGTGGCAAGTCTATAACAATATCACTATTGATCTTCCATATGGTAGAAAGTCAACCCTCGTCAAAGCCAGGGTCAACCCACAAACTGCCATTACAGAAACGTGCCTTGAGTTATCCAGAGTCTGGTTTTAAGCATAAGCTGGACAACTCACCGTACCTTAACATCGTTAAGATATGAACCATTCTATATCCAATATAAAAACTTTGGCACATATTTAATTGGAACCAGATTCTAATCATGCTACTGTCTCCAGTGCATATCAACTTAATGGAGAAAGGCTAATCTGCATTACTCAACTTAGGAATCCATCCAATTATGAGTAACCTGAAAAAGAAACTAGTTTCTCAAAACCATTAACTGAATACCAATCACAAGAATCTACATCTTCGATTTCTTTGAAGAATCACCATACTTGTGACACCTGGTTCTCTACTTTATTCCTATACCCACAACTTCTCAAAACTTAGACATTGTATTTCTACGAAACACTTTTCTAAAAGCTAAAGATGTCACAAGTAAACAGAACAGAGTACGAGGACCAATCCCTTTTTCCTGATGGACACTGGACAACATACAATACTCTGTATAAGTCCGCTGAGTTGAATAACTCAAAACCTGTGAGTCGTAGATTGAAAACTGTACCCAGGCGATTTCCTCAAATATTACCAATTACAAAGAATTCCGATATAATGAGGATGGTCACCTAATTCACAATAACATACTCCCACTCATCATCTGTAAAACCATACAGATGTGAGAATCATACCTGGTAAATACATACCCTGGAGTAAGTATCTAATCGGAAAATCAGTTTTCAATTAACAATGCACAGTGTAATTGAAACATGAAAATGTTTCGAAGAGATTTCCTGGTATTCTTAGTAATGCCTCTTCCATGATCCAATTCATGACTTTAACCGTATATTTTTTTGCCATCTCCCCAAATCCCTTTATTTTGTCTTTATTCATTACCTTTTGTACACCATCATTAGGCTAAGTGGTTTTCTTCCTTCCCTACCGTTCGGCACCAGCCTATGGTTTGGATTAAGACTATCCAATAAGCATAATAAGTGTACTCTGCTAATTCTAGGAGTACTCGCAACTTGAGAGAAGGTGATGATAAAAGACAACTGAATAAACCTTATTTCTATTTCTCCTGAACCAGAATCCATCCTCGAAAAAATATCCTTCGAGTTCGTACATAAACATACGATGGATTTATCCAATGGAATTGGATGTTCATAGTGATACGGGTTGCTCTGGAGAAATGAAAGGTGAAGTAGGAGTGGCGATGAAATACGTGGTTTGGTCGTGAATGTTAGTAGTCGCAATTTACTTTGCCCTCTTTCTAATTCCTTTATCTTGTCTTTACATATTACCTTCTGCACACCCTACTTAGGCTATTTGGTTTTCTTTATTCCCTAGCTTTCGGCACCTGCCTATGGTTTGGAAGAAGACTATCCAATAAGCGTAATAGGTGTACTCTCCTAAACCAAGGAGCCCTCGCAATCCTAAACCAAGGAGCCCTCGCAACCTTAGAGAAGGTGATAATAAAAGGCAACTGAATAAACCAATTCTATTTCTCCTGAACCTGGATCCATCCTCGAAGAAGTCCCTTCAAGTTCGTATATAACCATACGATGGATCTATCCAATGGAAGTGGATGTCCTTAATAATACGGGGTGTTCTGAGAAATACAAAGGGTAAAAGAAGGAGCGTCAATGACTTATGCAACTATAGACAATCCAAAAGCCAGTATTTTAAGAAGGTTCGGTCAACTTGGTCACTGAGTCATAGCCTAGGGTCGGTCAAAGTTCGCTGCCAAAGAGAGAGAGAGAGAAAACACTCTGCGTGCACTCTAACCTAGATCAGAATGGTTATCACTTTATATAATAAGGAAACCTCCCACTGTTATCTCAAATTCTCCTCCAATCCTGAAAGAAAAATTAGTCGGGATCACCCGAAGAGTAAACTAACTCATCAGTGGGAATCGGGATCCAACTATCATCGCATGATAACGTGACGGTATCCACTCACGTTATCACACTCCAGAAGGTATGCGCAAGTATGGCAAGTTTCCTGTATGTTTGAAACTCCCGATGTAATTTTTATTCCATGCTCTTATGACCTTGACGTTGGCCAACAAATCATAAGCCACATGTCAAGTTCTACCCGTCGTTGTCCTAATTAATTTAGGTCATCGTACATGCCCTTGACGTAGGCCAACAAGGTTGTACGTCTGTCCTAAACTAATGCATCTATCTATGGAACAAATGAATACCCCAGCAGCTACCAAACACTATGCCTTGACGTAGGCCAACAAACATAGCTTGAATACTACTGACCATACATAAGAAATGACGGAGGATTACGGCTGGTTTTTGGCGAAAAACCTCTAACGTAAAGAACTTGATCTCGTTGAAGGAACCTGATAGCTTTTTATAAAAATATAGTGGCGAAAACATTTGTTAAAGAGGTCACTCCCGGTGAAGGGATCTCGTCTCTTTCCTCGTGGAATGAGGTGCAGGATATTCTAACTGAATACTGCGATGCAAAGAAATTTGTGATCGACTATACTGAAGTTATTACCCTGACGCAAACTTCTTCCCAAGGGGTCACTCCCGGAGAAGGGATCTCGGCCCTTGCCTCGTCGAATGAGGTGCAGGATATTCATAACCGAATACCACTGTGCATAACAAAAGGAAACGTCTTTGTGATAACTCTTTTTAAAATTTGTTCCAACAACATCAAATATAGGTTTGTTTTATCCTTGCATTGATAAGAATCAATGCAGTCCCATCAATCAATCACACCAGAAAAGAACGAAAATAAAATGTACGTATATGCCATCCGCATTCGTCACTGGGTCCCGTCATCATCTGTTAGGTTACTTAACTAACGACAGAGCGGGGACTGGACTAGCGCGCGTGCAAAACATATACAACATCTACTAGTATATTTAAATATATAATAATCGCTCCAGGCATGATAAATGCAACATCACAGAAAAGTAATAAGCATCACAGAACAATACAGATAATCTGGGATCCCCGGGTTTCACAGAGCCACTACTGAAACCCGGCGTTCCACTGGTAGTGTGGATAGCCTGTGCAATGAAACCTAGACCCCTACGGGTGCGACAAGTTACCCGCCAAAACCTGAAGCGAGGCATCCCCCTACAGCAAAGTGAATGGACCACCCGACACTTCATGGAATCCGGTAACATGAGCACCCCTCCTTGGGTCAACCTTACCCCCTACGAGTGCGGTGAATAGGCTGCCAATTCTAGAGTGAGGCCCCTCTGCCTCTCAAAGTCATGAGATACGGACCCGTTGCCCTCCAGAACCCGGCTATCCGAGCACTCCGTCGCGGGGTAAACCTAGTACAGAAATAAAAATATGTACAACGGGTACATCGACCTCAGCCCGGTCGTGCCCCAAAAGAATATTATACAAACAGGCAGTGACGGCAGTCCACATGTTGGACGCTCGCCCCGCAATATCAAAAGTACAAATAAATCCAAACAGCACTACCATTGCACACTGCTATCCACCACGACAAATCCGCAACATCACAGCACAACACAGAACATCAACATGCATATCACGTTCGCAAACCCGTCTAAAAGAACTATAGCAATTAGACGCGGTTTACCGCTCGAATGACATTCACGGTCGGAGATATAAGGTAAGTACTGCAAACTAACAAGTTTAAAATTTCGATCGACAAAATTTCCCGAAGTGGGCCCCACGTACATCTGCTGTACAGTAACAAAAACTGGGCCTAAAAAAACATTTACATAAACCACAATTTCCCATGTAGAAGCTACAGAAGAAATAAGACCCACTGATTCACCAAGACGGCCGCGGTTCCGCGGCCAAAGCATGGCTTTGGCGGCGGATCCGCGGCCGTACGGTAGGATCAGTGGATCGAATTTCTTCTATTTTCTAATAAAAGCCTGCACGTTTTTCTGGTATGGTCAGAATAATTTTTAGAACAAATTTAAAATTAACAGAAACTTTAACACATGAAATTGCGATTTTGAAAATTCCGCTCGATTGATGTTTTAAACGCGTTAGCACAAGTTAGTAAAGCTTAATGGCGAGGCTCTGATACCACTGTAAGTGCACGGTAGCGCCCCGGTCGTCTAACAGACGCCAAATGCGGAACAAAAACTTTTACAGCTGGCGCTATCGCATACTATATCCCAGATCTGCCATTAAAGCTAAACTAACAAACTACAAAGTGGGTAGAAATGTTATACCGAACGATCCGAGTCCTTCGGTCTTCAACTATCATCCCACGCTTTGTTGCGGCTGCTCCAAACTCGTTTGATCTTCGGTCTCGTCATCCAGGTGGCACCAAGTCGACGGATCTTCAAACGGGCTCCTGCATCTGAACCGAGGCAACTCGATCATCAAGTTTTCTAAAAGACATGACCAAGATTGATGTAGAGAATGAGTAGAACACTTTGTCTCGTTACGTCCAAAGCTATGGACGAACGGTTAATGAAGTTGCCTTTTTGGAATCGGGTAAATGGAAATTGAGCTATATGAAATTTCCATGAACTAAACTATCATAATCTTTTTGCCAAATGTATCAATCATCATCTTTCAAGGAGCGGGCCGGCCACTATAAGAAGGTGGGGGGGGAGTGTAGGAAGAAGGGAGGTAACCATAAAGAAAAAGATCTTAATCAAAATATCCTTCATGCAAACAAAACCTCATTAATGCAAATTCCACCTTGCAAAAAACATTAAATGAAACAATTAATGCTTAATGAGTTATGAAAACCTAGTCACCAATTCTAGAATCTTCTAGAACCATGACTCACACAACGAAAAGATAAATCTGTCTTTAACCGAATGTTAAAGACGGGTGATAGAAAACTGGAAACTGGCAACTTCCAAAAGTGATCCTGAATCGAATTTCAGGATAACCCCGTAACGGTATAAACATACCCGCATTTGTATTATGACCGAATACAAATGCAACTGAGACAAAGATATTATATCTACACAGTATAATACTCGGATTCGGTTTAAACCAAAGCCCACCAGTATTATCTCCCCGAAATATGACACGTGCGTAAATGCACATGCATTTTCCCAACCTCTGCCATAAAACCAAACGGCATCTACAATGTTTCGCCCGAACTTGGGAAACTGTCTGTGGGGGACTCTAATGACTCATCAATACACTGGCACTGGTTATAACCACTAGCACGTCAGAGGTACAAGCTGTACGTAACGGTTGCCTATATATTGATCGGAAGGGAAGCTGACGAGCGAACTCATCCAGAAACCCTACTGAGCCTGATAGTGACAATATCCATACAGTCCGGTCCGTTCGTCTATGAGTATCGCATATAGGGCCTATGGGGCTGGTAAACGTCAGACCCCCAATAGCGGTATAAGTCGTGTCAGAGAGCAGCCCAGAACACCCTGAGATACTACTGGAATACCTTCCAGTAAATCTCGATTACCCTGTCCAGGGATTTCGTGTAATGGCTCTCCTAAACACAGCGCGATCTCACCCCCAATACCGGGAGAGGCGAATCCCTGACGATCCGCTCACTGCCTCCTTGTGGCTCGGGACTGTACCCAAAAAATACCTGTTTGCACGACTCCTTTGACCCGTGGTAGGGTATAAATCAAAGCACAGTGGGAACTCACACGAGACAAATAACGACCCCAGGTCGACAGACTAACCTGTACACATGTCACCAGGGAACTGCTATCTGACGATATGTATAATACCAACTAGCATGTTCCTGGCGAGTCCTGTCCGGTGTACTCATAACCCAATGAGCACCTGTATACATCTTAGGTGATCCATCTGACACCAGTGGCTTGTAAGACCGGCCACCGCCCCTCGTCGGGGTCTCGACTGTATATACTAGTCTTCTCTGGAGTATCGATGCCCTGTCTCGAAACTCCCACGACTAGGGACACTTTAAGGATGTGCTTATAGACCCCAGCTCCCACATATATGATCGCCATCATACTGCTGGTAGTCAAGCAAGAATACTATGGGCTCTATCAACATCTACATGATGATAAAGACAGACCAGATAGCATACTATCATCTCAAGTAAGACTGTTATATCGGTATAGGTCCTCCGCAATCATTGCAATCACGTGCCTGCGATCCAATAATTGACATTGAGGGCACTATATCCAACAACATCAATAAGATTAATGTAAAGAAAAAGAAACCTAAATATGTTGTGGAATCGGATTTGAAACTCACTCGACTTTTTTTTATGAAAAATGCATGTTTCAGAAGATACGGAGCTTAAGCCACTCCTTTTCTAAACTATTTTGATTCTACAACGAGATCAAATTCAAAGCGTTAAAGGTTTTCATAAAAATCATCTGCAACCCTCCGTCATTTTAGGAAGCAGAGTACTTAGTTTTCGTGCTGCGTAGGTTGATTATAGTCAAGGTGTAGTATACGGTAGCTAAGTGATGTCTTCCTACAAAGCATATGATGCGATCAGTTCGGACATTCATGTGATTATGTTGATCATAGTCAAGGGTCATATGGGTGGGTCTAGCTAATCTCGAAATGACGGGTAGAACTTGACTAGTGCTTAGGATATGTTGACCATAACCAAGGTCATAAGCAGCTAGGGGTAAAAACCATATCGGGAGTTTCAAGAGTTGAAATTTGCAATGAGATTGCATACCATCTATATGATAGTTGGATCCCGATCCTACTGTGCGTAAAAGTTACTCCTAGGAGAGTTTTGCACTTTACAATTAGCTAATCCAGTAGGTGTCTAGAAAGGTGTTAGCGAGGTTTGACCTCTGGGAAAATGAGGTTTATTTTAATTAGGTCCGTACGAAACCACGGGGAACCTCCCTCAAAGTACCGACACTGGCCTGGCTGACTAGTTACCGAAACTGTAGAATGTAATTAATCCTGGCTAGTTTTCTTTTTAGGTTTTGAAAGAAAATTTGATAAAAGTAGTGGGAGACATCGATTAGATAAGATAATAACCAATCGAACTTTTTGCAAGAGCATTTCACTGAGTGTATTCTTTTCTCTCTCCTAATAGCAGATACCGATGACGGGACTTAAGCTTCTTTTAGAGAAAAACAAACAGACAGGACCGAATTATAAAGAATGGTTAAGGAACTTGAACATTGCACTCACATATGATAAAGTATCATATATTCTCACTACCAAAACCCCACCCGTCCCAGGACCTGAATCATCTGTTTCGGATAGGGAGATCCGAAAAACATGGTCTATTGATTGTGACACGGCCAAGTGCCTCGCGCTTGCTTCTATGGACAGTATTCATCAGAAGCAACACGAGAAGATAGATGTTCAATCCATCTTTCTTCATACAAAGGAGTTGTATGCGGAGCAATCTCGGACTTTACGATACGAGGCATCTAAAAAGTTATTTCAGACGCATATGGCCCCTGGCACATCAGTAGAAGAACATGTTCTGAACATGATTGCTCTTATAGAAGAACTTGAGAAACTAGGATGGACCATGGATAATGAGCAATATACAAATATTGTTCTGCAGTCCCCCCCCCCCCGCCTTTGCTCCGTTCATAGTGAATTTCAATATGAACGATTTGGAGAAATCATTGCCTAAACTTCTCAATATGTTGAGAATTGCAGAGAGCACGATTAAGACAGCGAAAACTCCCGCTCTGCTTGCTGAGCCATCTTCCTCTTCCGCCCTAAAAGCCAAGGCCAAGGGAAAGAAGAAGAAGAAACCTATCAAACCGAAAGGTGGGGTTCAAAAGGCGAAGGGGAAAGACAAATCTGGGGCCACGGGAAGTGGAAAAGGAGAATGTTTTTACTGCCACAAGTCAGGACATTGGAAACACAACTGTGCTTTGTATCTTGCTGATCTCAAGAAGAAGAAGCATGTTGATGCTTCCGCTTCTGGTGTGTTTGTAACTGAAAACTGTTTTTCTATAAACTCTGCATCTTGGGTATTAGATACCGGTTCTGGTTCTCACATCTGCAATTGTATGCAGGGATTGAGAAACAGTAGAGTTTTGAAGACTGGTGACCACACTCTGTGGGTTGGAAATGGTTCTAATGTACATGTTATATCCGTAGGAGAGTATCATCTGGGTTGCCTTCGGGTTTTATTTTGGTTTTGAACCCTTGTTATTATGTACCTATTATGCTATGTAATATAATATCCGTTTGTTTGTTGGACAATGAAGGATATCATTTTGTGTTGCAGAATAATGTTATGAACATTAACTTGAATCAATAATTGATTGGGTATGGTACACTAAATAACAGTATTTACGTCCTGAACCAACACACGGTCTTCAGTATAAAACATACTAATAAAAGAAAGTTTTCAGATATAAATGAAGCTTTTCTTTGGCATTGTAGACTTGATCATATTAATGAAACAATACTAAACAAGTTACATAAAGATGGATATTTGAATCCTTTTGAATATAAATCTTATACGACTTGTCATTCTTGTATCAAAGGAAAAATAACCAAAACTCCGTTTACTAGACACGGAGAAAGAGCTGTGGAACTCTTAAAGCTCATACATGTTGATGTATGCGGACTAATGTCTACACATGCTAGAGGCAGTTTTTCATAACTCATTACTTTTACTGATGATTTCTCAAGATTCGGACACGTGTTTTTGATAAAGAATAAATCCGAAGCTTTCGAGAAATTCGAGTAGTACAAACTTGAAGTAGAAAAACAAACAGGCTTGAGTATCAAGAAACTTCGATCAGATCGAGGTGGAGAGTATTTGAGTATAGAGTTTTCAGACTTTATAAAAGAGAATGGGATTCTTTCTCAGCTCACTCCTCCTTACACACCAAAGCACAACGGAGTGTCAGAATGGAGGAATCGTACCCTATTAGATATGGTATGGTCCATGATGTGTGATGCTGAGTTACCGCTTTCCTTTTAAGGACATGCATTGGAGACAACAATGTATCTGTTAAACAGGGTTCCAACCAAGACCGTGTCTACCACTCCATATGAGATATGGTATGGAAAGAGACCATCTCTTAAAAAAGTTAGGATAACGGGTTGTCCGGCTTTTGTCAAAAAGCAGAATCCAGACAAACTCGAAACACGATCGGTCATGTGTAAATTTGTGGGATATCCAAATCATTCATATGGATATCTATTCTACCACAAGGAGAAACAAAAGGTGTTTGTTTCTCAACATGCCACATTTTTAGAAAATGAGATTTTTATAAAAGGTGATGATGGCAATGCGGTAGAACTGGAAGAGGTTCTAGATACACAAATTACTCAGGACGAATTTGTTTAAACTGATGTTGCAGTAGAACTTCAAGAACCTCAGCCGCTCCGGAGATCTAGTAGAACTTCTCGCCCACGAGAAAGATACTATGGGTTTCTCATTGAAGGTGATAGAGAGGATTTCATCATGGATGATGATGACCCGACTAGTTTTCAGCAAGATATCACGGGTGGTGACTCTGTGGAGTGGCTGGATGCCATGAGATCCGAAATGGAGTCCATGTACACCAACAAGTATGGACTTTGGACGTTGCACCTCCTGGGATAAAACCCGTAGGGTGCAAATGGAACTTTAAGAGAAAGATTGGTGTAGATGGACAGGTAGAGACCTATAAAGCAAGGCTTGTAGAGAAAGGTTTTCGTCAAAGACCGCCAGGATTGGACTATGATGAAACTTTCTCTCCGGTAGCAATGCTTAAATCCATTCGGATCCTACTTGCTATTGCTTCTTACTACGACTATGAAATCTGGCAGATGGACGTTAAAACTGAATTTCTAAATGGTGATTTAGAAGAATGCGTTTATATGGATCAGCCAGAGGGCTTCACTGACAGTGGGAGCAGCGGGAAGGCATGTAGGTTGCTTAAATCCATTTATGGATTAAAGCAGGCCTCACGGAGCTGGAACATCTGCTTTGATGATACAATCAAATAGTTTTATTTTATCAAAAATATAAATGAACCATGCATTTATAAGAAGATTGTAGGGAGTACTGTCACATTCCCCGTATTGTACATAGATGGCATTCTCCTGATAGGAAATGATATTCTTATGCTACAATTGGTCTAATTATTCTTATCACAAAGGTTCTCCGTGAAGGACCTGGGTGATGCCTCGTGCATTTGGGGCATCAGTGTTAGTTATATGTATGCCTTAGAGGCCATTACTGTACATTGGATGTATATTGTAGTGGATGCTGGGACATATATAGGTAGGACTTTCTTGCTCGACATGATAGTACGCTATCTGGTTGCTCTTTATCTTAACGTGTATACTTTCTGTCTCTCTGTTACATGTTGATAAAGCCCTTAGGATGTGTACTCGACTTCCAGGACTATGATGCAGATCATACTAGTGGGGCCTGGGTAGTCAGTGAGTACATCCTTCATTGTTCCTAGTCGTAGGAATATCGAGACGGGGCATCGATATTCCAGAGTAGACTAGCGCATATCTTCTCGACCCATGCGATGGGCGATGGATGATCCCATATCCATTGGTGTTTGACATCGAAGATGGTATGCGGGTGCTCAGTGGAGACTGGGTACACTGAACGGACTCGCCGAGAACTCCCAGATGGTATTATACATCACGTCAGATGGCAGTTCTCTGGTGACACTGGTACAGCTTAGTCTGTTGACCCGAGATCGTCATAGAGTCTTGTGTGTCTCCCACTGTGCTTTGATTTCCACCCAACCACGACTCTACTGAGTTGTGCAAACAGGTGGTTTTTGGGTACAATCCCGATTCACATGGAGGCAATGAGCGATAGGAGGGGATTCGTCTCTCCCGGTATTGGGGGTTGATGTTGTGCTATGCTCGACTGGCCATAACAGGAAATCCCTGTCCAGAGTTGCAGTGATATACTGGTAAGAGTTATCAGTAGTTTCACGAATGTTATGGACCTCAAGTCGGCATGACTTATCGAGCTATTGGGGTCTGACGTTTACCACCCCTAGGCGAGATATGTGACATATCAGACGAACAGACCGGACTATACGGTAAGTGTTACTGGTTGGATTCATAGGAGTGTGAGCGGGCTTGCTCGTCGATCTTCTGATCGCTCAATACCCGGGTGGCCGTTACGTTTAGCAGACCGCTTGCGGCTTGTGGGTGTTTGATATGATCATCATCTGCTGCCGGCGTATTGACGAGTCTTTAGAGTCCTACACAGAGGTTTCCTGGCTCAAGCGAAACGAAATAGGAGCGCATATGAGATATGGGCAGGACCGAGAATAATGCGTGTATGTGATACCGTATTCTATTCTTGCGATGAATGTATCGAATGGTTATATGCGATATAACCTAGTTATCGAATCAAGGATTGATTCGATAAGCCGATACATATGATACTAGTCGGTTATATCCGATATGACCGGATCCTTAAATCAAGTGTTGATTTAATGATTTAGTGCATATTTATATATTTGATATATTACTTTGCGTTAACTAGTATTGGTTCACTTTAAAAGGATTTTCTCACTTGAATTGTACACATTGTATATGCGATATAGTTTTGTGCACATGTTTGTATCATGTTTGATGATACATGCTTACTTGGTTAAGTGTAAAGAATCAAACCATGGTTTAAGTTAATGATTAGGGTTTTGATTATTCATTCATTTATCTTTCTTATTTATTCATTTTGGAAAATGAAAAAGATAAATGAATGGTTGTATGTTTTGTTTTTAGTTGAAGTTTCTTGAAACTTTGACTAAGTCACTCTTTTGTTGTTTTGCTTAACCCTAACCATTTAACTAACCCATGTTAATTCTCTACACTTAACTATAGTTGAAAGTATGATAAGTATTGAATTATTTATCTAATTATTCAAGACTTATCATATCTTCTTCTTCTTCTTCATCTTCTTCAACATGAAGAAAGCTAGTGGCCATTAATGGCAACTAGTGAAATTGAGTGAGAAATCCAAATATAAAGTCTACCCACTTCCTATTTCTTCATCCTCTACCTCTTGCCAAGTTGTATAGGGTGTTTACTTCATAAGTTTTCAAAGCTTCGTGAAGTTGGAGCTTGTTCTTGTGATACTTCGACGTAGATCATCTTCGGCATCGAACCGACGATCAAGCCCGCCCATTCTTCGATGATGCCAATGCTAGAGTCGTGAGTTCGATTTGGACAGCGGAGGGAGATCATCGTGGAGCTTAGTAAGTGGTGGACCGGATCTACAAAGGTTGTAGTCACTTTCCTTTAGATACACTTCCATTTACTTGCTTGTTTCGCCTAGATATCTAGTAAACGATCCGTATTAGGGTTTGTGGGCACCCGTAAAATTTGATTTGTGCATGTTTGATCACTTGTGAGACCTCACTAGGGTGCCTAGGAACCCTACAGTGGTATCAGAGCCTAGCTAGAGCCTTAGGCGAAGTCCCGACACAGTTAGAAGTCCGATCGACCCAAAACCCGACTTGAAAAATGCTCTCTGGACATTTCTGTAAAATGTGGTTTTTTGTGAATTAAAAATATGTAGAAAAATCAGCAGGAAGATCTAAGACTTACTGTGAATTTCGAGCTCCTGTACCCATCAAAGAGCCGCGTTTCCGCCACATAAGAATGGCTTATGCGGCGGTTCCGCGGCCATAATGTATCCTTGTTTAATGAAATGTGCACAGTAATTCCTAGTATGCAGTGCTGGTTTTCCTGGGAATATTTTACTATTTATTCCAGAGTTTTATTTTCTGGGTTGTATTGGGAACTCAGTGTATCGATCGGATTGTCTAATTTTGTCAGTGTGTTTTTCCGGATAAATTTTAGAATATGTTAAAAAGTTCGACCGGATATAAATACCCAATTTTTCCCCTGTCGGGAAATTTCCAAGTGTTGGATTTTTCCGTAGTTTAACAAAGTTCTAAGTAGTGCAAGTAACACGATGGACCCTCTAGAAGACAACAAACCTTAACTCGATTATGTGACCGTCTTGAACTGCCCTATGAACCTTCGGGTTTGGGGCAGTACGGCGTGCCACATGTGAGGCGTTGGCTTGACCCTTTTACGGCTGGACCGTTGGTACTGAGGCACGAACTGAATGTTGTTAGACTTATTTCATGTGTTGAGCTGTATCGGGAAAACTTGGGTGTTCGATTGTTCGATCGGAAAGTTTAACATTTTCTGTTTGTCCGGAATGTGATACAACAATTGGAATTCACAAAAGTTATGTGATAACTGAATGAATGTTATAAACATAGCACTTTAGTCTCACTTGATCGGTTGCCACGGAATTTTGATGTGATCAAAAGTCCGTCGCAATCACGTAGCGTACGCGGATACTCGCCGGGTAAACTTAATAGACAGCCTCACTCCATAGCCCCGACCAATTGACTGTAGGAGAACCCCGTCGCCGAAAGCATCCGTTCGGGTGCTCGCGGTAGCGGTGTTCCGCCTTGGTGCACTTCGTCGATGGTTTCGGGGGTGCGGCCGTCTACTAAAGTTTGCGACGAGTATTCGATCAGGATGTCGGGAATCCTGTTGAATTGCCCGACTTGGTATTGAAAAGTGTTTTCGATTTTGAGACTAAAATGCGGGGTTTATAATTGTTAGGCATGCGATGTCTAAGTAATTCATTTGGTGAGGCATGCGATGTCTGAGGAGGTTGCGGATTCCAACTGTTGTAGTTTTACACTTTCTTTTTTGTGACCGTAAGTGTAATATGTGATATCGCCGGTTTCGTTGCTATATGTCAACGACAATTGGGATGCGCATATTTACTTACGTTGATGACATGTGATGTTATGTGTTACTGGATATGTTATATTGGATCGTCGTATTTGAATAGCCGGGGGTTTTTATGTGAGATGAGTGTTTTTCATTTTCATTCATGTAAAAACTTGTATGTAATATTCTTTTATTGGGGCACTTCCAGGTTGCGGAAGATGTCACCGTTGATGTATATTATTTACTTTTCTGCACTAGGATAGACCCAAGGAGGGGAGCACAAGTAACCGGGTTCTGGGGTCCAGTGGGAGACCAACTCGAGGAGTCGAGTCCGGGTCTCCTAACCCTAGAATTGGTAGGGTTGCTTGCTGCTCTCGTAGGGGTCTAGGGGTGTGGGATTGGCTATTCATCACGACCGTGGAATCCGTGTTTTATACTGGCTCGTATTGAAAACACGGACGTCCTAGTATATCTAATATTTCATATGTTTCTTCTGCTGTGTTTTATCTGTGATGTGATCATGCGATGTTCTGTGCTCTGTTCAGATATTATAGTATATATGATATATTATATAGACGTTACTTATGTTTTACACCCGCGCTAGCCCTGCCCCGCTCTGCCGTTAGTTACCTAACCTAACGGTGCACGAGGGGACATCGAGGCGAATGTGGATGGCATAAGTGTACGTCATATTTATCTGTGATGTTTAGGTAATTTAAATGATGGGATATTCATTAATGAGATTAATGAAAGAAAATAAACCTAATTGATGTTGTGGAATCGAATTTCAAAATAAAACAGGTAGCTACAGTTCTTGCTTTGCATCGTGGTGTTCCTTGTAGAACATCCTGCACCTTATTCGATAAGGAAAGGACCGAGATCCCTTCACCGGGAGTGACTCCTTTAGCAATAACTGGCAGATGCTACATCACTCGGTTTGTCTTTTGATCGCTTCTATAGTTTCCGCTTTGCACAGTGATATATATGATATATCTCGCACCTCATTCGACGAGGAAAGGGCCGACGATCCCTTCACCGGGAGTGACCCCTTTAGCAAAACTAGAAATGCTTCAAAAACATTGCATTTAAAAACCATTTGATTCCGCAACGAGATCAAGTTCAAAGCGTTAAAGGTTTTCACAAAAACCATTCGCAACCCTCCGTCATTTTAGGAAGTAGAGTACTTAGTATCCGTGCTGTGTTTGTTGACCATAGTCAAGGCACAGTGTACGGTAGCTAAGTGATGTCTTCCTACACCGCATATGATACGATTAGTTAGGACAGTCGCGTGACTTTGTTGACCTTAGTTAAGGGTCATGTGGGTGGGTCTAATTAATCACGAAATGACGGGTAGAACTTGACTAGTACTTATGATTTGTTGACCATAGTTAAGGTCATACGTGCTAGGGGTAAAAACCTTTATCGGGTGTTTCAAGTGTTGAAACTTGCAATGAGATTGCATACCTTCTATATGATAGTTGGATCCCGATACCCACTGCGAGTAATTGTTACTCCTGGGAGAGTTTTGCACTTTGCAATTAGCCGATCAAGTAGGTGTCTAGAAAGGTGTCAACGGGGTTACGCCTCTGGGAAAACGAGGTTTACAGTAATTAGGTCCGTGCGAAAGCACGGGGAACCTCCCTCAAAGTACCGACAGTGGCCTGGCTGAAAGATTGGCGAACTTGTAGAGTGTAATTAATCCCGGCTAGTCTTTCCTTTTAAGGTTTGAAGGAAGATTTGATAAAAACAGTGGGAGCCATCCTGATTAGATAAAATATATAACCAATCTGATCTTGCAAGAGCGCACGCTGAGTGTTTTCTTCTCTCTCTCTCCAGGTAGCGACCATATCACGCCTTAATCAAGATAATAATATGGAAGTATTGACCGAACCCGCTTGTTATACTGAGCTGGGGAACGTTGGTCCCGCTCCGACTTATAATTGTTATAAGACCGACCAGGAAATAGGGGAATACCAGAATTCCTATGCCGCCCAAACGAAGAAAGTGCATATGATGCATCTCCTTTGGGTGTGTTCATTATAAAGAACTGTTTCTCAGTATCCTCTGCATCCTGGGTATATGATACCGGATCAGGATCCCAGATATGTAAGACGTTACATAGGGCTACAAAAAGGTAGAAAAACTGAGAACGGGTGATAAGTTTCATGAGACAGAAACCGGGGCAAGTGTTGCAGCCAAGTCTGTTGGTCACTGTCACCCTGTATTACCAGTACATTGATTCTGAACAAATGCTATTAGATACCGAACCTGATCTACAAAATCATATCAGTCTCTTTATTAGTA
This sequence comes from Agapanthus africanus, assembly GCA_030015575.1. Lineage (NCBI taxonomy): Eukaryota > Viridiplantae > Streptophyta > Magnoliopsida > Asparagales > Amaryllidaceae > Agapanthus > Agapanthus africanus. Next base: position 228,499,009 of record JASDDO010000004.1, on the reverse strand, counting down.
AAGAAGGATATAATTTTGTATTGTTGGATAATGTTTTGAACATTTTCTATATCAAAAGTTGATCGGTTCAGGCACGTTATCTAAAAGCATTGACGTTCTAAATCAATCTGCAGTTCCTAGTATACAGAACACACACAAGAGGGAGAGTTCAGAAATGAACGAATCCTTCTTGAGGCATTGTAGACTAGGTCACATCGATGCGACCCGACTGGCTGAAGTTACATTTTAGATGCATATTTAAATCAGTTTGAATTTACATCTTGTGAAACTTGCCAGTCATGTCACAAAGATTAGATGACCATAGCTCTGTTTATTAGAAACAGAGAAAGAGTTAGTAAACTCTTGGGACTGATCCATGATGATGTATGTAAAGTCTCCTGTCTACATATGCCAGGACTGGTTCTTCATACTTCATTATATTCTCTGATAATCTCTCAAGATTCAGTCATATGTTCCTGTTGAAACATAAGTCCGAACCTTTTGAGATATTCACAGAATATAAGTTAGAAGTAGAGAACCAAAATACGGGTATAAGTATTATGTACTATGATAAGATCAGGGAGGAGAATACTTGTGCATAGAATTCCTTGACTATTCTAAAGGAGAATGAGATTTTCTCTCAGTGTTACTCCTCTGAATACACCACAGCACAACGGTGTATCAGGGCGGAGCAATTGCACAATATTAGATATGGTATGCTCTATGATGAGTATTACTGAGTTACCTATTTCCTTTTGGGGTTATGCACTTGAGAAGCTGCATACCTATTGAATTAGGTTCGAATCAAATCAGTGCCTACCACTCCATATAAGATATGGTGTGGGAAGATCCTATCTCTTAAGTAAGTTAAGATTTGGGATTGTCCGGCCTATGTCAAAAGCAAAATCCGGACAAGATCGAGGCAGGATCAGTTCTGTAGAACTGGAAAGGTTCCAGCTATACAAAACTGCAGTTGATGATTTGACAGAACCAAAGGATTCTATAGTTTCCGACGAACCTCAGCCTCTCCGCCGATCTAGTAGGGTTCCTCATCCGCCTGAGAGATACCTCGGTTTCTCGATGACAGTGGGAGCGAGGAATGCATCATGAGATGATGACCCAACTAGTTTCGAGCAGGCCATCGAGAGTAGGGACTCTGTAAGAATGGCTGGATGCTTAGTGATCTGAGATGGAATCCATATACACCAACAAAGTATGGACTTTGGTTGCAATATCTGAAGGGTTAAATCCCCATCAGGAGCAAGTAAATATTGAGAAGATTGCTTGGTGTAGATGGAAAAGTTGAGACTTTCAAAGCTAGACTTGTTAAAGGTTTTCGTCATCGACCAGGCGTGGATAATGATGAAACCTTTTTCCAGTAGCTATGCTTAAGTCTATCCAGATCCTACTTACCACGGCTACATACCAAGACTACGATATCTGGTGGTTGGGTGCCATGACTGCTTTTCTAAATACTGATTTAGAAGAGAACGTCTATAAGAACACAACCAGAGGTCTTTGTAAACAGTGGGAGCAGCGGAAACGTGTGCAAGTTGCTTTACATAATGAAGCAGGCATCGCGGAGTTGGAACGTCTGTTTTGATGTGATAGTCAAAGTGTTTGACTTCATCAAAATGGTAGACGAACCTTGTATATACAAAAGGGTAGTAGAGAGTAAGGTGGTCATCTTCGTATTGTACATAGACAACATACTCTTGATAGGAAAAGATTTTCCTGCACTACGATCGGTCAGTCTCCTATTATCACTAGGATTCTCCAAAAAGGATCAAAGTGATACCTCCTAAATCGTGAGTTTTCATCTATGAGATAGATGTAATTGGATGCTAGGATTCTCACTAGATATAGTGAGATGGTATCAAACGATCCTGGGGAGAATCACTGGAAGAGTTCCAGGGTGATAAAGACGACTGAATGTCAGTCACGGGCATTGTCTTTACCCTCAGTAGAGGGGCGGTATGTTGGAAGAGTTCCAAGATAGATACCGTGGCAAACTAGACGATAAAGGCTGGTAACATTGCTATTGAAGATACTACCAAAGAGGAAGTTTGGGTGTATATTGGTTCATAAGATGAACTAGGTTCCTGCCATTGTATGACAATGGAAGTTTGGCTTCGGCCAAGGAACCATGGTCCCACCAGTGACCCAGACATATTCTGAGGCAGCATCACCTGATCATGGAGATAGTTGATCTCCAGGGTGATCGAGGTTAGGAGAGTAGACTCAGAGGACAACACGGCGGATCCACTCACGAAGGCCTTTTCCCAGAGAGACTCATATGGGATGGTTGAGGATTAGATACTGCAACCACTGCTACAGATGGTCCTAGTGCAAGTGGGAGATTGTTAGTTATATGTATGCCCTAGAGGCTATTACTGTACATTGGATGTATATTGTAGTGGATGCTGGGACATATATAGGTAGGACTTTCTTGCTCGACATGATAGTACGCTATCTGGTTGCTCTTTATCTTAACGTGTATACTTTCTGTCACTCTGTTACATGTTGATAAAGCCCTTAGGATGTGTACTCGACTTCCAGGACTATGATGCAGATCATACTAGTGGGGCCTGGGTAGTCAGTGAGTACATCCTTCATTGTTCCTAGTCGTGGGAATATCGAAACGGGGCATCGATATTCCAGAGTAGACTAGCGCATATCTTCTCGACCCATGCGATGGGCGATGGATGATCCCATATCCATTGGTGTTTGACATCGAAGATGGTATGCGGGTGCTCAGTGGAGACTGGGTACACTGAACGGACTCGCCGAGAACTCCCAGTTGGTATTATACCTCACGTCAGATGGCAGTTCTCTGGTGACACTGGTACAGCTTAGTCTGTTGACCCGAGATCGTCATAGTGTCTTGTATGTCTCCCACTGTGCTTTGATTTCTACCCTACCACGGCTCTACTGAGTTGTGCAAACAGGTGGTTTTTGGGTACAGTCCCGATTCACATGGAGGCAATGAGCGATAGGAGGGGATTCGTCTCTCCCGTTATTGGGGGTTGATGTTGTGCTATGCTCGACTGGCCATAACAGGAAATCCCTGGCCAGGGTTGCAGTGATATACAGGTAAGAGTTATCAGTAGTTTCACGAATGTTATGGATCTCAAGTCGGCATGACTTATCGAGCTATTGGGGTCTGACGTTTACCATCCCTAGGCGAGATATGCGACATATCAGACGAACAGACCGGACTATAGGGTAAGTGTTACTGGTTGGATTCACAGGAGTGTGAGCGGGCTTGCTCGTCGATCTTCTGATCGCTCAATACCCGGGTGGCCGTTACGTTTAGCAGACCGCTTGCGGCTTGTGGGTGTTTGATATGATCATCATCTGCTGCCGACGTATTGACGAGTCTTTAGAGTCCTACACAGAGGTTTCCTGGCTCAAGCGAAACGAAATAGGAGCGCATATGAGATATGGGCGGGACCGAGAATAATACGTGTATGTGATACCGTATTCTATTCTCGTGATGAATGTATCGAATGGTTATATGCGATATAACCTAGTTATCGAATCAAGGATTGATTCGATAAGCCGATGCATATGATACTAGTCGGTTATATCCGATATGACCGGATCGTTAAATCAAGTGTTGATTTAATGATTTAGTGCATATTTATATATTTGATATATTACTTTGCGTTAACTAGTATTGGTTCACTTTAAAAGGATTTTCTCACTTGAATTGTACACATTGTATATGCGATATAGTTTTGTGCACATGTTTGTATTATGTTTGATGATACATGCTTACTTGGTTAAGTGTAAAGAATCAAACCATGGTTTAAGTTAATGATTAGGGTTTTGATTATTCATTCATTTATCTTTCTTATTTATTCATTTTGGAAAAAGAAAAAGATAAATGAATGGTTGTATGTTTTGTTTTTAGTTGAAGTTTCTTGAAACTTTGACTAAGTCACTCTTTTGTTGTTTTTCTTAACCCTAACCATTTAACTAACCCATGTTAATTCTCTACACTTAACTATAGTTGAAAGTATGATAAGTATTGAATTATTTATCTAATTATTCAAGACTTATCATATCTTCTTCTTCTTCTTCATCTTCTTCAACATGAAGAAAGCTAGTGGCCATTAATGGCAACTAGTGAAATTGAGTGAGAAATCCAAATATAAAGTCTACCCACTTCCTATTTCTTCATCCTCTACCTCTTGCCAAGTTGTATAGGGTGTTTACTTCACAAGTTTTCAAAGCTTGGTGAAGTTGGAGCTTGTTCTTGTGATACTTCGACGTAGATCATCTTCGGCATCGAACCGACGATCAAGCCCGCCCATTCTTCGATGATGCCAATGCTAGAGTCGTGAGTTCGATTTGGACAGCGGAGGGAGATCATCGTGGCGCTTAGGAAGTGGTGGACCGGATCTACAAAGGTTGTAGTCACTTTCCTTTAGATACACTTCCATTTACTTGCTTGTTTCGCCTAGATATCTAGTAAACGATCCGTATTAGGGTTTGTGGGCACCCGTAAAATTTGATTTGTGCATGTTTGATCACTTGTGAGACCTCACTAGGGTGCCTAGGAACCCTACAATCAGGATCTATAGAGATGGATCCAAGAGGTTATTGGGATTGTCCCAAACAAAATACATTGATACCATTCTAAAGAGGTTTAGCTTAGAAGATTCTAAGCGTGGTGCCTTGCCCGCTTGTCATGGAATCACTCTCGAGTCACGTGTGCGGATCAATCATCATCTCTATGTTAGATATATGTATGCCCTAGAGGCCATTAAATGTATAGTGGATGCTTGGACATGTATATATGTATATAGATAACTTTCTTGCTCGACATGATAGTATGGTATCTGGTTTTCATTATCTTGACATGTACATTTGATCACGCATCTTATTCATTCGGTACATGTTGATAAAGCCTAGAGGATATTTGCTTGACTACTGCGACTATGATGCAGATCATACTAGTGGAACACGTGTAGTTTATAAGCATATCCTTTAAATGTTCCTAGTCGTCGGTGTATCGAGACGGGATATCGATATTCTAGAGTAGACTAGCGTATACCGTTCTTGTCCCATATGATGGGCGATGGATGATCCCATATCCATCTGGTGTGCTGACACCAAAGATTGTATGCGGGTGCTCAGTGGAGACTGGGTACACTGAACGGACCCGCAGAGAACTCCTATGTGGTATTATATTTATCGCCGGATAGCAGTTCTTAGGTGACACTGGTACAGGTTAGTCTATAGACCCAAGATCGTCATAGAGTCTTATGTGTTCTCCCACTGTACTTGGATCTCCACCCTACCACGGCTCTACTGAGTCATGCAAACAGGTGGATTTTAGGTACATTCCTGAGGCACATGGAGGCAATGAGTGATAGGAGGGGTTTCGTCTCTCTCGGTTTTGGGGGTTGATGTTGTGCTATGCTTGATTGGCTATAACAGGAAGTCCGTGGCCAGGGCTGCTGAGATTTATTGATAAGTGTTATCAGTAGTTTCTCTATCTGTTATGAGCTATACACCGGCATGACTTATTGAGTTTTTGGGGTCAACGATTCCATCCCTAGACTCGATATGCTGCATATCTGACGAAGAGACCAGACTGTACGGTAAGTGTTGCCAGTTAGCTCGACGGGAGTTTTGACTGCTTCGCTGGTTTTCTTATGATCGCTCAATACCCGGGTGGACGTTACATTTAGCTGACCGCTTGCGGCTTGTGGGTGTTTGATATGACCATCACCTGCTGCCGGCGTATTGACGAGTCTTAGAGTCCCACAATGAAGTTTCCTGGCTCAGGCGAAAAGTTATGGTGTGCATATAAGATATGCGCGGGGACCCGATTAAATGCGTGTATGTGATACCGTATATTTAATCGGGCGTTTTTCTATTGGTCGGGTCGTATGTGATATGACCGGTTATTGATTTAACATTTGACTTTTAGATTAATTCTTTATTAAAACCTTCTCTTTGTTGATGTATGTATGTATGCACATGATGATGTGCATGGACACATACATACATACTTTGTATCATGGTTGTTGATACAATAGATGGTGGCAATGCAAGACTCACATGGTTGTAAATATGTATATATATTTATTTATATTGAGTTAAAGAAGAGATAATTCACTCATGGTTAATTTTTATCTTCTTTGACCATTTTTGACCTAACTTTTGACCTTGAGTTAATTTTCTTTTGGCTTTTTAACTCAATTTTAAATATCTAGATATTTACTAACCATGGTTTGAGGAGAGAATGTTTTAATATTGATTATTCATTCTCATCTCATTATTCATCACAAAACACTTTGAGCTCAAGCTTTGTCATTATCTTCTTCTTCCTCTCTCTCTTGAGATTATCTTTGAGTGAGGTAGTAAAAAAGAAAGGGTTTTGTTTAGAGAATACAAACCACCTCATCATTCTACACACATCTATCCCATTTGTGTAGGGTTTTTGCTACACTTCTTTGAAAGATCAAGTGAAGCAAGGAGCTTTGGGCAAAGGGACTTCGGGTGGATTATCGTGGACGAGGAAGGACTCTAGCGATCCGTTCCAAACTCTCAAAGGTCCAAGGAGTCAGCAAGGGAGGTGTACAAAGGTTGTAATTTCCTCACTTAGTGATAGAATCTTATTTATATATATTACTTTGCTTGTTACCCTAAATATTCTAGTTAAAGATTCATGATTATTTTACTTAGCACGTTTAAAATTTTAATTGTGGCATGTGTGATGCTTCCATACCCTATAGTAGGTGCTTGGTAAACCCAACACTCTATAACTCGTAGGGTAAAATCCATTGTAAGGCATCCCAAAATTGGGGTACGGGTCAAATATCACATATACCTCATTATTCCTATGGTATCATCATCGATAAATCATGAATTAGGGGTACCGATCCAAAACCAAGTACATTCCCATATCATCAAACATATATACTCGTGTGTATGAAAACACACATCGTCCAACGATCCGCTATAATGTCATGTCGTATCATATCCCGACCAAATCACATATCATAAACTCACGGCATCATGCCCGATCATATCCGTTCATCTCCAAGTATCATATACTGGGCTCATCATCCGTGTATATGTATATGTATATGTATATGTATATGTGTGTGTGTGTGTGTACCAACGCGCGCGCGCGCACACACACGCGCATATATATATATATATATATATATATATATATACACCCAAGCATATCACGTGTGTGCATGTGTGTGTGTGAACCTTTACTCTAGGGTTTCGCAACTAAGAAACTAAACTGAAAGTATTTCTTCCAATTACACTAAATCAATCCCATGGACTCCTAAAGCTTTCTTGCTAAGTATTCATATCTCGCAAATAACACATATGTATGTTTGTATGTGTGTGTGTGTGTGTGTGTGTGTGTGTGTGTGTCTATATATATATATACACCATAACACATCAATCCTACGAAATTGCGGGGGTGCTATACGCCATCCACCCGACTTCCCCCATAGATATACATCTACTCACCTGGACGCCTCGGCTAATCTGCTGCGATTTCAGCTCTGTCCTTTCCACACCACATCTGACGCCTCTGCACCTGATCCTAGAAATGTACATATGTAAAAAGAGAATAAATATATAATTAGTCGCGGACACAACCAATATAAGTCAACCACGCGCACTAACTAAACACGCACACACTTGGTGCACGAAACGCGCCGCGACAACGCCACAAACTACAACTAGGGTCACTATATGTGAAAACTACCAAACCAAAAAATCTAATCGTGAATCCACGACACATCAAATATTGTATGAAATAGCTTATAATTCACCAAAACATCAAATTTAAATAAAATCGATTTAACCCAAAAACCTAGTAAGCATCTTTTAACCGTTTTAGTACAAACTTAATGTTTTAACAATTTTAGTTGCCACAATGCTCACTAAATATCTTAATTAGGTCACATATACATTAACTAGATTTTAATCTCACATATTTTCATTAATCCTAAACTCTAGTTTACAAAATATCTTAATTAGGACAATTTAAAAATAACAATTTGCAAATTAGCAACTAGCTTAGATTCTAGCATGCTTAAGATGTGAAACTACACATCACAAGCAACATCAAGTGATCAAACCCTAGCTCTTAATCAAACCCCTTTTCTTGAAATTTCAAACTAATTCCTACAATTAGAATCACATTTAAACTTAATTAACTTAGATCAAAATAATTATCCAACAATTTAAACATTGGTTTGAGATTTATACCTCACAAATTTTGATATCTAGCATGAATCTTAGCCTCCCAAATTGCCATCTTGCTCCTTGATTCATGCTAGCTTGGGCCAAGGAAAAATGCGTACAGATTTAATTGAAGAATTAGTGAGGTTTTGGATTGATTTTTGAGGCAAAATTTATGAGTTTTTTGAAGAGAAATGAGAGGAGAAAATGGGGGGTTGCTGTTGTGAGAGGGGGGGCTCGGCCAAGTATGAGGGAGAGAGGAGAGAGAGTGAGGTGTGGAAAGAATTGCCAAGTTAAGAAACTCCCAAGTCAACAAAAACCCATACCTCTTTTCTTATTCTTTTCTTTTGAATTTTCTTTTTCTTTTAACTTGGAGTGGGAATGAGTGGGGAATTGGGGGCAACCATGGGTTTTGCCAACTTGGGTGTGTGGGTGTGTGTGGAAATTCTAAGTCAAAAACAACCCCATACCACAAGTATTTAAACACCATATTTCTATGTTTAATATTTTCTTTTTATTTTCTTTCTATTTAAACTCTTTCTTAAAGTTTTTAGAACCCTCATAACAATTCCATTTCATCTCAAACACAACATGTTACATTTTAGTTTAATGCGTCATGATGCACAAAACTTGTATTAACCCATTTTAATTTGTAAATATCACTAATTAAATGTATTAGTGAAGGCTTAAAAAAATATTTAAAAAACTTAATTACGGAAAATATTTTAGTAAACTAGCAATTTTATAAGTGACCCATTAAATACCAAATACTAGCAATTACATAGCTAAAATAGGTATATTTAAGTTTATGTCGAAAAATAATTATATCTTGGTTTTTAAGGAAAAGACCAGTTATTTTACCGATTATCAAAAATTTCACCTAAATAATTTTCAAAACGATATTATCTTCCCCCCTTAAAGAAATTCGTTCCCCGAATTTAAATTAAAACTCCTCCAAATACTAAAACATTTCAGCAAATCACTCAAATCGGCGGGGCTCCGAAGTCTTAAATACTTAAGACACATCCTAGCGCAATGCATGCGCATGAAAAACGAGTATATAACTCAAAATCAAAACTCCATCAAGCATCACGCAATCATCGGAGTCAAGGTGAAATACCAATGTCAAAGTCCAATACGAAAACCAACATGATATACATCAAAACTATAACATGTATATAGTACACATCATTGTAATCTCGTCAAAATATCTGAAAGAAATGCTTGCCAAACCTTTTTCAAGTCACTTTGCGATGCGCGTATCACAGCACAAGTAGCGGACGTTTATTGTAGAAAAATAACTATATATATTTATATTCTTTGTTTAACATACACGTCCCGTCTTTTTGAAAAATAATTTAGAAGGGCTTCCTTGTAAAATGTTTCGTGTCATCTCGGACACATAGGAAAAATATTGAGACTGTAGCTCCTTTTTGGAAATCCCTTCGATAACTATCGATGTATGAAAAAACACCTAGGTACTGTTCTCAGAACAATCCTGCTCAGTTACTAAACCAAATAGTAATTATCATAAAAACGTACGGCTCAAAGGAAATCATACTCAATAGTATATATAATAATGCTACGTGCGTTGGGTGCGCACAGAAATCGAAATCAATGAATATGCCATACTTGTGCATAGAAAATCAAAGTGCAACGGGTGTACACGAAAACACCTGTCAAGGGCAACGGGTGTGCCTGACAAAAATATCAAGTGCATCTGATATGCACGAAAAATCCCGATTTAGTGCATCTAGTGTTCACCAAAATCGCATCAAGCGCGCCAAGTATGCGAAAAAATCCAACTCAGGTGCACAAAGTGCACGAAAAAATATCAAATATCACAATCGAAATCGACGGTATACAATATACATCAATCCAAATCAGGTACACCGTGGTATATAATCACACAACCACATGCATTAGCATGCACAAAATCGAATCTAAGTACTAAAAGTACATGAAAACTACACCGAAAGAACAAGTCAAATCACATACATGCCATTGGAATGAAATCAAAATCAACCATTTCGAACAAAGTCAAATCGAAGTCGAGTGCAGCTGTGGTGCACAAAATCTCAATCATGCAAATAAATCGCCCAAAATACCGAAATCCAAAATGACAGATACATGATATTCGAATCACCAAATCAAAAATCATAAACAAAGTTGTCGATATGTCCTTCCTTCAAAGTCGAGAAGGTGTCAGTGCATCCAAAGCTAGCGGAGCAAGATATCTATTTGCATCCTGTTCATGTCCTGGCGCCTTGGACTCTTAGGCTCTCATCTCTCACTGAGAATTGCCAGTTACATAACTCCTCGGATCAACAGCCCAAAATGGAAATGATGACGGAAACAGTTCCGCTCTGGCACATCCTCTGAAATCTCTGGCCAACTATCATGATCACTTAGAACATGTCTCGTAGACGATGCCGAACTATGGCCTACCGGGAGTGCGTGATACGACCCATCCTGGGTCCAAATCTTCTCGTGTAGTATCCCAGAAAGATTCTGTCGGGGTCTCTCCCAAATCTCTCTTCTGCCGAACTGCCCGGAAGTTATCACCCTTTACTCAATCCATTCCTTGTTCCGGAACAACTGCAACTCATCACGACTTCTTCCAAAAGATATATCCATTGTCAACGCCTCTACATGCGTATCGCATCTCTGATGTCAACGGAGTGGAACGTCATCTCGTCAAAATCTCGTACGAACCTATTACTCCACTTTTCTCTAATGTGGACTCATTGGGACTCGTCTCTTCGTAGCTGTATGGACTGCGCTATAACGGCTATACTCAATTCTGCGGTCTCCCTTATGAAACAATGAACTCGACAACTCAATATCTTATGGTAGGAATCTGGCCAATTACGCCCTCGGAAACTCTTCCAAATCATCGAAGGAATACTCTTCACTCGTCCGTTTTTCTATCGACATTCAACGTGCCTGGGTGAAGTCATTTCTAGCGGAAGTTAATCAATCTGATGACCTCGCATCGGGGTATGCAAACGAACCACATGTCTTAGTCATTCATCCAAGGGTGACTAGCGGTCTTCTATCATATCCCTAACTATGACCCCGTGATGCAATAGCTTCAGACGTTTGGGGTGATATCTTGTCAGTCGCAGCAACAGCTGGCTCATTCGTCCGCACGCTAAGCAATGCCTCAATATTCAAGAATAGACGATAAATTTACGGTCATCACATTTTAGTCTGCCTCTAGCAGTGGCCCAATTCTCTGGTGCTGATCTGAACGTTCGAGAAATCTTAGTAAAAAAACCCATCAAAATGCTCATGTCACAAAGGACACAATAAACCGACATATCTATGCAATCTTGTCACCTGAATACATCCTGGTCAGTCCTCTTCTATGGTGAGCTCATGCTGACCGCAACTCTATCCGCAGCTCTCTTTTCCCGTGCAACCGTGGTAACAAAAACCACCATCCGACATCGATGAGGATAGATCAAGATACGAATAGAATACTGTGCAAGAAATGTACATCCTAAGGCTTCTTAAGCGGAGTAGCATATCGTAAGTATGCCGCGGAACATACACACAGTATGTTACTCTACTTAAGTCACCTACTCCATCAACCAAGGTTAACCTATGCGATGATAGTTCGAGTCTAATACCCCCTCGATCACGTCTAAGTTCCGTATGGTCAAGCCTAGGTTCTGAATATAAATATACGCCCAAGACTCCGCATAGTCAAACCTAGATTCGAACCAAGGTTAAATCTAGCACTCTGATACCAACTTTGTCACGACCCGAAACTGCACGTGACTGGCACATGAATCATGTGAAGTCTATAGGACCCCACCTAATTCAAGTAAGCCAAAAGCCCAGAAGTCTAAACCATTTAAAAGAAGGAGTGAAGGAAAACATATTTTAAAGGGAAAGGTTTTAACCAAATAAGTCGCATTAAATATTTAAAAGCAACATCGTATTTTCCTGAAAATTTCGGCAGAGTCTCCTTTGTAAATACTGGCCCCCAAACGAGTACAACACATAAAATACATAAATAATGAATAAATGCATCCCCAAGAGGGAGCTAGCTCTTCGCCAATTGGCGAAAACCACCATGCAAGCAATACAATATACAACGCCGAAGGACGAGGATAAAAAACTCAGAAGAAAACCAACATCCTCAAGAAAACCAGAGAAGAATCATAATAATACAAGCGTGCAACTCTAAGGTCTAAAGAAAATACAGCTGGTCTTCTAAATCTATCAAATATACAAGTCTGGTTGATGGAGTTTACTAGATACAACTGAAATAAATAAACTGTACAATGGTGGTCACGATGCAAGTGAACCCACCTGCCAAAGCAATCACCCGGAAGGAAGCAGTGTGCCAGCAAGCCGCAATGAAACCTGTATGGCCAAACCTGTAAGAAACTGTGGCACAACGGGGATGAGTTGCCAACTCGTGAGTAGAAGACATCACCGAGCAGAAATCGCATATACGACTCTCTCCTAGGTCATACACTAAAAATATACCATACTATAAGAAGGGTGACAACATATCATAAGTAATATCAAGTACTTGTGTCCGTGTCATGAGTAATAATACATCGATGCGTGACATATAATAATGCACCATCCAACGTGTGTCCAGCAACAACACACAAATCATGATAAAACCCGAGTGCCCAGCATCGGCACACAAAACATCTCGAAAACCGTGTCCGACAGCGACACATAATACGCAAATCTCGGTGTAAAATTTCAGAAAAATAAAATATTATTTTTTGGAATTTTTATAATTAAATAATAAATATTATGAATATTTTAATGAGGCGGTATAATTAATTACCGATAAATTGGGAAAAAATTGGAAAATTATAGAAATTACTGAAATAAGGGTGTTTTATGTGATTTATGCAAATTATAAATTTTATGATTAATTATATACTATTTTAATGCTAATCGCGATTAAATATCGCTAATCGCGCATTAAGCCGGATTTGTGCACATGACATGCACCATGTCATATTTAACACTTGTGACTTTTCTTACATGGCTTTTCTTTATTCTTCATGCTTGATTTGGGTATTAATATGAGAAGAGAGAAGAACAGAAAAGAAAAAGGGAAATGGAAAATGAATAAACAAAAGAGTATTAGAGGTATAGGCAAAAGAGAGAGAGAGTGAGAGGGGTTTCTTTGACTTAGCCATTCCTTCCCCTTCATCATCTCATCTTCATCTCCTATCATGGCTGCTACCTCCCTCCTCCAACCCCCTCTATCTTTTCATTTCATTACAATAAACACATCAAAAACCATGTTTCCTTTCATTAAAAATGTGCACAAGCTCAAGGGAAGCACTTTGGACCAAGAAAAATCGGCTTTTGAAAACTTGGGGCAACTCAAGAATTTTCTTGAGTTGCCAAATGAGGTAATTTCTGCACCATTTGAATTTTATTTCAATTCCTTTAGCTATCGTGCTAGTTTAGAAGTGATTAGGAGATGTTTAATAAGGGTTGAAATTTTCAAGCTTGGGTTTGAGGGAATCTTGCGTGGTGATGTGAAATTGAGGCTAGTATAGACATTATAACCCCTGTAGGGATCGTATACTGATCAAAACCAGAGACTTAACCCCCAAAATATGAACTTAGAAACCCCGACATCGTATAATTGTGTGAATTTCGAGGGTATTTTGGAATCTGGAGTAACCCGGATGACTTGAAAATTATTTTGCAAACACATGGAGTCATGCAGGCACCTAGGAAGCTACCACTGAAACCCTAGCCCCATACCCCAACCTAAGGCCGCAATTTTATCCATTCTGGCCTCAATATGCGGCCAGAGCAGAGAAGTAGGGTCCCGGGTTTGGTCCATGCCTCCTTTTGCAATAAATTAGACCTCTCCTGTATGCAAAATTAGCTAATTGTCACCTGGGAAAAATCTGGGAGTGTTTTACTTAGTTTCTGAAATTGTTTGGCGGCTTTTAATGAATTTGAATTTGGTATTTGGTATTGTATTTCCGTCGTGTGGTGTTTGAACGTCAACGACCAGGGTTATTGGTCGTGTTTTGCATGTTAGGCTACAGGTTTTAACCTAAGAGCGAAACGTGTGCCATTTTGGTTTCCGCCTTGATTTTAATACGCATTGCGATTGTTCATTATTATAGGTGCTTTCACATAGATTCTGTGGTGACGGAGCATGTCGTCATCGACTTCGGCAAGCAAGAAGCATGGTGAGTGGATCTATATCCATGGGGGAAGTCGGGTGGATGGCGTATAGCACCCCGCACATTTTGATGGAAACCGATTCATAGTATTTGGTTAAGAAAACCTTTAATAGAAAACTATAGATAGAGTTAAAAGATAGTTAGAGAAATATATTAGAAACAAAAGGATAGTTAGAAGTGAAATCATACGACTAGTATGTGATGACGGGACTGAGGATGATATTTGATGATATTGCCGTTTAAGGTACTATAGGACTAGATAGTCGACGTAGATTTGTCATCCGAACCATACCTATTTCTAAACTGAAGAATCGTATGCCTCTTTTAAACGGATAACTGAGGGACGTTACGGATTTTCAAATGACATCTTTTCTTTAAAAACATCGTATCCCCTACTTTGAAAACTACGATTTGCATTTTTCAAAAGCTGTTTGTATGGTTCGGGTGAGTCTGTTAGATTAGATACTTATGCTTATAGTAAGGTAGAATGTATTGGTAAATTGACCTGGTGAGGGACATAAATGTGATGAAAAGGATATATGACGCGATTTGATGATTTGGTGATATGTTGGTATACGGATGCGAGTCGATTGAGATGATTGATACCTTGCCGGTCCTATGATATGAGATTGTTATGGATGTGACCTGGGATATAGGTATATAGATATTTATATTGTGGTGAATCTGGAATGATAAGGCGTACGAGACGTTAGGTTCGTACCCTCATTGTCGTAAAGGTTGATAGGATCCCTATTGGTATTATGTCGTCGTACGATGATTTTCTGTACGTGATGAGTTTGACTTGATGATTGATCCATACCCTTGACTAGATGATGTCGTACGATGGATTATACCGTATGTGATGCTGTGAGGCTAGATGTAGATTGATAGATTCACCGACTCAGACATATGATAGTTACGTATACCTTATAGCTTTTAGCTGATGATATACCTTATGCAGCACTCATGATATTTTCGTTGCATTGCATGTACCTGTGTTAGTACACTTACACCATTTTCGATGATGTGTATGTTACACGTACACAGATTTGCCGGCTCACACACTTCATCATCGATAATTACCATGTCACTACACAGTAGGATTGTTGCATCATGATATGACTCTTTGCATGATTTACTTGCTATAGTTACCTGTGCACTTTTATACGATGTTGCATTTGACTTTGGAGATATTGGGAACCGCAAGACATATTTTCAAAACTGGAATCATTTAAAGGAGCGGTTTTCCCTTAATATGATACACTGCTGTTCCATGTTGCATGATATACGGATATACTTACATTTCCATCATATGTCGCATACATCATGCTTTATGATTTTACGCATTGAGATATGCTGTTTTCATGAGATTTCTGGATTTGAGAACTGTGGTCATTTTAAAAGAAAGTATGTATTGTTTTAAAAACCTGGTTTCTCTTGATATGATATTTCAATGTGTCCACCATGCGTTTTCTCGGTTCTGAGACGTATGACATGTAAAACCAGATTCGAGGAGCTGGATGAGGCCGATTGCGGGTACATGGTGGACCCAGTATGGTACCCCGGGGTGAGAACGGATTGTTATGCTGCAGACGGTGAGCCTGGCAGTGAGACTACTACCTACCGGTGATAGTATTTGAGCTCAGTGAATATCCAGAGGATACCGACCGAAGTCGACAGATGATATGGGCCGATCCGGACTGACGGAGCCCGAGATATGAGGATTTACGTGCCGATGCTGGACACGGGTTTCATGATGTTTTCGGGTGTCGACGTTGGACACCCAGGTTCCGTGATTTTGATGTGTCGCGAGGGACACCGTTGATTTATATCCTCACACTTTCATGCACACTCTTTTATGATATTTACGTGCATACAGACATTGATCATATGGTTGGACAGAATCCACATGCATACATATATTGATTATTGGAATGTATGATACCCGCATACACCTAGGTGTTGATTACATTGTTGGCACATATTCGACCTGGTCACCCTAGATATCATAGTATTACCTTAATGATATAGTTCACCTAGGAGTCGTTGTTTATTCGATTTCTATCTATTGGTATATTTCTACTCACGAATTGGCAACTCACCCCCGTTGTGCCACAGTTCTTGCTGGTTGACCGCTTGGATCAGTAGCGGATTCGCTGGCACACAGTTGTATTCGGGTGTTTTGCATTGGTAGGTAGGACACTTGTATCGTACCCACTCTTGTATCTATATTTCATATTGTATCTAGTTAACTCCATCAATCAAAATTAGTAATTGTATAATTAATGAGACTTACTGAGATTGTGGTTGCGAGACTTAGAGCGAGGGGTTTTCCGCTACTTATGGTTTGATGTCTTGCTTATTACTTATCTTTTGTGGTGAACTTCGCCGTTGGGCGTCGTATACTTATTTATATTGTCTTGCGTGGTTGTGATCCGCCGTTTGGCAAAGAGCTAGCTCCTACTTGGGGATGCCTTTATCATTATCTTGTATATGTGGTTTTATATCAAAATATACAAAGGAGGTGCTGCCCAAATTTTCAAAAGACGAAACATGTTTTCAAACTAGTAAATTTCACTTGCATTTAAGAAAACTTGATTTCATTATACCTTTATTTCAAAACTTCACCTCCTTTATTTTCTTAAAATGGGTTTAGATTTCTGGGTTTCAGCTTACTTGAATTAAGTTACGCCTTTAGACAATGCGTGATTTAAGTGCTGGTCACGAGCTAATATTTCGGGCCGTGGCAAAGTTGGTATCAGAGCACTAGGTTTAACCTTGGTTCGATTCTTTGTTTGACTATTCGGAGTCTAGGGCGGGTATGTATTTCGGAACCTAGGCTTGACCTTAAGGAACTTAGACTTGAACGGGGGGGGGGTATTTTACCCGAACTTTCGTTTCATAGGTTGACCGTGATTGATGGAGTAGGTAGATTGAGTAGAGTGACGTATCGTACGTATGTTCCGCGGCATATTTATGATACGATACTCCACTTAAGAAACCTTAGGATGTACAGATTTTTTTGACTTATGATTCTCTTCATACCCATGATTATACATCCATTTGAGATCCTTGATTCTATTCGTTTCCTTGATCATACTCTCATTGATGTTGTTCCTTCTTATGACCATGTATCCATTCTGGATCAATCGTTTCCTCTCATGTTGTTGATCTGCTTTCGTCGATACTCGATTGAGGTTCCTGTCACCATGATTTGAGAGCAGATTAAGCTGCTGCTAACGTTGCGGTCAGGGCGAGCTCGTCTGGTATGATGACTGACCATTGTGTTTTCTGGTGACATGGGAACGTCTCGATGTAGTGTTATGGTGTGGCCTCTTATAGAGGCGAGTGCTTGGTTTTACACCGGAGGATCGGGCCACTATTAGAGCTGCCAGTTACGGGAGGACTGTTGATGTACATCATACCTCAGAGATTATGATGTCGTCTACCGTGCAGACAGATGACCCAACTGTTGCTGAGATTGATAGGATGTCGCTTCCAGAGCTTACGAGCTGAGAACCCCGGAGCTTACAAGCAGAGATGCGACAGATGATAGCTAGTCTATCCCGAATTGATAGATGAAGGTGATTCGTCAGGTTGATGAGCCGACGCAGGCCCAGTTGAGTTGAAGATTTTCATGTGTGGAGAGTTTTACTCGGATCTAGAGCAGACCGATCCAAAGATGACCGCCGATGTATCGCCTTTCCTGGAGAATTGAGGCATTGTTTAGCTTGCGGACGAAGAGTGTTCACATGTTGTATAGGCGAAGCCAAAAAGTTTGAACGAAAGTCAGAAACCCATTTTTCCCAAGTTTAAATTGTTCGGAGGAACATGCAAGTTATTCTGTGGACCCTCTAGAAGAATGAAACCCTAACTCGACATGATGACCATGGAACCGCTTTTGAACCTTAGGGTTTGCGGAAGTTTAGCGGTGCCATCAGTGAGGCTTGGGTTTGCCCTTCTACGGCTGGTCCATAGGTACTGTGGTATGTACCAGATATTTTTAGACTGTGCTCAGGTTTTGAGCTTTCGGGAAATTTTAGGACTTCGATGACTCGATCGAAAAGTTTGACGTCGTCCGGATATCATGTGATAAGAGACCAGTAAGCCGACTAGCTTTGGATAGAGGACCTCACCGAAAATGCGTTGTGAGTTGATCGAGAACGGACGAGTATTGAGTATTCCTCCGATGGTTGGGACGAGTTCCCGAGGACGTGTTTGGCTAGATATTTTCTACAGAGTGATGAAGATACAGAGTACGCGATTTCGAGTCCGTGTGAGAGACTCCGGATTGACCGTGGCCGAGAACAGTTGCAGTACGCAGATGGCATGGCGTGACGTCATAGTGGACGATGATACGGACGAGTGGAACCAGAGGTTCATGCGAGATGCTGATGAGCTGTTGCTACTCCCCGTCGAGACTAGAGATCTGATATGCATACATAGGCGTTGGGATACGGCCAGTTTCCGAGGAAATGTGTGCGGAACACGCAGATGTCCAGAAAACGATAAAAGATTATGCAAGAGTACCAGCCTCCGTACAGTTCGGCATAGGCGAGATCGGAAGAGACCTTGAGCAGGATTCCTTCCAGGACACTACTGCAATGAGACTTGCACCTAGGATCAGTGGTGTCACGTGAATTCAGAGGACCAGAGGCCGACGCCAGTAACGTGCTACTTTACAAGTGGTTGTGATGATTGGCCGAGAGATGACCAGATAAGTGCTAGAGAGGAATCGTTCCCGTTAGCATACCTGACCGGGCCGATGAGCCGATGGATTGCGAGATTGGTAATCCGCAGAGAAAATGAGGACCCAGAGACAGGAGACGCCAGACCGTGAGCAGGTGACAAGCAGATGTTCTTGTTCTGCAGGTTTTAGGTGTGCCGACATTTTTTTTCGACATTGTAGGAGGTGTACCTCAATATCATTTATTGCGATTTGCGTTTGTGATTCGAGCATTACACTTATATCGCTTGGATTTGAGTTTTGATGATTGAGCTTTATGATATTGTTTTCTTGCACCATGGCTGCACCTACCGGGTATTTACATGTTTGCGCATAGTTATCGCACCTGATATATATTTTTACACCGTTGTGTTGATTTGCAATTTGTGCATATCTATTGCATTTGATGTCGATTTTGTACCTTCGTAGCATGCGTTTATGATTTCGTGGATTTCATACGGATGAGGCGATTTTGCACTCAGTATAGCTTATATGTGTTTGCAGTACATTGATATATATTTTGTGCACGCAGTTGCACAAGTTTATGATTTTATACACTTTGGTGTACTCGGTGTTGCTTTTTACGCATTTGAGTTATTGATGGTATTTTGTGCATTTGATGCACCAGATGTTGTTTTCGTGCACAATAGATGCACCAGATATTGTTGTCGTGCACACCCGTTGCACTGGACAGATGCTTTCGTGCACACCTGTTGCACGTAGTTTTGCTTTTGTGCATATTGTGGCACCTGTATTTGGATTTGATTTCCGTGCGCACCAGACGCACGCGATTATTGGATATGCCTTTTGAGGCTGATTTTGCTTTTGAGCACTTTGCTTTCGTATTGGGCACTATATTGTGTACTAGCCAAACAGGACTGATCTGAGGACAGTACCTGAGTACTTTGCATGCATTAAAAGATTACCAAAGGGGTTTTCAAAAGGAGCTATAGTCTCGCTATTTCCTACGCGTCCGTGAGCGACACAAACGTTTATAAAGGAAAACCTTTTGGGATATTTTGAAAACGACGGAATGTGTATTTAGGAAAACATATATGGACATATGTTATTATTTTAAAATGATCGTCCGTCCGTTATGCCATGAGTTACGAATTCACGCGGCGATTTAGAAAAGATTTTGCATGTATTTTATTCAGATTTTGGAGTTTTCAAAGATGCGTACTATACACGTAACATAATATTTGACTAGTGTATATTGGATTTCAGTAGTGGATTTCGAGATCTGTATCTCCACTTTAACTCCGAGGATATGTGTGCAAATCAGATGATTCGCGTGACGCTTGACGGAGTTCGATTTGAGTTTTGTATTCGTTTTCAGACGCACACGAAGCGCTGTTGTATTTCTGCATATTCCATGATTTCGAATCCCCGTTGATTTGAGTTGATTATTGAAATGTTTTAGATTTTGTGGGTTTAAATTTAAATTCGGGGACCGAATTTCTTTAAGGGGGAAAGATTGTAACATTTCACAAAAATAAAATATTATTTTTGGTAATTTTTATAATTAAATAATAAATATTATGAATATTTTAATGAGGCGGTATAATTAAATACCGATAAATTGGGAAAAATTTGGAAAATTATAGAAATTACTGAAATAAGAGTGCTTTATGTGATTTATGCAAATTATAAATTTTATGATTAATTATATAATATTTTAATGCTAATCGAGATTAAATATCGCTAATCGCGCATTAAGCCGGATTTATGCACATGACATACACCATGTCATATTTGTAGGGTTCCTAGGCACACTAATGAGGTCTCACAAGGCATCAATCATGCCAATTTCAAATTTTACAAGTGCCGAGAGACCCTAATACGGATCCGTTGACTAGAGTTTAGGCGAAAAGTGAAACTAGTTAACATTTTAACTAAAAGAAAGAGACTACAACCTTTGTAGATCCGGTTCTCCACTTCCCTAGCTCCACGTAGACGTCCTCTCGCTGTCCATGTCGGATCCCGGACTCTAGCATCGGCTTCATCGGAGAAATGGGCGGGCTAGGTCGTCGGCTTCGATGCCGAAGATAATCTACGTCGAGGCAACACAAGATCAAGCTCCAACTTCACCAAGCAATGAAACTTGTGAAGAAAACACCCTATACTACTTGGCAAGAGGTAGAGGATGAAGAAATAGGAGGTGGGCTCACTTTAGAATTGGATTTCTCACTCTTTTGCTCAAGATGCCATTAATGGAGTCAAGCTTTCATCTTGAAGAAGAAGAAGAAGAAGATGATGAAGATAGAATATGATAAGTATTTAGTTTAAAAAGAAACTAATATGAATACTTATCATATACTAACCATAGTCAAGTGTAGAGAGTAAACTAGGGTTAGGTGAATGGTTAGGTTAAGGGAAGCAAACAAAATGGTCAAGTTTTCAATTCTTCATGAAGCTTCATGAAAGAAACAAGAAAAGCCACCATTTCCTTTTTGCTTTTCCAAAATAAATAAACAAAATAAATAAATGAATAAGTAAACAAAACCCTAACCATTCATATAACCATGGTTTAGTCTTTACACATGCACAAGTTAACATGTATCATCAAACATGATACAATTTAGTGTACACAAAAATATATCACATATACAATGTGCACATCAAGTGAGAAAATCCTTTTTAAAGTGAACCAATACTAGTTA
Source organism: Agapanthus africanus (assembly GCA_030015575.1). Classification (NCBI taxonomy): domain Eukaryota; kingdom Viridiplantae; phylum Streptophyta; class Magnoliopsida; order Asparagales; family Amaryllidaceae; genus Agapanthus; species Agapanthus africanus. The sequence goes on along the minus strand of JASDDO010000004.1, from coordinate 228,477,218 downwards.
ATGCAAAGTAATATATTAAATATATAATTATACATTAAATTATTAAATCAACACTTGATTCAATGATCCGGTCATGTCGCACATAACCGACTAGTATCCAATGTATCGACTTATCGAATCAATCTTTGATTCGATAACTAGGTTATATCGCATACAACCAATCGAAACATTCATCGCGAGAATGAAATACGGTATCACATACACGCATTATTCTCGGTCCTGCACATATCTCATAAGCGCTCCTATTTCGTTTCGCTTGAGCCAGGAAACCTCTGTGTGGGACTCTAAAGACTCGTCAATACGCCGGCAGCAGATGATGATCATATCAAGCACCCACAAGCCGCAAGCGGTCTGCTAAACGTAACGGCCACCCGGGTATTGAGCGATCAGAAGATCGATGAGCAAGCCCGCTCACACTCCTGTGAATCCAACCAGTAACACTTACCGTACAGTCCGGTCTCGTCGTCTGATATGTCGCATATCTCGCCTAGGGGTGGTAGACGTCAGACCCCAATAGCTCGATAAGTCGTGTCGATATGAGGTCTATAATAGTTCGAGAAACTACAGGTAACACTTACCAGTAAATCTCAGCAACACTGGCCAGGGATTTCTAGTTATAGCCAATCGAACACAGCGCAACATCAACTCCCTATACCGGGAGAGACGAATCCCCTCCTATCGCTCATTGCCTCCATGTGATTCGGGACTGTACCCAAAAACCACCGTTTTGCACGCCCTCTTGGACGTGGTAAGGTGGAAATCAAAGCACAGTGGGAACCACACAGGACTCTATGACGATCTCGGGTCAACAGACTACTCTGTACCAGTGTCACCAGAGAACTGCCATCTGACGTAAGGTATAATACCATCTGGGAGTTCTCGGCGAGTCCGTCCAGTGTACCCAGACTGCACTGAGCACCCGTATATCATCTCTGATGTCAAACACCAATGGATATGGGATCATCCATCGCCCATCTGTATGGGTCGAGAAGGTATACGCTAGTCTAATCTGGTATATCAATGCCCCGTCTCGATACACCCACGACTAGGGACTTTGAAGGATGTACTTATGGACTACCATGTCCCCACTAGTATGATCCGCATCATAGTCCAGGTATTCAAGTACACATCCTAAGGGCTTTACCAACATGTAACACAGGGATAATCAGTATACACGTTATGGCAAAGAGCAACCAGATAGCATACTATCATGTCGAGCAAGAAAGTCATCCCTATATATGTCCAAGCATCCACTACAATATACATCCTATGTACAGTAATAGCCTCTAGGGCATACATATAACTAACAATCTCCAACTTGCACTAGGTCCATCTGATAGCAGTGGTTGTAGTATCTCATACTCAACCATCCCATAAAAGTCTCTCTCTGAAAAAAGGCCTTCGTGAGTGGATCCGCTGTGTTGTCTTCTAAGTCTACTTTCCTTACCTCGATCACCCTGGAGATCAACCATCTCCATGATCAGGTGACACTGCCGAAGAATTTGTCTGGATCAATGATGGGACGGGCGTTCCTTGGCCAAAGCCACACTTCCATTGTCACACAATGGTAGGAACTAATTTCATCTTATGAACTAATATACACCCAGACTTCCTCTTTGGTAGCATCTTAAGTAGCGATGTATCCAGCCTTTATCGTCTAGTATGCCACGGTATCTAGTTTGGAACTCTTCCAATATACCGTCCCTTTACTGAGGGTAAAGACAATGCCTGTGACTGACATTCAGTCGTCCTTATCACCCTGGAACCTTTCCAGTGATTCTCCCCAGGATCGATGGATACCATCTCACTACAACTAGTGAGAATCCTAACATCCATTTAGATCTATCTCATAGATCCAAAACCTAGGATTTTGTAGGTATTACTTGGATCCTATATGGAGAATCCTAGTGATAAGCGGAGATTGACCGAGCGTAGCATAGGAAACTCCTTCCCTATCAAGAGTATGTCATCCACGTACTCTACGAGGATCACCACCACACTCCCTACTACCTTTTTTGTATATACAAGGTTCATCTACCATTTTGATGATGTCAAACTCTTTGACTAACACATCAAAACAGATGTTCCAACTCCGCGATGCCTGCTTTATCCTATAAAACATCTTGCACACGTTTCCGCTGCTCCCACTGTCTACGAGGCCCTCTGGCTGTGTACTTATAGACGCTCTCTTCTAAAACACCATCTAGAAAAGCAGTCATGGCACCCAACCGCCAGATATCGTAGTCATGGTATGTAGTCGTGGCAAGTAGGATCTGGATGGACTTAAGCATAGCTCCTTACAAAAGGTTTCATCATTATCCACGCCTGGTCGATGACGAAAACCTTTAAGCGGTCTAGCTTTGAAAGTCTCAACTTTTCCATATACACCAAGTAATCTTCTCAAGATATACTTGCTCCTGATGGGGATTTAACCCTTCAGATATAGCAACTAAAGTCCATACTTTGTTGGTGTATAAGGATTCCACCTCAGATCGCTAAGCATCCAGCCATGCTTACAGAGTCCCACTCCTGATGGCTTGCTCGAAACTAGTTGGGTCATCATCTCATGATGCAATCCTCGCTCTCACTGTCATAGAGAAACTGAAGTATCTCTCAGGTGGGTGAGGAACCCTACTAGATCGGCGGAGAGGCTGAGGTTCGTTGGTTACTATTGAATCTTTCGGTTCTATCAAATCATCAGCTGAAGTTTGTATAGCTGGAACATTTCCAGTTCTACATAATAGATCTTGCCTCGAGATTGTCCGGATTTTGCTATTTAGACATAGGCCGGACAACCCTAAATCTTAACCAATTTAAGATATGGGCTCTTCCCTTTCCATATCATATATGAAGTGGTAGGCATCTGATTTGATCGGAACCCTATTCAATAGGTATGCAACTTCATAAGTGCATAACTCCCAAAAGGAAATAGGTATCTCAGTAGGACTCATCATGGAGCACACCTTATCATATAGGGTGTAATTGCTCCGCCTCGATATACCATCGTGCTATGGTGTATACGGAGGAGTAATGCTGAGAGAGAATCTCATTCTCCTTTAGAACAGTCCAGAAATTCCGTGCTCAAGTATTCTCCTCCCTGATCGCATCAAAGGACATAATACTTATACCCTCATTTTGGTTCTCTACTTCTAACTTATATTCCGTGATTATCTCAAAAGGTTCGGACTTGTGTTTCAACCGGAACATATGTCTGAATCTTGAGAGATCATCAGAGAATATAATGAAGTACAAAGAACCGGTCTTGGCATGTGTAGACTGGGGACCTTTATACATCAACATGTATCATCCCCAAGAGTTCATTAACTCTTTCTCTGTTTCCTGTAAACAGAGCTGTGGTCATCTAATCTTTGTGACATGACCGGCAAGTTTTCACAAGATGTAAATTCAAACTAATTTAAATATACATCTAAATGTAACTTCAGCCAGTCGGGTCGCATTGATATGACCTAGTCTACAATACCTCAAGAAGGATTCGTTCATTTCTGAACTCTTCCTTTTGTGTGTGTTCCATATACTCCGAACTGTAGTTTGATTTAGAACATCAATGCGTTTAGATAACGTGCCTGAACCGATCAACTTTTGATATAGGAAATGTTCAAAACATTATCCATCAATACAAAATTTTATCATTTCTTTACTAATAAAGAGACTGATATGATTTTGTATATCAGGTTCGGTATCTAATAACATTTGTTCAGAATCAATGTACTGATCATACAGGGTGACAGTGACCAACAGACTTGGCTGCAACACTTGCCCTGTTTTCTGTCTCATGAAACTTATCACCCGTTCTCAGTTCTCTACCTTTCTGAAGCCCTATGTAACAGATTACATATCTGGGATCCTGATCCGGTATTAAATACCCAGGAGATAGAGGATATTGAGAAACAGTTCTGTGTAACGAACACACCCGAAGATGATGCATCATATGCACTTTCCTCGTTTGGGCGGCACGGGAAATCTGGTATTCCCCAATTTCCTGCTCTGTCTTATAACATTTATAAGTTGGAGCGGGACCAACGTTCCCCAGCACAGTATAACAAGCGGGTTCGGTCAATACATCCATATTATTATCTTGATTAAGTCGTGATATGGTCGCTACCAGGAGAGAGAGAAGAAAACACTCAGCGTGCGCTCTTGCAAGATCAAATTGGTTATTTATTTTATCTAATCAGGATGGCTCCCACTGTTTTTATCAAATCTTCCTTCAAACCCTAAAAGGAAAGACTAGCCGGGATTAATTACACGCTACAAGTTCGCCAATTTTTCAGCCAGGCCAGTGTCGGTACTTTGAGGGAGGTCCCCCGTGCTTTCGCACGAACCTAATTACTGTAAACCTCGTTTTCCCAGAGGCGTAACCCCGTTGACACCTTTCTAGACACCTACTTGATCGGCTAATTGTAATGTGTAAAACTCTCCCAGGAGTAACAATTACTCGCAGCGGGTATCGGGATCCAACTATCTCATAGAAAGTATGCAATCACATTGCAAATTTCAACACTTGAAATTCCCGATAATATTTTGCCCCTAACCTCCTATGACCTTAACAAAGGCCAACAAACCATAGGATGCTAGTCAAGTTCAACCCGTCATTTCCTGATTGAATTAAACCCACCCGCACAACCCTTGACAAAGGCCAACAAGGTCACACGACTACCCTAACCCAATCTGTATCATATGCAAAAGCAGATAAGCACCAGTCAGCTACCGCACACTACGCCTTGACAAAGGCCAACAAACGCAGCACGAATACTAACTACTACTTATCTGAAATGACGGAGGGCTACGACAGGTTTTTCTGAAAACCTATTGCGTAATGAACTTGATATCGTTGTACAATCAAATGATTTTAAAATGGGGTGTTTTTGAGGCTTTTCTAGTTTTGCTAAAGGAGTCACTCCCGGTGAAGGGATCGTCGGTCCTTTCCTCGTCGAATGAGGTGCGGGATATATCGCATATACCGCTGTGCAAAGCAGAAACTATAGAAGCAATCAAAAGACAAACCGAGTGTGTAGCATCTGCCAGTTATTGCTAAATGAGTCACTCCCGGTGAAGGGATCTCGGTCCTTTCCTCATCGAATAAGGTGCAGGATATATCATATATACCGCTGTGTAAAGCAAGAACTGTAGCTACCTGTTTTATTTAGAAATTCGATTCCACAACATCTTAGGTTTCTTTTTCTTTCATTAATCATATTAATGAAGTCCCATCATTTAAGTACCTAAACATCACAGATAAATTCGACATACACTTATGCCATCCGCATTCGCCTCGATGTCCCCTCGTGCACCGTTAGGTTAGGTAACTAACGGCAGAGCAGGGCAGGGCTAGCGCGGGTGTAAAACATAAGTAACGCCTATATAATATATCATATATACTATTTACTGTATCTATCACAGAACATCCATGATCACATCACAGATATCGCAGCAGAAGAATCATATGAAATATTGGATATACTAGGACGTCCGTGTTTTCAATACGAGCCAGTATAAAACACGGAATCCACGGTCGCGATGAATAGCCAAACCCACACCCCTAGACCCCTACGAGAGCGACAAGCAACCCTACCAATTCTAGAGTTAGGAGACCCGGACTCGACTCCTCGAGTTGGTCTCCCACTGGACTCTAGAACCTGGTTACTTGTGCCCTCCTCCTTGGGTCTATCCTAGTGCGGAAAAGTAAAACATATACGAACGGTGACATCTTCCGCAACCTGGAAGTGCCCCAATATAAGAATATTACATACAAGTTTTTTACTTGAATGAAAATGAAAAACACTCATCTCACATAAAAACCACCCGGCTATTCAAACACGACGATCCAATATAACATATCCAGCAACACATAACAACACATGTCATCAACGTAAGTAAATATGCGCATCCCAATTGTCGTTGACATATAGCAACAAAACCGGCGATATCGCATATTACACTTACGGTCGCAGAAAAGAAAGTGTAAAACTACAACAGTTGGAATCCGCAACCTCCTTAGAAATCACATGCCTAATCAAATGAATTACTTAGACATCGCATGCCTAACAATTATAAACCCCACATTTTAGTCTCAAAATCGAAAACACTTTTCAATATCAAGTCTGGTACTTCAACAAGATTCCCGACATCCTGATCGAATGCTCGTCGTAAACTTTAGTAGGCGGCCGCACCCCTGATACCGTCGACGAAGTGCACTAAGGCGGAACACCGCTGCCGCCAGCACCCAAACGGATGCTTTCGGTGACGGGGTTCTCCTACAGTCACTTGGTCGGGGTTATGGGGTGAGGCTGTCTATTAAGTTTATCCGGCGAGTATCCGCGTATGCTACGAGATTGCGACGAAATTTTGATCGCATCAAAATTCCATGGCAACCGATCAAGTGAGACTAAAGTGCTATGTTTATAACATTCATATCAGTTATCTCATAACTACTTGTGGATTCCAAGTATTGTATCACATTTCAGATAAACAGAAAATGTTAAACTTTCCGATCGAACAGTCAAACACCCAAGTTTTCCCGAAACAGCTAAACACATGAAATAAGTTTAAAAACATCCAGTTCATGCCTCAGTACTAACGGTCCAGCCGTAGAAGGGTCAAGCCAACGCCTCACATGTGGCACGCCGTACTGCCCCAAACCCTAAGGTTCAAAGGGCAGTTCAAGACGGTCACATAATCGAGTTAAGGTTTGTTGTCTTCTAGAGGGACCATCGCGTTACTTGCACTACTTAGAACGTCATTAAACTATGGAAAAATCCAACAATTGGAAATTTCCCGGCAGGGGAAAAAGTGGGTATTTATATCCGGTCGAACTTTTTTAACATATTCTAAAATTATCCGGAAAAGCACACAGACAAAATTAGACAATCCGATCGAAATACCGAGTCCCTAATACAACCCAGAAAACTCAACTCTTGAGTAAATATTAAAAATTCCCAAAAAACTCAGCATTTAAATAAAGAAGTTACTGTGCAAAAATGGTTGACTGATGAGACTAAATCGGCGCGGAACAGCCGCAATAGGCGGCTAATGCCGCGGTTCCGCAGCGTTTTAGACACATCATTAGGTAATTTTTGCACCGTAATTCCTAGAATTTCCTGCTGAATTTTTTAAGCATTTTTAATTTACAAAATTCCACGAATTTCAAAAATGTACAGAGAGCATTTTGTAATTAGGGTTTTGGTTCGATCGGACTTCTAACTCCGTCTACGCATCGCCTAAGGCTCTAGCTAGGCTCTGATACCACTGTAGGGTTCCTAGGCACACTAATGAGGTCTCACAAGGCATCAATCATGCCAATTTCAAATTTTACAAGTGCCGAGAGACCCTAATACGGATCCGTTGACTAGAGTTTAGGCGAAAAGTGAAACTTGTTAACATTTTAACTAAAAGAAAGAGGCTACAACCTTTGTAGATCCGGTTCTCCACTTCCTTAGCTCCACGTAGACGTCCCCTCACTGTCCATGTCGGATCCCGGACTCTAGCATCGGCTTCATCGGAGAAATGGGCGGGCTAGGTCGTCGGCTTCGATGCCGAAGATGATCTACGTCGAGGCAACACAAGATCAAGCTCCAACTTCACCAAGCAATGAAACTTGTGAAGAAAACACCCTATACTACTTGGCAAGAGGTAGAGGATGAAGAAATAGGAGGTGGGTTCACTTTAGAATTGGATTTCTCACTCTTTTGCTCAAGATGCCATTAATGGAGTCAAGCTTTCATCTTGAAGAAGAAGGAGAAGATGAAGATTGAATATGATAAGTATTTATTTTAAAAAGAAACTAATATGAATACTTATCATATACTAACCACAGTCAAGTGTAGAGAGTAAACTAGGGTTAGGTGAATGGTTAGGTTAAGGGAAGCAAACAAAATGGTCAAGTTTTCAACTCTTCATGAAGCTTCATGAAAGAAACAAGAAAAGCCACCATTTCCTTTATGCTTTTCCAAAATAAATAAAAAAAATAAATAAATGAATAAGTAAACAAAACCCTAACCATTCATATAACCATGGTTTATTCTTTACACATGCACAAGTTAACATGTATCATCAAACATGATACAATTTAGTGTACACAAAAATATATCAAATATACAATGTGCACATCAAGTGAGAAAATCCTTTTTAAAGTGAACCAATACTAGTTAATGCAAAGTAATAGATCAAATATATAATTATACATTAAATCATTAAATCAACACTTGATTCAATGATCCGGTCATGTCGCACATAACCGACTAGTATCCAATGTATCGACTTATCGAATCAATCTTTGATTCGATAACTAGGTTATATCGCATACAACCAATCGAAACATTCATCGCGAGAATGAAATACGGTATCACATACACGCATTATTCTCAGTCCCGCACATATCTCATATGCGCTCCTATTTCGTTTCGCTTGAGCCAGGAAACCTCTGTGTCGGACTCTAAAGACTCGTCAATACGCCGGCAGCAGATGATGATCATATCAAGCACCCACAAGCCGCAAGCGGTCTGCTAAACGTAACGGCCACCCGGGTATTGAGCGATCAGAAGATCGATGAGCAAGCCCGCTCACACTCCTGTGAATCCAACCAGTAACACTTACCGTACAGTCCGGTCTCGTCGTCTGATATGTCGCATATCTCGCCTAGGGGTGGTAAACGTCAGACCCCAATAGCTCGATAAGTCGTGTCGATATGAGGTCTATAACAGTTCGAGAAACTACTGGTAACACTTACCAGCAAATCTCAGCAACCCTGGCCAGGGATTTTTCGTTATAGCCAATCGAACACAGCGCAACATCAACTCCCTATACCGGGAGAGACGAATCCCCTCCTATCGCTCATTGCCTCCATGTGATTCGGGACTGTACCCAAAAACCACCGTTTTGCACGCCCTCTTGGACGTGGTAAGGTGGAAATCAAAGCACAGTGGGAACCACACAAGACTCTATGACGATCTCGGGTCAACAGACTACTCTGTACCAGTGTCACCAGAGAACTGCCATCTGACGTAAGGTATAATACCATCTGGGAGTTCTCGGCGAGTCCGTCCAGTGTACCCAGTCTGCACTGAGCACCCGTATATCATCTCTGATGTCAAACACCAATGGATATGGGATCATCCATCGCCCATCTGTATGGGTCGAGAAGGTATACGCTAGTCTACTCTGGTATATCAATGCCCCGTCTCGATACACCCACGACTAGGGACTTTGAAGGATGTACTTATGGACTACCATGTCCCCACTAGTATGATCCGCATCATAGTCCAGGTAGTCAAGTACACATCCTAAGGGCTTTACCAACATGTAACAGAGAGACAATCAGTATACACGTTAAGGCAAAGAGCAACCAGATAGCATACTATCATGTCGAGCAAGAAAGTCATCCCTATATATGTCCAAGCATCCACTACAATATACATCCTATGTACAGTAATGGCCTCTAGGGCATACATATAACTAACAATATTTAACACTTGTGACTTTTCTTACATGGCTTTTCTTTATTCTTCATGCTTGATTTGGGTTTCAATATGAGAAGAGAGAAGAAAAGAAAAGAAAAAGGACAATGGAAAATGAATAAACAAAAGAGTATGGGAGGTATGGGCAAGAGAGAGAGAGAGAGAGTGAGAGGGGTTTCTTTGACTTAGCCATTCCTTCATCTTCATCATCTCATCTTTATCTCCCATCATGGCTGCTGCCTCCCTCCTCCAACCCCCTCTATCTCTTCATTTCATTACAATAAACACATCAAAAACCATATTTCCTTTCATTAAAAATGTGCACAAGCTTAAGGGAAGCACTTTGGACCAAGAGAAATCGGCTTTTGAAGACTTGGGGCAACTCAAGAATTTTCTTGAGTTGCCAAATGAGGTAATTTCTACACCATTTGAATTGTATTTCAATTCCTTTAGCTATCAGGCTAGTTTAGAAGTGATTAGGCGATGTTTAGTAAGGGATGAAAATTTCAAGTTCGGGTTTGAGGGAATCTTGAGTGGTGATGTGAAATTGAGGCTAGTATAGACATTATAACCCCTGTAGGGATCATATACTGATGAAAACCTGAGACTTAACCCCCAAAATACGAACTTAGAAACCCCCGACATCGTATAATTGTGTGAATTTCGAGGGTATTTTAGAATCTGGAGTAACCTGGATGACCTGAAAATTATTTTGCAAACACAGGGAGTCGTGCAGGCACCTAAGAAGCTACCACTGAAACCCTAGCCCCATACCCCAACCTAAGGCTGCAATTTTATCCATTCTGGCCGCAATTTGCGGCCAGAGCAGGGACGTAGGGTCCTAGGTTTGGTCCATGGCTCCTTTTGCAATAAATTAGACCTCTCCTGTATGCAAAATTGGCTAATTGTCACCTGGGAAAAATCTGGCAGTGTTTTACATAGTTTCTGAAATTATTTTGCGGCTTTTAATGAATTTGAATTTGGTATTGTGTTTCCGTCGTGTGGCGTTTGAAAGTCAACGACCAGGGTTATTGGTCGTGTTTTGCCTGTTAGGCTACAGGTTTAACCTATGAGCGAAACGTGTGCCGTTTTGGTTTCCGCCTTGATTTTAATATGCATTGCGATTGTTCATTATTATAGGTACCTTTACGTGGATTCCGAGGCAACAGAGCATGGCGTCATCGACTTCGGCAAGCAATAAGCATGGTGAGTGGATCTATATCCATGGGGGAAGTCAGGTGGATGGCGTATAGCACCCCCGCACATTTTGGTGGAAACCGATTCATAGTATTTGGTTAAGAAAACCTTTAATAGAAAACAATAGATAGAGTTTAAAGATAGTTAGAGAACTATATTAGAAACTAAAGGATAGTTAGAAGTGAAATCATACGACTAGTATGTGATGACGGGACAGAGGATGATATTTGATGATATTGCTGTTTAGGGTACTATAGGACTGGATTCTCAACGTAGATGTGTCATCCGAACCATACCTATTTCCAAACTGAAGAATCGCTTGCCTCTTTTAAACGGATAAGTTGAGGGACGTTACGGATTTTAAAATGATATCTTTTCTTTAAAAAACACCGTAGCCCCTACTTTCAAAACCACGATTTGCATCTTTCAAAAGCTGTTTGTATTGTTCGGGTGAGTCTGTTAGATTAGATACTTATGCTTATAGTAAGGTAGAATGTTTTGGTAAATTGACTTGGTGAGGGACATAAATGTGATGAAAAGGATATATGACGCGATATGATGATTTGGTGATATGTTGGTATACGGATGCGAGTCGATTGAGATGATTGATACCTTGCCGGTCCCCTGATATGAGATTGTTATGGATGTGACCTGGGACATAGGTATATAGATATTTATATTGTGGTGAATCTGGAATGATATGCCGTACGAGACGTTAGGTCCGTACCCTCATTGTCGTAAAGGTTGATAGGATCCCTATTGGTATTATGCCGCCGTACGATGATTTTCCATACGTGATGAGTTTGACTTGATGATTGATCCATACCCTTGACTAGAGGATGCCGTACGATGGATTATACCGTACGTGATGCTGTGAGGCTAGATGTCGATTGATAAATTCACCGATTCAGACATATGATAGTTACGAATAACTTATAGCTTTTAGCTGATGATTTACCTAATGCTGCATTCATGATATTATCATTGCATTGCATGTACCAGTGTTAGTACACTTACACCATTATCGATGATGCGTATGTTACACGTACACAGATTTGCCGGTTCACACATTTCATCATCGATAATTGCCATGTCACTACACAGTAGGATTGCTGCATCATGATATGACACTTTGCATGATTTACTTGCTATAGTTGCCTGTGCACTTTTATTCGATGTTGCATTTGACTTTGGAGATATTAGGAACCGCAAGACATATTTTCAAAACTGGAATCATTTAAAGGAGCGGTTTTCCCTTAATATGATACATCGATGTTCCATGTTGCATGATATACGGATATGCTTACATTTCCATCATATGTCGCATATATCATGCTTTATGATTTTACGCATTGAGATATGCTGTTTTCATGAGATTTCTGGATTTGAGAACCGTGGTCATTTTAAAAGAAAGTATGTATTGTTTTAAAAACCCGGTTTCTCTTGATATGATATTTCAGTGCGTCCACCATGCGTTTTCTCGGTTCTGAGATGTGTGACAAGTGAAACCCGATTCGATGAGCGGGATGAGGCCGATTGCAGGTACATGGTAGACCCGGTATGGTACCCCGGGACGAGAACGGATTGTTGTGCTGCAGACGATGAGCCTGGCAGTGGGACTACTACCTACCGATGATAGTATTTGAGCTCGGTAGATATCCGGAGGATACCGACCGGAGTCGAGAGATGATATGGGCCGATCCGGACTGACGGAGCCCAAGATATGAGGATTTACGTGTCGATGCTGGACACGGGTTTCATGTTGTTTTCGGGTGTCGATGTTGGACACCCAGGTTCCATGATTTTGCTGTATCGCGAGGGACACCGTTGATTTATATCCTCACACTTTCAAGTACACGCTTTTTTGATATTTACGTGCATACAGACATTGATCATATGGTTGGACGGAATCCACATGCATACATATATTGATTATTGGGTTGGATGATACCCGCATACACCTAGGTGTTGATTACATTGTGGCACATATTCGACCCGGTCACCATAGATATCATAGTATTGCTTTCATGATATAGTTGACCTAGGAGTCGTTGTTTATTCGATTTCTAACTGTTGATATTTTTGTACTCACGAGTTGGCAATTCGCCCCCGTTGTGCCACAGTTCTTGCAGGTTGACCGCTTGGATCAGTAGCGGATTCGCTGGCACACAGTTGTATTCGGGTGTTTTGCATTGGTAGGTGGGACACTTGTATCGTACCCACTCTTGTATCTATAATTTATTTTGTATCTAGTTAACTCCATCAATCAAAATTAGTAATTGTATAAGTAATGAGACTTAGTGAGATTGTGGTTGCGAGACTTAGAGCGAGGGGTTTTCCGCTACTTGTGGTTTGATGTCTTGCTTATTACTTATCTTTTGTGGTGAACTTCGCTGTTGGGCGTCGTATACTTATTTATATTGTCTTGCGTGGTTGTGATCCGCCGTTTGGTGAAGTGCTAGCTCCCGCTTGGGGATGCCTTTATCATTATCTTGTATATGTGGTTTTGGATCAAAATATACAAAGGAGGTGCTGCCCAAATTTTCAAAAGACGAAACATATTTTCAAACTAGTAAATTTCACTTGCATTTAAGAAAACTTGATTTCATTATACCTTTATTTCAAAACATCACCTCGTTTATTTTCTTTAAAAGGTTTTAGATTTCTGGGTTTCAGCTTACTTGAATTACGTTACGCCTTTAGACGTTTCGTAATTTAAGTGCTGGTCACGAGCTAATATTTCAGGTCGTGACACTCGGGCTCCGCATAATCAGGATCGGCCCATGGGCTCCGTCAGTCCGGATCGGCCCATCACATCAAATCGCTCGACTATATCGGTATCCTCCAGATATCCGCCGCGCCTGACACACCGGTATGGTAGTCTGCCCCTGCCAAGCTCATCGTCATCCCCACAAAACCACTCCCACCCCAGGGTACCGTACCGGGTCTACGATGCACCCGCAGACGGTTCATCCTCCTCCTTGAATCGGGTGTATAATATCGCTCAAGATCCGAGAAAACCCATGGTGGACGACACATACATTATATCACGAGAAAACCGCAACTTGCATTTAAAATGAAAATGAGTTTATAAAATCCTTGCGGTCTCTCCAAATTCAAAATCTCATGGAAAATCCGATATCTAAAATCTCAGAGTATGTAAACAGCGAATTATCGGCATAAAGCCCCATAATATTGCATGACAACAATATACACATGCATGGGTATCTAAGTAAAGAGTGCAGTATATAAACTAGCATAGTAATCATATATTGGAACTATCAGCTAGCAAGTTATATCAATGAAGTAACATTCTCTAAAGAGTACATGACATGGCAATTACCGATGATGATGTGTGTGAGCCGGCAAGAAAGTGTTCGTGGACATATGCATCATCAGTAATAGTGCTGGTGTCCTGACAACAGGGGTTCATAATAGCTAAAGAAAACATATTTATAAGCATGCAATGCGATGAGAATAGCATAAATATACAGGAAACGATGTAGTAACCGCAACATTGAAGAATATACATTTCCATATACGAGTCAACAGTGTTTTGGTGTTTGAAATAGCACTAATCAAGGTTTTAGAAAAATAGGGCTACGGGGTTTTTGAGAAAAGATACATCTTTTGAAAAATCCGTAGTATCCCTCGACCTGTCTTTAAAAGTACTCACGATTCATTAGTTTGAAAATATGTATGACTTGAGCCCAATCTAAAGGGTAAACAAAATCTGCCTAAAGTCCGAGTCGATATATCTAGTAGTCGACGATCCTGCCTCAATAGCGTCACGTACAGTAAAATATAGAGTATGACATCCTCGAGTCACGAGTGCGGATCAATCATCATCTCTATAACTCGTACGGTAAAATGCATCATACGGCATCCCAAAATTGGGGTACGGGTCAAATATCATATATACCTCATTATTCCTATGGTATCATCATCGATAAATCAAGAATTAGGGGTACCGATCCAAAACCTAGTACATTCCCATATCATCAAACATATATACTCGTGTGTATGAAAACACACATCGCCCAACGATCCGCTATAATGTCATGTCGTATCATATCCCGACCAAATCATATATCACAAACTCACGGCATCATGCCCGATCATATCGGCTCATCTCCAAGTATCATATACTGAGCTCATCATCCGTGTATACATATATGTATATATACACCAACGCGCGCGCGCGCGCACACACACATATAAACATATACACCCAAGCATATCATGTGTGAGCATGTGTGTGTGTACCTTTACTCTAGGGTTTCGCAACTAAGAAACTAAACTGAAAGTACTTTCTTCAAATTACACTAAATCTATCCCATGGTCTCCTAAAGCTTTCTTGCTAAGTATTCATATCTCGCAATAACACATATGTATACACACACACACACACCCCCCATAACACATCAATCCTACGAAATTGCAGGGGTGTTATACGCCATCCACCCGACTTCCCCCGTAGATATACATCTACTCACCTGGACGCCTCGACTAATCTGCTCCAATTTCAGCTATGTCCTTTCCGCGCCACATCCGACGCCTCTGCACCCGATCCTAGAAACGTACACAAGTAAAAAGAGAATAAATATATAATTAGTCGCGTACACAACCAATATAAGTCAACCACGCGCACTAACTAAACGCGCGCACATTTTGGTGCACGAAATGCGCCGCGACAACACCACAAACTACAACTAAGGTCATTATACGTGAAAACTACCAAACCAAAAAACCCAATCGCACAAATCGCGCGTCCATGATACATCAAATATTATATGAAATAGGTTATAATTCACCAAAACCTCAAACTTAAATAAAATCGATTTAACCCAAAAACGTAGTAAGTATCTTTTAACCATTTTACTACAAACTTGATGTTTTAACAATTTTAGTGGCCACAATGCTCACTAAATATCTTAATTAGGTCACATATACATTAACTAAATTTTAATCTCACATATTTTCATTAATCCTAAAATCTAGTTTACAAAATATCTTAATTAAGACAATTTAAAAATAACAACTAGCTTAGATTCTAGCATGCTTAAGTTGTGAAACTACACATCACAACCAACATCAAGTGACCAAACCCTAGCTCTTAATCAAACCCCTTTTCTTGAAATTTCAAACTAATTCCTACAATTAGAATCACATTTAAACCTAATTAACTTAGATCAAAGTAATTATCAAACAATTTAAACATTGGTTTGAGATTTATACCTCACAAATTTTGAGATCTAGCATGAATCTTAGCTTCCCAAATTGCCATCTTGCTCCTTGATTCACGCTAGCTTGGGCCAAGGAAAAATGGGTAGAGATTTAATTGAAGAATTAGTGAGGTTTTGGATTGATTTTTGAGGCAAAATTGATGAGTTTTTTGAAGAGAAATGAGAGGAGAAAATGGGGGGCTGCTGTTGTGAGAGGGTGACTCGGCTAAGTATGAGGGAGAGAGGAGAGAGAGTGAGGTGTGGAAAGAATTGCCAAGTCAAGAAAGTCCCAAGTCAACAAAAACCCATACAACTTTTCTTATTCTTTTCTTTTGAATTTACTTTTTCTTTTATCTTGGAGTGGGAATGAGTGGGGAATTGGGGGCAGCCATGGGTTCGGCCAGCTTGGGTGGCTGGGTATGTGTGTGGGTGTGTGGAAATTCTAAGTCAAAAACAACCCCATACCAAAAGTATTTAAACACCATACTTCTATGTTTAATATTTTCTTTTTATTTTCTTTCTATTTAAACTCTTTTTTAAATTTTCTAGAACCCTCATAACAATTCCATTTCATTTCAAACACAACATATTACATTTTAGTTTAATGCGTCATGATGCACAAAACATGTATTAACCCATTTTAATTTGTAAATATCACTAATTAAATATATCAGCGAAGGCTTTAAATAATATTTTAAAAAATTAATTACGGAAAATATTTTAGTAAACTAGCAATTTTATAAGTGACCCATTAAATACCAAATACTAGCAATTACATAGCAAGAATAAGTATATTTAAGTTTATGTCGAAAAATAATTATATCTTGGTTTTTACGGAAAAAACCAGTTATTTTACCGATTATCGGAAATTTCACCTAAATGATTTTCAAAACGTTACACCTGCCGTAAAACCATACGGCCTCTACACCTTTTGCCCGGTGTAGAGAAACTCTCTTTATGGTACTCTAAAGACTTGACACTACGCTGGCAGTGGGTGTAACCACAAGCCGCAAACGGTACTAGCTGCACGTAACGGCTACCCAGGTATCTGTCGATAAGAAGGCCGATGAGCTAACTCATCCGAACTCCTACTAGGCCTGTATGTGACAATCTCCATACAGTCCAGTCTGTTCGCCTAAGAGTATCACATATCGGGCCTAGGCGGCGGTAATCGTCAGAGCCCTAATGGCGCAATAAGTCATGTCGGAGAGTGCCTAAAACACCCTGAGAAACTAATGGAGTACCTACCAGTAAATCTCGTTTGCCTTGGCTAAGGACTTTGTGTAATGGTCTTCCGAACACGGCGCGATATCAACCACCAATATCGGGGGAGACGAATCCTATCTAACCGCCACTGCCTCGAAGTGCTTCGGGACTGCACCCAACTACTACCTATTTGCACGACTCCTTTGAGTCGTGGTAAGGTAGTAATCAAAGTACAGTGGGAACACAATCGAGGCGAAG
The DNA here is from genome assembly GCA_030015575.1 of Agapanthus africanus. Classification (NCBI taxonomy): domain Eukaryota; kingdom Viridiplantae; phylum Streptophyta; class Magnoliopsida; order Asparagales; family Amaryllidaceae; genus Agapanthus; species Agapanthus africanus. The sequence continues at coordinate 228,459,859 of JASDDO010000004.1, read as the reverse complement.
CAGCAGTGTCAAGTCGACGGACTAAGATATACTCATGTCACCTGGGAACTGCTACCCGACGATAGGTATAATACCCACCAACAGTTCCCGATGAGTCCTGTCCAGTGTACTCATACCCTAATGAGCACCTACATACTATCTCCAGTACGACGTACTAATGGCTGTTGGATATACCATCTGCCCTGCTGGGATGAGAAGCGTATACACTAGTCTACTGTGGAGTATCGATGCCCCATCTCGATAATCCTACGACTAGGGACCTGTATAGGATGTTCTTATACACTACCCAGCCCCCACTAGTGTGACTGCCATCACAACGCTGGTTATAAAGCAAAGATCCTAAGGTCTCTACCAATATGTATAAGCGATATGCTAAAAAACACATGCACATATTGAGGTAGAAACAAACAAGGTATCATACTACCATTTCGAGCAAGAATGTTACTATATCCGTGTATATCCCAAGCTCCTATTAAGTAATATACAATCCAGTATGATACAAGAATGGCCTCTTGGGCATATATCACTAACAAGACTAAGAATCCTCTGGACCATCTATACTCGTAAACATCGGCGACTTTTAGTTTAATGAACTCTGGAAGCGACACCTCGCTAATCTCAACAACAGTTGGTACAACTGTATGAACAGTAGGCAACACAACGATCTTCGGAGTAGGGTAAACATCATGCCTCCAAGTCTGGCTGGTCTCTAGCAATGACCCAACCCTCTAGTGCGGATCCCGAAGAAAACTCGTTTCAAAATCAGAAATTCAATCATATAAGGATAAACAACATGTTCCTATGTCACCGGAATATCACCCTGGTTAGTCATCATCCCAGACAAGTCTGCCCTGACCGTGTTTCTAACCGTAGCCCTCTCGGCTTGCGTAGACATGGTGACCGGAACAACCAACATGTATCGATGAGGATAAATCAACTGAACGAATAGAAGAAAAGATCTCAAGGTTATATCATAAGGTAACTTATGCGAAATATCGCAACGTAAAGATGTCGCGGAATATATGAATGGTATGTCACTCTACTTAGTACCTACTCCATCAACTAAGGTCAACCTATGTAATGAAATTTCGGGTATAAGACCCCCAAATTCAAGTTTATGTTCCGTAAGGTCAAGCCTAGGTATTGAAAGTGTATGCCTAGACTCCAAATAGTCAAACCTAGAATCGAAGAAAGGTTAAACCAAATTCTATGATACCAACTTTGTCATGACCCGAAAGTGGCACGTGACCGGCACATATATCACGTGACATCTAAAGACGTCGATGCGGCCCAAGTAACCCAAAAGCCCGGAATCTAAACCTTTTTATGAAAATATTGGAGGTGAAGTTTAAAAATAGTCATTAGATGGAATCAGTTTAAATAAACATTTAAGTTAGATAGTATGTTTGAAAAGCATCTATGGCGTTTTAAAAATCGGTAGCACCTCCTTTGTAAACCATGAATAAAACTCGATACAAGCAAAATAATATAACAAGCATCCCAACGGGAACTAGCTTCCATGTCCAAACGGCGGAGCAACCACGCAGATAAAATACGACGCCCAATGGCGAAGAAAAAAAAGTGAAACAATAAACAACAAGAATAAAAAGTCGACTCCAACGAGTGCGACGCCCCCCAACACATAACTCTAAGTCTCGCTTCTAAGTCCACAATTATACATTGTCTGGGTCAATAGAGTTTTACTAGATACAAAAGAATATATATACATGTGTGGGTATGATACAACAGTAACCCACCTACTAAAGCAATCACCGAAAAGAAGTGTGTGTCGCAAGCCGCTAATGATCTGAGCGGTATATCCTGAGTGAAAATGGGGCACAACGGCGGTGAGTTACATACTCAGTGAATAAAAGTATATAACAAGGTAGAAATCGGAATGCACAACGATATCCTAGGTCATAAGTATAGTACTATCATATCCTATACTAATATATATAAATGCATAGGTACTAAAATGCAATACTATCCATCACGTAAACCCAAAATATATCATCTCATATGTATATGTCCTGTATCCAGGTATAAGCCTATAAGGTAGCCAAAAATATGTATGTAAAACCACTTTTTAAAATAACCATGGGATATGTATGTCACGGCATAAAAGAAGACGTAATAGTATGAAGTATTATATGTATTTTATTTAAGATATATGTCTCGCTGTTTAGTAAAGAGTTTTAAGAGGTTTACAGTTTTAAAGATCCTTGTGTCTTTCTAGACATGTCAAAATAATGATATTATAGCTCGTTTAGGAACCCTTTTTACATGTATCAAACGGTAAAATGGTAATTAGGTACTGTCCCCCGGATCAGTCGTGGTCGGCCACAATAATGCATAAACAATAATGGTATATCTCGAATGATCGCAAAACATCAATATATGGGTGTCCAGCATCGACACCCTAAATCATAAAATTTCTCATGTCCATCAGCGATACGCAAATCCAGATATCGTCGACACCGTCTCAACAGATTTGTTGCCCCTCGATATCCCTAGCCCCGGTCAGTATCCCCTGGATATCCGCCGTGCTCATATCTCTCTCCGGTATCAAGTGTCATCGCTGGGCTCCCCGCCATTATCACGACTATCCTGCCCCTCGGTCTTAACCGGGTCCACCATGTATCCAACTGTATATCCCCCCCACTCGGTCCTGATATGTAGCACGTCCATAACCGTATAGCCCCCCATACTTGGTTCGGAATAAAATAAAATCGGAAAACATAAAACTCATGGTGGACGTCAACTTATCGTATCCAGGTATATCAAGTAAAGAAGAAGAATATTTGCATATATCACTCTGATGATATTATATATATATATATAGTAGCATCCTATACCACTGATATATATTATCGAAAGTAAAAACATCATAAAAACTCATAAGAATCAAATACGAATACCCATGGTCCTGGTATTCGCAAGAACTCAGTAGGTAATAAAGGCACCGTACGTAAGTATAGTCAGGCGTGCAAACAAACATAACAGTTCTACTGTGTCATGGCAATACTAATGATGTGTAGTGTAGCATACGTGTCTGTGCTCGTGCAGCATGGCAATCATTAGTATTTGTGCAAGTTTTCTATAAGTGTTTAAAGCAAAAAGTAATTCTACCCATATCCGTAGCATATAATTACAATCCAATTTTCCGGATATAGGGAATTCATAACTCCTCGTATCGGCATTTACATACACATCACGTGATATACTGGTCCTACAGTGTCATGGCAGTACCAATGAGGTGTAGTGTAACAAATGCGGATGTACTCGTACAACATAGTACTCATTGGTAATTGTGCAGTGTTCTATCAGTGTGTTCGTATAAAAGAGAACGTATATAATCGATAAGTGTATCGCGAACATGTAAAGGAAATCTAAGTGTATCGCGTAATTATTAAACGTAACTAATTGCTATGAGCTATGCCATTATCTTTGAAAATGGAACGAAACGTTATTTTGAAATAAGGAAGCTGCATTAAGTTAAAATAAATATTCGTTTTGGAAAATAGTATCGCATCTTTGTCATTTATCGTTTAAAATGGGAAAAGAATCGGTAGTTTTTAAAAGAGTATAGCTCACTGAAATGTAACTTCCCAAGCCAAGATAACTCGAGACTCCACGAGTCCAAATGAAACATGGCCGAAATTGGCACACTCTCCTCATCATCACAAGTACGGTATGATCCGTCGTACAATGTACATCCAATATCATATCCATATCGTACAGATCTATCTTCACGTACGTATGTCATCATAAACATATATCAAATATAACCACATGTATTATCTACTAGATGCGAACTAACATAAATAAAATTAGCTAAGTTATCTAACATATCATTAAAATCTAACTAGATAGCATAACTATCCTAGTTAATTGGTTGCGGGGGTGCTATACGCCATCCAAACGACTTCCCCCATAGATATAAATCTACTCACCAACTTGTCGAACTCGTCGAAATCCATGATTGATTTTTCCATCCTTGCCGTCTCAGAAACCTCCACGATCGCACCTACAATCGTAGTTTTAACAACTCGGCGTAAATATCATAACAAAACCAAAACAAGGAGCTAAGAACACATAGGTTAGAACCTATAGATTACTTAATCCAAAACTACCAAATACACCTGGCATTCACGTACAAACGTCAATATTTCTGTCGCAGTATAGAAATACGAAAAACGTATTAAAAATAGTCGGAAACATTGCTAAAACCATACTAGAACACTCCAAGATTTCTCTATATGAAATCTGGGACAAATCAAACAATACAGTAGCTTATATTATTACCAAATAATGCTACCGACAAAAACCCAAAACACTATTCAACAGGAAAACTGGCGGCGACGGTTATTTGAGGAAAACCGACAGGTGAACAGGGGAGTTAAGGGTATGGGCTTTAAGTGTGGTCTCCTGGTGGTCTCACCATATCCTAATATTGTTATTTTTTTCTAGTAGGTTAACCTAGTAGTTCCAGATTCAAGTTTATGCAGGGTTCCCTAAGAAGGCAGCAAGGTTTCAGGAGGCATCGTCCATGCCAATTTCAAAAAAATTGGCGCGCTAAAGAACCCTAACGCTTGAATCTAAACTAGAGAATTAAACGAACAAGCATGTAAACATCTTTACATCTATGTGAACAAGGAATACAACCTTTGTAGACCGGTCCTTCACTTCAATATCTCCGTGTAGTAATCCTTTCGCACCAAGAAGTGAACTCCCGGACTCTAGAAAGACTCCACAAGATGAACGGAACAAGCTTGCTTGAAGTCTTCGAAGCCGAAGATGATCTCCGTCGAGGAGACACCAACTCAAGCTGCCTCTTCACTAATATGGAATTAGTGAAGCAAACACCCTAAACTAAATGGCTAGTATAGTAGAGGATGATGAAGTAGGAATTTTGCTCAATTTAGATTTATTTTTCTCACAATATTTCATCACCTTGAGAAAAGCTAGAAAGCTTTCACATGAGGAAGAAGAAGATGAAAATAGAGATGAGAATGAAACTCATGAGGTGAGAATAGCAACCATGGGTGAGTTAGTGTCATACACTAACTCATGTAGAGAATAAACCATGGATAACAATAATGGTTAGGTTAATAAATATCTACAAGTAAAACAAAATTAGAGGACTTGGTCAATGGTTCCACAAGCTTCTACAAGCTTCAACCATGTGACTAAATTCCAACTAATGTGATTTACTTCAAATAAATAAAACCTTATCATTATTATAAGCATGGTGTGAGTCTCATACACCCATGTAGCATGTGGCTTCTAACATGACACAAAAGATATACATTAATATATATCACATATATACCAAATGTACACTAGTGAGAAAAAGAAATCTTAAGTGAGCTAATATTAGTTAATGTAAGATAATATATCAAGTATATAATTACACATTAAATTATTAAATCAACACTTGATTTAATAATCCGGCTATATCACATACAACCGACTAATATCATATATATCAACTTATCGAATCAACACTTGATTCGACAGCCCGGTTATATCACATATAACCAATCGATACCACATATCGTGAGAATAGAATGCGGTATCATATACGCGCATTAATCTCGGTCCCGCACATATCACATATGAGCTTCAACTTCATTTCGTTTTAGCCAGGAAATCTCTGTGTAGGACTCTAAAGACTCGTCAATACGCCGGCAGTAAGTGGTGATCATATCAGTCACCAACAAGCCGCAACCGATCTGCTAAACGTAACGGCCACCCGGGTATTGAGCGATCAAAAGGTCAACAAGCAAGCCTGCTCATACTCCTCCGAATCCAATCATGTAACACTACCGTACAGTCCGGTCTCTTCGTCAGATATGTCGCATATCACAGCATGGTGGAGGTATAACGCCAGACCCCAATAGCCTGATAAGTCATGCTGATGCAAGGTCCATAACGGTTCGAGAAGCTACTGATAACACTTACTAGTAGATCTCAGCAACCCTGGCCAGGGATTTTCTGTTATGGCCAATCGAGCATAGCTCAACATCAACCCCCAATACCGGGAGAGTCGAATCCCCTCCTATCGCTCATTGCCTCCATGTGACTCGGGACTGTACCCAAAAACCACCATTTTGCAAGCTCTCTTGACCGTGGTAAGGTGGAAATCAAAGCACAGTGGAAATCACAAAAGACTCTATGACGATCTCGTGTCGAAAGACTAACCTGTACCAATGTCACCAGAGAACTGCTATCTTACGATAGGTATAATACCATCTAGGAGTTCTCAGCGAGTCCGTCCAGTGTACCCAGTCTCCACTTAGCACCCGTATACCATCTCTGATGTCAAACACCAATGGATAAGGGATCATCCATCGCCCTTCATATGGGTCAAGAAGCGCATACGCTAGTCTACTCTGGAGTATCGATGCCCTGTCTTGATACTCCCATGACTAGGAGCAATTGAAGGATGTACTACCTCTACCCCACTAGTATGATCTGCATCAAAATCCTGGTAGTCAAGTACTCATAATAAGGGCTTTATCAACATGTAATAAAGAGACAATAAGTTTACATGTTAAGATAAAATACAACCAGATAGCATACTATCATGTCGAGCAAGAAAGTCCTCCCTATATATGTTCAAGCATCCACTACAATATAGATCGCATGTACAGTGATGGCTTCTAGGGCATACATATAACTAACAATCTCCCACTTGCACTATGGCCATTTGTTGTAGTATCTCATACTCAACGTCCAATAGAAGTATCTCTAGGGAAAGGCCTTTGTGAGTGGTCCGCCGTGTTATCCTTCACGTCAACTCTCCTAATCTCGATCCTTTGGAGATCAACCATCTCCCTGGTCAGGTGATACTGTCCTCAGAATATGTCTGGATTGCTGATGGGACCGGCGTTCCTAGGCCAAAACCACAACTCCATTGTTGTCTTAATAACACTTATTGGACGCTCAATGGTAGGAACCATGTTCATCTCATGAATAAGAAATGTCCAGACAGCCACTTTGGCAGTATCGTTGGTAACGGTGTATTCAGCTTTTATCGTCTAGTTTGTTACGGTATCTAGCTCGAAACTTTTCCAACATACCGTCCCTCCACCGACGGTAAACACAAAGCCCGAGACTGACTTTCAGTCGTCCTTATCACTCTGGAAGCTGGAATTGGTAAAGGACTCCCACTGGAGTTCATCATTACCAAACCCCTAAAAAATTCTTTAGTACTTAAGAATGTCCTACACAGCTATCCAGTGATTCTCCTAATATCCGATTGATACCTTATCACTACACCTAGTGAGTTAGCTTCATCTGGTCTTGTATATAGTATCGCATACATGATAGAGTCTACTGCCGAAGCATAGGGTATCCCTTGCACGCGAGCTCTCTCCAAATCAGGCTTGGAAGACTTCTTTTTTGAGAGAGTGATTCCTGAGTAAGTGGGAGAACCACCACGCTTAGAATCTTCCATAGTAAACCCCTTTAGTATGGTGTTAATATACCTGGATTTGGGACACTCCTAATATCCACTTAGATCTATCACCATAGATCATAATCCACAAGATGTAGTAGGTATCATCCAGATCTTCTATGGAGAATCCTCGTGATAAGAGGATTTTGACCAAGTGTAGCAGAGGAAACCATTTCCTATCAAGAGTATGTCATCTACGTACAATACGTGGAAGACAACCTTACTCTCTACAACCTTCTTGTATATACAAGGTTCATCTACCTTTTTGACGAAGTCAAACTTTTTAACTACCACATCAAAACAGATGTTCCAACTTCGCGATGTGTGCTCTAATCATGATGGACTTAAGCATAAACACTGGAGAAAATGTTTCATCATAAACCACACCTGGTTATTGACGATAGCATTTTACTACAAATCTAGCTTTGAAAGCCTCAACTTTTCCATTTACACCAGGAATCTTCTCAAGATCCATTTGCTCCCAATGGGTTTTACCCCTTCAAGTGCAACATACAAAGTCATATTTTGTTGGTGTATATGGATTCCATCTTTGATCGCATAGCATCCATCCTTTTCACAGAGTCGCCACTCATAATGGCCTGGCTGAACCTAGTTGGGCCATCATCTACCATGATGCAATCCTCGCTCCCACTGTCACCGAGAAGACCGTAGTATCTCTCAAGTGGATGAGGAACCCTTTCAGATTCGCGGAGAGGCTGAGGTTCGTTGGAGACTATTAAATCCTTTGGTTTCACCAAATTATCAGCTCTTCGTTTGTCTAGCTGGAACTCCTTTCAGTTCTACCTCATGAACACAAATTTCTTCATAAGAAATTCCTTTTCAAAACAGGTGGCATGCTGAGAAACAAAACACATTTTGCTCCTTGGTGTGGTAGAAGATATACCCTTGCAAATGTTTGGGATATCCAACAAATTTACAAAACTGACCTTTCCTCGAGTTTGTCTGGATTTTGTCTTTCAACATAGGCCGGACAGCCCCATACCTTAACTCGTTTAAGAGATGGTTTCTTCCCATTCTATATCTCAAATGGAGTGGTAGGCAGTGATTTGGACGGAACCCCATTCAATAGGTTTTGCTGCTTCTCAAGTGCATAACTCCAAAAGAAAATAGGCAACTTAGCAATACTCATCATAGAGCGCACCATATCTCATAGGGCACGAAACCACCGCCCCGATACACCGTGGTGCTGTGGTGTATTCGGAGGAGTAAGCTGAGAGAGAATCACATTCTCCTTTTAAATAATCCAGGAACTCCATGCCCAAGTATTCTCCTCCTCGATCACATCGAAGTACTTAATACTTCTACCTGTCTGGTTCTTAATCTTCAAGCTTATATTCCTTGAATTTCTCAAAATTTTCAGATTCATGTTTCAACAGGAACACATGTCCGAATCTTGAGAGCTGATCAGTGAATATAATAAAGTACAAAGAACCATGCCTGGCATATGTAGACATAGGACCGTATACATCATCATATATCCATCCGAAGAGTTCAGCAACTCTTTCTCTGTTTCCAGTAAACGGAGTATTGGTCATTTTAACCTTGAGACGAGACTGGCAAGTATAATATGATGAAAATTCGAACAGATTCTCATATTCATCCTTGTGTAACTTAGCTAGTCGTGTCGCATTGATATGACCTAGTCTATAATGCCACAAGAAGGATTTGTTCATTTTTGTACTATTCCTCTTGTATGTGTTCTATATACTTTAAACCGTGGTTTGATTTAGAACGTATATGCCATTACATAACGTGCCTGATCCAATCAACTCTTGATTAAGGAAAATGTTCTCATCATTATCCTCTAATACATAATTATATCCTTCTTTAACTGAATAAAGAAACTGATGTAATGTTGTATATCAGGTTCGGTATCTAATAACATTTGTTCAGAATCAATGTTTTTACCTTTTCGTAATACAAGGTGATATTTGCCAACTGATTTGGCTGCAACAATTGCACCATTCTCTAACATTTAGAGACATATCACCCAATCCCAGTTCACTACTTTTCGTAGTCTATGTAACATATTACATATGCGGTAACATATTACATATGCGGGATCCTGATCCGGTATCACATACCCAGGACGTAGAGGATACCGAGAAACAGTTCTCTGCAATGAACACACCCATAGAAGATGCGTTATCATGCACTTTCTTCGATTGGGTGGCATGGGAATACGGATATTCCCCTATTTCCTGCTTAAACTCATAACAATTATAAGAAAGAACGGAACCAATGTTCCCCAGCTCAATATAATAAGCAGGTTCGGTCAAAACATCCATATTATTATCTTGATTAAGATGTGACATGGTCGCTACCAGGAGAGAGAGAGAGAAGAAAACACTCTGCGTGCGCTCTTACAAGATTAGATTGGTTATTATTTTATCTAATCATGAAGGCTTTTACTGTTTTTATCAAATCTTCCTTCAAACCCTAAAAGTTAAGACTAGCCGGGATTAATTACACACTACAAATTCGCCAATCTTTCGGCCAGGCCAGTGTCGGTACTTTGAGGGTGGTTCCCCGTTCTTTCGCACGGACCTAATTAAAATAAACCTCGTTTTCCCAGAGGCGTAACCCCATTAACACCTTTCTAGACACCTACTTGATCGGCTAATTGCAATGTGTAAAACTCTCCCAGGAGTAACTCTTACTCGCAGTGGGTATCAGGATCCAACTATCTCATAGAAGGTATGCAATCTCATTGCAAATTTCAACACTTAAAATTCCTGATAATATTCTTCCCATAGCGTCCTATGACCTTGACGCAGGCCAACAAACCATAGTCCGCTAGTCAAGTTCGACCCGTACATTTCATGATTGAATTAAACCTACCCGCACGACCCTTGACACAGGCCAAGAAAGTCGCACGACTACTCTAATCCAATCGCATCATATGCAGTAGATAAGCACTAGTCAGCTACCGCACACTACGCCTTGATGTAGGTAAACAAACATAGCACGTATACTAAATAGTACTTATCTGAAATGACGAAAGGCTACGACAGGTTTTTAAGAAAACCTTTTGCGTAATGAACTTGATATCTTTGTAGAATCGAGTGATTTTGAAAATGAGTGTTTTTTAGGCTTTTACTAGTTTTGCTAAATAGGCCACTCCCGGTGAAGGGATCTCGACTCTTTCCTCATCGAATGAGGTGCTGGATATTTCATATATACCAATATGCAAAGCATGAACTAAAAATCAATCAAAAACAAAACCGAGTGGGTTGTAGCATCTTCCAGTTTCGCTAAAGAGGTCACTCCCGGTGAAGGGATCTCGGCTCATTCCTTATCGAATAAGGTGATGGATATTCTATAAGGAATACCGCTAAGCAAAGCAAGAACTAGAGCTACCAGTTTTTGAAACAAGATTTTACAACATCTTTAGGTTTCTTTTCTTTCATTAATCTCATTAATGAAGTCCCATCAAATTATGCTTCTTAAGCATCACAGAACAAACGAAAGCAGCAATATTTATTATATACCATATATATAATATAAGCATTCGTGTCAGAATATCAAGTTATCACATCACAGAACATCAGCAGCTGAAGAACACATATGAAATATTAGATATACTAGGAATTCCGTGTTTTAAATTAAGACATTAAAAAACAAGGATTCCACGGTCACGATGAATAGCCAAATCCACATCCCTAGACCCCTGCCAGAGCGGCAAGCATCCCTCCCAATTCTAGAGTTAGGAGACCCGGTCTCGACACCTCGAGATGGTCTCCTACTAGACTCGAGAATCCGGTTACTTGTGCTCTCCTCCTTAGGTCTATCCTAATGCAGAAAAGTAAATAATATACATCAATGGTGATTTCATCCTCAATCCGGAAGTGCCCCAATAAAGGAATATTACATACAAGCTTTTACATGAATGAATATGAAAAACTCACATCTCACATAAAAAAAAACCGGCTATTCAAAACACGACGATCCAATATAACATATCACAGCAACACATAACATCACATGTCATCAACGTAAGTAAATATGCGTATCCCAATTGTCGTTAACGTATAGCAATGAAACCGGCGATACACTACATATTACATTTACGGTCGCAGAAAAGAAAGCGAAAAACTAAAATAATTGGAATCCGCAACCACCTTAGACATCATAAATCCAATGTATCACATACTTTGGATTTCATGCCTAACCAAATGAATTCCTTTGGCATCACATGCCTAAAAATTATAAACCACGCATTTTAGTCTCGATATTGAAAACACTTTCTAATAACCAGTCGGGTAATTCAACAAGATTCCCGTTTACCTGATCAAATGATCGTCGGAAACTTTAGTAGACGGCCGCACCCCCGATGCCGTCGACGAATTACACTTAGGCGAAACACCGCGGCCGTGCGCACCCAAACAGAAGCTTTTGGCAATGGGGTCCTCCTATAGTCACTTAGTCAGGGCTATAGGGCGTGGCTATCTAGTAAGGTTACCTGGCGAGTATCCGCGTACACTACGTAATTGCGACGAACTTTTGATCCACATCAAAATTCCGTGGCAACCGATCAAATGAGACTGAATTGCTAGATTTATAAAATTCAAATTAGTTTTCATAAAACTAAATATTGTGGATTCCAAGTATTGTATCACAATCACAGATAGCTAGACGATGTTAAACTTTTCGTTCGAATCAACAAACACCCAAAATTTCCCAAAGAGCTCAACACTTGAGCAAAGTTTAAAAAGTACCTAGAACATGCCACAACACCTATGGACCAACCGTAGAAGGTTCAACCCTTACCTCACCTGTGGCGCCGTGGAACTACCACAAACCCTAGGGTTCGGTGGCGGTTCCGACGGTCACAGAATCGAGTTAGGGTTTCGTTCTTCTAGAGGTTCCACAGAAAACAACTGCACGATTTTCTGAAGATTTCAAACTTAAAAAAAATCCAACTCTTGGAAAATTTCCAGCGAGGGAAAAATTGGGTTATTGATATCAGTTCGAACTTTTTAACGTCGTCTAAATAATCCGAAATGATGCTAGAATTATGACTACGAAACACTTTGAATTGCCTTTGCACAAAGATAACATCACATGCAATTTTAGGAAAAACAAGAAACACCTGAAACACCCAAACCCAAAAATGGAACACCATAAAAATTTGAAGCCTAAATTCCCCAGAAAAACCGATGAGCTCAGAAATTCTAGCCTTGTGGCCGGCCAAAATCCGGTGGGGAGGGTTCAAATTTCTACTGTGTTCATGTTATAACTCATATAATATTCTGTAGTTGCTTAAAAAAAAAATTTTACACTTTAAAAATTTCGACAAAAACTAGATTTTTATTTCATGTGTTTCGGAGTTGTTTCGATTTCGTAATCCTACAAACAACGTCTAATTCTCTATCTTGGCTATTATACCACTGCAGGGTTCCCTAGGGCGGCAACAAGGTTTCGGGAGGCATCGTCCATACCAATTTCAAAAAAACTGGCGCGCTAAAGAACCCTAACGCTAGAATCTAAACTAGAGAATTAGACGAACAAGCATGTAAACATCTTTACATCTAAGTAAACAAGGAATACAACCTTTGTAGACCGGTCCTTCATTTTAATAGCTCCGTGTAGTAGTCCCTTCGCTCCAAGTAGTGAACTCCCGGAATCTAGAAAGGCTCCACAAGATGAACGGAACAAGCTTGATTGAAGTCTTCGAGGTCGAAGATGATCTACGTCGAGGAGACACCAACTCAAGCTGCCTCTTCACTAATATGGAATTAGAGAAGCAAACACCCTAAACTAAATGGCTAGTATAGTAGAGATTGATGAAGTAGGAATTTTGCTCACTTTAGATTTATTTTTCTCACAATATTTCATCACCTTAAGAAAAGCTAGAAAGCTTTCTCATGAGGAAGAAGAAGATGAAAATGGAGATGAGAATGAAACTCATGACGTGAGAATAGCAACCATGGGTGAGTTAATGTCATACACTAACTCATGTATAGAATAGACCATGACTAACAATAATGGTTAGGTTAATAAATATCTACAAGTAAAACAAAATTAGTGGACTTGGTCAATGGTTCCACAAGTTTCTACAAACTTCAACCATGTGACTAAATTCCAACTAATTTGATTTACTTTAAATAAATAAAACCTTATCATTATTATAAGCATGGTGTGAGTCTCATACACCCATGTAGCTTGTGGCATCTAGCATGACGCAAAAGATGTACATTAATATATATCACATATATACCAAGTGTACACTAGTGAGAAAAAGAAATCTTAAGTGAGCTAATATTAGTTAATGTAAGATAATATATCAAGTATATAATTATACATTAAATTATTAAATCAACACTTGATTGAATAATCCAGCTATATCACATGCAACCGACTAATATCATATGTTTCATCTTATCGAATCAACACTTGATTCGACAGCCCGGCTATAACACATATAAATGACCGATATTACATATCGCGAGAATAGAATGCGGTATAACTTATGCGCATTAATCTCGGTCCCACACATATCATATATGTGCTCCTACTTCGTTTCGCTTGAGCCAGAAAACCTCTGTGTAGGACTCTAAAGACTCATCAATACGCCGGCAGTAGGTGGTGATCATATCAGTCACCCACAAGCCGCAAGCGGTCTGCTAAACGTAACGGCCACCCGGGTATTAAGCGATCAGAAGATCAACAAGCATGCCAGCTCATACTCCTGCGAATCCAATCAATTAACACTACCGTACAGTCCGGTCTCTTCGTCGGATATGTCGCAAATCACAGCCTGGGTGTGGTATAACCTCAGACCCCAATAGCTTGATAAGTTATGCCGATGCAAGGTCCATAACGGTTCGAGAAGCTACTGTTAACACTTACCAGTAGATCTCAGTAACCCTAGCCAGGGATTTTCTGTTATGTCCAATCGAGCATAGCGCAACATCAACCCCCAATACCAGGAGAGACAAATCCCTTCCTATCGCTTACTGCCTCCATGTGACTCAGGACTATACCCAAAAACCACCGTTTTGCACGATCTCCTGACCGTGGTAAGGTGGAAATCAAAGCACAGTGGGAATCACACAATACTCTATGACGATCTCGGGTCGACGGACTAACATGTACCGGTGTCACCAAAGAACTGCTATCTGACGATACGTATAATACCATCTAGGAGTTCTCGGCGAGTCCATCCAGTGTACCCAGTCTCCACTGAGCACCCGTATACCATCTCTGATGTCAAACACCAATGGATATGTGATCATCCATCGCCCATTATATGGGTCAAGAAGCGCATACGCTAGTGTACTCTGGAGTATCGATGCCCTGTCTCGATACTCCCACGACTAGGAACAATTGAAGGATGTACTTACCGACTACCTCTGCCCCACTAGTATGATCTGCATCATAATCCTGGTAGTCAAGTACCCATCCTAAGAGCTTTATCAACATGTAATAGAGAGTCAATAAGTGTACATGTTAAGATAAAGTACAACCAGATAGCATACTATCATGTCGAGCAAGAAAGTCCTGCCTATATATGTCCAAGCATCCACTATAATATACATCGCATGTATAGTAATAGTCTCTTGGGCATACATATAACTAATAGTTTAGCATTACAAATATCATAAAAATCTCATTTTCAGATATTTGTACACAAAAAAAAAATGTAACAAAAGGAACTTGCAAAGGTGGTGAGGTATACCTATAGGGATGGTGCACAAGAGAATTCCAGCTCAAGAATTGGTGGCTTAAAGTTTCTTGAAGTGGTTATGGCTCTAACTTGATGGTATGAGCAAGTTCGATAAAGGGTTCAAGGCTTTCTTCTTTTGGTTTGATGAACACTTGAAAACTTTAGTGTTAGAGCTTGAAGAAAGTATTGGTTCAGTTTGGAAAAAAGAGAATGAATATGGCTAATTAGATGAAGAAGTTAGGTAGAAAAGAATGAGGTTGAGGGTTGTAAGGTGGTGGTGTAAGGATTGAAGCATGAGATGAAGGGAGGTGAGGGTGTGTGTGTGGTGTGGAGGTTGTGAGGGTTTTATCTAATCCTAACATATACCCACCCTCATTACAAACATAAAAACATTTTTTAATAAGTACCTTCAAGTTACACTAAATCAAAATTCATGTTTTTAAAAGAAATAAAACACTTATCATAATACTTAAATACCATAACCCTTTAATAAAATCTAATATCATATTAAAATAATTTAAATATCATTTTTATGATATCACGCCTTTTTCTTTATTTTTACTAAAATAATTACATTTTTGCGGATATCAATCCGATACGAAAATTCATATGCGATATCATTTTTGTAATCTCATTATATTCATGTTTAAAATTATAAATTAATAGTTATAATTTTCCAAAATGTTAAATTAACGTTATCATAGACAAAAAGGTTTAACGTCATCATTGACAGGAAGGTTTAATGTCATCATAGACGAAATGCTTGAAGCTTGATTCTAGGAGTGACTTATCATCTGCACTCAAAGAATTTGAATTAGGGATTTGGTTTAGAATTTGCAAATTTCCAGTTGGAGGAATTTGAATGAGGACTTAAAGGTCCTGATTTTGGGATTTGAAATTTTGACTTTTTCTGGATTTTAACCAGGATTTTGATTGAGTTGGATTTGAAGTTGATGATTTTGCATAAAATTCGGATTAGAAGTTGGAACTGGATTTTGAACTTTGGATTGGATTTTGAAGTCAGGATTTGGATTGTGTTTTGATTGGAATTGAAGATTTTGAATTGAATTTTGATTAGTAGTTGGTACTTTGATTTGATTTGCTTGGCTTCTGCACTGTTCGGCGGAACTTTTTGAGCTTAGAAGAATTGCCAAGTGGGGTTTGGAATTTGGATTTTAGAAGTTGGTAGGGTTTGAATTTAAGTTGAGATTTAGACTGGAGTTGGATTTTTTAATTTGGATTGAATGTTTGGAATTTTGGGGTTGGGGATGGCTTCAGCGTTTCTAGCGCTGGAGCATAAGTGCCAAGAGCAATTCATCATTTGCCGTTGGGAAATCTGGGGATTTGAAATTTTATTGGCGTCTGCATCGCTAACACTGGAATGGTATCAGGAGAGACTCGTCATTCACCGTTGGAGGATTTTGAATTTGGATCTTGGTTGGCATCTACATCTCTGCACTGGAGTATGCAGGAGCAACTTATCATTTGCCTTTTAGGGGATTTGCAGACTTGGATTTTGATTGGCATCTGCATTGCTACACTGGAATGGTACCAGGAGCAACTCATCATTCGGCGTTGGAAGATTTAGAGATTTGGATCTTGGTTGGTGTCTGCATCACTACATTGTAATAGTACCTAGAGTGACTCATCATTCACCGTTGGAGGATTTTGAGATTTGGATTTTGGTTGGCGTCTGTATCGCTGCACTGGAGTATGGTACCAGGATCACCTCATCATTCTCCTTTATGGGGATTAAGATTTGTTGGACACTGGGTTTGCATCAACACCGCTAACACTGAACTATAGGTGTCAGGAGCGACTCATCATTTGTATTTGAAAGGATTTTTTTGTAAGAGTTTGCGCCTTTGCGGGTTTTCACAAGCTCGCCGGTAGTCTCGCTATTTTTATTCATGAAGCCTTTTCGGGTTTGATTCGTGCTCCTTTTACTTGTGGGCTGACCCTTTTTCTTTTTCTTTTATTTCCCAGTTTAACGACTTAGGGGTCAATGCTGTGCTTATTCTTTGTTTTGTCATATCGACGCCTTATTGCAAAGTTATTTGAGATTCTTGGAGTTTGAATTTGATCTAGCTGAATTGATTGCCGAGAATACGGGCTTCCTTTGATTCATTCGTTCGATCCTAAGTTTTCCTTGGAAAAGACTCGGTATTTTCTTTTTCTTTTTGACAATCTTATATCCTATGAAGCCTGCAGCAGACTTGAGTCGTTTCTTGGGGTGGATGATTAAATTGTTTGCTCCCAGAAGATTTCAGATTTTGTTTGTTTAACATTGACAGTTGAGTCTTAATTGGTCACTAGTACACCGGTAAAAAATAAGATTTTTCCCGTCTTGTACCATTCCTCGACCCTATTTTTGAAAATATAGCATTTCTATATTGTATGTCCCAACACTCTATGATATGGGCAATAATTGAGGTCATTGGTCATTTTTTCCTCATTCGTTCTTTTTGTTGCGGGAAGATTTAGACTGTTATTCGGGCGTTCTTAAATATCTTGTGGACTTTATCCTTTCTGAAAGAGTAGACTTTGTTCTTTCTCTCCATCAAAGTCGGTTCTTGTAAGTCTATAGTTCTTGTGCTGTGACGACTATATGAGCACTATAAACTAAAACCCTAGAATATGAATCCAAACACTAAACTAAAGAGTTTATCTGCTTGGTGGACTACAACCTTTGAAGTCGTGTCCTTTTGTGTGGTCATCTCCTTGAGCTCCTGGGTTCCTTGGATCGAGCTTTTAAAGTGATCTCCCCACGTCAAAGATGATCCACCCGAGGATGCAGATTCAAGCTCTAGTTGTTGGATATTTATACCGTAGAGGCCATTTTTGTATATGTATACAAGTGGATGCTTGGACATATGTATGTATAGGAAAATCTTGCTCGATATAATAGTATTCTATTCGGTTTGTCTTATCTTAACATATGTATATGTTTTACTTATCATTACGTGTCGTTAATACATTTTGATAAAGCCCGTAGGATCATTGCTTGGCTAGCAGCATTATGATGGCAATCATACTTGTGGGAGCTAGGTAGTCGATAAGAACATCCTTAAATATCCCTAGTCATGGGAGTATTGAGACAATACCCCGGAGTATACTGGTGTATACGTTTCGAGACCCCGACGAGGGGCGATGGTTTGTGCCATAGCCATTGGTCTTTGGCATATAAGATCGTATATAGGTGCTCACTGTGTTGGATATAGCGCCCTCAAGGCAATTATTGTAATTGCAGGCACGCGATTATGATAATTGAGGGAGGACCTATACCGGTTGAACAATCTTACTCGAAATGATAGTATGCTATCTGGTTTGTCTTTATCATTGATGTATACACGTTTTACTTATTATTACGTGTCGCTAATTCATAATGATGAAGCCCATAGGATTCTTGCTTGAGTACCAGCATTATGATGGCGATCATATACGTGAGAGATGGGTAGTCTATAAGAACATCCTTAAATGTCCCTAGTTGTTCGAGTATCGAGACTAGGCATCGATATTACAGAGTAGACTAGTGTATACGGTTCGAGATCCCAACGAGGGGCGGTGGCCGGTCTCACAAACCATTGGAGTTATGCCACCTGAGATAGTATACAGGTGCTCACGGGAGGAGGGTACACTGGACGGACTCGCCGAGAACTTCTAGATGGTATTATATCTATCTTCAGATGGAAGTTCTCGAGTGGCATTAGTACAGGTTAGTCTTTTGACCTGAGATTGTCAATTGTCTCGTGTGAGTTTCCATTGTACTTTGATTACTACCCTACCACGGCTTAAAGGAGTTGTTCTCCACCGAACACAGAGACGCGACCGCGTAGCTCCGTCTTGCCTGAATTTCGAGGGCAGATGCTATTTGGTGCTATCCGTCCACCTCTCCGAAGTTGCCAAGTTGATTTAAGCCACCATGTATCGAAAGTTTAAACGGATACGGCCGATGTAGCAGACTTCGTCAGATTCCCCCTCATTTGAGGGGTTTTTGATTGTGGGGACGCTCTTCCCTGCAGGAGCAAGCCACTACAGTTAATTATGCTACCGCATCGCGGTAACCACTTTCTCCTTCTTCAGATTGTCACTTCGTGTCGTGTGTGTTTGTTTTGTTTTTGGTTTCCCGTAGATTGTATACGGAGACTAATTTATGTTGTCGCCCGTACGGCGTAGATTAGTCCAAATCAGTATTTTCTTAGATTTGGGTTTAGGATTGGGTTTAAGGATACGTTCGTCTCATTTGAGACGAAGATCAACTTAAACGTATGTTAAGGATACGTTAGTCCAATTTCAGACTAAGATCAACTTAACGGGATCGTTTAGATCCAACAAAAGATCATTCGAGCTCTATTGTTTAGTTTAGGGACATTGCGGTCGATTACCAGTTTAAGGACATGGTGGTTCAAGGTTAAGGACATCATGATCCATGGGTTTAAGGACCCCACACTCCGAGGTTAAGGACATCATAGTCCAAGGTTAAGGACATCATAGTCCATGGGCTTAAGGACCCCACATTCCGATGTTAAGGACGTCATAGTCCATGGGTTTGAGGACCCCACAGTCCAAGGTTAAGAACATCATAGTCCATGGGTTTAAGGACCCCACAGTCCACAGTTTAAAGACGTCATAGTCTATAAAGTTTAAGGACATCATAGTCCATGAGTTTAAGGACCCCACAGTCCATGGGATGATTGGTTATCGGGACACGTCACCTCTTTGAAGACGTTGAAGGATTACAATGAAAAATATCAAAGGAGTGAAGAGATGTACCCTTGAACCAATGTTGATTGGGAAATCTGCAGTCCAAGTTGAACTAATATCAATTAATTAGATTATGAACACAAGGGCTCAGTTAAATCTGAATTAAACGCTTATGGCCAACTTGGGCTAAGTCCAATTAGGTTTAAAATGCTAGACCTTTGTTGGGTCTGTTGAACATTTGTCTGGGCTCAGCTCCCCATTATTTAGCAATGCTAAGCATGGGATTGGGTTCTGACCATATTTTTATCTCTTATTTAGTGCTGAGCACTCATATGCCATATAAGATGATCAATCTTAGAAGGCAAGGATGTATTTGAGGTTCAGTCAAGGGGGAGTCTTGCCTTTGGAAGACTTAGCCGATTTGGGATAAGACTATTTTGCATATAGAGTTAAACACTAGCACATATCTGGTGGTCACGTGTTCCCATGTGATGCATAGTGTTAAACACTAGGGATGAAATGATTAAAATAGTGTTAAACACTAAAAGTGAAGCGCTCATGTGGGGTCACGTGAGGCGCCCTAGGATTGGGTCAAGCTTCCCTTATTTTATTCTCAGAATAAGTGTTAAACACTTTTAGTCTTCAAGGCCATCACGTGTGGGCACGTGATGGGAATCCATGCACTGGATATTAAAAGGATTTTTTAGGGGTCACGTGGGGACACGTGAGGGCGCTCATGCATTGGATTTTAATCCTTCAGTGCTTTCCATCTTCTCTTTTTTAAAGTGGTGTTTGTTAGGGATCACGTGGGGACACGTGAGGGCGCCCAAAGTCTATTCTGCCTTTACTTTTGAGAAGTTTGTTCAAGGGTCATGTGGGAGCACGAGACCCGATCTCATTCATTCTTTTTTGACCATTGAGGGAAGGGTCACGTATTGCCACGTGATCATCTCCGTGTCGTGTTTTGAAATGTGTAAAAGATCACAACCAAAGAAATTTATACCGCAATCAATTAACGGTGTCGATGTAGCACGTTAATGAATACGGATCGTCCACTGAGAAAGTGCGATTTGTTCGAAATCGTTTTAGTTGAGTTGAAAATAAAGATAAAAGAAAATGATTCAAGATTGTGAAATTTAGTTTCGAGAATCATCATGAAATAGATCTAAAATTAAAAAATGATAGAGATCAAGAAAATGTCCAAATCGTTTGAATTATCAAGATTTGTAAAAAGGCTTGTCGGATTCGATCCAATTGATAGTGACGATGAATACTAATGATTAAAAATTCTTATCGATTGAAGATTTGATGCTAGATCGATGACAATCAATGAGGTTTAGGGATCTATAGAAGAAACTAGGATTTCTCCATCATCATCCCTTGTCCTTTCATTGATTATCATTCAAATTCTAGCCTCTAGCAAATTAAATCACCGATCGTTGATCTCTAGATTGGAGCGAAAACATTCAAGAAAGCGATCTCGCTCAAATTACGTTTTCGATGATTCAATTTCCTAAAGTTTACAAAACTCATAAGATTTAAGAATCGTTCAAGAATTCAATCATCATCATCTACCTATTTTCTCGATTCCGCTACTAGCGGAGATTTCACTCAAACATCATGAAAAAAGAAAAAATCAAGAATCTATAACTCTTTATAATGCACGAATGTAAAGGAAAGCAAGATCTTAGAATTTTCACCTTTTATTTATCAAAGCTTAGGTACAATTCATTCAAAGATTACAAGATTTGAGGAGGAACTAAATCGTCGAAACTAGCTTCACTTCGGTCTTCTTGAGTCGCGGATCGTCATGGATCTCTTGCTCGGATGAAGATCGGCGTTGCTTCAAAGTCTTGCTTGATTCGCTTCTCGATGGATCTTGATTTGGCTATTGAATTTGATTTGGGGCTAGGTTTTGAGTTGCAAGTTGTGTCACTCAACTTATGGAAATTTGATGTAGAATGTTCAACCACCTTTGTAATGTAGCCATAGGTGCTATTTTATAGTTTTCCCTTTAGCTTCCCCTAGAAGCTTGGTGTATCTTCTACTAGAAGATAGGTTTTTATGAAGCTTGCATGAGAAGCTTGGTAGAAGTTTCTATACTAAGGTAGTTAGCTAGCTTGCATGAGAAGCCTTTCTGTTGGAGGGAAACTTCTAGAGATTTGAAGCGTCTTGAAGAAGTTTGGAGGTTAAAAGAAGATCTCTGCAACAAGTTTCTACCACCGACGAATCAACTCGGCCGCGGATCCGCGGCCGTTTGATGGATTCAGTGCATCAAAATCTCAGGGTATTTTAGTATTGGCTTTATGGCACTTTCCTGATGTCTGGAATATTTTTATACTTTCCTGTTTACTGCCAGATCACAAGTCTTGGACTTGGTGTATTTTATCTGCACTTTTATCAATTCCGGCTCTTTTACCTGGAGAATTTTCTACACACAATCTCGAGCAACTGTTGAGATATAAAAAATCTTGCGAATAGTAATAAACACTTAATTTCCCTTTAGAATGTCGATTATAACTATAACACATGTTATTTGGTATTTTCCAGATGAAATCGTAATCTGTGTTATAATTACAATAAACACCTATATATGAATGATAAGAGTAGGGAAATTAACGTGTTGAGAATGCACTATTTTCGACTGATCAAATTCCACAAAACGTAATTTTGGTCGTCTCGAGCAAACTTGTTTTATTTTTATTTAATAGAAGGAGAAAATATAAGAAAAAGAAAAACTAACTAGTACACTTTCGTAGGCAACACGATTGCACCGAGCACGTGCAACAAGCCCTTCAACCTCTAGGTGTCCCTTGTAGGAGGAGTGCTGTCTCCTGAGGGTTTTCAGCGGATTACACCCACAAAATCCCATAATAAAAGGAAGACCGTGAAATTTACATATAAAGATAAGAATTGTAAAAGAAAGACTTTGAAAATTAGAATTTTCAACTATACTAGCTTTTCGGTTGTCATGAGCCCTATCTTAATAGTCATGAAAAGATGTTAGAAATCATATCATCCATCAATAAAACTTCGTCTTTATTCTTTATTCCTATCTTTCTTCCAAACATTGATCATATACCCCTACGTGTGTGTAAAGAACATCCCTACACTCGGAGAATTCAATTCAAGCTATCATACTCTTGTCCATCTACCTTAGTACTTTTTAATCAGTGAATATTTAGATGGATTTGCTCACACATTTTTCATGCGACCGTTAATACTTCTTGAGGTACTAACTGACCGATTACTCATGTGGTTGCTTATTAGGCGTATTTAGTGTTTTCCTCATCTTGCAACACCTATGGCTTAGCAGTGACTCCTAAACCAGTTGGTCTAATGCACTAGGTGATGAAGCACCCTTGCTATACTTTTTTATTGTTGCCTTGGTGATAACAAAAACAGTATTTTTCAACACCATTTTATCTTTTATTCATTTATAATTTCCTTCATACTTTGGCTTTTAGACAAGTGCATTTCAAGGTATCTTCTACTATCCCGAGTTTCAAGACGTATGTAAGTGCGTATAGTAGGGTATCAACATTCTGATGTTTGGCTTTCAGAATAAAAACTATTTTTCAGACTTATTTTTATCCTCAGATTAGTGACTTCTTTCATCTTACTAACCCTTGGGACAACGGCTCATAACTACTTATTACTAGTCCGTTTAAGAAAACTTCTAACTTTCATGGTTTTCTTAAATTTTTCCAATCATTTGGATGAAATTTTTCACTATCTAATCTTTTATTATAAAGTTAAATATTAAATATTTTTATCTTCTTCTTTTTTATATATATGTTTTGTGCTTATGCAAAGTATGATGTAAAGTGATGCGTAAATGAGCACAAACCTCCCCTAAACTTGTTTACAACAGTGTCCTCACTGTTGCTATCTGTTAGAGCTCAGAAGTCTGTAAACATGGGAGGCAAAAATTGTTAAAGGGAACATGAAATATGATCATGAAAATCTCCCCTAAACTTATTCTTTTATTTATGTACAAAATTTTATTATTATTATTTTTTATTAATTTTATATATATATATATATATATTTTTATATTTTTATAAAATGTATGTACAAGTTGACTCACCTCCATTCTAAAGATGTGACAAAATTACCAAGTCATGGAGGTGAGGTGGAGGAAAATTAGTCATTATAAAGCGGCTCCTATAAAAACAGGAGCTCCTCCGAGGGGTCAGTGGAAAAATACGGTTTTAATCTATGTCCATTTAGTTTGAAAAGTGTAGCATTTTCAACATTTTCAACCTCAACTGCCCTATGCGGGTATACATACCACACAACAAAAGGTCCTTTCCACCGAGATTTTAGCTTACCCGCATGAAGATGGAGTCGTGAATCATAAAGAAGGACTTGTTGACCAGGTGTAAAAGTTTTTCTCAAAATGTTTTTATCGTGAAATACCTTAGTCCGATTCTTTACAATTATAGCATTATCGTAAGCTTCATTGCGGAGTTCCCTTAGCTCATTTAATTGCAGCTTCCGAAAGTTGCAGTCTTGATTTAAGTCAAAGTTAAGTTCTCTAATAGTCCATATTGCTTTGTGCTCAATCTCGACCGGAAGGTGACAGGCCTTACCAAATACTAGTCTGTAAGGAGACATACCTAGATCGGTTTTATATGCTGTTCGGAATGCCCAAAGAGCATCCGTCAATTTGGTTGACCAATCTTTTCGATTTTTAGAAACTGTTTTCTCCAAAATTTGTTTGATTTGTCTGTTTGAAACCTCAGCTTGCCCTCTCGTTTAGGGATGATAGGGTATGGAAAGTTTGTGGTTGATTGCATATTTCTGCATCAATGTCTCGAAATACCGATTGCAGAAATGCGTCCCGTTATCGCTAATGATAGCACGATGGTGTCCAAATCGCGAAAAGATGTTATCTTTAAGGAACCTAACGACAACCTTTTTGTCATTAGTGCGACAAGGAATAGCTTCAACCCATTTTGAGACGTAATCAACCGCAAGCAATATGTACAGATTCCCAAAGGAGTTGGGAAAAGGACCCATAAAGTCAATACCCCAAATGTCAAAAATTTCAACCACCAAGATGGGTTGAAGTAGCATCTTATTTCTTCGGGAAATCCTACCTATGTTTTGACACTGTGCACAGGGTTTGCAATGATCAAATGCATCTTTGAACAAAGTTGGCCAATAAAAACCGCATTGCAAAACCTTTTCCGCCGTCTTTTGAGGACCAAAGTGACCCCCACAAGCCCGATCATGACAAAAAGATAGAACACTCTTGAATTCATCATTAGGGACACATCTGCGAATGATCTGGTCAGGACAATACTTAAACAGATAGGGTTCATCCCAGTAAAAGTGTTTTACTTGGGATAGAAATCAATGTTTGTCCTGTTTCGACCATTCGTGGGGAATAAGTCCCGTAGCAAGATAATTCACAATATCCTCGAACTAAGGTTCAGTGGATACTTTCAAGAGTTGTTCGTCTGGAAAAGAATCATTTATCGGCGGGGTTACGGGTGAAGAAGAGATGCACGACAGATGGTCGGCTACCACATTTTCACATCCTTTCTTATCTTTAATAACAAGGTCAAATTCTTGTAATAGAAGGATCCAACGTATTAGCCTACCTTTAGCATCTTTCTTCGGCAAAAGATGTTTCAAGGCAGAATGGTCAGTGTACACAACAATAGGTGAGCCAATCAAGTAAGGCCTGAATTTTTCTAATGCAAATACAACTGCCAAAAGTTGTTTTTCGGTAGTTGTATAGTTAATTTGAGCATTGTTCAGGGTTTTACCTGCATAATAGATCATGTGTGGCATCTTCTCAATGTGCTTTCCTAAGACAACACCAACTGAAAAATCTGATGCATCACACATAAACTCAAAAGGGTGGTTCCAATCTGGAGAATATAGAACGGGGGCTGTAGAGAGAGAGTGTTTGAGTGAGTCAAATGCTGCCTTACAATCCGAGTCAAAGTGAAAGGTTGTGTCCTTGGCCAAGAGAAGAGTTAAAGGTCTAGCAATTTTGCTAAAATCCTTAATGAATCTCCTGTAAAAGCCTGCATGGCCAAGAAAGGATCGTATATCCTTGACGCATTTGGGATGAGGAAGGTTTTGAATGACATCTATTTTAGCTTTTTCAATCTCAATGCCTTTTCGTGAAATAAAATGTCCAAGCACAATTCCCTCTTGGACCATGAAATGACATTTTTCCCAATTCAAGATTAAGTTCTTCTCCTTACAACGAGTAAGAACTGCGTCAAGATGAGATAGGCAGTCATCAAAAGAATCTCCGAATATCGAGAAATCGACCATAAAAATCTCCAGAAAATTCGCGACCATGTCCGAGAATATCCCCATCATACACCGATGTAATGTAGCGGGAGCATTGCATAACCCAAAGGGCATGCGTCGATAAGCAAAAGTACTAAAAGGATAAGTAAATTTGTTATTGTCTTGATCCTTTTTGGCAATAGGGACCTGGTTATAGCCAGAGTATCCGTCCATGAAGCAATAGTATTCACGTCCAGCTAAACGTTCTAACATCTGGTCAATGAAAGGTAGAGGAAAATGGTCTTTCCTCGTTGCGGCATTGAGTTTTCTATAATCAATACATACACGCCACCCACTTTGGGCGCGTGTCTGGATTAACTCATTAGCCTCATTTGTGATAACCGTGATGCCAGATTTCTTAGGGACTACATGAATTGGACTTACCCATTGGCTATCAGAGATTGGGTAAATGATACCATTGTCAAGGCATTTGACGATTTCTTTATTCACCGCATCCTTCATGACGGGGTTTAACCGTCTCTTTGGTTCTCGGGTTGGCTTGGCTTCATCCATCATATGTATATGATGTTCAACAATCAAGGGCTAATCCCTTTGAGGTCAGCCATGTAAGTCGATGTACAACACCCCACGACTTGCGGGGAGGCGGAAAATTGAAAAACGATCTTGTTCTTTGCGTAAACATCCACTAACCGAGAATATTTGCTAAACTATAACTAACAAGAAACATAGAAGTAGTTAACTACTATGATAAGTGATTATACCTAATGAACCGTGTCCTTCTCCTTTTCGTTATCCACCTCCTTCTCGGCCTCCTCCACTTAATAGATGATCCATCCGAGAGCTATACTCCAAGCTTCACCTCTAACTTGAGGTAACAAGGTTTCTTAAAGTGCTAATGTTGTACTCATGTCACCTGGGAACTGTTAACTGACAACGGGTATAATACCAACCAACAGTTCCCCGTGAGTCCTGTCCGGTGTACCCGTAACCCAATGAGCACATGTATACTATCTCCAGTACGACGTACTGATGGCTGTGGGACATACCATCTCCCCAACTGGGATGAGAAGCGTACACACTAGTCTACTCCGGAGTATCGATGCCCTGTCTCGATAATCCTACGACTAGGGACCTGAAAAAGGATGTGCTTGTAGACTACCCAGCCCCCACTCGTGTGAATGCTATCACAGCGCTGGTAGTCAAGCAAGATCCTAAGAGCTCTATCAATACGTATGCCCACATATTAAGATAGATAAAACCAAGTAGCATACTAACATGTTTAGCAAGACTGTTATATAACTGTGAATATCCCAAGCTTCCATTAAGTAATATACAAGCTAGTATGATACAATAATGGCCCCTAGGGCATATACACTAACAATCTCCCACTTGCACTAGGGCCATGTACTGGCATATCGAAGACCGATGATCTTGAGTAGCCTCTCGAACTGAATCTGAGGTAGGGCCTTTATGAATGGATCAGCAATGTTCTCTTCAGTAGCAACTCTCCGGACCTCGATCTCCCAACGATCAATGATCTCCCTGATCAGGTGATACCCTCTTAAGATGTGTCTGGACTTCTGATGGGACCTTGGTTCCTTCGCTAAAGCTATAGCTCCGTTGTTTTCGCAATACAGAGGTATTGGATCAACAATGGTAGGAACCACCTGAAGTTCTGTTAGGAACTTCTTCTTCCAGACCGCTTCTTTTGCGGCATCGCAAGCAGCAATATACTCCGCTTCCATCGTCGAGTCAGCAACGGTGTCCTGCTTGGAACTCTTCCAGCACACCACCCCTCCATTGAGGGTAAAGACATAACCCGACATGGACTTGGAGTCATCCTTATCACTCTGGAAGCCGGAATCAGCAAAAGCCTCGATCTTGAGGTCTTTTCTGCCGTAAACCAAGAATCCCCTTAGTCCTTCTCAGGTACTTGAGAATGTTCTTCACTTCTATCCAGTGATTCTCCCCTGGGTCTGACTGATACCGGCTTACCACGCTCCGTGCGTAAGCTACATCTGGTCTGGTGCACAACATCACATACATTATAGAGCCTACCGCAGAAGCGTAGGGTATAATAGACATGCGTTCCTTTTCCAAATCAGTCTTGGGAGACATCTCTTTGGAGAAGGTGATTCCGTGACAAGCCGGTAGATTACCGCGCTTTGAATCTTCCATACTGAATCTTTTCAGTATAGTGTTGATATACCTGGACTGCGAAAGTCACAACATCCTCTTGGGTCTATCACAATAGATCCGGATCCCCAGAATGTAAGAGGCATCACCCAGGTCTTTCATGGTGAACTTGTGTGACAAGAATCCTTTGACTGATTGTAGCATAGGAATGTCATTTCCTATCAATAGAATGTCATCCACGTACAAGACGAGGAATACGAAAGTTCGTGCTACAACTTTACTATATATACATGGTTCATCTCGATTTTTGATAAAGTCATATTCTTTGACCGTTTCATCAAAACAGATGTTCCAACTCCGCGATGCCTGCTTTAGTCCATAAATGGACTTAAGAAACTTGCATACTTTCCCGCTGCTCCCACTCTGATTGAAACCTTCTGGCTGATCCATATAGACACACTCTTCTAAATTGCCATTCAGAAAAGCCGTCTTTACGTCCATCTGCCAGATTTCATAATCATGGAAGGCAGCAATAGCAAGAAGGACCCGATTGGATTTGAGCATAGCCACTGGAGAAAAAGTTTCGTCATAGTCCAAACCAGGTCTTTGACGAAAACCCTTTGCAACAAGTCTAGCCTTATAGGTTTCCACCTGTCCATCTACACCAATCTTTTTCTCGAAGATCCATTTGCATCCTATGGGTTTTAACCCATCTGGAGCAAAGTCCAATGTCCATACTTTGTTGGTGCACATGGACTTCATTTCGGTCCGCATTGCATCTAGCCATCGTACCGAGTCGCCGCTTTGGATGGCCTGCTGGAAGCTAGTAGGTTCATCATCATCTATGACGCAATCCTCTCTATCCCCATCTATGAGAAAACCGTAGTTTCTCTCAGGCGGATGAGACGGCCTACTACTCCTGCGGAGGGGTGCGGGAATGTCCTGTTCTTCTTGAACTACTGGTTCTACCAAACTTTCAGTAGTAGTTTGTGGTTCTGGAATTTCTTTCAGTTCTATTTCGCTCCCACTTATTTCCTTTTCTAAAAACTGCTATTCTAAAAAATAGGCATTACGAGAAACAAAACCTTTTGTTCCTCTGCGTAATAGAAATAATATCCCTTAGAGTTCTTTGGATATCCCACAAACTTACACTGTACTGATCGTGCCTCGAGCTTGTCCGCACGCTGCTTTTTAACAAAAGCTGGACATCCCCATATCTTAATATGCTGAAGATGGGGTTTCTTCCCACTCCACATCTGATATGGGGTGGTAGGCACAGTCTTGGTAGGAGCCCTGTTCAGAAGATATGCTGATGATTCTAGCGCATAACCCAAGAAAGATCGCGGTAACTCATCATTACTCATCATTGAACGTACCATATCCAATAGGGTTCGATTCCGTCTCTCCGATACACCGTTATGCTGTGGAGTGTATGGAGGAGTAAGCTGAGAGAGAATTACTTTCTCTTTTAGGTAACCAAGGAACTCGACACTTAAGTATTCACCACCTCGATCAGATCTAAGTGTCTTGATACTTTTGCCGATTTGGTTTTCTACTTCATTCTTATACTCTTGGAATTTCTCAAAAGCCTCGGATTTATGTTTCATCAGATAAATGAATCCGTACCTTGAGTAATCATCCGTAAAAGTAATGAAATAGGAAAAACCACCTCTTGCATGTGTAGACATTGGACCACATACATCACTGTGTATAAGTCCTAAGAGCTCGCTCGCTCTTACTCCATGTCCAGTTAATGGAGTCTTTGTCATCTTTCCTATGAGACATGATTGACAAGTGGCATAAGTTTGATATTCGAACGAGTCCAAATATCCTTCTTTATGTAACTTAGTCAACCTTGTCTCATAGATGTGACCTAGTCTACAATGCCATAAGAAAGCTTTATTTAAATCTGGAGACTTTCTTTTTAGTGTGTTCTGGACATTGAAAATTTGGAGTTGGTTTAAGACATATATACCGTTATCCAGTGTACCGGACCCAATCAAACTATGATTAAAATGGATGTTAACAACATCACTTACAAACGTGAAATTATAACCTTTATTTGATAACAAGGAAACTGATATGATATTACACGTTAAGCTAGGTACACAAAAACAGTTATGTAAAACCAAAATGTGTCCACTCGTCAATCCCAGGTGATAATCCCCTATGGACACAGCTCCCACGCTAGCTCCGTTAGCAACCATCAGGGTCATATCACCATCCTTCAGCACTCTACGGTTTCTCAGTGCCTGCATTGAATTGCATATATGAGATCCTGATCCGGTATCCAATACCCAGGAAGTAGAGTTGATTGACAGACAATTCTCAATTACAAATACACCTGAAGTCGAAGCCACAGCTTGCTTCGGTTCCTTGTTCTTGGCGTTCCACGCCTTGCAATCTTTCTTCCTGTGCCCTTTCCTATGACAATGGAAGCACTCTTCCTGGGCCACTATGGCACCGCAAACTTTTTCTTTCCTTCGCTCCCACCTTACTAACACCTCATCTAGGTTTGGTGGCGGCCTTCTTCTTCCTTCCTTTGGCCCTAGCATTGGACCCGGAAGAATAAGCACCGCTAACAAACATAGTGGGTGTTTCCCTTGCCTTCTGCAAGGTGCCCTCTGCACTCCTCAACATGTTAAGGAGTTCTGGAAGTTCAACTTTTTTTCTTTGAATGTTGAAATTCAGAATAAACTGGGCGTAGGTGGAAGGAAGGGACTGGAGAATCAGGTCTGTATATAGCTCATTATCCAAAGTCGTCCCAAGGTCTGCGAGCTCTTCTATTTATCCAATCATCTTTAGGACATGTTCTCCTACCGATGATCCGACCGCCAACCTCGCTCGAAACATGTTCTTTGAGGTCTCGTATCTTGCTATACGAGATTGCTCTCCATAAAGTTCCTTTGTATGGAGAAATATGGCATCAAGATCCATATCCTCGTGCCTCCTCTGATGTTCATTGTTCATTGAGGCAAGCACGATGCACTTGGCCTTCGCGCAATCATACTCCCAGGTTTTGCGGATTTCCTTATCCGCATTACTGGATTTAGGACCTGAGACTGCAGGTGCGTTAGCGGTGAGGACGTACCCCAATTTGTCATAGGTCAAAGCCATTTTGACATTCCGCAGCCAATCTTTATAGTTTAGCCCTGTCAGTATATTTTTATCTAAAAGTAACTTAAGTCCAGTCATTTTCAGGGTCACTGCAAGTAGGAGAGAGAGAAGAAACACTTTAGCATGATGCTCTTGCTAGTTTAGAGTGGTTTTTAATTTATCTAAACTGGATGGCTCCCACTGTTTCTCGAATGCTTCCTCAAACCATAAAAGAAGAATTAGCCAGGACTATTCTCACTGTACAATACTTGCTTAACCGTTCAGCCAGGCCGGTGTCGGTACTTCGAGGGAGGTTTTCCAACGCTTTCGCGAAGTTCCTTAATTAAATAACCTCTTTTCTCTGGGGGCGTAACCCCGCTGACACCTTTCTCGACACCTACTTGGTTTATAGCATTGATCGTTAAGTGGCAAATCTCCTGATGAGTAGCATATACTCACAGTAGGATCGGGATCCAAATATCATCGTATGATAATGTTGAAGGAATCCTACCAACATTCATCAAACTCCAAATGGTATGCATCTCTTTGCAAATTTTAGTTTCTTTAGAAATTCCCGATATTAATTTTTGCCCCATGCTCTTATGACCTTGGCTTTGGTCAAAATGTCATAAGTCACATGCCAAGTTCTACCCGTCATTATCATGTCAATTTGAACTCATCCATACATACCCCTGACTTTGGTCAAATGATAATACGACTGTCCCAAACTAACTCATCTATCTATGCAACAAATGAATACCCAGCAGCTACCAAACACTATGCCTTGACTTTGGCCAAAATGCATAGCTTGAATACTACTGAATACCCAAATGAAATAACGGAGGGCTACGAATGGTTTTGGCGAAACCGTGAACGTAGTGAACTTGATATAACCGAAGGAACCTGATAGATTTTAAAAGGAGTGGTTAAAGCTCCGCAATTAAAAAATATCCTCTGTTTTAAAATAACCGAGTGGTTTCTTTTAATTTGTTCGAACGATTCAATTTTTGGTTTATTTTCTTTCCATTAATAATAATGTGTCCCATCATTAACCTATCATTCCAGAAAACAACAAAAATACAACGTTCTCTTATGCCATCCGCATTCGCCACTGGGTCCTGTCATCACCCGTTAGGTTACTTAACTGACGGCAGAGCGGGGGCCGGGCTAGCGCGGGTGTAAAACATAAGTGACGTCTAAATAGCTATCATATATAGATATTGTACATTCGTCAGACGCAATAATAGGCATTCCAGATCACAGATGAACATTATTGGATATGCAAGCAATCCGCGTTTGTTTTGAGCCTGCAACAAAAGACGGATTATACAGTTGTGATGAATAGCCATTACCCCACCCTAGACCCCTACGGGTACGACAAACTACCAGCCAAGTACCCGAAGGGAAGCGGTCTCCCTCAACAACGTGAGTAGGCCACTAAACACTTCAAAGTACCCGGTAGTTTGTGCACCCCACCTTGGGTCTATCCTAGGAGCAAAAACAGTAAAATGAAATAATACAACGGTGGCTACAACCGCAACCTGGATGTGCCCCGCAAAATAATATTACAACATATTGCAATTACTTTGAATGAATGAATATAACAACCCATCATAAACCCCGGCTAATCATCACAACAATCCAATACAGTTCATAACCACAAACAGTAAAAAACCATTACAGAAATGTGCAACCCCCTGCCAACCGACATACTAGCAGTTAGGGGAGGTTTACGAACACATTAAACAGTTCACGGATATAACCAAATTAGCAAACATCGTATAATTTCGATCGAGCAAACATATCAGATTCTACTCCAAAACTTCTCTGTGCACCTGAGACTTGAGCAGAAAATAAACATTCCAGAAAAGACAAAAACATCACAGAAGAGCCACCGGAAAAACTTGGGCTGAATCGGCTCCAACTCGGCCGCGGATCCGCGGCGGATCGTGTTAGTGTATATGCCCTAGAGGCCATTACTGTATCATACTAGTTTGTATATTACTTAATGGATGCTTGTGATATTCACCTTGTATATACAATCTTGCTCAAAATAGTAGTATGCTACTTGGTTTGTCTCTACTTCAATGTGTACTTGTGTTTATTTTACTGTATCACTTATACGCATTAGTGGAGCCCTTAGGATCTTTTGCTTGATTACCAGCGTTGTGATGGCAGTCACACTAGTGGAGGCTGGGTAATCTATAAGCACATCCTTATACAGGTCCCTAGTCGCAAGACTATCGAGACAGGGCATCGATACTCCGGAGTAGACTAGCGTATGCTCTTCTCATCCCAGTGTGGGAGATGGTCTGTCCCACAGCCATCAGTACGTCGTACTGGAGATAGTATACGGGTGCTCGTTGGGTTACGAGTACACTGGACAGGACTCGTCGGGAACTGACAGGTTGGTATTATACCTATCGTCAGTCATCAGTTCCCAGGTGACATGAGTACAGCTTAGTCCGCTGACTTGACACTGGCACTTCGCCTCGAATGTGTTCCCACTGCACTTTGATCACTACCCTACCACGACTCAAAGGAGTCGTGCAAACAGGTGGTGGTTGGGTGCAGTCCCGAAGCACTTGGAGGCAGTGACGGTTAGACAGGATTCGTCTCTCCCGGTATTGGGGGCTGACATCGCGCTGTGTCTAGGAGAGCCTTTACACGAGTAGTCCCTGGCCAGGGCAAACGAGATATACTGGTAGGTTTCCAGTGTTATCTCAGGGTGTTTTGGGCTTCGCTCCGGCACGACTTGTACCGCTATTGGGGGACTGACGTTTACCGCCCCCTAGGCCCGCCATGCGATGTATCAGACGAACAGACCGGACTGTACGGAGACTGTCACATTCAGACTCAGTAGGAGTACCGATGGGGTTTCACCTCGTCAGCCTTCTTGTCGACATCTACCTGGGGACCGTTACGCACAGCTAGTGCCGCTTGCGGTCTGTGGTTAAACCCACTGCCAGCGTAGTGTCGAGTCTTTAGAGTCCCACACAGAGGGTATTCGCCTCTGGGCAAAACAGAGTAGAGGTAGCATGGTTTTGCGACAGGGTTCGTTCTCATCCGCGCACTTGTGCACGTTTGGAGTCCGGACAGATATTGCCAGCGAGCTCTGGTTTGAGCCAGATACTGGTATAGTATTTGGGGTTGCTTTTATCTCTCAGTATTCATGTTCCTCGGAACAAGGATGCAGGTGTGTATGCACAGTTATTTGAGGAAGAGGAAGAGGACTTTCATTAGGGTTTCGGAACGGGTGCGTATGCACAGTTGACAGTCGTCTTTTTCCAAACCCTAATGGATTTGTATTATATCATTTAATAATATATAATAAAATGAAATTGTGTCATGGTTAGTTTTTGTTGACTTGTTGACCATGGTTGACTTGTTGACCATGGTTGAACTTTTGACCATTATCATTACAAAAGAAAGATGCTCTTGATTCTTGCATTTTCATTTAATGTTTGTAATGATATTGGTCATTCTAAAACTTTCCATCAACCTTTTCATTTTGATTATTATTATTTGATAATTCATTTTCTTTTGGCATTATGGTTGCAAGAAAGGAAATGAGAGCTCATTATCTCATTTAGCTTCTCTCTCTTCATCTTCATCTTCTTCTTCCTCTAGCAAAGAGAAACCTTCTCATGTGTTGAGAATCCTTCTCTTTAAAAACAAAAGCAACCCTTAGACACTCTCTACTCACTCTAGGATCAAGGGTTTAGCAAGCCGGCGATTCTAGTTCACTCCAAGTTCGAGAAAGAGCCCAAAGGTCGAGCCTTCGAGGTGGATCCATCTTCGACGGAAGAAGGCGACAAAGGAGAACCATCAACCTCTACAACAAAGTTTGAAGAAGAAGGAGTTCAAGTTTAGGTATAATCATCTTCATCCGAGTAGCTAAATCTCTTTAGCTAGTTTGCTAGTTTTAGTTTAGACAACGATCCCGACCTTGGTTAGTCCATGTTACCTCTTGCGATAAAAATTTGTTTTTTATACCGTTTCCGCCTCCCCGTAAGAACCGGGGGTCGCAATATGGACTTACAGTGGTATCAGAGCCTAACTAAACTTAAACTAGCTTGGTAGTGAAGTGTAACGAAGTTCGGAAACGAAAAATCACAAAACCGGAAAAATTACAAAACCTGAGTTTCTGTTGAAATTTTTTTGGCTCAAAATGAAAAACTTTATACTTGTAAATTTGGCTCAGGGTTTTGTGTGAACACCCAAGAAAAACGATACAGTGATTCGTCCAAACCGCCGCCCTTCCGCCGCATGAGCTAGGCATCCGCCGCTGAAGCGCCGCGCTTTGTCGTCTTCTGTGCATCGTTTTTCGTGCAGTGTGTTTGTGTGTTGGTTTTGGGTTTTTAAAAATATATTATATGTGCCCAGATTTTCCAGAAAAGAAATTTACTTTTGGGGTCCTATAATTCCGTATTTTTCCGAACTTCACTGCACTTTGACTATGATGGTTATATCTGTGATGCTTGCATGTATTGAACGTCGGCTAATCGCTATAAGACGATTAGTCGGGGTTATACATGATCTGTGTTTGATATTGGAATGTGTATATGAATGTGTTGGACTGTCGCGGGTGAATAGCCGGGGTGGATGTGAGATGAGCTCTTGTTTTTCTTTCATTCATTGTAAATGTAAATTGATGTAATAATATTATTTGTTTGGCCGCACAACCGGGTCGGGGTTGTAGCCGTCATTGTATAATTCTTTTTACTGTTTTTGCTCCTAGGATAGACCCATGGAGGGGTGCACAAACTACCGAGTACTTGGCGGGTAGTTTGCCGCACCCGTAGGGGTCTTGGGTGGGGTATTTGGCTATTCACCGCGACCGTGTTATCCGCTTTTCGTTTCAGGCTCGAAAGGATTGCGGATTGCTAGTATATCCAATGCATTCATCTGTGATCTGTAATGTCTACTATTGCTATATCTATAACTATTTAGGCGTTGCTTATGTTTTACAGCCGCGCTAGCCCAGCCCCCGCTCTGTCGTTAGTTAAGTAACCTAACGGGTGATGACGGGGCCCCGTGGCGAATGCGAATGGCATAAGCGTACGTCATATTTTGGTTGTTTTCTGCAATGGTAGGATTAAATGATGGGACGCATTAAAAGAACTAATGCAAGAATATCACGCATTAAAAGAACTAATGCAAGATAATAAACCAAGCTAAAGTCGTTGGAACACTTTCGAAAAACCACTCGGTTCTTTTCAAAACTAACTTTTAAATGCGGAGCTTGAGCCACTCCTTCTAAAAGCTATCTCGTTCCATCGATTATATCAAGTTCACTACGTTCACGGTTTCGCCAAAACCATTCGTAGCCTTCCGTCGTTTCACATGAATAGTCAATAGTATTCAAGCTGTGTTTGTTGGCCAAAGTCAAGGCATAGTGATTGGTAGCTATTGGGTATTCATGTGCAGCATAGATAGATGCGTTGGTTTGGAACAGTCGTACTGCCTTGTTGGCCAAAGTCAAGGGTAGGTACGGGTGGATTCAAATTAACCTGGAGAACGACGGGTAGAACTTGACATGTGACTTATGATTTGTTGGCCAAAGTCAAGGTCATAAGAGCATGGGGCAAAAATCCACATCGGGAGTTTTATAAGTACTGAAACTTGCTAGATTTGCATACCATTTGGAGTGTGGTGATTCTGGTAGGATTCCTTCAGTTTCGTCACGCGATGATATTTGGATCCCGATCCAACTGTGAGTATATGCTACTCCTCGGGAAATTTTTCACTAAACGATCAATGCTATAAACCTAGTAGGTGCCTAGAAAGGTGTTAGCGGGGCTACGCCTCCAGGGAAAAGAGGTTCTCTAATTAAGGAACTTCGCGAAAGCGTTGGAAAACCTCCCTCGAAGTACCGACACTGGCCTGGCTGAACGGTTAAGCAAGTATTGTGCGGTGGGATTGATCCCGACTAATTCTTCCTTTATGGTTTGAGGAGGGATTCGAGAGACAGTGGGAGCCATCCTGTTTAGACAAATTAAAAACCATTCTAAACTTGCAAGAGCATCATGCTGAGTGTTTCTTCTTCTCTCTCCTAATTGCAGCGACCAAATCAACATGACTGGACTTAAGTTACTCCTAGATAAAAACAAACTGACAGGGCCAAACTACAAAGATTGGCTCAGGAATGTCAAGATAGCAATCAATTATGACAAGCTGGGGTATCTTCTTACCACCAAAGCTCCCCCTGTCCCTGGTCCAACTTCCAGTGTCGCGGATAAGGAAATCCGCAAGACTTGGGAGATTGATAGCGCGAAGGCCAAGTGCCTCCTGCTTGCCTCGATGGACAACGAACATCAGAGGAGGCATGAGAATATGGACATGGAATCCATATTGCTCCATACAAAAGAACTGTATGGAGAGCAATCTCGTATCGCAAGATACGAAGCGTCGAAAAAGTTATTCTCGACAAGAATGGCCGTCGGATCATCAGTAGCCGAGCATGTGCTAAAGATGATCTGCTACATTGAGGAGCTCGCTGACCTAGGGATCACATTGGAGAGTGAGCTATATACGGATATAGTTCTCCAGTCCCTTCCTTCCACTTACGCCCAGTTTATACTGAACTTCAACCTACAAGAAAAGGAGGTTGAACTTTCAGAGCTCCTCAACATGCTGAGGAGCGCAGAGGGCACCCTACAGAAAGGTAGGGAAACATCCACTTTGTTTGTAGGAGGATCATCTTCTTCTAGGTCCAAGGCGAAAGCCAAGGGAAAGAAGAAGAAGGCCCCCGCCAAACCAAGGGGCGGTGTTAGTAAAGTGGATACGAAGGGAAAAAGTAAAGCAGCAAAGATAGCGGGGAAGCTTGTGGATAAGGAAGAGTGCTTCTATTGTCATAAGAAAGGACACTGGAAGAATGATTGCAGGGCCTGGAAGGCCAGAACAGAGGAATTGAAGCAGGTTGCAGCTTCAGCTTCAGGTGTGTATGTTATTGAAAACTGTCTTTCTATAAACTCTACTTCCTTGGTATTGGATACCGGATCAGGATCTCATATCTGTAATTCTTTGCAGGCGTTGAGAAACCGTAGGGTTTTGAAGGCAGGTGACATGACCCTCAGAGTTGCGAACGGAGCTAGCATGGATGCTAAAGCCGTGGGGGACTATCACCTGGGAATGTCAGATGGACATGTTTTGGTTTTGCGTAATTGCTTTTTTGTACCCAACGCAACTTGTAATATCATTTCTGTATCTTTAGTTTCTAAAGAAGGTTATGAATTTGCGTTTGTAAGTAATGTTGTAAACATTCGCCTTAATCAAGTTTTGATTGGGTCAGGTACTTTGAGTAATGGTATATACGTGTTAAACCAACCACAGATTTTTAATGTCCAGAATACACACAAAAGAAAGTCTCCAGAAATAAATCAGACTTTCTTATGGCATTGTAGATTGGGTCACATCAATGAGAGAAGGTTGACGAAGTTACATACAGAAGGGTATTTGAATGCGTTCGAATATCAGTCGTATGCCACTTTTCAATCCTGTCTCAAAGGAAAGATGACAAAAACTCCGTTTACTGGACATGGAGTAAGAGCGAGCGAGCTCTTGGGACTCGTACACAGTGACGTGTGCGGTCCAATGTCTACACATGCCCGAAGCGGACATTCTTACTTCATTACTTTTACGGATGACTTCTCAAGATACGGTTATGTCTTCTTAATGAAACATAAGTCCGAGGCCTTTGGAAAATTCCAGGAGTATAAGAATGAAGTAGAGAAACAGACCGGCAAAAGTATTAAGATTCTAAGATCGGATCGAGGTGGAGAATACTTAAGTGCCGAGTTCCTGGACTATTTAAAAGAGAACGGAATTCTCTCTCAACTTACTCCTCCTTACACCCCGCAACATAACGGTGTATCGGAGAGACGGAACCGCACACTATTGGATATGGTGCGGTCCATGATGAGTAACGCTGAGTTGCCGCGATCATTCTAGGGATATGCGCTAGAATCAGCCGCATACCTTTTGAACCGAGTTCCGACTAAGACTGTGCCTTCCACACCATATGAAATGTGGTGTGGGAAGAGACCCTATCTTAAGCACATTAAGACATGGGGATGTCCGGCTTTTGTCAAAAAGCAGCATGCGGACAAGCTCGAGGCACGCTCAGTACAGTGCAAGTTTGTGGGGTATCCAAAGAACTCAAAAGGATATTTCTTCTACTGTGAAGAGGAACAAAAAGTTCTTGTTTCTCGTCATGCCTACTTCTTCGAAACTGAGTTTTTGGAAAACCAGATAAGTGGGAGCACAGTAGAACTGGAAGAAGTTCTAGAACCACAGACTGTTACTGAAAGTTTGGTGGAACCAGAGGGTTCAACAGAACAGGGCATTCCTACGCCGTTCCGCAGAAGTAGTAGGCAGTCTCATCCGCCCGAGAGATACTACGGTTTTCTCGTAGACGGGGATAGAGAGGATTGCATCATAGACTATGATGAGCCTACTAGCTTCCAGCAGGCTGTTCAGAGCGTTGACTCAGTGAAATGGCTGGATGCAATGTGGACCGAAATGGAGTCCATGTACACCAACAAGGTATGGACGTTGGACATTGCTCCAGACGGGGTAAAACCCGTAGGATGCAAGTGGATCTTCAAAAGGAAGATTGGTGTAGATGGACAGGTTGAGACCTATAAAGCTAGGCTGGTAGCAAAGGGTTTTCGTCAAAGACCTGGCTTGGACTATGACGAAACCTTTTCTCCAGTAGCCATGCTGAAATCCATTCGGATCCTTCTTGCCATTGCTGCCTTCCACGATTATGAGATTTGGCAAATGGACGTAAAGACAGCTTTTCTAAATGGAAATTTAGAGGAGTGTGTCTATATGGACCAGCCAGAGGGTTTCATTCAGAGTGGGAGCAGCGGAAAGGTGTGCAAGTTGCTTAAGTCCATCTATGGACTAAAGCAGGCATCGCGGAGTTGGGACATCTGCTTTGATGAGACAGTCAAAGAATTTGGCTTTATCAAAAATCCAGATGAACCATGCATCTATAGTAGATTTGTAGCGAGAACTGTAGTATTCCTCGTTTTATACGTGGATGACATTCTCTTAATAGGAAATGACATTCCTATGCTACAATCTGTCAAGGGGTTCTTGTCACACAGGTTCTCCATGAAAGACCTGGGTGATGCCTCATACATCCTGGGGATCCGGATCCATCGTGATAGATCCAAGAGGATATTGGGACTTTCTCAGTCCAGGTACATCGACACCATAGTGAAGAGATTCAGTATGGAAGATTCCAAGCGCGGTAACCTACCGGCTTGTCACGGGATCACCCTCTCTAAAGAGATGTCTCCCAAGACTGATTTGGAGAGGGATCGCATGTCTATTATACCCTACGCTTC
This sequence comes from Agapanthus africanus, assembly GCA_030015575.1. Taxonomy (NCBI): domain Eukaryota; kingdom Viridiplantae; phylum Streptophyta; class Magnoliopsida; order Asparagales; family Amaryllidaceae; genus Agapanthus; species Agapanthus africanus. Next base: position 228,419,133 of record JASDDO010000004.1, on the reverse strand, counting down.
TGCGGTAGGCTCTATAATGTATGCGATGTTGTGTACCAGACCGGATGTAGCTTATGCACTAAGTGTGGTAAGCCGGTATCAGTCAAACCCTGGGGAGAAACACTGGATAGCGGTAAAGAACATTCTCAAGTACCTGAGAAGGACTAAGGAGATGTTCTTGGTGTATGGCGGAAAAGACCTCCAGATCGAGGCCTTTGCTGACTCCAGCTTCCAGAGTGACAAGGATGATTCCAAGTCCATGTCGGGTTTTGTCTTTACCCTCAATGGAGGGGCGGTGTGTTGGAAGAGCTCCAAACAGGAAACCGTTGCAGACTCGACTATGGAAGCGGAATACATCGCTGCATCTGATGCCGCAAAAGAAGCTGTCTGGATGAGGAAGTTCTTGAAAGAACTTCAGGTGGTTCCGTCCATTGTTGATCCAATACCTCTGTATTGCGACAACAATGGGGCTATAGCTTTAGCGAAGGAACCCAGGTCCCATCAGAGATCCAGGCACATCTTGAGGCGGTATCACCTGATCAGGGAGATCGTGGATCGCAAGGAGATCGAGGTTCGGAGAGTTGCTTCAGAAGACAACACTGCAGATCCATTCACCAAGGCCCTGCCCCAGACTCAGTTCGAGCGGCTGATCGAGATGATAGGTCTTCGATACGCCAGTACATGGCCTTAGTGCAAGTGGGAGATTGTTAGTGTATATGCCCTAGAGGCCATTACTGTATCATACTAGTTTGTATATTACTTAATGGAAGCTTGGGATATTCACCTTGTATATACAATCTTGCTCAAAATAGTAGTATGCTACTTGGTTTGTCTCTACTTCAATGTGTACTGGTGTTTATTTTACTGTATCACTTATACGCATTAGTGGAGCCCTTAGGATCTTTTGCTTGATTACCAGCGTTGTGATGGCAGTCACACTAGTGGGGGCTGGGTAATCTATAAGCACATTCTTATACAGGTCCCTAGTCGCAGGACTATCGAGACAGGGCATCGATACTCCGGAGTAGACTAGCGTATGCGCTTCTCATCCCAGTGTGGGAGATGGTCTGTCCCACAGCCATCAGTACGTCGTACTGGAGATAGTATACGGGTGCTCGTTGGGTTACGAGTACACTGGACAGGACTCGTCGGGAACTGACAGGTTGGTATTATACCTATCGTCAGTCATCAGTTCCCAGGTGACATGAGTACAGCTTAGTCCGCTGACTTGACTCTGGCACTTCGCCTCGAGTGTGTTCCCACTGCACTTTGATTACTACCCTACCACGGCTCAAAGGAGTCGTGCAAACAGGTGGTGGTTGGGTGCAGTCCCGAAGCACTTGGAGGCAATGACGGTTAGACAGGATTCGTTTCTCCCGGTATTGGGGGTTGACATCGCGCTGTGTCTAGGAGAGCCATTACACGAGTAGTCCCTGGCCAGGGCAAACGAGATATACGGGTAGGTTTCCAGTGTTATCTCAGGGTGTTTTGGGCTTCGCTCCGGCACGACTTGTACCGCTATTGGGGGACTGACGTTTACCGCCCCCTAGGCCCGCCATGCGATGTATCAGACGAACAGACCGGACTGTACGGAGACTGTCACATTCAGACTCAGTAGGAGTACCGATGGGGTTTCACCTCGTCAGCCTTCTTGTCGACATCTACCTGGGGACCGTTACGCACAGCTAGTGCCGCTTGCGGTCTGTGGTTAAACCCACTGCCAGCGTAGTGTCGAGTCTTTAGAGTCCCACACAGAGGGTATTCGCCTCTGGGCAAAACAGAGTAGAGGTCGCATGGTTTTGCGACAGGGTTCGTTCTCATCCGCGCACTTATGCACGTTTGGAGTCCGGACAGATATTGCCAGCGGGCTCTGGTTTGAGCCAGATACTGGTATAGTATTTGGGGTTGCTTTTATCTCTCAGTATTCATGTTCCTCGGAACAAGGATGCAGGTGTATATGCACAGTTATTTGAGGAAGAGGAAGAGGACTTTCATTAGGGTTTCGGAACGGGTGCGTATGCACAGTTGACAGTCGTCTTTTTCCAAACCCTAATGGATTTGTATTATATCATTTAATAATATATAATAAAATGAAATTGTGTCATGGTTAGTTTTTGTTGACTTGTTGACCATGGTTGACTTGTTGACCATGGTTGAACTTTTGACCATTATCATTACAAAAGAAAGATGCTCTTGATTCTTGCATTTTCATTTAATGTTTGTAATGATATTGGTCATTCTAAAACTTTCCATCAACCTTTTCATTTTGATTATTATTATTTGATAATTCATTTTCTTTTGGCATTATGGTTGCAAGAAAGGAAATGAGAGCTCATTATCTCATTTAGCTTCTCTCTCTTCATCTTCATCTTCTTCTTCCTCTAGCAAAGAGAAACCTTCTCATGTGTTGAGAATCCTTCTCTTTAAAAACTAAAGCAACCCTTAGACACTCTCTACTCACTCTAGGATCAAGGGTTTAGCAAGCCGGCGATTCTAGTTCACTCCAAGTTCGAGAAAGAGCCCAAAGGTCGAGCCTTCGAGGTGGATCCATCTTCGACGGAAGAAGGCGACAAAGGAGAACCATCAACCTCTACAACAAAGTTTGAAGAAGAAGGAGTTCAAGTTTAGGTATAATCATCTTCATCCGAGTAGCTAAATCTCTTTAGCTAGTTTGCTAGTTTTTGTTTAGACAACGATCCCGACCTTGGTTAGTCCATGTTGCCTCTTGCGATAAAAATTTGTTTTTTATACCGTTTCCGCCTCCCCGTAAGAACCGGGGGTCGCAATATGGACTTACAGATCGGTGGGATCGGCAGCGGTTCCGCGGCTGTTTAGCCGATTCATGAACCCAATTTTTTCAGTGTTCTTATATTTCTCTGTAAGTTATTCTGCAGGTCCCTGAAAAAATTTTAGAGCCTGTTTTAAATTCGACAGAAACTTAGTGATATCGATGTCTTTTTTGGTTCTTTTTACGTTCGAAATTCATACGACTTTGCTAATGAGTTAATTATTGTTTAGTGAGGCTCTGATACCACTGTAAGTCGATGTACAACACCCCACGACTTGCGGGGAGGCGGAAAATTGAAAAACGATCTTGTTCTTTGCGTAAATATCGACTAACCGAGAATCTTTGCTAAACTATAACTAACAAGAAACAAAGAAGTAGTTAACTACTATGATAAGTGATTATACCTAATGAACCATGTCCTTCTCCTTTTCGTTATCCACCTCCTTCTCGGCCTCCTCCACGTAATGGATGATCCACCCGAGAGCTATACTCCAAGCTTCACCTCTAACTTGAGGTAACTAGGTTTCTTAAAGTGCTAATCTAAGAAACCTAGGTGATATAGAGTTGGATTATGTACGTATTAGTCTAGCTAACCCTTGATCTCAACACATGAGAGGTTAAGGTTAGGGTTTGAAGAGAGAGAGCTTGAGGAGAGAGAAGGTGAGAATGATAATGAATTGAAATTGTTTCTCACTTCTAATATATCATGAAGCATATAGAATATCAAATAAAATAAATTAAATGATTTATCATCATGCTTCATTTAATATGTGCAATGAATCATCAAGTGAGTCATTAAGCAATAAATGCTTCATTAACTCACTTGAATGATTCATCTCATGAGTCACAAAATCAATCAATGCTAATGCCACCTAAACCCTCAAGTCACCATCCTTCTAGAAGCTTCCCGCGAAATTACGAGAACGCCCCTCCTATCCGTGAAAACACGGAAAAACTTTAGACTGTATAAATCCAATAACCCGATACTAGAATATGGCTTAAACCAAAGCCGGGTAGTAAAAACTGTCCGAATGTCGTACGTGCGTAAACACGCGTATGCGTCCGAACCCTTGTCCTAAAACCATACAACCTCTATATCGTTTTTCCTGGAGTAGGGAAACTCTCTGTGTGGGACTCTAAAGACTCGACTACTACGCTGGCAGTGGGTTTAACCACAGACCGCAAGCGGCACTAGCTGTACGTAACGGTCCCCAGGTAGATGTCGATAAGAAGGCCGATGAGGAAACCCATCCGATCTCCTACTGAGCCTGATGTGACAATCTCCGTCAGTTCCCTAATAGCGGTATAAGTCGTGTCGGAGCGTAGCCCATTACACCCTGAGAAACAACTGGAACCTACCAGAAAATTTCCCTTGCCCTGGCCAGGGACTTTGCGTAATGGCTCTCTGACACAGCGCGATATCAACTCCCAATACCGGGAGAGACGAATCCTGTCTAACCGCCACTGCCTCCAAGTGCTCGGGACTGCACCCAACTGCTACCTGTTTGCATGACTCCTTTGAGCCGTGGTAGGGTAGCAATCTAACAACAGTGGGACACACTCGAGGCGAAGTAGCAGTGTCAAGTCTGCGGACTATGCTGTACTCTTGTCACCTGGGAACTATTAACTGACGACGGGTATTATACCGACCAACAGTTCCCCGTGAGTCCTGTCCGGTGTACCCGTAACCCAACGAGCACCTATATACTATCTCCAGTACGACGTACTGACGGCTGTGGGACAGACCATCTCCCCAACAGGGATGAGAAGCGTACACACTAGTCTACTCCGGAGTATCGATGCCCTGTCTCGATAATCCTACGACTAGGGACCTGAAAAAAGATGTGCTTGTAGACTACCCAGCCCCCACTAGTTTGACTTCCATCACAACGCTGGTAGTCAAGCAAGATCCTAAGAGCTCTATCAATACGTATACTCACATATTAAGATAGATAAAACCAAGTAGCATACTACCATGTTTAGCAAGACTGTTATATAACTGTGAATATCCCAAGCTTCCATTAAGTAATATACAAGCTAGTATGATACAATAATGGCCCCTAGGGCATATACACTAACAAGCCATAGTCCAACCAAATGCCTGCCTATTAGATCTCAATACCCTCAAAATCGCATTCTCTTGCTCTGAGGCTAGAGAAGCGGATATGATCACAGGTAAAGACTCATTCTCACCTAAATATGCATATTTAAGATGAGAAGGTAATAATTTGAGATCTAATGTCGTCGGAGAAAATATAGAAGGTGGGGTTATCGAATGATATTCGGATTCACAATGAAGCTCGTAGCTTGCAAAAGATACAGACTTGGAAGGTGATGAGTCAAGAGTTTCAGACTCAGGAGTGGAAAAGGTGTCCTCACTAAGATGTGCAAGATCAAACATTGATGTGCTAGTGTCGTCGAGATTTTCAAAGAAAAGTTCATCAACTTCGCAACTTTCGGGAGCAATCTCGTGAACAGAAGAGACATCAAGTATGTAAGCAGAGGGTTCAGACGGCTGACTTCTAATTTTGTAAATGTTCAGTTCAATTGTCATTTCTCCAAAAGATAGGTTCATAGAACCGTTTCGACAGTTAATGACAGCATTGGAAGTGGCAAGGAATGGTCGACCCAAAATCACCGGAATTTGGTTCTGTGGGTTTGCTACAGGTTGTGTATCGAGAACAATAAAGTCCATAGGGAATATAAATTCCCCGACTTTTATCAACACATCCTCCAGTTCACCCATAGGTTTGGTAATTGAACGGTCTGCCATTTGAAGAGTGCAATGAGTTGGTTTCAACTCTCTAATCCCTAACTGCTCATAAACAGAATATGGAAGCAGGTTAACACTTGCGCCAAGGTCAAGTAAAGCACGGTTAATGTTCTTACGTCCAATAGATATCGATATCGTAGGACATCCTGGGTCCTTACGTTTCTTTGGTAACTGTAGGGTAAAAGCAGTGCTAACATTATTTGTCATGATTACCTTTTTGGGCACTTGAGTCTTCCTCTTCCTAGTGCACAAGTCTTTGATTCACATAAGCAGGGACTTGTTGAATAGCATCTGGGAGAAGGATGTTGATGTTAACCTGTTTGAACATTTCCATAATCTTCTCCATATGTGGACTCGACTTGTTTCTCCTTAACCGATTCGGATAAGGAGCTTTAGTAATAAGAGCTGGGTCCAACATTGGAGAAGATTTTATAGGTAGAAAAGATCCAAGAATAGGAGTGGGGATCGTCTTTGGTGGACTAGAAGAGGTGTGCTGAGGGTTCGAGCCTTGGGGAAAACGGAGAATAGGCTCGGAAGAAAATGGTGGGGTAGACGAACTGGGGTCAGAAGTAGAAGTAGAAATGGAAGGAAAAGTCTCAGCCGGGGTATCATCGATTGATTCTTCATTATTATTAATCTCTTCACCGACATGGTTGTCAAGAACTCTTCCAGATCTCAACGTGATGATAGCGTTCACATGATGTAAATAGTCAGGATTTGGTAGGGGTTGAGCTGGACGTTTCCCTTTCTCTCTAGCACTCATTTCGGCTTTTAATTGTGCAATTTGTGCTTCTATCGATTTAATACTCTCACCTTGGGAGTCGGAGTTTTTCTGGATTTTATCGACGGAAGACATAATCTCAGCTGAAACTTGCATGAAATTTGTCAGGAGCAAATTCATGGTTTGTTCGAGTGAAGAGGAGTTACCGGTACCGGTCACTTGCAAAGAATTGTTATATGGTGTGTTGACCGGATTTTGAAAGTTTTGTGATTGGTAGGGGTGCTGACTTATTTGAAGTGGTTGCCTTTATGGTGGAGGACCGCTTTGGAAATTGCTTTGATTTGAAACCGTGTTTTGAGTTTTTTGTTGGTTTCAAGCAAAGTTAGGGTGATTCCGCCAACCCTGATTATAAGTGGAAGAATACGGTTCATTTCTAGGTCTTTGTTGGAAAGCAACATTGGTATGCTCTTGACCTTGAAATGGAGAATTCAATGGACATTCTTCCATAGGATGAGATGGATCAGACAGCATCCACAGACAGTTTTGGAGAGTGACATCTGATTTAGGGAGGCTGCTAAAAGTTTATGTTCCATAGCTTCGAGTTCCTTTTACATTGCTGCCATTTCATCTCTAACTCTTATGGAAACATCAAGTTGATGAATGCCACCCCTAGACGATGACTGGTTTGTAAGTCAACGTTAGACACCCCACAAAATGCAGGGAGGCGGAATAGGTAAAACAATCAATTTGTTTAAACTAACATCGACTAACTTTACGGATCTTTGCCAAACCCTAACTAACAAAAACATAGAAGTGTTTAGCTATTATGAAAGATGATTATACCTAATGAATCAAGTCCTTCTTGTTCTCTATGATCACCTCCTCGTCAGCCTCCTCGTTGTGATAGAAGATCCACCCGAGAACTACTTCTCCAAGCTTTAACCTCACACTTGAGGTAACTAAGTGGCTATGAGTGCTAATCAAAGCAACCTAGAGAATATAGAAGAGGATTATGGATCTATTAGTCTTGCTAACGCTTGGATCTCAACACATGAGAGGTTAGGGTGAGGGTTAAAGAGAGAGAGCTTGAGGAGAGAGAATGTGAGAATAATTATCATATGGAAATTAACTCATTTGTGTATATATATGATGCATAAAATATCTTATACAAAAATATCTTTGCACAAATATCTTCATGCTTCATTTAATACATAATGAATCATCTAATGAGTCATTAAAACCATTAATGCTTCATTAACTCACTTGATGAATCATCTCCATGAGTCACAAAACCTTTTGATGCATATAACACCTAAGCTCTCAACCTCATCAACCTTCTAGAAGCTTCTCGAGTAATTACGAGAATGCCCCTCCCATCGTGAAAACACGGAAATACTGAGACTGTATAAATCCAATATTCCAATACTAGAATCTGGCTTAAACCAAAGCCTGCTAGTATAAACTGTCTGAACATCGTACGTGCGTAAAAAACACGTATGTGTCCGAACCCTGTCGTAAAACCATACGAATTCTATATCGTTTCGCCCGAAGCAGGGAAACTCTCTGTGTGGGACTCTAAAGACTCGACTACTATGCTGGCAGTAGGTTTAACCATAGACCGCAAGCGGCACTAGCTGTACGTAACGGTCCCCAGGTAGATGTCGATAAGAAGGCCGATGAGGAAACCCATCCGAACTCCTACTGAGCCTGATGTGACAATCTCCATACAGTCCGGTCTGTTCTTCTAGGACTATCGCATATCAGGCCTAGGGGCGGCAAGCGTCAGTCCCCTAAAAGAGGTATAAGTCGTATCGGAGCGAAGCCCATTACACCTTGAGAAACTACTGGAAATCCTACTAGTAAATCTCGTTTGCCCTGGCCAGGGACTTTGCGTAATGGCTCTCCAGACACAGCGCGATATCAACTCCCTATACCGGGAGAGACGAATCCTATCTAACCGCCAATTCCTCCAAATGCTTCGGGACTGCACCCAACTGCTACCTGTTTGCACGATTCATTTGAGCCGTGGTAGGGTAGCAATCTAAGAACAGTGGGAACACACTCGAGGCGAAGCAGCAGTGTCAAGTCTGCGGACTATGATGTATTCATGTCACCTAGGAACTGTTAACTGATGACGGGTATAATACCAACCAACAGTTCCCTGCGGTTCCTGTCTGGTGTACCCGTAACCCAACGAGCACCTGTATACTATCTCCAGTACGACGTACTGATGGCTTTGGGACAGACCATCTCCCCAACCGGGATGAGAAGCGTACACACTAGTCTACTCCGGAGTATAGATGCCCTGTCTCGATAATCCTACTACTAGGGACCTGAAAAAGGATGTGCTTGTAGACTACCCAGCCCCCACTAGTGTGACTGCCATCACAACGCTGGTAGTCAAGCAAGATCCTAAGGGCTTTATCAATATGTTTTCTCGATATGCTAACATATACACATATTAAGATAGAAATAAACCAAGTAGCATACTACCATGTTTAGCAAGACTGTTAATAAAACTGTGAATATCCCAAGCTTCCATTAAGTAATATATAAGCTAGTATGATACAATAATGGCCCCTAGGGCATATACACTAACATGGTTTACACTCTCCCACTGTAAGGATTTCTCAGCGAAATCTTCTAAAAATCTCCAGGCTTCACCATCATCTTTATTCATGAAGGTGCCTTGACACATGGATTCAAGATTCTGTTTTGTTGTAGGATTAATGCCTTCATATATGATTCTGCACAGATCCTATCTAGGAATTCCGTGATGAGGACATTGAACTAACAGATCCTTGAAGCGTTCAAAACACTTCGAGAATTTTTCATTTGGAAGCTGGGTAAATTGATTTATTTCGCTACGGACTCGAGCTGTCTTATGATTAGGGTAGGATTTTTTAGGAAAGCTGTTACGAATTCTCCCTAGTTCGAAATAGAATGTGCGGCTATATTATAAACCCACTTCTCGGCTATATCGCACAAAGTGAATGGGAGAAGACGTAGACGCATAGCATCCACAGAAAGCTATGAAGTACCCATCATAGCGCATACATTTTCAAATTTGGAAATAAAGACATATGCGTCTTCAGACTCAAGACCGTGAAATTTTGGTAGAAGATTGATGTATTGTGGTTTGATTTAAAAATTGTCCCCATTGGCTGGAGGAATGGTGAGACGGGTCGAAAGAGGACCTCGCATAGGGTAACATCTCTCTTGGAGAGAGATGCGGGGCGGATTCTGCGCACCTGCGGACGGTGGCAGAGTAGTGTTAAAGAAGTTCGATGGAGAACCGTCTATCGAAGTGGGTGTGGTGGTGGGTGAAGAAAAAGTAGACATAGAATTACCGACAACGGAGTCGATAGGAGGAACGCGGACAAGACGGGCACTAGAATCCCGTGTCCAGCCGAGCATGCACTAAATGGTTTAGCACAAGTGGCAGCGTTGTGATAATTAGAGAAAATGTGGATTGGTGTTTGTTTTGAAAAAGACGGATTTTTGAAAACTTCACACAAACAATGCACAAGCAACCCTAAATCTAGTGGTCACCTAGGTCAAGTCTCTAGACCGCTCCTAGACTTCAAGAAGACAAGTCGCAAGATAGATCCTTTACAGCCTCTTTGCCCCTTCTGTGGCCAGGTAAGTGCCAGGTAAGTAGGAGGTTCTCCACTACGTAAGTAGTGGGCTTAATTAAGTAACCACTTGCCTTAGACACACTTGCCTTAGACACCACAAATGAAACGAGGATAAGAAATAGATTACCCACGACCTTCTTCTGTCCTAATTGAGCGCGACGGTCCTTACAGTCATGTCTAGATATTTTCTAGTTAATGAGGGTGATGCGGATGCAAGTTTGTGATTTTTGGGGCTTAAGAAGGGTAATGAACTCCCCACCTAATCTGAATTTGGTCTTTGCCCCTTAATTTCCGTGTTAAAAATGCAATGAACCAAGATCAAACACGCAACAATTTATTTTTGCGGCGCTGCGAAATTTTGCAAAGAATCCTGCAGAAATTGGTTAAAGGACAGAGTAGGGAGGAAATAATAAAGTATAGAATATACCAGAGAATTTTGGTATACTGAAGCAGCTAGAATACCGCCGAACCGCCGCATTAAGCTACCTACGGCCCCGGATGCGCGGTCTGATGTTGAGATCTCTGCACAAAATTTGGTGCAGATGCTCCTGTTGGCTCACTGAACTCTCTGAGATGCTCTGAAATTTTTTCCTCTTACACCAGAGATTCCAGATCTCCTTGTAACAAATCACAACAAATTTTTAAGCGCTAGTTGTGAATTTTGATCTAAAAAATTCTGATGGAATAATAAATTTTCCAACTCAAATTACAAAAACGAACAAATTAACACACTATCCCCGACAACGGCGCCATTTGATTGATCATCTCCGTGCCGTGTTTTGAAAAGTGTAAAAGATCGCAACCAAAGAAATTTATACCGCAATCAATTAACGGTGTCGATGTAGGGCGTTAATGAATACGGATCGTCCACTGAGAAAGTGTGATTTGTTCGAAATCAGTTTAGTTGAGTTGAAAATAAAAGATAAAAGAAAATGATTCAAGATTTGTGAAATTTAGTTTCAAGAATCATCAAGAAATAGATCTAAAATCAAGAAATGATAGAGATCAAGAAAATGTCCAAATCGTTTGAATTATCAAGATTGGTAAAGAGGCTTGTCGGAATCGATCCAATTGATAGTGATGATGAATACTAATGATTACAAATTCTTATCTATTGAAGATTTGTTGCTAGATCGATGACAATCAATGAGGTTTAGGGATCTATTGAAGAAACTAGGATTTCTCCATCATCATCCCTTATCCTTTCATTGATTATCATTCAAATTCTAGCCTCTAGCAAATTAAATCACCGATCGTTGATCTCTAATTTGGAGCGAAAACATTCAAGAAAGCGATCTCGCTCAAATTAGGTTTTCAATGATTCAATTTCCTAAAATTTACAAAACTCATAAGACTTAAGAATCGTTCAAGAATTTAATCATCATCATCTAACAATTTTCTCGATTGCGCTACAAGCGGAGATTTCACTCAAACATCATGAAAATGGAAAGAATCAAGAATCATAACTCTTCATAATGCACGAATGTAAAGGAAAGCAAGATCTTAGAATTTTCACCTTTTATTTATCAACGCTTTGGTACAATTCACTCAAAGATTACAAGATTTGAGGAGGAACTAAATCGTCGAAACTAGCTTCGCTTCGGTATTCTTGAGTCGCGGATCGTCGTGGATCTCTTGTTCGGATGAAAATCGGCGTTGCTTCAAAGGCTTGTTGAATGCTTTCTTGATTCGCTTCTTGATGGATCTTGATTTGGCTTTCGATTTTGATTTGGGGCTAGGGTTTTGAGTTACAGGTTGTGTCACTCAACTTGTGGAAATTTGATGTAGAATGTTCAACCACCTTTGTAATGTAGCCATAGGTGCTCTTTTATAGTTTTCCATTTAGCTTCCCCTAGAAGCTTGGTGTATCTTCTACTAGAAGCTAGGTTTTTATGAAGATTGCATGAGAAGCTAGGTAGAAGTTTCTAGATTAAGGTAGTTAGCTAGCTTGCATGAGAAGCCTTTCTGTTGGAGGGAAACTTCTGGAGATTTGAAGCGTCTTGAAGAAGTTTAGCGGTTAAAAGAAGAGCTCTGCAACAAGTTTCTACCGCCGACGAGTCAACTCGGTCGTGGATCCGCGGCGGATCGGCCTGACTCGGCCGTGGATCCGCGGCCATTTGATGGACTCAGTGCACCAAAATCTCAGGGTATTTTGTTGTTGGCTTTATGGCACTTTCCTGATGTCTGTAATATTTTTATACTTTCTTTTTTACTGCCAGATCACAAGTCTTAGACTTGGTGTATTTTATCAGCACTTTTATCAATTCTGGCTCTTTTACCTGGAGAATTTTCTGCACATAATCTCGAGCAAGTGTTGAGATATAAAAAATCATGCAAATAGTAATAAACACTTAATTTCCCTTTAGAATGTCAATTATAACTATAACACATGTTATTTGGTATTTTCCAAATGAAATCGTAATCTGTGTTATAATTACAATAAACACGAATATATGAATGATAAGAGTAAGGAAATTAACGTGTTGAGAATGCACTATTTTCGACTGATCACCACGTGATCAGGTTGGGTACTTAATCTTTTTACGTGCATGAAAAGTCCCTTCTTTAAGAATTAAATTCTTTTATAGGGTTAAACCCTTATTTTATTTAGAGGAATTAAATTCCTATATATTTGGAAGAATTAAATTCTTTAAACCCAATTCTCTTTCTAAGATTTGGATCTGCATGGCAGAATCTCCCCGATGAGAATTAAATTCTCAACTTATGGGGAGATCTGCTTCTGCAGATTTTCAACCAGAGGAAGAACTAAGTTCTTATATTAAGGGTTAAACCCTATTTTTGTTGGAGGAATTAAATTCCTATGTGCTTTGTGGGAGAATATAATTCTCCGATCTTAAATTCTCCCCTAAGTTTTTAGATCTGCATGGCAGAATCTCCCCGATGAGAATTAAATTCTCAACTTATTGAGAGATCTGCTTCTGCAGATCTTCAACCAAAGGAAGAACTAAGTTCTTATTCAGAAAAGTTAAACACTTAGATTGAGAATTAAATTCTCTTTTTATTTGTTGGGAACTTATAGGATTATCTCTTACCTAGGATTTCTTTCTTTTCTAAAGAAACATTCTTTTCTCTCTGGAGAATTAAATTCTCTTTTCTTTTGTATTCTCTCTCTGCTATTGTATCTCTTTTTCTTCTCTTCTTGGCTCCTATTTATAGGAGAAAGAAAAGAATCAGTTTCTTTTGTCAATCTTTCATTGAAAGATTTTAATTGCTTTTGTAACCAATCATGATCTTTTCGATCACTCAGTGAATTTTATTCACCATTGGATTTTTAATCCAAAAGATATTTTGTTTGTTGTTCCTAGAAGATTTTAGGAAAATCTTTCCTTGTATAGAATCTTTCTATAAATTGGTGATTTTTAATCACCATTGGATTTTTAATCCAACGGTGCTCCACTTTACAGAGCGCGGTCTTTTTGTTTGGAAAAATCTAAGGAAATATTAGGGTTTTTGATTTCCCTTAATTAGAATTTAATTCTATTAGCTCAGAAGGTTTAAGGGCCTATCACGTGACCCCACTGATTGACCATTTAATTAGAATTTAATTCTATTAATTCAGAGATCTTTAGGAACCCATCACGTATTGGCACGCGACCCCTTGATTAAGCATTTAACCAGAATTTAATTCTGTTGTTTTAAAGAACTCAGGAATTATCACATGTCAGCACGTGACCCTTGGTCACGTGTGGGCACGTGATGCCCCATTGGGGGTTTTCCCTGTTGTTTTATTATACCTTTAATTCTTTTCAGTGGGTTTAAAAGTCCATCACGTGTGGGCACGTGGCCCCATTTTATTAGGATTCAATTCTTATCATTTCAAAGCTTTCAGGAAGCCATCACGTGTCAGCACATGACCCCCGATCACATGTGTGCACGTGATGCCCCATTGGGGGGTTTTCCTTGTATTTTATGAGGGAACAAATGCCCCCACAGCATTGTTCTCACGTGTTTGCACGTGAGTGCAACGCTGTAACTTTTGTGGCCGTTGGATCTGCCTAGGGAAGGGGGTAGATGAACCATTTCCCATCACATCCTATAAATGCAAGGGTCTCTTCAGAAGCGCCTCCACTCTTTCATCTTCTTCCTTGTTCATTTTCCTTTGAGAATTTAATTCTCTTCCTAAGAGCTCAGTTCTCTGTCATGTATGTGCAGTGCCACTTTATCGTCCAATCAAGGCTTGTGCTCACGTGTTGCGCATGCGGGGCTCTGCTTGATAGGGACGTTTCATTTCCCTGATCTGATTTCAATGCGTCATTGCTTTTCATTTCCAACGCTCTCCCCTTTTTTCCGGGTTTTGAGAATAGTTCCAACATGCACAACATTTTTTGGGCATAGTATTAAATGCTCCCCTTTATAACCTGAAACCATGCCTTTCTTCCTTTCTTCATAGAGAAACCCATTTATACCTTAAGGTGATCATCTTTGAGAAACCGATCAATTGCTATGGCTTGCAATCGTCCCCACGCTCGTCGGCAACCATGGGAGGTGCCCATTGAGAAGATAATCCCTCGCTTCGCTGCGCGGCTAGCAGATCCCCTCCTCACCGGTGCTCAATATGACGTGGTGATGTATGAGCTTCTGACTCGTCGGGGCTCTCCTCTTCCCATGGGCTCTATTTGGTTCTGTATGATCTTTATGTCTGTGCTTGCTGATATACCCCCTCATCCGGCGGAGATGACTTCGGCGATCCTTGACGCGGCGGAGTACAAGCTCGAGTGCTTTCACGAGGCTTGTCTAATCACTCAAGCTCTGAAATATCATTCAGTTCATATACCGAGTCAGATAAGGGCCCGACGGGCCGTCATGTCCTCTTTCGCTGATGAGCATGGCGCCAACCGATGGGGAGCGACTCCTCGCGAAAACCGCCGTTTTGACGTACTGGAGAAGGCTGAGAGGGAGCTGGAAAATTTTGTGTTTTGTTTTGTTTACCCTTGTATTTCCGATCCTTTGTTTGGTGATCTCTTTCCTTTAGAGTAATATCAAAGTATTTACTCTTATCATTAATCCTTGAATATTCTATGTTGGCTTTTTCTGCTTGATGTGTATTCATACGTGCATCCCACCTGTGTACACGAGCTTCATACTTGACCCCTGGGAATTTTCTTTAAGTACGAACACGAAAACTTTCCTTGTTGCCAGAAAGAGAAAATAGCTTGTGCGTGTTTTCGATCAAGGATTGGCGTCGAGTGGAGGTCTGTTTACATGATCTCAAGTGCACACACCATCATTCAGAGGTCGTAGCCGCAAAAACAAGCTTGCGGGGGAAACAAGACCACTCATGCGTATGAACTTTGGCGAGTGCTTCATGAAGCTATCATGGAGGTGGTAGCTATTGATAAAGCCGTCGTTTTCACTCGTGAGACGGTTGAAGCTCACAAAGTTACCGAAAAGGAGCTTGAAAGTCGGATCGCCTCGTACCAGGCCCAACAGTCTCAAGCGGAGGCCCGTCTCTTAGCGATAATGAATCATGAAGCCGAGGCCCAGCGGAAAAAGGATGAACTGGCAAAGCTATTAAATCGTCTGCCGTCTTGAAGAATTGTATATTTTTTATTTTTATTCTTCTTTTGTACATACTCCCAAATGAGAGTATTTTTTTTAATTCTTTCATAAATTGAACTTTATATTCATTTTGATTCATGAATAAAAGACATATTTTGCTTCATGGTGGTGTGTCCCTTTTATTAAATGCATTTTGCGGATAGTCTATTTTGATCTCCTTATAGGACGGCGATGGCTTAGGAGTCAGGTTCGGATCTGCCTCCTAAGGCTTTCCAACTTTATGAGCCTTGAGGGTCTCATAAAGGTATTTCTCCTTACGAGTCGTGAAGATCTCGTAAGTGTAGTTTCTCCTTAGGAATCGTGAGGATTCCTAAGTGTGTTTTCTCTTGAAAGTTGTAAGTATCTTACAAGAGAGTTTTTCTTGCTTACGAGTCGAGAGGACTTGTAAGTGATTGTTTCCTTTCTTGTCGGAGAGTGTGGCCCGAAGAAAATCTACCTTGACCTCTCTGCGAGGAAACGATGGCTTGGGAGATAGGGTTAGGATCTGCCACCTAAGACTTTTCAACTTTATGAGCCGTGAGGGTCTCATAAAGAATTTTCTCCCTACAGGTCGAGAGGATCCCGTAGGTGTATTTTCTCCATAGGAATCGTGAGGATTCCTAAGTGCATTTTCTCTTAAGAGTCGTAAGGATCTCACAAGAGAATTTTCTCCTTATAAGTCAAGAGGACCTGTAAGTGGTTGATGAGTTGACTTGCTCCCGAATCAATGAATTGCTTTGACAGGGAAGTCGAGGGTTGACTTTATCCGCATTTCACAGAGTCAGGGCTTGACCTTATCCGCATTTCACGGGGTCAGGGGGTTGACTTTATCCGCATTTCACGGAGTCGGAGGTTGACCTTACCCGTATTTTAGGGCGTCAGGGGGTTAAATTTATCTGCTTTTCACGGAGTAAGGGGGTTGAATTTATCTGCATTTCACGGAGTCAGGAGGTGCTCTGGGCGTTTCCCACGTGGTCAGGATTGACATTAGCCGTGTTCCACGGGTCCAGGAGGTGCTCTGGGCGATTCCCACAGGGTCAGGATTGACATTAGCCGTGTTCCATGGGACCAGGATTTTCTCTGGGAGTTTCCCACGGGGTCAGGATTGACATTAGCCGTGTTCCACGGGACCAGGAGGTGCTCTGGGTGTTTCGCACGGGGTCAGGATTGTTATTATCCGTGTTCCACGGGACCCGGATTTTCTCTGGACGTTTCACACGGGGTCAGGATTGATATTAGCCGTGTTCCACGGGACCTGGATTTTCTCTGGGCGTTTCACACGGGGTCAGGATTGACATTCGACATGTTTTACGGGACCAGGAGGTGCTCTGGGCGTTTCCCACGGGGTCAGGATTGACATTAGCCGTGTTCCACGGGACCAGGATTTGCTCTGGGCGTTTTCCACAGCGTCGGGATTGACATTAGCCGTGTTCTACGGGACCAGGATGTGCTCTGGGCGTTTCCCACAGGGTCAAGATTGACATTAGCCGTGTTCTACGGGACCGGGATTTGCTCTGGGACGTTTCCCACGGTGTCAGGATTGACATTAGCCGTGTTCCACAGGACCAGGAGGGGTTGACTCTCGGTTGTCTGTGCATTGCCGAATTATAGAACAGGGAACTTTGTCGCGGCTCCGATTTGCTGATGTTGCGTCTGTTGTAATGAGACGAATGTTGAGATGATCTCCTGGTTTTCTGTGAACCGTCGAGATTTGGCTTCTTTTTCTGATGGAGCCTGGTGGGAAGGTATGGTTCCCGCTTTGTTTGTGCCCCTGGATTGTATACAGGGATCGATGTGATCTCACCTGTAGGGCAAAAAATTTTATTTTATATATTTTTCTTTCCGCGATGCTCTATCATTTCAGCTTTTATATCGCGAAAGTCGCGATTGCCCAATCATTTCGTCTATTTTTCGTGGTGCCCAATCACTTCGGCTATTTGTTTTATTCACTTGCTGCTTTTTATTGCGATTTGCCCAACTATATCGGCTATTTTGCATGCATACATTTTTACTTGCTGATTTTGTTACAAGTTGCCCAATCATTTCGGCTATTTCATATGCATTTGCCTTGCTGCGAGTTTGGGATTTGATACCGATTTAGGTATCAGCATCGCTACAACTGGGATATTTCCTGAAGCGAATCATCATTTGCCGTTGTCGGTTCGAACAAAGGTGGCTTAGTAAACAGGGTTAGGATCCTGTCGACTAAGGCTTTTGACTTCATGAGCCGTAAGGGTCTCAGAAAAGTATTTCTCCCTACGAGTCGTGAGGATCTCGTAGGTGCATTTTCTCCTTAAGAATCGTGAGGACTCTTAAGCGTATGGTCTCTTATAAGTCGTAAGGATCTCACAAGAGTGCTATCTCTTTATAAGTCGAGAGGACTTACAAGTGTCTTTCGCCATATAAGCATATCCCCAGTCTCTGGTGGGACTTTGTTAAGGAAATGTTTATTCATGCCCTTGGATTGTATACAAAGGTCAATATTAAACCGCTTGTAGGGCAGCATTGGAGATTGTGATGGCTTAAGAACAGGTTTAGATCCCTGTAGCTTAAGGCTTTTGAATCCTATGAGCCGTGAAGGTCTCAAAGGGTAATTCTCCTTACGAGTCGTGAGGATCTCGTTAGTGTGATTTCTTCTTAGGAATCGTGGGGATCCCTAAGTGTATTGCTTCCTTGTGAGTGGTAAGGATCTCATTCAGGTATTTTCTCCTCACAAGGTCGAGAGGACCTTGCAAGTGTCTTTTAACGAGATTGCGCCCTTTCGGGTTTTCACAAAACTCGCCGGTAGTCCTGCTGTTTTTACTCACGGAGCCCTTTCGGGTTTTCATCCGTGCCCATTTTGCTTATGGACATACCGTTTTTTTTTCTTATTTTTTTCTTTTTTTTCTTTAATTTTTTTTGTGTCAGCCTTGTTATGCTGCGATCCGTAGTAGTTTATCGACGTCTCGGTCAATAGCCAGTTTTAGGACATAGTTGTTTATCGTTAGTTTAAGGATGTTTCGGTCCGTTGTTAGTTTAGGGACATTTCGGTCCTTTGTTAGTTTTAGGACATTTTGGTTCGTTGTTAGTTTAAGGACGTTTCGGTCCGTTGTTAGTTTTTAGGACATTTCGGTCCGTCGTTAGTTTTAGGACATTTCGGTCCGTCGTTAGTTTAAGGACGTTTCGGTCGGTAGTTAGTTTAAGGACGTTTCGGTCCGTTTGCCGGTTACTACTTATAGAGTTTGGGCTTAGGAAAATAGCGAGCGGACATAGGCATCGTCATCTATCGTTGACCTAGGCCGTGACTCGTCAGGCGTAGTAATTTTTCAGGAATCGGCCATTTATTGGCCGGAATGGTCTTTCACCATGCATGTCCATGAGTAGATAGGCTCCACCCTGGTAAACTTTGTCTATGACGTACGGGTCTTCATAGTTCGGATCGAATTTCCTCCGTTTGGCACGATTGGGGATCATAGGTCTCTTGACCACTAGCATGAGTTCGCCTTGGCGGAATGTCCTCAGCCTAGTCAATTTTTCATATGAACGTGTCATCTTTGCTTTATAAGCCTCCAGGTTTTGTTGCGCCATGAGCCGAGTTGCATCGAGGGCATCAAGCTCCTCAAGCCATAGGTGAGCATTTTCTTCATCTGTTAGCTCGTAGTGAACCGCCACTCGTAGAGAAGGTAACTCTATCTCGAGGGGAGTACTGCTTCTGTGCCGAATACCAATGCATACGGCGTTGTGTTTGTGTCCATTTTGAACGTAGTTCGATATGCCAAGAGAGCATCATGTAGTCTCTCATGCCAGTCCTTCTTATTTTGATACACCGTCATTTTCACGATCTTTGTCAAGGTCTTGTTGAAAGCCTCAACTAGACCGTTAGCTCGGGGATTATAGACCGAAGAGTGTATCCGGTCTATGTTATGATGTTGTGCAAAGCGGCTGATCTTGTGGCTTCTATAGGCTGGCCTGTTATCGGAGATAATCCGTCGCGGAGTGCCGAACCGATAAATGATGTGTGTCTTAAAGAAATGGAGGATATTCTCCGTCTTCACTTCTCTTAGTGGTACCGTTTTTGCCCACTTGGAGAAATAATCAGTTGTTGCCAATAAGAACCGATGTCCTCTGGATGATGTCGGTTCGATGGGCCCGATTCTGTCAGTTCCCCACATTTCGAATGGCCGGCTAGACACCGTCGAATGTAGCGGATTTGGATGCTGGTGGATAAAGTCCTCGTGAATCTAGCACGAGTAGCACCGCTTTGCGTATTCAAGGCAGTCTTGGATCATCGTGGGCCAATAGTAGCCCATCCTTTTGATCTTTAGTTTCATTTTTGGCCCGGCTTGATGAGAACCGCTGAGTGCATCGTGAGATTCTTGGACGACTCTCTTTGCTTCTTCCGGCCCCAGGCATCTTAGCCATAAAGAGTTGAACGATCTCTTATACAGAGTATCATTGACGAAGGCGAAAGACAGAGCTCGTTTCATGAGCTGATGTCTTGAGGATGCATCTTCAGTCGTTCGAAGGGATTTGAAGTAGTCTATAAAGACTTCTCTCCAATCCATAGCCTTTTCCTGGTCTTTTATTTGTAGGGTCGCTTGCTCGGTCGCTCCATTTTCTTCGGACGACTCTGGAGGCACTTTTGCCGGTGCAAGAACCCGACGGCTTTGCACAACGATCCTCACGTCATCGAGGTTCTCGTCGGCCAATTCTTTAGTGAGCTTGGCTAATGCAACCGTCTTGATATTTTCCGCACGCGGTATGCTTTCCAGGGTGTAGGTAGGGATTTGAGTCAGCAATTGTTGTACTCTCCCGCCGTACATTACCAATTCCAGTTTGCACGTCTGATAGTCGTCGTTCACTTAGCTAACGACCAATTGGGAGTCTCCGTATATGAGGAGGTTTTCAATTCCCATGTCGACAGCGATCTTAAGACCTGCTATCAAAGCTTCATACTCGGCTTCATTGTTTGTCCTTGGCTCTATTAGGGAAAAGGCGAAGCGCATTATCCCTCCTTGTGGAGTCACGAAGATGAGGCCCACCCCGGATTTGACTATAAGGGAGTTGTGCTCTCGCTTCTTCATAGAAGATGCTCCGTCGAAATAGAGTTCCCACTGGGTATCATTCTCTCTTCTCTCCCCGTCGATCATGTCAAACGTGTGCTCGTCAGGCAATTCACAGTTCAAGGGAGAGTCGGCAGGTATCGGATGCTTAGCGAAGAAGTCGGCGATGGCTTGTCCTTTCACTGCCTTGAGGGGATGATAACTTATCGAGAACTCCATCAAGAGCAGGGCCCATTTAGCGAGACGTCCCGTTAATATGGCCTTTGCCATCAAATATTTGAGGGGATCCACCTTTGATATGAGATGGACCTCGTGTGCCAACGCATAGTGTCTGAGCTTCGTTATCGCGAAGATCAATGCCAAACTGTGTTTTTCGATAAGGGAGTAGTTGCTTTCTGCCCCCAGGAGAACTCGACTCAAATAGTAGAGGGCTCTCTCCTTCCCTTGGTCGTTCTCTTGTGCCCACAGCGCGCCAAAAGAACTTTCGAGGGAAGTTGTATACAGAATGAGGGGTTTTCCTTTAACAGGAGCGGCCAGTACTGGCGGATTCTGCAGGTATTGCTTGATTTCGTCCAGTGCGCTTTGGCATTTGTGATCCCAGACGAACGGGGTTCCCTTCTTCATTAGGTGACTGTAAGGATGGCACTTGCCTGATAGATTGTCTATAAATCACCAGATATACGCGAGCTTCCCTTGGAGAGACCGCATTTGCTTGAGAGTCCTTGGCGGAGGCATTTCGATGATCGCCTTGATCTTTGACGGGTCTATCTCCATGCCTCGGTGTCGGAAGACGAATCCTAGGAACTTGCCCGAGGAAACTCCGAACGCGCATTTGAGAGGGTTCATCTTCAAATTGTATTTCCGAAGACGCTAAAAGACGATCTTCAGATGTTCTAAATGTTCCTCGTTTGATTTTCTTTTAACTACGTGGTCATCAATATAGAATTCGACGATTTCTTGAATGAGGTCATCGAAAATCTTCGTCATGGCCTTCTGATAGGTGGCACCGGCGTTCTTTAGACCGAAGGGCATCACCTTGTAGCAGAATATACCCAAAGGGGTTAGAAAAGCGGTATGATTCTGGTCCTCGGGATGGATCTTTATCTGATTGTATCCTGATGAGCCTTCCATGAAGGAGAAAACTTCGTGAGTGAACGTATTATCTATCATTAGTTCAGTAACCGGTACAGAAAAATCGTCCTTCGGGCAAGCTTTATTAAGGTCCCGAAAATCCACGCAGATGCGTACCGTCCCATTTTTCTTCATCACTGGGACAATGTTGGAAATCCAATCAGGGTACTGAACTTCTTGGATGAAGCCAGAGTCGATTAGCTTCTTGACCTCGGCGTTGATGCTCATCTCAAGCTCGAGCCGCATCCTTCTTGGCGCTTGTTTAACTGGCTTGATGTCCGGAGATATCGCCAATCTGTGCACGGCTATTTCTGGATCTTGTCCCGGCATATTGGAATATTTCCATGCGAAGCAATCTTTATATTGTATGAGAACGTCTTTTAGAGTAGACTCCTTTACTTCAGAAAACAATTCACCGACGAACGTCGGCCGTGGGTCGTTTTTCGCTCCCAAGTCGATTTTTCTGAGGTCATCTGCAATAGTATATATCCCATCTTCCAGCTCTTTTGGCGCCGGTGGAAATTCTGAGATCAAATCATCTTCATTGTTTTCGAAGCACCAGGGAAGGTCATGCATATTCTCGGGTTCTTCTTCTGACAGCGTTATCACGTGACAGGTACGGGATCGCTTCCAAGACCGATGTTGGTCTATTTATACTCTCATCGCATAAGTGGCTTTTAACTCATGTTTCCGTGGCGAACTTACCCTCCAACTGCTGGATAGAGCGAACCTGCCTTGTTGATATAGGTTTTTGACCCAGTTCTTGAAGGTGAAGAAGTCTTCGAGAGGATGTCTTATTGGTCGGTGATAGGAGCAATAGTCTGGGTGAGAGACCTTGTCTGCTTGCTCAGGGTGCTTGGACTCTGGGTGTGTCATCATCTGATGTTTTATGACAAGATCGAATATCTTCTTTGTCTTATCTTAGGAAAAAGAATATTCTCGACCCATCTTCTTTATAAGAGACGGATCCCGGCCGCTCGTTTCTCTATCGCGTGGCTTCTCAGACCCGCTAAGCTGTTGACGAACGTTTTTTCCGTTCTTTGATTTATTTTTGCCTCTCCGCCAGGCCTTTTGTATGACGGGCCGGCGACGAAGGGCATTGTCATTCTCTGCGGCCTGTTGAAGGAGGCGCTGCATCCTGGCTTTCTCGTAAATGGCCATTTCACGGCTATGGTCATCCCGGACCTTTTGACCCGCTTCCCTTATTAGCTTGTCCATCTGTTCTTCAAACGACGGACTTAGCATTTTGATGGCGAGACCTCATTTTGGTTCAGGGTTAGCGTCTTCTAACAGAGCATTTCCTTCTTCATCAAAGTCATGTATAATGTAGTAGTCATGGAATCGTTCCCGTTTCTTGGATTGAACATATCCAAGCCCGATCGTTTCCATTCTCCCGTTGGGCAATTTTCGCTTAGTTTCGGGGACGTCCTAGATCCTGTTGTAGAACTGAGCTTGTCGAGTAGTCTGTTTGAAGGGTACGCCTTTGCGCATCTACAGCCTTTTTAATCCTTCTATGTAGTATTTGGACAGACGGATGGGCTGGAGTCTGTCAAGTGTCGAATCAGCACCATGCCTGACTTTGTTCATATCAGATTTTTGCATTTTCATACCGCCCAATTTTTATCACATTGCTTATCGGTAGGTACTCTTGACCCGTGTTTGCTAGTCAATTGCAGGATACAGGTTCTCGGCTCTTAAACGGTGAAATTCATGGAAAAACACGACAAAATCCGGGTTCCTGCCAACCACAGATATAACACGGGTCTCCGCTCTTTATCCGTCTGTTGCCACACACCAGTTTAAGAGACAAAATGGCAAATCGATTGTCACCTTCATGCACAAGGCTCAATGGCAACACAAGATCCAAGAAATCTACGCGGAGCTCAAGAAAATCATGACAAAAGATCCATGTCCAATCACCTTTTGATCAACAGAAATTCTGGAAAAATCGTGAAGAAAGTTTGAGAAAACACATATACCAGATTGAAGGGCACTACAAACCAGGGAAACTCACCAATTTTGGTGGCCTAATTCCCCCATAGGGCCGCGGAACCGCAGCCGTACAGCCTCCGCAGAGCATCAAAATTCAGGGGTATTTGGGTCTTTTTAGGAAGGTTCTGAATGTTGCCCTAGATTTCCAGCTTCCTGCCTATAAATAGTCCAGAACCTTGTGAAGCCAAGTGGGCTTAATCTTGTATTTTTCTAGGTTTTAGAATACTTGTTCTTCTTCCTCTTCTCATCTCTTCTCCATTGAAATACTTGTAGTGAACTTTTTTGAGTGAAGAATGATGAATAAAGAAGTTCCTTTTGTTATCGTACTTGTCTTGTTCTCTTATTATTGCTTGTAATTTTCATTTGTTAACTTAGTTGTTGTTATTTCTTGTTGTTTCTTTCTTTTCTCTTTTCCTTTATCCTTAAAACAATCATGATGCTTACGCTTGATCCTTGCCAAGGTGAGGTCGCAAATAGCTAGTTGTTATCTTCTAATCTCTTTCTTTCTATCTTCCTCTTTTGTTTTATTTTCTTTTCGTTATGATGTGTGAGTAGTTTCCATACTTGTTAGGGTAGGATAAGGGAAGTTTGAGAGAAGAAAATCTCTCTCACTCTTTCCTTGTCCAACATCTTAAATCGACTCCCGTTAATTGAACCACAATTCGCTCCTTACGGCACCCTATCCGATATGATAGCGGTGATTCCGTAGTGAGACCGGTTGTGGTTGAATTAACCGGAGGTTATGGCTAAGAGCCAAGAACGGACGGACAAGAACCAAAAGGATGAACTTATGCGTTCGAAAGCCTAGCTTATACTCGCAAGTTCCTTCCTAGTCGTGCTAATCCCCGTTGTTGCCGATTACCGTAACACCGATATTAAGAGTGGCAACGAAAGAGGTGAGCGACTCCTAACTCAAACTAACCTAATCCTAACCCTAACAATCTCTCTTTACATATCATTTTAACACTTACTTAATCACAACAAAATCTGGAAAACTGGACTTAACTCGTTAAAGCACTTAGAAAAAGATTCCCATCTCCCTGCTGATGACCCGTACTCAACCGGCTAGCTACAAGCGAAACCGTTTTGATTGTGGTAATTAACTAAACTTGAACATGCAGAATCCCTAACAATCAAATGGCGCCGTTGCCGGGGAGACGGTAGTTTATTTCTTTGTGTAATTTCGGGTTAACTTGTGAATATAACCGAAAAACAAAAACAACAAAAAAAATATACTTTGTAAAAAAATCATCTTGTTATTTTTGATTAGTTTTTGTGCAAGCGTGCAGGAAAATACGGAGTTCAAGATCAGTGCCAAAGACGTGGGAAGATAGACCCATATTTCGCGGCTACACCGCGACGGATCAAAACGAAGCAAACGGTCTACTGTAGAAATCTGGAGCAGATACAGTAAGCAAGTCAAAATTCAGCACATCCATACAAGTAGAGGACACCCAACCCAGCCCACACCAGCAAAATGGAGCTCCAATTCCTCAACATAGCCGCGGAACCGTGGCATTAGAGCCCTATTGCCGCGGAACCGCGGCCATTTGTGCCTTTCATTTCCCAAAACTCCCTGTAAGTGTTTCTTATCTCTTCCCCACTCCTCTGGACTCCAATAAATTGTGTTTTCTGCAGCATTCTTTGCGTAAACTCTCTTCCCCCTTACAATAAACTGTTTTTGTGCAGGATTCATTGCGCCGCGCTAAAATAAAAATTGTTTGCAGTTGATTTGTTATCGCTTTGCATTCTTTAATACGGACTTAAGGGGCTTGAAACCAATTCAGATTGGGTGGGGATTTCATCACCCTTTCCAGGACCCCAAAAATCACAAAAAGCATATGCATTGACCATTGTTAAATTAAAAAATACTAGACTCAGCCCTAAGGACTTCGCGCTCAATAGGACAGAGGACTAGTTACAGGCATCGGCCGTTTATCCTATCTGACTTTTGCGGTGTCTAGGCAAGTGTGACGAAGGCAAGTGGTTATTTAATTAAGGAACTTTGCGAAAGCGTTGGACAACCTCCCACTTACCTGGCACTTATCTGGCCGCATTAGACGGAGAAGAGGCGGATTGAGGTCCTATTTCTAGCCCTCTGGAACAGTTAGGAGCTGTCTAGCAGACCTAGGTGACCCTAGATCTAGGTGAGATTGTGCATATCTTATTTGTGATTGCTTAAAGACGTAAGTCCGTACATATTTCTGTAAAGATCTTTCTAAAAAGGAAAAAAATCAAAAACTTTTATAAAAACTTGCCCTTTGTCGCCAAATCCATTTTTCACCCACCACCCATCGTTTTCTCCATTGACATTTTCTTACCCTCACCTTCTCCGCTTTGACTATACTAAACTCGTTCAGTGTATGTCCGCTTGGACTCGGGACACTAGCGCCCGTCTAGTCCACGTTATGTTAGTCGCTACCGACTACGCGATCGACTCAGACGTCGAAACTCCGTCCACTCCTCTTTCACCCCTTCCTTTGCCGGCCAACTCCGACGTTGACCGGAATTCTGTTCATACATCTTCACCTTCACCTTCACCAACCTCTTCTTCCGCGATGTTAGGATTTAATCCGAACATCTCTTTGACTACCCCTGGATTGGCTCCACCTCCTACGGAGACCAATAACCCACCACCACCGCCTGTCGAAGCGCCGTAGCGAATCGCGCTCCAGGATCGTTTCTATCCCACCCGTTCTGCACTCCCCACCTGCCTTTCTCTTCCACCGGCCAATGGGGATAATTTTGAAATTAAGCCATACTTCATCAACATGCTTCCGCGATTTCATGGGCTTGAATCTGAAGATGCCTATATCTTCATCAATAAATTTCAAAACGTCTGTGCCATGATGAAAACCACCCAACTGTCGGACGATGCTATACGTCTACGGGTCATTCCGTTCACTTTATGCGATCTTGCTGAAAAATGGCTGTATAGCACCGCTTCCCATTCCATAACCAGTTGGGACGAGTTTGTTAAAGCGTTTCTCAAAAAGTTCTATCCGAATCATAAAACCGCAAGGATTCGCAATGAAATCAACCAATTCTCTCAGCTTCCTTCTGAACCCTTCTGGAAGTGCTTTGACCGGTACAAAGACCTTCTTGTTCAGTGTCCTCACCACGGTATAGAGAAATGGCAACTTTGCCAAACCTTATATGAGGGCTTGAACCCAACGACGAAGCAGTTGTTGGAAACCATTTGTCAGGGCCACTTCCTATCCAAATCTGACGAGAAAGCGTGGCAATTCTTTGACGACCTTGCGGAGCAAACGCTACAATGGGAGAGCACCAGACTGACTTCTTCTTCTTCTACCTCCACTTCTACCGGTCAGTCTAGGGTAGGAATTCACCAACTTGATGTCTCTATTGCGATGAAAGCTGAAATGGCTGCAATAACAAGAATGCTTGAAGCAATAGAGAGTAAATTTTCTTTTCCTGCTCCTGCCCCTGTTCTTCCCCTTCGTACCATCTGCGCTTGTTGTTCCGATCTTTCTCACTTAACCGAAGAGTGTCCTTACAATCCGCCATCGCAAGGACAGGATCAGGTTAATGGTGCATTTCAGCAAAGACCGAGGAATGATCCATACTCTTCCACCTACAATCCCGGTTGGAGGAACCACCCCAATTTCGTCTGGAATTAGAATCAGAATCAATTCCAAGGCAACAATTTCCAAAGGGCCCCTCCGCCGCAACAACAAGCGCAACAACAAAGTCAACAGCAGTTTCAGCAGCCCTTCCAACCCCAACCCTTCCAAAATCAGACGAACAACTTTTCACCCAACAATTCTTTTCCACCAAACAACTTTGTTCCGTCAAACAACGATAAGGTTTCCTCGCTCGAACGAAGTCTGGAGGTGTTCGTTAAACAATCGACACAATCCACCGCAAACATCCAGTCTTCCATTCAGTCCTTAGTGCAACACACTGCCGCTCACGGGCAAAGCATCAAGACTATCGAGGCCCAGATTGCACAGTTGAATGCTGCCTTAAGCGAGCGAGAGAAGGGGAAGCTCCCGTCCCAGCCACTCCCAAATCCCGGTCACCCACATAATGTACATGTTGCTCTTGAACAACAGAATCATAATGTGAGTGCCGTGACCACATTGAGATCGGGAAGGATGCTGCAAAACAACATTGGCACACGGATCAACGATGACACCCCGGCCGCTTCTTCTTCTACTTCTTCTTCTTCTCCTGCTTCTTCGTCTTCTGAGCCTATTCTCCGTTCTTCACAAGGCTCTTCTTCCTCTTCTTCTGCTCTGAACGGACCCACTTCTCACTCCACGAAAACACCTGTTCTGGGATCCGTTCCAACTCCACAATCTCCGCCTCCAACATTAGACTCAACCAATTTTAAAAATGTTCCATTTCCAAACCGGTTGAGGTCTAATAAACAAAATCCTCAGATGGAGAAGATTCTAGAGTTATTTAAGAAGGTTAACATTAACATTCCTCTTTTAGATGCTGTCCAACAAGTCCCGTCCTACGCGAAAATCTTAAAGGACTTGTGCACGAAAAAGAGGAAATCTCAGGTACCCAAGAAAGTTTTCTTGTCTAGTGCTGTGAGTGATGCCCTTACCCAATCTTTACCACAAAAACGGAAGGACCCTGGCTGTTCTACGATTTCTATTACTATTGGGGATAAGAACATCAACCGCGCACTATTAGATCTTGGTGCCAGTGTTAACCTGCTTCCGTACTCAGTATACGAGCAATTAGGCGTCGGAAAGCTGAAACCCACGCACTGCACTCTCCAAATGGCCGACCGATCGATCACCCATCCTAGGGGTGAGCTAGAGGATGTGTTAATAAAAGTCGGGGACTTCATATTCCCCGTTGACTTCATTGTATTAGACACACAGCCTGTAGCTAACCCCCGGAATCAAATTCCGGTGATACTCGGTCGCCCATTCCTTGCAACCTCAAATGCTGTGATCAATTGTCGTAATGGTTCGATAAACCTCTCTTTTGGAAACATGACGATTGAACTCAACATTTTTAGGTTGGGGAATCAACCCGCCGAACCTAATGCTCATATACTGGACGTCTGCTCGATCCAGGAGATCACCCCAGAAGAATGTGAATTCGAGGAGTTTCTGTTTGATCACGATAATCTTAACGCCACCAGTGAGTTCCTCCACGAACCTGCTGCTGTTTCTGCGTCCGACAACGACTACGAGTGTTTCACGTTCTCGAACGATCTTAGCCGCGCACAACCCGAGTTTGAATCTTTCGAATTTCCGGATGAGTTACCTGAACCATCCAACTCGGTCGCCTACACTCGTTTTGAACCTTTGCTTGAGTCCTTTGAGTTCGAGACCTCTGCACCAATCTTGCCTTCAATCGTTTCACCTCCAGCGCTCGAACTCAAGCCTTTGCCGTCTCACCTTAAGTACGCTTACTTAGGTGAGAATGAGACCCTCCCTGTCATCATTTCGGCTTCTCTAGCTCCACAGCAAGAGACGGCCCTTCTTGCGGTCTTGCACAGCAACAGGCAAGCTTTTGGCTGGTCCATGGCGGACATCAAGGGGATTAGTCCCCTGATCGTTGAGTATCACATTCATCTGATGGATGATGCCAAACCAGCCCGGGATCCACAAAGACGTCTCAATCCAGTCATGAAAGAGGCTGGGAAGAAGGAGATCGTAAAATGTCTAGTTAGTGGTATCATTTACCCTATCTCTGATAGCCAGTGGGTTAGCCCCATCCACGTTGTCCCCAAGAAATCAGGTATAACGGTCATCACTAACGAGGCGAACGAGTTAATCCCTACTGGCACCCAAACTGGGTGGCGAGTGTGCATTGATTACAGAAAACTCAACGGCGCAACGCGGAAAGACCACTTTCCGCTACCTTTCATTGACCAAATGCTTGAACGATTGGCCGGACACGAGTACTACTGCTTTCTTGATGGCTACTCCGGCTATAATCAGATTCCCATCGCCGAAAAAGACCAGGACAAGACCACTTTCACTTGTCCTTTCGGCACATTCGCATATCGTCGCATTCCCTTTGGGTTATGCAATGCGCCCGCTACCTTCCAGCGGTGTACGATGGGAATCTTCTCAGACATGGTGGAAAAATTTCTGGAGATTTTCATGGATGATTTCTCCATCTTCGGCGATTCCTTCAACGAGTGTTTGCTGCATCTTGACGCTGTCCTTACCCGATGTAAGGACAAGAATCTCACTTTGAATTGGGAGAAGTGCCACTTCATGGTGCGCGAAGGTATTGTCTTAGGACATATCATCTCGCAAAATGGCATAGAGGTTGACAAAGTAAAGATTGAGGTCATTTCCAATCTTCCTCCTCCCCGATGCGTCAGAGATATCCGAGCCTTCCTTGGCCATGCCGGTTTTTATAGACGGTTCATCAAGGATTTTAGCAAGAATGCTAGGCCTTTAACTCTTTTGCTGGCCAAGGACACGCCATTCGACTTCAACTCGAGCTGTGTGACTGCATTCGAGTCATTGAAACGCTCACTCACTTCTGCTCCCGTTCTTTCTTCACCTGACTGGACGCACCCATTTGAGATTATGTGCGATGCATCCGACTTTGCCATTGGTGCTGTCCTTGGACAACACATCAACAAGATGCCGCACGTAATCTATTATGCGAGCCGAACCCTGAACGACGCCCAACTCAATTATACAACAACTGAGAAGGAATTCTTGGCTGTTGTCTTTGCTTTAGAAAAGTTCAGGCCCTACCTCATCGGCTCTCCAGTCATTGTCTACACAGACCATTCTGCTCTGCGCCATCTTTTTGCGAAGAAAGATGCAAAATCTCGGCTAATACGTTGGATCCTCTTGCTTCAAGAGTTTGACCTTGTCATTAAGGACAAACGAGGATGTGAAAACGTAGTTGCCGACCATCTCTCACGACTTCCTTCTTCGCCTTCGCTTCCAATTCCGATCAACGACGTTTTCCCGGATGAACAGCTCTTGACAGTATCTTGCGAACCCTGGTTCGCAGATATTGTGAACTATTTGGCCACAGGGTTACTACCGACTGAATGGTCAAGTCAGGACAGACTTCGCTTCTTATCCCAAGTAAAACACTTTTACTGGGATGAACCTTATCTGTTCAAGTACTGTCCCGACCAGATTATTCGTCGGTGTGTCCCTGACGATGAATTCAAGAGTGTGCTGTCGTTTTGCCACGATCAAGCATGTGGCGGGCATTTTGGCCCCAGAAAGACAGCTGAGAAGATCTTGCAATGTGGTTTCTACTGGCCACAACTCTTCAAAGACGCTCATGACTATTGCAAGACTTGCTCCCGGTGCCAACACTTGGGCCGGATATCCCAGAGGAACGAGATGCCGCTCCAACCAATCTTGGTTGTGGAGATTTTCGATATTTGGGGGATAGATTTCATGGGGCCGTTTCCCAGCTCTTTTCGGAACTTGTACATCCTTCTCGCTATTGATTACGTCTCTAAATGGGTCGAGGCTGTGCCCAGCCGGACTAACGACAACAAGGTTGTCGTTAGGTTCCTTAAAGAAAACATTTTCTCCCGGTTTGGGCATCCCCGAGCGATCATTAGCGACAATGGAAGTCATTTCTGCAACAAGACTTTCGAGGCCTTAATGCGGAAATACTCCATTAATCATAAGCTATCCACGCCCTACCACCCCCAAACCTGCGGGCAGGCCGAAGTTTCAAATCGGCAAATCAAGCAGATACTGGAGAAGACGGTTTCTAAGAACCGTATGGATTGGTCGCTGAAACTCACTTATGCCCTTTGGGCATTTCGAACCGCTTATAAGACCGATCTTGGCATGTCTCCCTATCGGCTTGTGTATGGAAAAGCCTGCCACCTACCTGTCGAAATAGAGCATCGCGCATTTTGGGCGATAAAAGAGCTGAATATGTCTCTCGAAGATGCGGGCAGCCATTGGAAGCTGCAGTTGAACGAATTAAGCGAGCTTAGGGATGAGGCTTACGATAACGCGGTTGTCGTTAAGAATCGAACGAAGGTGTTTCACGATAAACACCTTTTGCGCAAAACTTTCGTACCTGGTCAACAGGTACTGCTTTACGACACCCGACTTCACTTCCATCCAGGAAAGCTCAGATCTCGCTGGAAAGGGCCGTATTTTGTGCGGAATGTATATCCGCAGGGCGCTGTGGATTTGGAAAATCCGAAGGACGGTTCATTTTTCAAAGTGAATGGACACCGACTCAAAACGTACCTTAGCGCCGAACCAACAGAGGAGCTCCTGTTCTTACAGGAGCCGGTTTACCCTGCATTATCTTCCTCTGCCTACCTCCAAACTTCGGTTATCCAGCCAAGAACAGTGGACACTGTTCCAAATAAGTTTGGGGGTATGTTTAAACCATTTTGTATATATTTGTGGATATTCTTTTTCTTTTTCTTTTCTTTAAAAACAAAAACAAAAATTGTGTATCGCTAACCGACAATTTTGACCCTTCAAATGATCTCTTCATGCAATGACAGTGAGGACACTGTCCAGTTTAAGTTTGGGGGTACGCTCGGTACGCATTTCTTTCCTTCGCATTCATATGTATATTTTGCATCTGCATATTAAAATCCATAAAATCCATAAAAATCTGAAAATTTTCTAAAAACATAAAAACTTTTCTGTCAAGTTAGTTAGTGGGAGGACTCTGATTCAACATTTCGACGGTTTTGTTTGATAAAATAAGAATAACTAAATCTTATGTTTAGATTTTGAAAACCTGAAAGATAACTCTCCTTTGAAGTTAATTATAGCTGATATACGTCTTTACATCACACTCCACGTGTCGTGAGTTTTTGCAAATTAGATGACAAGTCTTTTATGTCAAAAAACTTTTAAACAGATAAATGATTTTCTGAGGATCAAATAGGTTTGTTCTGAAATAAGTAATATCAAGAATAGTTTATGAAGTGAGTGAATATGAAGGAATATTATTGATGCCTTAATTGGAACTAAGTCTGAAAAATAACCCATCTGAAACTTGATTGGAATGATTACACACCGAACCCTCTAAACACGTCTTTTATCCAAAAAAAAAATAATTGAACTGCCTGTTATATCTCCGTTCGTATTAAATCATCATGATTTTCACGCCAAACTGTCTTTTGTTTTTGGACCTAGGTAACTTGAGTAATTAAGTCCGCTGGGGTGTTTCTACACCTAATGCCCTAAAACCAACTTGTTTGGGTGCATTGGCCCAAAGCTCGCTAAGAAGCCTAGAAAGTCCAGATTAAAACAAAGTCAAGCAAGTGTTCTCTCCGAGTTAAAATTCCTAACGGTTCTTTGTGTGAGAATAATCTTGATAAAAGAAAGGCTTTAATAAAAATTTTAGCGGAGATATGAAGGTTTTATTCTTTGATAAAGACTATTGCACGTTCACAGAGGTGTGTATGAAATGAAAACAAGAAAAAGGTGGAGTGAAAAATAAGACCTAGTTTCCTGTTAAGGAAGATAGAAATTCCGAAGTTGAAACCTTACTGGAAAACGAAACTTGAAAAATGCTTAACTCTTTATAAAACTTATGTGATCCTTTCAAAATTCTTATCCGGGCTTTATTATGAGGACTTTATTCGACCTTTCGGAACTTAACGACACTATTTGCACTGCACGTAAAGACATATAAACTCTGTAGTTAAATAAGAAGTGAGGTGTGAAAAATAAAGGTTCGATAGTCTAGACTTAGGATAATAGATTTGTTATTTTCTGAAACAAAACTTTAGGGTCTGAATCTTAGTTATTTTACAAAACTAGCTTGACCGGATTTTGTGGGTAGTATCCGCTGAAAACCCTCAGGAGACAACACTCCTCCTACTAGGGACACCTAGAGGTCTAACGGCTTGTTGCACATGCTTAGTGCAATCACGTTCCCTGCGAAAGTGAGGTTAGGAAATTTTTTGTGAATAAATTGGCTTTGCTCGGGACGAGCAAATGATAAGTTTGGGGGTATTTGTTCATGTCAGATTTTTGCATTTTCATACCGCCCAATTTTTATCACATTGCTTATCGGTAGGTACTCTTGAGCCGTGTTTGCTAGTCAATTGCAGGATACAGGTTCTCGGCTCTTAAACGGTGAAATTCATGGAAAAACACGACAAAATCCGGGTTCCTGCCAACCACAGATATAACACGGGTCTCCGCTCTTTATCCGTCTGTTGCCACACACCAGTTTAGGAGACAAAATGGCAAATCGATTGTCACCTTCATGCACAAGGCTTAATGGCAACACAAGATCCAAGAAATCTACGTGGAGCTCAAGAAAATCATGACAAAAGATCCATGTCCAATCACCTTTTGATCAACAGAAATTCTGGAAAAATCGTGAAGAAAGTTTGAGAAAACACATATACCAGATTGAAGGGCACTACAAACCAGGGAAACTCACCAATTTTGGTGGCCTAATTCCGCCATAGGGCCGCGGAACCGCGGCCGTACGGCCTCCGCAGAGCATCAAAATTCAGGGGTATTTGGGTCTTTTTATGAAGGTTCTGAATGTTGCCCTAGATTTCCAGCTTCCTGCCTATAAATAGTCCAGAACCTTGTGAAGCCAAGTGGGCTTAATCTTGTATTTTTCTAGGTTTTAGAATACTTGTTCTTCTTCCTCTTCTCATCTCTTCTCCATTGAAAAACTTGTAGTGAGCTTTTGTGAGTGAAGAATGATGAATAAAGAAGTTCCTTTTGTTATCATACTTGTCTTGTTCTCTTATTATTGCTTGTAATTTTCATTTGTTAACTTAGTTGTTGTTATTTCTTGTTGTTTCTTTCTTTTCTCTTTTCCTTTATCCTTAAAACAACCATGATGCTTACGCTTGATCCTTGCCAAGGTGAGGTCGCAAATAGCTAGTTGTTATCTTCTAATCTCTTTCTTTCTATCTTCCTCTTTTGTTTTATTTTCTTTTCGTTATGATGTGTGAGTAGTTTCCATACTTGTTAGGGTAGGATAAGGGATGTTTGAGAGAAGTAAATCTCTCTCACTCTTTCTTTGCCCAACATCTTAAATCGACTCCCGTTAATTGAACCACAATCCGCTCCTTACGGCACCCTATCCTACATGATAGCGGTGATTTCGTAGTGAGACCGGTTGTGGTTGAATTAACCGAAGGTTATGGCTAAGAGCCAAGAACGGACGGACAAGCACCAAAAGGAAGAACTTATGCGTTGGAAAGCCTAGCTTATACTCGCAAGTTCCTTCCTAGTCGTGCTAATCCCAGTTGTTGCCGATTACCGTAACACCGATATTAAGAGTGGCAACGAAAGAGGTGAGCGACTCCTAACTCAAACTAACCTAATCCTAACCCTAACAAGCTCTCTTTACATATCATTTTAACACTTACTTAATCACAGCAAAATCTGGAAAACTGGACTTAACTCGTTGAAGCACTTAGAAAAAGATTCCCATCTCCCTGCGGACGACCCGTACTCAACCGGCTAGCTACAAGCGAAAACGTTTTGATTGCGGTAATTAACTAAACTTGAACATGCAGAATCCCTAACAATCAGACTTCTTTCTCCATTTTGGTTTCCGTGGATTGATAAAAGAGTATCGCATTTTCATCTCTTCGCCTGGGAGGGACGTAGAATGTATGCAGTTCCTGCACATTATGGGTATCAATCACGTCAAGCTCTTTGTAATGCTCTTGTGGAACCATGGCAATTTGCAAATTCCGATCATCGCCAGCGAAGGTTTGTATTGATGGCCGAACAGAAAATATAGCATTGACCTCATCTTCCGAGTCGCTGCCGAAGACCAGAATAGGGGTGGACGGCCCGGCTTGTTGCATTGGGGCGGCCCTGAATAAACTATTTCTTCTTCTTCCTCGGTATCACTCCCGAAGATCGGAATAATGGTGATAGCTTTGTTCTTGGTTTATGGCATCTTTCCGTGTCTTCGAAATCTGGTAAGAAGTATTTTGCATCTTCGTACTTTCATACTTCGTTCACGGAGAATGGGTTTAGTTCCCCTGTCACAGTATACTCGAGACTATCCTTGAAATACTTCATACACTGATGCTGTGTAGAAGGGATGATGTTGTACTCGTGTAACCAAGCCATGCCGAGCAAAGCATTGCAACATGTCTTAGCGTCAATGACGTGAAATTTGATGTCCATAACGAGCAGCCCAAAGCGTAACGTCAGTATCACAGACCCGAGCGTCCGTGATGACTGGGAGTCAAAACTGGAGATTGCGATCTTATCACGAGCGAGTTGCTGAAAGCTCATGCAAATTTCCTTCAACACTCTTACATTGAGGAGATTGAAGGAGGACCCATTGTCAACCAGGATCTTGCCGATCTTAATATCATGACAGTATCCGGAGACATAAAGGGGACGGTTATGCTCGCACATCCCGAGGAGGAGATCTTCATCGCCGAAAGTGATGCCAGCCGTGTGCACTTCTTCCAACTCGTCCTTCATCTTTTCTTCGGCGAGGAAAGCTTGGAATTGCTCGGGCTCTTGCAGCGCCTTGATCAAAGAATCTCTTGCCTCTTTAGATAGCAGAAGGGTGTCGAGAATGCTTAGCTGTGAGGGTATCTTCCTCAGGTGTGCCAGACCGTTGTAATCCACTTTGCATTTCTTTGGCGGATCGACGGCTTGGTCATCGAGGGTGATATCTTCAGGGACTTTTTCTTTTCCCTTATCCTTTTTGTTCGACCCCTTGTTTACGGGTCCGAGATTCTTTTTAGGTAATATGCGATTGCGCAACTGAATGTTCTCGCAGCTCTTCGGTTCTTCCTCTTTTCCTAAGGTGGATTCTTTGAAGAGAGAGCCAAGAGCCATTTCTTTTTCAGAATCACTCCCGAAGGTGAGAACTTGTGATCCCCTGCAATCAACCATGTGACAGTTGCTGGGAGCTCTTCCACGTTCGTCTGTTGCATTTTTCCGCTGTCGACGAGCTTCACGCTTCATCCTCTTGAAGTGCTACCTGTGAGCGACATACCCTTGCCACCAAGTTTTAAAGGCGTTGCATTCTTCAGTAGGGTGCGCAATCCTTCGATGATATAAACAGTAATTAGGATGCACATCCTCTTCGTTAAGGTGTATTTCATCAGAAGTGTTTCCTTCGGAGGGTGGCAGCTTCATTCCCATCGATATGGCTTTAGTGAATATTTTCTTCATTTTAAGCCTTCCCTTGTCTGTCGCGGGCATGCCTCGGTCTGGTTGGGGCACTTCAACCCATTCATCCAGTCGCCGACGTTTGGATTTTCCTGTTAGTTAAATGTATGCCCTAGAGGCCATTACTGTACATAGGATGTATATTGTAGTGGATGCTGGGACATATATAGGGAGGACTTTCTTGTTCGACATGATAGTATGCTATCTGGTTACTCTTTACCTTAACGTGTACATTGTCTGTCTCTCTGTTACATGTTGGTAAAGCCCTTAGGATGTGTACTTGACTACCTGGACTATGATGCGGATCATACTAGTGGGGACATGGTAGTCCATAAGTACATCCTTCAAAGTCCCTAGTCGTGGGTGTATCGAGACGGGGCATCGATATACCAGAGTAGACTAGCGTGTACCTTCTCGACCCATACAGATGGGCGATGGATGATCCCATATCCATTGGTGTTTGACATCGGAGATGATATACGGGTGCTCAGTAGAGACTGGGTACACTGGACGGACTCGCCGAGAACTCCCAGATGGTATTATACCTCACGTCAGATGGCAGTTCTCTGGTGACACTGGTATAGAGTAGTCTGTTGACCCGAGATCGTCATAGAGTCTTGTGTGGTTCCCACTGTGCTTTGATTTCCATCTTACCATGTCAAAGAGGGCGTGCAAAACGGTGGTTTTTGGGTACAGTCCCGAGTCACATGGAGGCAATGAGCGATAGGAGGGGATTCGTCTCTCCCGGTATAGGGAGTTGATGTTGCGCTGTGTTCGATTGGCTATAACAGGAAATCCCTGGCCAGGGTTGCTGAGATTTACTGGTAAGTGTTACCAGTAGTTTCTCGAATTGTTATAGACCTCATATCGACACGACTTATCGAGCTATTGGGGTCTGACGTTTACCACCCGTAGGCGAGATATGCGACATATCAGACGATCAGACCGGACTGTACGGTAGTGTTACTGGTTGGATTCACAGGAGTGTGAGCGGGCTTGCTTGTCGATCTTCTGATCGCTCAATACCAGGGTGGCCGTTACGTTTAGCAGACCGCTTGCGGCTTGTGGATGTTTGATATGATCATCATCTGCTGCCGGCGTATTGACGAGTCTTTAGAGTCCTACACAGAGGTTTCTTGGCTCAAGCGAAACGAAATAGGAGCGCATATGAGACATGTGCGGGACCGAGAATAATACCAGTATCCGATACTGTATTCGATTCTCGCGATGTGACATTGATCGGTTATATGCGATATAGCCGGGTTATCGGATCAAGTGTTGATTCGATAAGTTGTTACTAATGATACCTGTCGGTTTTGTGCGACATGACCGGATCATTGAATCAAGTTTTGATTTAAAGATTTAATGCATAATTATATATTTGATATATTACTTTGCATTAACTAGTATCGGTTCACTTTAAGATGGATTTTCTCACTCGGATGTGTGCATTACATATGCGATATGATTTTGTGCACTAGATTGTATCATGTTTGATGATACATACATTTTGGTTAAGTGTAAAGAATTAAACCATGGTTAAGTGGATAATTAGGGTTTTGTTTTTCTTATTAATTTATATATATACATCTATTCTTTTTGGAAAAGAAAAAGAGCATGAGAAAATGGTGACTTTCTTTAAATGCTTCATGAAGCTTCATGAAGTCTTTAACCTTGTAACCATTTTTGTCTCATGCTTAACCAAACCATTCCACTAAACCATGATTGATTCTCTACACCTAACTATGGTTCAATTATGATAAGAATAAATTTCTTTTCTCATTTTTATTATTCATATCATAATAACATTCTTCTTCTTCTTCTTCTTCAAGAAGAGAAACTAAGCTCCATCAATGGTGATTGTTGGAAATGAGTGAGAAATCCAATTCTAAAGTCTACCCACTTCCTATTTCTTCATACTCTACCTCTTGCCAAGTAGTAGAGTGTGTTTCCTTCACAATTTTTTAAGTCTTGGTGAAGGTGGAGCTTGATCTAGCGATGCCTCGACGTAGATCATCTTCGGCATGGACATCGACGACCTAGCTCGCTTATTCTCCGATGAAGTCGACGCTAGAGCCCGGATTCTTTTTGGACAACGGAGAGGACTTCGTTGCGGAGCTATGGAGGTCGAGCACCGGATCTACAAAGGTTGTATTTCTGTATTCTTTATAGTTAAGTTGTTACCTAGTTATCTTTTCGCCTAGAAATCTAGCAAACGATCCGTAGTCGGGTCTCTCGGCACCGTTAATTTTTGAAATTGGCATGTTCGATGCCTTGTGAGACATCACTAGAGTGCCTAGGAACCCTACAGTGGTATCAGAGCCTAGCTAGAGCCTTAGGCGAAGTCCCGACGGAGTTTGAAATCCGAACGAACCCGTAACCCATATTCAAAAATGCTCTCTGTCCAGATTTTAAAAATGTGGATTTTTCAAGATTAAAAATATCCAGAAAATCAAGCAGGGTTTTTTATGAAATACTGTGAAAAACGGAGACTTAACGCCGTCATAACGCCGCGGAACCGCGGCCTAAGACCACGTGGTGCGGCGGTTCCGCGGCCGTTTTGCTGACTCGTTGACTCCTGTTGCACAGTAATTCCTATTTTAATATTCTGAGTTTTCTGGGAATTTTAATATGCAGTAAACAGTTGAGCATTTTTGGGTTGTATTGGGAATCAAAGATTCGATCGGGGTTTCAAATTTTGTCTGTGTGGCTTTCCGGATAAATTTTAGAATATGTTAAAAAGTTCGACCGGATATAAATACCCAATTTTTCCCCTGTCGGGAAATTTCCAAGTGTTGGATTTTTCCGAAGTTTAACGACGTTCTAAGTAGTGCAAGTAACGCGATGGACCCTCTAGAAGACAACAAACCTTAACTCGATTATGTGACCGTCTTAAACTGCCCTTTGAACTTTCGGGTTTGGGGCAGTACGGCGTGCCACATGTGAGGCGTTGGCTTGACCCTTCTACGGCTGGACCGTTGGTACTGAGGCACGAACTGAATGTTGTTAGACTTGTTTTATGTGTTGATCTGTATCGGGAAAACTTGGGTGTTCGATTGTTCGATCGAAAAGTTTAACATTTTCTGTTTATCTGGAATGGGATACAATAATTGGAATTCACAAAAGTTATGTGATAACTGAATGAATGTTACAAACATAGCAGTTTAGTCTCACTTGATCGGTTGCCACGGAATTTTGATGCGATCAAAAGTCCGTCGCAATCACGTAGCTTACGCGGATATTCGCCGGACAAACTTAATAGATAGCTACATCCCATAGCCCCGACCAAGTGACTGTAGGAGAACCCCGTCGCCGAAAGCATCCGTTCGGGTGCTCGCGGCAGCGGTGTTCCGCCTTGGTGCACTTCGTCGACGGTATCGGGGGTGCGGCCGCCTACTAAAGTTTGCGACGAGTATTCGATCAGACTGTAGGGAATCTTGTTGAATTGCCCGACTCGATATTGAAAAGTGTTTTCGATAATGAGACTAAAATGCGGGGTTTATAACTGTTAGGCATGCGATGTCTAAGGTATTCATTTGGTCAGGCATGCGATGTCTGAGGTGGTTGCGGATTCCAACTGTTGTAGTTTTACACTTTCTTTTCTATGACCGTAAGTGTAATATGTGATATCGCTGGTTTCGTTGCTATATGTCAACGACAATTGGGATGCGCATATTTACTTACGTTGATGACATGTGATGTTATATGTTGCTGGATATGTTATATTGGATCGTCGTGTTTGAATAGCCGGGGTTTTTTATGTGAGATGAGTGTTTTTCATTTTCATTCATGTAAAAACTTGTATGTAATATTCTTTTATTGGGGCACTTCCAGGTAGCGGAAGTTGTCACCGTTTGTATATTATTTACTTTTCCGCACTAGGATAGACCCAAGGAGGAGGGCACAAGTAACCGGGTTCTGGAGTCCAGTGGGAGACCAACTCGAGGAGTCGAGTCCGGGTCTCCTAACTCTAGAATTGGTAGGGTTGCTTGCTGTCTCGTAGGGGTCTTGGGGTGTGGGTTTGGCTATTCATCTCGACCGTGGAATCCGTGTTTTGTACTGGCTCGTATTGAAAACACGGACGTCCTAGTATATCCAATATTTCATATGATTCTTCTGCTGCGATATCTATGATGTGATCATGTGATGTTCTATGATAGATACAGTATATAGTATATATGATATATTATATAGATGTTACTTATGTTTTACACCCGCACTAGCCCTTCCCCGCTCTGCCGTTAGTTACCTAACCTAACGGTGCACGAGAGGACATCGAGGCGAATGCGGATGGCATAAGTGTACGTCGTATTTATCTGTGATGTTTAGGTATTTAAATGATGGGACTTCATTAATATGATTAATGAAATAAAAGAAACCTAAGATGTTGTAGAATCGAATTTCAAAATAAAACAGGTAGCTATAGTTCTTGCTTTGCACAGCGGTATATATGATATATCCTGCACCTTATTCGATGAGGAAAGGACCGAGATCCCTTCACCGGGAGTGACTCCTTTAGCAATAACTGGCAGATGCTACACACTCGGTTTGTCTTTTGATTGCTTTAAAGAGTTTTTGCTTTGCACAGTGATATATATGATATATCCCGCACCTCATTCGACGAGGAAAGGACCGATGATCCCTTCACCGGGAGTGACTCCTTTAGCAAAACTAGAAAAGCCTCAAAGACACTCCATTTCAAAATTCATTCGATCCTACAACGATATCAAGTTCATTACGCAATAGGTTTTCAGAAAAACCTGTCGTAGCCCTCCGTCATTTCAGATAAGTGGTAGTTAGTATTCGTGCTACGTTTGTTGGCCTGCGTCAGGGCGTAGTGTGCGGTAGCTAACTAGTATTTATCTGCTTATGCATATGATGCAGACTGGATTAGGGTAGTCGTGCGACTTTGTTGGCCTGCGTCAAGGGTCGTGCGGGTGGGTTTAATTCAATCAGGAAATGATGGGTTGAACTTGACTAGCGGACTATGGTTTGTTGGCCTGCGTCAAGGTCATAGGACGCTAGGAGCAAAATTATCGGGAATTTCAAGTGTTGAAATTTGCAATGAGATTGCATACCTTCTATGAGATAGTTGGATCCCGATACCCGCTGCGAGTAATTGTTACTCCTGGGAGAGTTTTACACATTACAATTAGCCGATCAAGTAGGTGTCTAGAAAGGTGTTAACGAGGTTACGCCTCTGGGAAAATGAGGTTTACATTAATTAGGTCCGTGCGAAAGCACGTGGCACCTCCCTCAAAGTACCGACATTGGCCTGGCTGAAAGATTGGCGAACTTGTAGTGTGTAATTAATCCCGGCTAGTTTTTCCTTTTAGGGTTTGAAGGAAGATTTGATAAAAAGCAGTGGGAGCCATCCTGATTAGATAAAATAAAAACCAATCTATTCTTGCAAGAGCGCACGCTGAGTGTTTTCTTCTCTCTCTCTCCAGGTAGCGACCATATCACGCCTTAATCAAGATAATAATACGGATTATTGACCGAACCCGCTTGTTATACTAAGCTGGGGAACGTTGGTCCCGCTCCGACTTATAATTGTTATAAGACAGAGCTGGAAATTGGGGAATACCAGATTTCCCGTGCCGCCCAAACGAAGAGAGTGCATGTTGATGCATCATCTTCGGGTGTGTTCATTATACAGAACTGTTTCTCAGTATCCTCTACATCCTTGGTATATGATACCGGATAAGGATCCCAGATATGTAATATGTTACATAGGGCTACAAAAGGGTAGAAAAACTGAGAACGGGTGATAAGTTTCATGAGGCAGAAAACGGGGCAAGAGTTGCAGCCAAGTCAGTTGGTCACTGTCACCCTGTATTGTAATACATTGATTCTGAACAAATGCTATTAGATACCGAACCTGATATACAAAATCATATCAGTCTCTTTATTAGTAAAGAAATGATATAATTTTGTATTGTTGGATAATGTTTTGAACATTTCCTATATCAAAAGTTGATCGGTTCAGGCACGTTGTCTAAAATCATTAACGTTCTAAATCAAACTACAGTTCCTAGTATACAGAACACACACAAGAGGAAGAGTTCAGAAATGAACGAATTCTTCTTGAGGTATTATAGACTAGGTCAGATCAATGTGACCCGACTAGCTAGAGTTTCATAAAGATGCATATTTAAATTAGTTTGAATTTACATCTTGTGAAACTTGCCAGTCATGTCACAAAGATAAGATGACCATAGCTCTGTTTACTGGAAACAGAGAAAGAGTTAGTGAACTCTTGGGATGATACTTGATGATGTATGTAAGGTCCCCTGTCTACACATGCCAAGACTGGTTCTTTATACTTCATTACGTTCTCTGATGATCTCTCAAGATTCAGACATATGTTCCTGTTGAAACACAAGTCCGAACCTT
This sequence comes from Agapanthus africanus, assembly GCA_030015575.1. Lineage (NCBI taxonomy): Eukaryota > Viridiplantae > Streptophyta > Magnoliopsida > Asparagales > Amaryllidaceae > Agapanthus > Agapanthus africanus. Next base: position 228,376,020 of record JASDDO010000004.1, on the reverse strand, counting down.
TTGAGATATTCACAGAATATAAGATAGAAGTAGAGAACCAAAATACGGGTATAAGTATTATGTCCTTTGATGTGATCAAGGAGTAGAATACTTGGGCATGGAATTCCTGGACTATTAGAAAGGAGAATGAGATTCTCTCTCAGAATTACTCCTCCGTATACACCATAGCACGATGGTATATCGGGGCGGAGCAGATACACCCTATTTGATATGGTGTGCTCTATGATGAGTACTACTGAGTTACCTTTTTCCTATTGGGTGTTATGCACTTGAGAAGTTGAATACCTATTGAATAGGGTTCCAATCAAATCAGTTGCCTACCGCTTCATATGTGATATGGAATGGGAAGAGCCCATATCTTAAGTTAGTTAAGATTTGGGGTTGTCCAGCCTATGTCTAAAAGCAAAATCTGGACAAGTTCGAGGCAAGGTCTGTTAAGTAGAACTGGAAAGGTTCCAGCTAAAGGATTCAGTAGATACCAACGAACCTCAGCTTCTCCGCCGATCTAGTAGGGTTCCTCGCCCACCTGAGAGATACTTCGGTTTCTCTATGACAGTGGGAGCGAGGATTGCATCATGAGATGATGACCCAACTAGTTTCGAGCTGGCCATCAGGAGTGTGACTCTATAAGAATGGCTGGATGCTTAGCGATCTGAGATGGAATCCTTATACGCCAACAAAGTATGGACTTTAGTTGCTATATCTGAAGGGTTAAATCCCCATCAGGAGCAAGTATATCTTGAGAAGATTACTTGGTGTACGTGGAAAAGTTGAGACTTTCAAAGCAAGACTTGTTAAAGGTTTTCGTCATTGACCAGGCGTGGATAATGATGAAACCTTTTCAGTACCTATGCTTAAGTCCATCCAGATACTACTTGCCACGGCTACATACCATGACTACGATATCTGGCGGTTGGGTGCCATGACTGCTTTTCTAAATGATGTTTTAGAAGAGTGCGTCTATAAGTACACAGCCAGAGGGCCTCGTAGACAGTGGGAGCAGCGGAAACGTGTGCAAGATGTTTTATATGATAAAGCAGGCATCGCAGAGTTGGAACATCTGTTTTGATGGATTAGTCAAACAGTTTGACATCATCAAAATGGTAGATGAACCTTGTATAAACAAAAAGGTAGTAGGGATTATGGTGACGATCCTCGTAGAGTACGTGGATGACATACTCTTGATAGGGAAGGAGTTTCCTATGCTACGCTCGATCAATCTCCGATTATCACAATGATTCTCCATATAGGATCAAACTGATACCTCCTATATCCTGGTTTTTGGATCTATGAGATAGATCTAATTGGATGTTAGGACACTCACTAGAAGTAGTGAGGTGGTATCAATCGATCCTGGGGAGAATCACTGGAAGTGTTCCAGAGTGATAAAGACGACTGAATGTCAGTCGCGGGCATTGTCTTTACCCTCAGTAAAGGGACGGTATGTTGGAAGAGTTCCAAGCTAGATACTGTGACATACTAGACGATAAAGGCTGGATACATCGCTACTTAAGATGCTACCAAAGAAGTTGTTTGGGTGTATATTGGTTCATGAGATGAACTATGTTCCTCCCATTGTGTGACAATGGAGTTGTGGCTTATGCCAAGGAACGCCGTTCCCATCAGTGATCCAGACTTATTCTAAGGCAGTATCACCTGATCATGGAGATGGTTGATCTCCAAGGTGATCGAGGCAAGGAGAGCAGACTTAGAGGATAACGCAACGGATCCACTCACGAAGGCCTATTCCCAGAGAGAGACTTTTATGGGATGGTTGAGTATGAGATACTACAACCACTGCTACAGATGGCCCTAGTGCAAGTGGGAGATTGTTAGTTATATGTAGGCCCTAGAGGCCATTACTGTACATAGGATGTATATTGTAGTGGATGTTGGGACATATATAGGGAGGACTTTCTTGCTCGACATGATAGTATGCTATCTGGTTACTCTTTACCTTAATGTGTACATTGTCTGTCTCTCTGTTACATGTTGGTAAAGCCCTTAGGATGTGTACTTGACTACCTGGACTATGATGCGGATCATACTAGTGGGGACATGGTAGTCCATAAGTACATCCTTCAAAGTCCCTAGTCGTGGGTGTATCGAGACGGGGCATCGATATACCAGAGTAGACTAGCGTGTACCTTCTCGACCCATACAGATGGGCGATGGATGATCCCATATCCATTGGTGTTTGACATCGGAGATGATATACGGGTGCTCAGTAGAGACTGGGTACACTGGACGGACTCGCCGAGAACTCCCAGATGTTATTATATCTCACGTCAGATAGCAGTTCTCTGGTGACACTGGTACAGAGTAGTCTGTTGACCCGAGATCGTCATAGAGTCTTGTGTGGTTCCCACTGTGCTTTGATTTCTATCTTACCACGTCCAAGAGGGCGTGCAAAACGGTAGTTTTTGGGTACAGTCCCGAGTCACATGGAGGCAATGAGCGATAGGAGGGGATTCGTCTCTCCCGGTATAGGGAGTTGATGTTGCGCTGTGTTCGATTGGCTATAACAGGAAATCCCTGGCCAGGGTTGCTGAGATTTACTGGTAAGTGTTACCAGTAGTTTCTCGAATTGTTATAGACCTCATATCGACGCGACTTATCGAGCTATTGGGGTCTGACGTTTACCACCCCTAGGCGAGATATGCGACATATCAGACGATCAGACCGGACTGTACGGTAGTGTTACTGGTTGGATTCACAGGAGTGTGAGCGGGCTTTCTCGTCGATCTTCTGATCGCTCAATACCCGGGTGGCCGTTACGTTTAGCAGACCGCTTGCGGCTTGTGGATGTTTGATATGATCATCGTCTGCTGCCGGCGTATTGACGAGTCTTTAGAGTCCTACACAGAGGTTTCCTGGCTCAAGCGAAACGAAATAGGAGCGCAAATGAGATATGTGCGGGACCGAGAATAATACCAGTATCTGATACTGTATTCGATTCTCGCGATGTGACATTGATCGGTTATATGCGATATAGTCGGGTTATCGGATCAAGTGTTGATTCGATAAGTTGTTACTAATGATACCTGCCGGTTTTGTGCGACATGACCGGATCATTGAATCAAGTGTTGATTTAATGATTTAATGCATAATTATATATTTGATATATTACTTTGCATTAATTAGTATCGGTTCACTTTAAGATGGATTTTCTCACTCGGATGTGTGCATTACATATGCGATATGATTTTGTGCACTAGATTGTATCATGTTTGATGATACATACATTTTGGTTAAGTGTAAAGAATTAAACCATGGTTAAGTGGATAATTAGGGTTTTGTTTTTCTTATTAATTTATATATATACATTTATTCTTTTTGGAAAAGAAAAAGAGCATGAGAAAATGGTGACTTTCTTTAAATGCTTCATGAAGCTTCATGAAGTCTTTAACCTTGTAACCATTTTTGTCTCATGCTTAACCTAACCATTCCACTAAACCATGATTGATTCTCTACACCTAACTATGGTTCAATTATGATAAGAATGAATTTCTTTTCTCATTTTTATTATTCATATCATAATAACATTCTTCTTCTTCTTCTTCAAGAAGAGAAACTAAGCTCCATCAATGGTGATTGTTGGAAATGAGTGAGAAATCCAATTCTAAAGTCTACCCACTTCCTATTTCTTCATCCTCTACCTATTGCCAAGTAGTAGAGTGTGTTTCCTTCACAAGTTTTTAAGGCTTGGTGAAGGTGGAGCTTGATCTAGCGATGCCTCGACGTAGATCATCTTCGGCATGGACATCGACGACCTAGCTCGCTTATTCTCCTATGAAGTCGACGCTAGAGCCCGGATTCTTTTTGGACAGCGGAGAGGCCTTCGTTGCGGAGCTATGGAGGTGGAGCACCGGATCTACAAAGGTTGTATTTCCGTATTCTTTATAGTTAAGTTGTTGCCTAGTTATCTTTTCGCCTAGAAATCTAGCAAACGATCCGTAGTCGGGTCTCTCGGCACCGTTAATTTTTGAAATTGCCTTGTTCGATGCCTTGTGAGACATCACTAGAGTGCCTAGGAACCCTACATTTCCAAATATGGCCATTTCACGCTCTCGATCAGCCTTGCTTTTCAGCAGAGCTTCGTTCAGGAATGTATCAATCATCACGTCTGACGGTCCTAGGAGCTCTGATTCCGTATCTGCTCCCAGTTTCTCTGTGTCATGAGCTTCTTCACCGTCTATCGACGAGTGAGAGATTATAAAGAAGCTTGCCACTAAATCCTCAAGTTCTTCTGACGAGTCTTCTCCATTGTCATCATCTCCATCCTCAAGGACATGGCTGAGAAATTCTTGGAGTGTGACTGGGGTCCGCGCCTTCTGGTTATATTCTTCCAGCGCGTCAATATGTTTTTGCAGGTCCGTGCGCTTGTCATCAGGCTTCATGGGCTTTTTGGTCTTTTTCTTCTTCTTCGAAGACTTTAACGGCTGGGTGTGGGCGCTTTGGCTATCACCACCAAGTTTTGGCGTCGGGCGCGGCTTCAGCATTCCTTCGATGATATCGGGTTCTAGCTGATTTTTCAACCTGATCGCTGGACATGCTTGGAGATCCTTCAACATTCTTTTCATTTTGGCTGAAAGAGCGACCTCCTATGGAGCTTCTTAGACAAAAGAGCACGATGCCCCCAGTGTGTCCCTCCTTTTAAGAGCATGCAGTTGAGGCAGGCTTACTTTCCAATTCTCGGACAGGGCAAATTTTCCCTGTTGGTATTGATCTTCAATCCAGTCTTTAAAAATGAAGCAATCTTCAATTGGATGGCCTGTCGCTTGGTGATAGGGGCAATAATTGGGATTATAAGCCTCAATAGGTTGCAATGGGCGTTTTGGATTCGGCAAATTGATGAGCCTGTTGCGCACCGCTAGTTCGAACAATCTCCTCGTTTTGTCCCGGGGAAACGAATAAGGATGCTTCATTTTCTCATTAAAGAATCGCCGTCTCTCGTCTAGGCGATCAGTTAGTTTTGGGCCACTGGGCTGCTGTTTCCCTTTCCCTTTTTCATTCCGTGGTTCCGGCTTCGAAGAGGAAGGCCTGTGGCCCATCTGGTCCATTTGGGCCAACTTGTCAATCAAGGCCTCGAAAGTAGTTGGCTTGAAGAACATCATGAATTGTGAAATGGTCGCTTGAGGGTCAAAGGTCCCTATGAACATGCCTACCGCAGGCGCCTCCTCGATGCGCTGCTCGCACTTCGTCCATAAATTCCGCCACCGTATCGCGTACTGAACCCATGTTTCTCCAGGCTTCACCCTGGCATTGATCAATGTCGTGATTGGGGTGCGTTCGCTAGCACTTGCAAAACGCTGGGTGAATAGCAACTCCATCTCTGCAAATGTCTTGACAGAGTCATTTGGGAGTTCGGAATACCACTCGAATGCTGTCTCCGACAAGTTGCCAATGAATTGGAGAAGCAGTAGCTTATCGTCACCTCCGATGTTGCCGCACAAGGCTTTGAATTGAGCGACGTGCTGATGCGGATTTCCCGTCCTATTATATACATGGAATTTGGGGATCGTGTATCCCGGAGGGTACTTTATTTGTTCATACCAACCCGGATAGGGTCGTGAAGTTTTAAAAATTTGCCCAGTCGCTTCATTCTCCTAATGAATTCGTATCTGCTGAGCGATGTAATCATCCAGGGCGGCTTTTGAGATGGTCTCCTCCTTGGATGCTGACAGAGCCGACAGAGGATTTGATGTCTCTCCTCTATCATCTTCAATTATTACTGGAGGGACTTCGGCTGGAGGGTTCGGCTGGATCATCATGCCCACCATATCTTGTAATAGAAGGGTCATTTGTTTTATATTGGCCGCTTGTTCCGCGGCCTCTTTGTCCTTCTTCTCAAGCATTCTCCGAAGGAATTCAGCATCAGTTTCCTGCTCATGGCGCTGCTCCGAGGATGTCTCCGGGCTTGCTTTCGGTCCCGTAAGTGCAGCCATAGCTGTTAGCATTTCTTGGAGCTTTTGTTGTTGTTGCTCCTGAACCTTAGTCACTGATCGAATAAGTTGTTGATGACCTGTGGAGATACGGCTATCCACTTTTCTGGATGCCATATAGACAGTATGCACCACCATGCCCCCAGACCTAAGGCGTTTGGGTTCAGTGGTCTTGTGATTCATTGCAGACTCCGGGATTTTCTCCAGCTTTCTCCTCTTGGGGGCGGTCGAAGTTGAGGAGGCCGTTGCAGTGGGCACCCAAGTAGCCGTCGCCTTCTATGCCTTAACAGGGTAGTCCTCTTCTTGCTAAACCTTTATCTTTTTCTGTCGGCGGGAGTAATTTGGATCAATTATAGAGTCTTGGACTTGATGCCAGACCTTATAAACTTTGGAGGACTGCCGCTGAGGGGGATGCTCCGGCTTCGCCTTTGTGATCTTTTCAAGAGGCGGAGGAGACTTTTTTAGCACAGTAGTTGGCGAATTCCTGCGCACCTTGTTAAGTAGTTCAAAGCTGTTCCCAGTTAGAATAGCAGCATAAACTTCTACCATTGGAGCTGGCGGAGTCAGTCCAGAAAGGGAATTGCCCCCAGCTTTCCTTACTCGGCGCCAGTGGCGATGTCGAGCATGTCGTGCGGCCGGGATCACCTCCACTGTTGGATGAGCTTCTTCATGCCCCCTGCTTTGAGGAGAGACTGTTATTAGTGGTAGCCTGTCGAAGACTGACACCCGTTGAGAGGAGGTAGTCAGTCTTGTGAAGGCCGACTTTCGAATAGAGGAAACAGCCTTCATGACTTTGTCTGCAACGGGAGCTGAAACAGTCAGTCTTGTGAAGACCGACCCCTTAGCAGGTGAAGCCGCCTTAGAGACTTCAAGAGCAGGAATGGCTATCCGCTTTGGGATAACCTCTTCAGAAAATGCGGGCTTCTTCATGGGCCTATCTGAGCTTCGGCCCAGTCTGTTGAAAACTGAGGCAGTGGACTTGGACAACCCGTTGAGAGAGGACGCAGTAGTTGTGAGCCGATCAAAGATCGTCTTCTTCATAGCTTCTTAGGATGGTAGTGGTGTGTTGAAGCTTATGGGTGGGATCATGGTCCCGACGAAGAAAAGCCCAGAGGTGGTTTGGGTCATTTATTCCACCGGCATTGTGAAAAGGGAGCCCTCTTGGGGCCTGTAGGTTACTCCTCCAGATGAGGCGGAATGGGAATTGCAGCTGGAGCAGTTAGAGGCCATTGATGTTCTCTTTTCTGTATGGGAGCAAAATCAAATCTTATTACCTCGAACCCAATGGCAACCATATTAAATAGTGATTCGTTCGCGAACACGACACACGAAGTGTGGAGTGGAAAGAGGAAAAGATCCCATCGGGCATGCCAGAGTCTGTTCTCCGCCGAACACAGAGACGCGACCGCGTAGGTCCGTCTTGCCTGAATATCGAGGGAAGATGCTATTTGGTGCTATCCGTCTACCTCTCCGAAGATGCCAAGTTGATTTATGACACCATGTATCAAAGGTTTAAACGGATGCGGCCGATGTAGCAGACTTTGTCAGATTCCCCCTCATTTGAGGGGTATTTAATTGTGGGGGCGCTCTTCCCTGCAGGCGCAAGCCCATGCAGTTAATTATGCTACAGCATCACGGTAACCACTTTCTCCTTCTCCAGATGGTCACTTCGTGTCGTGTGTGTTTGTTTTGTTTTTGGTTGCCCGTGGATTGTATACGGAGACTAATTTATGTTGCCGCCCGTAGGACGTGGATTAGTCCAAATCTGTATTTTCTTAGATTTGGGTTTTGGGTTGGGTTTAAGGATACGTTAGTCTCATTTGAGACTAAGATCAACATAAACGTATGTTAAGAATACGTTAGTCCAATTTCAGACTAAGATCAACTTAACGGGATCGTTTAGATCCAACAAAAGAGCATTCGGGCTCTATTGTTTAGTTTAGGGACATTACGGTCGATTACCAGTTTAAGGACATGGTGGTCCAAGGTTAAGAACATCATGGTCCATGGGTTTAAGGACCCCACGGTCCGAGGTTGAGGACATCATAGTCCAAGGTTAAGGACATCATAGTCCATGGGCTTAAGGACCCTACAGTCCGAGGTTATGGACATCATAGTCCATGGGCTTGAGGACCCCACAGTCCGAGGTTATCGACATCATAGTCCTTGGGTTTGAGGACCCCACATTCCACAGTTTAAAGACGACAGTCTATAAAGTTTAAGGACATCATAGTCCATGAGTTTAAGGACCCTACGGTCTATGGGATGATTGGTTATCGAGACCCGTCACCTCTCTGAAGACGTTGAAGGATTACAACGACAAATATCAAAGGAGTGAAGAAATTTACCATTGAACCAATGTTGATTGGGAAATCTGTAGTCCAATTTGGAACTAAGATCAATTAATTAGATTATGAACACATGGGCTCAGTTAAATTTGAAGTGAGCGCTTATGGCCAACTTGGGCTAAGTCCAATTAGGTTTAAAATGTTAGACCTTTGTTGGGACTGTTGAACATTTGTGTGGGCTCAGCTCCCCATTACTTAGCAATGCTAAGCTTTGGTTTGGGTTCTGACCATATTTTTATCTCTTGTTGAGTGCTGAGCACTCATATGCCATATAAGATGATCAATCTTGGAAGGCAAGGATGTATTTGAGGTTCAGTCAAGAGGGAGTCTTGCCTTTGGAAGACATAGCCGATTTGGGATAAGATTATTTTGTATATAATGTTAAACACTAGCACATATCTGGCGGTCACGTGTTCCCACGTGATGCATAATGTTAAACACTAAGGATGAAATGCTTAAATTGCGTTAAACACAAAAATTGAAGCGCTCACGTGGGGTCACGTGAGACGCCCTACGATTGGGTCAAGCCTCCCTTATTTTATTCTCAGAGTAAGTGTTAAATACTTTTAGTCTTCAAGGCCATCACGTGTGGGAACGTGATGGGCATCCATGCACTGGATATTAAAAGGATTTGCTAAGGGTCACGTGGGGACATGTGAGGGCGCTTATGCATTGGATTTTAATTCTTCAGTTCTTTCCATCTTCTCTTTTTTAAAGAGGTGTTTGTCAGGGGTCACGTGGAGACACGTGAGGGCGCCCAAAGTCTATTCTGCCTTTACTTTTGAGAAGTTTTTTCAAGGGTTACGTGAGAGCACGTGACCCGATCTCATTCATTCTTTTTTGGCCATTGAGGGAAGGGTCACGTGTTGCCACTTGATCAGGTTTGGTACTTGATCTTTTTACATGCATGAAAAGCCCCTTATTTAAGAATTAAATTCTATTATAGGGTTAAACTGTCATTTTATTTAGACGAATTAAATTCCTATATATTTGGAAGAATTAAATTCATTAAACCCAATTCTCTCTCTAAGTTTTGGATCTGCATGGCAGAATCTCCCCGATGAGAATTAAATTCTCAACTTATGGGAAGTTCTGCTTCTGCAGATCTTCAACTATAGGAAGAACTAAGTTCTTACACTAAGGGTTAAACACTATTTTTGTTGGAGTAATTAAATTCATATGTGTTTTGTGGGAGATTATAATTCTCTGAACTTAGATTCTCCCCTAAGTTTTAGATCTGCTTGGCAGAATCTCCCCGATGAGAATTAAATTCTCAACTTATGGAGAGATCCGCTTCTGCAGATTTTGTCATGACCCAATGTTCGGCCCGTGACCGACACTTAACCACGTAACGTCTACAGGCGCAACGCGACTAAGTAAGCCGAAACCCAGAAATCAAAACCATGAAAAGTAATGAGTGTTAAAACATTTAATGGAAATATTTGTTAAAACATTTAGAAAACCTTAATAATTTAGTAAAATTCTTTAAAGTTTAAGTTGTTTTCTTTTAAAAATTTCGGCAGCATTTCCTTTGCAAAACTAGCCCCGAAATCGGGTACAAGACAAGATATAAATAAAGATGACATATAATATGAATGAAGCGTCCCAAACGGGAGCAATCACGCCCAACGGCGGAAACAATCATCACATTAATAATATACGACGCCTTAGCGAAGAAATGAGCAATATAAGTGAAAACAAGTACCATGAAAGAAAAAACTGCATAAATAAAGTCGGCTCACACGAGCTCGACACCAGAGTACAAAATAATATACATCGTCCTCACAACTGGTCTCTAAGTCAATACATGATTAGTAGATGGAGAGTACTAGATATAACAGTGTATACAACTGGAAAATAAAAGGATACCGCAAAAACCCACCTAATAGCAAAAGGGCTCACGCGCCAACTGCAGTGGTATCCGTATCAAAAGATATCAGAAAATAGCCCTGCCGCAACTACTCTGAAGGGCAACCTGCAAACACTGTGGCACAACGATGGTGAGTTGCTAACTCGTGAATAGTATATAACATATAAAGGTAATCGCGAGTATGCACGTACTGCGATACTCTAACCTATGCCAACAGATAACATCTATATGATGAGCTGGGTGCGCAATAATCATGCAACAAGTGCGATCTAATGACATCTCTATATGATGAGCAGGGTATGAGATAATCATGCATAGCAAATGTAATCTAATAACATCTATATAGGATGAGCAGGGTATGCAATAATCATGCATAGCAAGTGCAATCTAATAACATCTATATAGGATGAGCAGGGTATGCAATAATCATGCATAAGTACTCTATCAGGTAATATAGATACTGGATGAGATGCATAAAATTGAATGCTGAGCATGGGAATAAATAGCATCTACACGGAATGTCAACGTGGAAAATAACCGGTGCCCATCAATGCACCCAAATCCCAGTAAAAACTCAGGCGTCGTCACTCTAATCGGCCATAAAATCCTGTGAATCTTATGGAATCGTGAGTGCCCAACATCGGCACTCGAAATATCATAAAATAATCGTGTCCAGCATCGACACGCAAATCCTCATGTGTCGGGCTCCGTGTCCGGATCGGCCCACGGGTTCCGTCTGCGGAATCGGCCCTTGGCCCCGGCAGTACGGGTCGGCCCGTATCCATCTCTCAACTCTGGTCAGTATCCTCCGGATAACCGCCAGGTCCCACCAATCACCGGTAGGTAGTAGTCCCTCCGCCGGGCTCACCGTCTAACCATACGAGTTTTCTTTCCCCGGGGTACCATACCGGGTCCACCATGTACCCGCAGACAGTGCCTACCACTCCTCGAATCGGGTATAATCACACAAGCTCTCAAGAACCGAGAAAACTCATGGTGGACGCACTGAAATAACATATCAAGAGAAACCGGGTTTTTAAAACAGTGCGTATTTTCTTAAAATAATACCTCGGTTCTCAAATCCAAAAATCACAAGAATCCAAAACTCAATGTGTAAATCCATGCAATGTGTCGTATGACACTAAGAGTAAAAGGGGAGACCGCTCGTTTAAAATAGATCCAGTTTTGAAAATATCTCATGCGATCCCCATTTTCTAGAAATCAAGCCAATATCATCCATGTATGTGACATATGTATGTATATAGGTATGGTTGTGCATGTAGATATATACGCAAATATGAGTGTGCCAATGTATATGTGCACTAGTATGGGTATATAGTGTGCATGTGCGCAAGTATGAAGATATATCAATGTATATGTGCACCAATACGTATATATAGTGTGCATGTGTGCAAGTATGAAGATATCAATGTGTGTATGCACCAATATGAATATACATAGTGCATGTGCGCAAGTATGAGGATATGAAGTATGTAAGCACTACTATGAATAAACAGTGTGCATGTGCGCAAGTAGGGATATATCAATGAATGTATGCACTAATATGAATATACAGTATGCATGTGCTTAAGTAGGGATATATCAATGAATGTATGCACTAATATGAATATATGGTATGCATGTGCGCAAGTAGGGATAGATCAATGAATGTATGCACTAATATGAATATACGGTATGCATGTGCGCAAGTAGGGATACATCAATGAATGTATGCACTAATATGAATATATACAGTGTGCATGTGCGCAAGTAGGGATACATCAATGAATGTATGCACTAATATGAATATACAGTGTGCTTGTGCGCAAGTAGGGATACATCAATGAATGTATGCACTAATATGAATATACAGTGTGCATGTGCGCATGTATGGAGATATCAATGTAATTATATGCCAGTATGCGACAAAGCCATGTCTAATCATCAATGATGAGGTAATCAAAACGATATATAATTCGTAGCAATCCTATAGTGCGAATGTCATGGCAATTACTAATGGTGTGAGTGTAACATACAAATAGTGCTCGTGCTGCTTGAACCGTTAGTGACAGTGCTGTGTTATAGAACTACCATTCTATATGCAACAAATATGGTATGCTACAATAGTATATATCAATATATACGACTAAAATATCCTATCACGCTCTGACGCTTAACGCCAAACGGGCGATTTCCCGGTAGATGTTAAATCTACTCACCTAGTCTCGTGCTAAGCGTAGCCGACCACTTGCTTCCCCTTCTTTGGGGCGTCCGATGTACCCGCCTGCGAAGCTAGAATTTACACAAAGAATACACATAAGAAAATATCTTGCAAAATCGCGATATCGAAACCAAACGAGAAACTCGCATCGCGAATTAAACGCGCGTGTGTCCGATACGCTGAAATGTGTGTATACGCGTCTGAAACTATCCCGACACGTCGCGACACACAGGAACAGTAAACCCACTCACGTATCACACGTGTCGCGCAAACTAAACGTATAGGAAAAACGATATATCGCTCCAGATTTTGACTCAGGTGAAAACTTAAAAAGTTGCATGTACCACAGGCCTTAAAAATACAACAGACACAAACACAACAAACCCAGAAACCCAGATCCCCCATCTGGCCGCAAATTGCGTCCAGAATGAATATTTCGGCGGCCCAGGTTGGGAATTTGGGGCTCGTGCTTCGTTTCTGTTGTCTAGGTCTAGTGTGCATGCTACAGTTATCCCAAATTTTTTCTGAAGCATACGGGTCAACAGCAGATTGCAGAAAGGCTAATAATTACATTAAAACGTTAAATTTACACTAAATGAAACACTATGGTATTTTTGTGAAATCTGGGGTTAAATCTCAGTTTAAAGGGCCTAATAACACTTAGTTAAGCTAGGCTAACCATCAAAATCACCACTTGGCCAAATATCCACACAAATCACCATTTCTAGCACTAAATCTCATATTTAACACTAACCGATGCTAATTAACACATAAGTTTTGTTAGTGTATATGCCCTAGAGGCCATTACTGTATCATACTAGTATGTATATTACTTGATGGAAGCTTGGGATATTCAAATTTGTACAGACAATCTTGCTCGATATAGTAGTATGCTACTTGGTTTGTCTCTGCTTTAATGTGTACATGTGTGTTTCTTAATTATATCACCTATACGCATTAGTAGAGCCCTTAGGATCTTTGCTTGATTACCGGCGTTGTGATGGCGATCACACTCGTGGGGGCTGGGTAATCCACAAGCACATCCTTATACACGTCCCTAGTCGTGGGATTATCGAAATAGGGCATCGATACTCCGGAGTAGACTAGCGTATGCGCTTCTCATCCCAACACGGGAGACGATCTGTCCCACAGCCGTCAGTACGTCGTACTTGAGATAGTATGCGGGTGCTCGTTAGGTTACGAGTATACTGGACAGGACTCGTCGGGAACTGATGGTTGGTATTATACCTATCGTCAGTTATCAGTTCCCAGGTGACATGAGTACAGCTTAGTCCGCTGACTTGACACTGTCACTTCGCCTCGAGTGTGTTCCCACTGTTCTTTGATTACTACCCTACCGAGGCTCTACTGAGTCGTGCAAACAGGCAGTAGTTGGGTGCAGTCCCGAAGCACTTGGAGGCAGTGACGGTTAGACAGGATTCGTCTCTCCCGGTATTGGGGGTTGACATCGCGCTGTGTCTAGGAGAGCCATTACACGAGTAGTCCCTGGCCAGGGCAAGCGAGATATACTGGTAGGTTTCCAGTGTTATCTCAGGGTGTTCTGGGCTTCACTCCGACACGACTTGTACCGCTATTAGGGGACTGACGTTTACCGCCCCCATAGGCCCGCCATGCGATGTATCAGACGAACAGACCGGACTGTACGGAGATTGTTACATACAGGCTCAGTAGGAGTTCGGATGGGTTTACCTCATCGGCCTTCTTATCGACATCTACCTCGGGACCGTTACGTACAGCTAGTACCGCTTGCGGTCTGTGGTTAAACCCACTGCCATCGTAGTATCGAGACTTTAGAGTCCCACATAGAGAGTTTCCCTGCACTGAGCGAAACGTGTAGAGGCCGTATGGTTTTACGGCAGGGCTGCGATCACTTACGTACACTTGTGTGCGTGTGGTGTTCGGGCAGGCAATACTTGTGGGCTTTGGTTTAAGCCGGATCCTAGTATTGCATGGATGGATTTGTTTTTGTCTTCTGCGCATCCGCATTCTACGGAATGCGGATGCAGGTGTGTATGCACAGTTTTTCGGAGCGATGAAGGAGGAGGTGCCTCATCAGGGTTTTGGCAGTTGGTTCGGCCAAAACCGTTATGTGGCAGGCTCATTAGGGTTTTTGACAGTTGATTCGGTCAGAACCATTTTGAGGCGGACTCATTAGGGTTTTGACAGTTCGTTTGGTCAAAACCATTATGAGCCGCGGACATCCTTTACTAATCCTTTTAGTGATAATTTTATGATGGCTAATTGCATTGACCATTTGACCACCATGACCTCTCTTGACTTTTTTGACCGTGTTGACCATTGACTTTCAAGAGGGATCTACACTCTTCTTTTCTTTTTCTTTTTCTTTTTCTTTTTCTTTTTCTATTTTGATTATGATAATGGTCATTTCAATGGTGCAATCAAACTTTATCTTGATAGGATTGGTAGTGATGTTTTAGTGCATTATTGCAACCATGGTTAATTTCTTTAGTTCACAATTTCTTTCTCATTCTCTCTCTTGCCTTTTCAAGTGAGAAGAAAAAGAAATGAACCATGGTTGTTAGCTGGCTCCTCCTTCTTCCTCCTCTTGATTCATCTTTTGATCTCATGTGTTGAGAGATAAAGATCCCACAAAGACAAAACCATTCATCTACCACTTCTACACCACCTAGGGCTTCTAGATTAGCAAACTCTTTGCCCTAGTTACCTCGGCTCGAGCTGAAGCTCGGTGTACATCTCTCAGGTGGATCGTCTTCGACTTAAGGAGGCCGTAGAGGTCACCAAAGTTCGTATCAACCCTCGGAGCAAGCAAGGAGAAGAACAACAAGAAAAGAAAGGAGTTCAAGTTGATGTATAACCCCTAACCGAGTAGATAAATCTCTAGTTAGGTTGCTAGTGTGTTGTTTAGTAAAGATCCGGCTTTTACGGTCCATGTTACCAAGTCCAGAAATTTTTTTGTTTTACCGTTTCAGCAACCCCGAAAGTACCGGGAGAGGTAACGTGGACCTAACTGTGGTATCAGAGCCTAACTAAACACACCCTAGCATGTTAGCAAAGTGTTTAGAATTTCGACCGGACGAAAAACCGCAAAACACCCCGGATATTTCAAGTTTCTGCCGATTTTTTTTCTGTTCAAAAATTAATAAATCATGCACTAAAAATCGGCTCAGGCTTTTTTGAGAACATTGGAGAAAAACGACACCCTAACCGGCTAAAGCGCCGCGGAACTGCGGCCGATTCAACTCGGTTGGGGTTCTGGTTTCCTGCAGTGTTCTTATTTGGCTATTTTGGGATTTTTGGAATATGATTTTTCTGCCCAGATTTTCCAGAAAGCAAAATTTGTTTTTGGGGCTTAAAAATCCGTATTTTTGGTCGATGTTCTATAGACTTTGGCTATTGGTTATATCTGTGATGTTATATGTGTATTGAACGTCTACTAATCGCTATACGTCGATTAGTGGGGGTTATACATATCTGTGATCTGTGTTGTTGATGGTATGTGTATATGAACTCGTTGGATTGTCGCGGATGAATAGCCGGGGTGGATGTGAGATGAGAGTTTCTTTTTCTTTCATTCATGTAATAAATTTGTAAATTGATGTAATATTATTTGTATGGCCGCACAACCGGGTCGGGGTTGTAGCCGTCATTGTATAATTCTTTTTACTGTTTTTGCTCCTAGGATAGACCCATGGAGGGGGTGCACAAACTACCGGGTATCTCGAAGTGCCGAGTGGCCTAATCATGGCGTTGAGGGAGGTTGCTTCGCTTCGGGTACTTGACGGGTAGTTTGCCGCACCCGTAGGGGTCTTGGGTGGGGTATTGGCTATTCATCACGACCGTGTAATCCGCTTTTCGTTGCAGGCTCGAACGAATCGCGGGTTCCTAGTATATCCAAAGTGTTCATCTGTGATCTGGATTGGCTATCATTGCTATATATCTATATATAATAACTATTTAGGCGTTGCTTATGTTTTCAGCCGCGCTAGCCCAGCCCCCGCTCTGTCGTTAGTTAAGTAACCTAACGGGTGATGACGGGGCCCCGTGGCGAATGCGAATGGCATAAGCGTACGTCATATTTTGGTTGTTTTCTGCAATGGTAGGATTTAAATGATGGGACGCATTAAAAGAACAAATGCAAGAAAATAAACCTAAAAGACGTTATTGGAACAATTTTTCAAAAAGTTGTTATTATAGGGGCGTTCACTTTTATTTTGCATCGAGGTATTCGGTTATGAATGCCCAGCACCTCAGTCGACGAGGCAAGGGCCGAGATCCCTTCATCGGGAGTGACCCCTTGGACAAAAGTTTGCGTCAGGGTAATAACTTCATTATAGTCGATTATTCTTGCTTTGCATCGAGGTATTCAGTTTGGAATATCCTGCACCTCATTCGACGAGAAAAGTGCCGAGATCCCTTCACAGGGAGTGACCTCTTTAGCAAAAGTTTTCGCCACTATATTTTCAAAAAACTGTATCACGTTCCTTCAACGATATCAAGTTCATTACGTTAACGGGTTTTCGCCAAAACCTAGTCATAGCCCTCCGTCGTTTCTGATTGATATTGCTTAGTATTCGTGCTACGTATTTCGTGCTCAGCCGAGGCGTAGTGTACGGTAGCTATGTAATATTTGTCCGTAGGATACAAAGTGATTGGTTAGGATAGTCGTGCGGTCATTTTGGCTCAGTCAAGGACTCGTACGGGTGGGTCTAATGCAGTCAAGATAATGACGGGTTGAACTTGACTAGGATCCTTTGATATGTTGGCTCAGTCAAGGTCACTTGGGTCCTAGGGGCAAAAACCACATCGGGAGTTTCTAAAGAAACTGAAACTTGAAGATTTAGCATACCTTCTGGAGTGTGGTGATTAGAGTGGATTCCATCTAGGTTATCACACAATGACAGTTGGATCCCGATCCTACTGATGAGTTGGATTACTCTCGGGAGATTATTTCACTTAACGATCAATGCTATAAACCTAGTAGGTGTCTAGAAAGGTGTTAGCGGGGCTACGCCCCCAGGGAAAAGAGGTTCTTAAATTAAGGAACTTCGCGAAAGCGTTCGAAAACCTCCCTCGAAGTACCGACACTAGCCTGGCTGAAAGGCTAAGCAAGTATTGTGACGTGAGTTAAATCCCGGCTAGTTCTTATTTTAAAAGGTTTTAAGAAAGAATTTGAGGAAACAGTGGGAGACATCCTGGTTAGATAAACTAATAAACCAATCTAATCTTGCAAGAGCGAACGCTGAGTGTTTCTTTTCTCTCTCTCCAGGTAGCAACCATTTCACGCCCTAATCAAGATAATAAAATGTATCGCTTGACCGATCCGAATTCTTATTCGGGGCTGGGGAACGTTGGTTCGGCTCTAACTTGTGACAACAGTCTTAAGTATGAGCAAGGGAAAGGGGATTGTATGGATTCCCAGGATACCCAGTTGAAGAAGAAGCATGGTTTTGCATCAACTTCAGGTGTTCTTGTAATTGAGAACTGTTTTACGGTCAGCCCTACCTCCTGGGGACTTGATACCGGATCAGGATCTCATATCTGTAATTTATTGCAGGGACTGAGAAAAAGTAGGAAAGTTGACCGAGTGATATGTCGCTCAGAGTAGAGAACGGAGCACAAGTTAATGCGGCAGCCGTCGGTGAATATCACCTAGTATTGCCAAATGGCAAGACTATGATTTTTAACGATTGCTACTATGTACCTTCCATGGTTTGCAACATCATATCAGTTTCTTTACTCGATAAAGATGGATATAACTTTGTTCTTGATAGAAATATCATGAACATTTACCTTCATAAGGTACTGGTTGGAGAAGGTACACTGTGTAATGGTATCTACGTTCTAAATCAGAATACAGTTCTCAATGTACAAAACACACGCAAGAGGAAGAATTCAGATACGAATGAATCCTACTTGTGGCATTGTAGACTTGGTCATATCGGAGAGAAAAGACTGAGTAAGTTTCATAAAGATGGACTCTTGGATGCGTTCGAGTTTTCATCTTATGAAACTTGTCAGTCTTGTCTCAAAGGGAAGATGACCAAATCTCCGTTCACCGGACATGGAGAAAGAGCAGCAGAGCTCTTGGGACTCGTACATAGTGATGTATGTGGTCCGATGTCTATACATGCAAGGGGTGGGTTCTCGTACTTCATCACATTCACTGACGATCTCTCTAGGTTCGGATATGTGTATCTGATGAAACACAAATCTGAAGCTATTGAGAAATTCAAGGAATTCAGAAACGAAGTAGAGAACCAGACTGGCAAAAGTATCAAGATTCTCCGGTCTAATAGAGGAGGGGAATACTTAAGCACGGAATTCCTAGATTACTTAAAAGAGAATGGTATTCTCTCTCAGCTTACTCCTCCTTATACACCACAGCACAACGGTGTATCGGAGCGGAGGAATCGTACCCTACTGGATATGGTTCGCTCCATGATGAGTAATGCCGAGTTACCTCTTTCATTTTGGGGACATGCGCTGTTGACAGCAGCATATCTATTGAACGATGTTTCGTCTAAATCTGTGCCTAAAACACCGTTCGAGATATGGAATGGTAATAAGCCGTATCTTAAACGTATTAAGATATGGGGTTGTCCGGCCTATGTAAAAGTACAAAATCCGGACAAACTTCAGGCACGTTCAGTTCTATGTAAATTTGTGGGATATCCTAAAAACTCCACAGGATATCTGTTCTACCACACCGAGGAACAGAAGGTGTTTGTATCTCGCCACGCCACCTTTTTAGAGTGGCAATTTCTTGCAAAAGAAACAAGTGGCAGTTCAGTAGAACTGGAAGAAATTCAGCAACCACAAAATGAAACTGAAGATTTGACAGAACCTCAGAATTCAATAACCCCAGACGAACCTAAGCCACTCCGCAGATCTGGTAGGATTTCTCATCCGCCCGAGAGATACTACGGTTTTCTCATAGACAGGGATCGAGAGGATTGCATCTTGGAAGAAGATGACCCTACCAGTTTCAGGCAGGCCATTATCAGTAGGGACTCTGATAAGTGGCAGGAAGCAATGCAATCCGAAATGGAGTCCATGTACGCCAATAAAGTGTGGACCTTGGATTTTTCTCCACCTGGGATAAAACCCGTTGGATGCAAATGGATCTACAAAAGGAAACTGGGTGTAGATGGGCAGGTGGAAACCTATAAGGCTAGACTCGTTGCAAAAGGTTTTCGTCAAAGACCTGGTTTGGACTATGACGAAACTTTTTCTCCGGTGGCTATGCTCAAATCCATTCGGATCCTACTTGCCATTGCTGCCTTCCATGACTATGAAATCTGGCAGATGGATGTTAAAACGGCTTTCCTAAACGGTAGTTTGGAAGAGTGCGTTTACATGGATCAGCCAGAAGGTTTCGTAGACAGTGGGAGCAGAGGGAAGGTGTGCAAGTTGCTTAAATCCATTTATGGATTAAAGCAGGCATCGCGGAGCTGGAACATCTGTTTTGATGAGGCAATCAAGGAATTTGATTTCATCAAGAACGAAGATGAACCCTGTGTTTATAAGAAGATTGTAGGACGAACTGTCGTATTCCTAGTCTTGTACGTGGACGACATTCTTTTGATAGGATATGACATTCCTATGCTACAATCGGTCAAGCTATTCTTGTCACAAAGGTTCTCCATGAAGGACCTGGGTGATGCCTCGTACATTCTGGGGATCAAGATCTATAGAGATAGATCCAAGAGACTACTGGGACTTTCGCAGTCTAGGTACATAGAGACCGTACTAAAGAGATTTAGTATGGAGGGTTCCAAGCGCGGTAACATACCCGCAATGCAAGGAATTACCCTCTCCAAGAAGATGTCTCCTAAGACTGACGAAGAGAGGATTCGCATGAGCACTACACCCTACGCTTCGGCGGTAGGATCTATAATGTATGCGATGCTATGTACAAGACCAGATGTAGCTTACGCGCTGAGCGCGATAAGCCGGTATCAGTCAGACCCAGGTGAGTACCACTGGACAGCAGTGAAGAACATTCTCAAGTACATGAGAAGGACTAAGGAGATGTTCCTGGTTTACGGTAATGGAGACCTCAGGGTCGAGTCCTTTACCGATTCAAGCTTCCAGAGTGACAAAGATGACAGCAAGTCTGTCTCGGGTTTTGTGTTTACCCTCAACGGAGGGGCGGTATGTTGGAGGAGTTCCAAACAGGATACCGTCGCAAACTCGACGATGGAGGCTGAATACATTGCTGCAAGCGATGCCGCAAAAGAGGCGGTCTGGATGAAGAAGTTCATTAGTGAACTTCAGGTGGTTCCATCTATTGTTGACCCAATACCTTTGTATTGCGATAACAATGGGGCTATAGCTTTAGCGAAGGAACCAAGGTCCCATCAGAAATCCAGGCACATCATAAGGCGGTATCACCAGATCAGGGAGATCATTGATCGCCAGGAGATCGAGGTGCGGAGAGTGGACACAAAGGACAACACAGCGGACCCATTCACGAAGGCCTTACCCCAGACTCAGTTCGAGCGGCTGATCGAGATGATAGGTCTTCGATACGCCAGTACATGGCCTTAGTGCAAGTGGGAGATTGTTAGTGTATATGCCCTAGAGGCCATTACTGTATCATACTAGTATGTATATTACTTGATGGAAGCTTAGGATATTCACAGTTGTACAGACAATCTTGCTCGATATAGTAGTATGCTACTTGGTTTGTCTCTGCTTTAATGTGTACATGTGTGTTTCTTTATTATATCACCTATACGCATTAGTAGAGCCCTTAGGATCTTTGCTTGATTACCGGCGTTGTGATGGCGATCACACTCGTGGGGGCTGGGTAATCCACAAGCACATCCTTATACACGTCCCTAGTCGTGGGATTATCGAGATAGGGCATCGATACTCCGGAGTAGACTAGCGTATGCGCTTCTCATCCCAGCATGGGAGACGGTCTGTCCCACAGCCGTCAGTACGTCGTACTTGAGATAGTATGCGGGTGCTCGTTAGGTTACGAGTACACTGGACAGGACTCGTCGGGAACTGATGGTTGGTATTATACATATCGTCAGTTATCAGTTCCCAGGTGGCATGAGTACAGCTTAGTCCGCTAACTTGACACTGTCACTTCGCCTCGAGTGTGTTCCCACTGTTCTTTGATTACTACCCTACCACGGCTCTACTGAGTCGTGCAAACAGGTAGTAGTTGGGTGCAGTTCCGAAGCACTTGGAGGCAATGACGGTTAGACAGGATTCGTCTCTCCCGGTATTGGGGGTTGACATCGCGCTGTGTCTAGGAGAGCCATTACACGAGTAGTCCCTGGCCAGGGCAAGCGAGATATACTGGTAGGTTTCCAGTGTTATCTCAGGGTGTTCTGGGCTTCACTCCGACACGACTTGTACCGCTATTAGGGGACTGACGTTTACCGCCCCCATAGGCCCGCCATGCGATGTATCAGACGAACAGACCGGACTGTACGGAGATTGTCACATACAGACTCAGTAGGAGTTCGGATTGGTTTACCTCATCGACCTTCTTATCGACATCTACCTAGGGACCGTTACGTACAGCTAGTGCCGCTTGCGGTCTGTGGTTAAACCTACTGCCAGCGTAGTGTCGAGTCTTTAGAGTCCCACACAGAGAGTTTCCCTGCACTGAGCGAAACGTGTAGAGGCCGTATGGTTTTACGGCAGGGCTGCGATCACTTACGTACACTTGTGTGCGTGTGGTGTTCGGGCAGGCAATACTAGTGGGCTTTGGTTTAAGCCGGATCCTAGTATTGCATGGATGGATTTGTTTTTGTCTTCTGTGCATCCGTATTCTACGGAATGCGGATGCAGGTGTGTATGCACAGTTTTCCGGAGCGATGAAGGAGGAGGTGCCTCATCAGGGTTTTGGCAGTTGGTTCGGCCAAAACCGTTATGTGGCAGGCTCATTAGGGTTTTTGACAGTTGATTCGGTCAAAACCATTTTGAGGCGGACTCATTAGGGTTTTGACAGTTCGTTTGGTCAAAACCATTATGAGCCGCGGACATCCTTTACTAATCCTTTTAGTGATAATTTTATGATGGCTAATTGCATTGACCATTTGACCACCATGGCCTCTCTTGACTTTGTTGACCGGGTTGACCATTGACTTTCAAGAAGGATCTACACTCTTCTTTTCATTTTCTTTTTCTATTTTGATTTTGATAATGGTCATTTCAATGGTGCCATCAAACTTTATCTTGATAGGATTGGTAATGATGTTTTAGTGCATTATTGCAACCATGGTTAATTTCTTTAGTTCACAATTTCTTTCTCATTCTCTCTCTTGCCTTTTCAAGTGAGAAGAAAAAGAAATGAACCATGGTTGTTAGCTAGCTCCTCCTTCTTCCTCCTATTGATTCATCTTTTGATCTCATGTGTTGAGAGATAAAGATCCCACAAAGACAAAACCATTCATCTACCACTTCTACACCACCTAGGGCTTCTAGATTAGCAATCTCTTTGCCCTAATTACCTCGGCTCGAGGTGGAGCTCGGTGTACATCTCTCGGGTGGATCGTCATCGACTCAAGGAGGCCGTGGAGGTGACCAATGTTCGGATCAACCCTCGGAGCAAGCAAGGAGAAGAACAACAAGAAGAGAAGGAGTTCAAGTTGAGGTATAACCCCTAACCGAGTAGATAAATCTCTAGTTAGGTTGCTAGTGTGTTTTTTTAGTAAAGATCCGGCTTTTACGGTCCATGTTACCAAGTCCAGAAAAATTTTTGTTTTACCGTTTCCGCAACCCCGAAAGTACCGGTAGAGGTAACGTGGACCTAACAAGTTTAGCAACAAAGAAGTTGGGCTCAGAACTTATACCTCCCTTGACCCTAGGTGCAAGGAGAAGGAGAAGAAGAAGAGGAGGGGATGGGCTGTGCTTGTTGTTGCTGTTGCTGCATGTTGGTGCTGCTGCTGCCTGAAGCTGTTGCTGCTTGTGCTGATGCTGCTGGTGCTGCTGCTGTGGCTTCTGCTGCTGCTGCTGTAGGTGTTGTGTGAGTGTGTATGAGTGAGAGTGAGTGAGATGTGAGGGGAAAAAAGAGCGTTTGAAAAAAAGGCAAGCAATGAGAGGTATGAGAGAGTCAACCCCCCTTCTCTCTCTTCATTAAATGAGAGCATGGCTCAAGCCATGATGTCCATTCTCTCTCTATCTCTCTCTCTCTCTAAGTCAACCAAAACCAAATCATTTTTCATTTAAAAAAACAATTAACCAAAACACTTAATTAAAATCAAATTGGTTTAACAAAATGGTTAGTCCACCATGGTTGCTAATCATGGTCTAACCCCAATTTAACCCTAGTTTACATGCACAAGTGTGTGCAAGCCTAAATAAATTCTAATAAAATATTCATTAATTTTGGTAAAATATTTGAAAATCGTTTTGGTAAACTTTTTACTAAAAACCATACAATAAAGTATAATTAGCTACTAATCGCATCTTAAGGTGTTACATATTTTCAACCAAAGGAAGAACTAAGTTCTTATTCAGAAGAGTTAAACTCTTAGATTGTGAATTAAATTCTCTTTTTATTTTGTGGGAGCTTATAGGATGATCTCTTACCAAGGATTTCTTTCTTTTCTAAAGAAACCTTCTTTTCTTTCTGGAGAATTAAATTCTTTTTTCTTTTGTATTCTCTCTCTGTTGTTGTATCTCTTTTTCTTCTCTTCTTGGCTCCTATTTATAGGAGAAAGAAAAGAATCAGTTTGTTTTGTCAATCTTTCATTGAAAGATTTTAACTGATTTTGTAACCAATCATGATCTTTTAGATCACTCAGTGAATTTTATTCACCATTGGATTTTTAATCCAAAAGATATTTTGTTTGTTGTTCCTGGAAGATTTTAGGAAAATCTTTCCTTGTACAGAATTTTTCTATAAATTGGTGATTTTTAATCACCATTGGATTTTTAATCCAACGGTGCTCCACTTTACAAAGCGCAATCTTTTTGTTTGGAAAAATCTAAGGAAATATTAGGGTTTTTGATTTCCCTTAATTAGAATTTAATTTTATTAGTTCAGAAGGTTTAAGAGCCTATCACCTGTTAGCACGTGACCCCACTGATTGACCATTTAATTAGAATTTAATTCTATTAATTCAGAGATCTTTAGGAACCCATCACGTGTTGGCACGTGACCCCCTGATTAAGCATTTAACCAGAATTTAATTCCGTTGTTTTAATGAACTCAGGAATTATCATGTGTCAGCACGTAACTGTCACGACCCGAAAAGTGCCGAGTGTGACTGGCACTTAAATTACGAAACTTCTTGAGGCGTACGTAATCCAAGTAAGCCAAAACCCAGAAAACAAAACCAAATAAATCAGTAGAGTGAAGGAAAAACCAATTTAAATCATGTAATTTAGCAACATAAGCCGAAATATGCATTTTAAAATTCCAAATCTTTTCTGAAAATTTCGGCAGAGTCTCCTATGTAAATACTGGCCCCAAATGGGATACAACATGAATAGTATACGAAATGAAAAAAAAGGCATCCCTAAGCAGGAGCTAGCTCTTCGTCAATCGACGGTCATAACCACGCAAGCAGTATAATATACAACGCCGCAGGGTGAGGATCAAACCTCAAAAGGAAACTCAAAACAACATGAAAACCATAATAATACAACACGCGACTCTAAGGTCGAAATAATAACAAGTCTGGTCTTCTATCTCTATCAAATATACAATCTGGTTGATCGAGTTTTACTAGATACAACTAAAATAACAAATATACAATGGTGGTCCTGATGCAAAGAACCCACCTGTCAAAGCAATCACCCAGAAGGAACAGTGTGCCCGCAAAGCCGCAATGAACCTGTACGGCAAATCCTGCAAGGAACTGTGGCACAACGGGGGTGAGTTGCCAACTCGTGAGTGGAAAACATCACAGAGCAGAAATCGCATATATGACGCTATCCTAAGTCACATCAAGTAATATCCTCAAATAATATCCTGATCCATTTACATATACGTACAATACCACGTGCTCGTGTCAGTGCCTCAGATAGCAACATATCAGATATATGATGTATGAATGCATTACGAATGGAAACGGAAAATATCATGAGTGAGACAACTATTTTTTTTAATCAATGAGATTTTTATATGTATATCAATCAAGTATCATCAATGAAAGCAACAGAGAAATCAGTGTCAAGTATCGACACAAAACATAAATCTCAGTATCTCAATATCAAATATCAATATCTCTATATCTCAATACCTCGGGCTCCGTCAGTCCGGATCGGCCCATATCATCAATCACACGACCACGTACGGTATCCTCCGGATTTCCGCCGTGCCAGGTAAAATCACTGGTAGGCAGTCTTCCCCTGCCAGGCTCATCATCCACCATGAAATCATTCTCGCCCCGGGGTACCATACCGGGTCCACCATGTACCCGAAACGGTTCCTATTCCTCCTCGAATCGGGTCTCGAAATCCAACAGCTATCATGAAAACTCATGGTGGACGACTCATACATCATGAGAAAACCGCAACTTGCATTTTAAAAAGAGGGGAAGAGAGAGGAGTTTATATATATTCTTCCGGTTTTCTCCCAAATCCAGAAATCTCATGGAAATCCAAAATCATCAAATAATCATAATACCAATAAACAGTGAATACCGGCATAAATCTCCATAATACTACATAACCAATGAATATATGAATTCATCTGATATCATACAATGAATGCTATATTTAAACTTGCATATGAAAGATATAACATATTGCAACATCAGCTATCAAGCTATGTCAATGATATGGTATTTTCTAAAGTGTACGTGACATGGCAATTACCGATGATGATGTGTGTGAGCCGGCAAGCAAGTGTATGTGGAGCATACGTATCATCGGTAATGGTGCCGGTGTCCTGACAGCATGGTTCATAATCACTAAGTACACAATAAACATGCAATGAGACGATAACAACATGATCAATGGCAATGAATAGTAATTGCAACAATAATATGCGGAACATGAATGATAACTTAACAATAAGGAATCTACATCGCTACACCTGTGTTATACTGTTTTACCGTTTGAAATAGTACGAATCGTGGTGTTTTGAAAATAAGGGATACGGTGTTTTTAAGAAAAGGTACGTCTTTTGAAATATCCGTAGTATCCCTTGACATGTCTTTAAAATCCTCACGATTCATTAGTTTTGGAAATAGGTATGACTCTGGTCCAGTCTAACATCTACTAGGTAAACTACAGGTCTAACTAACCACCAATCGAAATGGGTATGGAAACCACCTAAATCTGAGTTGATATATATATATATACATACATATATATATAGTCGATGATCCCGCCTCAATAGTACCACGTACGATATAACATATCACATGACATTCTCAAGTCAAGAGTGCGGATCTATCATCAATATATAGATCGTACGGTAAATCCATCGTAAGACATCCCAATCTGGGTACAAGTCAACTATCACATCAATCTCATCAATTATCTGGTATCTTTATCATCACATCAAGAATTAGGGGTACTGACCTACAGTCTAGTACTATCTGATACCATCTATCTATATATGTGTGTGTATGAAACACAACGCCTAAAGATCCGCTATACTATCATGTCGTATCTCCTAATACGATCCAAATCATATCACCGATCTCGTGGCATCAAGCCCAAACTCATCGACTCATCTCCAACTATCATCCACTATCCTCATTATCCATGCATGTGTATATGAATGTATATATATGGATAGTCCCATACCCATGCGTATATACATATATACACATCCCCATATACGCACAAGAAAGTAATGTATGCGAGTGTGTGTGTGTGTGCGTGTATGCAAATTCTTACTCTAGGGTTTCGTGACTAAGAAACCACCTAAATCTCTTTCCTCAAATCTTGCTAACATTAACCCATGATCTTCTAAAGCTCATCTCGCTAAGTAATCATACCTCTCATAACATAAAAATGCATATTTACATCACATCACATCACATCATTCCTTACAACTTTACGGGGGTGTTATACGCCATCCACCCGACTTCCCCCGTAGATATAAATCTACTCACCTGGTCCTCGCTTGCCGAAATCGATGTCGCCACGCGCTTGCTTGTCGTCTCGATGTCCTCGTGAGGGTACCTACGTATCATAACACATCGTATCGCAGTAAGATCCGACTCATGACCAAAACGACACACGAATCTCACATTGGTCAAAACCTATTGTTTGCTCTCTCAAATCAACCTAAGAACCCTCAACATCGGCGTATAAACGCCGATTGATCGAGAAAAACTCAAACGCACCATTCGTGGTTGCACAACATACTAAGTATATATATGAAATAGGGTTTAAATCATCAAAACTTCAAATTCGCTTTAAAAGCTACTTTTCCGAAAACCTAGTAAGCAAAATTAACCGTTTTAGTACAAAACTTGATGTTTAAACAAATCTAGCGGCCATAATATTCACTATATATCATAACTAGATCATACAAACCATTACTAGATTTTTAATCCCACTTATTTTCATAATTCTAAAAAAATCTAGTTTACAAAATACATAATTTAGAGAATTTTAAAATAACAATTGGCAAACTAGAAAATAGCTTACATTGTACATGTCTTAATACGATAAATTTCACACTTAAACCATGTTCAAATAATATACAACCCTAACTATATTTTAATCTCCCATTTTAATTAATTCCCAAAAACCTAGTTTGCTTGAAATCCAATTTTAACAATTTACAAGCAACAATTAGTAAACTAGCAACTAGATTAGTTTTAGCATAACACTAATATGTTAAACTACATCACACAACCATAATCAATTGATCAAAACCCTAGCTTCCGATTCAACTCTTCTCTTGAAATCTAAATTCTAGAAATTAAAGCCATATTACTAACTACTTTAGTTTGATTTAAGTATTTAACAACAATTTAACTAAAGGGTTAGATTATACCCCACAATTTCAAGAGATCCAACATACAACTTGTCTCCAAAATGTTAACTACTCACCAAGATCCATACTAGATAGTCTAGGGAAAAATGGGTAGGGCTTTGATTTTGATTTTGTGAGGATTTTTTGTTGATTTTTGAAGGATTTTGTGAGGGGTTTTGAAGTGAAAATGGGGTAAATGGGTGGGGGCTGCTTGAGGGAGGGCTCGGCTAGATTAGGGAGGGAGTGGGAGAATGTGAGGTGAGTGTGTGGGTTGAAGTCAGCAAAGCCCATACTCCAAGTCAACACACAAACTTCTTCTCTCTTTATTCTTTTCTTTTCTTTTCTTTTCATTTGTTTTTTCTTTAATTTGGAGGGGAGAATGGGGAGGGGCTGCTGCATATGGGTTCGGCCAAGGTGGCAAGTGGGGGTGTGTGAGTGTGCGTGTTGGTGTGGGGTGAGGGAAAATGATAATTACTATACCCCAATTTCCATTTATCTATTTTTCACTATTTAAGCCTTTATAATTTATATTTTCTAAAACCATCTTAATAATTTCTTTTCATTCCAAAAATAATATTTTACATGTTTGTTTAATGTGTCATGATACACAAAATTTGTATAAGGCCATTCCAATTTGTAATTATCACTAATTAAATGTATTAGTGTTGGGTTAAAATAATTAATTTCGGAAATTTTTTCAGTAAACTAGAAATTTTACAAGTGGCTCAATAAACACCAATTACTAGCAATTTCATTGCTAGAATAAGTATATTTAAGTCTATGTGGAAAAATAATTATTTCTTGATTTTTACGGAAACACCCGTTATTTTACCGATTCTCCGAAATTTCACCTAAACGATTTTCAAAACGTTACAATCTTCCCCCTTAAAGAAATTCGGTCCCCGAATTTAAATTAAAACTCCTCCAACTACTAAAATATTCCAGTAAAAAGATCAAGTCATCGGGGCACCGAAATCATAAACACATAATTCGCATCATAGCGCAATGTATGCGCATGAAAACGAGTATATAAACCAAATCAAAAACTCCGTCAAGCATCTCGCAATCATCGGAGTTAAGGTAAAGACATCAATGTCAAAATCCAATACGAAAACCAACATGATATACATCAAAACTATACATGTAAACGTCAAAACTATGCATGTAAACATCTGAAGGAAATGCATGTCAAACCTCTTTAAGTCGTTGTGCGATGCACGTATCACTGCACAGTGGCGGACGTCTATTGTAAGAAAATAACTATATATTCATATATATTCTTTGTTTAATATGCACGTCCCGCCTTCTTGAAAACGATTTAGAAGGGTTTCCTTTATAAAATGTTTCGTGTCATCTCGGAAACGTAGGTAAATATTGAGACTATATCTCCTCTTTGCAAATCCCTTCAATAACTATCAATGCATGCAAAAAAAAATTTATTCAGGTACTGTCCTCTGACTAGTCCTGCTCAGTCACTATATCAAATAGTAAATATCATAAAAACATACTGCTTAAAGGAAATCAATCCCAAAATGTATATAAGAATGCCACGTGCGGCTGGTGCGCACGGAAATCGAAATCAATGAATGTGCCATACATGTGCACAGAAACAAAATTTAAGTGCAACGAATGTGCACGAAAACACATGTCAAAGGCAATGGGTGTGCCTGACAACAATACCAGGTGCATCTGATATGCACGAAGAATCTCGATTTAGTACATCTGGTGTGCACCAAAATCGCATCAAGCGCGTCAAATATGCGCAAGAATCCAAATCAAGTGCACTAGGTGCACGGAAACAAATATCGAATATCAAAATCGAAATCGACGGTATACAACACATCTCAATCCAAATCCAAATCAGGTATACCGTGGTATATAATCTCACGACCATGTGCATCAATGTGCACAAAATCAATTCAAATTGCTAAAGTGCATGAAATATATACCAAAAACACAAGTCAAATCATATGCATACCATAGGTATGAAATCAAAATCAGCATCTCAAATGACATCAAATCGAAGTCAAGTGCAACTGTGGTGCACAAAATCTCAATCATGCAAATAAATCGCCCAAAATATCAAAATCAAAGATGACAGAAATAGCCTCGCTCTAGAACATCCTCTAAAGATCTCTGGCCAACTGTCATGGTCACTCATAACATGTCTCGTCGACGATGCCGAACTCTGGCCTACTGGGTGTGCATTATATGACCGCTCCTGGGTCCAGGTCTTCTCGTAAATTATTCCAGAAAGGTCCTGTCGAGGTCTCTCCCAAATCTCGTTTCTGCCGAACTGCCCGGAGGTTATCACCCTTTACTATATCAATTTCTGGTTTCGGAACGGCTGCATACTCATCACAACTCCTTCTGGAAGATATATCCACTGCATGCATATCACATCTCTGATGTCAACGGAGTGGAACGTCACCTCGTCATGATCTCGTACGAACCTCTTACTCCACTACTCTCTAATGTCGGCTGATTCGGACTCGTCTCCTCGTGGCTGCATGGACTGCGCTCCAACGGCTATACTCGTATCTGGAGTCTCCCAAGCAATGTATCCCATCACATGATATCAGAATGATGTCGAACTTTTCGATCGATTCGTCGAGGTTCCATAATTCCCCAAGAGCTCAACATCTTGGGTATAGTTTAATAGTATCGAATATATGCCACAGCACCTATGGACCAACCGTAGAAGGGCAAACCAAAGCCTCATTAATGGCACCGCTGGACTTCTCCAAACCCTAAGGTTCACTGGCGTTCCATAGTCATTAAGTCGAGTTAGGGTTTCATTCTTTAGAGGGTCCGTAGAATTGCTTGCATTGTTTTCCGAATACTTTAAACTTGGAAAACGGGTTCCTGATATTCGATCGTCTCTATCAACTATTAACGTATCAACGTGAAGTCGCCTCTAGCTGGAATCAACCTATCTGATGACCTCGCATCGGATTAGGCAATGAATCACATGTAGGGTTACTAGGCACTCTTACAAGGTTCTACAAGGCATCAACCATGCCCGATTTAAAATTTAGATATGCCGAACAACCCTAACCAAGATCTTTAAACTAGAGATTAGGCGAAACAAAGCATGTTAAACACTTTAACACTAAGAGTTTGGGATTACAACCTTTGTAGTCCGGTCTTTCACTTCATAAGCTCCGTGTTGAGGTCCCTTCGCTGTGATCATCATGTACCCAGACTCTAGAGAGGCTCCACGAAGAGAATGATGCAAACTTGCTTCCGATCTTCGATAACTAAGATGATCTACCTTGAAGTTTCTTAAACACAATCTCTCACTCACAAATGAAGTGAACACCCTAATCTAAATGGCTATGATAGATTAAGATGATGAAGTAGGATTTTAGCTCTTATTTATCTTTTTAATCTCACTCAAAATCATCACTAATGAAAAAGCTAGAAAGCTTTTCCATTGAAAAAGAGAAAGAAGAAGAAGCATTTCTTTTTTGATGAATAATGAATTGTGGTAATATCATTACAAATGCAACCATGGTTAAGACAAGAAAGACTAAACCATTGTAGAGATCTAACCATAGTAAAAGGTGTGGGTTGGGTTAAGTAAATATCTTGCAAAATATCTAAACTAAATATCTTTGCAAGAAACAAAGTAAAAGCTTCTAGAAAAGTTTAACCCAAATCAAACCCTAACCATGATTAATCTCCACTAACCATGTTGAATTAGTAATCATAACTTGTTACAATATTATATATCACATATATAATATATTTTGGGAACAAAAGAAAATAATAAAATTAACATATATCGCATATATATCAATGTATTACCCGAGTGAGAAAATGAATCAATAAGTGAGCTTATGTTAGTTAATGTAATTTAATATATCAAATATATAATTATACATTAAATTATCGAATCAACACTTGATCCGATAATCCGGCTATTTCACAAATAACCGACTAATATCATCTGTATCAGTTCATCGAATCAACACTTGATCCGATGACCCGGCTATTGTTCATATCAGATTTTTGCATTTTCATACCGCCCAATTTTTGTCACATTGCATATCGGTAGGTACTCTTGAGCCGTGTTTGCTAGTCAATTGTAGGATACAGGTTCTCGGTTCTAAAACGGTGAAATTCATGGAAAACACGACAAAAATTCGGGTTCCTGCCAACTACTGAGAAAACACGGTCTCCGCTCGACATCCGTATGTTGCCAGATACCAGTTTAGGAAGACAAAATATCAAATCAATGTCACCTTCATGCACAAGGCTCAATGGTAGCACAAAATCCAAGAGATCTACGCGGAGCTCGAGGCAATCATGACAAAATCTTGACAAAAAGTCCACCTTTCCCTCAACAGAAATTCTGGAAAAATCGGGTAGCCAAATTGAGAAAATTCATATGCCAGAATAATGTACAAAGCAAACCAGGGAAGCCCAAGAAAGATGAAAGCCCAATTCGACCATAAGGCCGCGGATCCGCGGCAAAAGGTGGGCCCAGGCTGCGGATCCGCGGCCGTTTAGGCGCCAAGCCTGCACATTTTTGGGGGGTGTTTTGGTCTTTTAGTGTGTGGTCTGGTGGTTGCCCTATGGTTTCATTCTCTGGCCTATAAATAGCCCAGAACTTTGTGAAGGAAGGGTCCATTCTTGTATTTTCTTTTTGCTAGGTTTTAGTTTACATGTTCTTCTTCTTCTCATCTCTTCTCCATTAAACTTGTAAGTGAGCTTTGTGAGTGAGGAATGGTGAATAAAGAAGATCATTTTATTATCATGCTTGTCTTACTTTTGTTATAATTGTTGTAACTTTAAATTCGTTAAGTAGTTGTTGTTATTTCCTTGTTGTTTCTTTCTTCTTTCTTTTTCTTTATCCTTACATACGACAATGATACTTACGCTTGATCCTCGCCAAGGTGAGGTCGCAAATAGTTAGTCGTATTCTTCTAGTCTCCTTCTTTCTATCTTCCTCTTTTGTTTGTTTTGTTTTTCCGTATTATGAAGTGTGAGTAGTTCTATACTTGTTAGGGTAGGATAAGGGAAGTTTGAGAGAAGGAAATCTCTCTCACTCTTTCCTTGCCCAACAACTTAAATCAACTCCCGTTAGTTGAACCACAATCCGCTCCTTACGGCACCCTATCCTACATGATAGCGGTGATTCCGTAGTGAGACCGGTTGTGGTTGAATTAACCGGAGGTTATGGATAAGATCCAAGAACGGACGGACAAGCACCAAAAGGAAGGACTATGCGTTGGAAAGCCTAGCTTATACTCGCAAGTTCCTTCCTAGTCGTGCTAATCCCCGTTGTTGCCGATTACCGTAACACCGATATTAAGTGGGGCAACGAAAGATGTGGAGACTCCTAACTCAAACTAACCTAATCCTAACCCTAACAAGCTCTCTTTAAATATCAACTCAACACTTAGATAATCCAACAAAATCTGAAAACCGGACTTAACTCGTTAAAACACTTTGAAAAAGACTCCCATCTCCCTGTGGACGACCCGTACTCAACCGGCTAGCTACAAGCGAAACCGTCTTGATTGCGGTATTTAAACTAGAACTTGAACACGCACGTACTCTAACAATCAAATGGCGCCGTTGCCGGGGAGACGGTAGTTTGTTTCTTTGTGAAATTTCGGGTTAATTTGTAAGTACGACTCTAACCGAAAAACGAAAAAAAATACATACTTTGCAAAAAACCATCTTGTTATTCTTGATTAGTTTTTGTGCAAGTGTGCAGGAAAATACAAAGTTCAAGATCGACGCCAAGGACGTTGAAAATACGGAGTTCAAGTACAGTGCCAAAGACGTGGGAAGATAGACCCACATTTCGCGGCTACACCGCGACGGAAAAAACGAAGCAAACGGTCTACTGTAGAAATCTGGAGCAGATACAGTGAGCACATAAAAATTCCACACATCCAGAAAGGCAGAAGACACCCAAAAGAACCCACCCAACAAAACTGAAGCCCCAACTCCCCAAAACAGCCGCGGAAACGCGGCATAAGCAAGCTTAGGGCGCGGATCCGCGGCCAATTGGAGGGTTCAGGGTACCATATTTTTTTGGTGAGTCTCTCTACTTCTCCCCTCTCCTCTGAACTCCAATAAATTGTGTTTTCTGCAGCCTTCTTTGCGCAAACTCTTCTCCCCCTTCCAATAAACTGTTCTTGTGCAGGATTCTTTGCGCCGCAAATAAAAATTGTTTGCAGTTGTTTTGTTACTGTTTTGCATTCTTTAATACGGACTTAAGGGGATTGAAACCAATCCAGATTGGGTGGGGATTTCATCACCCTTCCCAGGACCCCAAAAATCACTAAAGCATATGCATTGTCCATTGTAAATTAAAAAATACTAGACTTCAGCCCTAAGGACTTCGCGCTCATTAGGAGAAGATAAAGCGTGTTTAGAACCTCGCTTAACCGTATATTGATTACGGGGTGTCTAGGAAAGTGTTAAAGGCGCAACCGCCGAAAGAGAAAGGGTTATTTAATTAAGGAACTTCGCGAAAGCGTTGGACAACCTCCCCTTATCTCTGCACTTACCTGGCCCCGTGATCAGTGTATTTTTAAGCCTGTTTCTCGACACTGTTTAACTTCGAAAATCAAGTTCAGGAGCAGGTCTAGTAGACCTAGGCGACCGTAGATCAAGGTGTGATTGTGCATATCTTGTTTGTGATTGCTTAAGCCGTATTTCCGTACATATTTCTGTAAATCTCTTTCTAAAAAAAAAAAAAATCAAAAAACTTTTATAAAAACTTGCCCTTTTGTCGCCAAATCCATTTTCACCCACTACCCATCGCCTTTCTCCATTGACGTTTTCTTACCCTCACCTTCTCCGCTTTGACTATACTAAACTCGTTTAGTGTATGTCCGCTTGGACTCGGGACACTAGCGCCCGTCTATTCCGCGTTACGTTAGTCGCTACCGACTACGCGATCGACTCCGAAGTCGATACTCCGTCCACTCCTCTTTCACCCCTTCCTTTGCCGGCCAACTCCGACGTTGACCGGAATTCTGTTCATACATCTTCACCTTCACCTTCACCTTCACCAACCTCTTCTTCCGCGATGTCGGGATTTAATCCGAACATCTCTTTGGCCACCGCTGGATTGGCTCCACCTCCTACGGAGACCAATCTTCCACCACCTCCGCCTGTTGTAGCGCTGCAGCGAATTGCGCTCCAGGATCGTTTCTACCCCACCCGTTCTGCACTTCCCACCTTCCTTTCTCTTCCTCCGGCCAATGGGGACAACTTTGAAATTAAGCCCCATTTCATCAACATGCTTCCGCGTTTTCATAGGCTTGAAACTGAAGATGCCTATATCTTCATCAATAAATTTCAAAATGTCTGTGCCATGATGAAAACCACCCAGCTGTCGGACGATGCTATACGTCTACGGGTCATTCCGTTCACTTTATGCGATCTCGCTGAAAAATGGCTGTATAGCACCGCTTCCCACTCAATCACCAGCTGGGACGAGTTTGTTAAAGCGTTTCTGAAAAAATTCTATCCAAATCATAAGACCGCAAGAATTCGAAATGAAATCAACCAATTCTCCCAGCTTCCTTCTGAACCCTTCTGGAAGTGCTTTGACCGGTACAAAGACCTTCTTGTTCAGTGTCCTCACCACGGTATAGAGAAATAGCAGCTCTGCCAAACCTTATACGAGGGACTGAACCCAGGGACGAAGCAGTTGCTGGAAACCATCTGTCAGGGCCACTTCCTATCGAAATCTGACGAGGAAGCGTGGCAGTTCTTTGACGATCTTGCGGAGCAAACGCTACAGTGGGAGAGCACCAGACCGACTTCTTCTTCTTCTACCTCCACTTCTACCGGTCAGTCTAGGGTAGGAATCCACCAACTCGATGTCTCTATTGCGATGAAAGCTGAAATGGCTGCAATAACAAGAAAGCTTGAAGCAATAGAGAGCAAATTTTCTGCTCCTGCTCCTGCCCCTGTTCTCCCCCTTCGTACCATCGGCGCTTGTTGTTCCGATCCTTCTCACTTGACCGAAGATTGTCCTTACAATCCACCATCGCAAGGACAGGATCAGGTTAATGCATTCCAGTAAAGACCGAGAAATGATCCATACTCTTCCACCTACAATCCCGGTTGGAGGAACCACCCCAATTTCGCCTGGAATCAGAATCAAAATCAGTTCCAGGGCAACAATTTCCAAAGGGCCCCTCCGCCGCAACAACAAGCGCAGCAACTCAACACCAATATCAGCAGCCCTTCCAACCCCAACCTTTCCAAAACCAGACGAACAACTTTGCACCAAACAATTCTTTTCCACCAAATAACAACTTTGTTCCGTCAAACACTGATAAGGTTTCCTCGCTCGAGCGAAGTTTGGAGGCGTTTGTTAAACAATCGACTCAATCCACCGCCAACATCCAGTCTTCGATCCAATCTTTAGTGCAACACACCGCCGCACACGGGCAGAGCATCAAGACCATCGAGGCCCAGATTGCACAGCTGAACGCGGCCTTGAGCGAGCGAGAGAAGGGGAAGCTCCCGTCCCAGCCACTTCCAAATCCCGGTCACTCACATAATGCACATGTTGCTCTTGAACAACAAAACCATAATGTGAGTGCCGTGACTACACTGAGATCGGGAAGGATGCTGCAAAACAACATTGGCAAGCGAATCAACGATGACACCCCGGCCGCCGCTTCTTCTTCTTCTTCTTCTTCTCCTCCTTCTTCTTCGTCTTCTGAGCCTATTCTCCGTTCTTCACAAGGCTCCCCTTCCTCTTCTTCTGCTCTGAACGGACCCACTTCTCACTCCACGAAAACACCTATTCTGGGATCCGTTCGAACTCCAAAATCTCCTCCTCCAGGATTAGACTCAACCAATTTTCAAAATGTTCCATTTCCAAACCGGTTGAGGTCTAACAAACAAAATCCTCAAATGGAGAAGATTCTGGAGTTATTCAAGTAGGTTAGCATTAACATTCCTCTTTTAGATGCTGTCCAACAAGTCCCGTCCTACGCTAAAATTTTAAAGGACTTGTGCACGAAAAAGAGGAAGTCTCAGGTACCCAAGAAAGTTTTCTTGGCTAGTGCTGCGAGTGATGCCCTTACCCAATCTTTACCACAAAAACGGAAGGACCCTGGCTGTCCTACGATTTCAATTACCATTGGGGATAAGAACATCAACCGCGCACTATTAGATCTTGGTGCCAGTGTTAACCTGCTTCCGTATTCAGTATACGAGCAATTAGGCGTCGGAGAGTTGAAACCCACACACTGCACTCTCCAAATGGCCGACCGATCGATCACCCATCCTAGGGGTGAGCTAGAGGATGTGTTAATAAAAGTTGGGGACTTCATATTCCCCGTCGACTTCATTGTATTAGATACACAGCCTGTAGCTAACCCCCGGAATCAAATTCCGGTGATACTCGGTCGCCCATTTCTCGCAACCTCAAATGCTGTGATCAATTGTCGCAACGGTTCAATGAACCTCTCTTTTGGAAATATGACGATTGAACTCAACATTTTTAGGTTGGGGAATCAGCCCGCCGAACCTAATGCTCATATACTGGACGTCTGCTCGATCCAGGAGATCACACCAGAAGAGTGTGAATTCGAGGAGTTTCTGTTTGATCACGATAATCTTGACGCCACTAGTGCGTTTCTCTTCGAACCTGCTGCTGTTTCTGCGCCCGATAACGAATACGAGTGTTTCACGTTCTCGAACGATCTTAGCCGCGTACAACCCGAGTTTGAATCCTTCGACTTTCCGGATGAGTTACCTGAACCATCCGACTCGGTTGCCTACACTCGTTTTGAACCTTTGCTGGAGTCCTTTGAGTTCGAGATCCTTGCACCAGTCTTGCCTTCCATCATTTCACCTCCAACGCTCGAACTCAAGACGTTGCCGTCTCACCTTAAGTATGCTTACTTAGGTGAGAACGAGACCCTCCCTGTCATCATTTCGGCTTCTCTAGCTCCCGAGCAAGAGAAAGCCCTTCTCGCGGTCTTGCACAGCAACAGGCAAGCTTTTGGCTGGTCCATGGCGGACATCAAGGGGATTAGTCCCCTCATCGTTGAGCATCATATTCATCTGATGGATGATGCCAAACCAGCCCGGGATCCACAAAGACGTCTTAATCCAGTCATGAAGGAGGCTGTGAAGAAGGAGATCGTCAAATGTCTAGATAGTAGTATCATTTACCCTATCTCTGATAGCCAGTGGGTTAGCCCCATTCACGTTGTCCCCAAGAAGTCGGGCATCACGGTCATAACCAATGAGGCGAACGAGTTAATCCCTACTCGCACCCAAACTGGGTGGCGAGTTTGCATTGATTACAGAAAACTCAACGCCGCAACGCGGAAAGACCACTTTCCGCTACCTTTCATTGACCAAATGCTTGAACGATTGGCCGGACATGAGTACTATTGCTTTCTAGATGGCTACTCTGGCTATAATCAAATTCCCATCGCCGAAAAAGACCAGGACAAGACCACTTTCACTTGTCCTTTCGGCACGTTTGCATATCGACGCATGCCCTTTGGGTTATGCAATGCGCCCGCTACCTTCCAGCGGTGTATGATGGGAATTTTCTCTGGCATGGTGGAAAAATTTCTGGAGATTTTCATGGATGAATTCTCCATCTTCGGCGACTCCTTTGACGAGTGTTTGCTGCATCTTGACGCTGTCCTTACCCGATGTAAGGACAAGAATCTCACATTGAACTGGGAGAAATGCCACTTCATGGTGCGCGAAGGTATTGTCTTAGGACATATCATCTCACAAAATGGCATAGAGGTTGACAAAGCAAAGATTGAGGTCATTTCCAATATGCCTCCTCCCCGATGCGTCAGAGATATCCGAGCCTTCCTTGGCCATGCCGGTTTCTATAGACGGTTTATCAAGGACTTTAGCAAGATTGCTAGGCCCTTGACGCTTTTGCTGGCCAAGGACACGCCTTTCGACTTCGACTCGAGCTGTGTGACTGCATTTGAGTCACTGAAACGCTCACTCACTTCTGCTCCCGTTCTTTCTTCCCCTGACTGGACGCACCCATTCGAGATTATGTGCGATGCATCCGACTTTGCCATCGGTGCTCTCCTTGGACAGCACATCAACAAGATGCCGCACATATTCTATTACGCGAGCCGGACCCTGAACGACGCCCAACATAACTATACAACAACTGAGAAGGAATTCTTAGCTGTTGTATTTGCTTTAGAAAAGTTCAGGCCCTACCTAATCGGCTCTCCAGTCATTGTCTACACGGACCATTCAGCTCTGCGCCATCTTTTTGCGAAGAAAGATGCCAAGTCTCGGTTAATACGTTGGATCCTCTTGCTTCAAGAGTTCGACCTTGTCATTAAGGACAAACGAGGATGTGAAAACGTAGTTGCCGACCATCTCTCACGACTTCCTTCTTCGCCTTCGCTTCCAATTCCAATTAACGACGTTTTCCCGGATGAACAACTCTTGACAGTATCTTGCGAACCTTGGTTCGCAGATATTGTGAACTATTTGGCCACGGGATTACTACCGACCGAATGGTCGAGTCAGGACAGACTTCGCTTCTTATCCCAAGTAAAACACTTTTACTGGGACGAACCCTACTTGTTCAAGTACTGTCCCGACCAGATTATTCGTCGGTGTGTCCCTGATGAGGAATTCAAGAGTGTGCTGTCATTTTGCCACGATCAAGCGTGTGGCGGGCATTTTGGGCCCAGAAAGACAGCTGAGAAGATCTTGCAATGTGGTTTCTACTGGCCACAACTCTTCAAAGACGCTAATGACTATTGCAAGACTTGCTCCCGGTGCCAACACTTGGGCCGGATATCCCGGAGGAACGAGATGCCGCTCCAACCGATCTTGGTTGTGGAGATTTTCGATGTGTGGGGGATAGACTTCATGGGGCCGTTTCCCAGCTCTTTTGGGAACTTGTACATACTTCTAGCTGTTGATTACGTCTCTAAATGGGTCGAGGTTGTGCCCAGCCGGACTAACG
This sequence comes from Agapanthus africanus, assembly GCA_030015575.1. Classification (NCBI taxonomy): domain Eukaryota; kingdom Viridiplantae; phylum Streptophyta; class Magnoliopsida; order Asparagales; family Amaryllidaceae; genus Agapanthus; species Agapanthus africanus. The sequence continues at coordinate 228,335,752 of JASDDO010000004.1, read as the reverse complement.
ACAACAAGGTTGTCGTTAAGTTCCTTAAAGAAAACATTTTCTTCCGGTTTGGGCACCCCCGAGCGATCATTAGCGACAATGGAAGTCATTTCTGCAATAGGACTTTCGAGGCCTTGATGCGGAAATACTCCATTAATCATAAGCTTTCTACGCCCTACCACCCCCAAACCTGCGGGCAGGCCGAAGTTTCAAATCGGCAAATCAAGCAGATATTGGAGAAGACGGTTTCCAAGAACCGTAAGGATTGGTCTCTGAAACTCACTGATGCCCTTTGGGCATTTAGAACCGCTTATAAGACCGACCTTGGCATGTCTCCCTATCGGCTTGTGTACGGAAAAGCCTGCCACCTTCCTGTCGAAATCGAGTATCGCGCGTTTTGGGCGATAAAGGAGCTGAATCTGTCTCTTGAGAACGCGGGCAGCCATCGGAAGCTGCAGCTGAATGAACTGAACGAGCTTAGGGATGAGGCTTACGATAACGCGGTTGTCGTTAAGAATCGAACGAAGGTGTTTCACGATAAACACCTTTTGCGCAAAACCTTCGTACCTGGTCAGCAGGTACTGCTTTACGACACCCGACTTCACTTCCATCCTGGAAAGCTTAGATCTCGCTGGAAAGGGCCGTATTTTGTGCGGAATGTGTATCCGCAGGGCGCTGTGGATTTGGAAAATCCAAAGGACGGTTCACTCTTCAAAGTGAACGGACACCGATGCAAACCGTACCTTAGCGCCGAACCAACAGAGGAGCTCCTGTTCTTACAGGAGCCGGTTTACCCTGAATGATCTTCCTCTGCCCACCTCCAAACTTCGGTTATCCAGCCAAGAACAGTAGACACTGTTCCAAATAAGTTTGGGGGTATGTACAAACCATTTTGTTTATATTTGTGTATATTCTTTTTCTTTTCTTTAAAAACAAAAACAAATAAAAATTTGTGTATCACTAACCGACGATTTTGAACCTTCCAACTGCTCTCTTCATGCCACGACAGTGAGGACACTGTCCAGTTTAAGTTTGGGGGTACGCTCGGTACGCATTTCTTACCTTCGCATTCATATGTATATTTTGCATCTGCATATTTAAATCCATAAAATCCATAAAAATCAGAAAATTTTCTAAAAATATAAAAACTTTTTTGTCAAGTTAGCTTGTGGAAGAACTTTGATTCAACATTTCGACGGTTTTTGTTTGAAAAGATAGGAATAACTAGATCTTCTGTTTGCATTTTGAAAACCTGAAAGATAACTCTCCTTTGAAGTTAACTATAGCTGATATACGTCTTTACATCACACTAAACGTGTCGTAAGATTTTGGGAACTAGATGACAAGTCTTTCATGTTTAAACTTTTAAACAGATAAATGATTTTCTGAGGATCAAATAGGTTTGTTCTGAAATAAGTAATGTCAAGAATAGTTTATGAAGTAAAGCGAATATGAAAGAATGTTATTGATGCCGTAATTGGAGCTAAGTCTGAAAAATAATCCATCTAAAACTTGATTGGAATGATTACACACCAAACACACCAAACACGTCTTTTATCCAAAAAATATTTGAACTGCCAGTTATATCTCCGTTCGTATTAAATCACCTGATTTTCACGCCAAACTGTCTTTTGTTTTTGGACCTAGGTAACTTGAGTAATTAAGTCCGCTGGGGTGTTTCTACACCTAATGCCCTAAAATCAACTGGTTTGGGTGCATTGGCCCAAAGCTCGCTAAGAAGCCTAGAAAGTCCAGTTTTAAAACAAAGTCAAGCAAGTGTTCTCTCCGAGTTAAAATTCCTAATGGTTCTTTGTGTGAGAATAATCTTGATAAAAGACAGGCTTTTATAAAAAAATTTTAACGGAGATATGAAGGTTTTATTCTTTGATAAAGACTATTGCACGTTCACAAAGGTGTGTATGAAATGAAAACAAGAAAAAGGTGGAGTGAAAAATACGACTTAGTTTCCTGTTAAGGAAGATAGAAATTCTGAAGTTGAAACCTTACTGGAAAACGAAACTTGAAAAATGCTTAACTCGTTATAAAACTTATGTGATCCTTTTAAAATTGTTATCTGGGCTTTATTGTGCGACATGATGACTTTAATCGATCCTTCTGGAACTTAACGACACTATTTGCACTGCACGTAAAGACATATAAAATCTGTAGTTAAATAAGAAGCGAGGTGTGAAAAATAAAGGTTCAATGATCTAGACTTAGGATTATAGAATTGTCATTTTCTAAAACAAAACTTTAGGATTTGAATCTTAGTTATTTTACAAAACCAACTTGACCGGATTTTGTGGGTAGTATCCGCTGAAAACCCTCAGGAGACAACACTCCTCCTACTAGGGACACCTAGAGGTTTAACGGCTTGTTGCACATGCTCAGTGCAATCGCGTTCCCTGCGAAAGTGAGGTTAGAAAATTTTTTGTGAATAAATGGGCTTTGCTCGGGACGAGCAAATGATAAGTTTGGGGGTATTTGTTCATATCAGATTTTTGCATTTTCATACCGCCCAATTTTTGTCACATTGCATATCGGTAGATACTCTTGAGCCGTGTTTGCTAGTCAATTGCAGGATACAGGTTCTCGGTTCTAAAACGGTGAAATTCATGGAAAACACGACAAAATCCGGGTTCCTGCCAACCACTGAGAAAACACGGTCTCCGCTCGTCATCCGTATGTTGCCAGATACCAGTTTAGGAAGACAAAATGTCAAATCAATGTCACCTTCATGCACAAGGCTCAATGGTAGCACAAAATCCAAGAGATCTACGCGGAGCTCGAGGCAATCATGACAAAATCTTGACAAAAAGTCCACCTTTCCCTCAACAGAAATTCTGGAAAAATCGGGTAGCCAAATTGAGAATATACATATGCCAGAATAATGTACAAAGCAAACCAGGGAAGCCCAAGAAAGATGAAAGCCCAATTCGACCAAAAGGCCGTGGATCCGCGGCAAAAGGTGGGCCCAGGCCGCGGATCAGCGGTCGTTTAGGCGCCAAGCCTGCACATTTTTGGGGGGTGTTTTGGTCTTTTAGTGTGTGGTCTGGTGGTTGCCCTAGGGTTTCATTCTCTGGCCTATAAATAGCCCAGAACTTTGTGAAGGAAGGGTCCATTCTTGTATTTTCGTTTTGCTAGGTTTTAGTTTACATGTTCTTCTTCTTCTCATCTCTTCTCCATTAAACTTGTAAGTGAGCTTTGTGAGTGAGGAATGGTGAATAAAGAAGATCATTTTATTATCATGCTTGTCTTACTTTTGTTATAATTGTTGTAACAATAAATTCGTTAAGTAGTTGTTGTTATTTCCTTGTTGTTTCTTTCTTCTTTCTTTTTCTTTATCCTTACATACGACAATAATACTTACGCTTGATCCTCGCCAAGGTGAGGTCGCAAATAGTTAGTCGTATTCTTCTAGTCTCCTTCTTTCTATCTTCCTCTTTTGTTTGTTTTGTTTTTCCGTATTATGAAGTGTGAGTAGTTCTATACTTGATAGGGTAGGATAAGGGAAGTTTGAGAGAAGGAAATCTCTCTCACTCTTTCCTTGCCCAACAACTTAAATCAACTCCCGTTAATTGAACCACAATCCGCTCCTTACGGCACCCTATCCTACATGATAGCGGTGATTCCGTAGTGAGACCAGTTGTGGTTGAATTAACCGGAGGTTATGGATAAGAGCCAAGAACGGACGGACAAGCACCAAAAGGAAGGACTATGCGTTGGAAAGCCTAGCTTATACTCGCAAGTTCCTTCCTAGTCGTGCTAATCCCCGTTGTTGCCGATTACCGTAACACCGATATTAAGTGGGGCAACGAAAGATGTGGTGACTCCTAACTCAAACTATCCTAATCCTAACCCTAACAAGCTCTCTTTAAATATCAACTCAACACTTAGATAATCCAACAAAATCTGAAAACCGGACTTAACTCGTTAAAACACTTTGAAAAAGACTCCCATCTCCCTGCGGACGACCCGTACTCAACCGGCTAGCTATAAGCGAAACCGTCTTGATTGCGGTATTTAAACTAGAACTTGAACACGCACGTACTCTAACAATCAGCTATATCTCATATACCCGGCCGATATCTCATATCGTGAGAATCTAATACGGTATAACATACACGTATTGTTCTTGATCCCGCACATATCATATATGTGCTCCTAATCCGTTTTACCTGAGCCAAGAAACCTCTGTGCAGGACTCTAAAGAATCGTCAATACGCCGGCAGTAGGTGATGATCATATCAAACACCGACAAGCAGCAAGCAGTCAGCTAAACGTAACAGCCACCCAGGTATTGAGCGATCAGAAGATCAACAAGCAAGCCTGTACATTCTCTTGCGAATCCAATCAGTAACACTCCCGTACAGTCCGGTCCCTTCGTCTGATATGTCGCATATCTCGCCTAAGAGTGGTAAACGTCTAACCCCAGTAGCTTGATAAGTCGTGTCGATATGAGGTCCATAACAGTTCGAGAAACTACTGATAACACTTACCAGTAAATCTCAGCAACCCCGGCCAGGGATTTCCAGTTATAGCCAATCGAACACAGCGCAACATTAACTCCTTATACCGGGAGAGACGAATCCCCTCCTATCGCTCATTGCCTCCATGTGATTCGGGACTGTACCCAAAAGCCACCTTTTTGCACGCCCTCTTGGACGTGGTATAATGGAAATCAAAGCACAGTGGGAATCACACAAGACATTATGACGATCTCGGGTCTACAGACTAACCTGTACTAGTGTCACCAGAGAACTGCCATCTGACGTGAGGTATAATACCATCTGGGAGTTCTCGGCGAGTCTGTCCAGTGTACCCAGTCTCTATTGAGCACCCGTATACCTTCTTTGATGTCAAACACCAATGGATATGGGATCATCCATCGCCCATCATATGGGTCAAGAAGCGCATACGCTAGTCTACTCTGGTATATCGATGCCCTGTCTCGATACACCCTCGACTAGGAACAGTTATAGGATGTACTCGTCGACTACTGTGGCCCCGCTAGTATGATCTCATCATAGTCCCAGTAGTCGAGTACATATCCTAAGGGCTTTATCAACAAGTAACATAGAGACAATCAAAGTACATGTTAAGATAAAGAGCTACCAGATAGCGTACTATCATGTCGAGCAAGAAAGTCCTCCCAATATATGTCCACGCATCCACTACAATATACATCGTATATACAGTAATGGCTTCTAGGGAATACATACAACTAACAATCTCCCACTTGCACTAGGGCCTTATGTTGTGGTATCACATACCCAACAATTAGCTGTGGTTGAAGTATCTCATACTCAACTATCCCATAAAAGTCTCTACTGGGAAAAAGACCTTTGTGAGTGGATCCGCGCTGTTGTCCTCTGTGTCTACTCTCCTAACTTCGATCTCCCTGGAGATCAACCATCTCCATGATCAGGTGATACTGCCTAAGAATTATATCTAGATTTCTGATGGGACGGGGGTTCCTTGGCTAAAGCCATAACTCCATTGTCACACAATGGTTGGAAGGAAGTTCATCTCATGAACTTATATATATCCAGACTGCCTCTTTGGTAGCATCCTTGGTAACGATGTATCTTGCCTTTAATCGTCTAGTTAGTCACGGTATCTAGCTTGGAACTCTTCCAACATACCGTCCCTCCATGGAGAGTAAAGACAATGCCTGCGACTGACATTCAGTCGTCCTTATCACCCTGGAACATTTCCAGTGATTCTCCCCAGGATCGATTGATACCATCTCACTACAACTAGTGAGAATCCTAACATCCAATTAGATCTATCTCATAGATATAAAACCTAGGATTTAGGAGGTATCACCTTGATCCTATATGGAAAATCCTTGTGATAAGCGGAGATTGACCGAGCGTAGCATAGGAAACTCCTTCCCTATCAAGAGTATGTCATCCACGTACTCTACGAGGATCACCACCATACTCCCTACTAACTTTTTTTATATACAAGGTTTATCTACCATTTTGATGAAGTCAAACTCTTTGACTACCACATCAAAATAGATGTTCCAACTCCGCGATGCCTGATTTATCACATAAAAATCTTGCACACGTTTCCGCTGCTCCCACTATCTACGAAGCCCTCTGGCTGTGTACTTATAGACGCTCTCTTCCAAATCAATATTTAGAAAAGCAGTCATGACACCCAACCACCAGATATCGTAGTCATGGTATGTAGCCGTGGCAAGTAGGATCTGGATGGACTTAAGCATAGCTTTGAAAGTCTCAACTTTTCCATGTACACCAAGTAATCTTCTCAAGATATACTTGCTCCCGATGGGGATTTAACCCTTCAGATAAAGCAACCAAAGTCCATACTTCGTTGGTGTATAAGGATTCCATCTCAGATCGCAAATCATCCAGCTATTCTCACAGAGTCCCCACTCCTGATTGTAAGTGCACGGCGGCGCCCCGGCCGTCAATCCGACGCCGGATTGCGGAAGCAGTTATTTACTTTAACTTTTTAAACCGGCACCACCGCGCACTATAAACCCGGATCGTGCCATTAAACTAGTCCTAGCTAACTACAAGATGGGGATGAGAGATATACCGGGTGATCCGAGTCCTTCGGTCTTCTCGCCGTCGTCCCGATCTCCCGCGGAATGTCCGGTCTCCACCTCCTCGACGGAAAGGGCACCACGTCGCCTGCTTCTTTTACGGGCTCCCACCTCTATACCGAGGCAACTCAGGCCCGAAGCTGGCGAGTCGACGTGCCCAAGATTTTCTGTAGAATGTGTATAGAACTCATGTCTCATTTTGGGGTAGAGGAGGTTGCCATTTGGTGGAGGAATGATATAAACTTTTGGAGATGGAACTTCTGGGGATTTTGTGAAGCCAAAAGACTAAAAATCCAACCCCACAAAAATGGGCAGCCCTCTCCCTCTATGGCCGACCACGCATGAAAAATGGAGAGAAGAGAGTGAATGAGGGAGTGTAGGGATCAATAATGCAAGAAGAGAATCAAATGATATCATGAAGGGAAATGATCACAAACAAAAACCCACACTCCACCAACCATCAACAACCATGATTGCTTCAAAGGTCAAGCCATCATGAAAGAAGAAGAAGTCAAATGGTCAAGGGATGGTGCAACCATCATGACACAAGAATATGCAAAGTCCACCCTCCACAAATGCTTATTTGCACAAATGCAAACAAGCCCTCCTCCACCAATCTTCGGCCAATGAAGGATACAAAAAAATATGGCCGAAACGGAAAGCAAACTGGAAACTCCAGAAAACTGGTCCCGTAATAAATTACAGGAAAACCCCGATACTGTGTATACACACACGCATCTGTATTCCGACCGAATACAAATGCAATGAGACAAAATCTACACTGTACTATACTCGGATCCGGCTTAAACCAAAGCCGGCTAGTAATATCCGTCCGATCCTGATCCGTGCAATACCGCACGTATCTGATCGAACCCTGCCATATATCCATACGGCCTCTAGTACTAACCGTCCGATCCTGATCCGTGCAATACCCGCACGTATCTGATCGAACCGTGCCATATCTCCATACGGCCTCTACAGTGTTTCACCCGAAAGCTTGAGTAACTGAATGTGGGGGACTTTAAAGACTCGTCAATACTATGGCTGTGGATTTAACCACTAGCACGTCAGAGGTATTAGCCATACGTGACGGGCTACCAGCTATTGACCAAAAGGGACGTCGATGAGCGAACTCATCCTGACACCCTACTGAACCTGTCAGTGACAATATCCGTACAATCCGGTCCGTTCGTCTATGAGCATCGCATGGCGGGCCTAGGGGGTTGGTAAAAGTCAGACCCCCAAAAGCGGTACAAGTCGTGTCATAGTGTAGCCCATAGCACCCTGAGATACAACAGGAATACCTACCAGTAAATCTCCTGCCTTGGCCAAGGACTTCGTGTATTGGCTCTCCTAGACACAGCGCGACCTCACCCCCAATACCGGGAGAGACGAACCCCTGAAGATCCGCTCACTGGCTCTATGTGGCTCGGGACTGTACCCAACTAAAACCTGTTTGCACGTCTCCTTTGAGCGTGGTAGGGTAGTAATCAAAGTACAGTGGGAACTCACATGAGACAAATGACGATCCCCAGGTCGATGAACTAACCTGTACACATGTCACCAGGGAACTGCTATCTGACGTCAAGTATAAGACCAACTAGCATGTTCCCGGCGAGTCCTGTCCGGTGTACTCATAACCCAATGAGCACCTGTATACATCTTAGGTGAACCAACTGACACCAGTGGCTTGTGAGACCGGCCACCGCCCCTCGTCGGGGTCTCGACTGTATACACTAGTCTACTCTGGAGTATCGATGCCCTGTCTCGAAACTCCCACGACTAGGGACCTTTTAAGGATGTGCTTATAGACTACCAGCTCCCACTTATATGATCACCCTTATACTGCTGGCAGTCAAGCATGAATCCTAAGGGCTTTATCAACGTGCAATAGTGACCTGTCAGGTCACCTAAAGTAGTACACGATGATAAAGGTAAACCAGATAGCATACTATCATCTGGAGTAAGACTGTCCTACCGGGATAGGTCCTCCCTCAATCATTGCAATCACGTGCCTGTGATCCAATAATTGACTCTGAGGGCACTAGCTCCAACACTGATGGCCTGCTCGGAAATAGTTGGGTCATCATCTCATGATGCAATCCTCGTTCCCACTATCATAGAGAAACCGAAGTATTTCTCAGGTGGATGAGAAACCCTACCAGATCGGCGGAGAGGCTGAGGTTCGTTGGAAACTATTGAATCCTCCGGTTCTACCAAATCATCGGCTGCAGTTTGTATAGCTGGAACTCCTTCCAGTTCTACCTCATGACCACTAATTTCTTCACAAGAAATTCCCTTTCACAAAGGTGGCATGTTGAGAAACAAAACATCTTTTGTTCCTCAGTTTGGTAGAAGATATTCCCCTTCGAATGCTTGGGATATCCAACAAACTGCCACAGAACTGACTTTGCCTCGAGCTTGTCCGGATTAGGCTTTTAGACATAGGCTGGACAACCCTAAATTTTAACATACTTAAGATATGGGCTCTTCCCATTCCATATCACATATGAAGTGGTTGGCAACTGATTTGATTGGAACCCTATTCAATAGGTATGCAGCTTCTCAAGTGCATAACTCCCAAAAGGAAATAGGAAACTCAGTAGTACTCATTATAGAGCGCACCATATATAATAGGGTGTGTTTGCTCCGCCCCGATACACCGACGTACTGTGGTGTATACGGAGGAGTAATGATGAGAGAGAATCTCATTCCCCTTTAGAATAGTCCAGGAATCCCGTGCTAAAATATTCTCCTCCTTGATGTCATCAAAGGACATAATACTTATACCCGTTTTTGGTTCTCTACTTCTAACTTATATTCCGTGATTATCTCAAAAGTTTCGGACTTGTGTTTCAACAGGAACATATGTCTGAATCTTGAGAGATCATCAGTGAATGTAATGAAGTACAAAGAACCGGTCTTGGCATGTGTAGACAGGGGACTTACATACATCATCATGTATCAATCCCAAGAGTTCACTAACTCTTTCTCTGTTTCCAATAAACAGAGTTGTGGTCATCTTATCTTTGTGACATAACCGACAAGTTTCACAAGATGTAAATTCAAACTAATTTAAATATGCATCTAAATGTAACTTCAGCTAGTCGGGTCATATTGATATGACCTAGTCTATAATACCTCAAGAAGGATCCGTTCATTTATGAACTAATTCTCTTGCGTGTGTTCTGAAGGTTAAGAACTGTAGTTTGATTTAGAACGTCTATGCTTTTAGATAACGTGCCTGAACCGATCAACTCTTGATATAGGAAATGTTCAAAACATTATCCAACAATACAAAATTATATCCTTCTTTACTAGTAAAGAGACTGATATGATGTTGTATATCAGGTTCGGTATCTAATAACATTCATTCAGAATCATTGTATTCTGGTAATACGAGGTGATAACTACCAACAGACTTGGCTGAAACACTTTCACCGTTTCTATCTCATGAAACTTATCACCCGTTCTCAGTTCTCTACCTATCTGTAGCCCATGTAACAGATTACATATCTTGGATCCTGATCCGGTATCTCATACCCAGGACGTAAAGGATACAGAGAAACAGTTCTCGGTAATGAACACACCCGAAGAAGATGCATCAGCATGCACTTTCTTCGTTTGGGCGGCACAGGAATTCTGGTAATCCCCTATATCCTGCTCGGTTTTATAACAATTATAAGTTGGGGCAGGACCAACGTTCCCTAGTGCAGTATAACAAGCGGGTTCGGTCAATACATCCGTATTATTATCTTTATTAAGGCGTGACATGGTTGCTACCTGGAGAGAGAGAGAAGAAAACACTCAGCGTGCGCTTTTACAAGATTAGATTGGTTATCAATTTATCTAATCAGGATGGCTCCCACTGTTTTAGTCAAAACTTCCTTCAAACCCTAAAAGGAAAGACTAGCCGGGATTAATTACACCCTACAAGTTCACCAATTTTTCAGCCAGGCCAGTGTCGGTACTTTGAGGGAGGTTCCCGTGCTTTCACACGGACCTAATTAAAATAAACCTCGTTTTCCCAGGGGCGTAACCCCATTAACACCTTTCTAGACACCTACTTGATCGACTAATTGTAATGTGTAAAAACTCTCCCAGGGGTAACTCTTACTCGCAGCGGGTATCGGGATCCAACTATATCATAGAAGGTATGCAATCTCATTGCAAATTTCAACTCTTGAAATTCCCAATAAAATTTTTCCCCTAGCCTCCTATGACCTTGACAAAGGCCAACAAACCATAGGCTGCTAGTCAAGTTCAACCCGTCAATTCCTGATTGAATCAAACCTACCCGCACGATCCTTGAGAAAGGCTAACAAGGTCGTACGACTACCCTAATCCAATCTGCATCATATGCATAAGCAGATAAGTACTATTCAGCTACCGCACACAACGCCTTGACAAAGGCCAACAAACGCATCACGAATACTAAACAGTCCTTATCTGAAATGACGGAGGGCTACGACAGATATTTAAGAAAAACCTTTGCGTAATGAACTTGATATCGTTGTATAATCGAGTGATTTTAAATGGAGTGTTTTTGAGGCCTTTTTTAGTTTTGCTAAAGAGATCACTCCCGGTAAAGGGATCGTTGGCTCTTTCCTCATCGAATAAGGTGAAGGATATTTCACAAATATCACTATGCAAAGCAAAAACTATAAAAACAATCAAAAACAAACCGAGTTTGTAGCATCTGCTAGTTTCGCTAAAGAGGTCACTCCCGGTGAAGGGATCTCGGCTCTTTCCTTATCGAATAAGGTGCTGGATGTTCTACAAGGAACACCGCTATGCAAAGCAAGAACTAGAGCTACCAGTTTTTAAACAAGTTTCTACAACATCTTTAGGTTTCTTTTAGTTTCATTAATCTCATTAATGAAGTCTTATTTTATTATGCTTCACAAGCATCACATTTGAAACGAAATCTGCAAAATAACATATATCTCATATATATAATATAAACATTCGTCTCAGACAGTAATATGATCTCATCACATAACAATACAGCAGAAGAACATATATGAAATATTGGATATACTAGGATGTCCGTGTTTTAATACGAGCCTGTATAAAGCACGGATTCCACGGTCGCGATGAATAGCCAAACCCACATCCCTAGTGTAAGTCCATGCTACCTCTCCCGGTACTTTCGGGCATGCGGAATTTGATAAAAAACGATTTTCTTAGAGGTGGTAACATGGACTTCAAACCCGGATCTTTGTTAAACATCTAACTAACAACCTAACTACGAGTGGCTAACTACTCGGTTAGGGGGTTATACCTTTCTTTTTCTCGAACTCCTTCGTCTTCAAGCTTCGATGGTCGTCCGAATCGGCTTCGCCCCATCGTCTCCTTGCGCCGAAGATAGATCCATCTGAAAGCCTCAACCTTTGGCTCCTTCTTCGAACTTTGAAGAAACTAGTTCACTCGGTTTGCTAAACCTTGTGAACTAGAGTGAGTAGAGAAGAGTTTGTATGGGATTTTATTTATGGTTCTTGGTTCTCAACTCACGAGACAAGTGAACCATAGAGTCAAGAGAGGGAGAGCAAGAGGAGGAAGATGAGAGCTCAAGAACAAGAGAGAGAATGAGCATGAAAGAATGAGAGAAGACTTTTCTCATTTGGCTCTCATAATCCAAAACAATCATAACACATCATATCAATCAAGTATTATGTGATGGTTTAAGCAACCATAGCCGTATCATTTCATGCACTCATTTTGCACAAAAGAGCAAGCAAGCAAAAGTCTTTGCCATGAAATGATAGCTATGGTTATCATGATGGTCAACTAGTCAAGCCTAGTCAACCGGTCAACAAAGTCAACAAGTCAACAAAAGTCAACAAGTCAACAAAGTCAACAACTCAACAACCATGTTACCATAATACCTAATTAATATAATTGTTAATCACATATCATATTCTCAATAGGGTTGAGCAAAAAGTCAATAGTCAACTGTCAACGGTCAACAACCCTAATGAGAATCCTCCGCCTCTGTCTCTCCGTCAACTGTGCATACACACCCGCATCCGCGTTCCGAGGAACACGAATACAAACTGGATAAATCCAATCTCAATACATACACTAGGATCTGGCTTAAACCAAAGCCCGCTAGTGTTTACTGTCCGGACACTGTACGTGCACAAGTGCACGGATGTGACCGAACCCTGTCGCAAAACCATGCGACCTCTACTCTTTTTCCTAAAGGCGAATAGCTTTCTGTGTGGGACTCTAAAGACTCGACACTACGCTGGCAGTGGGTTTAACCACAGACCGCAAGCGGCACTAGCTGTGCGTAACGGTCCCCAGGTAGATGCCGACAAGAAGACTGACGAGGTGAAACCCATCTGAACTCCTACTGAGCCTGAATGTGACAATCTGCGTACAGTTCGGTCTATTCGTCTGATACATCGCATGGCAGGCCTAGGGGGCGGTAAACGTCAGTCCCCCAATAGCTGTACAAGTCGTGTCGGAGTGAAGCCCAAAACACCCTGAGATAACACTGGAAGCCTACCAGTATATCTCGTTTGCCCTGGCCAGGGACTACTCGTGTAATGGCTCTCCTAGACACAGCGCGATGTCAACCCCCAATACCGGGAGAGACGAATCCTGTCTAACCGTCACTGCCTCCAAGTGCTTCGGGACTGCACCCAACTACCACCTGTTTGCATGACTCCTTTGAGCCGTGGTAGGGTAGTAATCAAAGTACAGTGGGAACACACTCGAGGCGAAGTGACAGTGTCAAGTCAGCGGACTAAGCTATACTCATGTCACCTGGGAATTGATAACTGACGATAGGCATAATACCAACTAGTCAGTTCCCGACGAGTCCTATCCAGTGTACTCGTAACCCAACGAGCACCCGCATACTCTCTCAAGTACGACGTACTGATGGCTGTGGGACAGACCATCTCCCACACTGGGATGAGAAGCGCATACGCTAGTCTACTCCGGAGTATCGATGCCCTGTCTCGATAGTCCTGCGACCAGGGACCTGCATAAGGATGTGCTTATAGATTGTCCAGCCCCACTAGTGTGACTGCCATCACAACGCTGGTAATCAAGCAAAGATCCTAAGGGCTCCACTAATGTGTATAGGCGATATACTAAAATAAACACATGTACACATTGAAGTAGAAACAAACCAAGTAGCATACTACTATTTTGAGCAAGATTGTATATACAAGGTGAATATCCCAAGCTTCCATTAAGTAATATACAAACTAGTATGATACAGTAATGGCCTCTAGGGCATATACACTAACAATCTCCCACTTGCACTAAGGCCATGTACTGGCGTATCGAAGACCTATCATCTCGATCAGCCGCTCGAACTGAGTCTGGGGCAAGGCCTTGGTGAATGGATCTGCAGTGTTATCTTCTGAAACGACTCTCCGAACCTCGATCTCCTGGCGATGCACGATCTCCTTGATCAGGTGATACCGCCTCAAGATGTGTCTGGATCTCTGATGGGACCTGGGTTCCTTCGCTAAAGCTATAGCCCCGTTGTTGTCGCAATACAGAGGTATTGGATCAACAATGGACGGAACCACCTGAAGCTCTTTCAAGAACTTCCTTATCCAGACAGCTTCTTTTGCGGCATCAGATGCAGCGATGTATTCCGCTTCCATCGTCGAGTCTGCAACGGTTTCCTGTTTGGAACTCTTCCAACACACCGCCCCTCCATTGAGGGTAAAGACAAAACCCGACATGGACTTGGAATCATCCTTGTCACTCTGGAAGCTGGAGTCAGCAAAGGCCTCGATCTGGAGGTCTTTTCCGCCATACACCAAGAACATCTCCTTAGTCCTTCTCAGGTACTTGAGAATGTTCTTTACCTCTATCCAGTGTTTCTCCCCAGGGTTTGACTGATACCGGCTTACCACACTCAGTGCATAATCTACATCCGGTCTGGTACACAACATCGCATACATTATAGAGCATACCGCAGAAGCGTAGGGTATAATAGACATGCGATCCCTCTCCAAATCAGTCTTGGGAGACATCTCTTTAGAGAGGGTGATCCCGTGACAAGCCGGTAGGTTACCGAGCTTGGAATCTTCCATACTGAATCTTTTCAGTATGGTGTCGATGTACATGGACTGTGAAAGTCCTAATATCCTCTTGGATCTGTCACGGTAGATCCGGATACCCAGAATGTATGAGGCATCACCCAGGTCTTTCATGGAGAACTTGTGTGACAAGAACCCCTTGACAGATTGTAGCATAGGAATGTCATTTCCTATTAAGAGAATGTCATCCACGTATAAAACGAGGAATACTACAGTTCTTGCTACAAATCTACTATAGATGCATGGTTCATCTGGATTTTTGATAAAGCCAAATTCCTTGACCGTCTCATCAAAACAGATGTTCCAACTCCGCGATGCCTGCTTTAGTCCGTAAATGGACTTAAGCAACTTGCACACCTTTCCGCTGCTCCCACTCTGAATGAAACCCTCTCGCTGGTCCATATAGACACACTCCTCTAAATTTCCATCTAGAAAAACGGTCTTTACGTCCATTTGCCAGATCTCATAATCGTGGAAGGCAGCAATGGCAAGAAGGATCCAAATGGATTTCAGCATAGCCACTGGAGAAAAGGTTTCGTCATAGTCCAAGCCAGGTCTTTGACGGAAACCTTTTGCTACTAGTCTAGCTTTATAGGTCTCAACCTGTCCATCTACACCAATCTTCCTTTTGAAGATCCACTTGCATCCTACGGGTTTTACCCCGTCTGGAGCAATGTCCAACGTCCATACTTTGTTGGTGTACATGGACTCCATTTCGGTCCGCATTGCATCCAGCCATTTCACTGAGTCAACGCTCTGAACGGCCTGCTGGAAGCTCGTAGGCTCATCATAATCTATGATGCAATCCTCTCTATCCCCGTCTATGAGAAAACCGTAGTATCTCTCGGGCGGATGAGACTGCCTACTACTCCTGCGGAGCGGCGTAGGAATGTCATGTTCTTTTGAACCCTCTGGTTCCACTAAGCTTTCAGTAATAGTCTGTGGTTCTGGAATTTCTTCCAGTTCTACTGCGCTCCCACTCATTTCCTTTTCTAAGAACTGGTGTTCTAGAAAGTGGGCATGACGAGAAACAAGAACTTTTTGTTCCTCTTCGCAGTAGAAGAAATATCCCTTGGAATTCTTTGGATATCCCACAAACTTGCACAGTACTGAGCGTGCCTCGAGCTTGTCCGCATGCTGCTTTTTGACAAAAGCTGGACTTCCCCATGTCTTAATGTGATTAAGATAGGGTCTCTTCCTACACCACATCTCATATGGCGTAGTAGGCACAGTCTTAGTAGGAACTCGGTTCAAAAGGTATGCAGCTGATTCTAGTGCATACCCCCAGAATGATCGCGGTAACTCAGTGTTACTCATCATGGACCGAACCATATCCAATATGGTTCAGTTCCGTCTCTCCGATACACCGTTATGTTGCGGAGTAAGCTGAGAGAGAATTCCGTTCTCTTTTAAATAATCCAGGAACTCGGCACATAAGTATTCACCACCTCGATCCGATCTTAGAATCTTGATACTTTTGCCGGTTTGTTTTTCTACTTCATTCTTATATTCCTGGAACTTTCCAAAGGCTTCAGACTTATGTTTCATTAAGAAGACATAACCGTACCTTGAAAAGTCATCCGTAAAAGTAATGAAGTAAGAATAACCGCTTCGCGCTTGTGTAGACATTAGACCGCACACGTCGCTGTGTACGAGTCCCAAGAGCTCGCTCGCTCTTACTTCGTGTCCAGTGAACGGAGTCTTTGTCATCTTTCCTTTGAGACAGGATTGACAAGTGGCATACGACTGATATTCGAACGGATTCAAATATCCTTCTGTATGTAACTTCGTCAACCTTCTCTCATTGATGTGACCCAGTCTACAATGCCATAAGAAAGTCTGATTTATTTCCGGAGACTTTCTTTTGTGTGTATTCTGGACATTGAAAATCTGTGGTTGGTTTAATACGTATATACCATTGCTCAATGTACCTGACCCAATCAAAACTTGATTAAGGTGAATGTTTACAACATTACTTACAAACGCAAATTCATAACCTTCTTTAGAAACTAAAGATACAGAAATGATATTACAAGTTGCGTTGGGTACAAAAAAAGCAATTACGCAAAACCAAAACATGTCCATCTGACATTCCCAGGTGATAGTCCCCCACGGCTTTAGCATCCATGCTAGCTCCGTTCGCAACTCTGAGGGTCATGTCACCTGCCTTCAAAACCCTACGGTTTCTCAACGACTGCAAAGAATTACAGATATGAGATCCTGATCCGGTATCCAATACCCAGGAAGTAGAGTTTATTGAAAGACAGTTTTCAATAACATACACACCTGAAGCTGAAGCTGCAACCTGCTTCAATTCCTGTGTTCTGGCCTTCCTTCCAGGCCCTGCAATCATTCTTCCAGTGTCCTTTCTTATGACAATAGAAGCATTCTTCCTTATCCACAAGCTTCCCCGCTATCTTTGTTGCTTTAGCTTTTCCCTTCGTATCCACTTTACTAACACCGCCTCTTGGTTTGGCGGGGGCTTTCTTCTTCTTTCCCTTGTCTTTCGCCTTGGACCTAGAAGAAGATGATCCTCCTACAAACAAAGTGGATGTTTCCTTACCTTTCTGTAGGGTGCCCTCTGCGCTCCTCAGCATGTTGAGGAGCTCTTAAAGTTCAACTTCTTTTTCTTGTAAGTTGAAGTTCAGTATAAACTGGGCGTAAGTGGAAGGAAGGGACTGGAGAACTAAGTCTGTATAGAGCTCACTCTCCAATGTGGTCCCTAGGTCCGCGAGCTCCTCAATGTAGCCGATCATCTTAAGCACGTGTTCTGCTACTGATGATCCGACGGCCATCCTTGCCGAAAATAACTTTTTCGAAGCTTCGTATCTTGCGATACGAGATTGCTCTCCATACAGTTCTTTTGTATGAAGAAATATGGATTCCAAGTCCATATTCTCGTGCCTCCTCTGATGTTCATTGTCCATCGAGGCAAGTACGAGGCACTTGGCCTTCGCGCTATCAATCTCCCAAGTCTTACGGATTTCCTTATCCGCGACGCTGGAAGTGGGACCAGGGACAGGGGGAGTTTTGGTGGTAAGAAGATACCCCAGCTTGTCGTAAGTGATTGCCATTTTGACATTCCTGAGCCAATCTTTGTAGTTTGGCCCTGTCAGTATGTTTTTATCTAGAAGTAACTTAAGTCCAGTCATTTCGATTGGTCGATGCAATTAGGAGAGAGAAGAAGAAACACTTAGCATGATGCTCTTGCAAGTTTAGAGTGGTTTTTAGTTTGTCTAAACAGGATGGCTCCCACTGTTTCTCGAATCCCTCCTCAAACCAAAAAGGAAGAATTAGTCAGGATCAATCTCACCGTACAATACTTGCTTAACCGTTCGGCCAGGCTGGTGTCGGTACTTCGAGGGAGGTTTTCCAACGCTTTCGCGAAGTTCCTTAATTTAAGAACCTCTTTTCCCTGGGAGCGTAGCCCCGCTAACACCTTTCTAGACACCTACTTGGTTTATAGCATTGATCGTTAAGTGAGAAATTTCCCGAGGAGTAGCATATACTCACAGTAGGATCGGGATCCAAATATCATCGCGTGACGAAACTGAAGGAATCCTACCAGAATCATCACGCTCCAAATGGTATGCAATACTAGCAAGTTTCAGTTCTTTTGAAACTCCCGATGTGGATTTTTGCCCCATGCTCTTATGACCTTGACTTTGGCCAAAATATCATAAGTCACATGTCAAGTTCTGCCCGTCATTATCCAGGTTAATTTGGATCCACCCGTACCCACCCTTGACTTTGGCCAAAATGGCGGTACAACTGTCCCAAACCAACGCATCTATCTATGCTACACATGAATACCCAATAGCTACCAATCACTATGCCTTGACTTTGGCCAACATACATAGCTTGAATACTATTGACCATTTATGCGAAATGACGGAGGGCTACGAATGGTTTTTGCGAAACCGTGAACGTAGTGAACTTGATTTAGTCGATGGAACGAGATAGCTTTTAAATGGAGTGGCTCAAACTCCGCGTTTTAAAAGTTTGTTTTGAAAAGAACCGAGTGGTTCTTCGAAAGTGTTCCAACGACTTTTACATGGTTTATTTTCTTGCATTAGTTCTTTTAATGCGCGATATTCTTGCATTAGTTCTTTTAATGCGTCCCATCATTTAATCCTACCTTTACAGAAAACAACCAAAATATGACGTACGCTTATGCCATTCGCATTCGCCACGGGGCCCCGTCATAACCCGTTAGGTTACTTAACTAATGACAGAGCGGGGGCTGGGCTAGCGCGGCTGTAAAACATAAGCAACGCCTAAATAATATCATATATAGATATATGCAATGATAGACATTTCAGATCACAGATGAACACATTGGATATACTAGGAACCTGCAATTCGTACGAGCCTGTAACGAAAAGCAGATTACACGGTCGCGGTGAATAGCCAAACCCTACCCAAGACCCCTACGGGTGCGGCAAACTACCCGCCAAGTACCCGAAGCGAAGCAACCTCCCACATCCCCGTGAGTAGGCCACTCGGCACTTCGGCATACTCGGTAGTTTGTTCACCCCCTCCATGGGTCTATCCTAGGAGCAAAAACAGTAAAAAGAAATTATACAATGACGGCTACAACCCCGACCCGGTTGTGCGGCCATACAAATAATTATTACATCAATTTACAAATTTACATGAATTGAAAGAAAAGAAAACTCTCTTCTCACAACCCCCGGCTATTCACCCGCGACAATCCAATGAATTCATATACACATTCCAGCAACATTACAGATCACAGATTTGTATAACCCCCACTAATCGACATATAGTGATTAGTAGACGTTCAATACAAATATCACATTACAGAAAAACCCGTCAGCTAAAGTCTTTTAGAAGTTCGATCAAAAATACGGATTTTCGGGACCCCAAAAATAAAATTTTCGTTCTGGAAAATCTGGGCAGAAAATATATATTCCAAAAATCCCAAAACAACCCCAGAAAAAACACTGCACCAAACTTGGACCTCCCGCCGCGTTTCCGCGGCGCTTTGACTCGATCGTTGGACCAAATTTGGTGGGTGTTCACACAAAAGCCTGAGCCAATTTTTAAGATAAAATTTATCAACTTTTGAACAGAAAAAAAATTGGCAGAAACTTATCATATCGGGTTCGTTTTGCGACTTTTTCTTTGATCGATCTTCTAGCTAATTTGCTAACAAGTTAGATAGAGTTTAACTAGGCTCTGATACCACTGTAAGTCCATGCTACCTCTCCCGGTACTTTCGGGCATGCGGAATTTGATAAAAAACGATTTTCTTAGAGGTGGTAACATGGACTTAAAACCCGGATCTTTGTTAAACATCTAACTAACAACCTAACTACGAGTGGCTAACTACTCGGTTAGGGGGTTATACCTTTCTTTTTCTCGAACTCCTTCGTCTTCAAGCTTCGATGATCGTCCGAATCGGCTTCTCCCCGTCGTCTCCTTGCGCCGAAGATAGATCCACCTGAAAGCCTCAACCTTTGGCTCCTTCTTCGAACTTTGAAGAAACTAGTTCACTCGGTTTGCTAAACCTTGTGAACTAGAGTGAGTAGAGAAGAGTTTGTATGGGATTTTATCTATGGTTCTTGGTTCTCAACTCATGAGACAAGTGAACCATAGAGTCAAGAGAGGGAGAGCAAGAGGAGGAAGATGAGAGCTCAAGAACAAGAGAGAGAATGAGCATGAAAGAATGAGAGAAGACTTTTCACATTTGGCTCTCATAATCCAAAACAATCATAACACATCATATCAATCAAGTATTATGTGATGGTTTAAGCAACCATAGCCATATCATTTCATGCACTCATTTTGCACAAAAGAGCAAGCAAGCAAAAGTCTTTGCCATGAAATGATAGCTATGGTTATCATGATGGTCAACTAGTCAAGCCTAGTCAACCGGTCAACAAAGTCAACAAGTCAACAAAAGTCAACAAGTCAACAAAGTCAACAACTCAACAACCATGTCACCATAATACCTAATTAATATAATTGTTAATCACATATCATATTCTCATTAGGGTTGAGCAAAAAGTCAATAGTCAACTGTCAACGGTCAACAACCCTAATGAGAATCCTCCGCCTCTGTCTCTCCGTCAACTGTGCATACACACCCGCATCCGCGTTACGAGGAACACGAATACAAACTGGATAAATCCAATCCCAATACATACACTAGGATCTGGCTTAAACCAAAGCCCGCTAGTGTTTACTGTCCGGACACTGTACGTGCACAAGTGCACGGATGTGACCGAACCCTGTCGCAAAACCATGCGACCTGCCGCAAAACCATGCGACCTCTACTCTTTTGCCTAAAGGCGAATAGCTTTCTGTGTGGGACTCTAAAGACTCGACACTACACTGGCAGTGGGTTTAACCACAGACCGCAAGCGGCACTAGCTGTGCGTAACGGTCCCCAGGTAGATGCCGACAAGAAGACTGACGAGGTGAAACCCATCTGAACTCCTACTGAGCCTGAATGTGACAATCTGCGTACAGTCCGGTCTGTTCGTCTGATACATCGCATGGCGGGCCTAGTGGGCGGTAAACGTCAGTCCCCCAATAGCGGTACAAGTCGTGTCGGAGTGAAGCCCAAAACACCCTGAGATAACACTGGAAGCCTACCAGTATATCTCGTTTGCCCTGTCCAGGGACTACACGTGTAATGGCTCTCCTAGACACAGCGCGATGTCAACCCCCAATACCGGGAGAGACGAATCCTCTCTAACCGTCACTTCCTCCAAGTGCTTCGGGACTGCACCCAACTACCACCAGTTTGCACGACTCCTTTGAGCCGTGGTAGGGTAGTAATCAAAGTACAGTGGGAACACACTCGAGGCGAAGTGACAGTGTCAAGTCAGCGGACTAAGCTGTACTCATGTCACCTGGGAACTGATAACTGACGATAGGCATAATACCAACTAGTCAGTTCCCGACGAGTCCTGTCCAGTGTACTCGTAACCCAACGAGCACCCGCATACTCTCTCAAGTACGATGTACTGATGGCTGTGGGACAGGCCATCTCCCACACTGGGATGAGAAGCGCATACGCTAGTCTACTCCGGAGTATCGATGCCCTGTCTCGATAGTCCTGCGACCAGGTACCTGCATAAGGATGTTCTTATAGATTGCCCAGCCCCACTAGTGTGACTGCCATCACAACGCTGGTAATCAAGCAAAGATCCTAAGGGCTCCACTAATGTGTATAGGCGATATACTAAAATAAACACATGTACAAATTGAAGTAGAAACAAACCAAGTAGCATACTACAATTTTGAGCAAGATTGTATATACAAGGTGAATATCCCAAGCTTCCATTAAGTAATATACAAACTAGTATGATACAGTAATGGCCTCTAGGGCATATACACTAATACCTAGACCCCTACGAGAGCGGCAAGCAACTCTGCCAATTCTAGGGTTAGGAGACCCGGTCTCGACTCCTCGAGATGGTCTCCCACTGGACGCTAGAACCCGGTTACTTGTGCTCCCCGCCTTGGGTCTACCTAATGCGGAAAAGTAAATAATATACAATGGTGATATCATCCTCAGCCCGGAAGTGCCCCAATAAAAGAATATTACATACAAATGAATTTTACATGTATGAAAAAGAAAAACTCCCATCTCATATAAAACCCCCGGCTATTCAAACACGACGATCCAATATAACATATCACAGCAACACATAATATCACATATCATCAACGTAAGTAAATATGCGTATCCCAATTGTCGTTGATGTATAGCAACGAAACCGGCGATACACCACATATTACACTTACGGTCGCAGAAAAGAAAGTGTAAAACTACAACATTTAGAATCCGCAACCACCTTAGACATCGCATGCCTAACCAAATGAATTCCTTAGACATCTCATGCCTAACAATTATAAACCCTGCATTTTAGTCTCATTATCGAAAACTCTTTTCAATATCAAGTGAGGCAATTCAACAAGATTCCCGACATCCTGATCGAATGCTCGTCGCAAACTTTAGTAGACGGCCGCACCCCCGATGCCGTCGACGAAGTGCACTAAGGTAGAACACCGCTGCCGCGAGCACCCGAACGGATGCTTTTGGCGACGGGGTTCTCCTACAGTCACTTGGTCGGGGCTATGGGGCGTGTTTGTCTATTAAGTTTACCCGGCGAGTATCCGTGTACGCTACGTGATTGCGAAGGACTTTTGATCACATCAAAATCCCGCGGCAACCGATATCTGAGACTAAGCTGCTATGTTTATAACATCCACAAGTAGTTATCTCATAACTACTTGTGGATTCCAAATATTGTATCACATTCCAGATAAATAGACAATGTTAAACTTTCCGATCGAATAAACAAACACCCAAGATTTCCCAAATAGTTCTCAACACTTGAGCGGAGTTTAAAAGTATCCATCACATGCCACAGTACCAATGGTCCAGCCGTAGAAGGGTCAAACCAACGCCTCACATGTGGCAATGTCGTACTGCCCCAAACCCTAAGGTTCAAAGGCAGTTCAGACGGTCACATAATCGAGTTAAGGTTTGTGTTCTTCTAGAGGGTCCACCGCGTTACTTGCACGACTTAGAACGTTCTTAAACTACGGAAAAATCCAACACTTGGAAATTTTCCGGCAGGGGAAAAAGTGAGTTATTGATATCTGTTAGAACTTTTTAACACGTTCTAAAAATTACCCTGACAAACTTAACGAAATTATACTTTCCGATCGAATCAATGAGCTCCCAATACAACCCAGAAAACTCAACACTTGAGTAAAACTAAAAATTCCCAGAACCATCAGGAAATACATACGGACATTACTGTATAAAAATGCAACCCTAATTCCACTGTAGCGCCGCGGAACCGCCGTGCAAGCAAGGGTACGGCCGCGGTTCCGCAGCGCAATAAAGGTATTTTAGGGTAGTTTTTGTACAGTAACCCATACAATTACCTGCTGAATTTTCTGAGCATTTTTAATATGAAAAATGTCATCTTTTTGAAAATTTTCCAGAAACTAGGGTTTTACGGGTATTTGGAGTTCGATCGGACGTTAAACTTCGTCTAGACTTCGCCTAAAGCTCTAGCTACGCTCTGATACCAATGTAAGGTTACTAGGCACTCTCACAAGGTTCTACAAGGCATCAACTATGCCCGATTTAAAATTTAGATGTGCCGAACAACCCTAACCAAGATCTTTAAACTAGAGATTAGGCGAAACAAAGCATGTTAAACACTTTAACACTAAGAGTTTGGGATTACAACCTTTGTAGTCCGGTCCTTCACTTCATAAGCTCCGTGTTGAGGTCCCTTCGCTGCGATCATCATGTACCCGGACTCTAGAGAGGCTCCACGAAGAGAATGATGCAAACTTGCTTCCGATCTTCGATAACTAAGATGATCTGCCTTGAAGTTTCTTAAACACAAGCTCTCACTCACAAATGAAGTGAACACCCTAATCTAAATGGCTAGAATAGATTAGGATGATGAAGTAGGATTTTAGCTCTCATTTATTTTCTTAATCTCACTCAAAATCATCACTAATGAAAAACCTAGAAAGCTTTTCCATTGAAAAAGAGAAGGAAGAAGAAGCATATCTTTTTTGATGAATAATGAATTGTGGTAATATCATTACAAATGCAACCATGGTTAAGTCAAGAAAGACTTAACCATTGTAGAGATCTAACCATAGTAAAGGGTGTGGGTTGGGTTAAGTAAATATCTTGCAAAATATCTAAACTAAATATCTTTGCAAGAAACAAAGTAAAAGCTTCTAGAAGCTTCTAGAAAAGTTTAACCCAAATCAAACCCTAACCATGATTAATCTCCACTAACCATGTTGCATTAGTAATCATAACTTGTTACAATATTATATATCACATATATAATATATTTTTGTAACAAAAGAAAATAATACAATTAACATATATCGCATATATATCAATGTATTACCCGAGTGAGAAAATGAATCAATAAGTGAGCTTATGTTAGTTAATGTAATTTAATATATCAAATATATAATTATACATTAAATTATCGAATCAACACTTGATCCGCTAATCCGGCTATTTCATAAATAACCGACTAATATGATCTGTATCAGTTCATCGAATCAACACATGATCCGATGACCCGGCTATATCTCATATAACCGGCCGATATCTCATATCGCGAGAATCTAATACGGTATCACATACACGTATTGTTCTCGGTCCCGCACATATCATATATGTGCTCCTACTCCGTTTTACCTGAGCCAAGAAACCTCTGTGTAGGACTCTAAAGAATCGTCAATACGCCGGCAGTAGGTGATGATCATATCAAAAACCCACAAGCTGCAAGCGGTCAGCTAAACGTAACAGCCACCCAGGTATTGAGCGATCAGAAGATCAACAAGCAAGCCTGTACATTCTCCTGCGAATCCAATCAGTAACACTCCCGTACGGTCCGGTCTCTTCGTCTGATATGTCGCATATCTCGCCTAGGGGTGGTAAACGTCAGACCCCAGTAGCTTGATAAGTCGTGTCGATATGAGGTCCATAACAGTTCGAGAAACTACTGATAACACTTACCAGTAAATCTCAGCAACCCTGGCCAGTGATTTCCAGTTATAGACAATCGATCACAGCGCAACATCAACTCCCTATACCGGGAGAGACAAATCCCCTCCTATCGCTCATTGCCTCCATGTGATTCGGGACTGTACCCAAAAGCCACCTTTTTGCACGCCCTCTTGGACATGGTATGATGGAAATCAAAGCACAGTGGGAATCACACAAGACTATATGACGAACTCGGGTCTACAGACTAACCTATACAAGTGTCACCAGAGAACTGCCATCTGACGTGAGGTATAATACCATCTGGGAGTTCTCGGCGAGTCCGTCCAGTGTATCCAGTCTCTACTGAGAACCCTTATACCTTCTCTGATGTCAAACACCAATGGATATGGGATCATCCATCGCCCATCGTATGGGTCAAGAAGCGCAAACGCTAGTCTACTCTGGTATATCGATGCCCTGTCTCGATACACCCTCGACTAGGAACAGTTATAGGATGTACTCGTCGACTCCCGTGGCCCCACTAGTATGATCTCATCATAGTCCCAGTAGTCGAGTACATATCCTAAGGGCTTTATCAACATGTAACATAGAGACAATCAGAGTACATATTAAGATAAAGAGCTACCAGATAGCGTACTATCATGTCGAGCAAGAAAGTCCTCCCTATATATGTCCAAGCATCCACTTTAATATACATCGTATGTATAGTAATGGCCTCTAGGGCATACATATAACTAACATCACATGTCCTAGTCTTTCATCTTTGGTGACTAGCGATTCTTCTATCATATCTCGAAGTATAACTCGTGCGGCATTAGCTTTAAATATCTAGGGCGACATCTTTTCATTCGCCGAAATCACTGGCTCATTCGTCCGCACGCTGAATAGTGCATCAATCATCAAAATAATCTGTGCTTTGACGGTCATCACAATCTGGCTGGCCTCTTGAAGTGGCCCAATCCTCTGGTGCTGATCTGCATGTCCGAGAAATCTTATAAAGGCGATCTATCAAACGCTCATAGCGCGAAAACACAATAAAACGACGTCTCTATGCAATCGTATGTCCTTGGAATCACGCCCTAGTCAGTCCTCGTCCGTGACGAGCTTGTGCTGACCGCAACTCTAGCCGCAACTCTCTCTGCCCAAACAACCGTGGTAACAAAACCATTACTGGTACTGATGAGGCTAGATCATAGGAATGAATATAATGCTGTGCAATGAAATGTACAGCCTATGGCTTCTTAAGCGAAGTAGCGTATCGTAAGTTTGCGGCGGAACATACACACGGTGCGTCACTCTTCTTAAGTCACCTACTCCATCAACCAAGGGTCATCCTACACTCAGGAGGTAAAACCTAACTCTGATACCATCTTTGTCACGACCCGAAAAGTACCGAGCGTGACTGGCACTTAAATTACGAAACGTCTCGAGGCGTACGTAATCCAAGTAAGCCAAAACCCAGAAAACTAAACAAAATAAATTAGTAGAGTGAAGGAAAAACCAATTTAAATCAAGTAGTTTAGCAACATAATCCGAAATATGCATTTTAAAATTCCAAATCTTTTCTGAAAATTTCGGCAGAGCTTCCTTTGTAAATACTGGCCCCAAACGGGATACAACATGAATAGTATACGAAATGGAAAAAAGCATCCCCAGGCGGGAGCTAGCTCTTCGTCAATCGACGGTCACAACCACGCAAGCAATATAATATACAATGCAGAAAGGCGAGGGTCAAAACTCAAAAGGAAACTCAAAACAATATGAAAACCATAATAATACAACACGCGACTCTAAGATTGAAATAATAACAAGTCTGGTCTTCTATCTCTATCAAATATACAATCTGGTTGATGGAGTTTTACTAGATACAACTTAAATAAAAAATATACAATAGTGGTCCTAATGCAAAGAACCTACCTGTCAAAGCAATCATCCGGAAGGAACAGTGTGCCAGCAAAGCCGCATTGAACCTGTACGGCAAAACCTGCAAGGAACTGTGGCACAACGGGGGTGAGTTGCTAACTCGTGAGTAGAAAACATCACACAGCAGAAATCGCATGTATGACCCTATCCTAGGTCATATAAAGTAATATCCTCAAATAATATCCTGATCCATCTACATATACGTGCAATACCACGTGCTCGTGTCAGTGCCTCAGATAGCAACATATCAGATATATGATGTATGAATGCATTACGAATGGAAACGGAAAATATCATGAGTGAGACAAATGTTTTCTTTAATCAATGAGATTTCTATATGTATATCAATCAAGTATCATCATTGAAAGCAACAGAGAAATCAGTGTCAAGCATCGACACAAAACATAAATCTCAGTATCTCAATATCAAATCTCAATATCTCTGTATCTCAATACCTCGGGCTCCGTCAGTCTGGATTGGCCCATATCATCAATCACACGACCACGTACGGTATCCTCCGGATATCCGCCACGCCAGGTAAAATCACCGGTAGGCAGTCTGCCCCTGCCACGCTCATCATCAACCATGAAATCACTCTCGCCCCGGGGTACCATACCGGGTCCACCATGTACCCGAAACGGTTCATACTCCTCATCCTCGAATCGGGTCTCGAAATCCAACAGCTATCATGAAAACTCATGGTGGACGATTCATACATCATGAGAAAAACGCAAATTGCATTTCAAAAAGAGGGGGAGAGAGAGGAGTTTGAATATATTCTTAAGGTTCTCTCCCAAATCCAGAAATCTCATGGAAATCCAAAATCATCAAATAATCATAATACCAATAAACATTGAATACCGGCATAAATATCCATAATACTACATAACCAATGAATATATGAATGCATCTGATATCATACAATGAATACCATAGTTAAACTAGCACATGAAAGCTATAACATATTGCAACATCAGCTATCAAGCTATGTCAATGAAATGGTATTTTCTAAAGTGTACATGACATGGCAATTACCGATGATGATGTGTGTGAGCCGGCAAGCAAGTGTATTTGGAGCTTACGCATCATCGGTAATGGTGCCGGTGTCCTGACAGCAAGGTTCATAATCACAAAGTACACAATAAACATGTAATGAGACGATAACAACATGATCAATGGCAATGAATAGTAATTGCAACAATAATATGCGGAACATGAATGATAACGTAACAATTAGGAATCTACATCGCTAAACCTGTGTTATACTGTTTTCCGTTTGAAATAGTACGAATTGTTGTGTTTTGAAAATAAGGGATACAGTGTTTTTAAGAAAAGGTACGTCTTTTGAAATATCCGTAATATCCCTTGACATGTCTTTACAATCCTCACGATTCGTTAGTTTTGGAAATAGGTATGACTCGGGTCCAGTCTAACATCTACTAGGTAAACTACAGGTCTAACTAATCACCAATCGAAAAGGGTATGGAAACCACCTAAATCTGAGTCAATATATATATATACATATATATAGTCGGTGATCCCACCTCAATAGTACCACATACGATACAACATATCACATGTTCAAGTCAAGAGTGTTGATCTATCGTCAATATATAGCTCGTACGGTAAATCCATCGTACGGCATCCCAATCTGGGTACAGGTCAACTATCACATCAATCTCATCATTTATCTGGTATCCTTATCATCACATCAAGAATTAGGGATACTGACCTACAGTCTAGTACA
This sequence comes from Agapanthus africanus, assembly GCA_030015575.1. Lineage (NCBI taxonomy): Eukaryota > Viridiplantae > Streptophyta > Magnoliopsida > Asparagales > Amaryllidaceae > Agapanthus > Agapanthus africanus. The sequence continues at coordinate 228,306,908 of JASDDO010000004.1, read as the reverse complement.
ATCTGATACCATCTACATATATATATGCGTGTTTATGAAACACAACGCCTAAAGATCCGCTATACTATCATGTCGTATCTAATAATATGATCCAAATCCTATCACCGATCTCGTGGCATCAAGCCCAAACTCATCGACTCATCTCCAACTATCATCCACTATCCTCTGTTAGTTATGTATATGCCCTAGAGGCCATTGTTGTACATATGATGTATATTATGATGGATGCTTGGATATATACAGAGAGGACTTTCTTGCTCGTCATGATAGTATGCTATTTTGTTTCACTTTATCTTAACATGTTGACTTGTATTTGTTTACTGTCTTACTCTCACATGTTGATAAAGCCCTTAGGATCTGTACTCAACTACTGGGACTATGATGAGATCATACTAGTGGGGCCATAGTAGTCGATGAGTACATCCTATAACTGTTCCTAGTCGAGGGTATATCAAAACAGGGCATCGATATACCAGAGTAGACTAGCGTATATGCATCTTGACCCATATGATGGGCGATGGATGATCCTATATCCATCGGTGTTTGACATCAAGGATGGTGTACGGGTGCTCAGTGGAGACTGGGTACACTGGACGGACTCGCCGAGAACTCCCAGTTGGTGATATACCACACGTCAGATGGCAGTTCTCCGGTGACACTGGTACAGGGTAGTCTGTAGACCCGAGATCGTCATAGTTCTTGTGTGATTCCCACTGTGCTTTGATTTCTACCTTACCACGTCCAAGAGGGCATGCAAAACGGTGGCTTTTGGGTACAGTCCTGAATCACATGGAGGCAATGAGCGATAGGAGGGGATTCGTCTCTCCCGGTATAGGGAGTTGATGTTGTGCTGTGTTCGATTGGCTATAACCGGAAGTCCCTGGCCAGGGCTGATTTAGAGATATACTGGTAAGTGTTACCAGTAATTTCTCGACCTGTTATGAGCCTCACATCGACACGACTTATCGGTTACTGGGGTTTGACGTATACCACCCCTAGACTTGATATGCGACATATCAGACGAACAGACCGGACTGTACGGGATTGTTACTGATTGGATTCACAGGAGAACGGACATGCTAGTTTGTTGATCTTCTGATCACTCAACACCTGGGTGGCTGTTACGTTTAGCTGACAGCTTGCAGCTTGTGGGTGTTTGATATGATCATCACCTGCTACCGGCGTATTGACGATTCTTTAGATTCCTATACAGAGGTTTCTTGGCTCAGGCAAAACGGAGTAGAGGCACATATGAGATATGTGCAGGACCGAGGATAATGCGATATGAGATATCGTATTATATTCTCGCGATATTTAGATATGAACCGGGAAATCGGATCAAGTGTTGATTCGATGAATCGGTACATGCTATATTAGTCGGTTATATTCGATATAGCCGGATCGTCGGATCAAGTGTTGATTCGATGATTTAATGTATAATGATATATATGATATATTGTATTACATTATCTAATATTGGCTCGCTTTATTATTTCATTTTCTCACCGGATTAATACATTGATATATATGCGATATATGTTAATTGTATTATTTTCATTTGTTGCAAATATATAATATATATGTGATATATACTATTGTGACATGATATGATTTATTATGAAACATGTTTAGGGATGATAAAAAGAGATTAGGGTTTGATTAGGGTTAGTGCCTTCTTGCTCTTTCTAGAAGGATTTCCTTTTGTCTTGGTTAAGATATTATGGTTGATACTTATCCATGACTCATTCTTGACCTAACCAAACCCAAGCTCTAGTTTATTCTCTAGAAAGGTTTAGCCTCTCATCCTTAACCAGGGTTCCATACTCAATCATATATTCTTTACTACTATTCATCACAAAAGGTTTTATCTCATTATTCTCCATCTTCTTCTCTCTTGAGTTTGAGAGAAAGCTCACTTGTGATTTCTTTTGTGATGAATTCTTGTGAGAAAATGATATAAAAAGAAAGCATAAATACTACTCCATCATCCTCATCTAATCTAGCCCATTATATTAAGGTGTTCACCTCATTAGAGTGAGAGAGCTTGGGTTATAGCAACTTCGACGTAGATCATCGGAGAAGCGGAACACTTCAAGCTAGCATGGATCGTTCGAGCCGTGGAGCCTCTCTTGAGTCCGGGAGATCGTCGATCGCGGCGAAGGGACTTCTACTCGAAGCTTGTAAAGCGAAGGAGAGGAATACAAAGTTTGTAATCCCTCACACTTAGTATTAAAGATGTTATCTTGCATGTTAAACCTTAATAATCTAGCAAAGATCTCGGCTTTGGGTTGTTCGGCACATCTAAAATTTTATTCGGGCATGTTTGATGCTTTATGAACCTTCACAAGAGTGCCTAGTAACCCTACAGTGGTATCAGAGCCAAGCTAGAGCTTTAGGCAAAGTATAGACGAAGTTTAAAGTCCGATCGAACCCGAAAACCCCGATGTAAACCCTTCTCTGTACATTTTTTGAAAATGTGATTTTTTATGAATTAAAAATGCTCAGAAAAACAAGCAGGAAAACTAAGAATTACTGTGAAGTACGGTCCACTAAGTCCCTGAAATGACCGTGGAACCGCGGCCAAACCAAGGGTTTAGCGGCGGTTCCGCGGCCAAAATTTGGGCTTAGTCCCTGGAATTTCATATATTTATTCTTAGGTCCTTTCTTGGCAATTTTTTCTGGGAATTATTTAATTCCACTCAAGTGTTGAGTTTTCTAGGGTTGTATTGGGGACTCGTTGATTCGATCGGATAATTTAACTTTGTTTAGTTTGTTCCAGATATTTTTAGAAACTGTTAAAAAGTTCGAACGGATATCAATAAATCACTTTTTCCCCTGTCGGAAATTTTTTCAAAAGTTGGATTTTTTCTCGAGTTTAAGAACGTTCTAAGTCGTGCAAGTAACGCGGTGGACCCTCTAGAAGACAACAAAGCTTAACTCGATTATGTGACCGTCTTGAACTGCCTTTTGAACCTTTGGGTTTGGGGCAATACGGCGTGCCACATGTGAGGCGTTGGCTTGACCCTTCTACGGCTGGACCATTGGTGCTGTGGCATGTGATGGATGTTTTTAAACTGATTTCAAGTTTTGAGATATATTGGGGAAATCTTGGGTGTTTGATTATTCGATCGGAAAGTTTAACATTGTCTATTTATCTGGATTGTGATACAATATTTGGAATCCACAAGAAGTTATGAGATAATTAATTTGAATGTTATAAACATAGCAGTTTAGTCTCAATTGATCGGTTGCCACGGGATTTTGATGTGATCAAAATTCCGTCGCAATCACGTAGCGTACGCGGATACTCGTCGGGTAAACTTAATAGACAGCCATGCCCCATAGCCCCGACTAAGTGACTGTAGGAGAACCCCGTCGCTAAAAGCATCCGTTCGGGTGCTCGCGGCAACGGTGTTCCGCCTTATTGCACTTCGTCGACGGCATCCGGGAGTGCGGCCGTCTACTAAAGTTTGCGACGAGCATTCGATCAGGTTGTCGGGAATCTTGTTGAATTGCCCGACTTGATATTGAAAAGAGTTTTCGATAATGAGACTAAAATGCGGGGTTTAGGCATGCGATGTCTAAGGAATTCATTTGGTTAGGCATATAATGTCTAAGAAGGTTGCGGATTCCAACTGTTGTAGTTTTACACTTTCTTTTCTGTGACCGTAAGCGTAATATGTGATATCGCCGGTTTCGTTGCTATATGTCAACGACAATTGGGATATGCATGTTTACTTACGTTGATGACATGTGATGTTATGTGTTGCTGGATATGTTATATTGGATCGTCGCGTTTGAATAGCCGGGGGTTTTATGTGAGATGAGGGTTTTTATTTTCTTTCATGTAAAATTCATTTGTATGTAATATTCTTTTATTGGGGCACTTCTGGGATGAGGTTGATGTCACCCTTGTATATTTTTTACTTTTCCGCCGCATTAGGTAGACCCAAGGAGGGGAGCACAAGTAATCGGGTTCTAGGGTCCAGTGGGAGGCCATCTCGAGGAGTCGAGACCGGGTCTCCTAACCCTAGAATTGGCAGTGTTACTTGCCGCTCTCGTAGGGGTCTAGGGATGTGGGTTTGGCTATTCATCACGACCGTGGAATTCGTGTTTTATACAGGCTCGTATTGAAAACACGAACGTCCTAGTATATCCAATATTTCATATATGTTCTTCTGCTGCAATGTTCTGTGATGAGATCATATTACTGCCTGAGACGAATGCTTATACTATATATATTTATATATATATATATATATATATATATATATATATATATGCTGATATATAAATATTACTGCTTTCGTTTCTTCTGTGATGCTTAGGAAGCATAAGCTGATGGAATTTTTTTATTAATGAGATTAATAAAAAGAAAAGAAACCTAAAAGATGTTGTAGAATCAAAACATTATAAAAAGGGTAGCTACAGTTTTTCTTTGCATAGCGGTATATATGATATACCGTGCACCTTATTCGATGAGGAAAGAGCCGAGATCCCTTCACCGGAAGTGACCTCTTTAGCAAAACTGGCAGACGCTAGAACTCTCGGTTTGTCTTTTGATTGCTTTTAGAGTTTTGCTTTGCATAGTGGTATATATGATATACCCTGCACCTTATTCGATGAGGAAAGAGCCGAGATCCCTTCACCGGGAGTGACATCTTTAGCAAGACTAATGAAAAGCGTCAAAAACACTCCATTTCAAAATTTCACATGATTCTACGATGATATCAAGTTCATTATGCTCATGGTTTTCTGAAAAACCTGCGTAGCCCTCTGTCAATTCAGATAAGTAATATTTAGTATTCGTGCTGCGGTAGTTTGGCATGCGTCAAGGCGTAGTGAACGGTAGCTGATTATTACTTATCTGTAGCATGAGATGCGATTGGATTAGGGTATTCGTACGGCGTTGTTTGGCATGCGTCGAGGGTCGTACGGGTGGGTTTAATTCAATCACGAATTGTACGGGTTGAACTTGACTAGCGGACTATGGGTTGTTTGGCATGCGTCAAGGTCATAGCACGCTAGGGTCAAAATATTATCGGGAATTTCAAATGTTGAAATTTGCAATGAGATTGCATACCTCCTATGAGATAGTTGGATCCCGATAGCCACTGCGAGTAAGTGTTACTCCTGGGAGAGTTTTACACAGGACGATTAGCCGATCAAGTATGTGTCTAGAAAAGTGTTAACGGGGTTACGCCTCTGGGAAAACGAGGTTTATTTTGATTAGGTCCGTGAGAAAGCACGGGGAACCTCCCTCAAAGTACCGACATTGATCTTGCTGAAAGATTGACGAAATTGTAGGGTGTAATTAATCCCGGCTAATCTTACCTTTTAGGGTTTGAAGGTAGATTTGATAAAAACAGTGGGAGACATCCTGATTAGATAAGATAATAACCAATCTAATCTTGCAAGAGCATACGCTAAAGTGTTTTCTTCTCTCTCTCTCTCCAGGTAGCGACCATGTCAGGCCATAATCAAGATAATAATACAGATGTATTGACTGAACCCACTTATTATACTGAGCAGGGGAACGTTGGACCCGTTTTTTCTTATAAGAGTTATAAGACTGAATAGGGAATAGAAGAATATCTGGATTCTCAAGCCGCCCAAAAGAACATGCATGTTGATGCATCTTCTTCAGGTGTGTTAGTTATTGAGAACTGTTTCTCAGTTCACCCTATGTCTTGGGTATTAGATACCGGATCAGGATCCCACATATGTAAATTGTTACATGGGCTACGTAGAGGTAGAGAACTGGGAAAAGGGGATCATTCCGTTCAAGTAGGGAACGGTGCAAATGTTGCAGCCAAAGCAGTTGGCGAATATCACCTAGTATTACCAAGTGGTGATACACTGATTCTGAATGAGTGCTATTATATACGGAACATGATGTGCAACATTATATCAGTTTCTTTATTAAGTAAAGAAGGATATAATTTTGTAGTACAGGATAATGTTATGAACATATTCCTAGATCAAAAGTTGATTGCATCAGGCTCGTTACATAATGGCATATTCATTCTAAATCAAAATACAGTCCTCAATATACAAAATACACACAAGAGGAAGAGTTCAGAAATGAACGAATCCTTCTTGTGGCATTGTAGACTTGGTCATATCAATGCGACACGACTGGCTAAGTTACATAAAGATGAATATTTGAATCCGTTCGAATTATCATCTTATGATACTTGCCATTGATGTCTCAAAGGAAAAATGACCAAAGCTCCGTTTAGTGGACACGGAGAAAGAGTTACGGAACTCTTAGGACTGGTACATAGTGATGTATGCGGTCCCATGTCTACGCATGCCAGGAACGGTTCTTCCTACTTCATTACATTCACTGACGATTTCTCTACATTTGGACATGTGTTCCTAATGAAACACAAGTCTGAAGCTTTTGAGAAATTCAAAGAATATAAGCACGAAGTAGAGAATCAAACGGGCAAAAGTATTAAGATTCTTCGATCTGATCGAGGAGGAGAATACTTAAGCAATGAGTTCCTAGATTATCTAAAAGAGAATGGGATTCTCTCTCAGCTTACTCCTCCATATACACCACAGCACAACGGTGTATCGGAATGAAGGAATCGCACCCTATTAGATATGGTGCGCTCGATGATGAGTACAGCTGAGTTACCTATTTCATTCTGGGGGTATGCGCTTGAGACAACTATAGACCTATTGAATAGAGTTCCCACCAAATCTGTGCCTACCACTCCATATGAGATATAGAAAGGGAAGAGACCACATCTTAATTACATTAAGATATGGGGTTGTCCGGCCTATGTCCAAAGGCAAAATCTGGACAAACTCGAGGCAAGATCTGTCTTATGTAAGTTTGTAGGATATCCCAAAAATTCACAAGGGTATGTCTTCTACCAACCCGAGGAACAAAAGGTGTTTGTTTCTCGACATGCCACTTTCTTAGAAAAAGGTTTTCTTATGAAACAGAATAGTGGCATTGAGGTAGAACTGGAAGAGGTTCCAGCAACACAAACTATAACAGAAGACTTGGTAGAACCAGAGGATTCGGTAGTACCCGACGAACCCCATCCTCTCCGCCAATCTAGCAGGGTTTCTCATCCGCTTGAGAGATACTACGGTTTTCTCATTGATGGTGGAAGCGAGGATTGTATCATGGAAGATGATGACCCGACTAGTTTCGAGTAGGCCATCACGAGTAGTGACTCTGTGAAATGGCTCGATGCAATGCGATCTGAGATGGAATCCATGTACACCAATAAAGTATGGATTTTGGAAAATGCTCCTGAAGGGGTAAAACCTATTGGGAGCAAGTGGATTTTTAAAAGGAAATTTGGTGTAGATGGAAAAGTTGAGACTTTCAAAGATAGACTTGTAGCAAAGGATTTTCGTCAACGACCAGGTGTGGATTATGACGAAACCTTTTCTCCAGTGGATATGCTTAAGTCCATCCGGATCTTACTTGCCATTGCTGCATACCATGACTACGAAATCTGGCAAATAGATGTTAAGACCGCCTTTCAAAATGGTGATTTAGAAGAGTGCGTGTACATGACTCAGCCAGAGGGCTTCGTAGATAGTGGGAGCAGCGGAAAGGTATGCAAACTGCTTAAATCCATTTATGGGTTAAAGCAAGCATCACGGAGTTGGAACATCTGTTTTGATGTTGTAGTCAAAGAGTTTGACTTCATCAAAAATATAGATGAACCTTGTATCTATAAAAAGGTAGCAGAGAGTAAGGTTGACTTCCTCGTATTGTACGTGGATGACATACTCTTGATAGGAAATGATATTCCTATGCTGCAATCAGTCAAGCTCTTCTTATCACAAAGATTCTCAATGAAAGATCTAGGTGATGCCTCCTGCATATTTGGGATATGGATCTATAGAGATAGATCCAAAAGGATACTGGGATTGTCTCAATCCAGGTACATTGACACCATTCTAAAAAGGTTTAGTATGGAAGAATCCAAGCGTGGGAACCAACCCATGATCTCTGGACTCAGTCTCTCCAAAGAGATGTCTCCCAAGACTGATTTGGAGAGAGCTCACATGCAAAGGATACCCTATGCTTCGGCAGTTAGCTCTATCATGTATGCGATGCTATGTACCAGACCCGAGGTAGCATACTCACTAAGTGTAGTGAGTCGGTATCAAGCAGATCCTGGAGAGAGTCACTGGACAGCTGTGAAGAACATTCTCAAGTACTTATGAAGGACTAGAGACATGTTCTTAGTGTATGGTAATGGAGAACTCCAGGTGGAGTCCTTTATCGATTCCAGCTTCCAAAGTGATAAGGACGACTCTAAGTCGCACTTGGGATTTGTCTTTACCCTTAATGGAGGGGCGGTATGTCGGAAGAGTTCCAAACAGGATACCGTTGCAGACTCGACGATGGAGGCTGAATACATCGCTGCCAACGATGCTACCAAAGAGGCTGTCTGGATGAAGAAGTTCATTAGTGAACTTGGTGTGGTTCCATCCATTGAGTATCCAATACCTCTGTATTGTGATAACAATGGAGCTATGGCTTTTTCCAAGGAACCAAGGTCCCATGAGAAGTCCAGACATATTCTGAGGCGGTATCACCTGATCAGGGAGATAGTTGATCCCCGGGAGATCGAGGTCAGGAGAGTAGATACGAAGGACAACACTACGGATCCACTCACGAAAGCCATTCCCCAGATACAGTTTGAGAGATTATTCAGGATGCTAGGTATGAGATACTACAGCAGCTGGCCTTAGTGCAAGTGGGAGATTGTTAGTTATGTATATGCCCTAGAGGCCATTGTTGTACATATGATGTATATTATGATGGATGCTTGGATATATACAGATAGGACTTTCTTGCTCGTCATGATAGTATGCTATTTGGTTTTACTTTATCTTAACATGTTGACTTGTATTGGTTTACCGTCTTACTCTCACATGTTGATAAAGCCCTTAGGATCTGTACTCAACTACTGGGACTATGATGAGATCATACTAGTGGGGCCATAGTAGTCGATGAGTACATCCTATAACTGTTCCTAGTCGAGGATATATCGAGACAGGGCATCGATACACCAGAGTAGACTAGCGTATATGCATCTTGACCCATATGATGGGCGATGGATGATCTCATATCCATCGGTGTTTGACATCAAGGATGGTGTATGGGTGCTCAGTGGAGACTGGGTACACTGGACAAACTCACCGAGAACTCCCAGTTGGTGATATACCACACGTCAGATGGCAGTTCTCCGGTGACACTGGTACAGGGTAGTCTGTAGAACCGAGATCGTCATAGAGTCTTGTGTGATTCCCACTGTGCTTTGATTTCCACCTTACCACGTCCAAGAGGGCGTGCAAAACGGTGGCTTTTGGGTACAGTCCTGAATCACATGGAGGCAATGAGCGATAGGAGGGGATTCGTCTCTCCAGGTATAAGGAGTTGATGTTGTGTTGTGTTCGATTGGCTATAACCGGAAGTCCCTGACCAGGGCTGATATAGAGATATACTGGTATGTGTTACCAGTAGCTTCTCGACCTGTTATGAGCCTCACATCGACATGACTTATCTGTTACTGGGGTCTGACGTATACCACCCCTAGACTTGATATGCGACATATCAAACGAACAGACCGGACTGTACGGGATTGTAACTGATTGGATTCACAGGAGAACGGACAGGCTAGCTTGTTGATCTTCTGATCGCTCAACACCTGGGTGGTTGTTACGTTTAGCTGACCGCTTGCAGCTTGTGGGTGTTTGATATGATCATCACCAGCTACCGGCATATTGACGATTCTTTAGAGTCCTACATAGAGGTTTCTTGGCTCAGGCAAAACGGAGTAGAGGCACATATGAGATATGTGCAGGACCGAGGATAATGCGATATGAGATACCGTATTATATTCTCGCGATATTTAGATATGAACCGGGACATCGGATCAAGTGTTGATTCGATGAATCGGTACATGATATATTAGTCGGTTATATTCGATATAGCCGGATCGTCGGATCAAGTGTTGATTCGATGATTTAATGTATAATGATATATATGATATATTGTATTACATTATCTAATATTGGCTCGCTTTATTTTTTCATTTTCTCACCGGATTAATACATTGATATATATGCGATATATGTTAATTGTATTATTTTCATTTGTTGCAAATATATAATATATATGTGATATATATTATTGTGACATGATATGATTTATTATGAAACATGTTTAAGGATGATAAAAAGAGATTAGGGTTTGATTAGCGTTAGTTCCTTCTTGCTCTTTCTAGAAGGATTTCCTTTTGTCTTCGTTAAGATATTATGGTTGATACTTATCCATGACTCATTCTTGACCTAACCAAACCCTAGCTCTAGTTTATTCTCTACAAAGGTTTAGCCTCTCATCCATAACCATGGTTCCATACTCAATCATATATTCTTTATTACTATTCATCACAAAAGGTTTTATCTCATTATTCTCCATCTTCTTCTCTCTTGAGTTTGAGAGAAAGCTCACTTGTGATTTCTTTTGTGATGAATTCTTGTGAGAAAATGATATAAAAAGAAAGCATAAATACTGCTCCATCATCCTCATCTAATCTAGCACATTAGATTAGGGTGTTCACCTCATTAGAGTGAGAGAGCTTGGGTTATAGCAATTTCGACGTAAATCATCGGAGAAGCGGAACACTTCAAGCTAGCATGGATCGTTCGAGTCGTGGAGCCTCTCTTGAGTCCGGGAGATCGTGGATCGCGGCGAAGGGACTTCTACTCGGAGCTTGTGAAGCGAAGGAGAGGACTACAAAGTTTGTAATCCCTCACACTTAGTATTAAAGATGTTATCTTGCATGTTAAACCCTAATAATCTAGCAAAGATCCCGGCTTTGGGTTGTTCGGCACATCTAAAATTTTATTCGGGCATGTTTGATGATTTATGAACCTTCACAAGAGTGCCTAGCAACCCTACATCCTCATTATCCATGCATGTGTATATGAATGTTTTTATATGCATAGTCCCATACCCATGTGTATATACACATATACACATCCCCATATATGCACAAGAAAGTAATGTATGCGAGTGTGTGTGTGCGTGCATGAAAATTCTTACTCTAGGGTTTCGTGACTAAGAAACCAACTAAATCTCTTTCCTCAAATCTTGCTAACACTAACCCATGATCTTCTAAGGCTCATGTTACGTCCCGAAAGTATGGAACATGACCGACACTTAAACTACGAAACGTCTCGAGGCGTACGTAATCTAAGTAAGCCGAAAACCCAGAAATCCAAACCAAGAAAAGTAGTAGAGTGAAGGAAAACCAATTTAAATCAAGTAGTTTTAAAAGCATAAGCCGAATTATGCGTTTTTAATAACATCAAATATTTACTGAAAATTTCGGCAGAGTCTCCCTTGTAAATACTGGCCCCCAAACGGGATACAACATGAATAGTATACGAAATCAATAAAAGGCATCCCCAAGCGGGAGCTAGCTCTTCGTCAATCGACGGTCACAACCACACAAGCAATATAATATACAACGCCAAGGGCGAGGATCAAAACTCCAAAGGGAACTTAAAACAACAAAAAATCCACAGAAATATAACGCGCGACTCTAAGGTCGAAAGAATAACATCACTGGTCTCTATCTCAAAAATAAATACAAGTTTGGTTGATGGAATTTACTAGATACAACTGAATAATATTATACAAAGTAATATGATGGGTACGATACCAATAAACCCACCCACTAGCAAGTCACCCGAAAAAATAGTGCCAGCAAAGCCGTAATGAAACCTGTACGGCAAAACCTGGAAGAAACTGTGGCACAACGGGGGTGGGTTTCCAACTCGTGAGTAGAAAAACATCTACGAACAGAAATTACATGAACAACGCAATCCTAGGTTATAAGATCGTAATATATCCTCAAATATATATCATGCAGCCGATAACAATGGCAAGGGTAAATATCTAACCCGAGTGTAATCCCATGTGCCCGTGTCAGTGCCTCAGGTAGCAATATATCATATGGATGATGTATAAATGCATGAAACAGAATGCATGTACTGAAGAAAACTGCTATCATAAATTAGTGAGATTTCCGTACCTTTTTAAAAACGAGATATCATAAATGAAATCAGCATAAACAGTGCCTAGTATCGACACAAAACAAATATCCAAATATCTCGATATCTCTGTGTCGCAATCTCTGTACCTCAATATCTCAAATATCTCTGAATGTCTCAATCTCACTATCTAGGGCGCCGTCAGTCCAGACCGGCCCCTACCAGCAATCTCAAGACCACAACGGTATCCTCCGGATATCCGACGCGTCGGGCAATATCACCAGTGGGTAGTGCTCCCCTGCCAGGCTCAACGTCAACAACACGACCTTCTTGCCCCGGCGTACCTTACCGGGTCCACCATGTACCCGAAACGGTTCATCCAACTCCTCTAATCGGGTCTCGAAATCCATCAGCAAACTCATGGTGGACGACTCATACATCATGGGAAAACCGTACTTTTCTATAAAAAAAAAGAGAGAATTTTATAAGTGTTTTTGCTTTTTTCCCCCAAATCCAGGAAATCTCATGAAAATCCGAATCCAAATCCTCAATAGCATGTAAACAGTGAATATAGAAATAAAAATCCATGAATGCGGCATATCAATGAATAATAACATGCATGAAGTAACAAGTAATAACTACAATATCTAAACTAGCATATAAGGCAAGTACACTAATATCATGTCTAAACTATTAGCTAACAACCTATGTCAAATGAAATAATATTTTCGAAAGTGTTCATGAAATGGCAATTACCGATGAAGATGTGTGTGAGCCGGCAAGTAAGTGTACGTGGTACATACGTGTCATCGGTAATGGTGCCGGTATCCTAACAGCATGATATCAACAATAGATTATGAATCATAATGTACGCAGGCGATGCGGAGCGAACAACAATAATGAGCGGGAGCTGAATACTAGACACAACGACAATTAATATGGGCTAACAACTACACGAAACTATAGGGCTAAGCTGTCAAGCTAAACTAAAGGTATGGAAACCGCCTAACATCTGAGTCGATATATATATATATATATTAGTCGGTGATCCCGCCTCGATAATATCACATCCGATACCATATTTATAATCAAATATTCCCAAGTCAAGAGTGCGGATCAAACATCAATATATAGCTCGTACGTAAATCCGTCGTACGACATCCCAAATCTGGGTACGGGTCAATATCACATTATTCATCTGGTATCCGCTTTATCCAAGATCATAATCTGGGTACTGATCTATGTCTAGTACGATACTAATATCATCAATATAGTCATGATCTGACTGCTGATCTACAGCATCATACAAAGCGATATCATCATCATATATCGTCATAAAGAGATATACATCGCCTAATGCGACCTATTATGAATATCTTAACATATCTTATCTCATGTCACGATCACATGTCAACAATTCAATGTATAACGCTATTCACATGTATCGTCGTCCCAAGATCCGCTATAATATCAGGATGTACCTCAAGTACGAATCCTTCCATATCACCGTTCTCGCGGTCTCAATCAAATCTTTTAGACTCATCTCAAATCCCAAATACTATCCCCAATCCTGTATGTGAACACATAGTCCCATACCCATGTGAACACATAACAATATAACCCCATATAAGAACAAATGAAATAAGAATGTATGCAAGTATGGGTGTGTGTGTGAAAATGTGGTGCAACCTCTACTCTAGGGTCTCGCAACACTAAACGTATCCAATCACACCTAAAATCTATCCTTATCATCAACAAACTCAACAATATATAATCAATATATATGTGTGTATACGTATTCGTATACATCACCACGAACTGCGAGGGTGCTATACGCCATCCACCCGACTTCTCCACGTAGATATACATCTACTCACCTGGTCCTCGCTCGCCGGTGCCGACGTCGCCACGCGCTTGCTTGTCGTCTCGAAGTCCGCATGGGGTACCTACATATCATAACGCACCGTATCGCATTAAAATCAAATTCGAAATCGAAACGGCATACGAAAATCAAATCGGCATGCGTATCACGCATAGGTCAAAACCTATCGCCTACGCATGCAAGAATAGCCAAACCAACCCTCGATGTCGATGTACAAACGTCAAACCATCGAGAAAACCCAAACACACTCATTTGAGCATTCATGAACACTAATTATAATATAAAATAGGTTAAAATTTACAAAAACCCCAAACTCACTTTAAAATCCATTTTTCCGAAAATCTAGCAAGCAAAAATTACCCGTTTTAGTACAAAACTCGACGTTTAAACAAATCTAGCGGCCATAATACTTATTAAACATCTTAAATAAGTCATACAACCCATTAAAAAATTTAATCTCATCAATTCTTATAAAACTAAAAATTCTAGTTTTGCAATTTATCTAATTTTAACAATTTCAACTAAAAATGCACAAAACAACAACTACACTTGGTTTTGAATGGTCCAAAGGCATTAAACCACTAATTATAATATTAATGATGATATTAAACCATAATTATATTTTAATCTAAAGTATTTAATAATTTTCCAAAACCCAAGTTAGCAAAATAACTTAATTAGGACATTTTATAAGTAATGGTTGTAATTAACAACTAGATTAGCTTTTTACAAGACTTAAGATGTTAATCCATATCATAAAACCATTCACGATTGATCACAACCCAATTCCACAACAAAACCCTAACTAGAATTCCTTAATCATGCAATTAAACTCATCTAAAACCTAATTAATCACTTAAATAAATTAGCTTTAAGAAATTAAATAACAAATTAAGCAAAAGGTTTAGAATTTATACCCAAAATTTTTTGAAGATCCACAAGCATACATAGCCTCCAAAATTGAAATCTTGTTCCCTAGATCCATGCTAGATAGGCAAATGAGAAATGGGTAGGAGTTGGATATTGATTTCGGTGAGATTTTACTTTGATTTTTGACAAATTTTTTGATGGAAAAGGAGAGGAGAAGAGAGAAGGGGGGCTGCTGTTGGGGCCTGCAAATATTCGGCCAAAATTGGAGGGGTAAGGAAGGAGAGAGAGTGAGGTGAAGAAAGTGGGGAAAAAGACAAAGTCCACACCCCTTTTGACCTTCTTTCATTTTCCATTCTTTTCTTTTCTTTTCTTTTCAAACAAGAGGTGTTTGGAGAGAGAGAGGGGGAGGGTTGTCAAGATGGGGCCGGCCACATGGGGAGAGGGAGAGAGGGTGAGGTGTGGGTGTGTGGGTCAGGAAAAAAGATAAATGTATTACCCCAATTCCCATTAACACAACATTCACTAATTAAGCCATTTTTCATCGATATTTTCTAAACCGTTTTGGCAAACCAATTCGTTTCAGAAGTAATATTTTACACGCTAGTTTAGTGTGTCATGATTTCTAAAATTTGTATCAAACCATTCCAATTTGTAATTTTTCCTAATTAAATGTATTAGTGACGGCTTAAAATAATATTAAAATAATTAATTTCGGAAAAATTTCAGAAAATTTGAAATTTCACCAGTGGCTCAATAAACACCAAATAATAGCAATTACATAGCTACAATATGTATAATTAAATTTATAATAAAGATATTTGTATTTTGACTTTTTACAGAAAACCCCCTTGTTTTACCGATTTTCCGAAATTTCACCGAAACGATTTTCAAAACGTTACAATCTTCCCCCCTTAAAGAAATTCGGTCCCCAAATTGAAATTAAAACTCCCCCCAAATACTAAAACATCTAAGCAAAACCATCAAGTCGTCGGAGCTCCAAAATCATAAATACCTAAAACATATCGTAGCGCAACACATGCGCATGAAAAATGAGCATATAACTCAAAATCAAAACTCCGTCAAGCATCCCACAATCATCGGAGTCATGGTAAAGACACAATTTTCAAATCCAATACAAAACCAATATGATATAACTTGAAACTATACATGTAAATATCAAAACTATATATGTAAATATCTGAAGGAAATGAATGCCAAATCTCTTAAAGTCGCTGTGCAATGCGCATAACACTGCACAGTGGCGGACGTCTATTGTAAGAAAATAACTACATATATATATCCTTTGTTTAATATGCACATCCCACCGTTTTGAAAGCAATTTCAGAAGGGTTTCATTTATAAAATGTTTCGCGTCATCTCGGACACGTAGGTAAATAGTGAGACTATGGCTCTTCCTTGGAAATCCCTTCGATAACTATCAATGCATGCAAAATACATTCAGGTACTGTCCTCTGACTAGTCCTTCTCAGTACGAAAACACATAGCAAATGTCATAAAAACGTACTGCTCTATAAGAAATCAATCCCAAAATATGCATATGAATACTACGTGCGTCTGGTGCGCACAGAAATAAAAATCCATATATGTGCCATCCATGCACACAGAAACAACATCTAAGTGCATCGGGTGTGCACACAACATTTTTCATAGGCAACGTGTGTGCCTGACAGCAAAGACATGTGCATCTGACACGCACGAAGAATTTCGATTTAGTGCATCTGGTGTGCACCAAAATCGCATCTCAAAACATGTGCTCAGCATGCGCGAAAATCCAAGGTTGGTGCATCTATCATGCTTGAAATCATGAAATCCAATATCAAGCGCCGAACATGCACAAAATCCAATCAGGTGCACAAAACCAATATCGAGCATCACAATCGAAGTCGAAGTCCAGTGCATCTAAGTGCACAAAATGCGTATCACTGCACTGCAAGCATATGTGAACTATACCGAGTGCAAAAACCAAATCGTATGCGTATATACGCACAAATCAACTCAACTTTATGAAATCCATATAATCACAAACATGAGAAACCAAGGCACGAAAACTATCTCAAGTGCAACAACTGTGCAAAAGTCGTAAATACCAAGTAGGTGCAACCATGGTGCATGAAAACGATATCATGAAACTCAATCATCAAAACCAAATCATGCGAATAGATCGCTCAAAATACCAAAATCACGTTTGGCAGAATAGTCCAGCTCAAGCACATCCTCTAAGAATCTCTGGCCAACTGTCGTGGTCACTCATAGCATGTCTCGTCGACGACCCTGAACTCTGTCATGCCGGTGTGCGTAACATGACCACTCATGGGTCCAGGTCTTCTCGTAATTCATCCCAGAAAGGTCCTATCGAGGTCTCTCCCAAATCATGTCTCTGCCGAACTGTCCGGAAGTCATCGTCCTTTAATATATCTGTTTCTTGTTCCGGAACGGCTGCATACTTATTGCGACTCCTTTTGGAAGTTATATCCAAGCACAATGCCTCGGCATGCGTATCGCATCTCTGATGTCGGCGGAATGGAACGTCGTCTTATCCAGATCTTGTACAGACCTCTTTACTGCACTTTTCTCTAATGTCGACTGCTTCGGACTCGTCTCGTCGTGGCTGCATGGACTGAGCTCCAACGGCTATCCTCGTATCTGGAGTCTCCCAAGAAATTCATCTCACCACCTAGCATCCGAATGAAGTCGAACCATCCGATCGATTCGTCAAAACCTCATAATCCCCCAAGATCTCAACATCCTGGGTACAGTTTAACCGTATCGAGTACATACCACAGCATCGATGGTCCAGCAGTAGAAGGGCAAACCCAAGCCTCACTAATGGCGCCGCGAAACTGCCGCAAACCCTAAGGTTCAAAGGCTTTCACACGGTCATTAAGTCGAGTTAGGGTTTCGTTCTTGTAGAGGGTCCATAGAATTGCCTGCATGCTCTTCCGAATTCTTTCAACTTGGAATAATAGGTTTCTGACATTCGATCGTCTCTGTCGAATCTCAACGTCTCCGCGTGAAGTCGTCTCTAGCTGGAATCAATCTATCTGATGACCTCGCATAGGGGTAGGTGAACAAACCACATGTCCTAGTCATTCATCCTTGGTGACTAGCGACCTTCTATCAACTCTTAGTACAACTCATACTGGAATAGCTGCAACATCTGGGGCGATATATCGTCGTTCGCAGCAGCAACTGGCACATTCGTCAGCACGCTGAACCGTGCCTCAATCATCATGAATAAGCCATACACCAACGGTCATCGAAATCTGGCTGGCCTCTATCAGTGGCTCAATCCTCTGGTACTGATCGGCACGTCCGAGAAATCTCGTAAAGGAGATCCGCCAAACGCTCGTGGCGCGAAAACACAGTAAAAAGACACATCTCCGCAATCGTGTGTCGCCGGAATTACGCCCTGGTCAGTCCTCGTTCGTGACGAGCTCGTGCTGACCGCAACTCTAGCCGTAGCTCTCCCTGCCCGTAATTGTGGCAGCAAACCGTAACTGGTACCGATGAGGCTAGATCAGGAATGAATATGATACTGAGCAAAGAAATGTATATCCTAAGGCTCCTTAAGTGGAGTAGCGTATCGTACGTATGCCGCGGAACATACCACGGTACGTCACCCTACTTTAGTCACATATTCCATCAACCAAGAGTCATCCTACGCTCCGAAGGTAAAACCTAACGCTCTGATACAAACTTTGTCACGTCCCGAAAGTACGGAACATGACCGACACTTAAACTACGAAACGTCTCGAGGCGTACGTAATCTAAGTTAGCCGAAAACCCAGAAATCCAAACCAAGAAAAGTGGTAGAGTGAAGGAAAACCAATTTAAATCATGTAGTTTTAAAAGCATAAGCCGAATTATGCGTTTTTAATAACATCAAATATTTACTGAAAATTTCGGCAGAGTCTCCCTTGTAAATACTGGCCCCCAAACGGGATACAACATGAATAGTATACGAAATCAATAAAAGGCATCCCCAAGCGGGAGCTAGCTCTTCGTCAATCGACGGTCACAACCACACAAGCAATATAATATACAACGCCAAGGGCGAGGATCAAAACTCCAAAGGGAACTCAAAACAACAAAAAATCCACAGAAATATAACGCGCGACTCTAAGGTCGAAAGAATAACATCACTGGTCTCTATCTCAAAAATAAATACAAGTTTGGTTGATGGAATTTACTAGATACAACTGAATAATATTATACAAAGTAATATGATGGGTACGATACCAATAAACCCACCCACTAGCAAGTCACCCGAAAAAATAGTGCCAGCAAAGCCGTAATGAAACCTGTACGGCAAAACCTGGAAGAAACTGTGGCACAACGGGGGTGGGTTTCCAACTCGTGAGTAGAAAAACATCTACGAACAGAAATTACATGAACAACGCAATCCTAGGTTATAAGATCGTAATATATCCTCAAATATATAACATGCAGCCGATAACAATGGCAAGGGTAAATATCTAACCCGAGTGTAATCCCATGTGCCCGTGTCAGTGCCTCAGGTAGCAATATATCATATGGATGATGTATAAATGCATGAAACAGAATGCATGTACTGAAGAAAACTGCTATCATAAATTAGTGAGATTTCCGTACCTTTTTAAAAACGAGATATCATAAATGAAATCAGCATAAACAGTGCCTAGTATCGACACAAAACAAATATCCAAATATCTCGATATCTCTGTGTCGCAATCTCTGTACCTCAATATCTCAAATATCTCTGAATGTCTCAATCTCACTATCTAGGGCGCCGTCAGTCCAGACCGGCCCCTACCAGCAATCTCAAGACCACAACGGTATCCTCCGGATATCCGACGCGTCGAGCAATATCACCAGTGGGTAGTGCTCCCCTGCCAGGCTCAACGTCAACAACACGACCTTCTTGCCCCGGCGTACCTTACCGGGTCCACCATGTACCCGAAACGGTTCATCCAACTCCTCTAATCGGGTCTCGAAATCCATCAGCAAACTCATGGTGGACGACTCATACATCATGGGAAAACCGTACTTTTCTATAAAAAAAAAGAGAGAATTTTATAAGTGTTTTTGCTTTTTTCCCCCAAATCCAGGAAATCTCATGAAAATCCGAATCCAAATCCTTAATAGCATGTAAACAGTGAATATAGAAATAAAAATCCATGAATGCGGCATATCAATGAATAATAACATGCATGAAGTAACAAGTAATAACTACAATATCTAAACTAGCATATAAGGCAAGTACACTAATATCATGTCTAAACTATTAGCTAACAACCTATGTCAAATGAAATAATATTTTCGAAAGTGTTCATGAAATGGCAATTACCGATGAAGATGTGTGTGAGCCGGCAAGTAAGTGTACGTGGTACATACGTGTCATCGGTAATGGTGCCGGTATCCTAACAGCATGATATCAACAATAGATTATGAATCATAATGTACACAGGCGATGCGGAGCGAACAACAATAATGAGCGGGAGCTGAATACTAGACACAACGACAATTAATATGGGCTAACAACTACACGAAACTATAGGGCTAAGCTGTCAAGCTAAACTAAAGGTATGGAAACCGCCTAACATCTGAGTCGATATATTTATATATATATTAGTCGGTGATCCCGCCTCGATAATATCACATCCGATACCATATTTATAATCAAATATTCCCAAGTCAAGAGTGCAGATCAAACATCAATATATAGCTCGTACGTAAATCCGTCGTACGACATCCCAAATCTGGGTACGGGTCAATATCACATTATTCATCTGGTATCCGCTTTATCCAAGATCATAATCTGGGTACTGATCTATGTCTAGTACGATACTAATATCATCAATATAGTCATGATCTGACTGCTGATCTACAGCATCATACAAAGCGATATCATCATCATATATCGTCATAAAGAGATATACATCGCCTAATGCGACCTATTATGAATATCTTAACATATCTTATCTCATGTCACGATCACATGTCAACAATTCAATGTATAACGCTATTCACATGTATCGTCGTCCCAAGATCCGCTATAATATCAGGATGTACCTCAAGTACGAATCCTTCCATATCACCGTTCTCGCGGTCTCAATCAAATCTTTTAGACTCATCTCAAATCCCAAATACTATCCCCAATCCTGTATGTGAACACATAGTCCCATACCCATGTGAACACATAACAATATAACCCCATATAAGAACAAATGAAATAAGAATGTATGCAAGTATGGGTGTGTGTGTGAAAATGTGGTGCAACCTCTACTCTAGGGTCTCGCAACACTAAACGTATCCAATCACACCTAAAATCTATCCTTATCATCAACAAACTCAACAATATATAATAAATATATATGTGTGTATACGTATTCGTATACATCACCACGAACTGCGAGGGTGCTATACGCCATCCACCCGACTTCTCCACGTAGATATACATCTACTCACCTGGTCCTCGCTCGCCGGTGCCGACGTCGCCACGCGCTTGCTTGTCGTCTCGAAGTCCGCATGGGGTACCTACATATCATAACGCACCGTATCGCATTAAAATCAAATTCGAAATCGAAACGGCATACGAAAATCAAATCGGCATGCGTATCACGCATAGGTCAAAACCTATCGCCTACGCATGCAAGAATAGCCAAACCAACCCTCGATGTCGATGTACAAACGTCAAACCATCGAGAAAACCCAAACACACTCATTTGCGCATTCATGAACACTAATTATAATATAAAATAGGTTAAAATTTACAAAAACCCCAAACTCACTTTAAAATCCATTTTTCCGAAAATCTAGCAAGCAAAAATTACCCGTTTTAGTACAAAACTCGACGTTTAAACAAATCTAGCGGCCATAATACTTATTAAACATCTTAAATAAGTCATACAACCCATTAAAAAATTTAATCTCATCAATTCTTATAAAACTAAAAATTCTAGTTTTGCAATTTATCTAATTTTAACAATTTCAACTAAAAATGCACAAAACCACAACTACACTTGGTTTTGAATGGTCCAAAGGCATTAAACCACTAATTATAATATTAATGATGATATTAAACCATAATTATATTTTAATCTAAAGTATTTAATAATTTTCCAAAACCCAAGTTAGCAAAATAACTTAATTAGGACATTTTATAAGTAATGGTTGTAATTAACAACTAGATTAGCTTTTTACAAGACTTAAGATGTTAATCCATATCATAAAACCATTCACGATTGATCACAACCCAATTCCACAACAAAACCCTAACTAGAATTCCTTAATCATGCAATTAAACTCATCTAAAACCTAATTAATCACTTAAATAAATTAGCTTTAAGAAATTAAATAACAAATTAAGCAAAAGGTTTAGAATTTATACCCAAAATTTTTTGAAGATCCACAAGCATACATAGCCTCCAAAATTGAAATCTTGTTCCCTAGATCCATGCTAGATAGGCAAATGAGAAATGGGTAGGAGTTGGATATTGATTTCGGTGAGATTTTACTTTGATTTTTGACAAATTTTTTGATGGAAAAGGAGAGGAGAAGAGAGAAGGGGGGCTGCTGTTGGGGCCTGCAAATATTCGGCCAAAATTGGAGGGGTAAGGAAGGAGAGAGAGTGAGGTGAAGAAAGTGGGGAAAAAGACAAAGTCCACACCCCTTTTGACCTTCTTTCATTTTCCATTCTTTTCTTTTCTTTTCTTTTCAAACAAGAGGTGTTTGGAGAGAGAGAGGGGGAGGGTTGTCAAGATGGGGCCGGCCACATGGGGAGAGGGAGAGAGGGTGAGGTGTGGGTGTGTGGGTCAGGAAAAAAGATAAATGTATTACCCCAATTCCCATTAACACAACATTCACTAATTAAGCCATTTTTCATCGATATTTTCTAAACCGTTTTGGCAAACCAATTCGTTTCAGAAGTAATATTTTACATGCTAGTTTAGTGTGTCATGATTTCTAAAATTTGTATCAAACCATTCCAATTTGTAATTTTTCCTAATTAAATGTATTAGTGACGGCTTAAAATAATATTAAAATAATTAATTTCGGAAAAATTTCAGAAAATTTGAAATTTCACCAGTGGCTCAATAAACACCAAATAATAGCAATTACATAGCTACAATATGTATAATTAAATTTATAATAAAGATATTTGTATTTTGACTTTTTACAGAAAACCCCCTTGTTTTACCGATTTTCCGAAATTTCACCGAAACGATTTTCAAAACGTTACAATCTTCCCCCCTTAAAGAATCGGTCCCCAAATTGAAATTAAAACTCCCCCCAAATATTAAAACATCTAAGCAAAACCATCAAGTCGTCGGAGCTCCAAAATCATAAATACCTAAAACATATCGTAGCGCAACACATGCGCATGAAAAATGAGCATATAACTCAAAATCAAAACTCCGTCAAGCATCCCACAATCATCGGAGTCATGGTAAAGACACAATTTTCAAATCCAATACAAAACCAATATGATATAACTTGAAACTATACATGTAAATATCAAAACTATATATGTAAATATCTGAAGGAAATGAATGCCAAATCTCTTAAAGTCGCTGTGCAATGCGCATAACACTGCACAGTGGCGGACGTCTATTGTAAGAAAATAACTACATATATATATCCTTTGTTTAATATGCACATCCCACCGTTTTGAAAGCAATTTCAGAAGGGTTTCATTTATAAAATGTTTCGCGTCATCTCGGACACGTAGGTAAATAGTGAGACTATGGCTCTTCCTTGGAAATCCCTTCGATAACTATCAATGCATGCAAAATACATTCAGGTACTGTCCTCTGACTAGTCCTTCTCAGTACGAAAACACATAGCAAATGTCATAAAAACGTACTGCTCTATAAGAAATCAATCCTAAAATATGCATATGAATACTACGTGCGTCTGGTGCGCACAGAAATAAAAATCCATATATGTGCCATACATGCACACAGAAACAACATCTAAGTGCATCGGGTGTGCACACAACATTTTTCATAGGCAACGTGTGTGCCTGACAGCAAAGACATGTGCATCTGACACGCACGAAGAATTTCGATTTAGTGCATCTGGTGTGCACCAAAATCGCATCTCAAAACATGTGCTCAGCATGCGCGAAAATCCAAGGTAGGTGCATCTATCATGCTTGAAATCATGAAATCCAATATCAAGCGTCGAACATGCACAAAATCCAATCAGGTGCACAAAACCAATATCGAGCATCACAATCGAAGTCGAAGTCCAGTGCATCTAAGTGCACAAAATGCGTATCACTGCACTGCAAGCATATGTGAACTATACCGAGTGCAAAAACCAAATCGTATGCGTATATACGCACAAATCAACTCAACTTTATGAAATCCATATAATCACAAACATGAGAAACCAAGGCACGAAAACTATCTCAAGTGCAACAACTGTGCAAAAGTCGTAAATACCAAGTAGGTGCAACCATGGTGCATGAAAACGATATCATGAAACTCAATCATCAAAACCAAATCATGCGAATAGATCGCTCAAAATACCAAAATCACGTTTGGCAGAATAGTCCAGCTCAAGCACATCCTCTAAGAATCTCTGGCCAACTGTCGTGGTCACTCATAGCATGTCTCGTCGACGACCCTGAACTCTGTCATGCCGGTGTGCGTAACATGACCACTCATGGGTCCAGGTCTTCTCGTAATTCATCCCAGAAAGGTCCTATCGAGGTCTCTCCCAAATCATGTCTCTGCCGAACTGTCCGGAAGTCATCGTCCTTTAATATATCTGTTTCTTGTTCCGGAACGGCTGCATACTTATTGCGACTCCTTTTGGAAGTTATATCCAAGCACAATGCCTCGGCATGCGTATCGCATCTCTGATGTCGGCGGAATGGAACGTCGTCTTATCCAGATCTTGTACAGACCTCTTTACTGCACTTTTCTCTAATGTCGACTGCTTCGGACTCGTCTCGTCGTGGCTGCATGGACTGAGCTCCAACGGCTATCCTCGTATCTGGAGTCTCCCAAGAAATTCATCTCACTACCTAGCATCCGAATGAAGTCGAACCATCCGATCGATTCGTCAAAACCTCATAATCCCCCAAGATCTCAACATCCTGGGTACAGTTTAACCGTATCGAGTACATACCACAGCATCGATGGTCCAGCAGTAGAAGGGCAAACCCAAGCCTCACTAATGGCGCCGCGAAACTGCCGCAAACCCTAAGGTTCAAAGGCTTTCACACGGTCATTAAGTCGAGTTAGGGTTTCGTTCTTGTAGAGGGTCCATAGAATTGCCTGCATGCTCTTCCGAATTCTTTCAACTTGGAATAATAGGTTTCTGACATTCGATCGTCTCTGTCGAATCTCAACGTCTCCGCGTGAAGTCGTCTCTAGCTGGAATCAATCTATCTGATGACCTCGCATAGGGGTAGGTGAACAAACCACATGTCCTAGTCATTCATCCTTGGTGACTAGCGACCTTCTATCAACTCTTAGTACAACTCATACTGGAATAGCTGCAACATCTGGGGCGATATATCGTCGTTCGCAGCAGCAACTGGCACATTCGTCAGCACGCTGAACCGTGCCTCAATCATCATGAATAAGCCATACACCAACGGTCATCGAAATCTGGCTGGCCTCTATCAGTGGCTCAATCCTCTGGTACTGATCGGCACGTCCGAGAAATCTCGTAAAGGAGATCCGCCAAACGCTCGTGGCGCGAAAACACAGTAAAAAGACACATCTCCGCAATCGTGTGTCGCCGGAATTACGCCCTGGTCAGTCCTCGTTCGTGACGAGCTCGTGCTGACCGCAACTCTAGCCGTAGCTCTCCCTGCCCGTAATTGTGGCAGCAAATCGTAACTGGTACCGATGAGGCTAGATCAGGAATGAATATGATACTGAGCAAAGAAATGTATATCCTAAGGCTCCTTAAGTGGAGTAGCGTATCGTACGTATGCCGCGGAACATACCACGGTACGTCACCCTACTTTAGTCACATATTCCATCAACCAAGGGTCATCCTACGCTCCGAAGGTAAAACCTAACGCTCTGATACAAACTTTGTCACGTCCCGAAAGTACGGAACATGACCGACACTTAAACTACGAAATGTCTCGAGGCGTACGTAATCTAAGTTAGCCGAAAACCCAGAAATCCAAACCAAGAAAAGTGGTAGAGTGAAGGAAAACCAATTTAAATCAAGTAGTTTTAAAAGCATAAGCCGAATTATGCGTTTTTAATAACATCAAATATTTACTGAAAATTTCGGCAGAGTCTCCCTTGTAAATACTGGCCCCCAAACGGGATACAACATGAATAGTATACGAAATCAATAAAAGGCATCCCCAAGCGGGAGCTAGCTCTTCGTCAATCGACGGTCACAACCACACAAGCAATATAATATACAACGCCAAGGGCGTGGATCAAAACTCAAAAGGGAACTCAAAACAACAAGAAATCCACAGAAATATAACGCGCGACTCTAAGGTCGAAAGAATAACATCACTGGTCTCTATCTCAAAAATAAATACAAGTTTGGTTGATGGAATTTACTAGATACAACTGAATAATATTATACAAAGTAATATGATGGGTACGATACCAATAAACCCACCCACTAGCAAGTCACCCGTAAGAAGCAGTGCCAGCAAAGCCGTAAGGAAACCTGTACGGCAAAACCTGCAAGAAACTGTGGCACAACGGGGGTGAGTTTCCAACTCGTGAGTAGAAAAACATCTGCGAACAGAAATCGCATGAACAACGCAATCCTAGGTCATAAGATCGTAATATATCCTCAAATATATAACATGCAGCCGATAACAATGGCTAGGGTAAATATCTAACCCGAGTGTAATCCCATGTGCCTGTGTCAGTGCCTCAGGTAGCAATATATCATACGGATGATGTATGAATGCATGAAACAGAATGCATGTACTGAAGAAAACTGCTTTCATAAATTAGTGAGATTTCTGTATCTTTTTAAAAACGAGGTATCATAAATGAAATCAGCATAAGCAGTGCCTAGTATCGACACAAAACAAATATCCAAATATCTCGATATCTCTGTGTCGCAATCTCTGTACCTCAATATCTCAAATATCTCTGAATGTCTCAATCTCACTATCTAGGGCACCGTCAGTCCAGACCGGCCACTACCATCAATCTCAAAACCACGACGGTATCCTCCGGATATCCGACGCGTCGAGCAATATCACCGGTAGGTAGTGCTCCCCTGCCAGGCTCAATGTCAGCAACACGACCTTCTTGCCGCGGGGTACCTTACCGGGTCTACCATGTACCCGAAACGGTTCATCCAACTCTTCGAATCGGGTCTCGAAATCCATCAGCAAACTCATGGTGGACGACTCATACATCATGGGAAAACCGCACTTTTCTATAAAAAAAAAAAAAGAGAAAGAATTTTATAAGTGTTTTTGCGGTTTTCCCCCAAATCCAGGAAATCTTATGAAAATCCGAATCCAAATCCTCAATAGCATGTAAACAGTGAATATAGACATAAAAATCCATGAATGCGGCATATCAATGAATAATAACATGCATGAAGTAGCAAGTAATAACTACTATGTCTAAACTAGCATATAAGGCAAGTACACTAATATCATGTCTAAACTATTAACTAACAACCTATGTCAAATGAAATAGTATTTTCTAAAGTGTTCGTGATATGGAAATTACCGATGAAGATGTGTGTGAGCCGGCAAGTAAGTGTACGTGGTACATACGCGTCATCGGTAATGGCGCCGGTGTCCTAACAGCATGATATCAACAATAGAATATGAATCAAAATGTAAGCAGGCGATGCGGAGCGAACAACAATAATGAGCGGGAGCTGAATACTAGACACAACGACAATTAATATGGGCTAACAACTACACTAAACTATATGGATAAGCTGTCAAGCTAAACTAAAGGTATGGAAACCGCCTAACATCTGAGTCGATATATTTATATTTATTTATATATATATATATTAGTCGGTGATCCCGTCTCGATAATATCACATCCGATACCATATCTATAATCAAATATTCCCAAGTCAAGAATGCGGATCAAACATCAATATATAACTCGTACGTAAATTTGTCGTACGACATCCCAAATCTGGGTACGGGTCAATATCACATTATTCATCTGGTATCCTCTTTATCCAAGATCATAATCTGGGTACTGATCTACGTCTAGTACGATACTAATATCATCAATATAGTCATGATCTGACTGCTGATCTACAGCCTCATACAAACCGATATCATCATCATAAAGAGGTATACATCGCCTAATGCGACCTATTATGAATATCTTAACATATCGTATCTCATGTCACGATCACATGTCAACCATTCAATGTATAACGCTATTCACATATATCGTCGTCCCAAGATCCGCTATAATATCAGGATGTACCTCAAGTACGAATCCTGCCATATCACCGTTCTCGCGGTCTCAATCAAATCTTATCGACTCATCTCAAATCCCAAATACTATCTTCAAATCCAGTATGTGAACATATAGTCCCATACCCATGTGAACACATAACAATATAACCCCATATAAGCACA
Organism: Agapanthus africanus; assembly: GCA_030015575.1. Classification (NCBI taxonomy): domain Eukaryota; kingdom Viridiplantae; phylum Streptophyta; class Magnoliopsida; order Asparagales; family Amaryllidaceae; genus Agapanthus; species Agapanthus africanus. The sequence goes on along the minus strand of JASDDO010000004.1, from coordinate 228,278,529 downwards.
AATGAAAGAAGAATGTATGAAAGTATGGGTGTGTGTGTAAATATGGTGCAACCTCTGCTCTAGGGTCTCGTAACACTAAAGCTATCCAATCACACCTAAAATCTATCCTTATCATCAATAAACTCAACAATATATAATCAATATATGTGTGTGTGTACGTATTCGTATACATCACCACGAACTGCGGGGGTGCTATACGCCATCCACCCGACTTCTCCCCGTAGATATAAATCTACTCACCTGGTCCTCGCTCGCCGGTGCCGACGTCGCCACGCGCATGCTTGTCGTCTCGAAGTCCACATGGGGTACCTGCATATCATAACGCACCGTATCGCATTAAAACCAAATTCGAAATCGAAACGGCATACGAAAATCAAATCGGCACGCGTATCACGCATAGGTCAAAACCTATCGCCTACGCATGCAAGAATAGCCAAACCAACCCTCGATGTCGATGTACAAACGTCAAACCATCGAGAAAACCCAAACACACTCATTTGCGCATTTACGAACACTAATTATAATATAAAATAGGTTAAAATTTACAAAAAACCCAAACTCACTTTAAAAGTCATTTTTCCGAAAATCTAGCAAGCAAAAATTACCCGTTTTAGTACAAAACTCGACGTTTAAACAAATATAGCGGCCATAATACTTATTAAACATCTTAAATAAGTCATACAACCCATTCAAAAATTTTATCTCATCAATTCTTATAAAACTAAAAATTCTAGTTTTGCAATTTATCTAATTTTAACAATTTCAACTAAAAATGCACAAAACAACAACTACACTTGGTATTGCATGGTCCAAAGGCATTAAACCACTCATTATAATATTAATGATGACATGAAACCATAATTATATTTTAATCTAAAGCATTTAATAATTTTCCAAAAACCCTAGTTAGCAAAATAACTTAATTAGGACATTTTATAAGTAATGGTTGTAATTAACAACTAGATTGGCTTTCTACAAGACTTAAGATGTTAACCCACATCACAAAACCATGCACGATTGATCACATCCAATTCCACAACAAAACCCTAACTAGAATTCCTTAATCATGCAATTTAACTCATCTAAAACCTAATTAATCACTTAAATGAATTAGTTTTAAGAAATTAACTACCAAATTAAGCAAAAGGTTTAGAATTTATTTTTTGAAGATCCACAAGCACACATAGCCTCCCAAATTGAAATCTTGTTCCATAGATCCATGCTAGATAGGCAAATGAGAAATGGGTAGGAGTTGGATTTTGATTTCGGTGAGGTTTTACTTTGATTTTTGACAAATTTTTTGATGGAAAAAGAGAGGAGAAGAGGGAAGGGGGGCTGCTGTTAGGGCATGCAAATATTCGGCCATAATTGGAGGGGTAAGGGAGGAGAGAGAGTGAGGTGAAGAAAGTGGGGAAAAAAACAAAGTCCACACCCCTTTTGACCTTCTTTCATTTTCTTTTCTTTTCTTTTCTTTTCTTTTCAAACAAGAGGTGATTGGAGAGAGAGAGGGGAGAGGGCTGTCAAGATGGGTCCGGCCACATGGGGAGAGGGAGAGAGGGTGAGGTGTGGGTGTGTGGGTTAGGGAAAAAGATAAATGTATTACCACAATTCCCATTAACACAACATTCACTAATTAAGCCATTTTTCTTCGATATTTTCTAAACCGTTATGGCAAACCAATTCGTTTCAGAAACAATATTTTACATTCTAGTTTAGTGTGTCATGAATTCTAAAATTTTTATCAACCCATTCCAATTTGTAATTTTCCCTAATTAAATGTATTAGTGATGACTTAAAATAATATTAAAATAATTAATTTCGGAAAAAAATTCAGAAAATTTGAAATTTCACCAGTGGCTCAATAAACACCAAATACTAGAAATTACATAGCTAGAATATGTATATTTAATTTTATAATAAAGATATTTGTATTTTGACTTTTTACAGAAAACCCCCTTGTTTTACCGATTTTTCGAAATTTCATCGAAATGATTTTCAAAACGTTACAGCTCATCTCGCTAAGTAATCATACCGCTCACAACATAAAAATGCTTATTTACATCACATCACATCATTCCTTACAACTCTGCGGGGGTGCTATACGCCATCCACCCGACTTCCCCCGTAGATATAAATCTACTCACTTGTCCTCGCTTACCGAAATCGATATCGCCACGCGCTTGCTTGTCGTCTCGAATTCCTCGTGAGGGTACCTACGTATCCTAACACATTGTATCGCATTAAGATCCAACTCATGACCAAAACGACAAACGAATCTCACATAGGTCAAAACCTATGGTTTGCTCTCTCAAATCAATCCAAAAACCCTCGACATCGGCGTACAAATGCCGAGTGATCGAGAAAAACTCAAACGCACCATTCGTGGTTTCACAACATACTAAGTATATATATGAAATAGGGTTTAAATCATCAAAACTTCAAATTCGCTTTAAAAGGTATTTTTCCGAAAACCTAGCAAGCAAAATTAACCGTTTTAGTATAAAACTTGATGTTTAAACAAATCTAGCGGCCACAATATTCACTATATATCATAACTAGATCATACAAACCATTACTAGATTTTTAATCCCACTTATTTTCATAATTCTAAAAAAATCTAGTTTACAAAATACAAAATTTAGACAATTTTAAAATAACAATTGGCAAACTAGAAACTAGGTTACATTGTACATGTCTTAATACGATAAATTTCACACTTAAACCATGTTCAAATGATATACAACCCTAACTAGATTTTAATCTCCCATTTTAATTAATTCCCAAAAACCTAGTTTGCTTGAAATCCAATTTTAACAATTTACAAGCAACAATTAGTAAACTAGCAACTAGATTAGTTTTAGCATAACACTAACATGTTAAACTACATCACACAACCATAATCAATTGATCAAAACCCAAGCTTCCGATTCAACTCCTCTCTTGAAATCTAAATTCTAGAAATTAAATCCATATTACTAACTACTTTAGTTTGATTTAAGTATTTAACAACAATTTAACTAAAGGATTAGATTTTACCTCACAATTTCAGGAGATCCAACATGCAACTTGTCTCCAAAATTTTAACTCTTCACCAAGATCCATACTAGATAGGCTAGGAAAAATGGGTATGGCTTGGATTTTGATTTTGTGAGGAATTTGTGTTGATTTTTGAAGGATTTTGTGAGAGTTTTTGAAGTGAAAATGGGGTCAAAAATGGGGGGGCTGCTTGAGGGACGGCTCGGCCAGATTAGGGAGGGAGTGGGAGAATGTGAGGTGAGTGTGTGGGTGAAGTCAACAAAGCCCATACTCCAAGTCAACACACAAACTTCTTCTCTTTTATTCTTTTCTTATCTTTTCTTTTCATTTGTTTTTTCTTTAATTTGGAGGGGAGAGTGGGGAAGGGCTGCTGCATATGGGTTCGGCCAAGGTGGCAAGTGGGGGTGTGTGAGTGTGGGTGTTGGTGTAGGGTGAGGGAAAATGATATTACTATACCCCAATTTCCATTTATCTATTTTTCACTATTTAAGCCTTTATAGTTTATATTTTCTAAAACCATCTTAATAATTTCTTTTCAATTCAAAAACAATATTTTACATGTTAGATTAATGTGTCATGATGCACAAAATTTGTATCAACCCATTCCAATTTGTAATTATCACTAATTAAATGTATTAGTGACGGCTTAAAATAATATTAAAATAATTAATTTCGGAAAAAATTTCAGTAAACTAGAAATTTTACAAGTTGCTCATTAAACACCAATTACTAGTAATTTCATAGCTAGAATAAGTATATTTAATTCTATGTGGAAAAATAATTATTTCTTGATTTTTACGGAAAACACCCGTTATTTTACCGATTCTCCGAAATTTCACTTAAACGATTTTCAAAACTTTACAGTGATCCTTGGTCACGTGTGGGCACGTGATGCCCCATTGGGGTTTTCCCCTGTTGTTTTATTATACCTTCAATTCTTTTCAGTGGGTTTAAAGGCCCATCACGTGTGGGCACTTGACCCCATTTGATTAGGATTCAATTCGTATCATTTCAGAGCCATTAGGAAGCCATCATGTGTCAGCACGTGACCCTCGATCACGTGTGTGACCCTCGATCACGTGTGTGCACGTGATGCCTCATTTGGGTTTTTCCTTGTATTTTATAAGGGAACAGGAGTCATGCAAACAGGTGTAACGTTTTGAAAATCGTTTAGGTGAAATTTCGGAAAAGCGGTAAAATAACGAGTGTTTTCCGTAAAAATCAAGATATAAATATCTTTTAATATAAAATTAAATATACTTATTCTAGCTGTGTAATTGCTAGTATTTGGTGTTTATTGAGCCACTGGTAAAATTTCTAATTTTCTGAAATTTTTTTCCGAAATTAATTATTTTAATATTATTTTAAGCCGTCACTAATACATTTAATTTGGGAAAATTACAAATTGGAATGGTTGATACAAATTTTGTGCATCATGACACACTAAACTAACAAGTAAAATATCATTTTCGAAATGAAATGAAGTTGTATAACGGTTTTAGAAAATATTGAAGAAAAAGGCTTAGATTGTGAAAATAAATTAAATTGGAATTTGGGGAATAACATTTATTTTTTCCCTCACCCAATCCCCACACCCACACTCACTCACCCCCATCCCCTTATGGCCAAACCCCATGTGGCAGCCCATCCCCAAAATGTTCCCCCACTTCATTGATAAAAGTAAATTAAAACAAAAGAATAGAAAGAAAATGAATATATAAGTATGGGCTTTGACCTTGGGTTGACTTGATATCATTTTTCCCCACTTCACTCACTCTCCTCTCTCCTTCAACTTTTGGCTGAGCTCCCCCTCCTCCAACAGCAGCAGCCCCCTCCTTTTCCTCACCTCATTTCACACCCAAATCCACTCAAAAATGCTTCAAAATCAACACAAAAATCCCAGAAAATAAAATTCCAACTCCTACCCATTTTTCTTTAGCCTATCTAGCATGGATCTAAGGAACAAGTTGGCATTTTGGAGGCTTTGATTTTCATGTTTGATCTCTTGATCATGTGGTATAATTTTAACCTTATGCTTATATTGTTGTTTAATTGCTTCAATATTAACTATTTAGATGTTTAATTTGGTTTTATTGCAAGTTTGGAAAATTCAAGACTAGGGTTTGAATTTAATTAGTGTTTTTATCATTAGGTTATGGTTGTAATGAGGAGATTAACATGTAATTGAATGCAAAAATCTAAATTGGTTACTAGTTGCTAATTTGTTAGTTAAAATTGTGATAATTATGCTAAATTACTAACTAGGTTTTAGAAATTTAATTAAAATGTGGGATTAAAATCTAGTTAGGGTTTTTAGCACATCATTAAGGTTTCCATGAGTGGTTTAACCATTTAAAATGTGCAAAACCAAGCTTAATTGTTAAATTGTGAATTTTGCTTTAAAAAGTGTTAAAATTGGATATTTTTGCAAAACTAGAATTTTGGAATTAATACAACTGATGAGAATAAATTATTGAAATGGTTTCTATAACTTATTTATGTTATTTAATGAGCATTTTGGCCATTAGAATCGTCAAAATACTTAGATTGGTTAAAACATCAAGTTTTGAACTGAAATGGGAATTGATGCTTACTAGGCTTCTTGTAATAAATCGATTTAATCAATTTATTGGTTTTGATGAATTGCATCGTATTTTATATATTTTTAGTGAGTTGTAAAAACATGATTGGTACGTTTGGTGTTTTTCTCGATGGTTTTACGTTTGTACATCGACATCGAGGGTTGTTTGGGCTATTCCGGCATACGTAGGCGATAGGTTTTGACCTGTGCGTGATACGCGTGCCGATTAGGTTTTCGTATGCCGTTTCGATTTCGAATTGGGTTTTTATGAGATACGATACGTTGTGACATGTAGGTACCCCTATGTGGACTTCGAGACGACAAGCAAGCGCGTGGCGACGTCGGCACCGGTGAGCGAAGATCAGGTGAGTAGATTTATATTTACGGGGGAAGTCGGGTGGATGTCGTATAGCACCCCCGCAAAGTTAGAAGGAATGAGGTGATGTGGTAACGATACACTTTTATATGTTAATATGAGATATGAACACCGAGTAAGAGAAGCGTTAGGAGCATATGGGTTTAGGGTTAGCATGAATTAAAGAAAGGACTATAGCGGATTTCTTAGTCACGAAACCTTAGAGTAAGGATTTGCATACACTCACACATGCACACTTGCATAATTTTACTTCTTGTGCGTATATGGGAATGTGTATATATGTAGATACGTATATGGGTATGGGACTATTCATATATACATTAATATACACATGCGTGAATGTTGAGGATATTATGTGATATTTGGAGATGAGTCGATGAGATTGGGCTTGAGGCCGTGGGATCAGTGAGGTGATATGGTCCGTATTTGAGATACTACATGATATTTTAGCGGGTTCTTTAGGCGTGGTGTTTTCATACACATGCATGCATTTCATAGATGGTATCAGTTTTTTACTAGACATAGATCAGTACCCCGGATCATGTTTTTTTGATAAAGAGGATACGAGATGAATAATGTGATGAATGTGATATTTGACCCGTACCCAGATTTGGGATGCCGTACGATGGATTTACCATACGAGCTATTGATGATAGATCCGCACTCTTTACTCGAGGATGTCATATTAGATGATGTATCATATGAGATATTATTGAGGCGGGATCACCGACTATATATATATGTATACATATATTGACTCAGATTTAAGTGGTTTCCATATCCCTTTCGATTGGTTGTTAGTTAGACCTGTAGTTACCCAGTAGATGTCAGACTAGACCCGAGTCATACCTATTTCCAAAAACTAACGAATCGTGAGGATTTTAAAGACATGTCAAGGGATACTATGGATATTTCAAAAGACGTACATTTTCTTAAAAACACCGTAGCCCTTATTTTCAAAACACCATTATTCACACTATTTCAAATGGCAAAATAGTATAACACAGGTTTAGCGTTGTAGATTCCTTATTGTTACGTTATCATTCATGTTCCGCATATTATTGTTGGAATTACTATTCATTGCTATTTATCACGTTGTTATTGTCTCATTGCAAGTTTATTGTGTACTTAGTGATTATGAACCATGCTGTCAGGACACCAGCACCATTACCGATGATGCGTATGTTTCACATACACTTACTTGCCGGCTCACACGCATCATCATCGATAATTGCCATGTCACGTACACTTTAGAAAACACTATTTCATTGACATTGCTTGCTAAGTAATAGTTGCTACATGTTATAGCTTTCATATGCTATTTTAATTATTGCATGATATCAGATGCATCCATATATTCATTGGTTATGCAGTATTATGGTGATTTATGCCGTTTTTCAATGTTATTGACATGGTGACTTGATGATTTTGGATTCTTCTTGATATTTTCTGGATTTGGAAACCGCATGTGCAAGTTTTGTAAACTAATGAACCATTTTAAAAAGAAAAAAATGCGGTTTTCATTGATATGTTGAGTATCGTCCACCATGATGTTTTCTCGGTTCTGAGATGTTTTCGAGACCCGATTCGAGAAGTTGGATGAAACGACTCGGGTACATGGTGGACCCGGTATGGTACCCATGGGCAAGAAGTTCGATTAGTAGACGATGAGCCCGGCAGGGGCATACTGCCTACCGATGATTTTACCTGGCCCAACGGATATCCGGAGGATACCGTTCGTGGTTGCGAGATTGATGATATGGGTCGATCCGGAGTGACGGAGCCCGAGGTATTTAGATATTGAGATTTGAGACACTGAGATATTTAGATTAGTGTTTTGTGTCGATGCTTGACAGGGATTCTATGTTGATTTTACTGATGATTTCTCGATTTATATACATACAGAAATCTCATTGATACAGAAAAACAATTCTTGATTCATGATGTACTTTGTTCTCATTACATGCATCTGCACATCATTTTAGTGATATATTGCTACCTGACATTTGTACATCATAATAGTCACATGTTGTTACCTGAGGCACTAACACGAGTTTATTATACTGTATGGATAGATGTTTACCCCTTACCGTTATATTATGCTTCATGCCTATCATTTTATTTGAGGATATTACTGATCGTATGACCTACAATTGCATTATACATGCGATTTCTACTCATAGATGTTTTCCACTCACGAGTTGGAAACTCACCCCCATTGTGCCACAGTTCCTTGCAGGTTTTGCCGTACAGGTTTCGTTGTGGCTTGCTGGCACACTTTTCCTTCCGGGTGATTGCTTTGGCAGGTGGGTTCTTTGTATCAGGACCACCATTGTTTATTCATTATTTCAGTTGTATCTAGAAACTCCATCAACTAGATTGTATATTTGAGAGAGATAGAAAACCAGATATGTTATTCATTCGACCTTAGAGTCGTGCGTTGTATTATTATGGTTTTCTTGCTAATTTTGGGTTTTCTTTTGAGTTTTGATCCTCGCCCTTCGGCGTTGTATATTATATTGCTTGTGTGGTTATGACCGTCGATTGACGAAGAGCTAGCTCCCGCTTAGGGATGCCTTTATATTTATTTCGTATACTGTTCATGTTGTATCCCATTTGGGGCCAGTATTTACAAAGGAGACTCTACCGAAATTTTCAGAATATACTTGAGATTTTAAAAATACATACTTTGGCCTATGTTGATTAAAACTACTTGTATTCAATTGGTTTTTCCTTCACTCTACTGCTTCTTTGGTTTTGATTTCTGGGTTTTGGCTTACATAGATTACGTACGCCTCGAGACGTTTCGTAATTTAAGTGCCGGTCATGTTTCGTACTTTTCGGGTCGTGACAACAGATTTTAGTTGGGTACAGTCCTGAGCCACATGGAGGCAGTGAGCGATTGTCGAGGATTCGTCTCTCCTAATATTAGGAGTCGATGTCGTTCTGTGTTTGGTTGGCTATCACCATATATCCATGGCCACGGTAGATGAGATTTATTTATATGAGTTCAGTAGTTTCTCGGTTGGTGATGAGCTTGACTCCAACAAGACTTATCAAGTTATTATGGGTCTGACGTTTCCACCCCCTAGACCCGATATGCGATACTGTTAGACGAAGAGACCAGACTATACGGAGATTGTCACATTCAGGCTTAGTAATGTACGGACGAACTTGATTGTCGACCTCCCTTTCGACAGATACCTGAGTAGCCGTTACGTACAGCTAGTGCCGCTGACGTGCTTGTGGTTTTTGGATTTATGAAGTAAATCATGTTGGGTTTTCTCCTGCGCCCTGGCCATCTACCGTGGCCGATGTGGAACAAAAACAGGCATTTAAAATTTTTGGCGCAAACAAAATCCTCTCAAGATCGAACCATAAACCTATACTAACATATAACAAAGAGCTAAACTAAAGGGTTAGAGGTGTTATACCGAATGAACCAAGTCCTTCGGTCTTCCATCAACTTCCTTAGCTCCTTGAGGCGTGCTCGAACAAGCTTGGCCGCCGGTCTTCCTCCGTCGAAGATGATCCACCCGAGAGATGTAGCTTATGGCTCTAGCTCCACATCAAAAGCAAGTGAAGCAACTAGGGTTTCTAGGTTGCTAATCTAGAAAGACTAGGATGTAGTGATCTAAGTGTTTATCTATCTCATCTCACATCCTCTCATGATTCTCAACACAAGAGAGGGTTGAGAGAAGGTGGAAGATAAAAGTGGAGGAAAATCAAGAGAACCAAGAGGAGAGTGATGCTAATGGTGAGGAGAAGAGTGCTCAAGAAATGAACCATCTCCAAAATAATGAAGCCGTCCATGAGAGAGAAAATCTCATGGCTAGGTTTTGTAAAACATTTTCCAATTAAAATACACCACCCATACATGAATAGTATGCACAAATGAATTTATAATTCATTTGTGCACACTATGCAAGCATGGTCCTCACCATACTCTCATCACATCCATGCCGCCTCATTTATCCATTTATAATAAATGGTCAAACCCTAAAATAAGGTGTCCACCTTTTCGAATGTTTTCCGGAATAAAATACAGATTACATTCTATTGTATATACATATCTGTATTCGTACCGAAACACGAATACCCGAAGAGATAGAATAACACAAAGAACATAATACTAGAATATACATATCGAAATATATATATATATATATGTAAATTATTAAATCAATACCTTATTTAATATTCCGGCTCAAACCAGAGCCAACTAGTATCATCAACTGTCCGATCGAAAGTCTGGATACAAAGTACAATCAATCGATCGGAACCTTGCATGTATCCAATACGGCTACTACATCATTTCGCCAGAACCAGGGAAACGCTCTGTGTGGGACTCTAAAGACTCGTCAATACGCTGGCAGTGAGTTTAGCCACAAACACGTTAGTGGCACTAGCTGTACGTAAAGGCTATACAAGTATTGAGCGAAAGGAAAACCGACGAGCAAGCTCATTCGAACCCGTACTGAGCCTGTTCGTGACAATCTCCGTACAGTCCGGTCTGTTCGTCTAAGAGTATCGCATATCAGGTCTAGGGGGTGGATAAAGTCAGACCGCTAATAATGCGATATTTCGTGTCGGTATGATGCCCATCACCTAATGAGAAACTACTAATCCAAATCAGTAATTCTCGTCCACAATATCCACGGATTTCTGGTAATGGCCACCCGTGCATAACGCGACATCAACCCCCAATACCAGGAGAGACGAATTCCCGACGATCCGCTCAATGCTTCCATGTGGCTCTGGATTGTACCCAACTAAAACCTGTTTGCACGACTCCTTTGAGCCGTGGTAGGGTAGTAAACAAAGCACACAGAGAACTCACACAAGACAAATGACGATCTCAGATCGACAGACTAACCTGTACTCATGTCATCTGGGAACTGCTGTTTGACAATAGGTATGATACCAACTAGCATGTTCCCGGCGAGTACGTCCAGTGTACTCATAACCCAATGAGCACCTGTATACTATCTTAGGTGAATAACTGACATCAATGGCTTGTGAGACTGGCCACCGCCCCTCGTTGGGGTATCGATAAGTATAAACTAGTCTACTCCGGAATATTGATGCCCAGTCTCGATACTCCCAGGACTAGAGACATTTAAGGATGTGCTTATAGACCACCCGGCTCCCACGTATATGATCGCCATCATAATGCTGGTAGTCAAGAAAGAATCCTATGGGCTCTATCAACATGTAATAGTGATCTGTAATGCCACCTAATGCTATACATGATGATACAGACAAACCAGATAGCATACTTTCATCTCGAGTAAGACTGTTCTCCCCGTATAAGTCCTCCCTCAATCATCACAATCGCATGCCTACAATTCAATAATTGACTTAAGAGCACTATAGCTAACAATCTCCCATTTGCACTTAAGGCTAATTATTGCCGAGTCGCATACTCACAGCCCGTGTGATACCGAACACCAAACTTCTCTACTAATCAGTTTCGCAAAGCCCGTTTTTGAAACTATTACGTTCGAGAAATAGCCTCAGTGAGTGGATCCGCTCCAGTATTTCTTTCTTTATCTCTCTATATCTCAACTTCGCGGAGAAATACTATCTCCCGATATGAGCGACACGCGTCTTAGAATTTGTCTAGATATCTGATACGACTAGTTCACAAATGAACTCCAAATCCAACAAACTTCTTAGACTGTATCATCCTCTGAATTTAATCAGTATCCAGCGCCATGCCTTCCACAGTATCCGCTTGGACCACTTGTCCAACATACTGCCCCTCAAAAAGTGGGAAAACTATAACTCTAACAGTCACTCTGTCAGTCAGGTCACCTTGGAAGCCTAAAATGATAACCGCCTCCTGAAGGAGACAGCCGTTAACATATACCAAGAACATCCACTTATGTTTGTAAGTCCATGTCGCACACCCCGCTTGTCCGCGGGGAGGCGGAATTTTTAGAAAAAATTTTTTCAAGGCTCGCAACACGGACTTGAACTCCAGGATCGATGATAAACCCTAGCTAACAAAATAATGTGTGAGGTTTAACTACTCGGATAAAAGTTATATGTCACGAAACTAAGTCCTTCGGGTCTTCTAGTCGCTGTCCTCCTCCTCGTCATCACAAGCTCCAAGGATCGTTTGGATTGGGCAACCTTGCCGGCCTCCTCGAGTCAAAGACGATCCACCAGAAAGTCTATAGTCCGAGCTCCAACATCAAATCCGAGGTAACTAGGGCAACTAGTTCGCTAAACTAGATGGCCTAGGTGATGTAGAGAGTGAAGATGGAATAGTTTCTCTCTTAGAACCCTAGGTTTCTCAACTCATCAGACTTTTAGGGTTATGAGAAAGAACATTATTTTGTCCGTGACAATCTCCGTACAGTCCGGTCTGTTCGTCTAAGAGTATCGCATATCAGGTCTAGGGGGTGGATAATGTCAGACCTCTAATAATGCGATATTTCGTGTCGGTATGATGCCCATCACCTAATGAGAAACTACTAATCCAAATCAGTAATTCTCGTCCACTATATCCATGGATTTCTGGTAATGGCCACCCGTGCATAACGCGACATCAACCCCCAATACCAGGAGAGACGAATTCCCGACGATCCGCTCAATGCTTCCATGTGGCTCTGGATTGTACCCAACTAAAACCTGTTTGCACGACTCCTTTGAGCCGTGGTAGGGTAGTAAACAAAGCACACAGAGAACTCACACAAGACAAATGACGATCTCAGATCGACAGACTAACCTGTACTCATGTCACCTGAGAACTGCTGTTTGACAATAGGTATAATACCAACTAGCATGTTCCCGGCGAGTACGTCCAGTGTACTCATAACCCAATGAGCACCTGTATATTATCTTAGGTGAATAACTGACATCAATGGCTTGTGAGACTGGCCACCGCCCCTCGTTGGGGTATCGATAAGTATAAACTAGTCTACTCCGGAATATTGATGCCCAGTCTCGATACTCCCAGGACTAGAGACATTTAAGGATGTGCTTATAGACCACCCGGCTCCCACGTATATGATCGCCATCATAATGCTGGTAGTCAAGAAAGAATCCTATGGGCTCTATCAACATGTAATAGTGATCTGTAATGCCACCTAATGCTATACATGATGATAAAGACAAACCAGATAGCATACTATCATCTCGAGTAAGACTGTTCTCCCCGTATAAGTCCTCCCTCAATCATCACAATCGCATGCCTACAATTCAATAATTGACTTAAGAGCACTATAGCTAACAATCTCCCACTTGCACTTAAGGCTAATTATTGCCGAGTCGCATACTCACAGCCCGTGTGATACCGAACACCAAACTTCTCTACTAATCAGTTTCGCAAAGCCCGTTTTTGAAACTATTACGTTCGAGAAATAGCCTCAGTGAGTGGATCCGCTCCAGTGTTTCTTTCTTTATCTCTCTATATCTCAACTTCGCGGAGAAATACTATCTCCCGATATGAGCGACACGCGTCTTAGAATTTGTCTAGATATCTGATACGACTAGTTCACAAATGAACTCCAAATCCAACAAACTTCTTAGACTGTATCATCCTCTGAATTTAATCAGTATCCAGCGCCATGCCTTCCACAGTATCCGCTTGGACCACTTGTCCAACATACTGCCCCTCAAAAAGTGGGAAAACTATAACTCTAACAGTCACTCTGTCAGTCAGGTCACCTTGGAAGCCTAAAATGATAACCGCCTCCTGAAGGAGACAGCCGTTAACATATACCAAGAACATCCACTTATGTTTGTAAGTCCATGTCGCACACCCCGCTTGTCCGCGGGGAGGCGGAATTTTTAGAAAACAATTTTTCAAGGCTCGCAACACGGACTTGAACTCCAGGATCGATGCTAAACCCTAGCTAACAAAATAATGTGTGAGGTTTAACTACTCGGATAAAAGTTATACGTCACAAAACTAAGTCCTTCGGGTCTTCTAGTCGCTGTCCTCCTCCTCGTCATCACAAGCTCCAAGGATCGTTTGGATTGGGCAACCTTGCCGGCCTCCTCGAGTCAAAGACGATCCACCAGAAAGTCTATAGTCCGAGCTCCAACCTCAAATCCGAGGTAACTAGGGCAACTAGTTCGCTAAACTAGATGGCCTAGGTGATGTAGAGAGTGAAGATGGAATAGTTTCTCTCTTAGAACCCTAGGTTTCTCAACTCATCAGACTTTTAGGGTTATGAGAAAGAACAAGGAGACTTCAGGAAAATTAGAGTGGAGATGAGCTTGGAATAAGAATAACTCATTTGTGATGAATAATGAACAATGTAGATATTTGTTGAGATAAATATCTCAAAAAACTCAACCATGGTTCACAAATATCTCTTTTGTCAAGTGATGACTCATACCCATCCAAAAAATATCTCCACTTGATTTTCTTCCACCCAAATTTGGTTTTAATCAATAATAGAAAATGAAAACCCTAATTAGGTTTTCTCCTTCTAGAAGCTTTCCCGACAAATTAGGAGAATGCTCCTCATCCGTATGTACATACCTACATCCGCATTCCAAAGAATACGAATACAAAGAGACGAAAACAATCTATCAATATAATACTAGGATCCGGCTTAAACCAAAGCCCATTAGTATTACATACCCGATCATCATACGCGCACAAGTGCACGTACGTGATCGAAGCCTTGTCGTAAAACCGTACGGCCTCTAAATCTTTTTCCCGATGCAGGGAAACTCTCTATGTGGGACTCTAAAGAGTCGACAGTACGCTGGCAGTGGGTTTAACCAAAAGCCGCAAGAGGTACTAGCTGCACGTAACAACTACCCAGATATCTGTCGATTAGAAGGCCAATGAGCAAACTCATCTGAATTCCTACTGAGCCTGTATGTGACAATCTTCGTACAGTCCGGTCTGTTCGTCTAAGAGTATCGTATTTTGGGCCTAGGGGACGGTAATCGTCAGACCCCTAATAGCGCAATAAGTAGTGTTGGAGTGTAGCCCAAAACACCATGAGAAACTACTGGAATACCTACCAGTAAATCTCGCATTCCCTGGCCGGGGACTTTGTGTAATGGCTCTCCAAACACAGCGCGATATCAACCCCCAGTACTGGGAGAGATGAATTCTATCTAACCGCCACTGCCGCCAAGCGCTTTGGGACTGCACCCAACTACTATCTGTTTGCATGACTCCTTTGATCCGTGGTAGGGTAGTAATCAAAGTACAGTGGGAACACACTCGAGGAGAAGTAGCAGTATTAAGTCGAAGGACTAATGTCACGCCCCGCTTCCCGGTATACAGCGAAGGGGACGCGACGATGCCCGCTACGTATATACTCAAAAGTACATACGCTAAGCGTATCTAAGCAATATAAAATAAATACACAAGAGACAAGAATAAAAAGAACAGCAACTTTTATTTATTAACATTCTTTGTACAATACATGAAAGGAAATACAACTGAAATAAAAGATGCCTAAACAGTGGCATAACAGGAATGTAAAGTACTTAATGGAAAAGTGTACAATGAACTAAAGTGCTGGATCTTCGACAAACTGCTCCAAGTCTTCTGCAGATGGCTCGATCTCTGCCGGGTCCAAACCACCTGACGACATTCAAAGAAGAAAGAAATAGAATGTCGTCAGTGAACAGGTCGCTCGGTAAGTCCCAAGATAAGAGGAGAATAGAATAGACAGAGAGTAAGAGAGAGAGGGAGAGAGTGGCTGTTACAGTTGTATTACATTGTTATATTATTGTAGTATTGAGTTAACGCTATTGTTGTAGTTTGGTATAGAAGGATGCCAGTGTATACGAGAGGGGTCTCAGTATGCCAGAGACCAGGGCAAATTGAAGTACAAGGCTCCGTTATACAACCTGGAACAACGGCAATTGGATTCATGTTAGGTGTCTTAATGTTACCGTCTCGTGCCACCTTTAACACCTTCCGTACCAATCTACCCCTTAAACCCCGCGATGTCTTGTTTGTATTGTTATCTTGTAAATTGTGTTGGTTGTATGATTGATTGACCGACTGACCGAAACCATGATATCAGGAAACGGTTATAACCGTAGAGTCATGTAAATGGAATACTAGGAATCATGTAAAAGGAATATATCCATGGTTCGGTTCAGCCAGATTGTATAAACTGATAATTGTATTCATGGATTCATGTGTTCATATTGAATTGGAAACTTGTAGATTATGGATTGACTTGAATCATATTCAAGTCAGATTAATCAGACTCAAACCCGAGTCAGATAATCAGAATTGTGAAACGAAGTCTTATAACTGCTAGGGTCCTTAGGGTAATTTATAAACTTGAGGGGTTTTTTATATGTAAAAATACTTTTATATACTTTTCAAAATACACCTCAAGTATTTGTTACTCGTCTTTAGAGTTGTAATGAATGTGGATTTTATATTGTGCCATTTCTAGTGAAAATATCCTAGTTTTAGGTATTTATCTGTAATAGTGATTATTTGAAGTTCATGGTATTTTAGTGTAAAAGTTATTATTGTGATTTTTAGAAAAAGGTGAAAAATTTATATTATAATAAAATATGTATTTAAAAGATAAATATACATATGTTTATACAAAAATAATTTTAATAACTATTTTATATTTCAAAAATCTCATTTTCTTAAGATGTCGTATTTTAAATCTTTTGAGACCGAATGCTCCTTGCGGAGGTCTGAATCTCGCACTACTAGCCCGAGGGTGTGCGATAAACCGCACAATCCCGAACGGGTTCCCCAAAGATGGGTTGTAGCGGCGCTTTGCAAAGATTGTAAAACACTAATCTTTTAGAAAACGGTTTTATAAAATAAAAGGTATTTATTTGCAAAGTGTATTTTTCCGTATTTTAGATTCTAGGGTTTCCTAAGCCAACTAGCCTATTTCTAAATGGTCTAAACAACAAGTCGTTAGAAGCCTCAAATCGCCTCTTCACTGCCAATTGCGGCCAGGTAAGTGCCAGGTAAGTGGGAGGCTCTCCACTACAAGTAGTAGCCCTAATTAAGTAACCATTTGCCTTAGACACACTTGCCTAGACACCACAAAGTCAGTTTAGATAAACGATCGATGTCCACAACTTATCGTATTTTCCTAGTAAGAAATATTTACTTAAAAGTGTAACAAATCTAAAACCTTTAAGAATGGTTTTATGAAGATTATGGTATTTTAATGAAAGTTTAGTTTTATCGTATTCTAAGTTTTGACGATATCGTTTTAGGGTTATATTTGCGTGTGTGTGGAGGTAGGTCATTACCTCGTGATCTACTATAAATGTATAGTGAGGTTAAGGGGTTAAATGTGAAATTGAAACATGATGGTATTAAAGTGAAAAAATACGGTAAATTGGAAAGGTTATCATTTCATGTGAGAAAACTTATTCAAATTGATTTTTACAAGTTTAATAGTCAAGATAAAGATGTTTAGGAATTATTGAATTGATTAGAAGTGAAATTTTATAGAAAACCGAGTCGGAAATCGGATTTGTTCCGATTCCGTCGGGTTTCGTAGTTTCGTATTTTAGAGAAATAGAAAGGGGGATAGAATGGGACTTACGGGTTTCGATTAAGCAGAGGAGTGAAGGGGGACTAAAGAGGTTGCCAAGGCGTTGCGTCGTCGCCGGTAGTTCCTAAAAACGTCGCCGGAATTCCCGCCGGAATTTCGTCAGAGCTTCGCCGCGGGCTTGTTTTCAAAGTACACAACTCTTGGAAAATTTTGAGAGAGTGAGATTAGGATTTTGGGATGAGAGGTAGAGGGGAGGGGGTGTATTTATAGGGTAGGCTAGGTGTAGGATAGGTTAAGGGTTTTAAATAAAAATGTAAAAATGTATAAAATCATTAAAAGTTGGAGTAAATAGGGTATATAAAAGGTTTTAATGTAAAAATATATAAAATCATTAAAAATTGGAGTAAATAGGTTATATGAAAGGTTTTAATGTAAAAATGTATAAAATCATTAAAAATTGGAGTAAATAGGGTATATGAAAGGTTTTAATGTAAAAATGTATAAAATCATTAAAAATTGGAGTAAATAGGGTATATGAAAGGTTTTAATGTAAAAATGTATTATAAAATCATTAAAAATTGGAGTAAATAGGGTATATGAAAGGTTTTAATGTAAAAATGTATTAAAAAATTATTAAAATGGAGTAAATGGGGATTTCAAAGGTCTCTGAAACCGATCTAGGAATTTGAAGTGTACATGGGGGTTTAGAAGATGAAGAGACACAATATTGAAGAAAAATTTAAAACAAAATAAATATTAAAAATAATGTGGGGCATAGGATTTGAACTTTGGTGGCTTGGTTCAGCAATGCAAGGTATTACCAATGAGCTACAAACTCCTTCTTGTAATTAAATTGCTAATTACTTAAATCTTATGCTCAGGCAAGAAATACCCCTTTATGGATTTTTGAAAAAATATTTTAAAATTTTTTTATAGGAAAAAGTGTATAAGAAACTTAGGGTTGTTACAACTAAGCTGTACTCATGTCACTTTGGAACTGCTACCCGACTATAGGTATGATACCCACCAGCAGTTCCCGACGAGTCCTGTCCAGTATACTCATAACCTAATGAGCACCTATATACTATCTCCAGTACGACGTACTAATTGCTGTGGGACAGACCATCTCCTCTGCTGGGATGAGAAGCGTATACACTAATCTACTCTGGAGTATCGATGCCCCGTCTCGATAATCCTACGACTAGGGACCTGTATAGGATGTGCTTATTGCAGGGTTACCTAAGACGGCAGCAAGGTTTCGGGAGGCATCGTCCATGCCAAATTCAAAAATTTGTCGTTTTAGCTAACCCTAACAAAGAATCGTTAACTAGAAATAGACGAAAAAACAAATGCAAACATTTTGCAATAAGAAGTGAGCAAGGTATACAACCTATGTAGACCGGTCCTTCACTTCAATAGCTCGATGTAGTAGCCCCTTCGCTGCGATCGTGAACTCCGGACTCTAGAGAGGCTCCCATGAAGAAACGAACATGCTTGATTCGATGTCTTCGAGGCCGAAGATTATCTATGTCGAGGAGACACTAACCCAAGCTATTTCTTCACTAGGTCAAGAACTTTGTAAAGAGAACACCCAATACTAAATTTCAAGTAGAAGAGGATGATGAAGTAGGATGTGGGCTCACTTTAGATTTCATTTTGTCACACTTTTTCTCACAACTCCATTGAAGCTAGAAAGCTTTGAGGAGGAAGAAGAAGAATATGAACTCATATGAATAATTCATCCTAATGAATTATTGCAACCATATGTGAGTTAAGACCTCATGCTTAACTTATGTAGAGAATTAACCAAGAGATAAGATTAAGGGTTGGGTTAACAAATATCCTAAGAAATGACAAAAGAGTGGACTTTGTCAATGTTTCTACAAGCTTCATCCAAGCTTGACAACATTGACCAAGTCTTTCTCTTTTCTTATAACTTAAGCAATAAATAAAAACCCTAACTTAACTTTAGTATGGTATAAGTCCCATATACCCATCTTGCATGTATCATCAAGCATGTCACAAAACATGTACACAAATATACATATCACATATATACAATATGCACATTAAGTGAGAAAAGAAATCATAAGTGAGCTAATACTAGTTAATGTAATATAATATATCAAATATAAAATTATACATTAAATTATTAAATCAACTCTTGATTTAATAATCCGGCTATATCACATATAACCGACTAATATCAAAAGTAACAACTTATCGAATCAACACTTGATCTGATAACCCGGCAATATCACATATAACCGACCAATGTCACAAATCACGAGAATAGAATACGGTATCTCATATCGTATCAATCTTGGTCCCGCATATATCATATATACGCTCCTACACCGTTTCGCTTGAGCCAGGAAAACCCCTGTGTAAGATTGTAAAGAGTCGTCAATACGCCGGTAGTAGGTGATGATCATATCAAACACCCACAAGACATAAGCGGTCTGCTAAACATAACGGCCACCCGGGTATTGAGCGATCAGAAGATCAACAAGCAAGCCTGCTCACACTCTTGCGAATCCAATCAGTAACACTACCGTACAGTCCGGTCTCTTCGTCTGATATGTCGCATATCTCGTCTAAGGTGGTAAACGTCAGACCCCAGTAACTCGATAAGTCGTGCCGATGTGAGGGTCATAACGGGTCGAGAAACTACTGATAACACTTACCAGTATATCTCTGAAGCAGCCTTGGCCAAGGACTTCTTGTTATAGCCAATCGAGCACAGCGCAACATCAACTCCCTATACCGGGAGAGACGAAACCCCCCATATCGCTCATTGCCTTCATGTGACTCGGGACTGTACCAAAAACCCACCGTTTTGCACGTTCTCTTGAACGTGGTAAGGTGGAAATCAAAGCACAGAGGGAATCACACAGGACTCTATGACGATCTCGGGTCTACAGACTAACCTGTACCAGTGTCACCAGAGAACTGCCATCTAACGTTAGGTATAATACTATCTGGGAGTTCTCGGTAAGTCCGTCCAGTGTACCCAGTCTCTACTGAGCACCCGTATACTATCTCTGATGTCAAACACTAATGGATATGGGATCATCCATCGCCCATCTGTATGGGTCGAGAAGCTATACGCTAGTCTACTCTGGTATATCGATGCCTGATCAGTCGAAAATATTGTATATTTTAGCCGGCAATTTCCCCATCTTTTGCTTACATTTAGAAGTGTTCGGTATTCATATTTCACATATTAGCAAATCAGTCGTAAAATACCAATTTTCATGTATTAGACTTTTAAACCGACACTTTAAGGGAAATTAACCGCATTTCATGGCATCGCATCATTTCTGTATTTGCGCAACACTTGTTTCGAGATCTGTGCAGGAAATACGAAAGAAAAGCAAAAGAGCTGATAAAAAATACGCCAACTAAATCATTTCAGATCTGGTAGCAATTCAGATGGAGAAATACAAATCAATACATCAAAAGAAGGCCCATGAGACATCCCAAGACTGTACCAGAAATATCAAAGCCCAAGGCCCACAAGTAGCCGCGGATCCGCGGCAGGAGCTTGCTTACGCCGCGGATCCGCCGCTCTTTTGCCACGTCATCAGCTAATTTTCAGTGTACAATTCTCATCCCAGGGCCCACACCTCATTGTGACACGTCAAATTCCATAATTCTCCAGAAGCTACTGCCATATCAGCAAAGAAGATTAAGCAAGACTAATCCTAATTAAGCTCCTAACTAACCTCTTCTAGAAGCCCCCTCCTAACTAATCACATCTAGAAGCTTCTCCTCTAACTAACTTTTGGAGGGAAATTCAAATTTCCTCAACAAACTTTAGGAGGGAAACTTAGAATTTGAAATCCTAGATCTAGGGTTTGGATATCTATAAATAGGAGCCTAAATCTAAGGGTTGAGCTTGTTCATCATTAGTTCATTAGTTGTTAATTTTTAGTTAGTTCATTCATTTCCCTCTTCCATCATCATCTTCCACAAATCTCGTGACAAGGCTTGTACGAAACCCTAACCCTAGTTCCACTCCAAATCCAAGATCTTGAGTACCAAATCAAGTGAGAAGCCTTCAACCTTTTAGGAGCCGAGCCGATCTTCAATCGGGCAAGTGATCCAAGCCGATCCGCGACTCACGGGGACGAGCGAAGCCTAATCGACGATCAAGTTCTTCCTCTTGTAGTTCTTGAGTGAATGAAACTAAATTGTTGATATAAATAAAATGTGAAATTCTTGAATCTTGCTTTCTTTTAATTCTTGCATCATGATTAGATCTCAATTTGTAATTGTTGTTCTTGTTGTGATGTTTGAGTAAAACTCCGCTCGTTAAGGAGTCGAGACGATTGTAGAATGATGATGTAACAAATCTTAATACGATTTTTAAGTCCTACGAGTTTTGTAAACCCTAGCAAGTTCAAGAATCGATGACCTAGTTTCGTTGCGATGCTTTCTTGATTGTGATCGCTCGAAATTAGCGATCTACGACCGCTTCTTGAATTTACTAGAGGCTAGAATATGAATGATATCGATGAATGAACAAGGGATAAGATGAAACCCTAGTTTCACAAGAAATCCCTAATTCTTGTCGATCATCATCGATCTAGTATCAATTCATTGTAGGATAAGAATACGTAATTGTAAGATTACATCACATCTATAGATCCGATCGATTCCTACGAGCCTCATTTTGATTCTTGAGATTTGGTTTGGAAAAATCAACAAACTATCAATTCTTGATTCTATCTTTTTAATGCTTTCTTAGATCTAGATTTTTCTCTTTCTTGAATTGCAATTACGAATCATGAATTGTTTTGTTTTCTTTCTTTAAAGTTTCAAATCATCTAATTCAAAAGACGAACGATTACACTTTCCCTGTGGACGATCCGCACTCACTAACAATCTACATCCGACACCGTAGTTGATTGCGGTCAAATAATTTTTTCTTGTGATTTCTTTACCATTTTTTATAACACATCGAGAATTCTTTTCAATCAAATGGCGCCGTTGCCGGGGATAGTGCGCTAATAGTTCGTATTTTGAAATTTGAGTTGAACAATTTATTCCATCATAAATTTTAGATCTAAACTCGTACAAACCCTAATACCTGTTTTGTGATTTGATTGCGAGAAAATCTGGAATCATTGGAGCTGTGGAGAAATTTTTCTGTATAATCCAGAGAGCTCCTGAGGTGAACAGAAACCAATCCTAAAAATTTGGTGCAGTGATTCTTTGATCGGACCGCGCTTCCGCGGCAAAATACCCTAATCCGCGGCGGATCCGCCGCAGTTCTAACTCCTCTCTGCATCAAGTTTGCTCTGTGAGTCCCTCACTTTCTTATCTCTTACCTCATCTGCTCCAATAACACTTTTCTGCAGGTTTCTTTGCAAATAATTGCAGCGCCGCAAAAGCAAAATAAAATTTGTGCGTGTTTTGATTCTTTTGGTTGTTTGCATATTAATACGGAAATTTAAGGGGCACGACCAAATCCAAATTAGGTGGGGAGTTCATTACCCTTCCTAGGCCCCGAAAATCGCAAAACTTGCATCCGCATTTACCCTCATTAATTAAAAAAATATATCTAGAGATGACTCTAAGGACCGTCGCGCTCAATTAGGATAGAAGAGGGCCGTGGGTAATTCATTGCTTATCCGCGTTTTCTTGTGGTGCCTAAGCCGAGTGTGTCTAAGGCTAATGGTTTTTAATTAGGCCCACTACTTACGTAGTGGAGTACCTTCCCACTTACCTGGCACTTATCCGGCCACAGGGGAACAAAGAGGCAGTGGAGGATTCTATCCCGCGACTTGTCTTTTGGCAGTTAGGAGCGGTCTAGAGTTTGACCTAGGTGACCACTAGATTATAGGGTTTTTGTGTGTTGCATTTGTTTTGTTGCATCATATTTTTCAAAAATCCGTATCAATTTTTTAAAACAAACACCGCATTCATCATTTCCCCTAATTATAAATTCACGCCGCCACTTGTACTAACCCTTTTTAGTGCAAGATAGGCTGGACACGGGTTTCTAGTGCCCGTTAAGTCCGCGTTTCCCCGATCGACCCAAAAGTCGGTATTTCTACATTTACCTTTCTCTTACCCACCACCACACCCACATCGATGGATCCACCTCCATCGAATTTCTTTTCCACTACCCTGCCCCCGTCCGTTGGTGCGCAGAATCCACCTCGCATCTCTCTCCAAGAGAGATGCTATCCTACACGAGGTCCACTTTCCACCTGTCTTTCCATTCCACCAGCCAACGGGGACAATTTTCAAATAAAACCCCAATACATCAACCTTCTACCAAAATTTCACGGTCTCGAGTCTGAAGACACATACGTGTTTATCACGAAATTTGAAAATGTATGCGCAATGATGGGTACCTCACAGCTTTCTGTGGATGCTTTCCGTCTTCGTCTTCTCCCATTCACTTTATGCGATTTAGCCGAGAAGTGGCTATATAACACTACCGCGCATTCCATTTCAAATTGCGACGAATTCGTCAAAGTATTCCTTAAGAAATTTTACCCACACCAAAAGACAGCTCGATTCCGTAGCGAAATCTATCAATTCACCCAGCTTCCAAATGAAACATTTTCAAAATGTCTTGAACGTTTCAAGGATCTGTTAGTCCAATGTCCACATCACGGCATCCCGAGATGGGAACTGTGCCGAATCATTTATGAGGGCATTACTCCTTACACAAGACAGTCCCTTGAATCCATGTGTCAAGGCAACTTTATGACCAAAGATGATGGGGAAGCCTGGAATTTTTTAGAAAATTTCGCTGAAAAATCTTTACAGTGGGAGGGTGTGAGTCAATCATCTAGGGATGGCAATGATATTTCCATAGGAGTTAGAGCTGACATTTCGGCTATGCAAAAGAAACTTGAGACTATGGAAAATAAATTTTTAGCCGCCCTAAGTCAAATGTCACTCTCCAAAACTGTATGTGGATGGTGTTCTGATCCGTCTCACTTGACGGAAGAATGTCCGTTTCAAGGTCCTGAGCATACCAATGCCGCATTTCAAAGACCTAGAAACAATCCATCTTCCTCCACATATGATCAGGGTTGGAGGAATCGCCCAAATTTTGCATGGAACCAATCACAATTTGAAAACACGGTTCCAACCCAAAACAATTACCAATGGGTCCCTCCACCACAACAGCACCCACAACTTCAATTGAGTCAGCACCCCTTCCAATCACAAA
The DNA here is from genome assembly GCA_030015575.1 of Agapanthus africanus. Classification (NCBI taxonomy): domain Eukaryota; kingdom Viridiplantae; phylum Streptophyta; class Magnoliopsida; order Asparagales; family Amaryllidaceae; genus Agapanthus; species Agapanthus africanus. The sequence continues at coordinate 228,253,861 of JASDDO010000004.1, read as the reverse complement.
ACTTCCAAAATCCGGCCAACACTTTTGCACCGTCTAGTCCTTTGCAATTGACCGGTACAGATAATACCTCTGCACTAGCACAAACCTTGGATACTTTCATGAAACAATCGATCCAAGGGACGGCAAGTTTGCAATCTTCCGTCGAGAATGTAATGAAGATCATTATCTCTCAAAATGAGAACATCAAATCGATGGAAGAACAAATTGCACAACTAAAAGCCGAAATGAGTGCACGAGAGAAAGGGAAACTTCCAGCTCAACCTTTACCAAATCCTGGCTATTCACATCTTGTGAATGCAACCACGTTGAGATCTGGAAGATTGCTTGACCATCACCTTGGGGAAGAGTTTGATGATACAGAAAAATCAATCAATAACACCCCGGCTAAGTCCTTTCCTTACACACACACTACTAATTCTGACCCCAGTTCTTCTACCCCACCATCTTCTTCCGAGCCTATTCTTCGTTTCCCAAAAGGCTCGCCACTTCAGCCCTATTCTTTTACCCCTCCACGGACGATCCCCACTTCTATTCCGGGATCGGTTCCACACCCACTTCCTTCTCCTATGATGGACCCAGTGCTTATTGCTAAAGCACCTTATCCTAATCAGTTAAGGGCAAATACACCGAGTCCATATATGGAGAAGATTATGAATATTTTTAAGCAAGTAAACACCAACATCCCTCTCCTAGATGCCATCCAACAAGTTCCGTCTTATGCTAAAACTCTTAAGAACTTGTGCACTAGGAAGAGGAAGAATCCAGTGCCCAAGAAGATTTTTATGGAAAAAACAATAGACACGGCTTTCCCCCAACAATTACCGAGGAAACGTAAGGATCCAGGATATCCTACTATTTCCGTTTCTATTGGGGAAAAACACATCAACCGTGCTCTACTAGACCTTGGCGCTAGTGTTAACTTGCTTCCATACTCAGTCTATGAGCAATTAGGGATCGGAGAGTTGAAGCCAACCAATTGCACTCTCCAGATGGCTGACCGATCAATCACCAAACCTAGTGGTGAACTGGAGGATGTGTTAATAAAAATCGGAGAATTTATATTCCCGGTAGATTTTATTGTAATTGATACACAGCCTGTAGCGAACCCACGGAATCAAATTCCGGTGATTTTAGGTCGCCCCTTTTTGGCCACTTCCAATGCAATAATCAACTGTCGTAACGGTTCTATGACCCTATCTTTCGGGAATAGGTCAATAGAGCTGAACATTTACAAGTTGGGAAGTGTACCCTCCGAACCTACTGCTCAGGTATGTTCTGTCGACTTAATGGATGTCGACAGCAGCGAATTTGATGATCCTCCTGATATCGATCTTGACTCTTTTCATATGTTAATGTTTGACCCAACTATGTATCATACACATACGGACTCTTCCACCGGGATGTCCGGGTCAACAATTAACACAGATTATGAAATGCCTTTAGAGTCTGAAGATCACCCCGTACTTTGTGATGACATTATTCACCGGGGTATGAATGGAACTTTTGAGGAGATCTGCGCTGATGAACTCGCATTTTTGAATGACATGGGTGTTGAGATGAATCATCTCTCAATCAATGAAATTGAACCTCCACCCCTTCTTTTGAACTGTAAAAAGAATGCGAGTAATCCATCACATTCACTGCATCGTCTCTCCAAAATGAGACGCACACAAATTCTATTCCACCACTTACCTTTTCCCCACTTCTTCTTCCACCAACCAGAGCACTGCATTGATAAAATTTTTGAATGGTTGGTGTTAACCTTCGGTCTTTGCAAAGCTTGGCATCGACCAATGATTTTTTGACCCCCACTTATGATTTTAAAAGATTAACATTGCATAACTCAAGTTTGGGGGGTATAATTTTTTCTGGCTCTTGAAAAGAAAAATTTTTACAAAATTTTTAGCGAAAAATAAGTTTTGGGGAGGGACTTCACTTATATATTTTGCCCCCACTAATAAATTCCTCCCAAGCTTACAGGTTTTTCGAGATTTAGCAGATGGCAACAGTGAGGACACTGTTGAAAACAAGTTTGGGGGAGGTTTGTGCTTATTTTCGCATCATCTGCATAAGCACAAAACATTTCTTTTAAAAATCTATAAAATTGAAAATTTTCAAAACCTATAAAAAATTTTAAAGATTTTCAAAATAATAAAAATATTTTTTGTACATAAATAAGATAATAAAAGTTTAGATAGTGAACAATTACATCCATGAGATTAGAAAAATTTAAGAAAACTAAGAAAATTAGAAATTTTCTTATACGAACTAGTAATAAGTAGTTATGAGCCGTTGTCCCAAGGGTTAGTAAGATGAAGGAAGTCACTAATCTGAGGATAAAAATAAGTCTGAAAAATAGTTTCTATTCTGGAAAACCAAACATTTTGAACGTTGATACCCTGCTATTTGCACTTACACACGTCTTGAAGCCTGGGATAGTAGAAGATTCCTTGAAATGCTCTTGTCTTAAAAGCAAAAGTATGAAGGAAATAAAAAAAAATGAAGAAAAATATAAAGTGGTGAGAAAAATGAACACTGGTTTTGTTATCACCAAGGGCAATAAAAATGTATGGCGAGGGTGCTTCTTCACCTAGTGCCCTAAGGCCAACTGGTCTGGGAGTCACTGCTATGCCTGAGGTGGTGCTAGACGAGGAAAATACACCAAGTAAGCAAGCACAGGAGTAATCGGTCGGTTAGTACCTCAAGAAGTATTAACGGTCGCATGAAAGTGTGTGAGCAATCTCATTTAAATATTCATTAATTAAAAACTACTGAGGCTGATGGGCAAGAGTATGATAGCTTGAATTGAATTCTCCGGGTGTAGGGATGTCTTTACACACACGCAGGGTTATATGATCGATGTTTGGAATACAGATAGGAATGAAAAATAAGACGATATTTTATTGAGGGAGGACGTGATTTCTGACATCTTTTCATGACCATTAAGATAGGGCTCATGACAACCGAAAAGCTAGATTAGTTGAAAACCCTAATTTTCAAGGCTTTTCTTTTACAATTCTTTTCTTTAAATGTAATATTCATGATCTTCCTTTTATTATTGGATTTTGTGGGTGCAATCCGCTGAAAACCCTCAGGAGACAACACTCCTCCTACTAGGGACACCTAGAGGTTTAAAGGCTTGTTGCACGTGCTCAGTGCAATCGTGTTGCCTACGAAAGTGTGCTAGTTAGTTTTTCTCTTTCTTTATTTTCTCCTTCTCTTTTTAATAAAAAAGTTCGCTCGAGACGATCGAAATTAAGTTTGGGGGTATTTGATCAGTCGAAAATATTGTATATTTTAGCCGGCAATTTCCCCATCTTTTGCATACATTTGGAAGTGTTCGGTATTCATATTTCACATATTAGCAAATCAGTCGTAAAGTACCAGATTTCATGTATTAGACTTTTAAACCGACACTTTAAGGGAAATTAACCGCATTTCATGGCATCACATCATTTCTGTATTTGCGCGACACTTGTTTCGAGATCTGTGCAGGAAATACGAAAGAAAAGCAAAAGAGATGATCAAAAATACGCCAACTAAATCATTTCAGATCTGGTAGCAATTCAGATGGAGAAATACAAATCAATACATCAAAAGAAGGCCCATGAGACATCCCAAGACTGTACCAGAAATATCAAAGCCCAAGGCCCACAAGTAGTCGCGGATCCGCGGCAGGAGCTTGCTTGCGCCGCGGATCCGCCGCTCTTTTGCCACATCATCAACTAATTTTCAGTGTACAATTCTCATCCCAGGGCCCACACCTCATTGTGACACGTCAAATTCCATAATTCTCCAGAAGCTACTGCCAGATCAGCAAAGAAAATTAAGCAAGACTAATCCTAATTAAGCTCCTAACTAACCTCTTCTAGAAGCCCCCTCCTAACTAATCACATCTAGAAGCTTCTCCTCTAACTAACTTTTGGAGGGAAATTCAAATTTCCTCAACAAACTTTAGGAGGGAAACTTAGAATTTGAAATCCTAGATCTATGGTTTGAATATCTATAAATAGGAGCCTAAATCTAAGGGTTGAGGTTGTTCATCATTAGTTCATTAGTTGTTAATTTTTAGTTAGTTCATTCTTTTCCCTCTTCCATCATCTTCTTCCACAAGTCTCGTGACAAGGCTTGTGCGAAACCCTAACCCTAATTCCACTCTAAATCCAAGATCTTGAGTACCAAATCACGTGAGAAGCCTTCAACCTTTTAGGAGCCGAGCCGATCTTCAATCGGGCAAGTGATCCAAGCCGATCCGCGACTCACGGGGACGAGCGAAGCCTAATCGACGATCAAGTTCTTCCTCTTGTAGTTCTTGAGCGAATGTAACTAAATTGTTGATATAAATAAAAGGTGAAATTCTTGAATCTTGCTTTCTTTTAATTCTTGCATCATGATTAGATCTCAATTTGTAATTGTTGTTCTTGTTGTGATGTTTGAGTAAAACTCCGCTCGTTAAGGAGTCGAGACGATTGTAGAATGATGATGTAACAAATCTTAATACGATTTTTAAGTCCTACGAGTTTTGTAAACCCTAGCAAGTTCAAGAATCGATGACCTTGTTTCGTTGCGATACTTTCTTGATTGTGATCGCTCGAAATTAGGGATCTACGATCGCTTCTTGAATTACTAGAGGCTAGAATATGAATGATATCGATGAATGAACAAGGGATAAGATGAAACCCTAGTTTCACAAGAAATCCCTAATTCTTGTCGATCATCATCGATCTAGTATCAATTCATTGTAGGATAAGAATACGTAATTGTAAGATTACATCACATCTATAGATCCGATCGATTCCTACGAGCCTCATTTCGATTCTTGAGATTTGGTTTGGAAAAATCAACAAACTATCAATTCTTGATTCTATCTTTTTAATGCTTTCTTAGATCTAGATTTTTCTCTTTCTTGAATTACAATTACAAATCATGAATTGTTTTGTTTTCTTTCTTTAAAGTTTCAAATCATCTAATTCAAAAGACGAACGATTACACTTTCCCTGTGGACGATCCGCACTCACTAACAATCTACATCCGACACCGTAGTTGATTGCGGTCAAATAATTTTTGGTTGTGATTTCTTTACCATTTTATATAACACATCGAGAATTCTTATCAATCAATGCCCCTTCTCGATACACCCACGACTAGGGACATTAAAGGATTTACTTACCGACTACCTCTGTCCCAGTAGTATGATCCTCATCATAATCCAGGTAGTCAAGTACACATCTTAAGGGCTTTACCAACATGTAACAGAGAGACAATCAGTGTACATGTTAAGATAAAGAGTAACCAGATAGTATACTATCATGTCGAGCAAGAAAGTCCTCCCTATATATGTTCAAGTATCCACTATAATAGACATCTCATGTACAGTAATAGCCTCTAGGGCATACATATAACTAACAATCTCCCACTTGCACTAGGGCCATTCTATAGCAGTAGTTGTAGTATCACATACTCAACCATCCCATAAAAGTCTCTCTCTAGGAAAAGGCCTTCGTGAGTGGATCCGTCGTGTTGTCCTCTGAGTCTACTCTCCTAACCTTGATCCCCTAGAGATCATCGATCTCCATGATCATGTGATACTGCCTAAGAATACGTCTGGATCTCTGATGGGACGGGGGTTCCTAGGCCAAAGCCACAACTCCATTGTCATACAATGGTAGGAACGAAGTTCATCTCATGAATTAGTATACACCTAGACATCCTCTTTGGTAGCATCTTTGGTAGTGATGTATCCAGCCTTTATCGTCTAGTTTGTCACGGTATCTAATTTGGAACTCTTCCAACATACCTTCCCTCCACTTAGGTTAAAGACAATGCCTGTGACTGACATTCAGTCAACCTTATCACTCTGGAAGCTATTTAGTGATTCTCCCAAGGATCGATCGATACCATCTCACTACACCTAGTGAGAATCCTAACATCCACTTAGATCTATCTCATATATCAAAAACCCAGGATTTAGGAGGTATTACCTTGATCCTATATGGAGAATCCTTGTGACAAGAGGAGATTGACCGAGTGTAGCATAGGACACTCCTTTCCTATTAAGAGTGTGGCATCCACGTACAATACGAGGATCATCACCATATTCCTACTACCTTTTGTATATACCAGGTTCATCTACCATTTTGATGAAGTCAAACTCTTTGACTACTACATCAAAACAGATGTTCCAACTCTGCGATGCCTGCTTTATCCCATAAAGAAACTTGCACATGTTTCCGCTGCTCCTACTGTCTATGAAGCCCTCTGGCTGTGTACTTATAGACGCTCTCTTCTAAATCATTATTTAGAAAAGCAGTCATGACACCCAACCGCCAGATATCGTAATCATGGTATGTAGTAATGGCAAGTAGGATCCGGATGGACTTTAGCATAGGCACTAGAAAAGGTTTCATCATTATCCACACCTGGTCGATGACGAAAACCTTTTGCATCAAGTCTTAGCTTTAAAAGTCTCAACTTTTCCATGTACACCAAGTAATCTTCTCAAGATATACTTGCTTCTGATGGGGATTTAACCCTTCAGATAAAGCAACCAAAGTCCATACTTTGTTGGTGTATATGGATTCCATCTCAGATCTCTTAGCTTCCACCCATTCTTACAGAGTCCCCACTCTCGATGGCCTGTTCGAAACTAATTAGGTCATCATCTCATGATGCAATCCTCGCTCCCACTGTCATAGAGAAAACCGAAGTATCTCTCAGGTGGATGAGGAATTCTACCAGATCGGCGGAGAGGCTGAGCTTCGTTGGAAACTATTGAATCCTCCGGGTTTACCAAATCATCAGCTGCAGTTTGTATAGCTGGAACTCCTTCCAGTTCTACCTCATGACCACTAATTTCTTCACAAGAAATTCCCTTGCTAAAAGATGGCATTCTGTGAAATAAAACACATTTTGTTCCTCAGTGTGGTAGAAGATATTCCCTTGCGAATGCTTGGGATATCCAACAAACTTTCACAGAACTGACCTTGCCTCGAGCTTGTCTGGATTTTGCTTTTAGACATAAGCCGGACAACCCCTAAATCTTAACATCCTTAAGAGATGGGCTCTTTCCATAACATATCACATATGGAGTGGTAGGCACCAGATTTGGTTGGAACCCTATTCATTAGGTATGCAGCTTCACAAGTGCATAACCCCCAAAATGATATAGCCAACTCAGTAATACTCGTAATAGAGAACACCATATCACATAGGGTGCGAGTGCTCCGCCCCGATACACCAACGAACTGTGGTGTATTCGGAGGAGTAATGTTGAGAGAGAATCTCATTCTCATTTAGAATAGTCCTGGGATTCCGTGCTCAAGTATTCTCCTCCCTGATCACATCATAGGACATAATACTTATACCCGGTTTGGTTCTCTACTTCTGACTTATATTCTTTGAATTTCTCAAAAGCTTCAGACTTGTGTTTCAATAAGGAACATATGTCTGAATCTTGAGAGATCATCAGTGAATGTAATGAAGTACAAAGAACCGGTCCTGGCATGTGTAGACAGGGGACTTACATACACCATCATGTATCAATCCCAAGAGTTCACTATCTCTTTCTCTATTTCTAATAAACGGAGCTATGTTCATCTTATCCTTGTGACATGAATGGCAAGTTTCAAAAGATGTAAGTTCAAGCTGATTTAAATATGCATCTCTATGTAACTTAGCTAGTCGGGTCACATTGATATGATCTAGTCCACAATGCCTAAAGAAGGATTTGTTCATTTCTGAACTCTTCCTCTTGTGTGTGTCTTGTATGTTAAAGAACTGTAGTTTGATTTAAACGTATATGCTTTTAAATAACGTGCCTGAACCGATCAACTCTTGATATAGAAAATGTTCAAAACATTGTCCAACAAAACAAAATTATATCCTTCTTTACTAAATAAAGAGACTGATATGATGTTGTATATCAGGTTCGGTATCTAATAACATTGGTTCAGAATCAATGTATTTGGTAATACAGGGTGATAACTGCCAACAGACTTGGCTGCAACACTTGCACCATTTCCAACTCTTGAAACGTATCACCCATTCTTAGTTCTCTACCTATCTGTAGCCCATGTAACAGATTATATATGTGTGATCCTGATCCGGTATCTCATATCCAGGACGTAAAGGATACTGAGAAACAGTTCTCTGTAATGAACATACCCGAAGAAGATACATCAGCATGCACTTTCTCCGTTTGGGTGGCACGTGAATTCTGTTAATCCCCTATTTCCTGATCGGTCTTATAAAAATTATAAGTTGGAGCGGGACCAACGTTTCCCAGCTCAGTATAACAAGCGGGATCGGTCAATACATCCGTATTATTATCTTAATTAAGACGTGATATGGTCGCTACCTGGAGAGAGAGAGAAGAAAACACTTAGCGTATACTCTTGCAAGATTAGATTGGTTATTAATTTACCTAATCAGGATGGCTCCCACTGTTTTAGTCAAATCTTCCTTCAAACCCTAAAAGGAAAGACTAGTCGGGGTTAATTACACCTTACAAGTTCGCCAATCTTTCAGCCAGGCCAGTGCTAGTACTTTGAGCGAGGTTCCCCGTGCTTTCGCACGGACCTAATTAAAATAAACCTCGTTTTCCCAGGGGCGTAACCACATTGACACCTTTCTAGACACCTACTTGATCGGCTAATTGTAATGTGTAAAACTCTTCCAGGAGTAACTCTTACTCGCAGTGGGTATCGGGATCCAACTATCTCATAGAAGGTATACAATCTCATTGCAAATTCCAACACTTGAAATTCCCGATAATATTTTACCCCTAACCTCCTATGACCTTGACAAAGGCAAACAAACCATAGGATGCGAGTCAAGTTCAACCCGTCATTTCCTGATTGATTTAAACCAACCCGCATGACCCTTGACAAAGGCCAACAAGGTCGCACGACTACCCTAACTCAATCGCATCATATGCTTATGCAGATAAGCAGTAATCAGCTACAGCACACTACGCCTTGACAAAGGCCAACAAACGCAGCACGAATACTAACTATTACTTATCTAAAATGACGGAAGGCTACGACAGGTTTTTAAGAAAACCCTGTGCGTAATGAACTTGATATCATTGTAGAATCAAATGATTTAAAATGGAGTTTTTTGAGGCTTTTACTAGTTTTGCTAAAGAGGTCACTCCCGGTGAAGGGATCATCGGCTCTTTCCTTATCGAATAAGGTGCAGGATATTTCACAAATACCACTATGCATAGAAAAAACGATAAAAGCAATTAAAAGGCAAACCGAGTTTGTAGCATCCGCTTGTTTCGCTAAAGAGGTCACACCCGGTGAAGGGATCTTGGCTCTTTCCTTATCGAATAAGGTGCTGGATATTCTACAAGGAACACCGCTATGCAAAGCAACAACTAGAGCTAACCGTTTTTGAAAATTCGATTCCACAACATCTTTAGGTTTCTTTTCTTTCATTAATCTCATTAATGAAGTCCCATCATTTTAAGTTACCTAAACATCACAGAAAAATAACGTACGCTTATGCCATCCGCATTCGTCTTGATGTCCCCTCATGCACCGTTAGGTTAGGTAACTAACGGCAAAGCGGGGCAGTGCTAGCGCGGGTGTAAAACATAAGAAACATCTATATAATATATCGCATATACTATATCCTGTATTTATCTCATTAATTTATCAAATGATCACATCACAGATATCACAGCAGAATAAAACATATAAAATATTGGATATACTAGGATTTCCGGGTTTTATTTTAAGCCTGTATAAAACACGGATTCCACGGTCGCGATGAATAGCCAATCCCACACCCCTAGGCCCCTACGAAAGCGGCAAGCAACCCTACCAATTCTAGAGTTAGGGGACCCGGTCTCAACTCCTTGAGATGGTCTCCCACAGGACCCTACAACCCGGTTAGTTGTGCTCCCCGCCTTGGGTCTATCCTAATGCGGAAAAGTATATAATATACAGTGGTGACATCATCCTCAACCCGGAAGTGCCTTAGTAAAAGAATATTACATACAATGAATTTTACATGAATGAAAATGAAAAACTCTCATCTCACATAAAACCCTCAGATATTCAAAACACGATGATCCAATATAACATATCCCAGCAACACATAACATCACGTGTATTCAACGTAAGTAAATATGTGTATCCCAATTTTCGTTGGCATATAGCAACGAAACTGGCGATACACCACATATTACACTTACGGTCGCATAAAAGAAAGTGAAAAACTACAACAGTTGGAATCCGCAACCACCTGAGACATCATAAACCCGAAATATCTCATACTTTGTATTTCATGCCTAACCAAATGAATTCCTTAGACATCACATGCCTAACAATTATAAACCCTACATTATAGTCTCGATCTCGAAAACACTTTTCAATATCTAGTCGGGCAATTCAACAAGATTCCCGACGTCCTAATCGAATGCTCGTCGGAAACTTTAGTAGACGGCCGCACTCCCCGATGTCGTCGACGAAGTGCACTAAGGCGGAACACCGCTGCCGCTAGCACCCAAATGGATGATTTTGGCGTAGGGGTTCTCCTACAGTCACTTAGTCGGGGCTATGGGGGTGTGGCTATCTATTAAGTTTACCCGGCGAGTATCCGCGTACGCTAATTGCGAAGGATTTTTGATCACATCAAAATCCCGTGGCAACCGATCAAATGAGACTAAATTGCTAGATTTATAACATTCAAATTAGTTATCTCATAACTACTTGTGGATTCCAAATATTGTATCCCATCACATGATACCCGGACGAACGTTGAACTTTCCGATCGATTCATCAAAGTCCCACAATTTCCCGACAACTCAACACTTGAGCACAGTTCAATAATACCCAGGATATGCCACAGTACCTATGCACCGGCCGTAGAAGGGCAAACCCAAGCCTCACTCATGTCGCCACGGAACTACGGTAAACCCTAGGGTTTGACCGCGGTTCCGCGATCCAAAATGTCGAGTTAGGGTTTCATTCTTCTAGAGGGTTCATCGACTTACTTGCATGTTTTTCCGAATACGTTAAACATGGAAAAATGGGTTTTTGACTTTCGATTGAACTTTTTAACTTCGTCTACGCAACATCCGAATAACCCGAAACAATGTTAAAAATACGAATACGAAACACTCAGAATTGTTTGTAGTGTAAGATTACATCACATGCAAAATTAGCAAAAACAAACAACACCAGAAACATCAAAACCAAGTCAATGGAACACTCAAAAATTTTCAGGGGAGGGGGCTCGGATTTGGCCGAGATCATGCCTATGGTGGCCGGCCAAAATTTCTTGGAAACCACTGAAATTTTCACAGTGTTCATGATATATCTCATACATCACTCTGTACTTGTTTGAAAAATTTTTTGACAACATTTTAAAATCGACAGCAAGAAGATTTTGGAGATGCAAGTTTCGGAGTATTTCGGTTTTGTAATCTAAAAAAAATCTGTATAAATTTCTAGCATGGCTCTGATACCACTTGAGGGTTACCTAAGACGGCAGCAAGGTTTCGGGAGGCATCGTCCATACCAAATTCAAAAATTTGCCGTTTTAGCTAACCCTAACAAAGAATCGTTAACTAGAAATCGACGGAAAAACAAATGCAAACACTTTGCAATAAGAAGTGAGCAAGGAATACAACCTTTGTAGACCGGTCCTACACTTCAATAGCTCCGTGTAGTAGTCCCTTCGCTGCGATCGTGAACTCCGGACTCTAGAGAGGCTCCCATGAAGAAACGAACATGCTTGCTTAGATGTCTTCGAGGCCGAAGATGATCTTCGTCGAGGAGACACTAACCCAAGCTATTTCTTCACTAGGTCAAGAACTTTATGAAGAGAACACCCTATACAAAATGGCAAGTAGTAGAGGATGATGAAGTAGGATGTGGGCTCACTTTAGATTTCATTTTCTCACACTTTTTCTCACAACTCCATTGAAGCTAGAAAGCTTTGAGTAAGAAGAAGAAGAATATGAACTCATATGAATAATTCATCCGAATGAATTATTGCAACCATATGTGAGTTAAGCCCTCATGCTTAACTCATGTAGAGAATTAACCAATAGATAAGGTTAAGGTTTGGGTTAACAAATATCTTAAGGAATGACAAAAGAGTGAACTTTGTCAATTTTTCTACAAGCTTCATTCAAGCTTGACAACATTGACCAAGTCTTTCTCTTTTGTTATAACTTAAGAAATAAATAAAAACCCTAACTTAATCCTAGCATGGTATAAGTCTCATACACCCATCTTACATGTATCATCAAGCATGACACAAAACATGTACACAAATATACATATTACATATATACAATGTACACATCAACTGAGAAAAGAAATCATAAGTGAGCTAATACTAGTTAATGTAATGTAATATATCAAGTATACAATTATACATTAAATTATTAAATCAACTCTTGATTTAATAATTCGGCTATATCACATATAACCGACTAATATCAAAAGTAACAACTTATCGAATCAAAACATGATCCGATAACCCGGCAATATCGCATATAACCGATCAATGTTACAAATCGCAAGAATACAATACGGTATCTCATATCGTATCAATCTCGGTCCCGCACATATCACATATGTGCTCCTACTGCGTTTCGCTTGAGCCAGGAAACCCCTGTGTAGGACTTTAAAGACTCGTCAATACGCCGGCAGTAGGTGATGATCATACCAAACACCCACAAGCCGCAACCGGTCTGCTAAACATAATGCCCACCGGGCTATTGAGCGATCAGAAGATCAACAAGCAAACCTGCTCACACTCCTGCGAATCCAATTAGTAGCACCACCGTACAGTCCGGTCTCTTCGTCTGATATGTCGCATATCTCGTTTAGGGGTGGTAAATGTCAGACCCCAGTAACTCGATAAGTCATGTCGATGTGAGGCTCATAACGGGTCGAGAAACTACTGATAACACTTACCAATATATCTCTGAAGCAGCCTTGGCCAAGGACTTCCTGTTATAGCCAATCGAGCACAGCGCAATATCAACTCCCTATACCGGGAGAGACGAAACCCCTCCTATTGCTCATTGCCTCCATGTGACTCGGGACTGTACCCAAAACCCACCGTTTTTCACGTTCTCTTGAACGTGATATGGTGGATGTTCATACCTGAATATTGCATTTTATACCGCCCATTCTTACGCTCGTTTGTTTATAGGCAGGTGCTTTTGATCAGTGTTTGCTACATATTTGCAGAATACTGGTTCTCAGCTCTAAACAGAGAAATTCATGGAAAAGTACGACAAATTCCGGATTACTGCCAACCACAGATAAAACACGGGTCTCCGCTCTCTATCCGTATGTTGCCACACACCAGTTTAAGGGACAAAATGGCAAATCGATGTCATTTTCATGCACAAAGTTCAATGTCAACACAAGATCCAACATATCTACGCGGAGCTCGAGGAAATCATGGCAAAAGATCCACATCACATCACCTTTTTGATCTACTGAAATTCTCGAAGAATTCTGAAGAGCTTCTGAGAAAAGTACTATACCACACTGAAGAGGACCACAAACCAGGGGATACGACAAAAGATGAAGGAACAATCCTTCTAAAAGGCCGCTGAACCGCGGCATAAGCGCGCTTAGGCCGCGGAACCGTGGCCATGTGGGCTCCGCACATGGTCAAATTTCAGGGGCAGTTTTGGAATTTCTTATATTGACAGATTGTTGCCCTAGGTTCTCTGTTTCCTGCCTATAAATTGCCCAGAACTTGCCATGCCAATGGTGTTCTTTTCATGCTCTCTTTTTGTTAGTTTTTAGTTTTCTTCTTCTTCTTCTTCATCTTTCCTCCATTAAATTGTTGTGAGAGCTTTTGAGTGGATGTTAAATGAAGATGAGGGTTATTTTGTATCATTCTTTTTGCTTAGCTTCCTCTTGAGATTCTTGCTTTCTCTTGATCTTTCAACATCTTCATTGAGCTTGAAGGTTTAAGGGTTGGTATTTGATCTCAAGGGTTGTATCATTTTGGAAGGAATAAAGTCTCTTTTGTGCTTCATTTTGCCTTGGGTTTTTAGCTCTCTCTTGATCTTGCAACCTCTTAATTGAGCTTGCAAGTTTAAGTTTGGGTTATTAAACCCATGGTGTGTAACTTGTTCTATGGTTCCTAGTTTCATTTCTTGCTCATTTACTTTCTTGCACTTAAATTCCATGCACTTTTAATTACTTGCTTGTAATCTTTTCTTTTCTTTGTTTATCTTTTCTTTTGCTCTTTTTGGTTCGTTTTGTGAATGGTTGTAATATGTTGTTGTTAAGAACAAATACAATATTGTAAGTTAAGATTTCATTCCTCATTTCCTTTTCCCGTTATTTTCCTTTGAACTCCGCCCAAACGTTACACAAGCGCTCCGTTAGGCACCCTACCCTACCAAGGTAACAGTGATTCCTAACCGCGACCGGTTGCGTTTGGTTTGGCCGGAGGAGAAAGCAAGAGACAAGAACGGAAGGACAAGGGTAAATAACCCGGATTCCACGAATACCGTGCTTAAATTATCTAATCCACGTTGTTGCCGATTGCTCTAGCTTCAATTGGTCAAGACTCGACTCAAAGGTTTTGAGTGCGGATTTCCTTAGCTTACACTTTCGTATCTTTTTCTTAACAACTTTATACTTGCATATAACACTTAAGATAGCATTGAACAAACATATACACATTCTTTATTGACTTGTCTAAAACTCGAACGGACATACAACCATCTCCCTGTGTATCGACCCGTGCTCAACCGGCTAGCTGCATAGCGACACCGTCCTGATCGCTGTTATAAATTTAGAACTTTGAACATCCGACACGCAAAAACTCTACCGATCAAATGGCGCCGTTGCCGGGGAGACGGTAACGTATTTTCTTTCTTGTTATTCGGGTTAATATTCTTTTTGTATATATTTATATATAAAAAAATAAAATAAAATCTTTTTGTTATTTTTGATAATTTTTGTGAGCAAGTGTGCAGTCTAATCTGGAGCAAGTACAGTAATCCAAAAAGAAAACAGGGGTTTTTATTTTGGAGAAGAGAAGAAGTGGAGTTCGTTGACCAAAGAAAAATCCCTAAGTCAACTTTTTGACCGCGGAACCGCGGTCAAAAGGTGCCTTGTGCGGCGGTTCCGCGGTCCCATTGAGGCCTCTGTGCCCAATTTTTTCTCCACCCTTTTTTCTTTTCTTTTATCCTCTCTGTGAATTCCACTATACTGTATTTTCTGCAGATTTTTTTTTGCGGATTTGCGAACTGCGATTGTGGGGAGCAAAGTGTACGTTCAAGGTTAAGGTGATTACGAAGTACAGTGCCAAAGATCCGGGTAGTTTGACCCGCGCAAGCGAACTTTTCAAGCTTCCCGGAATTGATTCAACGTGGGATTTCCTAACCCAAAAACTTAACGGTACGTATTTCTTAAACACCTTCTTCTCAAATCCGACGCAGCCAATATACTATTCTTTGCAGGATTCTTTGCAAGTTCGCTAGCAAACGCTAAAAATTTACTAACCCGTATTTGTTGCAGTGCCGTGCTTAAACTAAAAAACGATTGTTTGATTCTTTATAGAATTTTTATTGAATTGCGCATTGCGTACATTAATACGGACTTAAGGGCAAGCGAACCCTACAACATACGGTAAAGGATTTCATCACCTTTTCCGTGGCCCACAAATCACGAACTTGAGCATAACGTTTACCCGCACAAACTTTAAAAGAAATTAGACTTTAAGCCTTAAGGACTTCGCGCTCACTAGGAGAAGTTAACTGTGTTTAGAACCTCGCTTAACGGTATATTGTTTACGGGGTGTCTAGGAAAGTGTTAACGGCGAAACCGCCAAAAGAGAAAGGGTTATTTAATTAAGGACCTTCACGAAAGCGTCGGAAAACCTCCCCTTATCTCTGCACTTACATGGCCTCGTGATCAGTGTATCTTGAGCCCGTTTCTCGACACAGTTTTACTTCAACAATCAAGTTCTGGAGCAGGTCTAGTTGACCTAGGTAAACCCTAGAACGATTAGGTGTGTGGTATTTTTGTGTCGTGATTGTTTTTGGTCCAGATTCTTTTTGTGTGTATATTTCATTCTTTTGTTAATATCTAACTATAAAAAAATCACATTCTTTTTCCCCTCCTTTTCTCTGCCTTTCTTTCTTTCTCTCTTCATATCATGGGTACCCCACCTCGCAAAACTCTTGCCGAACTTTGGTACCCACAACCAGACATTACTTCTTATGGTTCTTGCTTTGGCCGAACGTCGAACGATCCCTCCATGCCCAAAATCTCTTTGATAGATCGGATAAACGCGTCTAGGACAAACACTTGCCCTCCGCAATCCACTTTGTATCAACCTTTTCAACCCCCCCCCCACGCTCTTATGTTGATACCCCTTTCGTAAGTCGTCCTTTTTCCGTCGCCGAACATATTGAACAATCCTGTAGCCGATCTTTCACTCCTACAGATTCTTGGGATCAACAATTTCATTCACCTTCTTATCCAAATGTTGATCCTGCTCCTGTCCAGCCATTCAATTCCTACCAGTCCTACCCGACTTTTGCACCTTCCCTAGACATTGCTTCTGAACCGCCATTTGGGAGTTTTCAGTATCCAAACAATTTTGAATCTTTTACTGAAACCCCTTCACAACCCATGTCTAGTCTGGAACAGTCTTTGGAAGACTTTAGGGTAGTGTCGTACCAACAGATGATGGATTTGAATGCGTCCATGGTCGCCCTCATACAATCTAGTGACCCGGTAGCTAGTTTTCAACTAGCTCCAAATTTTCCAATGTATGAAGAGGCGGTAGGAAAGGTTGAGAATTTGAGTGGAGAGAGTGAGATGTACCCCCTTCCGAATCAAGCCTACCCGTTTCAACTTGAATTCCACAACTCCAGTTTTGGATGTCTATCTAGTGTTCCAAACGATTCATTGATTAAAGATAGAACAGATAATGAGTTTGTGTGACTTTGTAGTGTTTGATTTGCCCGATTGTGAAGGGTCTTTTTCGAGTGAAGCCACACCCAATCCTTTTGACCTCTACACCTCCACTCGAGAACCTGAATTGATTAATATCCATGCTTTTGTTGAGGTGTCTGAGAATATTGCTTTTCACTTGATTGAGGATATTGACGCCGGAAATATTTTGGATGATGAACCTGTGGATTTGACAGAGTTTTTCTCTCCAATTCATCATCCCGAGTCATTAACTGTTTTTCCCGAACCCCAGAGGTGTCTTGATTTTGATGAAATTTGCATGGATATGCAGAATATTGAGGAAACTTTTGAGGATATTTTTTAGGATGAACCAGTTTTAATTGATGAGTCAGATTTTCCAATTCATCATGTTCCTTTCATTGTTGTGTACACCCTCCTGAACCTTTAACCGATAACCTTCCTCAATCACCTACCTCCATCCTTTCCATCGTTCCGACCTTGCAAGAAACCGTCTCACTTTCATTTCATATGTCTGGTATACCGAGTTCGGCGTACCCATGGTTTCTCACGAATCTTAGGGGATTTGACCCAATTTCTCGCCATATTGATAGATTAGTACAATCCATCTTTTCACATCGATCATTACAGATTGTACTAATTTATTCAATCCATTTCCACCCTCAAGTTCGTATTCCACTTCTTTCTCCCTTCCGCCATTCTTCTTCTCATATACCGAGACCGTATCTCGCTTCTATCCATACGGTCTCGCGTATTCTCCATTTCTTACCTCTCCGCTTTCTTTCACCAACCAGCACATTATAGAGATAAAATCTTTGAATGGTTGGTGCTCACTTTTGGCCTGTGTAAGGCCTTGTATAGTTTGAAACTGTTTTCTTTTCCCCTAATCCTGAACTTCAACGCTTAACAGTGGAAACACTGTTTTACTTAAGTTTGGGGGGGAACCTTTTTGTATATATTTTTTGTTTTCCTTTTTTGTTATGTATATAATTTGTTTTTAGGGAGCGCCGACAATTTTGACCATCTTGGTATAGCCTGACAGTGAGGGTACTGTCATGTTTAAGTTTGGGGGTGTGCTCGGTAAGCTTTCTTCCTTCGCATTCATTTGTATATTCTGCATTTTCATACCTTATTAAAAACACATAAAAATCGAAAAAATTTCCAAAAAAAATATAAAAATTTTGTCGTCAAGTTAGCTAATAGGGTAACTTAGATTTTTATTCCGATAGTTTAGTTGATATAATAGAAATAACTAAATTCTAGGCTTAGGAAGTGAAAACCCTAAAAATAACCCTCCTTCTGTTTAAACTTGGTGATTATACGTCCTTACTGTTTTTTTTTTGAGAAATAAGTAATTTTGAGTTCAGTTCTTGAGTTAAGTCAAGATGAGGGGAAAGTATTGAAGCTTTACTGAAGAATAAGTCTGAAAAATAGTTTCTTTTCTTGAGTACAAATTTAGAAAGTATATACCCTACAAACAGCACTTACACGCACCTTGAAACTTGGGATAGTAGAAGATACCTAGAAATACTCTTGCCTGAAAACTTAGTATGAAAGAAAAAACGGTAATTAAAGCAAAACACCAAAAGAGCATCATTGAAAAATATATCCGGTCTTGAAAAAGAAAAAGAAAAGAAAAGAAAAATAAATAAATAAAGTCAAGACCTGGAAACTGCTATTTACGCTTTAAGCTCGCACATTCAGTAATCGGCCGTTAGTGCCTCAAGAAGCATTAATAGTCGCATGAAAGGTGTGCGAGCAAATCCGTCCATCCTTAATGAAAAGAAGTAGTATTAGGTATTTGGGCAAGGGTATTATAGCTTGAATTGAATTCTTGAGTGTAGGGGTGCAAATATACACACACGTAGAGGTATACAATCGTTATTTGGATAAAAAATAGAAATAAAAGATAAGACTTATGTTTTCTATAAAGTTGATAAAAATCCCTGATTTGAGACCACACTTAAAGAAGGAAAACTTAGGAGATACCAACATCTTTCTAAACTTTTTTGGAACATATAAGATCTGAGGTTAAATAGAAAATAGGTGTGAAGCATTAGGGTTGGATATTTCTAACTTAGGATGATAGAGTTTCTAACGTAGATACTAAACTGTAGGAGTAGAATCGATGTTAACTTATGACACTAGCTTGACGGGATTTTATGGGTGTAATCCGCTGAAAACCCTCAGGAGACAACACTCCTCCTACTAGGGACACCTAGAGGTTTAACGGCTTGTTGCACGTGCTCAGTGCAATCGCGTTCCCTGCGAAAGTGTGGTTAAGACTTTTTTGTCAATTGGTTTTGCTCGGGACGAGCAAAAGTTAAGTTTGGGGGTATTTGTTCATACTAGAATATTGCATTTTATACCACCCATTCTTACGCTCGTTTGTTTATAGGCAGGTGCTTTTGATCATTGTTTGCTACATATTTGCAGAATATTGGTTCTCAGCTCTAAACAGTGAAATTCATGGAAAAGTATGACAAATTCCGGATTACTGCCAACCACAGATAAAATACGGGTCTCCGCTCTCTATCCGTATGTTGCCACACACCAGTTTAAGGGACAAAATGGCAAATCGAAGTCATTTTCATGCACAAAGCTCAATGTCAACACAAGATCCAACATATCTACGCGGAGCTCGAGGAAATCATGGCAAAAGATCCACATCACATCACCTTTTTGATCTACTGAAATTCTGGAAGAATTGTGAAGAGCTTATGAGAAAAGTACTATACCACACTGAAGAGGACCACAAACCAGGGGATACGACAAAAGATGAAGGCACAATCCTTCCAAAAGGCCGCGGAACCGCGGCATAAGCACGCTTAGGCCGCGGAACCGCGACCATATGGGCTCCGCACTTGGTCAAATTTCAGGGGCAGTTTTGGAATTTCATATATCGACAGATTGTTGCCCTAGGTTCTCTGTTTCCTGCCTATAAATTGCCCAGAACTTGCCAAGCCAAGGGTGTTCTTTTCATGCCCTATTTTTGTTAGTTTTTAGTTTACTTCTTCTTCTTCTTCATCTTTCCTCCATTAAATTGTTGTGAGGGCTTTTGAGCGGATGTTAAATGAAGATGAGGGTTATTTTGTATCATTCTTTTTTCTTAGCTTCCTCTTGAGATTCTTGCTTCCTCTTGATCTTTCAACCTCTTCATTGAGCTTGAAGGTTTAAGGGTTGGTATTTGATCTCAAGGGTTGTATCATTTTGGAAGGAATAAAGTCTCTTTTGTGCTTCATTTTGCCTTGGGTTTTTAGCTCTCTCTTGATCTTGCAACCTCTTAATCGAGCTTGCAAGTTTAAGTTTGGGTTATTAAACCCATGGTGTGTAACTTGTTCTATGTTTCCTAGTTTCATTTCTTGCTCATTTACTTTCTTGCACTTAAATTCCATGCACTTTTAATTACTTTCTTGTAATCTTTTCTTTTCTTTGTTTATCTTTTCTTTTGCTCTTTTTGGTTCTTTTTGTGAATGGTTGTAATATGTTGTTGTTAAGAACAAATACAATATTGTATGTTAAGATTTCATTCCTCATTTCCTTTTCCCGTTATTTTCCTTTGAACTCCGCCCAAACGTTACACAAGCGCTTTGTTAGGCACCCTACCCTACCAAGGTAACAGTGATTCCTAACCGCGACCGGTTGCGTTTGGTTTGGCCGGAGGAGAAAGCAAGAGACAAGAACGGAAGGACAAGGGTAAATAAGCCGGATTCCACGAATACCGTGCTTAAATCCCCTAATCCACGTTGTTGCCGATTGCTCTAGCTTCAATTGGTCAAGACTCGGCTCAAAAGTTTTGAGTGCGGATTTCCTTAGCTTACACTTTCGTATCTTTTTCTTAACAACTTTATACTTGCATATAAGACTTCGGATAGAATTGAACAAACATATACACATTCTTTATTGACTCGTCTAAAACTCGAACGGACATACAACCATCTCCCTGTGGATCGACCCGTGCTCAACCGGCTAGCTGCATAGCGACACCGTCCTGATCGCTGTTATAAATTTAGAACTTTGAACATCCGACACGCAAAAACTCTACCGATCAGTGGAAATCGAAGCACATTGGGAATCACACAAGTCTATATGATGATCTTGGGTCTACAAACTAACCTGTACCAGTGTCACCAGAGAACTGCCATCTGACGTTAGGTATAATACCGTGTGGCATGTGGGAGTTCTCGGCGAGTCTGTCTAGTGTACCCATTCAACACTGAGTACCCGTATACTATCTCTGATGTCAAACACCAATGGATATGGGATCATCCATCGGCCATCTACATGGGTCAAGAAGCTATACGCTAGTCTACTCTGGTATATCGATGCCCCGTCTCGATACACCCACGACTAAGGACATTAAAGGAAGTACTTACAGTCAACCTTTGTCCCATTAGTATGATCCACATCATAATCCAGGTAGTCAAGTACACATCATAAGGGCCTTACCAATATGTAACAGAGGGACAATCAGTGTACATGTTAAGATAAAGAGTAACCAGATAGCATACTATCATGTCGAGCAAGAAAGTCCTCCCTATATATGTCCAAGCATCCACTATAATATACATCTCGTGTACAGTAATGGTCAATAGGGCATACATATAACTAACACTTATAGACTACCCAGCCACCACTAGTGTGACTGCCATCACAATGCTGGTAATCAAGCAAAAGATCCTGAGGGCTCTAACAATATGTATAAGTGATATGCTAAGAAAACACATGAATATATTGAGGTAGAAACAAACCAGGTAGCATACTACCATTTCGAGCAAGATTTTTACTGTATCTGTGTATATCCAAAGCTTCTATTAAGTAATATGCAAACCAGTATGATATAATAATGGCCTCTAGGACATATAACACTAAAAATCTCCCACTTGCACTTAGGCCATATACTGGCATATCGCAGACCTAAGATCTCGAATAGCCTCTCGAACATTGTCTGGGGGATGGCCTCTGTGAGTGGATCTGCAGTGATGTTCTCCATATCTACTCTCCTAACCTCGATTTCCTGGGGATCAATGATCGCCCAGATCAGGTAGTACCGCCTTAAGATATGTCTGGATCTCTGATGGGACCTGGGTTCCTTCCCAAAAACTATAGCGTCGTTGTTGTCACAATACTTGTAACATTTCAGAAAAATAAAACATTATTTTTTGGAATTTTTATAATTAAATAAAAAATATTTTGAATATTTTAATTGTGCGGTATAATTAAATACCGATAAATTGGGAAAAAATTTGTAAAATATTAGAAATTACTGAAAAGAGGGTGTTTAATGTGATTTATGTAAATTATGAAATTTTATAATTAATTATATACAATTTTAATGCTAATCGCGATTAGATATCGCTAATCGTGCATTAAGCCAGATTTGTGCACATGACATGCACCATGTCACATTTTAGCACTTGTTACATTTTGTCATGACTTTTTCGTTTTATTTCATGGTTTTGTTTTAGAAAAAGAAAAGAAAACAAAAGATAAAGAGAAGAGAAAAGAAAAGAAAAGAAAAGGAAAAGAATAAAGAAATGAGGGATGGGCATGAGAGAGAGAGAGGTGAGGGGTCTCTTTGACCAAGTCCCATTTTCCTTCCCCTTCATTCTTCATCATTTCCCGTCCCTCTTCAACCATGGCTGCCCCTCACTCCCCCTCCACTTCAACACCTCAAAACACCCTCAAAACAACACCAAAAGTCCATCTCCATTTCATTAAAAATGTGCACAAGCCCTCTAGCTACACTTTGGACCAAGAAAGCAATGATTTTGGACACTTGGGGCAACTCAAGAATTTTCTTGAGTTCCCAAATGAGGTAATTCTTATACCATTAGTGTAGTATTTCAATTGCCTTAGCTCCTATGCTAGTTTAGAAGTAATTAGGTGAAGTTTAGAGCGGTTTGGAAATTCCAAGTTAAGGATTAGGGTTTGAATTGATTCCAAAGGCGTAATTGAGGTTAGTAGTGACCTTAAACTCCCTTTAGTGATATCATATTGGACCCAAAACCTGAGACTTAACCCCAAATATGAACTTTGAAATTCTGCCGATACGGAAAATTGTGGAATTTGTGATGGATTTTATAAGGTTGGGTAACACCACCATAAGGTTTAGGAAAGCATCACACATGCCATATTGAAATTTTTTTGGGTGCTCTGAAACCCTAACCAAGATCTTAACTAGAGAATTAGGGTTAACTTTGCATGTTAACAACTTTACATCTAAGAGAGAGGGAATACAAACTTTGTAGTCCGTTCCTTCACTTCAGAAGCTCCGAGCAGTAGTCCTTTCGCTGCGATCCATGAACTCCCGGACTCTAGAAAGGCTCCACAAGTCTAATGATCCATGCTTGCTTGAAGACTTCGAAATCGAAGATGATCTACTTCGAGGAAACAAAAACTCAAGCAATGTCTTCACTAATTATGAATTAGTGAAGCTAACATACTAATTTATATGGCTAGTATAGAAGAGGATGATGAAGTAGGAATTTTTCTCACTTTATTATTTAATTTCTCACTATTTTCATCTTGATCTCAAAAGCTAGAAAGCAAAATGAGAATGAGGAAGAAGAAGAAGAATGAATGAGATCGTGGTTAGAAATGCAACCATGGGTCAAGTATATCATCCTTAACCATTGTAGAGAGTTAACCATGGCTATATGTCATGGTTGGGTTAGAAATATCTAGGGCAAATAAAAAGGGTGGACTTAGTCAATGGTAATCTACAAGCTTCATGAAGCTTCATCCATTACTCATTTCCAAAATTTGAATTACTTAGATATTTAAACCCAAACATTACATATAACATGGTATAATTCTCAACATACATGTTGCATGTATAACCTAGCATGCTACAATATTATATATCACATATGTAATATTTATGTAACAAAAGAAAACAATAAAATAAACATATATCGTATATATGTTAAATGTATCACAAGTGAGAATAATAAATATATAAGTGAGCACATAATACATACATACATACATACATACATACATATATATATATATATATTATATTTAATCGAATCAACACTTGATCCGATAACCCGGCTATATCATATATAACCGGCCGATATCACATATTGCGAGAATCGAATACGGTATCACTTACACGTATCAATCTCGATCCCGCACATATCACATACGTTCTCCTACTCCGTTTCTCCTGAGCCAGGAAACCTCTATGTAAGACTCTAAAGACTCGTCAATACGCCGGCAGTAAGTGATGATCATATCAAACACCCACAAGCTGCAAGCGGTCAGCAAAACGTAACAGCCACCCGGGTATTGAGCGACCAGAAGATAAACAAGCAAGACTGTACATACTCCTGCAAATCCAATCAGTAAACACTACCATACAGTCCGGTCTCTTCGTTTGATATGTCATATATACAGTCTAGGGGTGGTAAAACGTCAAACCCCAGTAACCGATAAGTCATGTCGATGTGAGGCTCATAATGGGTCGAGAAACTACTGATAACTCTTACCAGTAAATCTCCATATCATCCCTGGCCAGGGACTTCCAGTTATAGCCAATCGAACATAGCGCAACATCAACTCCCAATACCGGGAGAGACGAAACCCCTCCTATCGCTCATTGCCTCCATGTGATTCAGGACTGTACCCAAAAGCTACCTTTTTGCATGCCCACTTGGACGTGGTAAGGTGGAAATCAAAGCACAGTGGGAATCACATAATACTCTATGACGATCTCGGGTCTACAGACTAACCTGTACCAGTGTCACCGGAGAACTGCTATCTGACGATTGGTATAATACCATCTAGGAGTTCTCGGCGAGTCCGTTCAGTGTACCCAGTCTCCACTGAGCACCCGTACACCATCTTTGATGTCCAACACCAATGGATATGGGATTATCCATCGCCCATCATATGGGTCAAGATGCGTGTACGCTAGTCTACTCTGGAGTATCGATGCCCTGTCTCGATACAATCTCGACTAGGAATAGTTATAGGATGTACTCGTAGACTACCTTGGCCCCACTAGTATGATCTGTATCATAGGCCTAGTAGTCGAGTACAGATCCTAAGGGCTTTATCAACATGTGACAGCAAGACGGTAAACTAATACAAGTCAACATGTTAAGACAAAGTAAAACCAGATAGCATACTATCATGTGGAGCAAGAAAGTCCTCTCTATATATATCCAAGCATCCATTATAATATACATCATATGTACAACAATGGCCTCTAGGGCATATACATAACTAGCAATCTCCCACTTGTACTAAGGCCAGCTGTTGTAGTATCTCATACCCAACATCCCGAAGAGTCTCTCAAAATGTATCTGGGGTATGGCCTTAGTGAGTGGATCCGCAGTGTTGTCCTTTGTATCAACTCTCCTGACCTCGATCTCCCGGCTATCAACTATCTCCCGGATCAGGTGATACCGCCTAAGAATATGCTTGGATCGCTGATGGGACCTGGGTTCCTTGGCCAAAGCCACAACTCCATTGTTATCACAATACAGAGGTATTGGATGCTCAATGGACGGAACCACACCAAGTTCAATTATGAACTTTATTATCCAGACAACCTCTTTGGCAGCATCGTTAGCAGCGATGTATTCAGCCTCCATCGTTGAGTCTGCCACGGTTTCCTGTTTGGAACTCTTCCAAAAACCCGCCCCTCCATTTAGGGTAAAGACAAATCCCGAGTGTGACTTAGAGTCTTCCTTATCACTTTGGAAGCTCGAATCGGTAGAGGACTCCACCTGGAGTTCTCCGTTACCATACACCAAGAACATCTCTTTAGTCCTTCTCAAGTACTTGAGAATGTTCTTCACATCTTTCCAGTGATTCTCTACAGGATCGGCTTGATACCTACTCACTACACTTAGTGAGTATGCTACATCGGGTCTGGTAAATAGCATCGCGTACATGATAGAGCCTACTGCCGAAGCATAGGGTATCTCTTGCATGCGAGCTCTTTCCAAATCAGTCTTAGGAGACATCTCTTTGGAGGGAGGGAGTCCAGAGATCATGGGTAAATTCCTACGCTTGGATTCTTCCATACTAAACCTCTTTAGTATGGTGTCAATGTATCTGGATTGGGGCAATCCCAGTATCCGTCTAGATCTATCTCTATAGATCTTAATTCCCAAAATGCAAGAGGCATCACCTAGATCTGTCATTGAGAATCTTTGTGATAAGAAGGGCTTGATCGAGTGCAGCATAGGAACATCATTTCCTATCAAGAGTATGTCATCCATGTACAATACGAGGAATACAACCTTACTCTCTGCCACCTTCTTGTATATACAAGGTTCATCTATGTTTTTGATGAAGTCAAACTGTTTGACTACCACATCAAAACATAAGTTCCAACTCCGCGATGCCTTCTTTAACCCGTAGATGGATTTAAGCAGCTTGCACACCTTTCCGCTGCTCCCACTGTCTATGAAGCCCTCTGGCTGAGTCATGTACACGCACTCCTCTAAATCACCATTTAGAAAGGCGGTCTTAACATCCATCTGCCAGATTTCGTAGTCATGGTATGCAGCAATGGCAAGTAGGATCCTGATGGACTTAAGCATAGCCATTGGAGAAAAGGTTTCGTTATAATCCATACCTGGTCGTTGACGAAAACCCTTTACAACAAGTCTAGCTTTGAAAGTCTCAACTTTTCCGTCTACACCAAGTTTCTTCTTAAAGATCCATTTGCTCCCAATGGGTTTTACCCCTTCAGGAGCAACTTCCAAAGTCCATACTTTGTTCGTGTACATGGATTCCATCTCAGAACGCATTGCATCCAGCCATTTCACAGAGTCACCACTCGTGATGGCCTGCTCGAAGCTAGTCGGGTAATCATCTTCCATGATGCAATCCTCGCTCCCACCATCAATGATAAAACCGTAGTATCTCTCAGGTGGATGAGGAACCCTACTAGATCAGCGGAGTGGCTGGGGTTCATTGTGAACTACTTAATCATCCGGTTCCACTAAATCTTCAGTTGTAGTTTGTGGTGCTGAAACTTCTTCCAGCTCTACCGCTTCACCACTAATTTCTTTTACAAGAAAATTCCTTTTCTAAAAAGGTGGCATTTCGAGAAACAATCACCTTTTGTTCCTCGCCATGGTAGAAAAGATATCCTTGTGAATGTTTAGGATATCCCACAAACTTACAAAGAACTGACCGTGCCTCAAGTTTGTCCGGATTTTTTGTTTTGACATAGGCCGGACAACCCCATATCTTAACACGTTTAAGACATGCTCTCTTCCCACTCTATATCTCATATGGTGTGATAGGTACAGATTTTGACGGAACTAGATTCAATAGGTATGCTGCTGTCTCAAGCGCATGACCCCAAAAGGAAATAGTTAACTCTGCAGTACTCATCATAGAGCGTACCATATCTAATAGGGTGCGATTCCTCCGCTCCGATACACCGTTGTGCTGTGGTGTACAGGGAGGAGTAAGCTGAGAGAGAATCCCATTCTCTTTTAGATAATCCATGAACTCATTGCTCAAGTATTCTCCTCCTTGATCAGATTGAAGGATCTTAATACTTTTTCCTGTTTGGTTCTCTACTTCGTGCTTATATTACCTGAATTTCTCAAAAGCTTCAGACTTGTGTTTCAACAGGAACACATATCCGTATCTTGAGAGATCGTCAGTGAATGTAATGAAGTACGAAGAACCATTCCTGGCATGTGTAGACATGGGACCGCATACATCACTATGTATCAGTCCTAAAAGTTCCGTAACTCTTTTCCCGTCTCCACTAAATGGAGTTTTGGTCATTTTGCCTTTGAGACATGACTGGAAAGTGTCATAAGATGAAAATTCGAACGGATTCAAATATCCATCTTTATGTAACATAGCTAGTCGTGTCGCATTGATATGACCTAGTCTACAATGTCACAAGAAGGATTCGTTCATTTCTGAACTCTTCCTCTTGTGTGTGTTATGTATATTAAGAACTGTGGTTTGATTTAGAATATATATGCCATTATGTAACAAGCCTGATCCAATCAACTTTTGATTCAGAAATATGTTCATAACATTTTCCTGCAGTACAAAATTATATCTTTCTTTACTTAATAAAGAAACTGATATAATGTTGCATATCATGCTCGGTATGTAATAGCTTTCGTTCAGAATCAATGTATTACCACTTGGTAATACATGGTGATATTCGCCAACTGCTTTGGCTGCAACATGTGCACCTTCCCTACTCTTATGGAATGATCACCCATTCCCAGTTCTCTACCTCTCTTTAGCCCATGCAATATATTGCATATGTGGGATCCTGATCCGGTATCTAATGCCCAGGACATAGAGTGAACTGAGAAACAGTTCTCGGTAACTAACACATCCGAAGAAGATGCATCAACATGTTTATTCTTCGTTTGGGTGGCATGTGAATTCCGGTATTCCCCTATTTCCTGTTCAGTCTTATAACAATTATAAGAAAGAACGGAACCGAAGTTCCCCTGCTCAGTATAACAAGCGGGTTCGGTCAATACATCCATATTATTATCTTGATTAAGGGCTGACATGGTCCCTACCTGGAGAGAGAGAGAGAGAAGAAAAACACTTTAGCGTGCGCTCTTGCAAGATTAGTTTGGTTATTATCTTATCTAATCAGGATGGCTCCCACTGTTTTAATCAAATCTTCCTTCAAACCCTAAAAGGTAAGATTAGCCAGGATTAAATACACCTTACAAGTTCGTCAATCTTTCATCCAGATCAGCGTTGTTACTTTAAGGGAGGTTCCCCGTGCTTTCGTACGGACCTAATTAGAATAAATCTCATTTTCCCAGAGGCATAACCACGTTAACACCTTTCTAGACACATACTTGATCGGCTAATTATCATGTGTAAAACTCTCCCAGGAGTAACTCTTATTCGCAGTGGGTATCGGGATCCATCTATCTCATAGAAAGTATGCAATCTCATTGCAAATTCCAACACTTGAAATTCCCGATAATGCTTTTACCCCTAACCCCCTTATGACCTTGACAAAGGCCATCAAACCATAGGAAGCTAGTCAAGTTCAACCCGTCATATCTTGATTGAAATAAACCCAACCGCACAACCCTCGACAAAGGCCAACAAGGTCGTACGACTACCCTAATCCAGTCGCATCACATGCTTAAGCGGATAAGTACTAGTCAGCTACCGCACACTACGCCTTGACAAAGGCCAACAAACGTAGCACGAATACTAAGTAGTACTTATCTGAAATGACGGAGGGCTACGCAGGTTTTTTTGAAAACCATGAGCGTAATGAACTTGATATCGTTGTAGAAACAAGTGATTTTGAAAAGGAGTGTTTTTGAGGCTTTTACTAGTTTCGCTAAAGAGGTCACTCCCGGTGAAGGGATCTCGGCTCTTTCCTCATCGAATAAGGTGCAGGATATTTCATAAATACCGCTATGCAAAGCAAGAACTATAGAAGAATAAAAAACAAAACCGAGTAAGTTGTAGCATCTTCTAGTTTCGCTAAAGAGGTCACTCCCGGTGAAGGGATCTCGGCTCTTTCTTCATCGAATAAGGTGCGGGATATTCTACAAGGAATACCGCTATGCAAAGCAAAAACTTGAGCTACCCGTTTTTTTTTATAAAATTTGATTCTACAACATCTTTTAGGTTTCTTTTCTTTCTATTAATCTCATTAATGAAATCCCATCATTTAAGCTTCCTAAGCATCACAGAAGATACGAAAGCTGTCATATTTATATATCATATATATAGTATAAGCATTCGTCTCAGGCAGTAATATGATCTCATCACAGAACATTACAGCAGAAGTCAACATATGAAATATTGGATATACTAGGACGTCCGTGTTTTATTTTGAGCCAGTATAAAACAACAATTCCACAGTCACGATGAATAGAAAAACCCACATCCCTAGACCCCTACGAGCGAGGCAAGTAACCCCGCCAATTCTAGGGTTAGGAGACCCGGTCTCGACTCCTCGAGATGGCCTCCCACTGGACCCTAGAACCCGGTTACTTGTTGTTAGTGTATATGCCCTAGAGGCCATTACAGTATAATGCTAGTTTGTATATTACTTGATGGAAGCTTGGGATATTCACAGTTGTATAGACAATCTTGCTCGAAATGGTAATATGCTACTTGGTTTGTTTCTACTTTAATGTGTGGATGTGTTTCTTTTAGCATATCGCCTATACACATTAGTGGAGCCCTTAGGATCTTTGCTTGATTACCAGCATTGTGATGGCAGTCACACTAGTGGGGGCTGGGTAATCTACAAGCACATCCTTATACAGGTCCCTGGTCATAGGATTATCGAGATGGGGCATCGATACTCCGGAGTAGAGTAGCGTATGTGCTTCTCATCCCAGCAGGGGAAATGGTCTGTCCCACAGCCGTCAGTACATCGTACTTGAGATAGTATGCGGGTGCTCGTTAGGTTACGAGTACACTGGACAGGATTCGTCGGGAACTGTTGGTTATTATTATACCTATCGTCAGTTATCAGTTTCCAGGTGACATGAGTACAGCTTAGTCCGCTGACTTGACACTGTCACTTCGCCTCGAGTGTGTTCCCACTGTTATTAGATTGCTGCCCTACCACGGCTCAAATGAGTCGTGCAAACAGGTAGCAGTTGGGTGCAGTCCCGAAGAACTTGGAGGCAGTGACGGTTAGGCAGGATTCGTCTCTCCTGGTTTTGGGGGTTGATATCGCGCTGTGTCTAGGAGAGCCATTACACAAAGTCCCTGGCCAGGGCAAGCGAGATATACTAGTAGCTAATCCAGTGTTGTCTCAGGGTGTTCTGGGCTACACTCCGACACGACTTGTACCGCTATTAGGGGACTGACGTTTACCGCCCCCCTAGGCCCGCCATGCGATATTCTCAGAGGAACAGACCGGACTGTACGGAGATTGTCACATTCAGGCTCAGTAGGAGTTCGGATGGATTCACCTCATCAGTCTTCTTATCGGCATCTACCTGGGGACCGTTACGTACAGCTAGTACCTTTTGCGGCCTATGGTTAAACCCACTGCCAGCGTAGTGTCGAGTCTTTAGAGTCCCACACAGAGAGCTATTCGCCTTTGGGCAAAACAGATTAAGGTCGCATGGTTTTGCGACAGGGTTCGTTCACATCCATACACTTGTGCACGTTTGGTGTCCGGGCAGTTATTACTAGCGGGCTTTGGTTTAAGCCAGATCCTAGTATACGTTTTGGGATTGGTTTTATCTCTTTGTATTCGTGTTCCTCGGAACACGGATGCGGGTGTGTATGCACAATTGACAGAGACAGAGGCACAGGATTCTCATTAGGGTTGTTGACTGTTGACTTTTTCTAAACCCTAATGAGAATAAGAAATATGATTAATAATAATATTAATTAAGTATTATTGTGCCATGGTTGAGTTGAAAGTTTGACTTTTGTTGACTTGTTGACTTTGTGGACCGGTTGACTATTTTGGACTCATTGACCATCATCATTTCATGGCTATCATTTCATTGCTATGACTTTTTGCTTGCTTGTTGTTCTTTACAAAATGAATGCATGAAATGATAATGGCCATTGACATAAACCATAACAAATAGTTAATTATTATTATTATCATGATTATTTTGTTTTTGAGAGCATGGTTGTAAAAAGTCTTTCTCATTCTATCATTCTCACTCTCTCTCATCCAAGCTCTCCCTCTTCCTTTTGCTCATGGCTCTCTTGTCTCATGAGTTGAGAAACATGAGCCATTGAGATAAAACCCTAAAAACACTTCTCTACTCATTCTAAAGTTCAAGGTCTAGCAAGCCAAGGACTTTAGTTTCCTCTCGGTTGAGGTAGGATCCCAAGGTAGAAGCTTTCTGGTGGATCCATCTTCGACAACAAGAAGACGACGAGGTGAGGCCGATCCAACCACTCCAAGGAGCAAGAAGAGAAGGAGTTCAAGACTTCGGTATAACCCCTAACATAGTAGTTAAACTTGTAGTTAGGTTGCAAGATAGTTAGTTTAGCAAAGATCCCGTTTTCTAGTCCATGTTACCCTTCACCGTAAAAATCATTTTTCACCGTTTCCACAATCCCGAAAGAACCGGGACGGGTAACGTGGACTTACAGTGGTATTAGAGCCTAGCTAAACACTATCTAGCATGTTTCCAAAGTATCTAGAATTTCGATCGGAGGAAAAATCACAAAACACGTCGTAAAAGTGAACTTTCTGCCGTTTTTTAAATCTGTTCAAAAATTAATTTCACATACACTAAAAATCGGCTCAGGGTTTTTAAAGAACACTCAAGAAAAATGGTCCACTGACTCGGTCAACGCACCGCGGACCCGCGGCAAGAACATGCTTCTTGCCGCGGATCCGCGGCCGAGTTGACTCGGCCGTGGCTCATTTTTCCTGTAGTGTACTCAGTGTGTTCTTTTGGGATTTTTAGAATATGCTGTTTCTGCACAGATTTTCCAGAAAACAAATTAATGTTTGGGGTGGTAACAAATCCGTATATTGTTTTACTTCTGTAGACTTTAACTAATGGGTTATATCTGTGATGTGATATATGTATTGAACGTCTGCTAATCGCTATACGTCGATTAGTGGGGGTTATACATATCTGTGATCTGTAATGTTGATGGTTTTTGTATATGAATTCGTTGGATTGTCGCGGATGAATAGCCGGGGGGTTGTGAGATGAGAGTTTTCTTTAACTTTTCATTTGATGTAATATGTAATTGATGTAATATTATTTTTATGGCCGGACATCCGGGATGAGCTTGTAGCCGCCATTGTATAATTTCTTTTTCTGTTTTTGCTCCTAGAATAGACCCAAGGTGGGGTGCACAAACTACCGGGTACCTCGAAGTGCCGAGTGGCCTACTCACGTTGTTGAGGGAGGTTGCTTCGCTTCGGTTATTTGGTGGGTAGTTTGCCGCACCCGTAGGGGTCTAGTGCGGGGTCTTGGCTATTCATCGTGACCGTGTAATCCGCTTTTCGTTGCAGGCTCGAAGGAAACGCGGATTCCTAGTATATCCAATGTGTTCATCTGTGATCTGGAATGGCTATCATTGCATCTGACGAATGTGAATATCTATATATGATATCTATTTAGGCGTTGCTTATGTTTTGCATCCGCGCGAGTCCAGCCCCCGCTCTGTCGTTAGTTAAGTAACCTAACGGGTAATGACGGGGCCCCATGGCGAATGCGGATGGCATAAGCATACGTCATATTTTCATTGTTTTCTACAATGGTAGGATTAAATGATGGGACACATTAAATTAATGCAAGAAAATAAACCAAAGTTAAATTCGATGGAACAGTTTCAAAACCACTCGGTTTCTTTTCAAAACAGAAAACTTTTAAAAATGCGGAGCTTAAACCACTCCTTTTAAAAGCTATCAGGTTCCTTCGATTATATCAAGTTCACTACGTTCATGGTTTCGCCAAAACCATTCGTAGCCCTCCGTCATTTCAGTTAAATATTCAGTAGTATTCAAGCTATGTATTTTGACCTTCGCCAAGGTATAGTGATTGGTAGCTGCTAAATATTTATCTGTAGCATAGATAGATGCGTTGGTTTGGGACAGTCGTACTACTATTTTGGCCTTCGTCAAGGGTATGTACGGGTGGGTTCAAATTAACCTGGATAATGCCGGGTAGAACTTGACATGTGACTTAAGATATGTTGGCCTTCGTCAAGGTCATAAGAGCATGGGGAAAAAATCCACATCGGGAGTTTCTAAATAAACTGAAACTTGCTTGCGCTGCATACCATTTGGAGTGTGATGATTCTGGTAGGATTCCATCAGTTTTATCACATGATGATATTTGGATCCCGATCCTACTGTGAGTATATACTACTCCTCGGGAAATTTCTCACTTAACGATCAATGCTATAAACCAAGTAGGTGTCTACAAAGGTGTTAGCGGGGCTACGCCCACAGGGAAAAGAGGTTATTTAATTAAGGAACTTCGCGAAAGCGTTGGAAAACCTCCCTCGAAGTACCAACACTGGCCTGGCTGAACGGTTAAGCAAGTATTGTTCGGAGAGATTGATCCCGACTGATCCTTCCTTTTTGGTTTGAGGAGGGATTCGAGAAACAGTGGGAGCCATCCTGTTTAGACAAATTAAAAACCAATCTAAACTTGCAAGAGCATCATGCTGAGTGTTTTCTTCTCTCTCTCTTAATTGCAGCGACCCAGTGACCACATATAGGTTACATCTAGATAATAAAATGACTCAATCTGACTGTTATGATTGGCAAAGGTCTGTCCAGATGTCCATTGTCCATGACATGTTGGGACACCTCTTAACTAATCAAACCCCTGCCGTCTCAGGACCAGTTTCCTCTGTCACGGATATTGATATCCGTATGTCATCGGAAAAAGATTGTGCGAATGCCAAGTGCCTCGTTTTGGCCTCAGTTGATGGTGCATACCAGAGGCAGCACGAGAAGATGGACTTAGTTTCTATCTTCCTCCATAACAAAGATTTATATGGAGAGCAATCTCGTATCGCAAGATATGAGACTTCGAACGAATTGCTTCAAGCGAGGTTGGCTATCGGGTCATCTGTATGGGGCAATGTCCTTACAGAGACCATCTATTTTGATGACCTCACGGACCTGAAGACCACGTTGAAGAACGGGTCAAACACTGACTTGATTCTAGAGTCTCGGCCCTCTACTTATACCCTGAAGGAAACTAGGGAAGTAGAAGGAAAGGGAAGGGAAAAAGTTTCGGGATTAGATGTAGTAAAGGAGGGACGTTCCTATTGTTACGGGAATGAACATTGGCAGAAGGACTGCAGGGCTAGCAAAGCAAGTATCCAGGATTCGAAGCATGTTGTGGCTTCGGCTTCGGGTGTGTTTATAGTAGAAAACTGTATGTCAGTTAACCCTACTTCCTGGGTATTGGATACCGTATTAGGATCTCACATCTGTAATTCATTACAGGCTCTGAGAAACTGTAGGGTTATCAGGATAGGTGATAGGGTTGCCAACGGAATGAACATGAACGCGAAATCCGTAGGGGAATATCTTCTTGGACTGACAACTGGGCAGATATTGATTCTGCGTGACTGTTTGTATGTACCTAGTGTAACTTGTGTAAGTGCACGGCGGCGCCCCGGCCTCCATCCCGAGGCCAAATGCGGAAGCGATGGTTAACTTTAAATTTTCTTGAAACGGCACCACGGCGCACTAAAACCCGGATCGTACCATTAACTAGTCCTAGCTAACTAAAAGATGGGGAAAAGAGATATACCGAGCGATCCGTGTCCTCCGGTCTTCTCGTCGTCGTCCCGGTCTCCCACGGAATCTCCGGTCACCACCTCGTCGCCGGATGGGCACCACGTCGCCGGCTTCTTTTACGGGCTCTCACCTCTATACCGAGGCAACTCGGGCACGAAGCTGGCGAGTCGACGTGCCCAAGATTTGCTGTAGAATAGTGTAGAGATCTATATCTCATTTGGGGTTTGTATGGAGTTGCCTTTTGAGATGATGAAGGAATGGAGTTTTGGAGATGGAGCTAGAAGGATTTTGTGCTATACAAATGAACCAAGAACCCCACCCAAAACTTTGGGACAGCCCCCCCTCCAAGTGTGGCCGGCCATGCATAGTGAGGAGAAGAGAGTAGAGTGAGTATCAAAAGGAATGAGTGTGAGCCAATAAACAAGAGAGAGAAATGGGTTATCATGAAAAAGGAAAATGATCACCCACTAAAACTCACACTCCATCAACCAATCATCAACAACCATGATTGCACCAAAACCAACAATCCAACAAGCTAATCATCAACAACCATGATTACTCAAAAGTCAAGCCATGATGAGAAGAAGAAGAAGTCAAATGGTGGAGGAATTATCATGATACAAGAATATGCAAATACCCCCTCCACAAATGCTTATTTGCACAATTGCAAATAAGCTCTCCTCCACCAATCTTCGGCCAATGAAGGATACAAATGAAAATGGCCGAAACGGAAATCAAACTGGCAACTCTAGAAAACTGGTCCCGTAATAAATTAAAGGAAAACCCCGATACTGTGTATGCACACCCGCATTTGTATTCCGACCGAAATACAAATGCAATGAGACAAAATCTACACTGTACTATACTAGGATCCGACTTAAATCAAAGCCGGCTAGTAATATCCGTTCGATCCTGATCCGTGCAATACCGCACGTATCTTATCGAACCCTGCCATATATCCATACGGCCTGTAGTACAAACTGTTCGATCCTGATCCGTGCAATACCGCACGTATCTGATCGGACCTTGCCATATCTCCATACGGCCTCTAGTACTAACCGTCCGATCCTGATCCATGCAATACCGCACGTATCTGATCGGACCCTGCCATATCTCTATACGTCCTCTACAGCTTTTCGCCCGAAAGCTTGAGTAACTGAATGTGTGGTGGACTCTAAAGACTCGTCAACACCTTGGTTGTGGATTTAACCACTAGCACGTCAGAGGTATAAGCCAATACGTAACGGGCTACCAGGTATTGACCAAAAGGGATGTCGATGAGCGAACTCATCCTGACACCCTACTGAGCCTGTCAGTGACAATATCCGTACAGTCCGGTCCGTTCGTCTATGAGCATCGCATGGCGGGCCTAAGGGGTTGGTAAAAGTCAGACCCCCAAAAGCGGTAAAAGTCGTGTCAGAGTGTAGCCCAGAACACCCTGAGATACTACTGGAATACCTACCAGTAAATCTCCTGCCTCGGCCGAGGGCTTCGTGTAATGGCTCTCCTAGACACAGCGCGACCACACCCCCAATACCGGGAGAGACGAACCCCTGAAGATCCGCTCACTGCCTCCATGTGGCTCGGGACTGTACCCAACTAAAACCTGTTTGCACGTCTCTTTTGAGCGTGGTAGGGTAGTAATCAAAGTACAGTGGGAACTCGCACG
This sequence comes from Agapanthus africanus, assembly GCA_030015575.1. NCBI lineage: Eukaryota > Viridiplantae > Streptophyta > Magnoliopsida > Asparagales > Amaryllidaceae > Agapanthus > Agapanthus africanus. Next base: position 228,217,047 of record JASDDO010000004.1, on the reverse strand, counting down.
AGACAAATGACGATCCCCAGGTCGATGAACTAACCTGTACACATGTCACCAGGGAACTGCTATCTGACGTCAGGTATAAGACAAACTAGCATGTTCCCGGCGAGTCCTGTCCGGTGTACTCATAACCCAATGAGCACCTGTATACATCTTAGGTGAACCAACTCACACCAATGGCTTGTGAGACCGGCCACCGCCCCTCGTCGGGGTCTCGACTGTATACACTAGTCTACTCTGGAGTATCGATGCCCTGTCTCGAAACTCCCACGACTAGGGACCTTTTAAGGATATGCTTATAGACTACCAGCTCCCACGTATATGATCGCCCTCATACTGCCGGTAGTCAAGCAAGAATCCTAGGGGCTCTATCAACGTGCAATAGTGACCTGTCAGGTCACCTAAAGCATTACACGATGATAAAGATAAACCAGATAGCATACTATCATCTTAAGTAAGACTGTCCTACCGGGATAGATCCTCCCTCAATCATTGCAATCACGTGCCTGTGATCCAATAATTGACTCTGAGGGCACTATCTCCAACAATCTCCCACTTGCACTCAAGGCTAATTATTGCGATGTCGCATACTCACAGCCCGTGTGATACCGAACACCCAACTCCTCTACTAGTCAGTCTCACAAAGTCTGTTTGCGAAACTCTTGCGTTCGAGGAATAGCCTCAGTGAGTGGATCCGCTTTGATGTTTCTTTCTATGTCTCTCTATATCTCATGTTCGCGGAGAAAGCCATCTCCCGAAATGAGCAACACCTGTCTTAGAATGTGTCTGGATGTCTGATGGGACCTAGCTCAAAAATGAACTCCAAATCCAAACTTCTTAGACTGTATCGTCAACTGAACTCAATCAGTATACTGCGCCATGCCTCCCTCAGTATTGCCTTGGACCACCTGTCCAAAATACTGCCATTCGTCAGAAGGAAAACTATAACTCTGACAACCTCCTTGTCGTCCAGGTCACCTTGGAAGCCTGGAATGATAATCGTCTCCCTAAAGAGGCTGTCGTTATCATATCCCTAGAACATTCACTTATGTTCTAAAACTGCTTCCGACTGTTTCTCCAGGATTGGATCAATGTCAACTTATTGCATCTAGTGCAAGAACAATGTCTGGTGTGGTACTTGACATCTCATGATTGACTCAATTGCCTGAGCAAGTGATCTTCCAATCATGCACATCCCTCTCCCCTTTAGTGTGTAAGACACCTTTAGAGAGGGTGACTCCATCACCTGTAGGTATACTACCGTGACAGGAGTCGTCCATTCTAAATACTCTTAGAATGCTGTCTAAGTACCCTTAATTGGGAAACCACCCAAATCTAGATCTAAAAACATAGATCTAGTAACTAGTATGTACGTTATAAGATCCAATTCCTTTATGGAGAAACCACTGTGTGACGACCAAAGTATAACCGATTGTAGTATAGGAATATCACTTCCTACTCTGTGTATGTCATCCAAATACCATGACATCACACCCTACTACCTTCTGAACAGATCCATCCCCAATTCCGATGAAGTCAAACTTATGACTGTCACATCCGAAATAGATGATCTATCTCCGCTACATGTGCTTTAGTCTATAAATAGACATAAGCCACCTGTCCACCAATGCTTCCGCTGCTCCCACTGACTACGACAACCCTCTGGCAGAGTCATATACACGTACACTTCTGAAGCCAGTTCAGAACGACGCTATACTCATCCTCCCGCCGGGTCTCGCAACCTGGAACAACAGCAATGGCAAGTATGGGTAAACAAGAACTTCCCTGTCACCGTCCTTGAGGCTACCGGAGTACATCTCGAGTGCCTGAATTTACCCACCTTATCTGCGGAGTGGCCAATGGAATGTCAAACCAGATTGAATCTTTAGGTTCCTTATCAAATTTTCAGTAATCGTTTGCGGTTCTGGAATTACTTCCAGTTCTACCATACTCCCACTACTGTTTTCTGAAAAAATCCATTTTATTAAAACTGTGGCGAGTCTAGAACAATATCGCTATTGATCTTCCAGATGGTAGAAAGTTAACCCTCGTCATAGCCTGGGTCAACCCACAAACAGCCATTACAGAAACGTGCCTTGAGTTATCCAGAGTCTGGTTTTAAGCATAAACCGGACAACTCCCCGTACCTTAACATCATTAAGATATGAACAGTTCTATATCCAATATAGAACCAGATGCACTGATTTAATTGAACCAGATTCAAATCATGCAGATGTCTCCAGTGCATGTCAACTAAATGGAAAAAGGCCGATCAGCGTTACTCATCTTAGGAATGCTTCCAATTATGAGTAACCTGAAAGAGAAGTAAGTTCTCTTAATCACTACTATCAACTGAATACCATACACAAGTATCTACATCTTCGATCGCTTTGATGAATCCCGATACTTGCAATGCCTGGTTCTCTATTTTATTCAAATACCTATAACTTCTCAAAATTCGGACCCTGTGTTTGCACGAAACACCTGTCTAAAAACTAGAGAAGTCATAAGTAAACTGAATATAGTACGAGGACCAACCCCTCTGTCCCGATGGACCCTGGACAACATACAATACTCTGTATAAGTCCCTTGAGTCTGATAACTCATTCCCTCTGTGTCGTATGTTGAAAACTGTACTTATGGTTAAGAAGAATTACACCGCTGTTTAATGCTCCTTACCTAACCATCCACTGATATAGGTAAATGTCATAGACATAATTTCAAAAAGGTATATCTCACTCTATGAAAATAGACGTACAGATACATCGATTTGAAATTGGTGCATAACAGCGGATATTCAAAACCAAATATTTGCCGACCGGCAAACAGCCCAGGTGATTTCCTCAAATATCACCGATTACAACGAATCCCGATATAACGAGGATGATCACCCAATTCCCAATAACTTACTCCCACTCATCATCTGTAAAACCATACAGATGTGATAATCATACCTGGTAAATACATACCCTGGAGAAAGTGTCTAATTCGGAAATCAGTTTTCCTTTAACAGTACACAGTGAAACTGAAACATTGAAATGTTTCGTAGGGGTATCCTGGTATTCCCAGTAATGCCTCTTCCATTATCCAGATTCAAAACTATAACCATGTAATTCTTCGCCACCTCTCCAAATCCCTTTTTATGTCTTTAGTCATTACCTTCTGTACACCCCTTTAGGCCAAATGGTTTTCTTCCTTCCCCACCGTTCGGCACCAGCCTATGGTTTGGAAGAAGACTATCCAATAAGCATAATGGGTGTACTGTCCTAATCCTAGGAGCACTCGCAATGCGAGAGAAGGTGAAGATAAAAGACAACCGAATAAACCTTATTCCTATTTCTCCTGAACCAGAATCCATCCCCGAACTGGAACAAGTTCCTTTCGAGTTCGTATATAACCATACGATGGAGTATCCAATAAACTGTGGATCTTCGTAGTGATACGGAGTGTCCTGGAGAAATACAAAGGTAAAATGGGAGTGGTAATGAAATACTTGGTTTGGTCGTGAATAGCAGTCGCAGTTTACTTTGCCCTCTTACTAATCCCTTTCTTTGTCTTAACTTAATACCTTCTGCACACCATCGTTATGCTAATTGGTTTTCTTCATTCCCCACCGTTCGACACCAGCCTAAGGTTTGGAAGAAGACTATCCAATTTGCGTAATAGGTGTACTACTCCTAAACCAAGGAGTACTCACAACCTGAGAGAGGGTAAAACGAAAAAACAACTGAATAGTCCTATCCGTTTTCTCCGGAACCGGAAACCATCCTCGAATAAATTCCTTCGAGTTCGTATATAACCATACGATGGTTTTGTCCAATGGAAGTGGACGTTCGTAGTAATACGGGGTGTCCTGGAGAAAAGGGTAAAAGTAGGAGTGGCAATGAGGTTCACAACTCTGACAATCCAAAAGCCAGTGTTAAGAAGGTTCGGTTAACTTGGTCACTGAGTTATAGTCTTAGGGTCGGGTCAATGGTCGCTGCCAAAGAGAGAGAGAAAAGAAACACTCAGCGTGTACTCTAACCTAGATCAGAATGGTTACCAATTTATCTAATCTGGAAACCTCCCACTGTACCGTCAAATTCTCCTCCAAACCTAAAAGAAGAATTAGTCGGGATCCCCGAGGAGTAAACCAACTCATCAGTGGGAATCGGGATCCAACTATCATCGCATGATAACGTGTCGGAATCCTCTCACATCATCACACTCCAGAAGGTATGCGCATATCTGGCAAGTTTCAGTTTCTTTAGAAACTCCCGATGTGATTTCTACCCCATGCTCTTATGACCTTGGCGTGAGGTCAAAATATCATAAGTCACATGTCAAGTTCTACCCGTCATTATCCAGGTTAATTTGAACCCACCCGTACATACCCTTGATGTAGGCCAAAATAGTAGTACGACTGTCCCAAACCAACGCATCTATCTATGCAACAGATAAATACCCGGCAGCTACCAATCACTATGCCTTGGCGTGAGGTCAAAATACATAGCTTGAATACTACCGAATATTTAACTGAAATGACGGAGGGCTACGAATGGTTTCTGGAGAAAACCTTTAACGTAATGAACTTGATATCGTTGAAGGAACGGATAGCTTTATAAAAATATAGTGACGAAAACCTTTGCTAAAGAGGTCACTCCCGGTGAAGGGATCTCAGCTCTTTCCCCGTAGAATGAGGTGCAGGATATTCCAACTGAATACCACGGTGCAAAGCAAAAGCAAACGGCTATAGTGAAGTTATTGCCCAGACGCAAACTTTTTGTCCAAGGGGTCACTCCCGGTGAAGGGATCTCGTCCCTTGCCTCGTCGACTGAGGAGAAGGATATTCCAACTGAATACCACGATGCTAAACAAAAGAGAACGTCCTTGCAATAACAGCTTTTTGAAAAGTGTTCCAACAACATCAGATTAGGTTGGTTTTTAACTTGCATTGATCCGAATCAACGCAGTACCATCAATTGATCACACCACAAAGAACGAAAATATACTGATGTACGTATATGCCATCCGCATTTGCCACTGGGTCCCGTCATTACCCGTTAGGTTAGCAAACTAACGACAGAGCGGGGACTGGACTAGCGTGGATGCAAAACATATACAACATCTACTAATATATATACCAATATATTATATTTCGCTCAAGGCGTGAAAAAAATGCAACATCACAGAAATGTACAGCATCACAGAACAATACAGATATGTGGGATCCCCGGGTTTCACAGAGCCCCTACTGAAACCCGACGTTCCCCTGGTCGTGTGGATAGCCTGTGCAATGAAATCCTAGACCCCTACGGGCGCAGCAAGTTACCCGCCAAAACCTGAAGCGAGGCAGCCCCCTTCAGCAACGTGAATGGACCACCCAGCACATCACGGAATCCGGTAACTTGGGCACCCCTCCTGGGTCAACCTGTAACCCCTACGAGTGCGGCGAATAACCCGCCAATTCTAGAGTGAAGCCCCTTCCGTCTCAATGGCATGAGATGCGAGCCCGTTGCCCTCTAGAACCCGGCTATCCGTGCACCCCTCCGCGGGGAAATCCTAGTACAGAAAGTAAAATATACATACAACGGGTACATCGACCGCAACCTGGTCGTGCCCCAAAATAATAATACAAACAGGCAGTGACGGCAGTCCACATGTCGGACGCTCGCCCCGCAATATCAAATGTACATAATACAACAAAACTGTACTACCACTGCAACCAGGCTATCCCCCACGACCGATCCGCAACATCACAGCATAACACAGAACATCAACGTGACAATCACGTTCGCAAATCCGTCTAACCGGGCTATAGCAGTTAGACAGGATTTATCGATCGAGTGACATTCACGGTCGCAGATATAATGTAAATACTGTGAACTAATGTGTCTAAAATATCCGATCGATCAAATTTTACCAAGTGGGCTCCCAAGTACTACTGTAGCACATCAAGAAATTCTAGGCCCAAAAAGAATATTCCAAAACCCTTATTTTCATCACAGGAGCTCTCGGTAAAAATTTGGCACACTGATCTGCATATACTGTGGCGGAACCGCGGCCCAAGCATGGGTTTGGCCGCGGTTCCGCGGTCGTATGGAGCAATCACGTGATCAAATTTCCACAGAATTCTTATAATTCCCTGCACATCATTCTGAGACAACCTGAAAAATTTTTGGACTTCAAAAAATTTCGACAGAAACTGATGTGAAGAAAAATACGGTTTTTGGAAAATTGTTCGATCGGAAATGTAAAACTCATTAGACAAAGCTAGACTATGTTAATGGCGAGGCTCTGATACCACTGTAAGTGCACGGCGGCGCCCCGGCCTCCATCCCGAGGCCAAATGCGGAAGCGATGGTTAACTTTAAATTTTCTTGAACCGGCACCATCGCGCACTAAAACCCGGATAGTACCATTAACTAGTCCTAGCTAACTACAAGATGGGGAAGAGAGATATACAGAGCGATCCGTGTCCTCCGGTCTTCTCGTCGTCGTCCCGATCTCCCGCGGAATCTCCGGTCTCCACCTCGTCGCCGGAAGGGCACCACGTCGCCGGCTTCTTTTACGGGCTCCCACCTCTATACCGAGGCAACTCGGGCTAGAAGCGGGCGAGTCGACGTGCCCAAGATTTGCTGTAGAATAGTGTAGAGATCTATATCTCATTTGGGGTTTGTATGGAGTTGCCTTTTGAGATGGTGGAGGAATGGAGTTTTGGAGATGGAGCTAAAAGGATTTTGTGCAATACAAATGAACCAAGAACCCCACCCAAAACTTTGGGACAGCCCCCCTTCCAAGTGTGGCCGGCCATGCATAGTGTAGAGAAGAGAGTGGAGTGAGTATCAAAAGGAATGAGTGTGAGCCAATAAATAAGAGAGAGAAAAGGGTTATCATGAAAAAGGAAAATGATCACCCACTAAAACTCACACTCCATCAACCAATCATCAACAACCATGATTGCACCAAAACCAACACTCCAACAAGCTAATCATCAACAACCATGATGACTCAAAAGTCAAGCCATGATGAGAAGAAGAAGAAGAAGCCAAATAGTGGAGGAATTATCATGATACAACAATATGCAAATACCCCCTCCACAAATGCTTATTTGCACAATTGCAAATAAGCCCTCCTCCACCAATCTTCGGCCAATGAAGGATACAAATGAAAATGGCCGAAACGGAAATCAAACTGGCAACTCCAGAATACTGGTCCCGTAATAAATTACAGGAAAACCCCGATACTGTGTATACACACCCGCATTTGTATTCCGACCGAAATACAAATGCAATGAGACAAAATCTACACTGTACTATACTAGGATCCGGCTTAAACCAAAGCCGGCTAGTAATATCCGTTCGATCCTGATCCGTGCAATACCGCACGTATCTGATCGAACCCTGCAATATATCCATACGGCCTGTAGTACAAACTGTCCGATCCTGATCCGTGCAATACCGCACGTATCTGATCGGACCTTGCCATATCTCCATCCGGCCTCTAGTACTAACCGTCCGATCCTGATCCGTGCAATACCGCACGTATCTGATCGGACCCTGCCATATCTCCATACGGCCTCTACAGCTTTTCTCCCGAAAGCTTGAGTAACTGAATGTGTGGTGGACTCTAAAGACTCGTCAACACCTTGGTTGTGGATTTAACCACTAGCACGTCAGAGGTATAAGCCAATACGTCACGGGCTACCAGGTATTGACCAAAAGGGACGTCGATGAGCGAACTCATCCTGACACCCTACTGAGCCTGTCAGTGACAATATCCGTACAGTCCGGTCCATTCGTCTATGAGCATCGCATGGCGGGCCTAAGGGGTTGGTAAAAGTCAGACCCCCAAAAGCGGTACAAGTCGTGTCAGAGTGTAGCCCAGAACACCCTGAGATACTACTGGAATACCTACCAGTAAATCTCCTGCCTCGGCCGAGGGCTTCGTGTAATGGCTCTCCTAGACACAGCGCGACCTCACCCCCAATACCGGGAGAGACGAACCCCTGAAGATCCGCTCACTGCCTCAATGTGGCTCGGGACTGTACCCAACTAAAACATGTTTGCACGTCTCCTTTGAGCGTGGTAGGGTTGTAATCAAAGTACAGGTGGAACTCACACGAGACAAATGACGATCCCCAGGTCGATGAACTAACCTGTACACATGTCACCAAGGAACTGCTATATGACGTCAGGTATAAGACCAACTAGCATGTTCCCGGCGAGTCCTGTCTGGTGTACTCATAACCCAATGAGCACCTGTATACATCTTATGTGAACCAACTAACACCAGTGGCTTGTGAGACCGGCCACCGCCCCTTGTCGGGGTCTCGACTGTATACACTAGTCTACTCTGGAGTATCGATGCCCTGTCTCGAAACTCCCACGTCTAGTGACCTTTTACGGATATGCTTATAGACTACCAGCTCCCACGTATATGATCGCCCTCATACTGCCGGTAGTCCAGCAAGAATCCTAGGGGCTCTATCAACGTGCAATAGTGACATGTCAGGTCACCTAAAGTAGTACACGATGATAAAGATAAACCAGATAGCATACTATCATCTTGAGTAAGACTGTCCTACCGGGATAGATCATCCCTCAATCATTGCAATCACGTTCCTGTGATCCAATAATTGACTCTGAGGGCACTATCTCCAACAACTTGTAATATCATATCTGTATTCTTACTTTCTAAGGAAGGATATGAAATTACTTTTGTAAGCGATGTGGTCCACATCCACCAAAATCAAGTTCTGATTGGGTCAGGTACATTAGAAAACGGTATATACGTATTGAATCAAGCTCAGATTTTCAGTGTCCAGAACACACTTAAAAGCAAGTCTCCGGAATTAAATCAGGCTTTCTTATGGCATTATAGACTGGGTCATATTAATGAGACACGGTTAACAAAGTTACATAAAGAGGTATACTTGAATCCGTTCGAGTACCAGTCTTATGCCACTTGTGAATCTTGTCTCACGGGAAAGATGACAAAGACTCCGTTCACTGGATACAGAGTAAGAGCGAGCGAGCTCTTGGGACTCATACACAGTGACGTGTGTGGTCCAATGTCTGCACATGCGCGAAGTGGTTATTCATACTTCATTACTTTCACAGATGATTTCTCTAGGTATGGACATGTCTTCCTGATGAAGCATAAATCCGAGGCCTTTGACAAATTTCGGGAATACAAGAATGAAGTTGAAAAACAAACAGGAAAAAGTATCAAGACACTGAGATCTGATCGAGGTGGTGAATACTTGAGTGTCGAGTTTCTGGGCTACGTAAAAGAGAATGGAATTCTCTCTCAGCTTACTCCTCCATACACACCACAGCACAACGGTGTATCGGAAAGGCGGAATCGAACTCTATTGGATATGGTTCGTTCCATGATGAGTAAGGCTGAGTTACCGCGATCCTTCTGGGTTATGCACTAGAATCAGCTGCATATCTTTTGAACAGGGTTCCCTCCAAGACTGTGCCTACCACACCATATCAGATGTGGTGTGGGAAGAAACCCCATCTTCAAAATCTGAAGATATGGAGATGTCCAGCTTTTGTTAAAAAGAAGCATACGGACAAACTCGAGGCGCGCTCAGTATTGTGTAAATTTGTGGGATACCCAAAGAACTCCAGGGGGTATCTTTTCTATTACGCAGAGAAACAAAAGGATTTTGTTTCTCGTCATGCCCACTTTCTGGAACATCAGTTTTTAGAAAAAGGAATAAGTGGGAGCGCAGTAGAACTGGAAGAAATTCCAGAACCACAAGCTATTACTGAAAGCTTGAAAGAACCAGAAGTTTCAGGAGAACCGGACATCCCAGCGCCACTCTACAGGAGTAGTAGGCAGTCTCATCCGCCCGAGAGATACTACGGTTTTCTCATAGACAGGGATAGAGAGGATTGCACCATTGATTATGATGAGCCTACTAGCTTCCAGCAGGCCATTCAGAGCGGTGACTCAGTAAAATGGCTGGATGCAATGCGGACCGAGATGGAGTCCACGTACACCAACAAAGTTTGGACTTTGGACTTTGCTCCAGAAGGGGTAAAACCCGTAGGCTGCAAATGGATCGTCAGAAAGAAGATTGGTGTAGATGGGGAGGTTGAAACATATAAAGCTAGACTTGTTGCAAAGGGTTTTCGTCAAAGACCTGGTTTGGACTATGACGAGACCTTTTCTCCAGTGGCTATGCTCAAATCCATTCGGATCCTTCTTGCCATTGCTTCCTTTCACGATTATGAGATCTGGCAGATGGATGTAAAGACGGCTTTCCTAAATTGAAATTTGGAAGAGTGCGTCTATATGGATCAGCCGGAGGGATTCATTCAGATTGGGAGCAGCGGTAAAGTGTGCAAGTTGCTCAAGTCCATCTATGGACTGAAGCAGGCGTCATGGAGTTGGAACATCTGCTTTGATGATACTGTCAAAGAATTCGACTTTATCAAGAATCCAGATGAACCATGCATTTACAGTAAGATTGTAGGGTGAACTTTGGTATTCCTCGTCTTGTACGTGGATGACATTCTCCTAATAGGAAATGATATTCCTATGCTACAGTCAGTCAAAGGATTCTTGTCACAGAGGTTCTCCATGAAGGACCTGGGTGATGCCAACTACATTCTGGGTGTCACGACCCAAAGTTTGGCCCATAACTGGCACTTAACCACGTAACGTCTACAGGCGTAACGCGGCTAAGTGAACCGAAAACCCAGAAATCAAACCAGTGAAAGTATAGAGTGTTATAAGTTTTAAATGAAAGCACTTACTAACATGATAAGAAATCTAAGTAATCAATCACCAAGATAGTAATATACGACGCCGTAGCGAAGATCAAGATCCATAAGTGGGAACATCACAGATAGGATAAACTGCAAGTACAGTCGGCTCACAACGAGCTCGACACCAGAATACAAATACATACATCATCGTCCTCACACTGTCTCTAAGTCAAATACATACATGGTAGATGGAGAATACTAGATACAACAATGTACATAACTGAAAGATAAACAGATACCGCACAAAACCCACCTATCAGCAAAAGAGCTAGTACACCAACTATGGGGGTATCTGTGTCAAAAGATGCAAGCGCAGCCTGCCGCGACTACTCCAAAGGGCAACCTGCAAACACTGTGGCACAACGGGGGTGAGTTGCCAACTCGTGAATAGAGATAACATATAAAGGTAATCGCGAGCATGCACGTACTGCGCTACTCTATCATATGACTGCAGATGATATCAATATGTGATAAGCAGTATGTGCAATAATCATGCAAGTGCTCTATCAGGTAATGTAACTACAGGATGAGGTACAATAAAAAATTCTGAGCATGGGCAATATAATATCTACACGGAATGTCAACGTGGAATATATAATCGGTGTCCATCAATGCACCCAGATCCCCCAAATAGCTCAGGCGCCGGCACTCTCATCGGCCCTCAAATCCTGTACATCTCTAAGAATCCCGAGTGCCCAACATCGGCACCCAAATATCATAAATGCTCGTGTCCAGCATCGACACGCAAATCCTCATCCATCGGGCCCCGTCAGTCCGGGTCAGCCTATGGGCTCCGGCTGCGGTATCGGCCCTCGGCCCCGGCAGTACGGATCACCCCGCATCTATCTATCGACTCTGATCAGTACCCTCCGGATAACTGTCTGGTCCAACCAATCACCGGTAGGTAGTAGTCCCTCTGCAAGGCTCACCGTCTACTACACAGCGAAACCGTTCTCGCCCCGGGGTACCATACCGGGTCCACCATGTACCCGTAATTGGCCTCAACCAGCTCCTCGATTCGGGTTCACATATATCACTCTAGCACCGAGGAAACACATGGTGGACGCACCGAAATATCATATCAAGGGAACCGGGTTTTTAAATGATTACATATTTGAAATAGCCACGGTTCCCAAATCCAGAAATCACATGTAATCCAAACCAATATGCAAGACAATGATCCGATATGATATGTGCATCAAATATGAATCCATGCCAAGTCACATATAGATGAGCTACAATATAATGATCCGATGTGATATATGCATCAAGTATGAATAGCATGTCAAGTCATATATAGATGAGCTACAATATAATGATCCGATGTGATATATGCATCAAGTATGAATAGCATGTCAAGTCACATATAGATGAGCTACAATATAATGATCCGATGTGATATATGCATCAACTATGAATAGCATGTCAAGTCACATATAGATGAGCTACAATATAATGATCCAATGTGATATATGCACCAAGTATGAATAGCATGTCAAGTCACATATAGATGAGCTACAATATAATGATCCGATGTGATATATGCATCAAGTATGAATAGCATGTTAAGTCACATATAGATAAGCTACAATATAGTGATCCGATGTAAATTCTACAGTGTGAGTGTCATGGCAATTACTAACGGTGTGTGTGTAACATGCAGGATAGTGATCGTGCAACATGGACCGTTAGTAATGGTGTGGTGTTCTATCAATTCTAGTTTATATCCAAATAGCAGGGAATGCAGCATGCACTAAATAGTGGCCATGAATAGTCAATGTATACAAATGAAACTATAAGGTCCTATTAGCCCTGACGTAGAACGCCATGCGGGCGATATCCCCGTAGATGTGAAATCTACTCACCGTAGTCTCTCGCTAGGTATAGCCAACAACCTTCTTCCCCTTCTGCGCGGCGTCCACCGTACTCGCCTGCGAACCTAGAATTTCACAATACACCATACATAAGCTTGACATCACACCAACACGACATTAAAGCCGAACTAGTAACTCGTGTCGCGAACCAAGCGCACGTGTGCGCGATACGCTAAAACGTGTGGTTACGCGCCTGAAACCACTCCGACGCGTCACGATACGCAGAAACCCAAAACCCACAAACACGTATCACGCGTGTCGCGAAGACTAAAAATACGGGAAAATAGGTAATCACCTCCAGATTTTGATACAGAAAAGATATTGTAAAACTATATATACCAAAATAACCCACATAGCAGCAGACACCCACACCCCAAACCCCAACCCAAAACACCCCCATCTGGCCGCAATTTGCGGCCAGAATGCATATTTCGGCGGCGTGGGTAGGGAACTGGGCTCCCAGTTTTTGTGTGTGCACTCTATACCCCCCATACATGCTACCGTAACCTCTAGTTTCACTCTGAAATAGCTCGGGTAGCAGCAGATCCTACAGGGCCTTATTTCTAGTTAAAATCCACACTTTTACACTAAAATGGAACTTTAGGGTATTTTGTGCAAACTGAAACAAAACCTGGCCTAAGATAGCTCTAATAACACATAATGGAGCTAACACAACTAACAAAACCCTAATCTAACATGTGAATCACAAATATCCTTTAATATCACCAAAAATGCACAAAAATAAGATTTTTACTAAAGAATACTACAAGTTTAAGGAAAAAGAGTGCTAATATGAGTTAATACCTTCTAAGAACCTTGTAAAACACCAAAAGTCTCAGCTTTTCCCTCTAGTGTGCAGATTTTCCTTTGAACACCTCAAAAACCTCACTTTTCCATGATTTCGTGAAGAAAATGAGTTGATATGTATAAGGTTTTGTGTAAGGATCAAAGGAAAATGAAAAAGGAGAAGAAAAGATGGAGGAAGAGGGGGTTTCTCTGCTGGAATTCCTGCAGAATTCTCAAGTGGGGAAAAGAGAGAGAGAAGGGAAGAAAATGGGATCAAAAGTCAACATTTCACCTAACCACCATGCTTCATTGTTTAATTGGATTTTGAATTAACAAATGGGGTTTTGTTTTGGATAAAAGGGTGGGGAAAAATATAACAACCATGCAACACAAGAATTTGGCTAACACTTAAACCTATGTCTCAAAAATGGCTAAGTGTGCAAGTGTGCACTAACACAAGAAAATTCCCAATATGCAAACACTACTAAATATAACTAATAATCATAGGAACCCATATATATAATAACACGTACGATCACTAATTATCACGAAAGACACTCAACGGAAAATCAAAGTATTACAATCTACCCCCCTTAAAGAAATTCGGTCCCCGAATTTAAAAATCTAACTATACGCACCTTCAAAAAGATAGGGATACCTCTTCCTCATCTCGCTCTCTGTCTCCCAAGTGACCTCCTCGCCGCTCTGGCCACGCCAAAGTTCCTTGACGGACGGTATCTCTTTCGACCTCAATTTCTTCACTTGTCGATCCAAGATCATCACCGGCTGCTCTGCATAGGAAAGGTCGCGCTCAAGCTGGATAATCGGGTGCTGAATCGCATGCGAAGGATCATGAAGATATCTGCGGAGCATCGAAACGTGAAATACGGGGTGCACGTCTGGAAAACTGGGCGGAAGGGCTAATCGATACGCAACCGCACCAATACGCTCAAGGATCTTGAAGGGGCCCACGTATCTGGGACTAAGCTTCCCCTTCTTCCCAAACCTCATCACACCTTTCATTTGGAGACCCTCAAGAAAACATGATCACCAACAGAAAACTCAAGTCTGCGCCGACGACGGTCCGCATAAGCCCTCTGCCTACTCTGGGATGCCCTCATCCTATCGCGAATCAACTGGATCTTCACGGTCGTCTCCTCCACAATCTGTGGTCCTAAGATACTGCTCTCACTGAGCTCCGTCCAACAGGTGGGCGATCTGCATCTCCTCCCATAAAGAGCCTCAAACGGTGCCATCTGAATAGTCTCCTGGTAGCTGTTGTAGTAAGAGAACTCTACTAAGGGCAAATGATGATCCCAGCTACCTCCGAAGTCTAAAACGCATGCCCTGAGCATGTCCTCGAGAGTCTGAATAGTCCGCTCTGACTGTCCGTCGGTCTGCGGATGGAATGCTGTGCTGAAACTCAAGCGAGTGCCCAAAGCCTCCTGAAGCCTCTGCCATAACCGGCTGGTAAACTGGGTGTCTCTATCGGACACGATACAAGTCGGAACTCCGTGTAGTCGTACAATCTCATCAATGTAAATCTGGGCATACTGAGCAAATTCGAAAGTCGTCTTCACCGGTAGGAAGTGAGCCGCTTTCGTCAAACGATCCACGATCACCCAGTTGGAGTCATACCCTCGACTAGTCCTGGGTAGACCCACAATGAAATCCATAGAGATCCGTTCCCATTTCCACTCAGGAATGGGTAACGGCTGTAGCTCTCCCGCGGGCCTCTGGTGCTCAGCCTTGACTTGCTGACAAGTCAGGGATCTCGACACAAAATCTGCAATGTCCCTCTTCATACCGTCCCACAAGTAAACATCTCTCATATCGTGGTACATCTTGGTGGAACCGGGATGAACACTATATACCGACCGATGTGCCTCCTCAAGAATCTCGCGCCGCAAACCCTCAGCATCTGGTACGCACAGTCTAGCTCCAAATCGTAGTATCCCCTGATCATCGATCACGAACTCGGAAAATCTGCCCTGTCCCATCTGTGTCCTGATCTCTGAACAGCGGTCATCACTGTGATGTGCCTCATGTATACGGTCAAGCAACTGTGGGCGTGCACGAACATGCGCAATCTGTCCTCCGATCGGCATAAACTTGAACTGTACCCGGCTTCGCATAAGATCTGCCAATCCGCCGACGACTGCCTCTGCACTGCACTCAAACAGGATAGACTACCCCCAGGCCTCCTGCTCAAAGCATCTGCCACTACATTCGCCCTGCCCGGGTGATACAAGATCTCACAATCGTAGTCCTTGACTAACTCCATCCATCGGCGCTGTCTAAGGTTCAGGTCTCGCTGCTGAAATATGTACTTTAAGCTCTTGTGGTCAGTGAATATCTGGCACGACTCTCCATACAGATAATGTTGCCAGATCTTGAGTGCAAAGCCACTGCTGCCATCTCCAGATCATGAGTACGCTAATTCTGTTCATGTTTCTTTAATTGCCGCGAAGCATACGCGATCACCCTGTCATGCTGCATCAAAACGCACCCTAGCCCCACTCGTGAAGCATCGCAGTAGACCACAAATCCGCCTGATCCTGAAGGCAATGATAGCACTGGTGTCGTAGTCAGTAGAGCCCGTAGCCGCTGGAAACTGTGCTCACACTCCTCCGTCCAATCGAAGCGGACTCCCTTCCGGGTCAACCCGGTCAAAGGTGTAGCAATGCGAGAGAAGTCCTGCACAAATCGCCTGTAGTAACCTGCCAGCCTTAGAAAGCTGCAAACCTCCGTCACTGACGTGGGTCTAGGCCAACTCTGAACTGCCTCGATCTTCCTCAGGTCGACACATATATCATCTCGTGTAATCACGTGCCCCAAGAAGTCTATGCTGTCTAGCCAGAAAGCACACTTTGAAAATTTGGCGAAAAGCTGATGCTCCCTCAAGGTCTGCAGTGTAATCCGTAGGTGCTGCTTGTGCTCTTCTCTACTCCGAGAATACACCAAGATATCGTCAATAAACTCTATGATGAACAGATCAAGATACATCCGGAAAATACGGTTCATCAAGTCCATAAATGCTGCTGGCGCGTTGGTGAGACCGAACGACATCACCAAAAACTCATAATGGCCGTAACGTGTGCGGAAGGCTGTCCTAGGAATGTCCTCCTGTCGAACCCGCAGCTGATGGTAGCCCGATCGCAAATCGATCCTCGAAAAGTATCCTGCCCCCTGAAGCTGGTCGAACAAATCTTCGATGCGTGGCAAAGGATATCTGTTCCGCACTGTCACCCTGTTCAGCTGGCGGTAGTCGATACACAAACGCATACTGCCGTCCTTCTTCTTGACAAACAGGACTGGAGCACCCCAAGGAGAAACACTGGGTCGAATAAGTCCCTTATCCAGCAAGTCCTGCAGCTGGCCCTTCAATTCTCTAAGTTCCGCCGGGGCCATCCGATAAGGCGGTACAGAAATAGGCCCCATGCCAGGAACCAAGTCAATATAGAAAGAAATATCACGCTCGGGCGGTAGCCCAGGAAGCTCGTCAGGGAACACATCAGGGAACTCGCTAACAACCGGAACCTGATCCAGAGGAACCTCTGTAGCCCTAGTATCGCAAACATATGCGAAAAATCCCTGACATCCCTTCCGCAAAAGCTGTCCAGCGCGAAAAGAAGAAATCACATTGTGAGGGGTGGCACCACGGTCCCACAACACAACAACAACCGACTCTCCGGGAAAACAAAATCGAACTGTCTTCTCACGGCAGTCAACAGAAGCATAGCACGTGGCTAACCAATCCATGCCCAAAAGAACGTCGAAGTCCAACATCTCAAGAAGGATCAAATCGACCGGCAACTCTCTCTCGCCAATACGGACGGTACAGGATCGGAACACGTGCCTAGCAACAAACGACTCCCCTACAGGAGTAGTCACAACAAGCGGCTGGTCAACTAAACCGGACTCTCTATCCAAACTCGGCACAAAGTGTGTGGATACGTACGAGTGCGTGGATCCGGGATCAAATAACACGTGTGCATCAACCGAACATACAGGAAGGATACCTGAGACCACCGCATTGGACGCCTGCGCGTCCTGATGCGTCAAAACAAAAACTCGCGCCTGTCCCCCACCTGCAACTATCTGTCCCCTGCCGGCCGCTGGCTGCCCTCTGCCTCGGTCGCCTCGTCCTCTATGAACAAATCCTCCGCGACCACGACCTCTCTGTGCATGCGTCTGACGCGGAGTAACAGTAGGTACTATCGGCAATGTCGTCTGGGGTGGTGAAGGTGGTAATGTAACATGCGGTGCTGCCGCCTCACTCCGGGGTACCTCCGGACAATCTCGCACACGATGATAAGAACTCCCGCAACGGTAACATCCCGATGACGGTCGTTGACCCTCCTGGGGATAGAAGCTAAACAATCGGCCTCGTCTCGAATCTCTGCCACCTGCAAGGTGCCTGTCACGACGCCGGAAATGCCGTCTCTGCACTGGCGTATCTGCACGAACTCTCTTCGGCTCTGGAACTGCCGAAGTCTCAGCAAGGCGATCCTCAACTAATAATGCTGCATCTACTGCTGCTGCGTATGTCTCGTAATGCTGCGCGCTGATAGCGAGGAATTGTAGTGTAAGCAAACCTCAGACAAATCTCTTGACTCGCAACTCCTCAGTAGCCACTAGATACGGAGCATAAACTGATAGCTCGGTGAACAGCACATCGTACTCTGCCACTGACATCTCTGGCGTCTGGCGTAAGGACTCGAACCTGCGTGCTCTAGCATCTCTGACACTCAGGGGAAGAAAGCGGGCAAGGAATAGCGCCACGAACTCTGTCCAGGTCATAGGAGGAAGACCTGCTGCTCTACCCTTCTCGACCGATTCGCACCATTTCTGCGCAAGACCTTCCAGGCGAAAGCTCGCGAACTCAACCCATCTCGCATCTGCGCATATAAGTGAACGACATATCCGTGCCATCCTATCAATGAAAGACTGTGGGTCCTCGGCCACATCGGTGCCTGTGAAGACCGGAGGCTTCAGCCTCATAAACTCTGACAGCGATACTGTAATAACCTCTGTAGTCGCAGGTGCAACTTCCTGAACTGTGGGTACCACCGCGGTCTCTGCAACGGGTGGAACTACCTCTGGTCGCTGCGCTCGAAGTGTCTCAACTAGAGATCCCATCATCTGGCGCATCTCCTGCATATTGGATCCCATCGTCTGGCGTATCTCCTGCACACCAGCCCCTAACATAGCAATCTGATCTGTCACGGCAGGAATAGCCTGCTCCGGCACAACCGGTATACTACCCGGATCAGTCCTCGTCTCGGACGAGTCAACTCGAATCTCAGCCCTCGCGGCCGCTCTCTGCGCGCCCTCGTAGTCTTTGGCGGCATATTTGCTGAAAGGAACAATAGGATTCGATAAGGATACGAAAATCGAATCGCAAGAATGCATAGACTAAAGAAGGAATTTAAGTCAGCAAGTCTTAAGGTCGCGTAGGCAGAGTACCGTGTCGTGAGTATGCCGCGGAACATACACACGCTACGCTACCCTGCTGCAGCTACCTACTCCATCATACCAGGGTCATCCTACACTCCGAAAGGTAAAACCTACGCTCTGATACCAACTTTGTCACGACCCAAAGTTTGGCCCGTGACCGGCACTTAACCACGTAACGTCTACAGGCGTAACGCGGCTAAGTGAACCGGAAACCCAGAAATCAAACCAGTGAAAGTATAGAGTGTTATAAGTTTTAAATGAAAGCACTTACTAACATGATAAGAAATCTAAGTAATCAATCACCAAGATAGCAATATACGATGACGTAGCGAAGATCAAGATCCATAAGTGGGAACATCACAGATACGATAAACTGCAAGTACAGTCGGCTCACAACGAGCTCGACACCAGAATACAAATAAATACATCATCGTCCTCACACTGTCTCTAAGTCAAATACATAAATGGTAGATGGAGAATACTAGATACAACAATGTACATAACTGAAAGATAAACAGATACCGCACAAAACCCACCTATCAGCAAAAGAGCTAGTACACCAACTATGGGGGTATCTGTGTCAAAAGATGCAAGCGCAGCCTGCCGCGAGTACTCCGAAGGGCAACCTGCAAATACTGTGGCACAACGGGGGTGAGTTGCCAACTCGTGAATAGAGATAACATATAAAGGTAATCGCGAGCATGCACGTACTGCGCTACTCTATTATATGCCAGCAGATGATATCAATATGTGATAAGCAGTATGTGCAATAATCATGCAAGTGCTCTATCAGGTAATGTAACTACAGGATGAGGTACAATAATAAATGCTGAGCATGGGCAATATAATATCTACACGGAATGTCAACGTGGAATATATAATCGGTGTCCATCAATGCACCCAGATCCCCCAAATAGCTCAGGCGCCGGCACTCTCATCGGCCCTCAAATCCTGTACATCTCTGAGAATCCCGAGTGCCCAACATCGGCACCCAAATATCATAAATGCTCGTGTCGAGCATCGACACGCAAATCCTCATCCATCGGGCCTCGTCAGTCCGGGTCAGCCCACGGGCTCCGTCTGCGGTATCGGCCCTCGGCCCCGGCAGTACGGATCACCTCGCATCCATCTAACGACTCTGATCAGTAGCCTCCGAATAACTGTCAGGTCCAACCAATCACCGGTAGGTAGTAGTCCCTCTGCCAGGCTCAGCGTCTACTACACAGAGAAACCGTTCTCGCCCCGGGGTACCATACCGGGTCCACCATGTACCCGTAATCGGCCTCAACCAGCTCCTCGATTCGGGTTCACATATATCACTCTAGCACCGAGGAAACACATGGTGGACGCACCGAAATATCATATCAAGGGAACCGGGTTTTTAAATGATTACATATTTGAAATAGCCACGGTTCCCAAATCCAGAAATCACATGTAATCCAAACCAATATGCAAGTCAATGATCCGATATGATATGTCCATCAAATATGAATATCATGCCAAGTCAAATATAGATGAGCTACAATATAATGATCCGATGTGATATATGTATCAAGTATGAATAGCATGTCAAGTCACATATAGATGAGCTACAATATAATGATCCGATGTGATATATACATCAATTATGAATAGCATGTGAAGTCACATATAGATGAGCTACAATATAATGATCCGATGTGATATATGCATCAAGTATGAATAGCATGTCAAGTCACATATAGATGAGCTACAATATAATGATCCGATGTGATATATGCATCAAGTATGAATAGCATGTCAAGTAACATATAGATGAGCTACAATATAATGATCCGATGTGATATATGCATCAAGTATGAATAGCATGTCAAGTCACATATAGATGAGCTACAATATAGTGATCCGATGTAAATTCTACAGTGTGAGTGTCATGGCAATTACTAACGGTGTGTGTGTAACATGCAGGATAGTGCTCGTGCAACATGGACCGTTAGTAATGGTGTGGTGTTTTATCAATTCTAGTTTATATCCAAATAGCAGGGAATGCAGCATGCACTAAATAGTGGCCATGAATAGTCAATGTATACAAATGAAACTATAAGGTCCTATCAGCCCTGACGTAGAACGCCATGCGGGCGATATCCCCGTAGATGTGAAATCTACTCACCGTAGTCTTTCGCTAGGTATAGCCAACAACCTGCTTCCCCTTCTGCGCGGCGTCCACCGTACTCGCCTGCGAACCTAGAATTTCACAATACATCATACATAAGCTTGACATCACACCAACACGACATTAAAGCCGAACTAGTAACTCGTGTCGCGAACCAAGCGCGCGTGTGCGCGATACGCTAAAACGTGTGGTTACGCGCCTGAAACCACTCCGACGCGTCACGATACGCAGAAACCCAAAACCCACAAACACGTATCACGCGTGTCGCGAAGACTAAAAATACGGGAAAATAGGTAATCACCTCCAGATTTTGATACAGAAAAGTTATTGTAAAACTATATATACCATAATTGTAAGTGCACGGCGGCGCCCCGGCCGTCAATCCGACGTCGGAATGCGGAAGCGGTGATAAACTTTAATTTTTGCGGACTTAGCAAACCGGCACCACCGCGCACTAAACCCCGGATCAGGCCATTAAACTAGATCTAGCAACTAACAAGAAGGGGAAGAGATATACCGATTGATCCGAGTCCTCCGGTCTTCATCTCCACTCCGATCTCCTCGCGGGATCTCCGGTCGTCGCCTCCTCGCCGGAAGGGCACCACGTCGCCTGCATCTTTTACGGGCTCCCGCCTCTATACCGAGGCAACTCGGGCATGAAGCTGGCAAGTCGACATGCCCAAGACTTGCTGTAGGATGTAGTGTAGAGTGCATGTCTCACTTTGGGGTATTGGTTGCCTTTTGAAGATGGAGGAATAAAGGTATGAAAAATGGTGCTTTCATTTTTCCTTGTATCAAAAATGAGATGAAGAATTCCACAAGCTCAAAAATGAAATTCTCTCATCCTCACTCAAAAAAGTGGCCGGCCCCTTATCTTGAAAGAATGGTGGAGCCAAGAAGTTTTTGCATGAAGGGAGGTTATTGTAGGATAAAGCAAGAGGTGACCTTAAACAAAACATTATCATCACAAACTTACATCCAAACCATACCCTCTCAAATCACAATAAATGCAAGTGATGGTGCAAAAGAAAAGATGCCATCATAATGAATACAAGTGCAAGAAACCCCCTCCACAAATGTTATTTGCACAATTGCAAATAACCCCCTCCATCGGAAAAGTTTGGCCGGGAAAGAACAAAGGAAAATCGGCCGGAACGGAATGCAAACTGGCAACTCCAGAAAACCGGTCCCGTAATAAATTACAGGAAAACCCCGATACTGTGCATACACACCCGCATCTGTATTCCGTCCGGATACAAATGCAAAGAGACAAAATCTACACTGTACTATACTAGGATCCGGCTTAAAGCAAAGCCGGCTAGTAATATCCGTCCGATCCTGATCCGTGCAATACCGCACGTATCTGATCGAACGCTGCCATATAACCATACGGCCACTAGTATAAAACTGTCCGATCCTGATCCGTGCAATACCGCACGTATCTGATCGGACCCTGCCATATCTCCATACGGCCTCTACAGCGTTTCGCCCGAAAGCTTGAGTAACTGAAAGTGTGGTGGACTCTAAAGACTCATCAATACTATGGCTGTGGATTTAACCACTAGCACGTCAGAGGTATAAGCCAATACGTGACGGGCCAGCAGCTATTGACTAAAAGGGACGTCGATGAGAGAACTCATCCTGACACCCTACTGAGTCTGTCAGTGACAATATCCGTACAGTCCGGTCCGTTCGTCTATGAGTATCGCATGTCGGGCCTAGGGGGTTGGTAAAAGTCAGACCCCCAAAAGCGGTACAAGTCGTGTCGGAGTGTAGCCCAGAACACCCTGAGATATTACTGGAATACCTACCAGTAAATCTCCTGCCTTGGCCAAGGACTTCGTGTAATGGCTCTCCTAGACACAGCGCGATCTCACCCCCAATACCGGGAGAGACGAACCCCCGAAGATCCGCTCACTGCCTCCATGTGGCTCGGGACTGTACCCAACTAAAACCTGTTTGCACGACTCCTTTGAGCCGTGGTAGGGTAGTAATCAAAGCACAGTGGGAACTCACACGAGACAAATGACGATCCCCAGGTCGATGAACTAACCTGTACACATGTCACCAGGGAACTGCTATCTGACGTCAGGTATAAGACCAACTAGCATGTTCCTGGCGAGTCCTGTCCGGTGTACTCATAACCCAATGAGCACCTGTATACATCTTAGGCGAACCAACTAACACCAGTGGCTTGTGAGACCGGCCACCGCCCCTCGTCGGGGTCTCGACTATATACACTAGTCTACTCTGGAGAATCGATGCCCTGTCTCGAAACTCCCACGACTAGGGACCTTTTAAGGATGTGCTTATGGACTCCAGCTCTCACTTATATGATCGCCCTCATACTGCTGGCAGTCAAGAAAGAATCCTAGGGGCTCTATCAACGTGTAATAGCGACCTGTCAGGTCACCTAAAACAGTACACGATGATAAAGGTAAACCAGATAGCATACTATCATCTCGAGTAAGACTGTCCTACCGGGACAGGTCCTCCCTCAATCATTGCAATCACGTGCCTGTGATCCAATAATTGACTCTGAGGGCACTATCTCCAACAATAATAACCCACATAGCAGCAGACACCCACACCCCAAACCCCTACCCAAAACACCCCCATCTGGCCGCAATTTGCGGCCAGAATGCATATTTCGGCGGCCTGGGTAGGGAATTGGGCTCCCAGGTTTTGTGTGTGCACTCTATACCCCCCATATATGCTACAGTAACCTCTAGTTTCACTCTGAAATAGCTCGGGTAGCAGCAGATCCTACAGGGCCTTATTTCTAGTTAAAATCCACACTTTTACACTAAAATGGAACTTTAGGGTATTTTGTGCAAACTGAAACAAAACCTGGCCTAAGATAGCTCTAATAACACATAATGGAGCTAACACAACTAACAAAACCCTAATCTAACATGTGAATCACAAATATCCTTTAATATCACCAAAAATGCACAAAAATGAGATTTTTACTAAAGAATACTACAAGTTTAAGGAAAATGAGTGCTAATGTGAGTTAATACCTTCTAAGAAACTTGTAAAACACCAAAAGTCTCAGCTTTTCCCTCTAGTGTGCAGATTTGCCTTTGAACACCTCAAAATCCTCACTTTTCCATGATTTCATGAAGAAAATGAGTTGATATGTATAGGGTTTTCTGTAAGGATCAAAGGGAAATGAAAAAGAAGAAGAAAAGATGGAGGAAGAGGGGGTTTCTCTGCTGGAATTCCTGCAGAATTCTCAAGTGGGGAAAAGAGAGAGAGAAGGGAAGAAAATGGGGTCAAAAGTCAACATTTCACCTAACCACCATGCTTCATTGTTTAATTGGATTTTGAATTAATAAATGGGGTTTTGTTTTGGATAAAAGGGTGGGGAAAAATATAACAACCATGCAACACAAGAATTTGGCTAACACTTAAACCTATGTCTCAAAAATGGCTAAGTGTGCAAGTGTGCACTAACACAAGAAAATTCCCAATATGCAAACACTACTAAATATAACTAATAATCTTAGGAACTCATATATATAATAACACGTACGATCGCTAACTATCACGAAAGACACTCAACGGAAAATCAAAGTGTTACGCTGGGGATCCAGATCTATCGTGATAGATCTAAAAGGATGTTGGGACTTTCGCAGTCCAGGTACATCGACACCATACTGAAACGATTCAGTATGGAAGATTCAAAGCGCGGTAATCTACCGGCTTGTCACGGAATCACCCTCTCCAAAGATATGTCTCCCAAGACTGATTTGGAAAGTGCTCGCATGTCATCTATACCCTACGCATCAGCGGTAGGCTCTATAATGTATGCGATGTTGTGTACCAGACCAGAAGTAGCATACGCATTGAGCGTTGTAAGCCGGTATCAGTCGGACCTAGGGGAGAAATACTGGATAACAGTAAAGAACATTCTCAAGTATCTGAGAAGGACTAAGGAGATGTTCTTGGTTTATGGCGGAAAAGACCTCCAGTTCGAGGCCTTTGCTGACTCCAGCTTCCAGAGTGACAAGAATGACTCCAAGTCCATGTCGGGTTATGTATTTACCCTCAATGGAGGGGCGGTTTGCTGGAAGAGCTCCAAGCAGGAAACCGTTGCTGACTCAACTATGGAAGCGGAGTACATAACTGCTTGCGATGCCGCAAAGAAAGCTGTCTGGATGAAGAAGTTCCTCACGGAACTTCAGGTGGTTCCTACCATTATTGATCCAATACCGCTGTATTGTGATAACAACGGCGCTATAGTTTTAGCGAAAGAACCCAGGTCCGATCAGAAGTCCAGACACATCTTGAGGCGGTATCACCTGATCAGGGAGATCGTGGGTCGCCGGGAGATCGAGGTTCGGAGGGTTGCTACAGAAGATAACACTGCAGATCCATTCACGAAGGCCTTACCCCAGACTCAGTTCGAGCGGCTGATCGAGATGATAGGTCTTCGATACGCCAGTACATAGCCTTAGTGCAAGTGGGAGATTGTTAGTGTATATGCCCTAGAGGCCATTACTGTATCATACTAGTTTGTATATTGCTTGATGGAAGCTTGGGATATTCACAGTTGTATAGACTATCTTGCTCGAAATGGTAGTATTCTACTTGGTTTGTTTCTACTTTAATGCGTGCATGTGTTTCTTTTAGCATATCGCCTATACACATTAGTGGAGCCCTTAGGATCTTTGCTTGATTACCAGCGTTGTGATGGCAGTCATACTAGTGGGGGCTGGGTAATCTACAAGCACATCCTTATACAGGTCCCTGGTCGTTGGATTATCGAGATGGGGCATCGATACTCTAGAGTAGACTAGCGTATGCGCTTCTCATCCCAGCAGGGGAGATGGTATGTTCCACAGCCGTCAGTACGTCGTACATGAGATAGTATGCGGGTGCTCGTTAGGTTACGAGTACACTGGACAGGACTCGTCGGGAACTGTTGGTTGGTACTATACCTATCGTCAGTTATCAGTTCCCAGGTGACATAAGTACAGCTTAGTCCACTGACTTGACACTGTCACTTCGCCTTGAGTGTATTCCCACTGTTCCTAGATTGCTGTCCTACCACGGCTCAAATGAGTCATGCAAACAGGTAGCAGTTGGGTGCAGTCCCGAAGCACTTGGAGGCATTGACGGTTAGACAGGATTCGTCTCTCCCGGTATTGGGGGTTGATATCGCGCTGTGTCTAGGAGAGCCATTACACAAAGTCCCTGGCCAGGGCAAGCGAAATATACTGATAGGTTATCCAGTGTTGTCTCAGGGTGTTCTGGGCTCCACTCCGACACGACATGTACCGCTATTAGGGGACGGACGTTTACCGCCCCCCTAGGCCCGCCATGCGATATTCTCAGACGAACAGACCGGACTGTACGGAGATTGTCACATTCAGGCTCAGTAGGAGTTCGGATAGGTTCACCTCATCAGTCTTCTTATCGGCATCTACCTGGGGACCGTAACGTACAGCTAGTACCGCTTGCGGCCTGTGGTTAAACCCACTGCCAGCGTAGTGTCGAGTCTTTAGAGTCCCACACAGAGAGCTATTCGCCTTTGGGCAAAACAGAGTAGAGGTCGCATGGTTTTGCGACAGGTTTCGTTCACATCCGTGCACTTGTGCACGTTTGGTGTCCGAGCAGTTATTTCTAGCAGGCTTTGGTTTAAGCCAGATCCTAGTATACGTTTTGGGATTGGTTTTATCTCTTTGTATTCGTGTTCCTCGGAACACGGATGCGGGTGTGTATGCACAGTTGACAGAGACAGAGGCACAGGATTCTCATTAGGGTTGTTGACTGTTGACTTTTTCTAAACCATAATGAGAATAAAAAATATGATCAATAATAATATTAATTAAGTATTATTGTGCCATGGTTGAGTTGAAAGTTTGACTTTTGTTGACTTGTTGACCAGTTGACTTTTTTGGACTCATTGACCATCATCATTTCATGGCTATCATTTCGTGGCTATGACTTTTTGCTTGCTTGTTGTTCTTTACAAAATGAATGAATGAAATGATAATGGCCATTGACATGAACCATCACAAATACTTAATTATTATTATTATCATGATTATTTTGTTTTTGAGAGCATGGTTGTAAAAAGTCTTTCTCATTCTTCCATTCTCACACTCTATCATCCAAGCTCTTCCTCTTGCTCATGGCTCTCTTGTCTCATGAGTTGAGAAATATGAGCCATTGAGATAAAACCCTAAAAACACTTCTCTACTCATTCTAAAGTTCAAGGTCTAGCAAGCCAAGGACTTTAGTTTCCTCTCGGTTGAGGTAGGAGCCCAAGGTAGAAGCTTTCGGGTGGATCCATCTTCGACAATAAGAAGACGACGAGGTGAGGCCGATCCAACCACTCCAAGGAGCAAGAAGAGAAGGAGTTCAAGACCTAGGTATAACGCCTAACATAGTAGTTAAACTTGTAGTTAGATTGCTAGATAGTTAGTTTAGCAAAGATCCCGTTTTCTAGTCCATGTTACCCTTCACCGTAAAAATCATTTTTCACTGTTTCCGCAACCCCGAAAGAACCGGGACGGGTAACGTGGACTTACAGTTGTGCTCTCCTTCTTGGGTCTATCCTAATGCGGAAAAGTAAATAATATACAATGGTGATATCAACCTCAACCCGGAAGTGCCCCAATAAAAGAATATTACATACAAATGAATTTTACGTGAATGAAAAAGAAAAGTCTCATCTGACATAAAACCCCCGGCTATTCAAAACTCGACGATCCAATATAACATATCACAGCAACACATAACAACACATGACATCAACGTAAGTAAATATGCCTATCACAATTGTCGTCGATCTATAGCAACGAAAACGACGATATACCACATATTACACTTACGGTTACAGAAAAGAAAATGTAAAACTACAATATTTAGAATCCACAATCTCTTTAAACATTGTAAACCCGAAATATCATATTTACGGATTTCATGCCTAACTTAATGAATTCCACATATTGTATCACAGCACAGATATCTAGGCGAAGTTACACAATTCGATCGATTCAACGAATTCCAAAAATACCGCAGTGAGCTCAACACTTGAGCAGAAAATAAAATTTCCCAGAAGCATGCCCTATTTCCTACGGATCGTCGCTGAAGGGCCAGTCCTAAGCCTCCACAGTGGTGCCGCGGAACAGCCGCCAAAACCAAGTTTTGGCCGCGGTTGCGCGGTCACTGTAGCGAGTTAGGGACTCGTTCTTCAGGTGGGTCAATAGAATTCCCTGCATGATTTTCTAAATATTTTTAATATGAAAAATTTCAGCTTTTGAAAAAATTTCCAGAAAGGGGGTCTCGTTTGGTTTTCGGTGTTCGATCGGACTTTAAACTTCGTCTAGACAACGCCTAAAGATCTAGCTTGGCTCTGATACCACTGTAGGGTTGCGTAACACCACCATAAGGTTTAGGAAGGCATCACACATGCCATATTGAAATTTTTTTGGTGCTATGAAACCCTAACCAAGATCTTAACTAGAGAATCAGGTTAACTTTGCATGTAAACAACTTTACATCTAAGATAGAGAGAGATTACAACCTTTGTAGTCCGTTCCTTCACTTCATAAGCTCCGAGTAGTAGTCCATTCGCCGCGATTCATAAACTCCCGGACTCTAGAGTGGCTCTACAAGTCGAATGATCCATGCTTGCTTGAAGACTTCGAAATCCAAGATGATCTACTTCGAGGAAACACGAACTCAAGCTATGACTTCACTAATTATGAATTAGTGAAGCTAACACACTAATCTATATGGCTAGTATAAAAGAGATGATGAAGTAGGAATTTTGCTCACTTTATTATTTAATTTCTCACTATTTTCTTTTTGATCTCAAAAGCTAGAAATCAAAATGTGAATGAGGAAGAAGAAGAAGAATGAATGAGATTGTGGTTAAAAATGCAACCATGGGTCAAGTACATAATCCTTAACCATTGTAGAGAGTTAACCATGGCTATGTGTCATGGATGGGTTAGAAATATCTAGGGCAAAACAAAAAGGGTGGACTTGGTCAATGATAATCTACAAGCTTCATGAAGCTTCATCCATGACTCATTTCCATAATTTGAATTACTTAGATATTTAAACCCAAACATTACATATAGCATGGTATAATTCTCATACATACATGTTGCATATATAACCTAGCATGCTACAATATATATATATATATATATATATATATATAATATTTATGTAACAAAAGAAAACAATACAATAAACATATATCATATATATGTTAACTGTATCACAAGTGAGAATAATAAATATATAAGTGAGCACATAATATATATATATATATATATATATATATGTATGTATGTATGTATGTATGTATGTATATTATATTATATTTAATCGAATCAACACTTAATTCGATTACCCGGCTATATCATATATAACCGGCCAATATCACATATCGCGAGAATCGAATACGGTATCACATACACGTATCAATCTCAATCCCGCACATATCACATACGTGCTCCTACTCCGTTTCGCCTGAGCCAGGAAACTCTATGTAGGACTCTAAAGACTCGTCAATACGCTGGCAGTAAGTGATGATCATATCAAACACCCACAAGCTGCAAGCGGTCAGCTAAACGTAACAGCCACCTGGGTATTGAGCGACCAGAAGATCAACAAGCAAGCCTGTACATACTCCAGCAAATCCAATCAGTAAACACTACAATACAGTCCGGTCTCTTCGTCTGATATGTCGCATATACAGTCTAGGGGTGGTAAAACGCCAGACCCCAGTAACCGATAAGTCGTGTCGATGTGAGGCTCATAACGGGTCGAGAAACTACTGATAACTTTTACCAGTAAATCTCCATATCAGCCCTGGCCAGGGACTTCCAGTTATAGCCAATCGAACACAGCGCAACATCAACTCCCAATACTGGGAGAGACGAAACCCCTCCTATCGCTCATTGCCTCCATGTGATTCGGGACTGTACCCAAAGGCCACCATTTTGCACGCCCTCTTGGACGTGGTAAGGTGGAAATCAAAGTACAGTGGGAATCACACAAGACTTTATGACAATCTTGGATCTACAGACTAACCTGTACCAGTGTCACCGGAGAACTGCTATCTGACGATAGGTATAATACCATCTAGGAGTTCTCGGCGAGTCCGTTCAGTGCACCCAGTCTCCACTGAGCACCCGTACACCATCTTTGATGTCCAACACCAATGGATATGGGATCATCCATCGCCCATCATATGGGTCAAGATGCGTGTATGCTAGTCTACTCTGGAGTATCGATGCCCTGTCTCGATACACCCTTGACTACGAACAGTTATAGGATGTACTCGTAGACTACCTTGGTCCCACTAGTATGATCTGTACCATATTCCTAGTAGTCGAGTACTGATCCTGAGGGCTTTATCAACATGTGAGAGCAAGACAATAACTAATACAATTCAACATGTTAAGACAAAGTAAAACCAGATAGCATACTATCATGTCGAGCAAGAAAGTCCTCTCTATATATATCCACGCATCAATTATAATATACATCATATGTACAACAATAGCCTCTAGGGAATATACATAACTAATAGTTTTTGGATATCTGCTAACACCCGGAGACCTAGAAAATTATTTAGCAAACACAGGCAGATGCGAAGGTGATATAGAGCATACCCTAAAGACCCGAGCCCCTAACCTCCTACCATGGCCGCAAATAATATCATTCTGGCCGCAAATTGTGGTCAGACCTGGTTCTTTCGGGTTCTTGTTTGTTTCATGTCTCCATTTCCAGTAAACTAGACCCTTTACATGTGCAAAATTGATTGAATTCACCTAGGGTAAAATCTGGGACCATTTTTTTGAGTTGCTGCTTTGTTTTGCGATTTCGTTTTAAATTGATTTTTGGTATTTGATATTGTATTCCGTCATATGGCGTTTGAACGCCAACGACTATGGTTATTAGTTGTGTTTTGCATGCGAGACTATAGGTTTTGACCTATGAACGATGCGCATGCCGATTTGGTTTTCGTACGCGATTTCTATTTACGATGTCATGTGATATACATGTTGGTACCCCACGTGGACTTCGAGACGACGAGGATGAGTGGCGTCATCGACTCCAGCAAGTGAGGATCAAGGTGAGTAGATGTATATCTACGGGGGAAGTCAGGTGGATGGTGTATAGCAACTCCGCAGTTCGTAGTGTAGTGTATGATTATATATATATATATATATACACGTTTATATGTTATTGTGAGATTATTGTTGATTCAAATAGGTTATAGGGTTCATGATACAGTTTTAGTGTAATTAGAAGTAATTTAATTTAGCTTCTTAGTCGCGAAACCCTAGATTAGAGATTTCACCCACACGCACACACACACATGCATACATTTTTTTACTTGTGCGTATATGGGATATGTTTATATATATATATATACACACGCATAGGTATGGGACTATATATATATATATATATATATACGTATACATATACTTGGATGATGAGGATAGTACATGGTATTTGGAGATGAGTCGATGAGATTAGGCATGATGCCACGAGATCGGTGATGTGATATGGTTCGTATTATGAGATACGACATGATGTTATAGAGGGTCCTTAGGCGATGTGTTTTCATACACACGCACATATATATGTAGATGGTATAGTATTGTACTAGACTTAGATCAGTACCCCCAGATCATGATGGACCCGGTGCGGTACCCCGGAGGAACCGCCTGTGGGTGCATGGTGGACCCGGTGCGGTACCCCGGGGCAAGAAGGTCGCAGATGATGGCGTTGGGACTGTGACAGGGGAGCACTACTGGCCGGTGATTTTACTGTGACTCGACGGATATCCAGAGGATATCGATCTGAGTACAGGTTAGTCCGGATAGCCGGAGCCTGAGCTTTTGAGATTTGATGATATGGGCCGGTCCTGATAGCCGGAGCCATAGATTTTGAGATTCGAGGATACAGGCCAGTCCGGATTGCCGGAGCCTGAGATATTGATTCATTGGGATTTGGATATATATATATATATATATATATATGTTTTGTGTCGATGCTAGACACTGATTCCCTGTTGATTTCATTGATGATACCTCGATTTATATTTACAGAAATCTCACCTATTATAGAAAACAGTTTTCTTGTTTATATGTATTCTGTTTTCATGTATTCTTAACTCATTTTTATGATATGTTGCTACCTGAGGCACTGACACGAGCACTTGGTATTACACTCATGTTTAGATGTTTACCCAGGCCATTATTTTATGCTTCAGGCTTTATCATATGAGGATATTACTGATCGTATGACATAGGATTGCGTCATACATACGATTTCTGCTCTATGATGTTTTCTACTCACGCGTTGGCTACTCACCCCCGTTGTGCCATAGTATCTTGCAGGTCTTGCCGTACAGGTTTCGTTGCGGCTTTGCTGGAACACTGCTTTCATTCCGGGTGATTGCTTTGGTAGGTGGGTTCACTTGCATCGTGACCACCATTGTGCCTTATTTTATTCAGTTGTATCTAGAAACTCCATCAACCAGATTGTATTATTTATTCGACTTAGAGACCAGTGTATATTATTTCGACCTTAGAGTCGCGCTTGTATTATTATGGTTTTCATGTTGATTTTGAGTTTCCTTTTGAGTTTTGATCCTCGCCCTTGGCGTTGTATATATTATTGCTTGCGTGGTTGTGACCGTCAATTAACAAAGAGCTAGCTCCCGCTTGGGGATGCCTTTATATATATTATGCATGTTATACCCGTTTGGGGCCAGTATTTACAAAGGAAACTCTGCCGAAATTTTCAGAAAAGACTTGATGCTTTAAAATGCATATTCGACTAATTTTAATAAAAACACTTTCTTTAAAATGGTTTAGATTTCTGGGCTTTTGGCTTAATTGAATTAGATGGAGTCCTATAGACTTCATATGATTCAAGTGCCAGTCACGTGCTATTTCGGGTCGTGACAAAGTTGGTATCAGAGCGCTAGGTTAACCTTGGTTCGAGTCTATGTTTGACTATGCGGAGCCTAGGGCGATTGTATATATACGGAATCTTGGCTTGACCTTATGGAACTTAAACTTAGTCAAGGGGGTATTAGACCCGAACTTTCATCGCGTAGGTTGACCTTGGTTGATGAAGTAGGTGACTTAAGTAGAGTGACGTACCGTGTGTATGTTCCGCGGCATACTTACGATACACTACTCCTTTTAAGAAACCTTAGGATGTACATTTCCTTGCACAGCATTATATTCATTCCTAGGATCTATCCTCATCGATATTGTTTTATGGTTTTGCTGCCACGATTACACGGGCAGAGAGAGCCACGGCAATAGTTGCAGTCAACATAAGCTCGTTACGAACGAGGACTGACCAGGGCGTGATTCGAGGGACATACGATAACATAGAGGCGTCTTTCTTTTGTGTTTTCGCGCCATGAGCGTTTGATGGATCTCTTTTATGAGATTTCTCGGACGTGCAGATCAGCACCAGAGGATTGGGCCACTGCTAGAGGCTAGCTAGAATATGATGAACGTCGATGCACCGATTATACTTGATGATTGAGGCACTGTTCAGCGTGCAGACGAATGAGCCAGTTGCTGCTGCGAATGAAGAGATACCGCCCCAGATATTGGAGTTACTGCAGCATGAGTTTATCATTAGAGATATGATAGAAGATTGCTAGTCACCGAAGATGAATGACTAGGACATGTGGTTTGTTTGCACACCCTAATGCGAGGTTATCAGATTGATTGATTCCAGCTAGAGACGACTTCACGCAGGTACGTTGAGAGTCGATAGAAGGCAATCGATGTCAGAACCCCATTTTTCCAAGTTTAAAGTATTCGGAGAAACATGCATGTAATTCTATGGACCCTTTAGAAGAATGAAACCCTAACTCGATATAATGACGATGAGAACGCTTTGAAAACCTTAGGGTTTGCAGCAGTTCAGCGGTTCCATTGATCAGGCTTTGGTTTGCCCTTCTACGGCTGGTCCATAGGTACTGTGGCATGTATTAGAATACTATTAAACTGTACCCAAGATGTTGAGCTCTTGGGGGATTATGGAACTTTGACGAATCAATCGGAAAGTTCGACGTCGTTCGGATATCATGTGATGGGATACATTGCTTGGGAGACTCCAGATACGAGTATATCCGTTGGAGCGCAGTCCATGAAGCCACGAAGAGACGAGTCTGAATCAGTCGACATTAGAGAAAAGCGGAGTAAGAGGTTCGTACGAGATCTTGATGAGATGACGTTCCACTCCGTTGATATCAGAGATGTGATACGCATGCAGAGGCGTTGTATATGGATATATCTTCCAGAACGAGACACGATGAGTATGCAGCCGTTCCGTAACAAGAAACAGATTTAGTAAAGTGTGACAACTTCCGGGCAGTTCGGCATAAACGAGATTGGGAGAGACTTCGACAAAATCTTTCTGGAATACTATACGTGGAGACTTGGACCTGGGATCATTCATATTACGCACACCCAGTAGGCCAGAGTTCGGCATCGTCGACGAGACATGTTATGAGCGATCATGACAATTGGCCAGAGATCTTGAGAGGATGTGCTAGAGCGGGACTATTTCCACCATCTTTGATTTCGGTATTTTGGGCTATTTATTCGCATGATTGAGTTTTGATGACTGAGTTTCATGATATTGTTTTCGTGCACCATTGTTTCACCTACCGAGTATTTATATTTTGTGCAAAATTATTGCACATGAGATATGCTTGATACACCGTTGTGTTGATTTATGATTTGTGCACAATTATTGCGCTTGATATTGTTTTTGTGCCTTGGCTACACATGTTTATGATTTCGTGGATTTCATAAAGTAGGTTTGATTTTGTGCATGTGGCACTCACTCAATTCGGTTTTTGCATTCGGTATAGTTCACATATACTTTCAGTGCATTGATACATATTTTGTGCACCACAGTTGCACTTGACTTCGTTTTGATGTCATTCGAGATATTGATTTTTGGTTTCATGCCTATGTTATGCATGTGATTTGACTTGTGTTTCCAGCATAGTTTACATGCACTTTTAGTATTTTTGATTCGTTGTTGTGCACGCAGATGCACATAGTCGTGAGATAATATACCACGGTATACCTAACTTGGATTTTGATTGAAATGTGTTATATACCGTCGATTTCGATTGTGATACTTGATATTTGTTTTTGTGCACCTTGTGCACTTGATTTGGATTCTTGCGCATGCTTGGGCGCTTGATGCGATTTAGTGCACGCCAGATGCACTAAATCGAGATTCTTCGTGCATATCAGATGCACCTGATATTACTGTCAGGCACACACGTTGCTCTTGACAGGTGTTTTCGTGCACACCCATTGCACTTAGATTTTGTTTTTGTGCATATGTATGGCACAATTATGGACTTCGATTTCCGTGCGCACCATACGCACGTGGCATTCATATATA
Organism: Agapanthus africanus; assembly: GCA_030015575.1. NCBI lineage: Eukaryota > Viridiplantae > Streptophyta > Magnoliopsida > Asparagales > Amaryllidaceae > Agapanthus > Agapanthus africanus. Next base: position 228,181,570 of record JASDDO010000004.1, on the reverse strand, counting down.
CATTTTGGGATCGATTCCTTTGAGAAGCATGTTTTATGATATTTACTATTTGATATAGTAACTAAGCAGGACTAGTCCGAGGACAGTACCTGAATATATTTTTGCATGCATTGATAGTTACCGAAGGGATTTCCTAAAAGGATCTATCGTCTCAATATTTACTTGCGTGTCCGAGATGACACAAGACATTTAATAAAGGAAACCCTTCAAAATTATTTTCAAAACGGCGGGACGTGTATGTTAAACAAAGGATATATATGTATATATATACAGTTATTTTCTTACAATAAACGTCCGCCACTGTGCCGTGATACGCGCATTGCACAACGATTGGAAAAGAGTTTGGCATGCATTCCATTCAGATGTTTAATGATGTTTACATGCATAGTTGATGTATATCATGTTGGTTTTCGTATTGGGCTTTGACATTGGTGCCATCACCATAACTCCGATGATTGCGGGATGCTTGACGGAGTTTGATTTTGGTTTATATATTCGTTTTTCATGCGCATGCTTTGCGCCACGGTGTGTTTTATGCATCTATGATTTCGGGACCCCGACGACTTGATCTTTTACTGAAATGTTTTAGAAATTAGGGAAGTTTAAATTTAAATTCGGGGATCGAATTTCTTTAAGCGGGGAAGACTGTAACATTTAAGAAAAATAAAAAATTATTTTTGTGAATTTTTATAATTAAATAATAAATATTTTGAATATTTTAATTGTGCGGTATAATTAAATACCGATAAATTGAGAAAAATTTGAAAAATAATAGAAATTACTGGAAAGAGAGTGTTTTATGTGATTTATGCAAATTATGATATTTTATAATTAATTATATACAATTTTAATGCTAATCGCGATTAGATATCGCTAATCGTGCATTAAGCCGGATTTGTACACATGACATGCACCATGTCACATTTTAGCACTTGTTACATTTTGTCATGGCTTTTTCCTTTTATTTCATTGTTTTGTTTTAGAAAAAGAAAAGAAAACAAAAGATAAAGAGAAGAGAAAAGAAAAGGAAAAGAATAAAGAAATGAGGGATGGGCATGAGAGAGAGAGAGAGAGGTGAGGGGTCTTTTTGACCAAGTCCCATTTTCCTTCCCCTTCAATCTTCATCATTTCCCCTCCCTTTTCAACCATGGCTTCCCCTCACTCCCCCTCCACTTCAACACCTCAAAACACCCTCAAAACAACACCTAAAGCCCATCTCCATTTCATTAAAAATGTGCACAAGCCCTCTAGCTACACTTTGGACCAAGAAAGAAAGGATTTTGGACACTTGGGGCAACTCAAGAATTTTCTTGAGTTGCCAAATGAGGTAATTCTTATACCATTAGTGTAGTATTTCAATTGCCTTGGATTTTATGCTAGATTAGAAGTGATTAGGTGAAGTTTAGAGAGGTTTGGAAATTCCAAGTTAGGGATTAGGGTTTGAATTGATTCCAAAAGCGTAATTGAGGTTAGTAGTGACCTTAAACCCCCTTTAGTGATATCATATTGGACCCAAAACCCGAGACTTAACCCCAAATACGAACTTTGAAATTCTGCCGATACCGGAAATTGTGTAATTTGTGATGGTTTTTGGATATCTGCTAACACCCGGAGACCTAGAAAATTATTTAGCAAACACAGGGAGATGTGCAGTAGATATAGAGCATACCCTAAAGACTCGAGCCCCTAACCTCCTACCATGGTCGCAAATAATATCATTCTGGCCATAAATTGCGGCCAGATCTGGTTCTTTTGGGTTCTTGTTTGTTTCATGTCTCCATTTCCAGCAAACTAGACCCTTTACATGTGCAAAATTGACTAATTTCACATATGGTAAAATCTGAGACCATTTTCTTGAGTTGCTGCTTTGTTTTGCGATTTCATTTTAACTTGAGTTTTCGTATTTGATATTGTATTCTTTCGTGTGGCATTTGAACGCCAACGACTAGGGTTATTGGTTGTGTTTTGCATGCGAGACTATATGTTTTGACCTATGACCGATACGCGTGCCGATTTGGTTTTCGTGCACGATTTCTATTTACGATGTCATGTGATATACATGTAGGTACCCCACGTGGACTTCGAGACGACGAGGATGAGTGTGACGTCATCGACTCCAGCAAGCGAGAATCAAGGTGAGTAGATATATATCTACGGGGGAAGTCGGGTGGATGGCGTATAGCACCCCCGCAGTTCGTAATGTAGTGTATGATATATATATATATATATATATATATATATATATATATACGTTTATATATTATTGTGAGATTATTGTTGATTCAGATAGGTTATAGTGTTTATGATACAATTTTAGTGTAATTAGAAGTCATTTAATTTAGCTTCTTAGTCGTGAAACCCTAGATTAGATATTTCACCCACACGCGCGCACACACACACACATGCATACATTTTATTTACTTGTGCGTATATGGGGATATGTGTGTGTGTATATATATATACACACACATAGGTATGGGACTATGTATATATATACGTTTACATATACTTGGATGATGAGGATAGTACATGGTATTTGGAGATTAGGCATGATGCCACGAGATCGGTGATGTGATATGGTTCGTATTATGAGACACGACATGATGTTATAGAGGGTCCTTAGGCGATGTGTTTTCATATACATGCACATATATATGTAGATGGTATCAGTATTGTACTAGACATAGATCAGTACCCCCAGATCATGATATATGATGAAAAGGTTACCAGATGAATAATGACATAATGCGATGTTTGACCCATACCCAGATTTGAGATGTCATACGATGGATTTACCGTACGAGCTATATTGATGATAGATCCGCACTCTTGACTCGAGGATGTCATATTATATATAGTGTATCGTTTGTGATACTATTGAGGCGGGATCACCGACTATTATATACATATGTATCGACTCAGACTTAGGTGGTTTTCCTTACCCTTTCGATCAGTCTATTAGTTTAGTCCAGTAGTTAACTTGTAGATGTTAGAGTAGACTCGGGTCATACCTATTTCAAAACTAAAGAATCGTGATTATTTTTAAAGACATGCCAAGGGATTCTACGGATATTTCAAAGGACGTACCTTTTCTTAAAAACACCCTAGACCTATTTTCTAAACACCACGATTCGTGTTATTTCAAACGGCAAAATTGTATGACCCATATATATTAATATAGATTATTTATTGTTGTATTTATTATTCAGCTCCCGCATATTCTTGCTGTTCGCATCGCATTGCATGCTTATATTGTGTTTTCATATGCTATTATTGAAATCATGATGTCAGGACACTAGCACCATTACCGATGATGTGTATGTTCCACGTACACCTGCTTGCCGGCTCACACACATCATCATCGTTAATTGCCCTGCTATGTACACTGTAGAGAATATTAATTCATTGGTTTCACTTGTTAGCTGATAGCTTAGACATTGCATTTATTACTGTGATTGTCATGCATATTTATACGTTCGTTTTCATGCATTATTATTAGGTCCAGTCCGGATTGCCGGAGCCCAATAATTTAGAATTCATTGTTTATTTATACTTGAGATTGGGATTTCGGATTTCAATGGGATTTCTGGATTTGGAGAAACCGCAAGGATTTTATAAACTGATTATCATTTTAAAATGAACTTTGCGGTTTTCTCATGATATGATTTTAGATATGTCCACCATGAGTTTTCTCGGCTCTTGAGCGATATCATACACCTGATTCAAGGAGGAGGAGGAACCGTCTGTGGGTGCATGGTGGACCCGGTGCGGTACCCCGGGGCGAGAAGGTCGCAGATGATGGCGTTGAGCCTGTGACAGGGGAGCACTACTGGCCAGTGATTTTATTGTGACTCGACGGATATCCGGAGGAGACCGATCGGAGTACAGGCCAGTACGGATAATCAGAGCCTGAGGTTTTGAGATTTGATGATATGGGCCAGTTCGGATAGCCGGAGCCCTAGATTTTGAGATTCGAGGATACAGGCCAGTCCAGATTGCTGGAGCCTGAGATATTGATTTATTGGGATTTGGATATATATATATATATATATATATATATATACATATATGTGTGTGTGTGTGTGTGTGTGTGTGTGTGTGTTTTGTATCGATGCTAGTCACTGATTTCCTGTTGATTTCATTGATGATACCTCGATTTATATATACAGAAATCTCACCAATTAAAGAAAACATTTTTCTCATTTATATGTATTCTATTTTCATGCAATCGTACCTCATATTTATGATATGTTGCTACGTGAGGCACTGACACGAGCACTTGGTATTACACTCATGTTTAGATGTTTACCCAGGCCATTATTTTATGCTTCAGGCTTTATCATTTGAGGATATTACTGATCGTATGACCTAGGATTGCGTCATACATATGATTTTTGCTTTGTGATGTTTTCTACTCATGAGTTGGCAACTCACCCCCGTTGTGCCACAGTTTCTTGCAGGTCTTGCCGCACAGGTTTCGTTGTGGCTTTGCTGGCACACTGCTTTCATTCTCGGTGATTGCTTTGGTAGGTGGGTTCACTTGCATCGTGACCACCATTGTACCTTATTTTATTCAGTTGTATCTAGAAACTCCATCAACCAGAATTGTATTATTTATTCGACTTAGAGACGATTTAATATTATTTAGACCTTAGAGTCGCGCTTGTATTATTATGGTTTTCATGTTGATTTTAAGTTTCCTTTTGAGTTTTGATCCTCGCCCTTGGCGTTGTATATATTATTGCTTGCGTGGTTGTGACCGTCAATTGACGAAGAGCTAGCTCCCGCTTGGGGATGCCTTTATATATATTATGCATGTTGTGTTGGAGATAGTGCCCTCAGAGTCAATTATTGGGTCACAGGCACGTGATTGCAATGATTGAGGGAGGACCTATCCAGGGAGGACAGTTTTACTCGAGATGATAGTATGCTATCTGGTTTACCTTTATCATCGTGTACTGCTTTAGGTGACCTGACATGTCGCTATTGCACGTTGATAGAGCCCTAGGATTCTTGCTTGACTACCAGCAGTATGAGGGCGATCATATAAGTGAGAGATGGAGTCTGTAAGCACATCCTTAAAAGGTCCCTAGTCGTAGGAGTTTCGAGACAGGGCATCGATTCTCCAGAGTAGACTAGTGTATACAGTCGAGACCCCGACGAGGGGCGGTGGCCGGTCTCACAAGCCACTGGTGTCAGTTGGATCACCTAAGATGTATACAAGTGCTCATTGGGTTATGAGTACACCGGACAGGACTCGCCGGGAACATGCTAGTTGGTCTTATGCCTGACGTCAGATAGCAGTTCCCTGGTGACATGTGTACAGGTTAGTTCATCGACCTGAGGATCGTCATTTGTCTCGTGTGAGTCCCCACTGTGCTTTGATTACTACCCTACCACGGCTCAAAGGAGTCGTGCAAACAGGTTTTAGTTGGGTACAGTCCCGAGCTACATGGAGGCAGTGAGCGGATCTTCAGGGGTTCGTCTCTCCCGGTATTGGGGGTGAGGTCGCGTTGTGTCTAGGAGAGCCATTACACGAAGTCCTTGGCCAAGGCAGGAGATTTACTGGTAGGTATTCCAGTAGTATCTCAGGGTGTTCTGGGCTACACTCCGACACGACTTGTACCGCTTTTGGGGGTCTGACTTTTACCAACCTCCTAGGCCCGCCATGCTATGCTCATAGACGAACGGACCAGACTGTACGGATATTGTCACTGACAGGCTCAGTAGGGTGTCAGGATGAGTTCGCTCATCGACGTCCCTTTTGGTCAATAGCTGGTGGCCCGTCACGTATTGGCTTATACCTCTGACGTGCTAGTGGTTAAATCCACAGCCATAGTATTGACGAGTCTTTAGAGTCCACCACACTTTCAGTTACTCAGCTTTCGGGCGAAACGCTGTAGAGGCCGTATGGAGATATGGCAGGGTCCGATCAGATACGTGCGGTATTGCACGTATCAGGATCGGACGATTTGTACCAGTGGCCGTATGGTTATATGGCAGGGTTCGATCAGATACGTGCGGTATTGCACGGATCAGGATCGGACGGATATTACTAGCCGGCTTTAGTTTAAGCCGGATCCTAATTTAGTACAGTGTAGATTTTGTCTCATTGCATTTGTATCCGGACGGAATACAGATGCGGGTGTGTATGCACAGTTTCGGGGTTTTCCTGTAATTTATTACGGGACCAGTTTTCTGGAGTTGCTAGTTTGCATTCCGTTCCGGCCGGTTTTCCTTTGTTCTTTCCCGGCCGGACTTTTCCGATGGAGGGGGTTATTTGCAAGTTTGCAAATAACACTTTGTGAAGGGTTTTCTTGCAAATGTTTTAATTATGATAGCATCTTTTTGATACCATTCTCATCACTTGCTTTTTGGTGATTAGAAGTGATTTGTAGTTGATGTTGATTTGTTATGATGATGTTTTTGGATGTGGTCACCACTTGTGCTCCTACCATCACCTCCCTTCATGCTTCATATTCACTCCTCCACCTTATTCTTCTCACTTGATAAAATAAGTTTTTTCATGGTTGAGAGAGAAGAAGATGAGAGATTCATTTTGAGAGTGTTTCATTCTTGATCTCTTTTCATGCTATGAAAAATGCAAGCACCATTTTTCTTATCTTGTTTCCTCCATCATCTTCAAATGGCAACAACCCCAAATGAGACATAGCTTCAACCCTACACATTCTACAGCATATCTTGGACGCGTCGACTCGCCAGCTTCGCGCCCGAGTTGCCTCGGTATTAAGGTGGGAGCCCGTAAAAGATGCAGGCGTTGTGGTGCCCTTCCGGCGAAGAGGCGACAACGAGGAGATGAAGGACGATGCATCCGCGGGAGATCGGAGTGCAGACGAAGACCGAAGGACTCGGATCATTCGGTATATCTCTAACCCATCCTCTTGTTAGCTTAGACTAGTTTAATGGCCCGATCCGGGGTTTAGTGCGCGGTGGTGCCGGTTTGCTAAGTTCGCAAAATTAAAGTTTATCACCGTTTCCGCGTTTGGCCGTCGGATTGACGGCCGGGGCGCCGCCGTGCACTTACCGTGGTATCAGAGCCTCGCCATTAACTTAGTCTAGCTTCGTTTGATGTGTTTTTCAGTTCCGATCGATCAAAATTCCAAAAACCCAATTTTAGTTCACATCTGTTTTCTATTAAGATTTTTTGGTGTCCAAAAATTTTTCAGGTTGCATAAAACTGATGTACAACAAATTCTAAGAATACTGGAAAAGTTCGACACAGTGAGTCGACATCTGGAGCGCGGAACCGCGGCCAAACCCCCCCTTGGGCCGCGGTTCCGCCGCACATTTGTATCCTCACTGTATCATATTTTTCTAGTAGGCTTCTGGGCTTATTTTGGGGGTTTTGGAATATTAAATTTGGGCCAAGAATTTCTGTGAGTGCTGCAGTATTGCTTTGGGGCCCACTTGTTAATTTTTGATCAATCGGAAAATTTTTAAACACATTTTTCATAGTATCTACATTATATCTGCGACCGTGAATGTCACTCGATCGGTAAATCCGGTCTAACTGCTACAGCCCGGTTAGACGGATTTTCGAACGTGATTTTCACGTTGATGTTCTATGTTTATGCTGTGATGTTGCGGATCGGTCGTGGGGGATAGCCTGTTTGCAATGCCAGTACAGTTGTGGTTGTATTATGTACATTTGATATTGCGGGGCGAGCGTCCGACATGTGGACTGCCGTCACTGCCTGTTTGTATTATTCTTTTGGGGCACGACCTGGTTGCGGTCGATGTACCCGTTGTATGTATATTTTACTTTCTGTACTAGGATTACCCCGCGGAGGGGTGCACGGATAGCCGGGTTCTGGAGGGCAACAAGCCCGCATCTCATGGCATTGGGACGGAGGGGGCTTCACTCTAGGATTGGCGGGCTATTCGCCGCACTCGTAGGGGGTACAGGTTTACCCAGGAGGGGTGCCCAAGTTGCCGGATTCCGTGGAGTGCCGGGTGGTCCATTCACGTTGCTGAAGGGGGCTGCCTCGCTTCAGGTTTTGGCGGGTAACTTGCCGCGCCCGTAGGGGTCTAGCATTTCATTGCACAGGCTATCCACACGACCAGGGGAACGTCGGGTTTCAGTAGTAGCTCTGTGAAACCCGGGGATCCCAGATATCTGTATTGTTCTGTGATGCTGTACATTTCTGTGATGTTGCATTTTATCACGCCTTGAGCGAATATAATATATTGGTATATATATTAGTAGATGTTGTATATGTTTTACATCCGCGCTAGTCCAGTCCCCGCTCTGCCGTTAGTTAGCTAACCTAACGGGCGATGACGGGACCCAGTGGCGAATGCGGATGGCATATACGTACGTCAGTATATTTTCGTTCTTTGTGGTGTGATCAATTGATGGGACTGCGTTGATTCGGATCAATGCAAGACAAACAAACCTATTCTGATGTTGTTGGAACACTTTTTCAAAAGCTGTTATTGCAAGGACGTTCACTTTTGTTTTGCATCGTGGTATTCATTTGGAATATCCTGCTCCTCAGTCGACGAGGCAAGGGCCGAGATCCCTTCACCGGGAGTGACCCCTTGGACAGAAGTTTGCGTCAGGGCATTAACTTCACTATAGCCGATTACTTTTGCTTTGCATCGTGGTATTCAGTTGGAATATCCAGCACCCCATTCTACGGGGAAAGAGCTGAGATCCCTTCACCGGGAGTGACCTCTTTAGTAAAGGTTTTCATCACTATATTTTCTAAAAAGCTATCCGGTCCTTCAACGATATCAAGTTCATTACGTTAAAGGTTATCGCCAAAAACCATTCGTAGCCCTCCGTCGTTTCATATGGGTAGTCAATAGTATTCAAGCTGTGTTTGTTGGCCAAAGTCAAGGCACAGTGTTTGGTAGCTGTTGGTTATTCATATGCAGCGTAGATAGATGCGTTGGTTTGGGGCAGTCGTATAGCCTTGTTTGCCAAAGTCAAGGGCTTGTACGGGTGGGCTCAAATTAACCTGGAGAATGACGGGCAGAACTTGACATGTGACTTATGATTTGTTGGCCAATGTCAAGGTCATAAGAGCATGGGGTAAAAATCACATCGGGAGTTTCAAAAGAACTGAAACTTGCCAGATATGCGCATATCTTCCGGAGTGTGATACCGTGAGCGGATTCCGTCACGTTATCATGCGATGAGAGTTGGATCCCGATTCCCACTGATGAGTTGGTTTACTCCTCGGGTGACCCCGACTAATTCTTCTTTCAGGTTTGGAGGAGAATTTGAGGTACAGTGGGAGGTTTCCAGATTAGATAAATTGGTAACCATTCTGATCTAGGTTAGAGTGCACGCTGAGTGATTCTTTTCTCTCTCTCTTGGTACCGACCATTGACCCGACCCTAGACTATGACTCAGTGACTAAGTTGACCGAACCTTCTTAACACTGGCTTTTGGATTGTCAGAGTTGCAGACCTCATTGCCACTCCTACTTTTACCCTTTTCTCCAGGACACCCCGTATTACTACCAACGTCCACTTCCATTGGACAAAACCATCGTATGGTTATATACGAACTCGAAGGACTTCGAGGATGGTTTCTGGTTCTGAAGAAAACGGATAGGATTATTCAGTTGTCTTTTCTTTTCACCTTCTCTCAGGTTACGAGTACTCCTTGGTTTAGGAGTAGTACACCTATTACGCAAATTGGATAGTCTTCTTCCAAACCATAGGCTGGTGCCGAACGGTAGGGAATGAAGAAAACCAGTTAGCCTAAACGGTGTACAGAAGGTATTGAGTTAAGACAAAGAAAGGGATTAGTAAGAGAGCAAAGTAAGTTGCGACTGCTATTCAGGACCAAACCAAGTATTTCTTCGCCAATCCTAAATCACCTTTGTATTTCTCCAGGACACTCCGTATTACTGCGAAGATCCCAGTTTATTGGATAATCCATCGTATGGTTATATACGAACTCGAAAGGAACTTGTTCCAGTTCGGGGATGGATTTTGGTTCAGGAGAAATAGGAATAAGGTTTATTCGGTTGTCTTATATCTTCACCTTCTCTCGCATTGCGAGTGCTCCTAGGACTAGGACAGTACACACATTATGCTTATTGGATAGTCTTCTTCCAAACCGTAGGCTGGTGCCGAACGGTAGGGAAGGAAGAAAACCAATTGGCCTAAAGGGGTGTGCAGAAGGTAATGACTAAAGACATATAAAGGGATTTGGAGAGGTGGCAAAGAATTATACGGTTATAGTTGTGAATCTGGATAATGGTAGAGGCATTGCTAGGAATACCAGTATACCCCATCGAAACATTTCAATGTTTCAGGTTCACTGTGTACAGTTAATAGAAAACTGATTTCCCAATTAGACACTTGCTCCAGGGTATGTATTTACCAGGTATGATTCTCACATCTGTATGGTTTTACAGATGATGAGTGGGAGTAAGCTATTGGGAATTGGGTGATCATCCTCATTATATCGGGATTCGTTGTAATTGGTGATATTTGAGGATGCCACCTGGGTTGTTTGCCGGTTGGCAAATATTTGGTTTTGAATATCCGCTGTTGTGCACCAATTTCAAGTTGATATATCTGTACGTCTATTTTCATAGAGTGAGATATACCTTTTGATATTATGTCGATGACATTTACCTATATCAGTAGATGGTTAGGTAAGGAGCATTAAACAGCGGTGTAATTCTTCTTAACCATAAGTACAGTTTTCAACCTACGACACACAGTGAAAGAGTTGTTAGACTCAGCGGACTCATACAGAGTATTGTATGTTTTCCAGTGTCCATTAGGACAGAGGGGTTGGTCCTCATACTATATTCTGTTTACTTTTGACTTCTCTAGTTCTTAGACATGTGTTTCGTAGAAACACAGGGTCTGAGTTTTGAGGAGTTATAGGTATTTGAATAGAGTAGAGAACCAGGTGTAGCAAGTATCGGGATTCTTCAAAGTAATCGAAGATGTAGATACTTGTGTATGGTATTCAGTTGATAGTAATGATAAAGAGAAATTACTTCTCTTTCAGGTTACTCATAATTGGAAGCATTCCTAAGTTGAGTAACGCTGATCGGCCTCCTTCCATTTAGTTGACATGCACTGGAGATAGCTGCATGATTTGAATCTGGTTCAATTAAATCAGTGCCTCTGGTTCTATTTTGGATATGGAACAGTTCATATCTTAACGTTGTTAAGGTACGGGGAGTTGTCCGGCTTATGATTAAAACCAGACTCTGGATAACTCAAGGCACGTTTCTGTAATGGCTGTTTGTGGGTTGACCCAGGCTATGACGAGGGTTGATTTTCTACCATCTGGCAGATCAATAGAAATATTGTTCTAGACTCGCCACAGATTTATTAAAAATGGATTTTTTCAAAAACAGTAGTGGGAGTATGGTAGAACTGGAAGTGATTCCAGAACCGCAAACGATTACTGAAGATTTGATAAGGAACCTAAAGATTCAATCTGATTTGACATTCCATTGGCCACTCCGCAGATAAGGTGGGTAACTTCAGGCGCCCGAGAGGTACTCCGGTAGCCTCGAGGACGGTGACAGGGAAGTTCTTGTTTACCCACACTTGCCATTGTTGTTGTTCCAGGCTGCGAGACCCGGCAGGAGGATGAGTATAGCGTCGTTCTAAACTAGTTTTAGAAGTGCACGTCTATATGACTCTGGCAGAGTGTTGTCGTAGTCAGTGGGAGCAGCGGAAGCATTGGTGGACATCAGGCTTATGTCTATTTATAGACTAAAGCAGATATAGCGGAGATAGATCATCCATTTCTGATGTGACAGTCATGGGTTTGACGTCATCAGAATAGGGGATGGATCTGTTGAGAAGGTAGTAGGGTGTGATATCCTGGTATTTGGATGACATACACAGAGTAGGAAAAGAAATTCCTATACTACGATCGGTTATATTTTACTCGTCACACAGTATTTTCTCCATATGGGATTTGGACATTATATCAGACATACTGGTTACTGGATCTATGTTTTTAGATCTAGATTTGGGTGGTTTCCCAATCTGGGTACCTTGACAGCATTCTAAGAGTATTTAGAATGGACAACTCCTAGCACGGTAGTGTACCTGCAGGTGATGTAGTCACCCTCTCTAAAGGTGTCTTATAGACTAAAGTAGAGAGGGATGTGCATGATGGGCAGATCACTTGCTTAGGCAATTGAGTCAATCATGAGATGTCAAGTACCATACCAGATGTTGTTCTTGCACTAGATGAAATAAGTTGACATTGATCCAATCCTGGAGAAACAGTCGGAAGCAGTTTTAGAACATAAGTGGCTGTTCTAGGGATATGATAACGAAAGCCCCATTCGGGAAACAGTTATCATTCCAAACTTCCAAGGTGACCTGGACGACAAGGAGGTTGTCAGAGTTATAGTTTTTCCCTCTGACGAGGGGCAGTATTAGTTGCGCCACGGCAGCGCCCCGGCCGTCTATCCGAGGCCAAAATGCGGAATCAAAAATTTTCCTTACTTGGAAACTGGCGCTACCGCGGACAATGAAAACCCGGATCGTTAACCATTAACCTATACTAGCTAACTAGAGATGGGGTGAGAGATATACCAAGCGATCCGTGTCCTTCGGTCTTCGTTCCACTCCGATCTCCCGCGGAATCTCCGTCACCTCCTAGCTCGTCGGAAAGGGCACCACGTAGCCGGAATCTTTTACCGGCTCCCGCCTCTTGATCGAGGCAACTCGGGCGCGAAATTGGCTAGCCGACTCGTCCAAGGCTTGCTATAGAATAGTGTAGAAGCTTGTCTCTTTAGGGTTCTTGAAGTTGCCATGGATGGAGGTGGTGATGAGAGAAAGAAGTATGGAGGAATATGATGCTCTCAACTTAGCAAAGGGAAAAATGAGATGAACAAAGTTTTTCCTCTTGCAAAATGATCTCACCCTCTCTCCTCTCCTATGTGGCTGGCCCCTCTCCAAGAATGAAGAAGATTGGAGAGAGAAAAAAATGCAAGAAAGAATATATCAATAATATAGAAAATGGTCACCACCATTTCCTTTCACACACCATCAAATGAAAAGCCATCAAATGGACAAGAATGGAATATAATCATGAAGCAAGTCTCATCATAATGCAACATATGCAAGAAAGCCCTCCACTAGATGTTAATTGCAAACTTGCAATTAACACCCTCCATCAAGAAAGTCCGACCGAGAAGCAATGAAGGAAAACCGGCCGGAACGGAATGCAAACTGGCAACTTCAGAAAAAACTGATCCCGTAATAAAATACGGGAAAACCCCACTACTGCAAATACATGCCCGCATTTGTATTCCCACTGAACACAAATGCAAAGAGACAAAACTACACTATCAAATACTAGGATCCGGCTTAAGCCAAAGCCGGCTAGTAAAAAACCGTCCGATCATGATCCGTGCAATACCGCACGTATCTGATCGAACCCTGCCATATCGCCATACGGCCTCTACAGCGTTTCGCCCGAAAGCTTGAGTAACTGAAAGTGTGGTGGACTCTAAAGACTCGTCAATACTATGGCTGTGGATTTAACCACTAGCACGTCAGAGGTATAAGCCAATACGTGACGGGCCACCAGCTATTGACCAAAAGGGACGTCGATGAGGAAGCTCACCCCGACACCCAACTGAGCCTGTCAGTGACAATATCCGTACAGTCCGGTCCGTTCGTCTATGAGTATCGCATGGCGGGCCTAGGGGGTTGGTAAAAGTCAGACCCCCAAAAGCGGTACAAGTCGTGTCGGAGCGTAGCCCAGAACACCCTGAGATACTACTGGAATACCTACCAGTAAATCTCCTGCCTCGGCCGAGGGCTTTGTGTAATGGCTCTCCTAGACACAGCGCGACCTCACCCCCAATACCGGGAGAGACGAACCCCTGCAGATCCGCTCACTGCATCCATGTGGCTCGGGACTGTACCCAACTAAAACCTGTTTGCACGACTCCTTTGAGCCGTGGTAGGGTAGTAATCAAAGCACAGTGGGAACTCACACGAGACAAATGACGATCTCAGGTCGATGAACTAACCTGTACACATGTCACCAGGGAACTGCTATCTGACATCTGGTATATGACCAACTAGCAGGTTCCCGGCGAGTCCTGTCCGGTGTACTCATAACCCAATGAGCACCTGTATACATCTTAGGTGAACCAACTGACACCAGTGGCTTGTGAGACCGGCCACCGCCCCTCGTCGGGGTCTCGACTGTATACACTAGTCTACTAATGGAGTATCGATGCCCTGTCTCGAAACTCCTACGACTAGGGACCTTTTAAGGATGTGCTTATAGACTACCAGCACTCACGTATATGATCGCCATCATACTGCCGGCAGTCAAGCAAGAATCTTAGGGGCTCTATCAACGTGTAATAGCGATATGTCAGGTCACCTAAAGCAGTACACGATGATAAAGATAAACCAGATAGCATACTATCATCTCGAGTAAGACTGTCCTACCGGGATAGGTCCTCCCTCAATCATTGCAATCACGTGCCTGTGATCCAATAATTGACTGAGGGCACTATCTCCAACAATCTACCACTTGCACTCAAGGCTAATTATTGCGATGCCGCATACTCACAGCCCCTGTGATACCGAACACCCAACTCCTCTACTAGTCAGTCTCACAAAACCCGTTTGCGAAACTATTGCGTTCAAGGAATAGCCTCAGTGAGTAGATCCGCAGAGAAGTTTCTTTCTGTGTCTCTCTATATCTTAAGTTCGCGGAGAAAGCCATCTCCCGAAATGAGCAATACCTGTCTTAGAATGTCTGGATGTCTGATGGGACCTAGCTCATAAATGAACTCCAAATCCAAACTTCTTAGACTGTATCGTCAACTAAACTTAATCAGAATCCTGCGCCATGCCGCCCTCAGTATTGCCTTGGACCACCTGTCCAAAATACTGCCCCTAGTCAGAGGGAAAACTACAACTCTGACAGCCACTCTGCCATCCATGTCACCTTGGAAGCCTGGAATGATAACCGTCTCTTAAAAGAGGCTGCTGTTATCATATCCCTAGAACATCCACTTATGTTCTAAAACTGCTTCCGACTGTTTCTCCAGGATTGGATCAATGTCAACTTATTGCATCTAGTGCAAGAACAACATCTGGTGTGGTACTTGACATCTCATGATTGACTCAATTGCCTAAGCAAGTGATCTGCCAATCATGAGTATCCCTCTCCCCTTTAGTCTATAAGACACCTTTAGAGAGGGTGACTCCATCAACAGCAGGTACACTACCATGCCAGGAGTCGTCCATTCTAAATACTCTTAGAATGCTGTCTAAGTACCCAGATTGGGAAACCACCCAAATCTAGATCTAAAACCATAGATCTAGTAACCAGTATGTCCGACATAATGTCCAAATCCCATACGGAGAAAACACTGTGTGACGACCAAAGTATAACCGATCGTAGTATAGAAGTATCTTTTCCTACTCTGTGTATGTCATCCAAATACCAGGATATCACACCCTACTACCTTCTCAACCGATCCATCCCCTATTCTGATGACGTCAAACCTATGACTGTCACATCAGAAATAGATGATCTATCTCCGCTACATCTGCTTTACTCTATAAATAGACATAAGCCTGATGTCCACCAATGCTTCCGCTGCTCCCACTGACTACGACAACCCTCTGCCAGAGTCATATAGACGCGCACTTCTAAAACTAGTTTAGAACGACGCTATACTCATCCCCTTGCCGGGTCTCGCAGCCTGGAACAACAACAATGGCAAGTGTGGGTAAACAAGAACTTCCCTGTCACCGTCCTTGGGGCTACCGGAGTACCTCTCGGGTGCCTGAAGTTACCCACCTTATCTGCGGAGTGGCCAATGGAATGTCAAAACAGATTGAATCTTTAGGTTCCTTATCAAATCTTCAGTAATCGTTTGCGGTTCTGGAATCACTTCCAGTTCTACCATACTTCCACTACTGTTTTTGAAAAAATCCATTTTTAATAAAACTGTGGCGAGTCTAGAACAATATTTCTATTGATCTGCCAGATGGTAGAAAGTCAACCCTCTTCATAGCCTGGGTCAACCCACAAACAAGCATTACAGAAACGTGCCTTGAGTTGTTCAGTGTCTGGTTTTAAGCATAAGCCGGACAACTCCCCGTACCTTAACAATGTCAAGATATGAACTGTTCTATATCCAATATAGAAACAGAGGCACTGATTTAATTGAACCAGATTCAAATCATGCAGCTGTCTCCAGTGCATGTTAACTAAATGGAAGGAGGCCGATCAGCGTTACTCAACTTAGGAATGCTTCCAATTATGAGTAACCTGAAAGAGAAGCAATTTCTCTTTATCATTACTATCAACTGAATACCCTACACAAGTATCTACATCTTCGATCACTTTGAAGAATCCCGATACTTGCTACACCTGGTTCTCTACTCTATTCAAATACCTATAACTCCTCAAAACTTAGACCCTGTGTTTCCACGAAACACATGTCTAAGAACTAGAGAAGTTAAAAGTAAACAAAATATAGTATGAGGACCAACCCCTCTGTCCTAATGGACACTGGACAACATGCAATACTCTGTATAAGTCCGCTGAGTCTAACAACTCTTTAACTGTGTGTCGTAGGTTGAAAACTGTACTTATGGTTAAGAAGAATTACACCGCTGTTTAATGCTCCTTACCTAACCATCCACTAATATAGGTAAATGTCATCGACATAACTTCAAAAGGTATATCTCACTCTATAAAAATAGACGTACAGATATATCAATTTGAAATTGGTGCACAACAGCGGATATTCAAAACCAAATAATTGCCGTCCGGCAAACAACGCAGATGATCTCCTCAAATATCACCGATTACAACGAATCCCGATATAATGAGGATGATCACCCAATTCCCAATAACTTACTCCCACTCATCATCTGTAAAACCATACAGATGTGAGAATCATACCTGGTAAATACATACCCTGGAGTAAGTGTCTAATCGGGAAATCAGTTTTCCATTAACAGTACACAGTGAAACTGAAACATCGAAATGTTTCGTTGGGGAATCCTGGTATTCCTAGTAATGCCTCTTCCATTATCCAGATTCACAACTGTAACCGTATAATTCTTTGCCACTTCTCCAAATCCCTTTCTATGTCTTTAGTCATTACCCTCTGTACACCCCTTTAGGCCAAATGGTTTTCTTCCTTCCCTACCGTTCGGCACCAGCCTATGGTTTGGAAGAAGACTATCCAAAAAGCATAAAGGGTGTACTGTCCCAATCCTAGGAACACTCGCAATGCGAGAGAAGGTGAAGATAAAAGACACCTGAATGTACTTTATTCCTATTTCTCCTGGACCAGAATCCATCCCCGAACTGGAACAAGTTCCTTTCGAGTTCGTATATAACTATACGATGGAGTATCCAATAAACTGTGGATCTTCGTAGTGACACGGAGTGTCCTGGAGAAATACAAAGGTGATTTAGGATTGGCGAAGAAATACTTGGTTTGGTCGTGAATATCAGTCGCATTTTACTTTGCCCTCCTACTAATCCCTTGCTTTGTCTTAACTTAATACCTTCTGTACACCATCGTTATGCTAATTGGTTTTCTTCATTCCCTACCGGTCGGCACCAGCCTAAGGTTTGGAAGAAGACTGTCCAATTTGCGTAATAGGTGTACTATCTCCTAAACCAAGGAGTACTCGCAATGAGAGAAGGTGAAAAGAAAAGACAACTGAATAATCCTATTCGTTTTCTCCAGAACCAGAAACCATCCTCGAAGTCCTTCGAGTTCGTATATAACCATACGATGGTTTTGTCCAATGGAAGTGGACGTTCGCAGTAATGCGGGGTGTCCTGGAGAAAAGGGTAAAAGTAGGAGTGGCAATGAGGTCTGCAACTCTGACAATCCAAAAGCCAGTGTTAAGAAAGTTCGGTCAACTTGGTCACTGAGTCATAGTCTTAGGGTCGGGTCAATGGTCGCTGCCAAGAGAGAGAGAAAAGAAACACTCAGCGTGCACTCTAACCTAGATCAGAATGGTTATCACTTTATCTAATCTTGAAACCTCCCACTGTACCTCAAATTCTCCTCCAAACCTGAAAGAAGAATTAGTCGGGGTCACCCGAGGAGTAAACTAACTCATCAGTGGGAATCGGGATCCAACTATCATCGCATGATAACTTGACGGAATCCACTCAAGTCACCATACTCCAGAAGGTATGCGCATGCCTGGCAAGTTTCAGTTCTTTTGAAACTCCCGATGTGATTTTTACCCCAAGCGGTTTATGACCTTGACTAGGTCAACAAACCATAAACCGCCAGTCAAGTTCAACCCGTCATTATTCTGGATTGCATTAAACCCACCCGTACGTGCCCTTGACTAGGTCAACAAGGCCGCACGACTGTCTCAACCAATCCCACTTATGCAACAAACAAGTACCACTTAGCTACCGAACACTACGTCTTGACTAGGTCAACAAACGCAGCACGAATACCAAATAATACCTGTAGGAAATGACGGAGGGCTACGGCTGGTTTTTGGCGAAAAACCTTTAACGTAATGAACTTGATATCGTTGAAGGAACTGCACAACCTTTTATAAAATATAGTGACGAAAACCTTTACCAAAGAGGTCACTCCCGGTGAAGGGATCTCGGCTCTTTCCCCGTAGAATGAGGTGCAGGATATTCCAAATGAATACCACGATGCAAAGCAAAAGTAATCGGCTATAGTGAAGTTAATGCCCTGACGCAAACTTTTTGTCCAAGGGGTCACTCCCGGTGAAGGGATCTCGGCCCTTGCCTCGTCGACTGAGGAGCAGGATATTCCAAATGAATACCACGATGCAAAACAAAAGTGAACGTCCTTGCAATAACAGCTTTTTGAAAAATGTTCCAACAACATCAGAATAGGTTTGTTTATAACTTGCGTTGATCCGAATCAACGCAGTCCCATCAATTGATCACACCACAAAGAACGAAAAAATATATTGATATACGTATATGCCATCCGCATTCGCCACTGGGTCCCGTCATCACCCGTTAGGTTAGCTAACTAACGACAGAGCGGGGACTGGACTAGCGCGGATGTAAAACATATACAACATCTACTAATATATATACCAATATATAATTTTCGCTCAGGGCGTGATAAAATGCAACATCACAGAACAATACAGATATCTGGAAGCCCCGGGTTTCACAGAGCCGCTGACGTTCCCCTTGTCGTGGGGGATAGCCTGGATGCAATGCTAGTACAGTGTTGTTGTATTATGTACATTTGATATTGCGGGGCGAGCGTCCGACATGTGGACTGCCGTCACTGCCTGTTTGTATTATTCTTTTGGGGCACGACCTGGTTGCGGTCGATGTACCCGTTGGATGTATATTTTACTTTCTGTACTAGGATTACCCCGCGGAGGGGTGCACGGATAGCCGGGTTCTAGAGGGCAACGGCCCGCATCTCATGGCATTGAGACGGAGGGGGCTTCACTCTAGGATTGGCGGGCTATTCGCCGCACTCGTAGGGGGTACAGGTTGACCCAGGAGGGGTGCCCAAGTTACCGGATTCCATGAAGTGCTGGGTGGTCCATTCACGGTGCTGGAGGGGGCTGCCTCGCTTCAGGTTTTGGCGGGTGACTTGCCGCGCCCGTGGCCGCGCTTCCGCCGTCGGAAAGTTGCGCCACGGCAGCGCCACGGCCGTCTATCCGAGGCCAAAATGCGGAATCAAAAATTTTCCTTACTTGGAAACTGGCGCTACCGCGGACAATGAAAACCCGGATCGTTAACCATTAACCTATACTAGCTAACTAGAGATGGGGTGAGAGATATACCAAGCGATCCGTGTCCTTCGGTCTTCGTCTCCACTCCGATCTCCCGCGGAATCTCCGTCACCTCCTCGCTCGTCGGAAAGGGCACCACGTAGCCGGAATCTTTTACGGGCTCCCGCCTCTTGACCGAGGCAACTCGGGCGCGAAGTTGGCTAGCCGACGCGTCCAAGGCTTGCTATAGAATAGTGTAGAAGCTTGTCTCTTTAGGGTTCTTGAAGTTGCCATGGATGGAGGTGGTGATGAGAGAAAGAAGTATGGAGGAATATGATGCTCTCAACTTAGCAAAGGGAAAAATGAGATGAACAAAGTTTTTCCTCTTGCAAAATGATCTCACCCTCTCTCCTCTCCTATGTGGCCGGCCCCTCTCCAAGATTGAAGAAGATTGGAGAGAGAAAAAAATGCAAGAAAGAATATATCAATAATATAGAAAATGGTCACCACCATTTCCTTTCACACACCATCAAATGAAAAGCCATCATATGGACAAGAATGGAATATCATCATGAAGCAAGTCTCATCATAATGCAACATATGCAAGAAAGCCCTCCACTAGATGTTAATTGCAAACTTTCAATTAACAACCTCCATCAAGAAAGTCCGACCGAGAAGGAATGAAGGAAAACCGGCCGGAACGGAATGCAAACTGGCAACTTCAGAAAAAACTGATCCCGTAATAAAATATGGGAAAACCCCACTACTGCAAATACATGCCCGCATTTGTATTCCCACTGAACACAAATGCAAAGAGACAAAACTACACTATCAAATACTAGGATCCGGCTTAAGCCAAAGCCGGCTAGTAAAAAACCGTCCGATCATGATCCGTGCAATACCGCACGTATCTGATCGAACCCTGCCATATCTCCATAAGGCCTCTACAGCGTTTCGCCCGAAAGCTTGAGTAACTGAAAGTGTGGTGGACTCTAAAGACTCGTCAATACTATGGCTGTGGATTTAACCACTAGCACGTCAGAGGTATAAGCCAATACGTGACGGGCCACCAGCTATTGACCAAAAGGGACGTCGATGAGGAAGCTCACCCCGACACCCAACTGAGCCTGTCAGTGACAATATCCGTACAGTCCGGTCCGTTCGTCTATGAGTATCGCATGGCGGGCCTAGGAGGTTGGTAAAAGTCAGACCCCCAAAAGCGGTACAAGTCGTGTCGGAGCGTAGCCCAGAACACCCTGAGATACTACTGGAATACCTACCAGTAAATCTCCTGCCTCGGCGGAGGGCTTTGTGTAATGGCTCTCCTAGACACAGCGCGACCTCACCCCCAATACCGGGAGAGACGAACCCCTGCAGATCCGCTCACTGCCTCCATGTGGCTCGGGACTGTACCCAACTAAAACCTGTTTGCACGACTCCTTTGAGCCGTAGTAGTGTAGTAATCAAAGCACAGTGGGAACTCACACGAGACAAATGACGATCTCAGGTCGATGAACTAACCTGTACACATGTCACCAGGGAACTGCTATCTGACATATGGTATATGACCAACTAGCAGGTTCCCGGCGAGTCCTGTCCGGTGTACTCATAACCCAATGAGCACCTGTATACATCTTAGGTGAACCAACTGACACCAGTGGCTTGTGAGACCGGCCACCGCCCCTCGTCGGGGTCTCGACTGTATACACTAGTCTACTAATGGAGTATCGATGCCCTGTCTCGAAACTCCTACGACTAGGGACCTTTTAAGGATGTGCTTATAGACTACCAGCACTCACGTATATGATCGCCATCATACTGCCGGCAGTCAAGCAAGAATCCTAGGGGCTCTATCAACGTGTAATAGCGACATGTCAGGTCACCTAAAGCAGTACACGATGATAAAGATAAACCAGATAGCATACTATCATCTCGAGTAAGACTGTCCTACCGGGATAGGTCCTCCCTCAATCATTGCAATCACGTGCCTGTGATCCAATAATTGACTCTGAGGGCACTATCTCCAACAGTATTTTTGACAGGTGGTCCAAGGCAATACTGAGGGTGGCATGGCGTAGGATACTGATTAAGTTCAGTTGACGATACAGTCTAAGAAGTTTGGATTTGGAGTTCATTTATGAGCTCGGTCCCTTCAGACATCCAGACATTCTAAGACAGGTATTGCTCATTTCGGGAGATGGCTTTCTCCGCGAACTTGAGATATAGAGAGACATAGAAAGAATCATCTAGGCGGATCCACTCACTGAGGCTATTCCTCGAACGCAAGAGTTTCGCAAACAGGCTTTATGAGACTGACTAGTAGAGGAGTTGGATGTTCGGTATCACACGGGCTGTGAGTATGCGACATCGCAATAATTAGCCTTGAATGCTAGTGGGAGATTGTTGGAGATAGTGCCCTCAGAGTCAATTATTGGGTCACAGGCACGTGATTGCAATGATTGAGGGAGGACCTATCCCGGGAGGACAGTCTTACTCGAGATGATAGTATGCTAGCTGGTTTACCTTTATCATCGTGTACTGCTTTAGGTGACCTGACATGTCGCTATTGCACGTTGATAGAGCCCCTAGGATTCTTGCTTGACTATCAGCAGTATGAGGGCGATCATATAAGTGAGAGCTGGAGTCTGTAAGCACATCCTTAAAAGGTCCCTAGTCGTTGGAGTTTCGAGACAGGGCATCGATTCTCCAGAGTAGACTAGTGTATACAGTCGAGACCCCGACGAGGGGCGATGGCCGGTCTCACAAGCCACTGGTGTCAGTTAGATCACCTAAGATGTATACAGGTGCTCATTGGGTTATGAGTACACCGGACAGGACTCGCCGGGAACATGCTAGTTGGTCTTATACCTGACGTCAGATAGCAGTTCCCTGGTGACATGTGTACAGGTTAGTTCATCGACCTGAGGATCGTCATTTGTCTCGTGTGAGTTCCCACTGTGCTTTGATTACTACCCTACCACGGCTCAAAGGAGTCGTGCAAACAGGTTTTAGTTGGGTACAGTCCCGAGCCACATGGAGGCAGTGAGCGGATCTTCAGGGGTTCGTCTCTCCCGGTATTGGGGGTGAGGTCGCGCTGTGTCTAGGAGAGCCATTACACGAAGTCCTTGGCCAAGGCAGGAGATTTACTGGTAGGTATTCCTGTACTATCTCAGGGTGTTCTGGGCTACACTCCGACACGACTTGTACCGCTTTTGGGGGTCTGACTTTTACCAACCCCCTAGGCCCGCCATGCGATGCTCATAGACGAACGGACCAGACTGTACGGATATTGTCACTGACAGGCTCAGTAGGGTGTCAGGATGAGTTCGCTCATCGACGTCCCTTTTGGTCAATAGCTGGTGGCCCGTCACGTATTGGCTTATACCTCTGACGTGCTAGTGGTTAAATCCACAGCCATAGTATTGACGAGTCTTTAGAGTCCACCACACTTTCAGTTACTCAGCTTTCGGGCGAAACGCTGTAGAGGCCGTATGGAGATATGGCAGGGTCCGATCAGATACGTGCGGTATTGCACGGATCAGGATCGGACGATTTGTACTAGTGGCAGTATGGTTATATGGCAGGGTTCGATCAGATACGTGCGGTATTGCACGGATCAGGATCGGACGGATATTACTAGCCGGCTTTAGTTTAAGCCGGATCCTAGTTTAGTACAGTGTAGATTTTGTCTCATTGCATTTGTATCCGGACGGAATACAGATGCAGGTGTGTATGCACAGTATCGAGGTTTTCCTGTAATTTATTACGGGACCGGTTTTCTGGAGTTGTCAGTTTGCATTCCGTTCCGGCCGGTTTTCCTTTGTTCTTTCCCGGCCGGACTTTTCCGATGGAGGGGGTTATTTGCAAGTTTGCAAATAACACTTTGTGGAGGGTTTTCTTGCAAATGTTTTAATTATGATAGCATCTTTTTGATACCATTCTCATCACTTGCTTTTTGGTGATTAGAAGTGATTTGTAGTTGATGTTGATTTGTTATGATGATGTTTTTGGATGTGGTCACCACTTGTGCTCCTACCATCACCTCATTTTCACTCCTCCACCTTATTCTTCTCACTTGATAAAATAAGTTTTTTCATGGTTGAGAGAGAAGAAGATGAGAGATTCATTTTGAGAGTGTTTCATTCTTGATCTCTTTTCATGCTAAGAAAAATGCAAGCACCATTTTTCTTATCTTGTTTCCTCCATCATCTTCAAATGGCAACAAACCCCAAATGAGACATAGCTTCAACCCTACACATTCTACAGCATATCTTGGACGCGTCGACTCGCCAGCTTCGCGCCCGAGTTGCCTCGGTATTGAGGTGGGAGCCCGTAAAAGATGCAGGCGTTGTGGTGCCCTTCCGGCGAAGAGGCGACAACGAGGAGATGAAGGACGATGCATCCGCGGGAGATCGGAGTGGAGACGAAGACCGAAGGACTCGGATCATTCGGTATATCTCTAACCCATCCTCTTGTTAGCTTAGACTAGTTTAATGGCCCGATCCGGGGTTTAGTGCGCGGTGGTGCCGGTTTGCTAAGTTCGCAAAATTAAAGTTTATCACCGTTTCCGCGTTTGGCCGTCGGATTGACGGCCGGGGCGCCGCCGTGCACTTACATGTTGTACCCATTTGGGACCAGTATTTACAAAGGAAACTCTGCCGAAATTTTCAGAAAAGACTTGATGCTTTAAAAATGCATATTCGGCTGATTTTAATAAAAACACCTTCTTTAAAATGGTTTAGATTTCTGGGATTTTGGCTTACTTGAATTAGATGGGGTCCTATAGACTTCATATGATTCAAGTGCCATTCACGTGCTATTTTGGGTCGTGAAAATACTAAAGTATTGGACCAATAATGGAAGGAACCAGCTGAAGTTCTGTTAAGAACTTCCTCATCCAGACTGCCTCTTTTGTGGCGTCTCATGTAGTGAACTATTCCGTTTCCATCGTCGAGTCTGCAACGGTGTCCTGCTTGGAGAACTTCCAATAGACCTCCCCTCCACTGAGGGTAAATACATAACCCGACATGGACTTGGAGTCATCATTATCACTCTGAAAGGTGGAGTCAGCAAAGGCCTCTATCTGGAGGTCTTTTCCGCCATACACAAAGAACATCTCCTTAGCCCTTCTCATGTACTTAAGAATGTTCTTTACTGCTATCCAGTGCTTCTCCCCTGGGTTTGACTGATGCCGGCTTACCACGCTAGCGCGTAAGCAACATTTGGTCTGATAGACAACATTGGAGATATTATAGAGCCTACCGTAGAACCGTAGGGTATAGATGGGATTCGAGCCCTTTCCAAATCAGTCTTGGGAGACATCTCTTTGGAGAGGGTGATACCGTGACAAGCCGGTAGACTACCGTGCTTTGAATCGACCATACTAAATATTTTCAGTATGGTGTTGATGTACCTTGACTGTGAAAGTCCTACCATTCTCTTTTATCTATGACGATAGATATAGATGTGTAGTTGGCATCACCCAGGTCAATCATGGAGAACCTTAGTGACAAGAATCCTTTGACTGATTATAGTATAAGAATGTCATTTCCTATCAAGAGAATGTCATCCACGTACTATACGGGGAATCCTACAGTTCTCGCTACAATCTTATTATAAATGCATGATTCATCTGGATTTTTCATAAAGTCGAATTCTTTGACCATCTCATCAAAACAGATGTTCCAACTCCGTGATGCCTGCTTTAGTCCATAAATGGAATTAAGCAACTTGCACACATTCCCGCTGCTCCCACTCTGATTGAAACCCTCTGGCTGATCCATATAGACGTACTCTTTAAAATAACTATTTAGAAAAGCCGTCTTTACATCCATCTGCCGGATCTTACAATCTTGGAAGGCAGCAATGGCAAGATGGATCCGAATGGATTTGAGCATAGCCACAAGAGAAAAGGTTTCAACATAGTCCAAGCGAGGTCTTTGATGAAAACCTTTTGCAACTAGGCTATCCTTATACGTTTCAACCTGTCCATCTACACCATCTTCTTTCTGAAGATCCATTTGCAACCTACGGGTTTTACCCCTTCTGGAGCAATGTTCAAAGTACATATTTTGTTGGTGTACATGGACTCCATCTCGGTCCTTATTGCATTCAGCCATTTTACCTACTCACCGCTCAAAATTGTAACATTTTGGAAAATTATAAATATTTTTAAATATGGGGATAATGAGTTTACAAAAGCGATATCACATACAAATTTTGATATCGGATATATATCCGTAAAAATGTAATTATTTTGGTAACTGTGAAGAAAAGTGTGTGATATCATAAAAATGATATTTTTAATTATTTAAACATGACATTGTATTTTACATTAAGATAATGATATATAAGTGTTAGAATAAGTATTTCATTCTTTTTATAAATGAATTTAGATTTTTACATGAAGGGTTTTAATTAAAGAAAAAGGGTTTTCTTTTGTTTCTTTTATTTAAAATGAGGATGCGTTTATGTTAGCTAGGCTTAACCCTCACCTTAAACACACCCTCACCTATGCTGAACTCCCTCTACCTCCTTCTTCTCACTTTACACCTCCTCCTTCTCAATTGACACCTCCACCTTCCAACCATCCACCTCATGCTCTCTCTACACAACACAACACATAGGAATTCCTTTAGCTTTCTCAACTGGACAAACTTAATTCTTCAAGCTCCTAATACAACTAAATTCCTAAGTATTCATCATATCAAAGAAAGAAGCCATGTCCCTTCATCAAATTGTTCACCACCTCAATCTTGGTTCACTACAACACCTAGGAGCTTCCATCATACAATCCTTGAGTTGGAATTTCTTTGTTCTCATTCCATATAGGTAAATATAATCTTGCTTTTAAATTTTGAAGTGATAGTGAGTTTTACTTGCTGGCTGAATATCAGTGACATGTTAGGGTTTTGAATTTTTTTGATGACTTTCTATTGATAATTTCCATAACAATTAGCCAAAATGTTTTGAATTTTCATTTTCAGTGGCTGTTTTTCACTCAAGTTATAACAATTTTCTTAATTTTTCTGTTAACAATTTGGAGAATCTGAAAATTGTATGTTGTATATAATTTTTGTAGATATCTATAAAATTTTCATTTTTCTTATTCTATTTACAAAATTTAGAGATATCAAATTTTTAGTGAAGATTGTTTTCTGGTTTCTGCAGATTATCCAGAAACATGTTTTTATTTTGCATTTTATTCATTGTTCTATACATAAAAATTGGAAAAAATATTTTGGGG
The DNA here is from genome assembly GCA_030015575.1 of Agapanthus africanus. Lineage (NCBI taxonomy): Eukaryota > Viridiplantae > Streptophyta > Magnoliopsida > Asparagales > Amaryllidaceae > Agapanthus > Agapanthus africanus. The sequence continues at coordinate 228,154,608 of JASDDO010000004.1, read as the reverse complement.
TATCAAAGTTAACTCCTTTAAAAATGTGTATAATTTTAGTTTCACTCAAAACGTTGTGTTTACGATTTCTGATGATTTTTCGAAGCGATCACAAAAAACTGTCGTTTTTTGAGCTAACATTTTCAAACAATATGCATCCAAGCATTGTATTTTTCTCGCTACATTTTGCCAGTAGGATAATGCTATTGACATGCGTGTTCTTACATTTGAAGGAGTATTAGCGGAGACACTGAAGGCATCGAGACGAGGAAAAGCGATCGTGGATTCGAGGAGCTCGACAAGTTGGTGAGTAGATTTACATCTATGGGGGATGTCGGGTGGATAACGTATATCACTCCCACAACCATTTAACTAGGATAGTTATACTATCTAGTTAGTTATTAGTGTTAATTCAAATTAATGATATTGAAGTTATTTTGCATATAGGTTTATTCATGGTTTGGTGGATTTGTACGAAAGATCATGCCGTACTTGAGATAATTTGGATATTTTGATAATGTGGATATTGTAGGAGGAATCATACCGTACTTGTGATGACGAGATTAGCATGCCGAATACGGCCAAGTTTTCTTTAGACTCGTGGAGTCGTGTTTTATTTCTCTTTAGAACGTAATACTTGAGTGAGCTATACTCTTTTAAAAACTAATGAATCGTTTCCCTTTTTAAATGATAAATGACAAGGATGCGATGCCAATTTCCAAAACGAATATCTATTTTTAACCTAAGGCGGATTCCTTATTTCAAAACCAACGTATCGTTCTATTTCCAAAGATAATGTATAGCTCATAGCAAGTAGTTACATTAATAGTTACGTTTAGATTTACTTTACATGTTCGCGATACATTTCTCGATGATATACATTTCCTTTATACGAATACGATGATAGAACACTGCACAACTACCAATGAGTACTATGTTCCATAAGCACATATGCACATGTTACACTACACCGCATTGGTACAGCCATGTCACTGTAGGACCGCTATACTACCTAACGCGTATGTAGATAACGATACGAGAATGCTTTATACACTTATAAAACACTTGCACAAATACTAATGATTACCATGCTGCACAAGCACAGACTCGTATGCTACACTACACAACATTAGCATTGCCATGGCACAGTAGAATTGTTACGTTTATTGCTTGTATGCCTTTATTTACGTACTTTACCTTTATTACCTGTTAAGCATTGCGAATACCAGTACCATAGGTATTCGTATTTGATTCTTATGAGTTTTCAGCATGTTTTACTTTTGATGGTATATATCAGTGGTATGGGACGCTGTTATATATGTATATATATAATATATGATCAGAATGATCTATGCAAGTTTTCTTATTCTTTACTTGATATTTCTCGATATGATGAGTTGACGTCCACCATGAGCTTGATGTTTTCTGATTGTTTTATTCCAAACCGAGTGGGAGAGATATACGGTTACGGACTTGCTACTTATCCGGGCTCAGTGTGGGAGTATACAGTTGGATACATGGTGGACCCAGTCGAGACCAAGAGGCAGGATAGCCGTATTAGAGGCGGGGAGCCTAGCAAGGATACTCGATACCGGAGATAGAGATGAGCACGGCAGATATCTAGGGGATACTGACCGAGGCTAGATTTGAGCACGGCGGATATCCAGGGGATACTGACCGGGGCCAGAGATATCGGGTGGCGATCATCTATTGATTTGGTGTCGACGATATCGACATTTGCGTGTCGGTGATGGACACGAGAGAATTGAGGATTTGCGTGTCGATGATGGACACGAGTGACTTCTGATTTCGGGTGTCGATGCTGGACATCCAGATGTTGATATGTTGCTATCATATGAGGTATAAAGTTATGTTATGAGTTTTGTAGCCGACCAGGACTGATCCGGGGGACAATACCTGTATACCTTCTTACGGGTTATTGCATATAAAAAAGAATTTAAAAATCGAGCTATAGCCTCATTTATTTTGACATGTCTAGTATGTCACTGGGATCTTTTAAACCGTAAACCTCTTAACACACTTCACTAAAACACGTATGTCTTAAATAAGATACCTATTATATTTCATATTATCACGTCTGCTGTTATGCCGTGACATATGTATTCCGCGGCGATTTTAAAGAAGAGCTTTTACAAATATATTTTCGGCTACTTTTGGGCTTATACATAGATATAGGTTATTTGCATTGATATATTCTATTTTAGGTTCATGTGATGGATAGAGTTACATTTATGATACATATGCATATCATATATTATATTAGTACAGTATATGATAGTACTATACTTATAACCTAGATATCGTTGTACATTTCGATTTCTATCTTGTGATGTACTTTTATTCAATGAGTTGGCAACTCACCCCCGTTGTGCTACAGTTTCTTGCAGGTTACCGCTCGGATTATCGGCGGATTGCGGCACACCCTTCTTCTCAGTGATTGCTTTGGCAGGTGTGCTACTGTTTTTGGTACCCACACTTATATATTTATATATTCTTGTATCTTGTAAAACTCCATCGACTTAGAACTTGTATATTATGGAATTAGAAGCGACACTTAGAGTTGGTGTGTTGTGGGCGTCGTACTCCTTGGAGTCGACCTGTTTATATTGTTGATGTTGCTTCGCTTTTCTTTTCTTTTCCATTGTGCGTCGTATAGTGTTTGCTAGGTTGCTCCGCCATTTAGGATTGGAACCTAGCTCCCGTTGGGATGCTATTTTTATTGTTATATTTGTATCAGGGTTTATTTAAAATTTACAAAGGAGGTGCTGTCGAAATTTAAAACGTCATAGATTCTTTTCAAACATACTTAGTTAGACTCAAATATTTATTTTAAACTGATCCCATCTGATGACTATTTTAAACCTCAACTCCAATATTTTCAAAAAGAGTTTAGATTCCAGGTTTCGGCTTACTTGGACCGTGTAGACGTCTTTAGATGTCACGTGATTTAAGTGCCGGTCACGTGCCACATTCGGGTCGTGACAAAGTTGGTATTAGAGCGTTTGGTTTAACCTTTGTTCGAGTCTAGGTTTGACTATATGAAGTCTAGGCATACACTTTTGTTACCTGTACTTGACCTTATAGGACTTAGACTTGAATTTGGGGGTCTTATACCCGAACTTTCGTTACATAGGATGACCTTGGTTGATGGAGTAGGAACTAAGTAGAGTGACGTACCGTACATATGTTCTACGGCATATGTACGATATGATACTCCGCCTAAGTTCTCCTAGGATATATATCTTGAGATCTTTTCTTCTATTCGTTCCGTTGATCTATCCTTATCAATAAATGTTGATTGTTCCGGTCTCTATGTGTACGCGAGCCGAGAGGGCTGCGATTAGAGACACGGTCATGGCAGACTTGTCTGGGACAAGGACTGACCAGGGTGACATTTCGATGACATAAGGACATGTTGTTTATCCTTATATGATCGGGTTTCTAATGTTGAAGAGACTTTCTTCGGGATCCGCACAAGAGGGTCGGGTCATTGCTGGAGACCAGCCGGAATTGGAGGCGTGACGTTTGCCTTACTCCAAAGATCGTAGTGTTGCCTACTGTTCAGACAGTGGTACCAATCGTTGCTGAGATTGTCGAGGTGTTGCTTCCAGAATTCATGAAGTTAAAGGTAGTCGATGTTTACGAGTATAGATGGATCAAAGGATTCTTAGTCATTCAGATGAGTGATGGCTAGGATATTTAATCCGTTATGGCGCTCCGATGCGAGATTGGTGAAGTTGATTAGTTTCTTTTTGATGGGTTCTGCTCAGACCTGATGGAAGTTGCTCGAGAAAAAGATCGTGTACTAAGTTTTCCTCCGACGAATTGGGACGAGTTCTCGAAGGTGAGAATAGCCAGATTCTTCTACAGAGTATCAGAGATGCCGGCTTCGTGTTTTTAAGTCTTGTAAGGCTCCGGGTGTAGTCATAACCAAGTATGACTTGCAATTCACATAACTATCGTGATGCGCTCCTTAATTGATTGATATTGAAGAGTAATAGAACAAGAGATTGGTGTGAAGTTTCAGTAGGCAGTTGTTCTTCACCGTCGATATTAAAGATTAGATGCATATGCAGAGGCGCGTACGACCATACTTTCAGAGGAAAATCTTGAGGAGATAACAATTGTTATGAAAAAGAAGTGGATTCAGTAATGAGTGCTAGTTCCGGGCAGGCTGAATAGATGAGATCAGCAGGATAATTGATGGGTTCTTTCCATAAGTTTATAATAAATAAGATTTGACCCATGATTAGTTGTTTGGTGCACACGCAAAGGTTAGAGATCACCATCATCAACATGTTGCATTGCGAGAGACCGGACTACTGGTTAAATAGATGTGGTAAGAGGCATCAGCGGTACGACTGATTGTGTCTTTACTCCTCATCTGACTATTGTATAAAGAGGACATGGCATTAGAGATCCACAAGAAGAACCAGAATTCAGAGACAGAGAATGCTAGACTGTGGCAGAAGGCAAGTGGTAATCCTTGCTATGCCAGTTCCGGGTGTGTAGGCACCTTTCGATATTAAAGAAGATACACTTCGATGTTATTTGTTTACGATTTGTGTTTTTATGATTCGAATATTTTGTTTTCAACATTTAAGAAAGGACAACTCGGCGTCCGTTATTTTGATTTATTTATTTTGAGGATTTGAGGGTCACACAGATATTTTGTGCACACCCGGTGCACTTGTTTAAGATTTCTGTGCGAGGTGACTGCACTCGATTGGAGTGTTGTGTACACCAGATGCACTAGAATGATATTTTCGTACATATCAGTTGCACATGATTAAGTGACTTTATCTATATATTTATATTTTAGGTATACTCGGTATGATTTTGTGCACACCAGTTGCACGTTTTGATAGTTTGTGCACCCCGATGCACTTGAGATTTGTTTTGTGCACCCCGATGCACTTGATGTTTTCTTTGTGCACCCCGATGCACTTGATTTTGATTTTGTGCACCCCGATGCACTGAGTATTGATTTTGTGCACTTTAGATACACTTGATATTTGTTCCATGCACAGTTGATGCAGTGGATATCGTTTCGTGCACACTTGTTGCACTTGACGCTGTTTTTGGTTTTCATGCACACAGACGTGTGGTTTGAGATTTGCATGCAAACCCGTTAGGGTTGATTTTGTTTTCATGATTTGCACTTGAGAGAATATCTTATATATTTTCGCTTGGTCGTGTGCTACCGATATTGCACTACGATTATGGCATTGATTATGTACTTGGTATACACAATGGTTTTCATATTTGGAATTTTTAAATCATAACTGGCGCAAATCTCATATTAACCGCTAGAGCTACATTTATGAGAGTTTTATATTTTTTTGAGTTTTCAGGCACGTTGTTCCGTTATGTTATGTCTTAGCTCGTATGGGACTTTGGAGTTCCATTATATTGAACCGACTATATGTTTTAAAATTTGGACCCCGAAAAATTGTTTTGAATTGAGTTGATTGGATTGAGAATAATGTTTTAAGATGGGTTTTAATTTAAATTCCGAGACCGAATTTCTTTAAGGGGGGAATATTGTAACATTTTGGAAAATTATAAATATTTTTAAATATAGGGATAATGAGTTTACAAAAGAGATATCACATACAAATTTTGATATCGGAATTATATCCGTAAAAATGTAATTATTTTGTTAACTGTGAAGAAAAGTGTGATATCATAAAAATGATATTTTTAATTATTTTAACATTACATTGTATTTTACATTAAGATAATGATATATAAATGTTAGAATAAGTATTTCATTCTTTTTATAAATGAATTTAGATTTTTAAATAAAGGATTTTAATTAAAGAAAAAGAGTTTTCTTTTGTTTCTTTTATTTAAAATGAGGATGGGTTTATGTTAGCTCGGTTTAACCCTCACCTTAAACACACCCTCACCTATGCTCAACTCCCTCCACCTCCTTCTTCTCACTTTAAACCTCCACCTCCTCAATTGACACCCCTACCTTACAACCCTGCACCTCATGCTCTCTCTACACAACATATTGGAATTCCCGTAGCTCACTCAACTGGACAAACTTAGTTCTTCAAGCTCCTTATACAACTAAATTCCCAAGTATTCAACATATCAAAGAAAGAAGCCATGTCCCTTCATCAAATTGTTCACCACCTCAATCTTAGTTCACTACAACACCTAGGAGCTTCCATCATACAATCCTTTAGTTGGAATTTCTTTGTTCTCAATCCATATAGGTAAATATAATCTTTCTTTTAAACTTTGAAGTGATAGTGTGTTTTACTTGCTGGCTGAATATCAGTGACGTGTTAAGGGTTTTGAATTTTTTGATGACTTTCTATTGATAATTAGCTAATGGTTAAAACTAAAAAGCTGCAGATAATTTCCATATCATTTAGCCAAAATTTTTTGGTTAAGTTTTACTATAAAATAAATTTTACACGAGTTTTTAAAGAAAGGGTTTCCAAACTGGAAATTTCATTTCCAGTGGTTGTTTTCACTCAAGTTGTAACAATTTTCTTAATTTTTCTGTTAATAATTTGGACAATCTGAAAATTGTATGTTGTATATAATTTTTTGTAGATATCTATAAAATTTTCATTTTTCTTATTCTATTTACAAAATATAGATATATCAAATTTTTAGTGAAGATTGTTTTCTGGTTTCTGCAGATTATCTAGAAACATGTTTTAATTTTGCATTTTATTCATTGTCCTATACATAAAAATTGGAAAAGATATTTTGGGGTATCAAAATTAACTACTTTAAAAATGTGTATAATTTTAGTTTCATTCTAAATGTTGTGTTTACGATTTCTGGTAATTTTTCGAAGCGAGCCAAAAAAAATGCCGTTTTCTGAGCTAACATTTTCAAACAATAAGCATCCGAGCATTGTATTTTTCTCGCTATATTTTGCCGGTAGGATAATGTTATTGTCAAGCGTGTTCTTACATTTGAAGGAGTATTAGCGGAGACACTGAAGGCATCGAGATGAGGAAAAGCGATCGTGGATTCGACGAGCTCGACAAGTTGGTGAGTAGATCTACATCGACGGAAATGTCGGGTTGATGGCGTATAGCATCCCCACAACCATTTAACTAGGATAGTTATACTATCTAGTTAGTTATTAGTGTTAATTCAAATTAATAATATTGGAGTTATTTTGCATATAGTTTAATTCATGGTTTGGTGGATTTGTACGAAGGATCTTGCCGTACTTGAGATAATTTGGATATTATGATAATGTGGATATTGTATGAAGAATCATACCGTACTTATGATGACGAGATTAGCGTGCCGAAAACGGCCAAGTTTTCTTTAGACTCGTGGAGTCATTTTTTATTTCTTTTTAGAACGTAATACTTGAGTGAGATATACTCTTTTAAAAACTAACGAATCGTTCCCCTTTTTTAATGATAAATGACAAGGATGCGATGCCAATTTCCAAAACGAATATCTATTTCTAACCCAAGGAAGCTTCCTTATTTCAAAACCAACATTTCGATCCATTTCTAAAGATAATGGTATAGCTCATAGCAAGTAGTTACATTAATAGTTACGTTTAGATTTACTTTACATGTGCGCGATACATTTCTCGATGATATACGTTTCCTTTATAGGAATACAATGATAGAACACTGCACAACTACCGATGAGTACTATGTTGCACATGCACATATTCACATGTTACACAACACCTCATTGGTACTGCTATGTCATTGTAGGACCGCTATACTACCTAATGCGCATGTAGATATCGATACGAGTATACTTTATATACTTATAGAACACTTGCACAAATACTATTGATTACCATGCTGCATGAGCACAGACGCGTATGCTACACTACACATCATTAGTATTGCTATGACACAGTAGAATTGTTACGTTTATTGCTTGTATGACTTTATTTACGTACTTTACCTTTATTACCTGTTAAGCATCGCGAATACCAATACAATGGGTATTCGTATTTGATTCTTATGAATTTTCAGGATGTTTTACTTTTGATGATATATATCAGTGGTATGGCATGCTGTTATATATGTGTATATAAAATATATCATCAGAATGATCTATACAAGTATTCTTATTCATTACTCGATATTTCTGGATATGATGAGTTGATGTCTACCATGAGCTTGATGTTTTCTGATTGTTTTATTCCGAACAGAGTGGGGGAGATATACGGTTACGGACTTGATACTTATCCGGGCTGAGTGGGGGAGTATACAGTCGGATACATGGTGGACCCAGTCGAGACCGAGGGATATGATAGCCGCATTAGAGGCGGGGAGCATAGCGAGGATACTCAATACCGGAGATAGAGATGAGCACGGAAGATATCCAGGGGATACTGACCGGGGCTAGATTTGAGCACGGCGGATATCCAGGGGATACTGACCTGAGCCTGGGATATCAGGTGGCGATCATCTATTGAGACGGTGTCGACGATATCGGTATTTGCGTGTCGGTGATGGATACGAAAGATTTGAGGATTTGCTTGTCGATGATGGACACGAGAGATTTCTGATTTCGGGTGTCGATACTGGACATCCAGATGTTAATATGTTGCTATCATATGAGGTATACAGTTATGTTATGAGGTTTGTAGCCGACCAGGACTAATCCGGGGGACAGTACCTGCATACCTTCATACGGGTTATTGCATATAAAAAGGAATTTAAAAATCGAGATATAGCCTCATTTATTTTGACATGTCTAGTATGACACTGAGATCTTTTAAACCGTAAATCTCTTAACACTCTTCACTAAAATAGCAATACATATATCTTAAATAAGATACCTATTATATTTCATACTATCATGTCTGCTGTTATGCCGTGACATATGTATTCCGCGGTTATTTTTAAGAAGTGGTTTTACATATATATTTACGGCTACTTTTGAGCTTATACCTAGATACAAGTCATTTGCATTGATATATTCTATTTTGGGTTCATGTGATGGATAGAGTTACATTTATGATACATATGCATATCATATATTATATTAGTACAGGATATGATAGTACTATACTTATGACCTAGGTATCGTTGTACATTTCGATTTCTACCTGGTGATGTACTTTTATTCACTGAGTTGGCAACTCACCCCGCTGTGCCACAGTTTCTTGCCGGTTCCCGCTCAGATTATCGGCGGATTGCGGCATACCCTTCTTCTCAGTGATTGCTTTGGCAGGTAGGCTACTGTTGTTCGTACCAACGCTTGTATATTTAGATATTCTTGTATCTAGTAAAACTCCATCGACTTAGAACTTGTATATTATAGACTTAGAAGTGAGACATAGAGTTGGTGTGTTGTGGCCGTCGTACTCTTTGGAGTTGACCTGTCTATATTGTTCATGTTGCTTCGTTTTTCTTTTCTTCACCATTGTGCGTCGTACAGTGTTTGCTTGGTTGCTCCGCCATTTGGGCATGGAACCTAGCTCCCGTTGGGATGCTATTTTTATTGTTATATTTTTATCGGGTTTTATTCAAAATTTACAATGGAGGTGATGTCGAAATTTAAAACGTCTTAGATGCTTTTCAAACATACTTAGTTAGACTTAAATGTTTATTTTAAACCGATCCCATCTGATGACTATTTTAAACATCACCTCCAATATTTTCAAAAAGCGTTTAGATTCCGTGTTTCTGCTTACTTGGACCGCTTCGACGTATTTAGATGTCACATGATTTAATTGCCGGTCACGTGCCACGTTCGGGTCGTGACATAAATGTCTTACTGGAAGCTAGTTGGCTCATCATTGATAATGATGCAATCCTCTCTATACCCGTCTATGAGAAAACCGTAGTATCTCTCGGGTGGATGAGACTTCCTACTAGTCCTGCGGATTGGCGTAGGGATGTCCTTTTCTTTTGAAACCTCTGGTTCTACCATATTTTCAGTAATAGTTTGCGGTTTTGGAATTTCTTTCAGTTCTATTGCGCTCCCACTAGTCCTTTTTCAAAAATTGATTTTCTAAAAGTTGGGCAAGGTGAGAAACAAAAAACTTTTGTTCCTCTGCGTAATAGAAAAGATACCCCTTGGAGTTCTTTGGGTATCCCAGAAACCTACATAGTACTGAGCGTGCCTCGACTTGTCTGCATACTTCTTTTCAACAAAAGCTGGACATCCCTATATCTTCAGATACTGAAGATAGGGTTTCTTCCCACTCCACATCTGATATGGTGTGGTAGGCACATTCTTAGTAGGAACCTTATTCAAAAGATATGCAGCTGATTCTAGTGCATAACTTCAGAAGGATTGCGGTGACTTAGCATTACTCATTATGGAACGAGCCATATCTAATAGGGTTCTGTTCCTCCTTTCCGATACACTGTTGTGCTGTGGTGTGTATGGAGGAGTAGGCTGAGAGATAATTCCATTCCCTTTTTGGTAATCCAGGAACTCGGCAATTAAGTATTCATCACATCGATCAGATCTCAGTGTCTTGATACTTTTGCCTGTTTGTTTTTCCACTTCATTCTTATATTCTTGGAATACCTCAAAAGGCCTAGGATTTATGCTTCATTAAGAAGACATCTCCTTACCTAGAGAAATCGTCCGTAAAAGTAATGAAATAGGAATAACCACTTCGTGCATCTGTAAATATTGGACCACACACATCGCTGTGTATGAGTCTTAAGAGCTCGCTCGCTCTTACTCCGTGTCCAGTGAACGGAGTCTTTGTCATCTTTCCTATGAGACAAGATTGACAAGTTGCATAAGACTGATATTCGAACGGATCCAAATATCCCGCTCTATGTAACTTCGACAACCATGTTTCATTGATTTGACCCAGTCTACAATGCCATAAGAAAGCCTTATTTAATTCTGGAGACTTTCTTTTAAGTGTGTTCTGGACGTTGAAAACCTGAGCTTGATTTAACACGTATATACTGTCCTCTAGTGTACCTGACCTAATCAAACTTTGATTTAGGTGGATGTGGACCATATCGCTTACAATCTAGACTAGGTACATACAAACAGTTACGTACAATCAATATCTGTCTACTTGTCAATTTTCGATGATATACCCTACGGATACATCATCTACGCTATTTCTATTTAGCAACCCTGAGAGTCATATTACCTGCCCTGATAACTCTACGGTTTCTCAAAACCTGTAATGAATTACAGATAAGAGATCCTGATCCGGTATCTTTTACCCAGGAAGTAGAGTTGATTGACAGACTGTTTTCAATCACAAACACACTCGAAGTCAAAGCCAAAACATACTTCGGAACCTGGATTCTGGCTTTCTAAGAACCGCATCATTTCTGCCAATGCCCCTTCCTATGACAATAGGAACAACCCTCCTTCCCTACTGTTAACCCCAAAACTTTTGCCCTGCCCTTTCTTTCTACCTTAGTGACACCGCCTATAGGCTTTGTGGAGGTCTTCTTCTTCTCACCATTTGCTTTCGCCTTGGATGCAGAAGAGGAAGATTCCCCAATAAGCAGAGCGAGTGTCTCCCTAGTGTCCTTCAGGATGTAAGTAGAAGGTAGGGACTGTAGAATCAAGTCATCATATGACTGGTTCTCCAACGTGGTCTCCAGGTCCTTGAGCTTATCTATAAAGCTAGTCATTGTAGGGACGCGGTCCCCTACAGATGACCCGATAGCCAACCTCGCTTGAAGCAATTCCTTCGAGCTCTCATATCTTGCAATACGAGATTGCTCTCTATATAAATCTTTATTATGGAGGAAGATGGAAACTAAGTCGATCTTCTCGTGTTGCCTCTGGTATACACCATCAACCGAGGCCAACACGAGGCACTTGGCATTCGCACAGTATTTTCCCCTTGTCTTACGGATATCAACATCCGTGACGGTGGAAACTGGACCTGGGACGGCGGGGGCTTGAGTAGTAATGAGGTGGTACAGCTTGTCATGGGTAATGGATATCTGGACAAACCTTTTCCAGTCAATATAGTAAAACTCAGTCATTTTATTATCTATCTGCAACCTAATCTGGTCACCTGGTCACTGCAATTAGGAGAGAGAGAAGAAAACACTCAGTATGATGCTCTTGCAAGTTTAGATTGGTTTTAATTTATCTAAACAGGATAGCTCCCACTGTTTCTCGAATCCTTACTAAAACCATAAAAGAAGAATTAGTCGGGATTAATCTCACCGTACAATACTTGCTTAACCTTTCAGCCAGGCTAGTGTCGGTACTTCGAAGGAGGTTTTACGACGCTTTCGCGAATTTTCTTAATTAAATAACATCTTTTCCCTTGAGGCGTAGTCCCGCTAACACCGTTCTAGACACCTACTTAGTTTATAGCGTTGATCGTTAAGTGAAAAATATTCCGACGAGTAGCATATACTCACAGTAGGATCAGGATCCAGATATCATTGTGTGATAATCCTGAAAGAATCCTACCAACATTATCACACTCTAAATGGTATGCAGCACTAGCAAGTTTCAGTTTCTTTAGAAACTCCCGATGTGGATTTTTGCCCCATGCTCTTATGACTTTGACGAAGGCCAGCAAATCATAAGTCACACGTCAAGTTCTACCCATCATTGTCCAGGTTAATTTGAACCCACCCGTATATACCCCGACGAAGGCCAACAAAGTAATACGACTGTCCCAAACTAACGCATCTATCTATGCTACATATGAACACCCAGCAGCTACCAATCACTATGCCTTGACGAAGGCCAACAAACATAGCTTGAATATTACTGAATATTCATATGAAATGACGCAGGGCTACGAATGGTTTTGGCGAAACCGTGAATGTAGTGAATTTGATATAATCGAAGGAACCTGATAGCTTTTAAAAGGAGTGGTTTAAGCTCCGCATTTAAAAGTCTCATGTTTTAAAATAACCGAGTGGTTTTTAAATTTGTTCCAACGATCCAACATTGGTTTATTTTCTTTGCATTAATCTAATGCAGTCCCATCATTTACACCTATCATCACAGAAAGAAACAAAAATATGATGTACGCTTATGCCATCCGTATTCGCCACTGGGCCCCGTCTAACACCGTTAGGTTACTTAACTAACGCCAGAGCGGGGGCTGGACTAGCGCGGATGCAAAACATAAGCAACGTCTATTATATAGCATATATATAATAACCATTCGTCTCATGCAATGATAGGCATTCGAGATCACAGATGAACATATTGGATATACTAGGAATTCCGCGCTTCGTTTAGCTTGTAACGAAAGTCGGATTCCACGGTCGTGATGAATAGCCAAACCCCATCCCAGACCCCTACAGGTGCGGCAAACTACCCGCCAAATACCTGAAGTGAAGCAACCTCCCTCATCAAAGTGAGTAGGCCACTCGGCACTTCAAAGTACCCGGTAGTTTGTACACCCCACCTTGGGTCTATCCTAGGAGCATAAAACAGTAAAAGAAATAATATACAATGGTGGCTATAACCTCAACCCGGATGTGCCCCGCAAAATAATATTACATCACTTTACAATTTACATCGAATGAAAGAATGAAAACCTTTATCTCACATCCCTGGCTATTCATCCACGACGATCCAATAAAGTTCATATACGCAATCCATCAAGAACAGCAACACAGATATGTGCAACCCCGACTAATCGACATATAACAATTAGTCGACGTTTCCAAACACATATATCACAACTTGAAACTTGTTAAATGACGATAAAACGGCAACTTCGAAACACTCTGTATTGCCACAGTAAAGAATTAACAGTATATCAAAAATTGGCAAAAACAAACAACGCCTGAAACCCTAACTCCAAGCAACTTAAACACAGAACAAAACTCAAGAAATTTCACCATAAGAAAATGGGTGAGGCCGGGATTTTTGAGAGTTTGGCCAGCCAAACTACAGTGAAATAGCCTCATTTTTGTTCTACGTTCATCTTACAACAAGTAGAGCATTCTGCAATTGTTTAAAAAAAATTTTGGGCTCGGGAAAAATTGACAGAAACTTGGATCTTTGTCTAAAATATTTCGGAGTTATTTCGGTTTCGTTGTTTAAACATCATCTAAACTGTTAGCTATGGTTTAGTAGGCTCTGATATCACTGTAAGTCTATGTCGCACACCCCACATGTCCGCGGGATGGCGAAAGTGTAGCGTCTTGAAAAGTCGTTTTGGTGTTTTCCTGAAATTCGGTGAAAATTCGGTATTTTTCCGAAAACCGTCTTTCTTGTTATTTTGCAGTTTAGGGCTAATTATACCTTAAATGGATAGGTAATTACTTGTTTTTAGTAGCTAATGAGTTAATTATGAAATTTTGGTCATTTAAAATTTTTTCCCTATTTTTCAATTTTTTAATATTATTTTAAACCGGTAAGAAAATACATTAAATAAGCGATAAATACAATTTTTTCCGGGCTAATTTTAATCTTTAAAATTATGATAATTAAAATATAGTGATAACATAAATGTTTAGTAATTTATTTTTATTTTTAACAAATTTTTTTGATATGAAACGAATTTATTGAATTTTGGGCTAAAACTTGCAATTTTTGAGTTGTAGGGGGCCTTTTTGCATAAAATTTCTTTTGTAAAACCCCTCTCTCTTTTTCCTCAGCCCTAGGACAGCCCCACGTTGTGTAAGACCAGAAATTTCTGGCCTCATTTTCTTTGGTTGCTTTCTTGAGTTGTTTTGATAGTTTATGGATTTATTTTAATTAAAATGAATAAAGTATGGTGCATTTGACTTTGGAAACTTGACCCATGACTTTTCCCCACTTGCCCACACCCTCCCCCTCACCTCCTCTGGCCGAACCTGCACACTCCTCTTCTTCACCTCTTTTCCTTTCATTTTTCTTCAATTTTCTTCAAAAAAACCACATCAAAATCCACACTTTATTCAAAAATCCAAACAAAATCCTTATGCTATCATTTTCCTTAGCCATTCTTGCTTGAATCTTGGTGCTTGAGGCCATCATTTGGAGCAAAATCCATTCTTTCTAGATCTCAAGTGAGGTATAATTTCCATCAAAGTTACTTTCTTTTGTTGCTAAATTCCTTTAAATGCATGGTTTAGTGTTAAAAGTTAACTAATTTCTAATCTAGTTTTAAAAAAAAGAGTAGTTTGTTTAAACTAGGGTTTTGAAGTCATGATAATTAATTGAGTTGTTTTGTAGTTAACCTAGTTGTTAATTAACTAATCTATATGGTTACCTTGTTGTGTAGTTTTCAATTATGCTAATTTAGTTAAACTTAGATGTGTGAAATTGTTGTTTTAGGATTTTCAAGAGAGGGTTATGTATAGAAAATGGTATTTGAAGCTTGATTAGTGAGTTGATTAAGGTTTAGAAACCATTATTTAGTTGATTAAACCTAAATTGCTATCTTGTATTTTGCCAACCTAACCTAAGAGGTTAATTTTCTTAAGTGGGCTTTTGTTGTGTTAATTTAAGTTTTCAAGTGTGGAAATTGATTTGGAATTTGCTAGGTTATAATTCAAGAAATGGTTGTTTATGGAAAATAGGATTGGAATCATTGCTATTGTGTTGTAATTAGTGTTTGTAGATTGCTTGTAGTGTGCTTGGGTGAGTATGCTAGATTGTAGTCGTTTTGTCGCAAATCGGCGATTTTTGCACCGATTTTGGAATGCAAATGCTTACTAGTTTTGCTATAAATTGTGTGATGAATCATTTTTGATATCTTGATGATTGTAATGGCTTGTCCTACGATTTTTAGGATGCGTGAGTGCGGATTTTTGGGTAGTCGGGTTTTAGTTTTGCCGGGCGACCAAATCGGCGTTTTTTTGGCAGTTTTTACGATTTTCGCGTGTGTTCCGCGCACTTTGTGCACGTTGTACCTAGCTAGCGAACTTTAGTAGTTTCGTTGGGGTTTTGCGTCGTTCTTGATATGTAACCTTATATTTGGTATTGATGTAAATTCCAGGTTCGATCGCGGAGACGTCAGACGCGGCGCGAAAGGGAAAGGCGGTGATTGGACACAGCTAGCCAGGGATTCCGGTGAGTAGATGTAACATCTACGGGGGACTATCGTTGGATGGCGCAAGCCGCCCGATAGTTTTAGTAACTTACAAGACCCTTAGTGATGTTAGTAATTAGGGGTGAAATACCTATTCGACTATTTGCTGCATCCATGTATTATATTGACATATCTATACGAAACCACTTTATAGGACACCTGCACCATTGCCAGGGTTTTTATATGCAGCACGAGCACTATTCATGCTTACACACACACCCTGGTAATTGCCATGCCACCACACTAGATAACATTTAAATTTAAATCTTTTACTAATTGATACTTAAACTGATGCTATTGCCTTTAATTCCTTAAAATGAAACCGTAGTATTGCTATTCATGTGCATGTACTTCATCATATTAATTGTACATGCTTAATACATTAATCACACATCGCAACTTGATTATTGATATCATACGCATTCATTATCATTGATATATGCACTTATGAGGATTTCTTGAGATTTTATGATATTGCTGGATTTCGGGGGAAAGCCGCAAAATTTCTAAACTTATTATATTTTTAAAATATGTAAATTGCGGTTTTCTAGTGATGTAAGTGTCGTCCACCATGAGTTTACTGTGGATTTGGAAATCCGTGTCGAGGAGTGGAGGAACCGGCACGGGTACATGATGGGCCCGGTAAGGTACCCCGGGGCAAGAGGAATGTGGTGATGACGTTGAGCCTGGCAGGGGACGGATTACCTACCGGTGACTGTTTGGGACGGCGGATATCCAGAGGATACCGACCGTGGCCGCTAGATGATGAGATATTGATATTTGAGATGGGTCAGCCGGACGGCTGAGGCCAGAGATACATTTATGAGATTTGAGACAGCTTTTGAGTGTCGTTGCTGGACACCGATTTTCGTCGATTCATTGACATTATGCTGGCATTCTAAAAGAGTTTCAAAAACAAAAAGAGATAAAATATTTCTTATATATACCTATTGAGACCTCAGATTTTCATGTTGCATACATATTAGCATACTGATGTTGTATACACACCTGCTAGTGCATCCAGTCATACCTGTATTTTAGATGCTAGGATACTTGTGTGCATGCATACGATAGCCTTTGTAGATGTTATTTGTTACTCACGAGTTGGCAGCTCACCTCCGTTGTGCCACAGTCTTTTGCAGGTCCGCTCCGTCAGTTCAGTAGCGGCGGGCGCACTTGTCCTTTTGCCTCTTTTGCCTGAGCTCGAGATTTGCTCATAGGTGGGTTATGTTATTATTTTGTACCACCTTGTATATTCTTGTATCTAGTGTACTCCATCTACTGTTTCTACCAGATTATTGTATATTGACCTAGAGATGAGACTGTGAGGTTTGTGGATTTTATGCTGTATTTTGGGGTCGAGCTCACTTGAGCCGACATGCTACTTTTTCATGCTTCCTTATGATTATTATGCTTGTTGTCATTTATATTGCGTGGGATTTGTGACCGCCTTATGGCGAAGAGCTAGCTCCCGCTTGGGGATGCCTTATTTGTTGGTTTTACATATATTCTTGTTGTACCCATTTTTGGAGGCCAGTATTTACAAAGGAGACTCTGCCGAAATTTTCGGAAAAATTAGTATTGTTTTTAAAAGGGGTTTTACATGACTTATTTGATAAACTTGCTTTCAAATGTTTGGGTTTTCTTCACTCTTTTGCTTAATTGGTTTTGTTTTCTGGGCTTTGGCTTACTTATTTTACGGACGCCTTTAGACGTTTCGTAAACTTAAGTGCCAGTCACGTTCCGTACCCTGCGGGTCGTGACAGAAATTTTCAGAAAACGATTTTTCAAAGCTCGTAACACGGACTTGAACTCCAGGATTGATGCTAAACCCTAGCAAACAAAATACTGTGTGAGGTTTAACTACTCGGATGAAAGTTATACCTCACGAAACTAAGTCCGTCGGGTCTTCTAGTCGATGTCATCCTCCTCTTCATCACAAGCTCCAAGGATCGTTTGAATTGGGCAACCTTGCCGGCCTCCTCGAGGCAAAAACGATCCACCTGAGAGTCTATAGTCCGAGCTCTAACCTCAAATCGGAGGTAACTAGGGCAACTAGTTCGCTAAACTAGATGGCCTAGGTGATGTAGAGAGTGAAGATGGAATAGTTTGTCTCTTAGAATCCTAGGTTTCTCAACTCATGAGACTTTTAAGGTTATGAGGAAGAAGAAGGAGACTTCAGGAAAATGAGCTTGGAATAAGAATAACTCATTTGTGATAAATAATGAACCATGTAGATATTTGTTGAGATAAATATCTTACAAAACTCAACCATGGTTCACAAATATCTCTTTTGTCAAGTGATGACTCATACCCAACCAACAAATATCTCCACTTGATTTTCCTCCACCCAAATTTGGTTTTAATCAATAATAGAAAATCAAAACCCTAATTAGGTTTTCTCCTTCTAGAAGCTTTCCCGACAAATTACGAGAATTCCCCTCATCCCTATGTACATACCCGCATCCGCATTCTGAAGAATACGAATACAAAGAGACGAAAACAATCCATCAATATAATACTAGGATCCGGCTTAAACCAAAGCCCACTAGTATTACCTGCCCGATCATCATACGCGCACAAGTGCACGTATGTGATCGAAGCCTTGCCGTAAAACCATACGGCCTCTACATCTTTTGCCCGATGAAGGGAAACTCTCTATATGGGACTCTAAAGACCCGACAATACGCTGGCAGTGGGTTTAACCACAAGACGCAAATGGTAATAGCTGGACGTAACGGCTACCCAGGTATCTGTCGATAAGAAGGCTGATGAGCAAACTCATCCGAACTCATACTGAGCCTATATGTGACAATCTCCATACAGTCCGGTCTGTTCGTCTAAGAGTATCGCATATCGGGCATAGGGGTGGTAATTTTCAGACCCCTAAAAGCGCAATAAGTCATGCCGGAGTGTAGCCCAAAACACCCTGAGAAACTAATGGAATACTTACCAGTAAATCTCACTTGCCCTGGTTAAGGACTTTGTGTAATGGCACTCCAAACACAGCGCGATATCAACCCCAGTACTGGGTGAGATGAATCCTATCTAACCGCCACTGCCTCCAAGCGCTTCAGGACTGCACCCAACTACTACCTTTTTGCATGACTCCTTTGAGCCGTGGTAGGGTAGTAATCAAAGTAAAGTAGGAACACACTCGATACGAAGTAGCAGTGTCAAGTCAAAGGACTAAGCTGTACTCATGTCACATGGGAACTGCTACTCGACGATAGGTATGATACCCACCAGCAGTTACCGAGGAGTCATGTCTAATGTACTCATAACCTAATAAGCACCTGCATACTATCTCCAGTACGACGTACTAATGGCTGTGGGACAGACCATCTCCCCTGATGGGATGAGAAGCGTATACACTAGTCTACTCTGGAATATCGATTCCCCATCTCGATAATCCTATGACTAGGGACCTGTATAGGACGCGCTTATAGACTACCCATCCCCTACTATTGTGACTGCCATCACAACGCTGGTAATCAAGCAAAAGATCCTAAGGGCTCTACCAATATGTATAAGCGAAATGCTAAGAAAATACATGCACATATTGAGGTAGAAACAAAACAGGTAGCAGAATACCATTTTGAGCAAGACTGTTACTATATCCGTGTATATCCCAAGCTTCCATTAAGTAATATACAAACCAATATGATACAATAATGGCCTCTAGGGAATATAACACTAACAATGTTCATAACTGCTTCCCAACATTTCTCCAAGATTGGATTAATATATGTTTATTGCAGCCAATGCAAAAGCAATATCTTGTGTGGTACTTGACATTTCATGATTGACTCAATTGCCTAAGCAAGAGATATGTCAATCATGCAAATCCCTCTCCTCATCAGTCTAGAAGACATCTCTTTAGAGAAGGTGACTCCGTCACCTACGGGTACACCACCACGCCAGGAGTCGTCCATTCTAAAACACTTTACAATAGTGTCAAAGTACCCAAATTGGGACACTTCCTAAATATTGATCTAAAACCATAGATCTAGTAACTAGAATCCCTGATATTTTATCCAGATCCTATATGGAGAAACACCATGTGACAACCACAGTATAACAGATCGTAGTATAGGAAGATTACTTCCTATTAAGAGCATGTCATCCAAATACCATGGCATCACTCCCTACTACCTTCTTACTAGATCCATCTGTTATCCTGACGAAGTCAAACTCTATGACTGCAACATCAAAAATAGATGATCCATTTCCGCTATTCCTGCTTTAGTCTTTAAATAGACAAAATCAACTTGCCCACTATGCTTCCGCTGCTCCCACTGACTACAACAACCATCTGGCAGAGTCATATACACGTGCACTTCTAAAGCTAATTTAGAATGACGTTATACTCATCCTCCTGCCAGATCTCATAGTCTAGAACAGCAGTCGTGTCATGTTTGGGTAAACAAAACCTCCCTATCACCGTCTTTGAGGAGACCAAAGTACCTCTCGAGTGGCTGAGGTTACCCACCAAATCTGTGAAGTGGCTAACGGATTGTCGAATCCAATTGAATGTTTAGGTTCTATTAAATTTTAAGTAATCGTTTGTGGTTCTGGAATCACTTCCAGTTCCACCATACTCCCACTAATGTTTTCTCAAAAGAATTCAATTTTACTAGAACTGGTGGCGGGTCAAGAACAATAAAACTATTGATCTTCCAGATGGTACAATGTTAACCCTCGTCAATGCCCGGGATAACCCACAAATAGGCATTACTGAAACGTGCCATGAGTTTATCCAGATTCTGGTTTTAAACATAAGCCACACAACTCCGTATACCTTAACATCGTTAAGATATGAATCCATTCTATATCCACTATAGAAACAAAGGCACTAATTTAATTGGAACTAGATTCAAAATACATGCAGCCGTTTCCAGTGCATATCAACAAAATGGAAGGAGGCCGGGCAGTATTACTCATCAAGGGATGCACCCACGTATGAATAACCTGAAAGAGAAGCAAGTTCTCAAAACTTTTACTTACGACGGAATACCTAGCACAAGTATCTACATCTTCGATCACCTTGAAAAATCCTGACACTTGCAACATATGGTTCTCTACTTTATTCTTATACCTATAACTTCTCAAAACTTTGACCTTTTATTTCAACGAAATACATGTCTAAAACTATAGAAGTCATGAGTAAACAGAATATAGTATGAGTACCAACCCCTTTGTCCTAATGGACACCGGACAACATAAAATGCTCTGTATAAGTTTACTGAGTTTAATAACTCGAATCATGTGCGTCGTAGGTTGAAAACTGTACTATGGTTAAGAAGAATTACACCGCTGTTTAATGCTCCTTACCTAACCATCAACTGATATAGGTAAATGTTTAGTAGGTTTAATGCTCCTTACCTAACCATCAACTTGCGAACTACCTAGTAAAGGTTTAGTAGGCTCCGATACCACTGTAAGTCGATGTCGCGCACCCTACGGGTTCGCGGGGAGGCGGAATATTCAAAAAACAATTTTTCAAAGTTCGCAACACTGACTTGAACTCCAGGATTGATACTAAACCCTAACTAGCAACTTGCAATGAGGTTTACTACTCGGAAAGAAGTGTTATACCTCACGATACCAAGTCCTTCGGGTCTTCTTCGCCGTCATCCACCTCGTCTTCAGCTCCAAGGATTGAAATGGATCGGGCAACCTTGACGGCCTCCTCGAGTCAAAGACGATCCACCCGAGAGTCTATAGTCCGAGCTCCTACCTCGAATCTGAGATAACTACGGCTTCTAGTTCGCTAAACTAGAAGTCCTGGAGGGTGTAGAGTGATAAGATGGAGTTATTTGTCTCTTATAACCCTAGTATTCTCAAAACATGAGAGATTTTAGAGTTTGATGAAGAAAAGGATCACTTGAGGAAGATGAGAGTGTAGAAAGAAACTAAAGAAAAACTATGGCTCCTTTGTGATGAATAGTAGAAGCAAACTAAATAATAAATGAGATAAACAAATATCTCACAAAATATCTAGTAAGCTTCACAAAATATCAAGAGGTGAGTCACCAAGAGCCAAGAGTGATTTTTGTCAAGTTTACACCTCATTTCCTCCACCTCATTATCTTTAATCCATAAAGAGAAAAGAAACCCTAATGAGGTGTTCCTTTAAGAAGCTTTCCCGAGAAATTACGAGAACGCCCCTCATCCGTATATACATACCCGCATCCGCATTCTGAAGAATACGAATACAATGAGACGAAAACAATCCATCAATATAATACTAGGATCCGGCTTAAACCAAAGCCCACTAGTATTATCCGCCAGATCATCATACATGCACAAGTACACGTAAATGATCGAAGCCCTACTATAAAGCCCTACCGTAAAACCATACGGCCTCGACACCTTTTGCCCGGTGCAGTGAAACTTTCTATGTCGGACTCTAAAGAATCGAAACTACGCTGCCAGTGGGTTTAACCACAATCCGCAAGCGATACTAGCTGCACGTAACGGCTACCCATGTATGTGTCGATAAGAAGGCCGATGAGCTAACTTATCCAAACTCCTACTGAGCCTATCTATGACAATCTCCGTACAGTCTAGTTGTTAGTGTATATGGCCTAGGGGCCATTATTGTATCATACTAGCTTGTATATTACTTAATGGAAGCTTGGGATATTCACAGTTATATTAATAGTCTTGCTAAACATGGTAGTATGCTACTTGGTTATATCTATCTTAATATGTGTGTACGTATTGATAGAGCCCTTAGGATCTTGCTTGACTACCAGCATTGTGATGGCAGTCACACTAGTAGGGGCTGGGTAGTGTCACGCCCCGCTTCCCAGAATACGCTAAGATGGGCACGTGACATAGCCAACCATGCTACCGGTGGATAGGAAAAATCCCACCACAGTCACATTACGGCTGTAGAGATATCAAGAACAGGAAAGTAAACAAAACTATCTAGTACAAGTTCATGAGCCAGAATGAATGAGTCAAGAAATAATGATATGCGGAAGCAAAAGATACAATAAATGAAACACCTGGAAAGTAAAACTGCATACCGACAGGATCTTCACCGCTCGGTCTAACAGCGACAATACTCCTGATCAGTCTGCAACAAAGGTAGAGGATCTGGGTCATGCAAAACCCAGACGTCAGCGCGTTATAACATCAAACAATAATATATAAACAGAGTCGCAAGACATGCAAGTATGATCATAAATGGTAAAGCAGGTATAACAACAATATAGATCAGGGTAGTGGAAGGTAGTGTGCAGTGAGTAATCTAAACTAGTCTATTGAGTTAACTACTCTCAAGTCTTTGAAATCAATTTGATGAATCATCGATGTAACTCAAAAGTATCCCGTGCGTGCCCGTGACCATGGTCAAGATTCTCGGGCTGAATCCGAGACGTGCCGCTAGGCTGTAAAAGGGTAGTATGTAAAGATGAGTGATGTCAGCATCATCACGCCGGGGCTGGCCAAGCCCGTAAGACTGATCAGAAAAGGTGTCAAACTGTCGAGTTACAAGTCAGGTTTCATCATTGATTTCCCCATACCCTTAAGTTATAAGTGTTCAAGTCGAGTATTAAATAATCTAGAACTAATGCCAACACAGGATCAGGCGGGTAAAGGTTTGTCTTGATAGACAACAGGAACGGTCCGTAAGGACAACAGGTCAGGTTTGTTGGCATTAGGCACAAGATCAGGTAACGGGTAAAGCCATGGTACATCAGGTCAGGTCAAGTATTGTATATAGGTGTCATGTCATGTCAAGAGTTGTACGGTACCTTGCCGGGTCAAGTAATAGGTGTAGCAAGTCATGTCATGGTGTACAAGATATCATGTGGGTGCTCATAATCAAACTAGCATAATCATGGGCATACAGAACAAGCATGTGAACTAATAGAATCAACAAGCCGGAACTTGTAACGTGAAATGCAATCAGGTACAGATTAAGGTATGTAGATGCACAGTTATCAGTTTGGGTTTAAGGGATAGTTTCAACATTACATGACTACAGTATAACGAATGTGGATGATAAAATCATGTTAATATGTACTAAGTAATCTAGAGATGAAATGATATATAAAATACTTTCAAACGATGCAACCGGGTATTCGGGGTGGAAACTATTTAAAAGTGTTATGGGTTATGCAGTTAATTAGTAAGTAATTTAACCACGGATGTCGGTACACTATATTGCAACAAGTTATAATTTAAGATCTGAGTCTACAATGATAAAATCTGACATTGAAATGCAAGAATGGAAACTAATAGCCTTAAGTTCAATTTACAGGTTTAATCATGAAATAAATATGTATAAATAACATAGTAGCATGTAGCAAGCTTCACTTGCCTCGATGGATCGCGATACGGATACGTACGGCACGTCCGACGTCAGCAAAATGTCGCGACGTGCGCACGGCACACGGAACAGGTCCAAGCAACGCACGATGGGATCACACGGGTCAGATACGCTCGTTGGGTCATCGGGATCGTCGACGTCGTTCCGGCTCCGGCGGACTACAGAAAACAAAATTTACAGAAAGAAAATAGAAGAAAGAAGGAATGAAAGAGAAGAAAGGAAAAATGAGAGAGAGATGAGGCTCATAGTGGTTAAGTGCTCTGGGTTCATAGGAGATGGCAATGGGGTGAAGTCGATGATAGGCTGTCGGGGGTTTTCCGGCGAGGTTTCACGGCGAGACGGTTGCAGTTTCTGTGCAGTGGGAGTCTCAGGTGTAGGGATGGTTGTTTCGAAGCTTGGTACAAGAGAGATAATAGAGGTGGTGGTGATGGGTGAGGCCAACGACGAGGGATCGCCGGCAAGGATCGACAGCACGGCAGTGGGTACTTAGGCTAGAGTCGGTGATTGGGTTTGAGTTGCCGGGAAAGAAGAGAGAGAAGGAAGGAGATAAGGAGAAGAGGAGAAGAAGGAGGCGACGACGAAGTGAGGTCGTCGGGAACGAGGGGACGACGGCGAGGCGATGCTAGGTCGAAAGCTAGGGTTAGGGTTTCTCGGTGTGCAGGGATGTGGCTCGGTTGGTGCAGGGTTTGGAGTTTCTTTGAGTCGCGGAGAAGGGAAGAGGCGGAGGAAGACAGGAGAAGGTCGAAGAGCGTAGTCGTCGGCGATGGAGACGAGGGCGTTGAGGCGGCGACGGCCGCGGGTGTGATGGGTTCTTGGGTAGAGGTCGTGGGTTGCAGCAGCCTTGGTGTGCTGGGAAGCTCGGGGATTTGGAGAGAAATGAGGAGAATGGTGGTGTTGAAGGCGAGGTGAAAGGGTTGAGGAGGTGGTGGAGTTAGGGTTTAGGTTTGAGAAGGGCGATGAGGATTGAGGGTTGAAGGAGGTGGTTCGGGGTTCTTAAACAGACGAAGGAGATAAAAGAAGGGAGGTGAGCGTAGCGGGGAGGCGGTGACGAGAATCGAGAAGGGAACAGTAAATGCGAGTGGGGAGAGAGAGGGCGCGAGAGGAGAGAGAAAAGGAAGAGAGAGAGAGAGCTGCACACGGGGGAGAGAAGGAAAAAGGAGAAAGATTTCGAGGGAGAGATAGAAAGAGACGTGTGGGGCCCGGTGACTGAGAGAAGGAATTCGATTGGTTGTGGAAAATAAAAAAAAAGAGAAAAAAGAGTGAGAGAGAGATGCTCGCGGGGCCCAGTAAATAAGAAAGGAGGGTTTTGATTGGCCCTGAGGGAAAAGATATGGGGGAGGGCTTTAGGAAACAATTTAAAAAGATTTTAACAGTTCAAAGAAAAAATTTGTTGGCTGTGAAATCTTCTTATGCTGTTAAAAATATTTTAAACGGATTAATAAAATAAAATAAATAATTAAAATCTGACGGGATACAAAATAAATCAGAAATGCGCCCGAGTCGGGTCCAAAATTTTGGATTTGAAATATGAAAATTATTAGCCAGTTTCAAAATTTAAAATGAAAGATTATATAACAGAAATGTATACCCTGAAGAACGGACGTACGTACGTGCGCGTAGCCATCCAACACGCCCGTTTCACTGAACGGGACGAGAATACGATGTCGGGACGCTACCACAGGGTTAGGGGTATCAAGCAGGCCATGCAATGTATTTTTAAAATATTTTATGTGACCCAAAAATATTATATGATAAAAGATGCGATACTAGATAAACTACCAGTATTTATTAAACATGAGATGCACGTGTCCATACAACAAGTCAATGTAATCTACGAATAAGAATCAAACAAGTTCAAGCAAACGGGTCAGGTCGAATGCAAAGTAATATGTAAAATACCATTCGCACCCAAACACTCTAAATCCAGAAAAGACCATGGATAGGTAAATACGGAAACTGGAATTGGTATAAGTGAACTCGGGTGTTACAGGTAGTCTACAAGCATATCCTTTTTCTGGTCCCTAGTCATAGGATTATTAAGACGGGGCATCGATACTCCGGAGTAGACTAGTGTGTACGCTTTCATCCCAGTTGGGGAGATGGTCTGTCCCACAGCCATCAGTACGTCGTACTGGAGATAGTATACAGGTGCTCGTTGGGTTACGGGTACATCGGACAGGACTCGCATGGAACTGTTGGTTGGTATTATACCCATCGTCAGTTAACAGTTCCCAGGTGACATGTGTACAGCATAGTCCGCAGACTTGACACTGCTACTTCTCCTCGAGTGTGTCCTACTGTTCTTTGATTGCTACCCTACCACGGCTCAAAGGAGTCATGAAAACAGGTAGCAGTTGGGTGCAGTCCTGAGCACTTGGAGGCAGTAGTGGTTAGAAAGGATTCGTCTCTCCCGGTATTGGGAGTTGATATCGCACTATGTCTGGAGAGCTATTACGCAAAGTCCCTGGCCAGGGAAAGAGTGATTTACTGGCAGGTTTTCCAGTAGTTTCTCAGGGTGTAATGGGCTTCGCTCCGACATGACTTATACCGCTTTTAGGGGACTGGCGCTTGCCACCCCCTAGGCCCGATATGCGATAATCCTAGACGAAAAGACCGGACTGTACGGAGATTATCACATCGGGCTCAGTAGGAGTTCGGATAGGTTTCCTCATCGACCTTCTTATCGATATCTACCTGGGGACCGTTACGTACAGCTAGTGCCGCTTGCGGTCTGTGGTTAAACCCACTGCCAGCGTAGTAGTCGAGTCTTTAGAGTCCCAAACAGAGAGTTTCCCTGCTTCGGGCGAAACGATATAGAGGTCGTATGGTTTTACGACAGGGTTCGGACGCATACGTGTTTTTACGCACGTACGATGATCGGACAGTTTTTACTAGACGGCTTTGGTTTAAGCCAGATTCTAGTATCGGATTATTGGATTTATACAGTCTAAAGTTTTTCCGTGTTTTCACGGATAGGAGGGGTGTTCTCGTAAATTGTCGAGAAGCTTCTAGAAGGATGATGACTTAGAGGGCTAAGGTTGCATTTGCATTAATGGATTAGTGACTCATTAGATGAATCATTCAAGTCAGTTAATGAAGCATTTATTGCTTAATGACTCACTTGATGATTCATTGCATATATTAAATGAAGCATGGTTGTTAATATCATTTAATTGATTTATTTTATATTCTTTATGCTTCATCATATATTGTAAATGAGAAAGAATTCATATCATTCTCACTCTCACCTTCTCTCTCCTCAAGCTCTCTCTCTTCAAACCCTAACCCTAACCTCTCATGTGTTGAGATCAAGGGTTAGCAAGACTTATTAATCCCTAATCACACTCTATATTCCCTAGGTTGCTTTGATTAGCACTTTGAGTAACCTAGTTTCCTCAAGTTAGAGGCAAAGCTTGGATTAGTAGCTCTCGGATGGATCTTCTATTACAAAGAGGAGGCCAACGAGGAGGTGGTTAACGAGAAGAAGAAGAACTTGGTTCATTAGGTATAATCTTCTTTCATAATAGCTAATTACTCCTATGATAATGTTAGTTAGAGTTTAGCAAAGATCCTTACGGTTAGTCGATGTTAGTTTAAAGAAAAAGATTTTTTTTCATATTTCCGCCTCTCCGCAACTCATGGGATGTACAACGTCGACTTTCAGTGGTATCAGAGCCTCGCTAAACCATAACTAACTTGTTAGCAAAGTCATTAGAAATTCGATCGCAAAACGAACCGGAAAAAACATCAATTTCACCAAGATTCTGTCGATTTTAAAACAGGGTCTAAAAATTTTTCTGGGACCCTTAAAATTAAAAGCAAGGAAACTTAAGAACACTGGAGAAATTTGGGGTCCTAACTTGGCCAAACCGCCGCGGATCCGTGGCCGATCCAACCGATCCGCCGCGGATCCGCCGCCGAGTTGAAGCCTAGTCGACTCAAATTTCCCCAGTAACTCTTCTGTGATAATTTTGTTCTTTCTGGAATGTTTTGTTTATGCTCAAGTCTCAGGTGCACAGAGAAGTTTTTGGAGTAGAATCAATTGTGTTTGCTCGATCAAAATTCTACGATGTTTGGCTAATTAGATTATATCTGTGATTTGTATAATGTGTTCGTAAACCTCCCTTAACTGCTAGTACGTCGGTTGGCAGGGGGTTGCACATTTCTGTAATGATTTTACTGTTTGTGTTTATGAACTTGATTGGATCGTTGTGATGATTAGCCGAGGTTTGAGATGGGTTTTTATATTCATTCATTCGATGTAAATTGTAATATGATGTAATATTCTTTTGCGGGGCACATCCAGGTTGCGGTTGTAGCCACCGTTGTATTATTTCATTTACTGATTTTTGTTCCTAGGATAGACCGAAGGTGGGGTGCACAAACTACCGGGTACTTTGAAGTGTTTAGTGGCCTACTCACGTTGTTGAGGGAGACCGCTTCACTTCGGGTACTTGGCAGGTAGTTTTCCATACCCGTAGGGGTCTAGGGTGGGGTAATGGCTATTCATCACAACTGTGTAATCCGTCTTTCGTTGCAGGCTCAAAGGAAACGCGGATTGCTTGTATATCCAATAATGTTCATCTGTAATCTGGAATGTCTATTATTGCGTCTGACGAATGTACAATATCTATATATGATAGCTATTTAGACGTCACTTATGTTTTACACCCGCGCTAGCCCAGCACCCGCTCTGTCGTTAGTTAAGTAACCTAACGGGTGATGACGGGACCCAGTGGCGAATGCGGATGGCATAAGAGGACGTTGTATTTTCGTTGTTTTCTGCAATGATAGGTTAATTGATGGGACACATTATATTAATGCAAAGAAAATAAACCAAAGTTGAATCGTTGGATCAGTTTAATAGAAACCACTCAGTTATTTTTAAAACAGAAGATATTTTTAATTGCGGAGCTTTAACCACTCCTTTTAAAAAGCTATCAGGTTCCTTCGGTCATATCAAGTTCACTACGTTCACGGTTTCGCCAAAACCATTCGTAGCCCTCCGTCATTTCATTTGGGTATTCAATAGTATTCAAGCTATGTATTTTGGCCAAAGTCAAGGCATAGTGTTTGGTAGCTGCTGGGTATTCATTTGTTACATAGATAGATGAGTTAGTTTGGGACAGTCGTATTATCATTTGACCAAAGTCAGGGGAATGTACAGATGGGTTCAAATTAACAAGATAATGATGGGTAGAACTTGACATGTGACTTATGACATTTTGACCAAAGCCAAGGTCATAAGAGCATGGGGCAAAAATTTATATCGGGAATTTCTAAAGAAACTGAAATTTGCAAAGAGATGCATACCATTTGGAGTTTTATGAATGTTGATAGGATTCCTTCAGCATTATCACACGATGATATTTGGATCCCGATCCTACTGTGAGTATATGCTACTCATCAGGAGATTCGTCGCTTAACGATCAATGCTATAAACCAAGTAGGTGCCGAGAAAGGTGTCAGTGGGGCTATGCCCCCAGAGAAAAGAGGTTATTTAATTAAGGAACTTCGCGAAAGCGTTGGAAAACCTCCCTAGAAGTACCGACACCGGCCTGGCTGAACGGTTAAGCAAGTATTGTACGGTGGAAATAGTCCTGGCTAGTTCTTCCTTTTTGGTTTGAGGAGGGATTCGAGAAACAGTGGGAGCCATCCAGTTTAGATAAACTAAAAACCACTCTAAATGTTTAGTTGATAAAACTGCACATTTGTTATTATATTTTTCCTACTATTTCTATATTAAAAAAGGTCTTTATTATAATATATCATACATATGAGGGTTTATCTGTAAAAATACTATTTTCCATGTGTTGATATATTATAATTAGCATTTGGTAGGAAAATGTATGCAAATAATATCATTGTCCAAATCTTAACTCTACTAAATATTATTTGAGTTGTTGTGCAGAATTTTCAGGACAAAAATCAAGGAAATCAAGTTGTTAAAGCAAACCTTCCTAATTAAGAAACCAAAACTTAGAAATCAAGTCTGGCAGCAACTACGAGAAGATTTCCAAGTTCCAAAGGTTCCAAAGATTGCCAAATGTCACACAGATAAAGCCACAAAAATTTGATCAAGGGTTCTGATCAAATGGCCGCGGATCCGCGGCCATACACCCCTTTTGGCCGCGGATCCGCCGCAAGATAGAGGATTTAGAAGATGAAATTTTTTGGGGTGAATCTTTTCTGTTGGCTTCCAAATTTGGAAGCTAGGGTTCTGGCATTTGGAGTATAAATATGGACCGAGATCCTCTTGGAAAAATCATCAACCCGACGAGATCACGAAGTCCAAGACGGCTCACGCATTCTGATCATCAACTGTTCGTCTACCTTCTTGGAAGAGATCGAGAAGCAAACTAGTATTTATAATCGTTTTCTAAGGGATCAAAGTGTAATGAATATTGTTGATTAATAAAGGTAGCTCTTTTTCCTATTCTATTACTTTGTAGTTTAATTATGTATTTTCTCTCCATCTCTTTTTCTCCCAACATGCGCGAGTAATTCTCCGCTTGTTAGGGTTTGTAGGATTAGGGTAGGTTAATGGATGATGAAAATACATAAACTCTTTTTACGTCCTATAAAGTTTATAAACTTTACCAAAAGAATAATTAACATCCTAATCGGACGCGCTACGAATTCATTGTTAGTCTCGACCGCGATTAGAGATTAGATTAATGATTGTTTTGGTAAAGGCTAGATATGAACGGAGTTCCGTGTCGAGATAGGGGTTAAGAGTGGGATTCCTTTTCCCTCCAGAAACCTTAATCTACACGCATCACTATCGTTCTAGTTTTAAATCTATTAAAGGATAGAAAGAGTAATTTTTAATTAATCATCCATAACTACTAAATCCTAATGAACCCCACAAGCCCTCTTCTTATATAAACTTACCTCCGTAGTTAATCTAGATCTATATTTTGCATTAGTGTTTAAACGTAGATCTAGATCCTACAACCATTATTCAATATTCTTTATTCCTCTTCTCTCTTTCAACACATCTAAAGTAAGAGTAAAAGATTCAACGTTTCCCAGAGGACGACCCGTACTCATCTCGGTCTAGCTACGCGCGACACCGTTATTGATTGCGGTTAATTACTACATACACACTCTTTCGAACCAATCAAATGGCGTCGTTGCCGGGGATACGTGCGTAATTTTTTATTCTTACTATTTGTGTTGAATTCTTATACGATCAATATCATAAATAAAACAAAACTGCAAATTGTATATTTAACGATTATTGTGTGAATTTTGCGAGGGAATCCGGAGTCACATACTTAAGGATACAGAGAGACAGAGACATTCATCAAGATCCAGAAGAGGACATGAGGCCACATAGCAAAACTCATCACCTGATCCCTCTAGTCGGCGGCGGAACCGTGGCTGTAAGTGCACATCGGCGGCGGAAGCGCAGCCAGTTAGGAGATCTAGGGCTTCAGTCTTCTCTGGTAAGATTCTAACCTCCTTCTCTCTCCTCTGAAATCCAATAAAATATCTTTTCTGCAGGATTCTTTACAAAATATCGCCGCTCAAAAATCTTTTTGCAAGTTCTGTTTTGCGGTTTGTTTTTGCATATTTGAATACAGATTTTTAAGGGGCAAAGACCAAATCCAGATTAGGTGGAGATTTCATCACCCTTCCTAAGCGCCACAAATCACAAACCGAGCATCTGCATCAACCCTACATTAATTTAAAAAATATCTAGACCAGACTCTAAGGACTGTCGCGCTCAATAAGGACAGAGGAAGGTCGTGGGTAATCTATCGCTTATCCGCATTACTTTTGTAGTGTCTAGGCAAGTGTGTCTAAGGCGAGTGGTTAATTAATTAGGACCACTACTTTCGTAGTGGGGAGCCTCCCACTCACCTGGCACTTACCTGGCTACAAGAGTAGTAAAGAGGCGGTAGAGGATTTATCCCGCGGCTTGTCCTTTGGAAGTCTAGGAGTGGTCTAGAGACTGGACCTAGGTAACCTTAGTTTCAGGGTTGTTTGTGCATTTTTGTGTGATTTGTCTAAATCCGTCAATTTTCAAAACGAACCAATTATTTTCTCCCCTTTTTACCCTTCCCCCTTCTTCTCTTCTTATAATGGGTGACCTAAATAGAAGAACACTTGCCGAACTTTGCTGTCCACAACCAGATATTTCTTGTTTTTGTAATCCCTTCGGTATACCGTCCGGCTCTTCCATGTCCTTAAGAGATCATATAGAACAAGCAGGAAGAAATAGTTGGCCACCTCAGTCTAGGTCTTATCAACCGTATCCTAATCCCACACCTGTTTCAGTTGATACCCAGAGTGAGGAACCCCCTAAACGAATGTCCATTGCTGAGCACATAGCTAGGGCTAGAGGCCAAAGTTTCAACCCGGACCAATATCAACCATCACCTCCAATTTCTAAAGAAGAGTTTGATAGCCAACCGACCAACCCATATCAATATTCTTCTTATCACAATGTTGATCCTACTCCCACCCAATTTTCGCAACCATTCTATTCCTATCAATCCAATCCGACTTTTCCACCTTCTGTAGACAGTTCTTCTAATCAGTCATTTGGGAGTTTTAATTATCCACAGGAATTTCAATCTTATACTGAAACCCCTTATCAACCCAAGTCTAGTCTGGAGCAGACATTAGAAAAATTTCTGGAATTGTCGAACCAAATTAAGAAGGAAACAACAGAGTGGATGCAAGCAAAGAATTTCAAAACTGCCCAAAAATTTTCAGTATATGATTCGGGCATAGGACAAAATGAGAATTTGGGTAGTGAGACAGAACTGTACACCCTTCCTAATCAAATCTCCCCATTCCAAACTGAAATTCACAACTCCATTTTCATAGATTCATCAAGTACACCAAATAGAATGTCTGGTAAGTTTTGTGACTTTGTAGTGTTTGATTTACCCGACTGTGAAAGGTCCATTTCAAGTAAAACCATACCCAACCCTTGTGATCTCTACACCTCCACTCTTGAACCAAAACTGATTGAAAACCATACTTTTGATGAGGTGTTTGAGAATTTTAACCTTCACTTGAATGAGGTGATTGACGTTGGGGATATATTGATTGATGAACCCAAAATTTTGGATGATTTTGTCCCACCAATTCATCAGATCCTTTCACTTCCTTGTGGTCATCATCTTGAGCCTTTAATTTTTCCCGAACCCAAATATGTCTTGAAGTTGATGCTAATGGTATACCCGAAGATCAGACCGAAATACAGCCTCCATCTTCCACATCTGGTTCAACAACACTCGACACACCAATTTGTTTACCCATTTCACCTTCTAATTTCTCCGGTTCTTCTTCTGTTCCTATAGTTTCAATGAGTTTTGATGAATCACAATCCGTTAATTCAAGTTCAATAATACCAGAAATTCAAGTTGATTTGGATATTTTTGAAAATGAGGTAGATGAGTTTTTCAAATCCTCTACCTCAATGAATTTTGATGAATCAAGTAGGATAAATTCTGGCACAAAACTCTTTGACAGCAAAATGTCCAATCACACCATTGATAAAAGTTTTGAAGAACTTTTTGCTGACGAACTCGAATTTTTAAACAATACGGATTTTGTGATTGATCAATCTCCACCTATAGTGGTTGAACCGTCACCATTCCTTCTTCCTAATCATTCACATTCATCCTCATTCTTTCTTTTCTCTAATTTCAAACCCTGTCCAGACCACCTCTTATCCCTTCCCTATTTTTTCTTGACTCGATACAACACATTCTTCCACCAACCTATACGCTATACTGATAAAATCTTTGAATGGTTGGTGTTAACTTTTGGTCTTTGTAAAGTCTTACTTTGACCAAATGACTCACCCCCTCTTAAAATGCTTCGTATTGTCTAACTCATGTTTGAGGGGGGGGTATATTTTTGGCTCTTGAACATAACTTTTGTCCTCAAATTTGTGAGCCAAAAATAAGTTTGGGGGAGGATTTTCACTTTCATATATTTTTTCCCCCATTAATAATGTCCCCCCAAGATTACAGGTTTCTGTGATCCAGCAGATAGCAACAGTGAGGACACTGTTGAAAACAAGTTTGGGGGAGGTTTGTGCTTATTTACGAGATACTTTGCATTATACTATATATAAGCACAAAAAAAAATTGATAATAAAAGAATAGGAAGTGAAAAATTATATATGAAAGATAGGAATAGTTTAAGAAAACCAAGAAAATTAGAAGTTTTCTTAAACGAACTAGTAATAAGTAGTTATGAGCTGTTGTCCCAAGAGTTAGTAAGATGAAGGAAGTCACTAATCTGAGGATAAAAATAAGTCTGAAAAATAGTTTCTACTCTGGAAGCCAAACATTTGAATGTTGATACCCTACTATGTGCACTTACACACGTCTTGAAACTCGGGATAGTAGAGGATACCTTGAAATGCTCTTGTCTAAAAGCCAAAGTATGAAGAAAATAATAAATGAAGAAATATAAAAATGGTGAAAAGAAAAATGAACACTGGTTTTGTTATCGCCAAGGCAGCAATAAAAAAATATAGCGAGGGTGCTACATCACCTAGTGCCTTAGACCAACTGGTTTGGGAGTCACTGCTAAGCCTTAGGTGGTTCGAGACGAGGAAAATACTATCACCTAA
Organism: Agapanthus africanus; assembly: GCA_030015575.1. Taxonomy (NCBI): domain Eukaryota; kingdom Viridiplantae; phylum Streptophyta; class Magnoliopsida; order Asparagales; family Amaryllidaceae; genus Agapanthus; species Agapanthus africanus. The sequence goes on along the minus strand of JASDDO010000004.1, from coordinate 228,119,700 downwards.
TCAGCAAGCACAAGAGTAATCGGTCGGTTAGTACCTCAAGAAATATTAACGGTCGCATGAAAATGTGTGAGCAAATCTAAATATTCATCAAGTTAAAAAGTACTGAGGTAAATGGACAAGAGTATGATAGCTTGAATTGAATTCTCCGGGTGTAGGGATGTTATTTACACACACGTAGGGTTATATGATCGATGTTTGGATGAAAGGTAGGAATGAAGAATAAAGACGATGTTTTATTGAGGGATAATGTGATTTCTAACATCTTTTCATGACTATTAAGATAAGGCTCACGATAACTGAAAAGCTAGTGTAGTTGGAAACTCTAAATTTTCAAAGTATTTCTTTTATGGTTCTTATCTTTATATGTAAATTTCGCCATCTCTCTTTTATTATATGATTTTGTGGGTGTAATCCGCTGAAAACCCTCAGGAGACAACACTCCTCCTACTAGGGATACCTAGAGGTTTAACGGCTTGTTGCACGTGCTCAGTGCAATCGTGTTTGCCTACGAAAGTGTGCTTAGTTTTCTCCTTTCTTTTTCTCTTTCTCTTGAATAAAGTAGTTTGCTCGGGACGATCAAAGATAAGTTTGGGGGTATTTGTTCAGTTGATAAAACTGCACATTTGTTATTACATTTTTCCTACTATTTCTATATTAAAAAAGGTCTTTATTATAATATATCATACATATGAGGGTTTATCTGTAAAAATACTATTTTCCACGTGTTGATATATTATAATTAGCATTTGGTAGGAAAATGTATGCAAATAATATCATTGACCAAATCTTAACTCTACTAAATATTATTTGAGTTGTGCAGAATTTTCAGGACTAAAATCAAGGAAATCAAGTTGTTAAAGCAAACCTGCCTAATTAAGATTCCAAAACTTAGAAATCAAGTCTGGCAGCAACTACGAGAAGATTTCCAAGTTCCAAAGGTTCCAAAGATTGCCAAATGTCACACAGATAAAGCCACAAAAATTTGATCAAGGGATCTGATCAAATGGCCGCGGATCCGCGGTGGCCGCGGATCCGCCATAAGATAGAGTATTTAGAAGATGAAATTTTTTGAGATGAATCTTTTTTGTTGGCTTCCAAATTTGGAAGCTAGGGTTCTGGCTTTTGGAGTATAAATATGGACCGAGAGCCTCTTGGAAAAATCATCAAGCCGACGAGATCACGAAGTCCAAGACGGCTCACGCATCCAGGCTGATCATCAACTGTTCGTCTACCTCCTTGGAAGAGATCGAGAAGAAAACTAGTATTTGTAATCGTTTTCTAAGGGATCAAAGTGTAATGAATATTGTTGATTAATAAAGGTAGCTCTTTTTCCTATTCTATTTCTTTGTAGTTTAATTATGCATTTTCTCTCCATCTATTTTTCTCCCAACATGCGCGAGTAATTCTCCGCTTGTTAGGGTTCGTAGGATTAGGGTAGGTTTATGGATGATGAAAATACCTAAACTCTTTTTACGTCCGATAAAGTTTATAAACTTTACCAAAAGAATCATTAACATCCTAATCGGACGTGCTTCCAATTCATTGTTAGTCTCGACCGCGATTAGAGATTAGATTAATGATTGTTTTGGTAAAGGCTAGATATGAACGAAGTTCCGTGTCGAGATTGGGGTTAAGAGTGGGATTTCTGTTCCCTCCAGAAACCCTAATCTACACGCATCACTGTCGTTCTAGTTTTAAATCTATTAAAGTATAGAAAGAGTAATTTTTAATTAATCATCCATAACTACTAAATCCTAATGAACCCTACAAGCCCTCTTCTTATATAAACTTACCTCCGTAGTTAATCTAGATCTATATTTTGCATTAGTGTTTAAACGTAGATCTAGATCCTACAACCATTCTTCAATATTCTTTATTCCTCCTCTTTCTTTCAACAGATCTAAAGTAAGAGTAAAAGATTCAACGTTTCCCAGAGGACGACCCGTACTCATCTCGGTCTAGCTACGCGCGACACCGTTATTGATTGCGGTTAATTACTACATACACACTCTTTCGGACCAATCACTAAACTTGCAAGAGCATCATGCTAAAGTGTTCCCTCTCTCTCTCATTACAGCGACCCAAAACATGACAGGCCTTAAGTTACTATTAGAGAAAAATATATTGACAGGGCCAAACTATAAAGATTGGCTGCGGAATGTCAAAATGGATTTAACTTATGACAAATTGGGGTACGTCCTTACTGCTAAGGAACCTACTGTCCCTGGTCCTAAATCCAGTCTTGCGGATAAGGAAATCTGATTGATTCGAATTCCGGTGTGTATGTAGAAAATGCGTAGAAATCACAACCAAAAATATTTTGACCGCCATCAATAACGGTGTCGATTTGTAGCGCGTTAGTAAGTGCGGATCGTCCACAGGGAATGTGTAATCCGTTCGTATTTCGAATTAGGTGAATCGAAAATTTAAAGAAAAGAAAAGAAAGAACAATTCAATTCAAGATTTGTAAAATGAATTCAAGAATCATCTAGATCTAATCTAAAATCAAGAAAACATTAAAATCAAGAATCACGAATTGAGAGAATTCCAATCGATTTATGTTTTAAGAATTGAAGTGAATCTCGTAGGAGTCGATTAAATCTATAGACGCGACGAAGACTGGCGATTACGTTTTCTTATCCATTAATGAATTTATGCTAGATCGATGACGATTTATCGAGGTTTAAGGATCTTGCGAAGCAACTAGGGTTTCCTCATCTCATCCTTTGTCCTTTCAATGAATCTCATTCACAAGCTAGCTTCTAGTAAATCAAATAATCGATCGTTGATCTCTAGTTCCGAGCGAAAAATAATCAAGAAAGCATTTCGCATTGAAACTAGATCGTCGATCATTCGATTATCAAGAATTTACAAACATTGTAGGACTTAAGAATCGTTTCAAGATTTGTCAACATCATCATCTGTTGATTCTCTCTACTCCTCCACGAGCGGAGTTTTACTCAAGCATTATCATAAAGAACACATTCAAGAATCTAGATTGAATCATAATGCTTGAATTAAAAAGATAAATAAGATAAAAGAATTGTCACCTTTATTTATCAACAATTTCGTTACAAATCTCTCGAAATCTACAAGAGTAAGGAACTTGATCGTCGATTTTGGCTTCGCTCGGCTCCTTGAGTCGCGGATCTCCTTGGATCACTTGCTCCGATGAAGTCCGGCGTTGCTTTCTAAAGGATCGAAGGCTTCTTGCTTTGATTGAACTCGAAGATCTTGAAATTTGGCGTTTTGATTGGATTAGGGTTAGGGTTTTGTGGCACAAGTTGTGTCACTCAACTTGTGGGTGGAAGATGTGATAGAATGAACAACTCTCAACAACCTTTAAAAGTGAAGCCTAGGGTCCCTTTTATAGCCTTAAGAATGATTAGCTTCCTTTGTAAGCTTGGTTTAGGTTAGCTTCCCTTGTAAGCTAGGTAGTTAAGTTGAAGCATCTAGAAGTAGTTAGTTAGGCTTTAGCTTCCTTCATAAGCTTGGAGGTTAGGGGGAAGCTGCTAGGTTTAGTTTGTTAAGAGAGAAGCTTGCTTTGGAAGCTTGGAAATTTTAGCTTGAACAAGGAGCTTGCTGATCTGGTAGAAGACTCTGGAGAATTCTGGAATTTGGAGTATATTTAATGAGTGTACCAACTGATAGGAGAAATCTGGCACCAAAATTTGATGATGTCACCACGAGATGGCCGCGGATCCGCCGCGCAAATGGGGTTTCGGCCGCGGATCCGCGGCCCAATAGGAGGATCAGTGCATGACAATTCTTGGCTTTTCTTGTGCTGACTTCAGATATATTTTCTGATATGTTGATTCTCAAAATTCCTTCTAGATTACTACCAGATCACAAGTCTTGGACTTGGCGTCATTTTATCAGCACTTTTTCACAAATTTGGCTTTTCTCCTGGAATCTCCTTCACAGATTCTTGAAACAAGTGTTGCGCTATACAAAGATGATGCAATACCATGATAAACACTCAATTTCCCTCAAAATGTCGGTTTTAAAGTATAACACATGTAATTTGGTATTTTACGACTGTTTTGCTAATATGTGCAATATTCAAACCGAACACCTCTAGATGAGTGCAAATAGTAGGGAAATTGATGTGTTAAAAATGCAATATTTTCGACTGATCAAATTCCCCCAAACTTATTTTCGGTCGTCTCGAGCGAACTGTTTTATTAAAAAGAGAAGGAGAAAATAAAGAAAGAGAAAAACTAACTAGCACACTTTCGTAGGCAACACGATTGCACTGAGCACGTGCAACAAGCCTTTAAACCTCTAGGTGTCCCTAGTAGGAGGAGTATTGTCTCCTGAGGGTTTTCAGCGGATTGCACCCACAAAATCCAATAATAAAAGGAAGACCGTGAATATTACATATAAAGATAAGGATTGTAAAAGAAAGAATTTGAAAATTAGAGTTTCCAACTATGCTAGCTTTTCGGTTGTCATGAGCCCTATCTTAATAGTCATGATAAGAAGTTAGAAATCACATCATCTCTCAATAAAACATCATCTTTATTCTTCATTCCTATCTTTCTTCCAAACATCGATCATATAACCCTACGTGTGTGTAAAGAACATCCCTACACCGGAGAATTCAATTCAAGCTATCATACTCTTGTCCATCTGCCTCAGTACTTTTTAATTAATGAATATTTAGATGAATTTGCTCACACACTTTCATGCGACCGTTAATACTTCTTGAGGTACTAACCGACCGATTACTCATGTACTTGCTTATTAGGTGTATTTCCTCATCTTGCACCACCTAAGGCTTAGCAGTGACTCCCAGACCAGTTGGTCTAAGGCACTAGGTGAAGAGGCACCCTCGCCATATATTTTTATTGCTGCCTTGACGATAACAAGACCAGTGTTTATTTTTTTCATCATTTTATATTTTATTCATTTTTTTATTTCCTTCATACATCGGCTTTTAGACAAGAGCGTTTCAAGGTATCCTCTACTATCCCGAGTTTCAAGACGTGTGTAAGTGCGAATAGTAGGGTATCAAAGTTCAAAATGTTTGGCTTCCAGAATAGGAACTATTTTTCAGAATTATTTTTATCCTCAGATTAATGACTTCCTTCATCTTACTAACCCTTGGGACAACGGCTCATAACTACTTATTACTAGTTCGTATAAGAAAACTTCTAATTTTCTAGGTTTTCTAAAATTTTTCCAATCTTTTGGATGTAATTTTTCACTATCTAATCTTTTATTATCTTATTTATGTACAAAAATATTTTTTTTAAATTTTTTTTTTGAAATTTTTGAAATTTTTATAGGTTTTTAAAAAATGTTTTGTGCTTATGCAAGTATGATGCAAATGATGCGAAAATAAGCATAAACCTCCCCCAAACTTGTTTTCAACAGTGTCATCACTGTTGCCATCCGCTAAATCTCAAAAAACCTGTAAGCTTGTGAGGAAATTTATTAACGGGGGCAAAATATTTAATTGAAGATCCTCCCCCAAACTTATTCTTTGGCTCATCATTTTGGTGTAAAAATATTTCTTTTCAGGAGCCAAAAAATACCCCCCCAAACTTGAGTTAAACAATGTTAATCTTTTAAAAATCATAAGAGGGGGTCAAACATCAGTGGTCGATGCCAAGCTTTGCAAAGACCGAACGTCAACACCAACCATTCGAAAATTTTATCAATGCAGTGCTCTGGTTGGTGGAAGAAGAAGTGGGGAAAGGGTAAGTGGTGGAAGAGAATATGTGTGCGTCTTATTTTGGCGAGACGATGCAGTGAATGCGATGGATTACTCACATTCTTTTTATTGTTCAGAAGAAGGGGTGGAGGTTCAATTTTATTGTTTTGATGTGGATTCATCTCAACACCCATATCATTCAAAAATGCGAGTTCATCAGCGATGATTTCCTCAAAAGTCTCATTAATACCCCGAAGAATAATGTCATCACAAAGTGCGGGGAGATCTTCAGACTCCAAAAACGGTTCATAATCGGTGTTAGTTGTTGACCCGGACAACTCGGTGGAAGAGTTCGTATGTGTATGATACATAGTTGGGTCAAACAATAACCTATGAAAAGAGTCAAGATCAGTATCATGAGGATCCTCAAATTCGCTGCTGTCGACATCCATTAATTCGACAGAACAGACCTGAGCAGTAGGTTCGGAGGGTACACTTCCCAACTTGTAAATGTTCAGCTCAATTGACCTATTCCCGAAGGATAGGGTCATAGAGCCATTACGACAGTTGATGATAGCGTTGGAAGTGGCCAAAAAGGGGCGACCAAAAATCACCGGAATTTGATTCCATGGGTTCGCTACAGGCTGTGTATCAAGTCCACAAGGAATACAAATTCCCCGATTTTTATTAACACATCCTCCAGTTCACCCCTAGGTTTGGTGATTGATCGGTCAGCCATCTGGAGAATGCAAGGAGCTGGTTTCAACTCTCCGATCCCTAACTGCTAATAGACTGAGAAAGGAAGCAGGTTAACACTTGCGCCAAGGTCTAGTAGAGCACGGTTGATGTGTTTTTCGCCAATAGAAATGTAAATCGTAAGATAGCCAGGATCCTTACGTTTCCTCGGTAATTGTTGGGGGAAAGCCGTGTCTACTGTCTTAGCCATGAATATCTTCTTGGGCACTTGAGTCTTCCTCTTTCTAGTGCACAAGTCTTTAAGAACTTTCGCATAAGCGGGGACTTGTTGGATAGCATCTAGAAGAGGGATGTTGATGTTAACATGTTTCAACATTTCAGTGATCTTCTCCATTTGTGGACTTGGTCTGTTTCCCCTTAACCGATTCGGATAAGGAGCATGGGCAATAAGGTCGGGGTCCAACACTGGAGAAGATCGTGTGGGTGGAAATGATCTAAGAATAGGAGTGGGGATCGTTTTCGGTGGACAAGAAGGGATGGGCTGAGGTGTCGAGCCTTGGGGAAAACGGAGAATAGGCTCGGAAGAAGGTGGTGGGGTAGAAGAACTGGGGTCAGAATTAGAAGTAAAAGTGGAAGGAAAGGTCTCAGCCGGGGTATCATCGATAGATTTTTCAGTGTCATCAATCTCTTCCCCAATATGATTGTCAAGCACTCTTCCAGATCTCAACGTGATTGCATTCACAAGATGTGAAATGCCAGGATTGGGCAAAGGTTGAGCTGGAAGTTTCTCTTTCTCTCTTGCACTCATTTCGGCTTTTAATTGTGCAATTTGTTCTTCCATCGATTTAATTTTCTCATTTTGCGAGAAAAAGATCTTCATCACATTATCGAAGGGAGATTACATTTTTTCCGTCCCTTCGATGGATTGCTTCTTGAAAGTATCCAAGGTTTGTGCTAGTGCAGAGGTATTATCTGTACCGGTCAATTGCAAAGATTTTTCATGTGGTGCAAAAGTGTTGGCCGGATTTTGGATGTTTTGTGATTGGTAGGGGTGCTGACTCAATTGAAGTGGTTGCTGTTGTGGTGGAGGGACCCTTTGGAAGTTGTTTTGACTTGGAACCGTGTTCTGAGATTGTGATTGGTTCCAAGCAAAGTTAGGGTGATTCCTCCAACCCAGATTATATTTGGAAGAAAATGGATCTTTCCTAGGTCTTTGAAAAGCAGCATTGGTATGCTCTTGACCTTGAAACGGACATTCTTCCGTCAAATGAGAAGGATAAGAACAACATCCACATACAGTTTTGGAGAGTGACATTTGATTTAGGGCGGCGGCTAAAAATTTGTTTTCTATAGTCTCGAGTTTCTTTTGCATAGCTGAAATGTCAGCTCTAACTCCTATGGAAACTTCCGATTGGTTATTGCCACCCCTAGACGATTGACTCACACCCTCCCACTGTAAAGATTTTTCAGCGAAATCTTCTAGGAATTTCCAGGCTTCCCCATCATCTTTAGTCATGAAGTTGCCTTGACACATTAATTCAAGGGTCTGTTTTGTGTTAGGATTAATGCCCTCATATATGATTCGGCACAGATCCCATCTACGGATTCCATGATGTGGACATTGAACTAACAGATCCTTAAAGCGTTGAAGACATTTTGCGAATGTTTCATCTGGAAGCTGGGTGAATTGATTGATTTCGCTACGGACTCGAGCTGTCTTATGATTTGGGTAGAATATCTTTAGGAATGCTTTTACGAATTCTTCCCAGTTTGAAATGGAATATGCGGTTGGGTTGTAAAGCCACTTCTCGGCTATATCGCACAAGGTAAATGGGAGAAGGCGAAGACGCATAGCATCCACAGAAAGCTGTGAGGTACCCATCATTGCGCATACATTTTCAAATTTGGTGATAAAGACATATGCGTCTTCAGACTCGAGACCGTGATATTTGGGTAGAAGGTTGATGTATTGGGGTTTAATCTAAAATTTTTCCCGTTGGCTGGTGGAATGGAGAGACAGGTCGAAAAAGGACCTTGTGTAGGATAGCACCTCTCTTGGAGAGAGATGCGGGGTGGATTCTGCGCACCAACGGACGGCGGCAGATTAGTGTTAAAGAAGTTCGATGGAGAATCGTCCATCGAAATAGGTATGGTGGTGGGTAAAGAAGAGGTAAATGTAGAAATACCAACTTTGGGGTCGATAGGGGAAAACGCGGACAAGACGGCACTAGAATCCCGTGTCCAGCCGAGCTTGCACTATAGGGTTTAGTACAAGTGGCAGCGTTGATATAATTAGGGAGAAGAATGAAGTGGTTGGTGTTTGTTTTGAAAAATATACGGATCTTTGAAAAAATGATGCAAATCACAACAAATGCAACAAGCAAAACCCTAAGTCTAGTAGTCACCTAGGTCAAAGCTCTAGACCGCTCCTAACTGCCAAAAGACAAGTCGCAGGATCAATCCTACACTGCCTCTTTGTCTCTCCTGTGGCCAGGTAAGTGCCAGGTAAGTAGGAGGTTCTCCACTACGTAAGTAGTGGGCCTAATTAAGTAACCACTTGCCTTAGACACACTCGCCTTAGACACCACAAAAGAAACGCGGATAAGCAATGGATTACCCACGACCTTCTTCTGTCCTAAGTGAGCGTGACGGTCCTTAGAGTCCTGTCTAGATTTTTTTTAGTAAATGAGGGTAATGCGGATGCAAGTTTGTGATTTTTGGGGCTTAGGAAGGGTAATGAACTCCCCACCTAATCTGAATTTGGCCGTGCCCCTTAAATTCCGTTTTAATATGCAAACAACCAAAAATCAAAACACGCACAATTTTTGCTTTTTGCGGCGCTGCGAATTTTTGCAAAGAAACCTGCAGCAAATTGTTAATTGGAGCAGATTGAGAAGGAGATAAGAAAGTAAGAATTCACCTGAGAAAAAAATGTTACAGAGAGGCTACAGTTCAACCGCGGTTCCGCCGCAACAACAGCCTTAAACCGCGGATCCGCGGCGCTTTTCACTGTTCACTACACAAAAATTTCACAGCATGCCTCTGTTCACTCCCTCAGCTATCTGGAATTTTCCAAATATTTTTCCAATTGCTCCACAGCTTCCAGATTTCCTCGCAACAATTCACAACGAATCGTTTAGTGTTTTGCGCGAATTTTGATCTCAAAATTATAATGGAATAAACTTTTCAACTCAAATTTCAAAAAAACGAACGAATTAGCGCACTATCCCCGGCAACGGCGCCATTTGATTGATTCGAATTCCGGTGTGTATGTAGAAAATGTGTAGAAATCACAACCAAAAATATTTTGACCGGAATCAATAACGGTGTCGATTTGTAGCGCGTTAGCAAGTGCGGATCGTCCACAGGGAAAGTGTAATCCGTTCGTATTTCGAATTTGATGAATCGAAAATTTAAAGAAAAGAAAAGAAACAATTCATTTCAAGATTTGTAAAATGAATTCAAGAATCATCTAGATCTAATCTAAAATCAAAAAAACATTAAAATCAAGAATCATGAATTAAGAGAATTCCAATCGATTTAAGTTTCAAGAATTGAAGTGAAGCTCGTAAGAGTCGATTAAATCTATAGACGTGACGAAGACTAGCGATTACGTTTTCTTATCCATTAATGAATTGATGCTAGATCGATGACGATTTATCGAGATTTAAGGATCTTGCGAAGAAACCAGGGTTTCCTCATCTCATCCTTTGTCCTTTTGATGAATCTCATTCACAAGCTAGCTTCTAGTAAATCAAATAATCGATCGTTGATCTCTAGTTCCGAACGAAAAATAATCAAGAAAGCATTTCGCATTGAAACTGGATTATCGATCATTCGATTTTCAAGAATATACAAACATTGTAGGACTTAACAATCGTTTCAAGATTTGTCAACATCATCATCTATTGATTCTCTCTACAACTCCACGAGCGGAGTTTTACTCAAGCATTATCATAAAGAACACATTCAAGAATCTAGATTGTATCATAATGCTTGAATTAAAAAGATAAGCAAGATAAAAGAATTGTCACCTTTATTTATCAACAATTTCGTTACAAATCTCTCGAAATCTACAAGTGTAAGGAACTTGATCTTCGATTTTGGCTTCGCTCGGCTCCTTGAGTCGTGGATCTCCTTGGATCACTTGCTCCGATGTAGTCCGGCGTTTCTTTCTAAAGGATCGAAGGCTTCTTGCTTTGATTGAACTCGAAGATCTTAAACTTTGGCTTTTTGATTGGATTAGGGTTAGGGTTTTGAGGCACAAGTTGTGTCACTCAACTTGTGGGTGGAAGAGGTGATAGAATGAACAACTCTCAACAACCTTTAAAAGTGAAGCCTGGGGTCCCTTTTATAGCCTTAAGAATGATTGGCTTCCTTCGTAAGCTTGGTTTAAGTTAGCTTCCCTTGTAAGCTATGTAGTTAGGTAGAAGCCTCTAGAAGTAGTTAGTTAGGCTTTAGTTTCCTTCATAAGCTTGGAGGTTAGGGGGAAGCTTTTAGGTTTAGTTTGTTAAGTGAGAAGCTTGCTTTGGAATCTTGGAAATTTTAGCTTGAACAAGGAACTTGCTGATCTGGCAAAAGTCTCTGGAGAATTCTGGAATTTGGAGTATATTTAATGAGTGTACCAACTGATAGGAGAAATCTGGCACCAAAATTTGATGATGTCACCACTAGATGGCCACGGATCCGCCGCTCCAATGGGGTTCGGGCCGTGGATCCACGGCCCAATAGGAGGATCAGTGCATGACAATTCTTGGCTTTTCTTGTGCTGACTTCAGATATATTTTCTGTTATGTTGATTATCAAAATTCCTTCTAGATTATTACCAGATCACAAGTCTTGGACTTGGCGTCATTTTATCAGCACTTTTTCACAGATTTGGCTTTTCTCCTGGAATCGCCTGCACAGATTCTCGAAACAAGTGTTGCGCTATACAAAGATGATGCGATACCATGATAAACACTCAATTTCCCTTAAAATGTCGATTTTAAAGTATAACACATGTAATTTGGTATTTTACAACTGTTTTGCTAATATGTGCAATATTCAAACCGAACACCTCTAGATGAGTGAAAATAGTAGGGAAATTGGCGTGTTAAAATTGCAATATTTTCGACTGATCAAAATCCACAAAACTTGGGAATTAAATTGTGCGAAGGCCAAGTGTATCGTGCTTGCCTCCATGAATAATGAACATTAGAGGAAGCATGAGGATATGGATCTTGAATCCATATTTCTCTATACAAAGGATCTGTATAAGGAGCAATCTCGTATAGCAAGATACGAGACCTCGAAGAACCTGTTTCAGGCAAGGTTGGCCGTCGGATCGTTTGTAGGAGAATATGTCCTAAAGATGATATGCTATATAGAAGAGCTCGCAGACCTCGGGACGACTTTGGAGAACGAGCTCTATACAGAATTGATTCTCCAGTCCCTTCCTTCCACCTACGCCCAGTTTATTCTCAATTTCAACTTTCAAAGAAAAGAAGTTGAACTTCCAGAACTCCTTAACATGTTGAGGAGTGCAGAGGGCAACTTGCAGAAGGCAAGGGAAACACCCGCTATGTTTGTTCGCGGTGCTTCTTTTTCCGGGTCCAAGGCTAGGGCCAAAGGAAGGAAGAATAAGGCCGCTACCAAACCTAGAGGAGTTGTTAGTAAGGTGGGAGTGAAGGGAAAGAAAAAGATTGTGGTGACAGTAGTGGCAAAGGATGAGTGCTTCCACTGTCATAGGAAAGGGCACTGAAAGAAGGATTGCAAGGCTTGGAATGCCAAGAACCAGGAACCGAAGCAAGCTGTGGCTTCGACTTGAGGTGTGTTTGTAATTGAGAATTGTCTGTCAATCAACTCTACTTCCTGGATATTGGATACCGGATCAGGATCTCATATATGCAATTCATTGCAGGCACTGAGAAACCGTAGAGTGTTGAAGGTTGGTGATATGACCCTGAAGGTTGCTAACGGAGCTAGCGTGGGAGCTGTGTCCGTAGGGGATTATCACCTTGGATTGACGAGTGGACATATTTTGGTTTTGCATAACTGTTTTTGTGTACCTAGTTTAACATGTAATGTCATATCAGTTTCCTTGTTATCGAAAAAAGGTTATGATTTCACGTTTGTAAGCGATGTTGTTAACATCCACCTTAATCATGGTTTGATTGGGTCCGGTACACTGGATAACGGTATATATATCTTAATCCAATTACAGATTTTCAATATCCAGAACACACTAAAAAGAAAGTCTCCAGATTAAAATAAAGCTTTCTCATGGCATTGTAGATTGGGTCACATCAATGAGAGAAGGTTGACCAAGTTGCATAGAGAAGGATATTTGGACTCGTTCGAATATCAAACTTATGACACTTGTCAATCTTGTCTCAAAGGAAAGATGACAAAGACTCCATTCACTGGACATGGAGTAAGAGCGAGCGAGCTCTTAGGACTCATACACAGCGATGTATGTGGTCCAATGTCTACACATGCAAGAGGTGGTTTTTCCTATTTCATTACTTTTACGAATGATTGCTCTAGGTACGGATTCATTTTCTTAATGAAACATAAATCCGAGGCTTTTGAGAAATTCCAAGAGTATAAGAATGAACTAGAAAACCAAACCGGCAAAAGTATCAAGACTCTAAGATCTGATCGAGGTGGTGAATACTTAAGTGCCGAGTTCTTAGGTTACCTAAAAGAGAAAGGAATTCTCTCAGCTTACTCCTCCATACACTCCACTGCATAACAGTGTATCGGAGAGACGGAATCGAACCCTATTGGATATGGTACGTTCCATGATGAGTAATGCTTAGTTACCGCGATCTTTCTAGGGTTATGCGCTAGAATCAGCGGCATATCTTTTGAACATGGCTCCTACCAAGACCGTGCCTACCACGCCATATAAGATGTGGAATGGGAAGAAACCCCATCTTCAGCATATGAAGATATGGGGATGTCCAGCTTTTGTTAAAAAGCAGCATGCGGACAAACTCGAGGCACGATCAGTACAGTGTAAGTTTGTGGGATATCCAAAGAACTCCAAGGGGTATTTCTTCTATTACGCAGAGGAACAAAAGGTTTTGTTTCTCGTAATGCCCATTTTCTAGAACAGCAGTTTTTAGAAAAGGAAACGAGTGGGAGCGAAATAGAACTGGAGAAATTCCAGAACCACAAACTACTACTGAAAGTTTGGTAGAACCAGTAGTTCAAGAAGAACAGGACATTCCCGCACCCCCCGCAGGAGTAGTAGGCCGTCTCATCCGCCTGAGAGATACTACGGTTTTCTCATAGATGGGGATAGAGAGGATTGCATCATTGATGATGATGAACCTACTAGCTTCCAGCAGGCCATCCAGAGCGGCGACTCGGTACGATGGCTTGATGCAATGCGGACCGAGATGGAGTCCATGTACACCAACAAAGTATGGACTTTGGACTTTGCTCCAGATGGGGTAAAACCCATAGGATGCAAATGGATCTTCAAGAAAAAGATTGGTGTAAATGGACAGGTGGAAACCTATAAGGCTAGACTTGTTGCAAAGGGTTTTCGTCAAAGACCTGGTTTGGACTATGACGAAACTTTTTCTCCAGTGGCTATGCTCAAATCCATTCGGGTTCTTCCTGCTATTGCCGCCTTCCATGATCATGTGATCTGGCAGATGGACGTAAAGACGGCTTTTCTAAATGGTAATTTGGAAGAGTGCGTCTATATGGATCAACTGGAAGGCTTCAAACAGAGTGGGAGCAGCAGGAAAGTGTGCAAGTTGCTTAAGTCCATTTATGGACTAAAGCAGGCATCGCGGAGTTGGAACACCTATTTTGATGAAACGGTCAAAGAATAAGACTTTATCAAAAATCCAGATGAACCATGTATATATAGTAAAATTGTAGCACGAACTGTCGTATTCCTCGTCTTGTACGTGGATGACATTCTATTGATAGGAAATGACATTCCTATGCTACAATCTGTCAAAGGATTCTTGTCACACAGGTTCTCCATGAAAGACCTGGGTGATGCCTCTTACATTCTGGGGATCCGGATCTATCGTGATATATCCAAGAGGATGTTGGGAATTTCGCAGTCCAGGTATATCAACACTATACTGAAAAGATTCAGTATGGAAGATTCTAAGCGCAGTAGTTTACCGGCTTGTCACGGAATCACCCTCTCCAAAGAGATGTCTCCCAAGGCTGATTTGGAAAGGGATCGCATGTCTATTATACCCTACGCTTCTGCGGTAGGCTCTATAATGTATGCGATGTTGTGCACCAGACCAGATGTAGCTTACGCACTGAGCGTGGTAAGCAGGTATCAGTCAGACCCAGGGGAGAAGCACTGGATAGCAGTAAAGAACATTCTCAAGTACCTGAGAAGGTCTAAGGAGATGTTCTTGGTTTACGGCAGAAATGACCTCAAGCTCGAGGCCTTTGCTGATTCCGGCTTCCAGAGTGACAAAGATGACTCCAAGTCCATGTCAGGTTATGTCTTTACCCTCAATGGAGGGGCGGTGTGCTGGAAGAGTTCCAAGCAGGACACCGTTGCTGACTCGACGATGGAAGCGGAGTATATTGCTGCTTGCGATGCCGTAAAAGAAGCGGTCCGGAAGAAGAAGTTCCTCACAGAACTTCCGGTGGTTCCTACCATTGTTGATCCAATACCTCTATATTGCGACAACAACGGAGCTATAGCTTTAGCGAAGGAACCCAGGTCCCATCAGAAGTCCAGACACATCTTAAGACGGTATCACCTGATCAGGGAGATCATAGATCGCCGGGAGATCGAGGTCCGGAGAGTTGCTACAGAGGAGAACACTGCTGATCCATTCATAAAGGCCTTACCTCAGATTCAGTTCGAAAGACTACTCGAGATGATCGGTCTTCGATATGCCGGTACATGGCCCTAGTGCAAGTGGGAGATTGTTAGTGTATATACCCTAGGGGCCATTATTGTATCATACTAGCTTGTATATTACTTAATGGAAGCTTGGGATATTCACAGTTATATTAACAGTCTTGCTAAACATGGTAGTATGCTATTTGGTTATATCTATCTTAATATGTGTGTACGTATTGATAGAGCCCTTAGGATCTTACTTGACTATCAGCGTTGTGATGACAGTCACACTAGTGGGGACTGGGTAGTCCACAAGCACATCCTTTTTCAGGGCCCTAGTCGTAGGATTATCGAGACAGGGGTTCGATACTCCGGAGTAGACTAGTGTGTACGCTTCTCATCCCAGTTGGGGAGATGGTCTATCCCACAGCCATCAGTACGTCGTACTAGAGATAGTATACAGGTGCTCGTTGGGTTACGGGTACACCGGACAGGACTCGTAGGGAACTGTTGGTTGGTATTATACCCGTCGTCAGATAACAGTTCCCAGGTGACATGAGTACAGCATAGTCCGCAGACTTGACACTGCTACTTCTCCTCGAGTGTGTGCCACTGTTCTTAGATTGCTACCCTACCACGGCTCAAAGGAGTCATGCAAACAGGTAGCAGTTGGGTGCAGTCCCGAGCACTTGGAGGCAGTAGTGGTTAGACAGGATTCGTCTCTCCCGGTATTGGGAGTTGATATCGCGCTGTGTCTGGAGAGCCATTACGCAAAGTCCCTGGCCAGGGCAAGCGAAATTTACTGGTAGGTTTTCCAATAGTTTCTCAAGGTGTAATAGGCTTCTCTCCGACACGACTTATACCGCTTTTAGGGGACTGACGCTTGCCACCCCCCTAGGCCCGATATGCGATAGTCCTAGACGAACAGACCGGACTGTAAGGAGATTGTCACATCAGGCTCAGTAGGAGTTCGGATGGGTTTCCTCATCGACCTTTTTATCAACATCTACCAGAGGACCGTTACGTACAGCTAATGCCGCTTGCAGTCTGTGGTTAAACCCACTGCCAGCGTAGTAGTCGAGTCTTTAGAGTCCCACACAGAGAGTTTCCCTGCTTCGGGCGAAAAGATATAGAGGTCGTATGGTTTTACGACAGGGTTCGGACGCATACGTGTTTTTACGCACGTACGATGTTCGGATAGTTTTTACTAGCCGGCTTTGGTTTATGCCAGATTCTAGTACCGGGAGAGACGAATCCTATCTAACCGCCACTGCCTCCAAGTGCTTCGTGACTGCACCTAACTACTACCTGTTTGCACGACTCTTTTGAGCCATGGTAGGGTAGTAATCAAAGAACAGTGGGAACACACTCGAGGCAAAGTAGCAGTGTCAAGTCGACGGATTAAGCTGTACTCATGTCACCTGGGAACTGCTACCCGACGATAGGTATAGTACCCACCAGCAGTTCCCAACGAGTCCTATCCGATGTACTTATAACCCAATGAGCACCTGCATACTATCTCCAGTACGACGTACTAATGGCTGTGGGATATACCATCTCCCCTGCTTGGATGAGAAGCGTATACACTAGTCTACTCTGGAGTATCGATGCCCCATCTCGATAATCCTACGACTAGGCTTATAGATTACCCAGCCTCCACTAGTGTGACTGCCATCACAACGCTGATAATCAAGCAAAGATCTTAAGGTCTCCACCAATATGTATAAGCGACATGCTAAGAAACACATGCACATGTTGAGGTAGAAACAAACCAGGTAGCATACTACCATTTTGAGTAAGACTGTTACTATATCCGTGTATATCCCAAACATCCATTAAGTAATATACAAACCAGTATGATACAATAATGGCCTCTAAAGCATATATCACTAACAAATGTCATAGAAATAATTCAAAAAGTTATATCTCACTTTATAAAATAAACGTAAAGATATATCTGTTTGAAATTGATGCATAACGACGGATATTCAAAACCAAATATATGCCACTAGGCAAAAACCCAGGTGATTTCCTCAAATATCACCAATTACAAAGAATTCCGATATAATGAGGATATAATCACCCAATTCCCAATATATTACTCCCACTCAGCATCCATAACGCCATACAAATGAGAGAATCAAATCTGGTAAATACATACCCTGGAGTCAGAATCTAATTGGGAAAATAGTTTTCAATTAACATCGCACAGTAAAACTGAAACATGAAAATCTTTTGAAGGGGTATTCGGGTATTCCTAGTAATGCCTCTTCCATTATCCAAATTCATGACTGTAACCGTATATTTTCTTTCCCTCACTCCAATACCTTTATATGTCTTTACTTATTACATTATGTACACCTCACTTAGGCTAAATGGTTTTCTTCCTTCCCTACCTTTCGGCGCGTGCCTATGGTTTGTAAGAAGACTATCCAATAAGAATAATAGGTGTACTCTCCTAATACTATGAGCTCTCGCAACCTGAGAGAAGGTAAAGAGAAAAGACAACTGAATAATCATATTCAATTTCTCCAGATCCGGAAACCATCCTCGAACTGAAACAAGTTCATTCAAGTTCGTGTGTTACTATACGATGGCATATCCAATAAATGTGGATCTTCGTAATGATACAGAGTGTTCTAGAGAAATGCAAAGGCGAGGTAGGAGTGGCAGATATATACGTGGCTTCGTCATGAATGATAACAGTCGCAATTTCCTTTGCCCTTATTCTAATCCCTTTATTTGTCTTTACTTATTACCTTCCGTACACCACCCTTAGGTTAAATGGTTTTCCTCTTTCACTACCTTTTGGCACCAGCCTAAGGTTTGGAAGAGAACTATCCAATAAGCGCAATAGGTATACCCTCCTAATCCCAGGAGCTCTCGCAACCTGAGAGAAGGTAAAGATAAAAGACAACCCGAATAGTCCTATTCGATTTCTTCTGAACCGAAAACTATCCTCGAACT
Source organism: Agapanthus africanus (assembly GCA_030015575.1). NCBI lineage: Eukaryota > Viridiplantae > Streptophyta > Magnoliopsida > Asparagales > Amaryllidaceae > Agapanthus > Agapanthus africanus. Next base: position 228,101,554 of record JASDDO010000004.1, on the reverse strand, counting down.
GGAACAAGTTCTTTCGAGTTCGTATGTAACTATACGATGGCGTATCCAATAAATGTGGATCTTCGTAGTGATACAGATGTTCAGGAGAAATGCAAAGGAAAAGTAGGAGCGACAATATGTTATGCGACTCTGACAATCCAAATGGCAAAGTGTTTTAAGAAGGTTCGGTTATCTTGGTTTATGAGTTTTAGCTTAGATCGGGTCATGGTCGCTGCCAAAGAGAGAGAGAGAGAAAAGAAACACTCAGCGTGCACTCAAACGTAGATTAGATTGGTTAATCAACTTATCTAATCAGGATGTCTCCCACTGTTTCCTCAAATTCTCCTTCAAACCCTAAAAGAAGAATTAGTCGGGATCATCTAAAATGACCCGAAAAGTAACACCTACTCATCAATGGGAATCGGGATCTAACTATCATTGCTTGATAACTTGATGGAAGCCACTCAAGTCACCACACTCCAGAAAGTATGCGCATGCCAGGCAAGTTTTCTGTATGTTTGAAACTCCCGATATGATTTTTACCCCAAACGGTTTATGACCTTGACTTTGGCCAACAAATCATAACCCGCAAACCAAGTTCTACCCGTCATTATCCAGATTGATTTAGACCCACCCGCACACACCCTTGACTTTGGCCAACAAAGTGGTACGACTGTCATAAACCAATGCATTTTCCAATGCTACGGATAAGCAACACACAGCTACCGTTCATGATGCCTTGACTTTGGCCAACAAACACCGCACAAATACTATGTGCTACTTATTCGAAATGATGGAGGGCCACTGCTGGTTTTTGGTGAAAAACCTTTAACGTAATGAACTTGATATCGTTGAAGGAACTCGAGTGGTTTTACAAATATATAGTGGGCAAACTTTTGCTAAAGAGGTCACTCCCGGTGATGGGATCTCGGCTCTTTCCTCATCGAATGGGGTGCAGGATATTCTAAACTGAATACCACGATGCAAAGAAAAAAAATCGACTATAGTCAAGTTATTACGATTACGCAAACTTTTGCCCAAGAGGTCACGACCGATGAAGGGATCTCGACTCTTGCCTCGTCGAATGAGGTGCGGGATATTCTGAACCGAATACCGCTATGCAAAGCAAAAGGAAACGTCTTATAATAACAGTTCTTGAAAATTTGGTTCCAACAACATACATTTGGGTTTATCTTTCCTTGCATTGATCAGAATGAACGCAGTCCCATCAATTAGTCCATATCACACCACAGAAAAGGAACAAACATAAAATGTACCTATACACCATCCGCATTCGCTACTGGGCCCCGTCATCACCCGTTAGGTTGCTTAACTAACGACAGAGCGGGGGCTGGACTAGCTCGGATGCAAAACATATACAACATCTACTAGTATATATAAATATATATATACAACATTCGTCCCAAGCATGATATAAGCATCATCACAGAATAACGGATAATCTAGGAGCCCTGGGTTTCCTTTGAGCCGCAAATGAAGCCCGACGTTCGCCAGTCGTGTGGATAGCCTGTGCAATGTAAACCTGGACCCTTACGAGTGCGGCAAGTTACCTGCCAATCCCAGAAGTGAGGCAACCCCAATCAACAAAGTGAATGGGCCACCCAGCACTTCACGCGATCCAATAACTTGAGCGCCCCTCCGTGGGTCAACCTATACCCCCTACGAGTGCGGTGAATAGACGGCCAATTCTAGAGTAAGGCCCTTTCCGTCTCAACGCCATGAGATGCGGGCCCGTTGCCCTCTAGAACCCGGCTATTCGTGCACTCCACCGTAGGGTGATCCTGTTAGTGTATATGCCCTAGAGGCCATTACTGTATCATACTAGCTTATATATTACTTGATGGAAGCTTGGGATATTCACAGTTGTATAGACAATCTTGCTCAAAATGGTAGTATGCTACTTGGTTTGTCTCTACTTCAATATGTGCATGTGTTTCTTTTAGCATATTGCTTATATACATATTAGTAGAGCCCTTAGGATCTTTGCTTGATTACCAGCGTTGTGATGGCGATCACACTCGTGGGGGCTGCGTAATCCATAAGCACATATCCTTATACATGTCCCTAGTCGTTGGAATATCGAGACAGGGCATCGATACTCCGGAGTAGACTAGCGTATGCGCTTCTCATCCCAGCGGGGGAGACGGTCTGTCCCACAGCCGTCAGTACGCCGTACTTGAGATAGCATGCGGGTGCTCGTTAGGTTACGAGTACACTGGACAGGACTCGTCGGGAACTGTTGGTTGGTATTATACCTATCGTCAGTTATCAGTTCCCAGGTGACATGAGTACAGCTTAGTCCGCTGACTTGACACTGTCACTTCGCCTCGAATGTGTTCCCACTGTACTTAGATTACTACCCTACCACGGCTCAAAGGAGTCGTGCAAACAGGTAGTAGTTGGGTGCAGTCCCGAAGCACTTGGAGGCAGTGACGGTTAGACAGTTTTCGTCTCTCCCGGTATTAGGGATTGACATCGCGCTGTGTCTAGGAGAGCCATTACAAAAGTAGTCCATGGCCAGGGAAAGTAAGATATATTTGTAGGTTTCCGGTGTTATCTCAGGGTGTTCTGGGCTACACTCCGATACGACTTGTACCGCTATTAGGGGACTGACGTTCACTGCACCCTAGGCCCTCTATGCGATGTATCAGACGAACAGACCGGACTGTACGAAGATTGTCACATACAAGCTCAGTAGGAGTTCGGATGGGTTTACCTCATCGGCCTTCTTATCGACATCTACCTGGGGACCGTTACGTACAGCTAGTGCCGCTTGCGGTCTGTGGTTAAACCCACTGCCAGCGTAGTGTCGAGTCTTTAGAGTCCCACACAGAGAGTTTCGCTGCACTGAGCGAAACGTGTAGAGGCCGTATGGTTTTACGGCAGGGCTACGATCACTTACGTGCATGTGTGTGCGTATGCTGTTCGGGCAGGCAATACTAGTGGGCTTTGGTTTAAGCCAGATCCTGGTATTGCACAGATGGATTTGATTTGTCTTCTGTGCATTCGCATTCTACGGAATGCGGATGCGGGTGTGTTTGCACAGTTTTGAGGAGCGATGAAGGAGGAGGTGCCCCATTAGGGTTTTGGCAGTTGGTTCGGCCAAAACCGTAATGTGGCACACTCATTAGGGTTTTGACATATCGTTTGGTCAAAACCGCTATGAGCCGGAGACATTGTTTACTAATCCTTTTAGTGATAGATTAGTGATGGCTAATTGCACATTTAGACCTCTCTTGACTTTCTTGACCCGTTGACCGTATTGACCATTGACCTTCAAGAGGGATCTACACTCTTCTTTTATTTTCTTTATAATTCTTAAGTTATGATAATGGTCAATTCAATGTTCCATCAACTTTATCATGATAGGATTAGTAATGATGAGATTAGTGTATTATTGCAACCATGGTTCATTTCATTTGGCTTAATCTTTTTCATTATTCTATTCTCATTCTCTCTCTTGAAATGAGAAGAAAAGAAAAGCTCCATGGTTGCAAACTTTCTCCTTCTTCTTCCTCCTCTTGATCTCTTCTTTTGATCTCATGTGTTGAGAGAAAAAGAATCCACATAGACAAACACTTCCATCTTTCACTTCTACACAACCTAAGGCATTTAGATTAGCAATCTCTTTGCCCTAGTTGCCTTGGCTTGAGGCGAAGCTTAGTGTACAACTCTCGGGTGGATCGTCTTCGACTCAAGAAGGCCGCGAGGTGCCCAAGGTCCGGATCGACGCTTGGAGCTTGGATGGATGAGTGGGACAGCGGAACGAAGACCCGAAGGACCGGTTCCGTGAGGTATACTTTCTACAGCATAGTAGCTAAAACCTCTAAGTGTTTACTAGTTTCTAGTTTAGCCAAGATCCTTGCTTTTGAGTCCATGTTGCCTTGCGCCAAATAATTGTTTTTGCCGTTTCCGCCTCCCCGTAATAACCGGGGTGAGCAACGTGGACTTACAGATCCTAGTACAGAAAAGAAAAATATATACAATGGAGAAATCGACCTCAACCCGGTCATGCCCCAATAAAAGAATATACAAACTGGCAGAGACGGCTGTCCACATGTCGAATGCCCGCCCCGCAATACTGAATATACAAATGAATCTAAATTGTACTACTACCATTGCACTACAGGCTAACCACCACGACAATCCAACCATAATATCAGCACAACATAGAACATCAACATGAATATTATGTTTGCAAACCCGTCTAGTTGAACATATAGAGACTAGTCGGGTTGTACCGCTTAATAATATTCACGGTCGCAGATATCAACAAATGTACTAATAAATACATAGTTAAAATTTCGATCAACTGAACTTTTCCAAATTGGCCCCAAATGCAAACCGGCACTTTAAACAAATCTGTGCCAAAACTAAATATCCCAAAAATCAAATTTCCATGTCAGAGAGTGCCAGAAGAAATTTGGCGCACCGTGGCCACAAATCAGCCGCGAAACCGCGACTAATGAGTGTATAATACGACGGTTCCGAGGCCATTTAGTGGGTTCACATGTCCAAATTTCTTCGGGTGCTCTAATATTGCCTGCATGGATTTTTAAGACCCTCTGAAAGATTTTTTGAATACTTTTCAAAATCGGCAGTGAGCATGGAAAAATGGAATTTTGATTCGGAAAATTTGGACGATCGATTTTCTAACTTCGTGCAAACTAGCTAGTATAGCTTTATAGGTGGCTCTGATACCATGTTCGGTTTTCTCCTACGCCCTGTCCATCTACTGTGGCCGATGCGAAACAAAAGACGGCGTTTAAAATTTTTGGCGCAAACAAAACCCTTTCAAGGTCGAACCATAGACCTATACTAGAAAATAACAATGAGCTAAATTAAAGGGTTAGAGGTGTTATACAGAATGAACCAATTCCTTCGGTCTTCCATCAACTTCCTTAGCTCCTTGAGGCATGCTCGAACAAGCTCTGCCGCCGGTCTTCCTCTGTCGAAGATGATCCACCCGAGGGATGTAGCTCATGGCTCTAGCTCCATATCAAAAGTAAGTGAAGAAACTAGGGTTTCTATGTTGCTAATCTAGAAATCCTAGGATGTAGTGAACTAAGTGTTTATCTATCTCTTCTCACCTCCTCTCATGATTCTCAACAAATGAGAGGGTTGAGACGAGGTGGAAGGTGAAGGTGGAGGAAACTCAAGAGAACCAAGAGGAGAGTGATGCTAATGGTAGTAGAAGAGAGCTCAAGAAATGAACCATCTCAAAAATTATGAAGCCATCCATGAAAGAGAAAATCTCATGGCTAGGTTTTGTAAAACATTTTTCCAATTAAAATATACAACCCATACTTGAATAGCATGCACAAATGAATTGATAATTCATTTTTGCACACTATGCAAGCATAGTCCTCACCATACTCCCATCACATCCATGCCGCCTCATTTATCCATTTATAATAAATGGTCAAACCCTAAAAAGAGGTGTCCACCTTCTAGAATGTTTTCCGAAAAAATACGGATTACATTATACTGTATATACATACATGTATTCGTACCAAAACACGAATACCCGAAGAGATAGAATAACATAAAGAACATAATACTATAATATACATATTGAAATATAAATATGTAAATTTTTAAATCAATATCTTATTTAATAATCAGACTCAAACCTGAGCCGACTAGTATCATCAACTATCCGATCGAAATTTTGGGTACAAGTGCAATTAATCGATCGGAACCCTGCACGTATCCAATACGGCTACTACATCATTTCGCCAGAACCAGGGAAACCCTCTGTGTGGGACTCTAAAGACTCGTCAATATGCTGGCAGTGGGTTTGACCACAAACACGTCAGCGGTACTAAATGTACGTAACGGCTAACCAGGTATTGAGAAAAAGGAAGGTCGACGAGCAAGCTCATCCGAACCCCTACTGAGCCTGTCCGTGACAATCTCCGTACAGTCCGGTCTGTTCGTCTAAGAGTATCGCATATCGGGTCTAGGTGGTGGATAAAGTCAGACCCCTAAAAACGCAATATTTCGTGTCGGCATGAAGCCCATCACCCACTGAGAAACTACTGATCAAAATCAATAATTCTCATCCACCGTGGCCATGGATTTCTGGTGATGGACACCCGTGCACAACGTGACATCAACCGCCAATACCGGGATAGATGAATCCCCGACGATCCGCTCAGTGCCTCCATATAGCTCGGGACTGTACCCAACTAAAACCTGTTTGCACGACTCCTTTGAGCCGTGGTAGGGTACTAATCAAAGCATAATGGGAACTCACACGAGACAAATGGCGATCTCAGGTCGACAGACTAACCTGTACTCATGTCACCTGGGAACTGCTATCTGAAAATAGGTATAATACCAACTTTCACGTTCCCGTCGAGTCCGTCCAGTGTACTCATAACCCAATGAGCACCTGTATACTATCTTAGGTGACAAACTGACACCAATGGCTTGTGAAACCGGCCATCGCCCCTCGTCGGGGACTCGATAAGTATACACTAGTCTACTCCGGAATATCGATGCCCAGTCTCGATACTCCCACGACTAAGGAAATTTAAGGATGTGCTTATAGACCACCCATCTCCTACGTATATGATTGCCGTCATAATGCTGGTAGTCAAGAAAGAATCCTATGGGCTCTATCAACATATAATAGTGATATGTAATGCCACCTAATGCTGTACATAATGATAAAGACAAACCAGATAGCATACTATCATCTTGAATAAGACTGTTCTCCCCGTATAGGTCCTCCCTCAATCATCACAATCGCGTGCCTGTAATTCAATAATTGACTTGAGAGCACTATAGACAACAATTCACTACCAGCGTATTGTCGAGTCTTTTGAGTCCCACACAGAGGGTTTTCCTGGTTCAGGCGATATGATGTAGATGACGTATGTTGGTGCATACAGGGTGTCCGATTAAATACGTTTACAAGCTACACGGACTTTAATCGGACGGTTGATAATACCAGCGGCTTAGAATTAAGCCTTATTAAATTAGGTTTTGATTTAAGAATTTATATATATATTTTTAATATATATATATTCTTGTATTATTATTCATTATTCATTTTCTCTCTCTTGTCCATTCGTATTTTTTTGTACAAATACGCGTATATGTATTTCAATACGTATACCGGGTTGTATTTCGTATTTACACAGAATTTGTTTTGGAAGATGGACACTTCATTTCTTGATTTTTATTTTATAGAAAATCAAAAATGAGGTGGAGGATGAGGTGTTTTGTAGCATCGTAGAGAGGTATGGGTTGATTATTATATAGTATTTTCATTTGTGAATACTATTCTTGGATGGTTGCTAAATAATCAAGCCATTCTCTTTTCTATGCTTGCTAGTTTTTCCTTCACAAAAAGACTTAGCCATTTTCCATGGCTTCTTCTTCTTCACCTCCTCCTCCTTCTAGGTAGCTCACTTGAGGTTAGAAAATAGAGAAAAAGATAGTGAGAATATTCCTACATCCCTACACTCCATTCGTAGCAAGCTTGGAGCATTGGTCGCTTCACTGGGTGAAGCCGGAGCATGGATCGGTTTTCCTCAGGTGGATCTTCTTCGGTAAGGGCAGTCGCCACTCAAGCATGATCCAGACAGCATACACGGAGCTTGGAGGGGTCTTCTATGATTTGGTGGATACACGTCGAAGGTAGTATTCCGTATCTTTGCATACTTAGTTTGCTAGTTTAGGCGTTTGGATTAATTCTAGGTTCGGGGTTCCTTCGTGTTTGCTTGAAACTTTTGTTCGCAATCCGCGTCTAAATGGAGGAGCAACCACATGGATAAAATACTATGCCCAATGGAAAAGAAAAGAAAAGAGAAACAATAAACAACAAGAATAAAAAGTCGACTCCAACGAGTGCGACGCCCATCAACACATAACTCTAAGTCTCTCTTCTAAGTCCACAATTATACAAGTTCTGGGTCGATGGAGTTTTACTAGATACAAATATATATATATACATATATATATATAAGTTTGGGTACGATACAATAGTAGCTCACCTACCGAGGCAATCATCGAAAAGAAGTGTGTGCCGCAAGCCGCTGATGATCCGAGCGGTATATCTTGCAAGAAACTGGGGCACAACGGGGTGATTTACCAACTCAGTGAATAAAATTATATCACAAGGTAGAAATCGTAATGCAAAACAATATCCTAGATCATAAGTTTAGTATTATAATATCCTGTAATAATATAACAAGCTTCCCAACGGAAACTAGCTTCCACGCCCAAATGGAGGAGTAACCACGCAGATAAAATACGACGCCCAATGGCGAAGAAAAGAAAATCTTGAATACTATGGACTACCCATCTGAAATGACGGAGGGCTACAGCTGGTTTTGGCAAAAACCGTGCACGTAATGAACTTGATATAGTCGAAAGAACCATAATAGCTTTTAAAAGGAGTGCTTTAGGTTCCGCATTTAAAAGTTGTTTTTCAATAAAACCGAGTGGTTTTGAAATTGTTCCAATGATTTAACTTTGGTTTTTTTTCTTTGCATTAAACAATATTAATGCGGTCCCATCATTTAACCCTATCATTGCAGAAAGAAACAAAAATAGAACGTACGCTTATTCCATCCGCATTCGCTACGGGACCCGTCATGCACCGTTAGGTTACTTAATTAATGGAAGAGCGGGGGCTGCACTAGCGCGAGTGCAAAACATAAGCAACGTTTATTATATACAATATATATATATATATATATATATATATCCATTCGTCTCACGCAATAATAGGTATTCCAAATCACAAATTACAGCAACACAGATGAATATATTGGATATACTAGGATTTCCGTGTTTCGTTTTAGCCTATAATGAAAGACAGATTCCACGGTCGTGATGAATAGCCAAACCCCACCCTAGACCCCTACGGGTGCGGCAAACAACCCGCCAAATTTCCGAAGTGAAGAAACCTCCCTCAATAAAATGAATAGGCCACTCGGCACTTAAAGAACCCAGTAGTTTGTGCACCCCACCTTGGGTCTATCCTAGGTGCAAGAAAAAGTAAATAAAATAATACAACGGTGGCTACAACCTCAACCCGGATGTACCCCACAAAATAATATTACATCAATTTACAAATGTACATGAATGAAAGAAAAGAACACTCTCCTCACAACCTCAGGCTATTCATTCACGACGATCCAATACTTCATATCCACAAACTATCATCAAGATACAAGATATGTGCAACCCCCACTAATCGACATAGAGCAATTAGAAGACGGTTATCAACACATATACAAACTGAAACGAATAAACGATGTTAAAACTGTGACTTCGAAATACTCCGTATTGGCCCAACACAAAGATAACAGAATATGAAATTTGGGAAAAAACAAACAATACCTAAAAACCTAAATCCAAGATTCCAGAACACCACACAAAACCCAAGACCAAACTCCCTTAGTGAACCAGCGAGGCCGAGAAAAATAACAATTTCGCCAGCCAAAGTTTTGAGTTTTTGTCTCGTTTTTCTATGGTGTTCTAGCTACAACTAAAGGAGCACTCTACAATTGTTTAAATAATTTTTAGAGGCTCTTTAAAATTCAACAGAAACTTGAACTTAGTTTTAACCGTTTCGGAGTTATTTCGGTTTCGTAACTTTAAACTTCGTTTAACCAGCTAGTTAAGGTTTGAGTAGGCTCTGATACCACTGTAAGTCGATGTAGCACACTCCACACACTTGTGGGGAGGCGGAATTTACAAAAAATTATTTTCATACATTGCAACACCAACCAGAACTCCAGGATCTTTACGGAAACCTTAACTAGCTATATTACTTGGAGGTTTTTTTATCTACTATGATAGTGTTATACCTCCTTGATTCTATTCCTTCGGGTCTTCTTCTCCTCCTTGGATTGAGCTCCTCGAAGATCCGGATCGAGCTTGATCATCGGCCTCTTCGTGTCGAAGATGATCCACCCGAGAGTCTATGCTTCAAGCTCCAACCTCTAAACCGAGATAACTAAGGTAGCTAGTTTGCTAATTTAGGTAGCTTAGGATATGTAGAGTATTTATTAGAGTGTTTTATCTCAAGTGACCCTATGGTTCACAACTCATGTGAGGGTTAGGGTCTTGAGGAAGAAGGAGAAGAAAATGGAGAGAGAAAGGAAATGAGCCAATGAGCAAGTGTTATCCAAGTGAAGAATGGCTCATTCTCTTTCAATAATCAAGCATGCATTATTTTGCATAAAAAAATAACAACCATGCTTGAATAGTGAAGGAAAACTAATAATCTTAAAGAATAAGCCATGCTTCACCCATGCCATAAAAATCTCCATTTTCCACCTCATTAATCTATTTTCCAAAAATAGATAAATCCAATAATGAGGTGTCCCCTTCTAGAAGCATCTCTTGTGAAATTACAAGAATGCCCTCACCGTATATACATACCCGTATTCGTACAGCAAAAATACGAATACAATGAGATAATAATAATCCAATAATATAGTACTAGAATCTGGCTTAAACCAAAGCCCACTGGTACTATCCGTCCGAACAACATCCGTGTAGCTAGTGCACGTACATAATCAGAACCTTGCCGTAAAACCATATGGCCTCTACATCGTTTCGCCTGAACCATGGAAACCCTATGTGTGGGACTCTAAAGACTCGACAGTACGCTGGCAGTGGGTTTAACCACAAGTCCGTCAGTGGCACTAGCTGTATGTAACAGCTGTTAGTTATATGTATGCCCTAGAGGCCATTACTGTACATGCGATGTATATTGTAGTGGATGCTTGGACATAAATAGGGAGGACTTTCTTGCTCGACATGATAGTGTACCATCTGGTTGCACTTTATCTTAACATGTACACTTATTGTCTCTCTATTACATGTTGATAAAGCCCTTAGGATGAGTACTTGACTACCAGGATTATGATGTAGATCATACTAGTGGGGCAGAGGTAGTCGGTAAGTACATCCTTCAATTGTTCCTAGTCGTGGGAGTATCGAGACGGGGCATCGATATTCCAGAATAGACTGGCATATACGCTTCTCGACCCATATGATGGGCGATGGATGATCCCACATCCATTGGTGTTTGACAACACAGAAGGTATATGGGTGCTCAGTGGAGACTGGGTACACTGAACGGACTCGCCGAGAACTCCTAGATGGTATTATACCTATTCTTCGATAGTAGTTCTCTCGTGACATTGGTACAGGTTAGTCTGTAGACCCGATATCGTCATAGAGTCTTGTGTGATTCCCACTTTGCTTTGATTTCCACCATACCATGTTCAAGAGATCGTGCAAAATGGTGGTTTTGGGTACAGTCTTAAGTCACATGGAGGCAATGAGCGATAGGAGGGGATTCGTCTCTCCCGGTATTGGGGGTTGATGTTGCGCTATGCTCGATTGGCCATAACAGGAAATCCCTGGCCAGGGTTGCTGAGATCCTCTGGTAAGTGTTATCATTAGTTTCTCGAACCGTTATAGACCTCACATCGGCATGACTTATCAGGCTATTGGGGTCTGACTTTATACCACCCCCAGGCTGTGATATGCGAAATATCTGACGAAAAGACCAGACTGTACGGTAGTGTTACTTGATGGATTCGCAAGAGTATGATCAGGCTTTCTTGTTGATCTTCTGATCACTCAATACCCGAGTGGCCGTTATGTTTAGCAGACCGCTTGCGGCTTGTGGGTGACTGATATGATCACCACCTACTGCCGGCGTATTGACGAGTCTTTAGAGTCCTACACAGAGTTTTCCTGGCTCAAGCGAAACGAAGTAGGAGCAGATATGTGATATGTGCTGGACCGCGATTAATACGAGTATGTGATACCATATTCTATTTTCACCATATGTGATATCGATCGGTTATATGTGATTTAACCGGGCTGTAGAATCAAGTGTTGATTCGGCAAGTTGATACATTTGATGTTAGTCGGTTGTATGTAATATAGACGAATTATTAAATCAAGTGTTAATTTAATAATTTAATGTATAATTATATATTTGATAGATTATCTTACATTAACTAATACTAGCTCACTTAAGATTTCTTTTTCTCACTAGTGTACACTTAGTATATATGTGATATATATTGATGTACATCTTTTGTGTCATGCTTGATGCCACATGCTACATGGGTGTATGAGACTCACACCATGCATATAATAATGTGAGGTTTTGTTTATTTAAAATAAATCAAATTAGTTGGAAATTGTCACATGGTTGAAGCTTGTAGAAGCATGTGGAACCATTGACCAAGTCCACTCTTTTTTTTACTTGAAGATATTTATTAACCCAACCTGTCACGACCCGAAAAGTACGGAACATGACCGGCACTTAAATTATGAAACGTCTCGAGGCGTACGTAATCTAAGTAAGCCAAAGCCCAGAAATCAAAACCAAAGAAGCAGTAGAGTGAAGGAAAAACCAATTTAAATCAAGTAGTTTAGCCACATAAGCCGAAATATGCATTTTAAAATCTCAAGTCTTTTCTGAAAATTTCGGCAGAGTCTCCCTTGTAAAAACTGGCCCCAAACGGGATACAACATGAATAGTATACGAAATGAAAAAAAGGCATCCCCAAGCGGGAGCTAGCTCTTCGCCAAACGACGGTCACAACCATACAAGCAATATAATATACAACGCCGAAGGGCGAGGATCAAAACTCAAAAGAAAACTCAAAATCAGCGTGAAAACCATAATAATACAACGCGTGACTCTAAGGTCGAAATAATAACAAGTCTGGTCTTCTATCTCTATCAAATATACAATCTGTTTGATGGAGTTTCTAGATACAACTGAAATAATAAATAAACAATGGTGGTCCTGATGCAAAGAACCCACCTACCAAAGCAATCACCCGGAAGGAACAGTGTGCCAGCAAAACCGCAACGAAACCTGTACGGCAAAACCTGCAAGGAACTGTGGCACAACGGGAGTGAGTTGCCAACTCGTGAGTAGAAAACATCTACCAGCAGAAATCGCATGTATAACGCAATCCTAGGTCATAAAATCAGTAATATCCTCCAAATAATAATAATATAGCCTGAAGCATAATATAACGGTAAAGGGTAAACATCTATCCATATAGTATAATACCATGAACTCGTGTCAGTGCCTCAGGTAACAACATGTCACTAATATGATGTACAAATGTCAGGTAGCAATATATCACTGAAATGATGTGCAGATGCATATAATGAGAACAAAGTACATCATGAATAAAAGAAATGTTTTTCTGTATTTAATTAGATTTCTGTACGTATATAAATCGAGATATCATCAATGAAATCAACATCAAAACCGTATCAAGCATCGACACAAAACATAAATCTCAATATCTCAGGCTCCGGCTATCCGGACTGGCCTGTATCATCAAATCTATATATCTCAGTGTATCAAATCTCAATATCTCGGGCTCCGTCAATCCGGATCGGCCCATATCATCAATCACACGACCACGAACGGTATCCTTCGGATATCAGCCGCGCCAGGTAAAATCACCGGTAGGCAGTCTGCCCCTGCCGGGCTCATCGTCTACAACTCAAGCTTCTTGCCCCAGGGTACTATACCGGGTCCACCATGTACCCGAGACAGTTCATCCAACTCCTCGAATCGGGTCTCGAAAACATCTTAGAACCGAGAAAACATCATGGTGTACGATACTCAACATATCATGAAAAACCACATTTTTCCCATTTAAAATGGTTCATCAGTTTACAAAACTTTCACATGCAGTTTCCAAATACAGAAAATATCAAGAAGAATCCGAAATCATCAAGTCACCATGTCAATAGCAATGAAAACCGGCATAAATCTCCATAATACCGCATAACCAATTAATATAAGGATGCATCTGATATCATGCAATAATTAAACTAGCATATGAAAGCTATAATATGTAGCAACTATCAGTTAGCAAGCTATGTCAATGAAATAGTATTTTCTAAAGTGTACGTGACATGTCAATTATCGGTGATGATGTGTGTGAGCCGGAAAGTAAGTGTATGTGGAACACACGTGTCATCGGTAATGGTGCCGGTGTCCTGACAGCATGGTTCATAATCACTAAGTACAGAATAAACATGCAATGAGACGAAAACAATATGATAAATGGCAATGAATAGTAATTGCAACAATAATATGCGGAACATGAATGATAACGTAACAATAAGGAATCTACATCGCTACACATGTGTTATACTGTTTTGCCGTTTGGAAATAGTACGAATCATGGTGTTTTGAAAATAAGGGCTACGGTATTTTTTAGAAAAGGTATGTCTTTTGAAATATCCGTAGTCCCTGGACATGTCTTTAAAATCCTCATGATTCGTTAGTTTTGGAAATAGGTATGACTCGGGTCCAGTCTAACATCTATTAGGTAACTACAGGTCTAACTAACAATCAATCGGAAGGGGCATGGAAACTACTTAAATCTGAGTCGATATATATATGAATATAACAGTCGGTGATCCCGCCTCATTAGTATCCCATCCGATACCGTAATATAATATGCCATCCACTAGTCAAGAGTGCGGATCTATCATCAATATATAGCTCGCACGGTAAATCCGTTGTACGGCCTCCCAAGTCTGGGTACGGGTCAAAAGTCACATCTATCACATTATTCATCTGGTATCCTCTTTATCAAACACCATGATCCGGGGTACTGATCTATGCCTAGTACAATACCGATACCATCTATGTATGTGCATGCATGTGTATGAAAACACCATGTCAACAGGACCCGCTAAAACACCATGTCGTATCTAAAATATGACCGATGTCACATCACCGATCTCACGGCCTCAAGCTAAACCTCATCGACTCATCTCCAATCCCATATACTATCATCGTCATCCGTGTATATATATATATATATATATAAATATATTTACATAGTCCCATACCCATGTGTGTGTGTGTGTATACATACACACACACGTAAAATAAATGTATGCATGTGTGTGCGCGCGTGTGTGGGTGTAACAACTGCTCTAGGGTTTCACAACTAACACCAAACTAGCTCATGAACATATAATCCTATCACCAAACTTCAGTATCCATGTTTCACATAACAATATCATATAAGTAACACACACACACACACACACACACACACACACACACACACACATATATATATATATATCTAATACTATACTTCAAACTGCGGGGGTGCTATATGCCATCCACCCGACTTCTCCCGTAGATATATATCTACTCACCTGGATGCCTCGGCTACTCCGATCCAATTCGAGCTCTGCCATCTCCGCGCCACATGCGATGGCTATGCACCCGATCCTAGGGATGTACACAAGGAAAATAAGAGAATAAATATAAATAGCCGCGGACACAATTGACACTAGTCAACAACGCGCGCTAATTAAACACGCATGCACCCGGTGCACAAACACGCGCGCGACAACGCCAAAACTACAATTAGGGTCACTCTACGTGAAAAACACCAAGCCTAAAACCCAATTGCATCAAGTGCGCATTCACAATACATTTAATATTATAGGAATTAGGTTGTATGTCACTAAAATTTCATTTGTATTCAAATCGGTTAATTTCAAAAAATCTAGTAAGCACCCATACACCTTTTTAGTTCAAGTCTTAATGTTTTATCAATTCTAATGGCCACAATAATCACACACTAACTTAGTTAATCCACACCAACCTTTTCTAAAATTTTATCTCATCTAATTACACATCAATTAAAAACCTAGTTAGCAAGGTTATATAATTAGGAAAAATTAAAAGTAACAATTAACAAATTAGCAACTAGACTAGGTTTTTACATGTCTTGAAATATTAATCTAAACTTACTAACTTAATTTATTTATAAAAACCCAAAACCTTAGTTCAAACCCCTTTCTTGAAATCTAAATCCTAAAATTAAACCCATATTTAAACACTTAATTAAATTAGATTACAACCATACTAACAAGGTAACAAATTGAGTAAGATTATACCTCACAAATCTTGTAGATCTCATAGTAAACTTAGCCTGTAAGAACCCATCTTGCTCCAAGATCCAAGCTTGATTTGGCCAAGGAAAATTGGTTAAAGGTTAAACTAGGGATTAATGAGACTTGTATTGATTTTTAATGCAATTTTAGAGATTTTTTTGAAGTGGAAAAGAGGTGAGGAAATGGGGAGGGCAGCAGCAGGAAGCTCGGCCGGATGAGGGAGGAAGAGGGGTGTGTGGATGTGTGGGGGAAATTTCTATGTCAAAGCCACCCATACCTCACCCATGCTTATTTTCTTTATTCTATTCTTATTAAATTTCATTTTATTTTAATGAAGTGGGGCAATGAGTGGGGATTGGAGGCTGCCAAGGCTACTGGTTCAGCAAACTAAGGAAGGTTTTTGGGTGAGTGAGTGAGGAAGTTCCATGCAAAGAAAACCCAAATCAACATGCTACATACCCCTTTGTTTATTATATTTTATTTAAGCTTTTCTTTTACATTTTCTAAACCATCTTGGCAAATTTCATTTCATTTCAGAAATAATATTTTTCATGTTAGTTTAATGTGTAATGATGCACAAAATTTGTATCAACCCATTCCAATTTGTAATTATCCCTAATTCAATGTATTAGTGACGGCTTAAAATAATATTAAAATAATTAATTTCAGAAAAAAATTCTGTAAATTATAAATTTTACAAGTGGCTCAATAAACATCGAATACTAGCAATTACATAGCTAGAAAATGTATATTTAATTTTATATTAAAAGATATTTATATCTTGATTTTTACGGAAAACACTCGTTATTATACCGATTTTCCGAAATTTCACCTGAACGATTTTCAAATCGTTACACAACCATTATTGTTTAGCCATGGTTTAGCCTCTACATGAGTTAGTATATGATACTAACTCACCCATGGTTGCTATTCTCACTCATTATTTCCATTCACACTTCATCTTCTTCCTCATCTCTAAGAGCTCTCTAGCTTTTTAGGAGGTGAAGAAAATTAGTGAGAAAATTATTCCTAAAGTGAGCAAAATTCCTACTTCATCAACCGCTTCTCTACTAGCCATTTAGATTGGGTTGTTTCTTCACTAGTTCATCACTTAGTGAAGAGGTAGCTTGAGTTAGTGTCTCCTCGACATAGATCATATTCGGCCTCGAAGACTTCAAGCAAGCTTGTTCATTTCACTTTGTGTAGCCTCACTAGAGTCCGGGAGATCACTACTTGGAGCGAAGGGACTACTACACGGAGCTATTAAAGTGAAGGACCAATCTATAAAGGTTGTATTCCTTGTTCACTTAGATGTAAAGATGTTTACATGCTTGTTCGTCTAATTCTCTAGTTTAGATTCTAGCGTTAGGGTTCTTTAGCGCGCCATTTTTTTGAAAATGGCATGGACGATGCCTTTCGAAAGCCAGCGGCCGCCTAGGAAACCCAGCAATGGCTACCCATGTATCTGTCGATAAGAAGTCCGACTAGCAAACTCATCTGAACTCCTACTGAGCCTATATGTGATAATCTCCTTACAATCCAGTCTGTTCGTCTAAGAGTGTTGCATATCGGGCCTAGGGATGGTAACCGTCAGACCCCTAATAGCGCAATAAGTCATGTCAGTGTAAAGCCTAATACACCCTGAGAAACGAATTGTGTACCTACCAGTAAATTTCGCTTGCCCTGGCCAGGGACTTTGTGTAATGGCTATCCGAACACAGCGCGATATCAACTCCCAATATCGTTAGAGATAAATCCTTTCTATCCACTACTGCCTCCAAGTGCTTTAGGACTGCACCCAACCACTGCCTGTTTGCATGACTCATTTGAGCCGTGGTAGGGTAGTAATCTAAGTATAGTAGGATTACACTCGGGACGAATAGTGATGTTAAGTCAACGGACTAACCGGTACTCATGTCACCCGGGAACAGCTAACTGACGATGGGTATAATACCAAATAGCAGTTCCCATCGAGTTCGTCCAGTGTAACTCATAACCCAATGAGCACATGTATAATCTCCGGTATCACATACCAATGGCCGCGGGACAGGCCATCTCCCGTGACTGGGATGAGAAGCGTATACACTAGTCTACTCTGGAGTATCGATGCCCTGTCTCGATAATCCACGACTAGGGACAAGTATAAGGATGTGCTTATAGACTACCCAGCCCCCATTAGTGTGACTGTTATCACAACGCTGCTAGTCATGCAAAGATCCTAAGGGCTCTATCAATATGTTATAGCAATATGCTGAAAGAAACATATACTAATATTAAGATAGAATCAAACCAGGTAGCATACTATCATATTGAGCAAGATTGTTATTATATCTGTGCATATCCCAAGCTTCCAAAATGTAGTATACAATCCAGTACTATACAATAATGGCCTCTAGGGCATATATAACTAACAAGTATACCCATAGGTATTGGAGTCACCCTCTCTAAAGAGATGTCTTTTAGACTGATGAGGAGAGAGACTCACATGAATGATATATCATTTGCTTAGGAAGCATGCAATGTCTTGTACCAAACTAGATATTGCTTCTGCGCTTGCCGTAGTAAGTAGATATTAATCCAATCATGGAAAAACAAATAGAAGCAATTAAGACCATAAGAGGATGTTCTTGGTTTATGATAACGACAGCCTCCTCTAGGAGGCAGATATCGGTTCAGGCTTCCAAGGTTACCTGGATGACAAAGATGATGTCAATGTTTTGAGTTTACCCTCTTCTAAGGAGCATTATATTAGATAAGGTTCCACTAGGGATACTAAGATAGGCATGGTGCAGGATGCTGGTTAAGACTCAATGGAGGATACAACCCAAGAAGTTTGTTGGATAAAGTTGTTCATTTATGAACTTGGTCCCATCAAGTATCCAAACAAATTCTTAAGGCGAGGTATCGCTCAGTTCGGGAGGTTGTTGATCTCCACAAAGTTGAGATATAGAGAGAGGAAGTTGGAATATTGTAGCGGATCCACTCTTTGAGTCTATTTCTCAAACACGGATGTTTCACAAACACGGTTTGCGAAATTGATTAGTAGATAAGTTGGGTATTCGGTAGCACACGAGCTGTGGGTATGTTATACCACAATAATTGTCCTTAAGTGCAAGTGGGAGATTGTTGGATATAGTGTCCTCAAGGAAATTATTGTAATTTTAGGTAGGAGATTATGATAATTGATGGAGGAACTATACAGGTAGATCAGTCTTACTCGAAATGATAGTATGCTATCTGGTTTTTCTTTATCATTGATGTGTATATGTATTACTTTTTATTACGTGTTTCTAATACATAATGATGAAGCTCGTAGAATTCTTGTTTGACTACCAGCATTATGATGGCGATCATATATGTGAGAGCTGGGTAGTCCATAAGCACATCCTTAAATGTCACTAATCAAGGGAGTATCGAGACTGGGCATCGATATTCCAGAGTAGACTAGTGTATACGTTTCTAGAAACACACGATGGGTGGTGGCCGGTCTCACAATCCATTGGTGTTGTGTTATCTAAGATAGTATGCAGGTGCTCAGTGGAGGTGGGTACACTGGACGGACTCGCCGAGAACTTCTAGATGGTATTATATCTATCATCAGATAGCAATTCTCTAGTGGCATGAGTACATGTTAATTCTTTGACCTGAGATCGTAATTTGTCTCCTGTGAGTTCCTACTGCACTTAGATTGCTACCCTACCATAGCTCAAAAGAGTCGTGCAAACAAGTTTTAGTTAGGTACAGTCCCGAGCCACATGGAGGCGGTAAGCGATTGTTAGGAATTCGTCTCTCCTGGTATTAGAAGTCGATGTCGGGCTATGTTCGGTTAGTGTTCAGACCAGAATATTGCATTTTAATACCACTCATTCATTATCTATTTTTTGTATATATCGGTACTATTAACCGGTGTTTGCTCAGTAATACAGATTACAGGTGTCCGTGACAAAATACTAGAAATACATCCAGAATCACGGATATATCATTTGTGAGCTGACACTGCAACCAGAACCGCAAACCGACCGATATCCCAAGAGTTATTTTGCAAACAAGTGTGTGCGCACAATATTTTGGTCCAACACATAACATGTGTACACACTAACTCTTGGGGCTTGGACCATGGACCTAGGGGGTAGCCATGGCATGTGGGTTGGAGCAAGGTGGCATGGTGTGATGTGCATTAATGTGCATTTATTGCAATAAAGGTGTGATGTGATTTGTATTTTCTTGTTTCCCTCCAAAACCTGGGTGCAGACCAAGCCTAATTTGAGAAATCAAACAACACCAGAGTCATATTGGAGTGCACACCAACCCACACTGCAAATACGAGCTCAAGTGCTCGGATTTTAGCCGAGCACTTCCTTGCAAAAACCGAGGTAGCCAGTCCCCAGAGCTCCAATAGTCACCAGTTTTGTGTGGGCCCTCCCTTGCTGCCTTTTCATCATTTTTTTATTGTGTATTTTCTTTTATTTTGTGCCTATATATAGCAGGCAGTGGGCAAGGGTTCATGGTCTCATTTTGTCCAATATTTTCCTTACATTGTATCATTCTTTTCATTTTGTTTTCACTCTCTTGTAAATAGCTTAGCTTCCCCTTGAGATCCTTGCCTTCTCTTGATCTTTCAACCTCTTCATTGAGCTTGAAGATTTAAGGGTTGGTATTTGATCTCAAGGGTTGTATCTTCTTGAAGATTAATAAAGTTCACTCTTTTGTGCTTCATTTTCCCTTGGGTTCTTTGCCTCTTCTTGATCTTGCAACCTCTTAATTGAGCTTGAAAGTTTAAGTTTAGGTATTTGAATCTATGGCTTGTATTGTGCTCTTTTGTTCCATGGTTTTTAATCTTTCTTTCTTTCCCTTTTTATTACTTGCTCTTTCATTACTTGTTCTTTACTTTCGTGCACTTTAATTACATGCTTTACATACTTGCACTTTAAATTCCATGCTCATTACTTGCTTGTAATCTTTTCTTTTCTTTGGTTATCTTTTCTTTTGCTCTCTTTGTTGTTTTGTAAATGGGTGTGAATATATGTTGTTAGGAATAAATATGATCATGTAAGTTCAGGTTTCTTTCCTCATTTCTTTTTCCCATATTTTCCATTGAACTCTGTCCAAACGTTACGTAAGCGCTCCGTTAGGCACCTTACCCTACCAAGGTAACGGTGATTCCTAACCGCGACCAGTTGCATTCGGTTTGGCCGGAGGCGAAAGCAAGAGACAAGAACGGAAGGACAAGGGTCAATAAGCCGGATTCCACGAATATCGTGCTTAAATCCAATAATCCACGTTGTTGTCGATTGCTCTAGCTTCAATCGTTAAGTTCGGCTCAAAGGACATGAATACGGAATCCATTAACTTACATTTTCCTATCGTTTCCTAACAAGCTTTATACTTGCATATAACACATAGGTTAGATAAAGAACTTTCCGCCCACGTGCATTAACTCGTAAGCACAAGAACCTAAAATACCCCGTCTCCCTGTGGATCGATCCATACTCAACCAGCTAGCTGCAAAGCGACACCGTCTTGAGTGTGGTTAACTAAAATTCTTTCAATCAAATGGCGCCATTGCCGGAGAGACGGTAACGTTTTTAGTTTTTGTTATTTCGGGTTAATCATTGTACATCTCATTTATACTTCTAACACTATTTTTCAAAAAACAAACTAAAAAACAAAAAAATTCAAAACCAAAACAAAAAAAACCAACTAAACTAACCATTTTGTTCTCTGGAAATTGGACCTGCTTGAACTCTGTAACTAAACTGAAGAAATAAACAATACCAGTGAGATGATAGTAGAACAGTGAGATCACAGAAGAAGTTTGGAGCCCAAAATCCACAAACAATCCGGCGACTTACCCAAGAAATCCAGCGTCGCCGGCCTTGTCCCCTCCTTTTGCCTCCAAATTCTCCTCTGTGCTCCACTGTTCCGTTTCTGTCCCATTTTTATTGTTTTTTTTTATAATTTTTAGTGTGCAGGTATTTGGGCATTCGTATCTCTTTTCCGCACTAATATCCATTTTTCCGACATTTGTAGATTTTTCGGAATTGCGAACAGCGATTGAGGGGAGCAAAGTGTACATTCCAAGCTAAGGTGATTGCGAAGTACAGTGCCAAAGATCCGGGTAGATTGACCCGCGCAAGAGAACTTTTCAAGCTTACCGGATTTGATTCAACAGGGGTTTCTTAACCCAAAAACTTAACGGTAAGTACTTCGTTAACACCTTCTTTCTCAAATCCGACGCATCCAATATAACAACTTTGCAGGATTCTTTGCAAGTTCGCTAGCAAACGCTAAAAATTGACTAACCCGTATTTGTTGCAGTGCTGTGCTTAACATAAAAAATGATTGTTTGATTCTTTGAATAATTTTTTATTGAATTGCGCATTGCATACATTAATACGGATTTAAGGGAAAGCGAACCCCATAACAAACTGTAAAGGATTTCATCACCTTTTTCGTGGCCCACAAATCACGAAACTGTGCATAACGTATACCCACACAAATTTTTAAAAGGATTTCATCACCTTTTTCGTGGCCCACAAATCACGAAACTAGATTCTAACAAACGGTAAAGGATTTCATCACCTTTTTCATGGCCCACAAATCACGAAACTGTGCATAACGTATACCCACACAAATTTTTAAAAGAAACTAGATTTTAAGCCTTAAGGACTTCGCGGTCATTAGGAGAGGTTAACTGTGTTTAGAACACCGCTTAACAGTATATTGTTTACGGGGTGTCTAGGAAAGTGTTAACGGGGAAACCGCCAAAAGAGAAAGGGTTATTTAATTAAGGACCTTCTCTAAAGCGTCGGAAAACCTCCCCTTATCTCTGCACTTATCTGGCCCCGTGATCAGTATATTTTGAGCCCATTTCTCGACACAGTTTTACTTCGACAATCAAATTCTTGAGCAGGTCTAGTTGACCTAGGTGAACCCTAGACCGATTAGGTGCGTGGTATTTTTGTGTCGTGATTTTTTTTTTCCAGATTCTTTTTATGTGTATATTTCATTCTTTTGTTAATAAATGACTAAAAACTAAAAATAAAAAAATTCACATTCTTTTTCCCCTCCTTTTCTCTTCATTTCTTTCTTTCTCTCATCATATCATGGGTACCCCACCTCGAAAAAATATTGCCAAACTTTGGTACCCACAACCAGACATAACTTCCTACGGTTCTTGCTTTGGTCGAATTTCGAACGATCCATCCATGCCGAAAATTTCTTTGAAAGATCGGATAGACGTGTCTAGGACGAACAACTAGACCCCGCAATCCACCTTGTATCAACCATTTCAACCTTCACCACCTTCTCACGTTGATACCCCTTTTTTGAGTCCTGTTGTAACTCCAAGACCCATGTCTATTGCTGCACATATTGAACAATCTCGTATCCGATCATTCATTCCTTTCACCACTTCAAACTCTTGGGATCAACAATTACATTCACCTTCTTATCCAAATGTTGATCCTACTCCTATCCAGCCTTTCAATTCCTACCAGTCCTGCCTAACTTTTGTACCTTCCCTAGACGTTGCTTCTGAACAACCTTTTGGGAGTTTTCAGTATCCAAACAATTTGGAATCTTTTACTGAAACTCCTTCACAACCTATGTCTAGTCTGGAACAGTCATTGGAAGACTTTAGGGTAGCGTCGTACCAACAGATGATGGATTTGAATGCGTCCATGGCTGCCCTCATACAACCTACAGACCCAATAGCTAGTTTCCAACTAGCTCTACATTTTTCAATGTATGATGACACGGTAGGGCAGACTGAGAATTTGAGTGATGAGAGTGAGCTGTACACCCTTTCAAATCAAACCTACCCGTCCTAAATTGAATCTCACAACTCCGATTTTGAATGTCTATCAAGTGTCCCAAATGATTTACCAATAGAAGATATAATGTTTAATGAGTTGTGCGACTTTGTAGTGTTTGATTCACCCGATTGTGAAGGGTCCCTTCCAAGTGAAACCAATCCTAAATCTTTTGACCTCTACACATCCATCGTAGAAGCTGAATTGATTGAAATCCATGCTTTTGATGAGGTGTCTGAGAATATTGATTTTCACTTGATTGAGGATATCGACGCTGGGAATATTTTGGATGATGAACCCACTCCTTTGGATGAGTTTTTCTCTCCAATTCATCATCCCTAATCATTAACTGTTTTCCCGAACTGCATATGCGTCTTGATTTTGATGAAATTTGCACGGATAAGATAATTTTTGAGGAGACCATTGAGGATATTTTGGAGGATGAACTAGTTTTGCTTGATGAGTCGGATTTTCCAATTCATCATGTCCCTTTCACTGACTGTGTACACCCTCCTAAATCTTTAACCGATCCCATTCCTCAATCACTCCCCTCCACCCTGTCCATCGTTCCGGCATTGCAAGAAACCGTATCACTTTCATTTACTATGTCTGGTTTACCAAGTTCGGCTTACCCATGGTTTCTTACGAATCTTGAGGGATTTGACCCCATCTCTTGACGGGTTGATAGATTAGTACAATCGCTTTTTACACATTGGTCATTACAAATTGTGCTAATTTATTCACTCCATTTTCACCCTCAAGTTCGTACTCCATTTCATTCTCTCCTCCGCCATTCTTCTCCTCGTATACCGAGACTGTATCCCGCTTCTATCCGCATACAGTCTCGCGTATTTCTCATTTCTTTTCTCTACACTCCATTCTTTCACCAACCTGCACATTATAGCGATAAAATTTTTGAATGCTTGGTTCTCACTTTTGGCCTGTGTAAGGCTTTGTAAAGTTTGAAACTGTTCTCTTTCCACCTAATCCTGAACTTCACCGCTTAAACAGTGGAAACACTATTTCACTTAAGTTTGGGGGGAACCTTTTTGTTTGTATATTTTTTTCTTTTTTGTTTTGTATATATTTCTTTTGGGAAGGGCCGACAATTTTGACCCTCTTGGTGTAACCTGACAGTGAGGGCACTGTTAAGTTTAAGTTTGGGGGTGTGCTCGGAATGCTTTCTTCCTTCGCATTCATTTGTATATTCTGCATTTGCATACATATATAAAAACCCACAAAAATCCAAAATTTTCCAAAAATATAAAAACTTTGTCGTCAAGTTAGCTAATTGGGTAACTTAGATTTATTCCGAAAGCTTCATTGATACGTTAGAAATAACTAAAGCCTAGGCTTAGAAATTGAAAACCCTAAAAATAACCCCCATTCTGTTTAACTTTGGTAAATATACGTCCTTACAGATTTTTTTTAGAAATAGGTAATCTTGAGTTCAGTTCTTGAGTTAAATCAAGATGGGGGGAAAGTATTAAAGCATTGCTGAAGGATAAGTCTGAAAAATAGTTTCTATTATTGAGTTCAAATTTAGAAAGTATATACCCTATAAATTGCATATACACGGACCTTCAAACTTGGGATAGTAGAGGATACCTAGAAATACTCTTGCCTGAAAGCCTAGTATGAAAGAAAAAAGGGTAATTAAAGCTAAACACCAAAAAGAGCATCAGTGAAAAATTTATCCGGTCTTGAAAAAGAAAAAAAAAGAAAAAAAAATAAAGTCAAGACCTGAAAACTGCTATTTACGCTATAAGCTCACACATTCAGTAATCGGCCGTTAGTGCCTCAAGAAGCATTAATAGTCGCATGAAAAGTGTGTGAGCAACACCGTCCATCATTAATGAAAAGAAGTAGTATTAGGTATTATGGCAAGAGTACTATATCTTGAATTGAATTCTTAATTGTAAGGGTGCAAATTTTCACACACGTAGGGGTATACAATCGATATTTGGATGAAAGATAGAAATAAAGAATAAGACTTATGTTTTCTGTATAGTTGATAAAAATCCCTGATTTAAGACGTCACTTTTAAAAGGAAAACTCAGGAGTTACCAATATCTTTCTAAACTTTTTTGGAACGTATAAGATCTAAGGTTAAATAGATAGGATGTGTGAAACAAAAGGGTTGAATATTTCTGACTTAGGATAATTGAATTTCTAACGTAGATACAAAACTGTAGGAGTAGAATCAACGTTAACTTGACGGGATTTTGTGGGTAATATCCGCTGAAAAACCTCAGGAGACAACACTCCTCCTATTAGGGACACCTAGAGGTTTAACGGCTTGTTGCACGTGCTCAGTGCAAACGCGTTCCATACGAAAGTGAGGCTAGGATTTTGTTTTGCTCGAGACGAGCAAAAGATAAGTTTGGGGGTATTTGTTCAGACCAGAATATTGCATTTTAATAACGCTCATTCATTATATATTTTTTGTATATATCGGTACTATTAACCGGTGTTTGCTCAATAATACAGATTACAGGTGTCCGTGACAAAATACAAGAAATACATCCAGAATCACGGGTATGTTATTTATGAGCTGACACTGCAACCAGAACCGCAAACCGACCGATATCCCAAGAGTTATTTTGCAAACAAGTGTGTGCACAATATTTTGGTTCAACACATAACATGTTGTAAGTCTACGGTAGCGCCCCGGCCGTCTGTCCGAGGCCAAAATGCGGAAACGAAAACTTTTTCAAAACTTGAAACCGGCGCTATCGCAGACTTTAATCCCGGATCGAACCATTAACCTATAACTATCTAACTAGAGAAGGGATAGAAAAGCTATACCGATCGATCCGTGTCCTTCGGTCTTTGGCCACCATCCCAAGCTCCTCGCGGCATCTCCGATCTCGATCTCCTCGTCGGAAAGGGCACCAAATCATCGAGTCTTTTTACAGGCTCCCGCTTCATCCGAAGTAACTCGGGCACGAAGTTCGCTAGCCGACGTGTCCAAGGTGAAGTAGAGAATGTGTGTGATCAAGTTTGTCTCTTGCATCCATTGATTCTCATCACATGAGAGTGTATGGATGGAGTTTGAAGATGATGCCATTGATGGAATTTGTGAGCTAGAGGAAGAAGAAGAAGAGGCTCTCTTTTTCTTTTCTTTTTTTGTTCTATCATAAAAATGAGATAGCCCAAACAAAATAATGTAGGGTTCCTGGGCAGGCCTATGAGGTTCTACAACTGATCAAGCATCTCCAATTCAAAATTTTCCATGTGCCAAAGAACCCTAAACTAGATCATAACTAGAGGTAAGGCGAAACAAACAAGCAAGCAAACTACTTTGCTACTAAGTGAATGGAAATACAACCTTTGTAGATCCGGTCCTCAACTTCTTTAGCTCCGTGATGACGTCCCTCCACTGCGATCATCGGATCCCGGACTCTGGCGATGGTTTTGTCGGAGAAATGATCGGGCTAGGTCGTCGACTTCGATGCCGAAGATGATCTACGTCGAGGCAACTCAAGATCAAGCTCCATCTTCACTTGGTCATAGAACTTGTGAAGATAACACACTCTACTACATGGAAAGTGGTAGAGGATGAAGAAATAGGAAATGGGTTCACTTTGGATTTGGATTTCTTACTTGGATTCATCACTTGTAATTTTCTAGTAAGCTTTCTTCACCTTTTGAAGAAGATGAAGAAAAAAGAAAAGAAAGTGAATTATCAATAATAGAAAATCAAGTGATCCTTATCATTTAGCAACCATGAGTGAGTGTAACTAGTGTAGAGACTAAACTAAGGTTAGGTTTAATGATTAGGTTAAGGAAAAAAGAAAATGGTTGATAATGCTAAGAAGCTTCATGAAGCTTAAGCAAAAAACAAAGTTAGCCACCATTTCATTTTTGCCAAAAGTAAATAAAATGAATAAGTCAATAATTTAAAAACCCTAACCATTAACCTAAACATGGTTTAAAGCATACACACACCCAAGTTTGCATGTATCATCAAACATGATACAAACTAGTGCACAAAAATATATCATATATACAATGTGCACAATCAAGTGAGAAAATCCATCTTAAGTGAACAAATACTAGTTAATGTAATGTAATATATCTAATATATAAATTATACATTAAATCATTAAATCACCACTTGATTTAATGATCCGGTCATACTGCATATAACCGACTAATATCAAGTGTATCAATATATCCAATCAACATTTGATTCGGTAACCCGGCTATATCTTATATAACCGTCCAATGATACAAATCGCGAGAATAGAATACAGTATCACATACTGGTATTATTCTCGATCCCGCACATATCTCAAATGCGCTCCTATTTCGTTTCGCTTGAGCCAGGAAACCTCTGTGTAGGACTCTAAAGACTCGTCAATACGCCGGCAGCAGGTGATGATCATATCAAACACCCACAAGCCGCAAGCGATCTGCTAACGTAACGGCCACCCGGGTAATGAGCGATCAGAAGATCAACGAGCAAGCCCGCTCACACTCCTGTGAATCCAACCAGCAACACTTACCGTACAGTCTGGTCTATTCGTCTGATATGTCGCATATCTCGCCTAGGGGTAGTAAACGTCAGACCCCAGTAGCTTGATAAGTCATGCCGATGTAAGGTCCATAACACGCATGAAACTACTGATAACACTTACCAGTAAATCAGTGCAACCCTGGCCAGGGATTTCCAGTTATGGCCAGTCGAGCATAGCGCAACATCAACCCCCAATACCGGGAGAGACGAATCCCCTCCTATCGCTCATTGCCTCCATGTGAATCGGGACTGTACCCAAAAACCACCTGTTTGCACGACTCAATAGAGCCGTGGTGGGGTGGAAATCAAAGCACAGTGGGAGACACACAAGACTCTATGACGATCTTGGGTCAACAGACTAAGCTTTACCAGTGTCACCAGAGGAACTACCATCTGACGTGAGGTATAATACCATCTGGGAGTTCTTGGCGAGTCGTTCAGTGTACCCAGTCACCACTGAGCACACCCGCATACCATCTCTGATGTCAAACACCAATGGATGTGGGGTCATCCATCGCCCATCACATGGATCGAGAAGATATACGCTAGTCTACTATGGAATATCGATGCCCCATCTCGATATTCCCACGACTAGGAACATTGAAGGATGTACTCATTGACTACCCAGGCCCCACTAGTATGATCTACATCATAGTCCAGGAAGTCGAGTATAAATCCTAAGGGCTTTATCAACATGTAACAGAGAGACAGAAAGTACACATGTTAAGATAAAGAGCAACCAGATAGCGTACTATCATGTCGAGCAAGAAAGTCCTACCTATATATGTCCCAGCATCCACTACAATATACATCTCATGTACAGTAATGGCCTCTAGGGCATACAGATAACTAACAATCTCCCACTTGCACTAGGGCCATCTGTAGCAGTGGTTGCAGTATCATATACTCAACCATCCCATATATAAGGTCTCTCTCTGGGAAAATGCCTTTGTGAGTGGATCGCCGTATTGTCCTATGAGTCTACTCTCCTTACCTCGATCACCCTGGTGATGAACTATCTCCATAATCAGGTGATGCTGCCTCAGAATATGTCTGGGTCACTGATGGGACCAGGGGTTCCTGGGCCAAAGCCACACTTCCATTGTCACACAATGGTAGGAACCTAGTTCATCTTATGAACCAATATACACCCAAACTGCCTCTTTGGTAGTATCTTTAATAGCGATGTCACCAGCCTTTATCATCTAGTTTGCACGATATCACTCTTGGAACTCTTCCAACATACCGTCCCTCTACCGAGGGTAAAGACAATGCCTGCGACTGACATTCAGTCATCCTTATCACCCTGGAACCTTTCAGTGATTCTCCCCAGGATCAACTGATACCATCTCACTACAACTAGTGAGAATCCTAACATCCATTTAGATCTATCTCATAGATTCAAATCCCAGGATTTAGGAGGTATCACCTTTATCCTATTGGTAGAATCCTTGTGATAAGAGGAGATTGACCGTGTGTAGTATAGGAAACTCCTTCCCTATCAAGAGTATGTTGTCCACGTACTCTACGAGGATCACTACCTTACTCTCTACTACCCTTTTGTATATACAAGGTTCATCTACCATTTTGATGAAGTCAAACACTTTGACTACCACATCAAAACAGACGTTCCAACTCCGCGATGCCTGCTTTAATCGTAAAGCAACTTGCACATGTTTCCGCTGCTCCTACTGTTTACGAAGCGCTCTGGATGTGTACTTATAGACGTTCTCTTCTAAATCAATATTTAGAAAAGCAGTCATGACACCCAACCTCCAGATATCGTAGTCATGGTATGTAGCCGTGGCAAGTAGGATCCGGATGGACTTAAGCACAGCCACTAGAAAAGGTTTCATCATTATCCACGCCTGGTCGATGACGAAAACCTTTTAAGAAGTCTAGCTTTGAAAGTCTCAACTTTTCCATCTACACCAAGTAATCTTCTCAAGATATACTTGCGTTCTGATGGGGATTTAACCCTTCAGATATAGCATCTAAAGTCCATACTTTGTTGGTGTACATGGATTCCATCTCAGATCGCTAAGCATCCAGCCATTCTTACAGAGTCCCTACTCTTGATGGCCTGCTCGAAACTAGTTGGGTCATCATCTCATGATGCAATCCTCGCTCCCACTGTCATCGAGAAAACCGAAGTGTCTCTCAGGCGGATGAGGAACCCTTACCAGATCGCGGAGAGGCTAAGGTTCGTCGGGGACAATTGAATCCTTTGGTTCTGTCAAATCATTAGTTATAGTTTGTATAGCTGGAACTTTTCCAGTTCTACAGAACTGACCTTGCCTCGATCTTGTCCGGATTTTGCTTTTGACATAGGCCGGACAACCCCAAATCTTAACTTACTTAAGAGATAGGTTCTTCCCATACCATATCTTATATGGAGTGGTAGGCACTGATTTGACTCGAACCCAATTCAATAGGTATGCAGCTTCTCAAGTGCACAACCCCAAAAGGAAATAGGTAACTCAGTAGTACTCATCATAGAGCACAACATATCTAATATGGTGTGATTGCTCCGCCCCGATACACCGTTGTGCTGTGCTGTATTCAGAGGAGTAACACCGAGAGGAGAATTTCATTCTCCTTTAGAATAGTCCAAGAATTCCATGCACAAGTATTCTCCTCCCTGATCTTATCATAGGACATAATACTTATACCCAGTTTTTGGTTCTCTACTTCTAACTTATATTCTGTGAATATTTCCAAAACTTCGGACTTATGTTTCAACAGGAACATATGGCTGAATCTTGAGATATCATCGGAGAATGTAATGAAGTACAAAGAACCGGTCCTGGCATGTGTAGACAGGGGACCTTACATATATCACTATGTATCAGTCCAAGAGTTCACTAACTCTTTCTCTATTTCCAATAAGCAGAGCTATGGTCATCTAATCTTTGCGACATGACTGGAAAGTTTCATAAGATGTAAATTCAAACTAATTTAAATATACATCTAAATGTAACTTCAGCCAGTCGGGTCGCATTGATATGACCTAATCTACAATGCCTCAAGAAGGATTCGTTCATTTTTGAACTCTTCCTCTTGGGTGTGTTCCGTATATTAGGAACTGTAGTTTGATTTAGAATGTCAATGCTTTTAGATAACGTGCCTGAACCGATCAACTTTTGAAATTGGAAATGTTCAAAACATTATCCAACAATACAAAATTTATCATTTCTTTACTAATAAAGAGACTGATATGATTTTTTTATATCAGGTTCGGTATCTAATAACATTCGTTCAGAATCAATGTACTGGTAATACAGGGTGACAGTGACCAACAAACTTGGCTACAACACTTGTACCGTTTTCTGTCTCATGAAACTTATCACCCGTTCTCAGTTCTTTAACCTTTCTGTAGCCCATGTAACAAATTACATATGCGGGATCCTGATCCGGTATCAGATACCCAGGACGCAGAGGATACTGAGAAACAGTTCTGTGTAACGAACACACCCGAAGAAGATGCATCATATGCACTTTCTTCGTTTGGGCGGCATAGGAATTTTGGTATTACCCTATTTCATGCTCTGTCTTATAACAATTATAAGTTGGAGCGGGACCAACGTTCCCCAGCTCAGTATAACAAGTGGGTTCGGTCAATTCATCCATATTATTATCTTGATTAACGCGTGATATGGTCGCTACCTGGAGAGAGAGAGAAGAAAACACTCTGCGTGCGCTCTTGCAAGATTAGAATGGTTATTTATTTTATCTAATCAGGATGGCTCCCACTGTTTTTATCAAATCTTCCTTCAAACCTTAAAAGGAAAGACTAGCCGGATTAATTACACTTTACAAGTTCGCCAATCTTTCAGCCGGCCAGTGTCGGTATTTTGAGGGAGGTTCCCCGTGCTTTTGCACGGACAGTAAACCTTGTTTTCCCAGAGGCGTAACCCCCGTTGACACCTTTCTAGACACCTACTTGATCGGCTAATTGCAAAGTGCAAAACTCTCCTAGGAGTAACAATTACTCGCAGTGGGTATCAGGATCCAACTATCATATAGAAGGTATGCAATCTCTTTGCAAATTTCAACACTTGAAACTCCGGATAGTGGTTTTTACCCCTAGCACCTATGACCTTGGCTAAGGTCAACAAATCATAAGCACTAATCAAGTTCTACCCATCATTTCGTGATTAATTAGACCCACCCACATGACCCTTGGCTAAGGTCAACAAAGCCACATGACTGTCCTAACTAATCGCATCATATGGGGTGTAGGAAGACATCACTTAGCTACCGTACACTGTGCCTTGACTATGGTCAACAAACACAGCACGAATACTAAGTACTCTACTTTCTAAAAAGACGGAGGGTTGCGAATGGTTTTTAATAAAACCTTTAACGCTTTGAACTTGATCTCGTTACGGAATCAAATGGTTTTTAAATGGAATGTTTTTGAGGCTTTTCTAGTTTTGCTAAAGGGGTCACTCCCGGTGAAGGGATCGTCGGCCCTTTCCTCATCGAATAAGGTGCAGGATATATCATATATATCGCTGTGCAAAGTAGAAACTATAGAAGCAATCAAAAGACAAACCGAGAGTTGTAGCATCTGCCAGTTATTGCTAAAGGTGTCACTCCCGGTGAAGGGATCTCGGTCCTTTCCTTATCGAATAAGGTGCAGGATGTTCTACAAGGAACACCGCGATGCAAAGCAAGAACTGTAGCTACCTGTTTTTATTTTTGAAATTCGATTCCACAACATCTTCTAGGTTTATTTTCTTTCATTAATCACATTAATGAATGTTCCATCATTTAAGTCCACCAAAACATCACAGATAAATATAACGTACGCTTATGCCATCCGCATTCGCCTCGATGTCCCGTCTGCTCCGTTAGGTTAGGTAACTAACGCCAGAGCGAGGCAGGGCTAGCGCGCGTGTAAAACATAAGCAACGTCTATATAATATATCATATATACTATATACAATATCTATCTGAACATATCACATGATCACATCACAGATAACGCAGCAGAAAATATCATATGAAATATTGGATATACTAGGACGTCCGTGTTTTTAATACGAGCCAGTATAAAATACGGATTCCACGGTCGCGATGAATAGCCAATCCCACACCCCTAGACCCCTACGAGAGCGGCAAGCAACCCTACCAATTCTAGGGTTAGGAGACCCGGACTCGCCTCCTCGAGATGGTCTCCCACTGGACCCTAGAACCCGGTTACTTATGCTCCCCTCCTTGGGTCTATCCTAATACGGAAAAGTAAATAATATACAAATGGTGACATCATCCGCAACCTGGAAGTGCCCCAATAAAAGAATATTATATACAAGTTTTTACATGAATGAAAAAGAAAAACACTCATCTCACATAAAAACCCCCGGCTATTCAAACACGACGATCCAATATAACATATCCAGCAACACATAACATCACATGTCATCAACGTAAGTAAATATGCGCATCCCAATTGTCGTTGACATATAGCAACGAAACCGGCGATATCACATATTACACTTACGGTCGCAGAAAAGAAAGTGTAAAACTACAACAGTTGGAATCCGCAAACTCTTTAGACATCGCATGCCTAACCAAATGAATTCCTTAGACATCGCATGCCTAACAATTATAAACCCCGCATTTTAGTGTCATTATCGAAAACTCTTTTCAATATTAAGTCGGGCAATTCAACAAGATTCCCGCCATTTTGATCGAATGCTCGTCGCAAACTTTAGTAGGCGGCCGCACCCCCGATACCGTCGACGAAGTGCACTAAGGCGGAACACCGCTGCCGCGAGCACCCGAACGGATGCTTTCAGCGACGGGGTTCTCCTACAGTCACTTGGTCGGGGCTATGGGGTGCAGTTGTCTATTAAGTTTACCCGGCGAGTATCCGCTTACGCTACGTGATTGCGATGGACTTTTGATCGCATCAAAATTCCGTGGCAACCGATCAAGTGAGACTAAAGTGCTATGTTTATAACATTCATATTAGTTATCTCATAACTACTTGTGAATTCTAAATATTGTATCACATTCCAGATAAATGGAAAATGTTAAACTTTTCGATCGAACAATCAAACACCCAAGTTTTCCCGAAACAGCTCAACACATGAAATAGGTTTAAGAACATTCACTTCATGTCACAGTACCAACGGTCCAGCCGTAGAAGGGTCAAGCCAATGCCTCACATGTGGCACGCCGTACTGCCCCAAACCCTAAGGTTCAAAGGGCAGTTCAAGACGGTCACATAATCGAGTTAAGGTTTGTTGTCTTCTAGAGGGTCCATCGAGTTACTTGCACTACTTAGAACGTTATTAAACTACGGAAAAATCCAACAATTGGAAATTTCCCGGCAGGGGAAAAAGTGGGTATTTATATCCGGTCGAACTTTTTAACATATTCTAAAATTACCCGGAAAAACACATAGACAAAATTAAACAATCCGATCGAATCTACGAACTCCCAATACAACCCAGAAAACTCAACTCTTGAGTAAACTTTAAAAATTCCCAGAAAACTCAGCAACTAAAGAAAGAAATTACTGTGCAAAATTCACAAAATAATGGTACTGTATGGCCGCGGAACCGCCGCACGAGCCATGCTCGTGCCGCGGTTCCGTGGCGCTTTAGTCGAATCAGGCGCACGTGCTGCACAGTATTTCTTAGAAAACCCTGCTGATTTTTCTGCATATTTTTAATTCACAAAAATCCCAGTTTTAAAAAATTGTACAGAGAAGGGTTTTGGATTAGGGTTTCGGGTTCGATCGGACTTCTAACATCGTCTACTCATCGCCTAAGGCTCTAGCTAGGCTCTGATACCACTGTAGGGTTCCTGGGCACGCCTATGAGGTTCTACAACTGATCAAACATGTCCAATTCAAAATTTTCCATGTGCCAAAGAACCCTAAACTAGATCGTAACTAGAGGTAAGGCGAAACAAACAAGCAAGCAAACTACTTTGCTACTAAGTGAATGGAAATACAACCTTTGTAGATCTGGTCCTCCACTTCTTTAGCTCCATGATGACGTCCCTCCGCTGCGATCATCGGATCCCGGACTCTGGCGATGGTTTCGTCGGAGAAATGATCGGGCTAGGTCGTCGACTTCGATGCCGAAGATGATCTACGTCGAGGCAACTCAAGATCAAGCTCCATCTTCAATTGTCATACAACTTGGGAAGATAACACACTCTACTACATGGCAAATGGTTGAGGATGAAGAAATAGGAAGTGGGTTCACTTTGGATTTGGATTTCTCACTTGGATTCATCACTTGTAATTTTCTAGTAAGCTTTCTTCACCTCTTGAAGAAGATGAAGAAGAAAGAAAAGAAAGTGAATTATCAATAATAGAAAATCAAGTGATCCTTATCATTTAGCAACCATGGGTGAGTGTAACTAGTGTAGAGACTAAACTAAGGTTATGTTTAATGGTTAGGTTAAGGAAAAAACAAAATGGTTGATATTGCTAAGAAGCTTCATGAAGCTTAAAGCAAAAAACAAAGTTAGCCACCATTTCATTTTTTCCAAAAGTAAATAAAATGACTAAGTCAATAATTTAAAACCCTAACCATTAACCTAAACATGGTTTAAAGCATACACACACCCAAGTTTGCATGTATCATCAAACATGATACAAACTAGTGCACAAAAATATATCACATATACAATGTGCACAATCAAGTGAGAAAATCCATCTTAAGTGAACAAATACTAGTTAATGTAAATTAATATATCTAATATATAATTATACATTAAATCATTAAATCAACACTTGATTTAATGATCCGGTCATACTGCATATAACCGACTAATATCATGTGGATCAATATATCGAATCAAAATTTGATTCGGTAACCCGGCTATATCTTATATAACCGTCCAATGATAGAAATCGCGAGAATAGAATACAGTATCACATACTAGTATTATTCTCGGTCCCGCACATATCTCATATGCGCTCCTATTTCGTTTCGCTTGAGCGAGGAAACCTCTGTGTAGGACTCTAAAGACTCGTCAATACGCCGGCAGCAGGTGATGATCATATCAAACACCCAGAAGCCACAAACGGTCTGCTAAACGTAACGGCCACCCGGGTATTGAGCGATCAGAAGATCAACGAGCAAGCCCGCTCACACTCCTGTAAATCCAACCAGCAAGACTTACCGTACAGTCCGGTCTGTTGGTCTGATATGTCGCATATCTCGCCTAGGGGTAGTAAACGTCAGACCCCAGTAGCTTGATAAGTCATGCCGATGTAAGGTCCATAACACGCATGAAACTACTGATAACACTTACCAGTAAATCAGTGCAACCCTGGCCAGGGATTTCCAGTTATGGCTAGTCGAGCATAGCGCAACATCAACCCCCAATACCGGGAGAGGCAAATCCCCTCCTATCGCTCATTGCCTCCATGTGAATCGGGACCGTACCCAAAAACCACCTGTTTGCACGACTCAATAGAGCCGTGGTAGGGTGGAAATCAAACCACAGTGGGAGACACATAAGACTCTGTGACGATCTCGGGTCAACAGACTAAGCTGTACCAGTGTCACCAGAGAACTGCTATCTGACGTGAGGTATAATACCTTCTTGGAGTTCTCGGCGAGTCCGTTCAGTGTACCCAGTCACCACTGAGCACCCACATACCATCTCTGATGTCAAACACCAATGGATGTGGGATCATCCATCGCCCATCACATGGATCGAGAAGATATACGCTAGTCTACTATGGAATATCGATGC
The DNA here is from genome assembly GCA_030015575.1 of Agapanthus africanus. Classification (NCBI taxonomy): domain Eukaryota; kingdom Viridiplantae; phylum Streptophyta; class Magnoliopsida; order Asparagales; family Amaryllidaceae; genus Agapanthus; species Agapanthus africanus. The sequence goes on along the minus strand of JASDDO010000004.1, from coordinate 228,064,534 downwards.
CCTGTCTCGATATTCCCACGACTAGGAATATTGAAGGATGTACTCATTGACTACCCAGGTCCCACTAGTATGATCTACATCATAGTCCAGGAAGTCGAGTATAAATCCTAAGGGCTTTATCAACATGTAACAGAGAGACAGAAAGTATACATGTTAAGATAAAGAGCAACCAGATAGCGTACTATCATGTCGAGCAAGAAAGTCCTACCTATATATGTCCCAGCATCCACTACAATATACATCTCATGTACAGTAATGGCCTCTAGGGCATACAGATAACTAACAAATAATACAAGAGCAAACATTATCATGGCTTCCCTTCTCTCTCTTCCCCTCATTTCAAACCACAAATCAATCACATAATGTGACATTAGCACAAGAAAAGAAACCATGTGTGACTAATGAAGTCTATATCACATTAAATGCTCAAAATGTTGATTTAAGCTCACAATTTCTATTTGTAAACATTAATACAAATGTTTACAACAATAAAAAGTTATGACAACATCTAAAGTAAACTCGTGACGGATCACAAGGATACCCCTTACCTGTATATACATACCTGCATCCGCATTCCGGCTGAATGCGAATACAATGAGACTAAAGTAATCCAACAAATCTAATACTAGGATCCGGCTTAAACCAAAGCCCACTAGTATGTTCCGTCCGATCATGATCCGCGCCCTACTGCACGTATATGATCGAACCATGCCATATATCATACGGCCTCTACAACGTTTCGCCCGAAACTTGAGAAACTGTCTGTGTGGGACTCTAAAGACTCGTCAATACTTTATCTGTGGATTTAACCACTAGCACGTCAGTGGTACTAGCCGTACATAACGGGATACCAGGTATTGACCAAAAGGGAGGTCGATGAGCGAACTCATCCTGACACCCTACTGAGCCTGTCAGTGACAATATCCGTACAGTCCGGTCCGTTCGTCTATGAGCATCGCATGTCGGGCCTAAGGTGTTGGTAAAAGTCAGACCCCCAAAAGCGGTACAAGTCGTGTCGGAGTGTAGCCCAGAACACCCTGAGATACTTCTGGAATACCTACTAGTAAATCTCCTGCCTTGGCCAAGGACTTCGTGTAATGGCTCTTCTAGACACAGCGCGACCTCACCCCCAATACCGTGAGAGACGAAACCCCTGCCGATTCGTTCACTGCCTCCATGTGGCTCGGGACTGTACCCAACTAAAACCTGTTTGCACGACTCCTTTGAGCCGTGGTAGGGTAGTAATCAAAGCACAGTGGGAACTCACACGAGACAAATGACGATCTCAGGTCGATTAACTAACCTGTACACATGTCACCAGGGAACTGCTATCTGACGTCAGGTATAATACCAACTAGCATGTTCCCGGCGAGTCATGTCCGGTGTACTCATAACCCAATGAGCACCTGTATACATCTTAGGTGAACCAACTGACACCAATGGCTTGTGAGACCGGCCACCTCCCCTCGTCAGGGTCGCGACTTTATACACTAGTCTACTAATGGAGTATCGATGCCCAGTCTCGAAACTCCCACGACTAGGGACCACTTTAAGGATGTGCTTATAGACCCCAGCTCCTACGTATATGATCTCCATCATACTGCTGGCAGTCAAGCAAGAATCCTAAGGGCTCTATCAACGTATAATAGCGACCTGTAAGGTCACCTAAAGCAGTACACGATGATAAAGATAAACCAGATAGCATACTATCATCTTAAGTAAGACTGTCATACCGGTATAGGTCCTCTCTCAATCATTGAAATCACGTGCCTGTGATCCAATAATTGACTCTGAGGGCACTATATCTAACAATCTCCCACTTGCACTCAAGGCTAGTTATTGCGATGTCGCATACTCACAGCCCGTGTGATAAATGAACTCCATCAAGGCTAATGGATCCGCCCTGATGTTTCTTTCTATGTCTCTCTTTATCTCAAGTTCGCGGAGAAAGCCATCTCCCGAAATGAGCAATACCTGTCTTAGAATATGTCTGGATATCTGATGGGACCTAGTTCATAAATGAACTCCAAATCCAAACATCTTAGACTGTATCGACAACTAAATTTAATCAGTATTCTGCGCCATGCCTTCCTCACTATCCGCTTGGACCACCTGTCCAAACTACTGCCCCTCGTCAGAGGGAAAACTATAACTCTGATAGCCACTCTGTCATCCAGGTCACCTTGGAAGCCTGAAATGATTACTGTCTCCTAAAAGAGGCTGTTGTTATTATATCCCTAGAACATCCACTTATGTTCTAAAACTGCTTCCGAACGTTTTTCCAGGATAGGATTAATATCAACTTATTGCATCTAGTGCAAAAACAACATCTGGTGTGGTACTTGACATCTCATGATTGACTCAATTGCCTAAGCAAGTGATCTGCCAATCATGCACATCCTTCTCCCCTTTAGTCTGTATGACACCTTTAGAGAGGGTGACTCCATCACCTGCAGGTACACTACCGTGCCAGGAGTCGTCCATTCTAAAACACCTTTAGAATGATGTCTAAGTACCCAGATTGAGAAACTACCTAAATATAGATCTAAAACCATAGATCTAGTAACCAGAATATCTGATATAATATCCATATCCTATGTGGGGAAACCACTGTGTGACAACCAAAGTATAACCGATAGTAGTAAAGGAATTTCCCTTCATATTCTGTGTATGTCATCCAAATACCTGGACATCACACCCTACTACCTTCCTAACAGATCCATCCCTTATTCTGATGAAGTCAAACCTATGACTGTCACATCAGAAATAGATGATCTATCTCCGCTATATCTTCTTTAGTCCATAAATAGATATAAGCTACTTTTCCACTATGCTTCCGCTGCTCCCACTGACTACGACAACCCTCTGGCAGAGTCATATACACGTACACTTCTAAAGCCAGTTCAGAATGACGCTATACTCATCCTCCTGCCGGGTCTCATAGCGTGGAACAACAGTAGTGTCAAGTTTTGGTAAACAAGAACCTCCTTGTCACCGTCCTTGAGTCTACCGGAGTACCTCTCGAGCGCTTGAGGTTACCCACCATATCTGTGGAGTGGCTAATGGAATTTCAAACCAGATTGAATCTTTAGGTTCTTATCAAATTTTCAGTAATCGTTTGCGGTTCTGGAATCACTTCCAGTTCTACCATACTCCCACTACTGTTTTATGAAAAAATCCATTTTCATTAAAACTGTGGCGAGTCAAGAACAATATCACTATTGATCTTCCAGATGGTAGAATGTCAACCCTCGTCATAGCCCGGGTCAACCCACAAACAGCCATTACAGAAATGTGCCTTGAGTTATCCAGAGTCTGGTTTTAAGCATAAGCCGGACAACTCCCCGGACCATAACAACGTTAAGATATGAACCGTTCTATATCCAATATAGAAACAAAGGCACTGATTTAATTGGAACTAGATTCAAATCATGCAGCTGTCTCTAGTGCATGTCAACTAAATGGAGAGAGGCCAATCAACATTACTCAACTTAGGAATACATCCAGATATGAGTAACCTGAAAGTGAAGCAAGTTCTCATAATCATTACTATCAACTGAATACCATACACAAGTATCTACAACTTCGATCATCTTGAAGAATCCTGATACATGCAACGCCTGGTTCTCTACTTTATTCATATACCTATAACTTCTCAAAACTCAGACCTTGCATTTCTACGAAACACATGTCTAAGAACTAGAGAAGTCACAAGTAAACAGAATATAGTACGAGTACCAACCCCTCTGTCCTCATGGACACTAGACAACATACAATACTCTGTATAAGTCCCTTGAGTCTAATAACTCATTCCCTGTGTGTCGTAGGTTGAAAACTGTACTTATGGTTAAGAAGAATTACACCGCTGTTTAATGCTCCTTAACTAACCATCCACTGATATAGGTAAATGTCATAGACATAATTTAAAAAAGTTATATCTCACTTTATAAAAATAAACGTACAGATATATCAATTTGAAATTGGTGCATAACAAAGGATATTCAAAACCAAATATTTGTCGTCCGGCAAACTACCCAGGCGATCTCTTCAAATATCACCAATTACAACGAATCCCGATATAATGAGGATGATCACCCAATTCCCAATAACTTACTCCCACTCATCATCCGTAAAACCATACAGATGTGAGAATCAAACCTGGTAAATACACAGCCTGGAGCAAGGGCTAATTGGGAAAGCAGTTTTCTTTTAACAATACATTGTGAAACTGAAACATGTAAATGTTTCGGAGGGGTATCCGGGTATTCCTAGCATTGCCTCTTCCATTATCCGATTCACAACTGTAACCGTATATTTCTTTGCCATCTCTCCAAATCCCTTTATATGTCTTTAGTCATTATCTTCTGTACACCCCTTTAGGCCAAATGGTTTTCTTCCTTCCCTACCGTTCGGCACCAGCCTATGGTTTAGAATAAGACTATCCAATAAGCATAATGGGTGTACTCCCCTAATCCTAGGAGTACTCACAACCCGAGAGAAGGTAAAGATAAAAGACAACTGAATAAAACGTTATTCCTATTTCTCCAAAACCAGAATCCATCCCCGAATTGGAACAAGTCCCTTCGAGTTCGTATATAACCATACGAAGGAGTATCCAAATAACTGTGGATCTTCGTAGTGATACAGAGTGTCCTGGAGAAATACAAAGGTGAAGTAGGAGTGGCGATGAAATACTTGGTTTGGTCGTGAATAGCAGTCGCAATTTACTTTGCCCTCTTACTAATCCTTTTGTTTGTCTTTACTTAATACCTTCTGTACACCATCGTTAGGCTAATTGGTTTTCTTCATTCCCCACCGTTCGGCACCTGCCTATGGTTTTGAAGAAGACTATCCAATTAGCGTAATAGGTGTAATGTCCTAATCCAAGGAGCACTCGCAACCTGAGAGAAGGTAAAAGGAAAAGACAATTGAATAGTCCTATTCATTTTCTCCAGAACCGGAAACCATCCTCGAATCTGGAACAAGTTCCTTCGAGTTCGTATATAACCATACGATGGTTTTATCCAATGGAAGTGGATGTTCGTAGTAACACGGGGTGTTCTGGAGCAAAGGGTAAAAGTAGGAATGGCAATGAGGTATGCAACTCAAACATTCCAAAAGCCAGTATTTTAAACAAGGTTCGGTTAACTTGGTCACTGAGTCATAGTCTGGGGTCGGGCCATGGTCGCTGCCAAAGAGAGAGAGAAAAGAAACACTCTGCGTGCACTCTAACCTAGATCAGAATGGTTATCAATTTATCTAATCAGGAAACCTCCCACTGTAACCTCAAATTCTCCTCCAAACCTGAAAGAAGAATTAGTCGGGATCACCCGAGGAGTAAACCAACTCATCAGTGGGAATCGGGATCCAACTATCATCGCATGATAATGTGATGGAATCCACCCACGTTATCACACTCCAGAAGGTATGCGCATGCCTGGCAAGTTTCAGTTTCTTCAGAAACTCTCGATATGATTTTTACCCCATGCTCTTATGACCTTAACTTTGGCCAATGAATCATAAGTCACATGTCAAGTTCTACCCGTCATTGTCCAGGTTAATTTGAACCCACCCGTACAATCCCTTGACGAAGGTCAACAAGGCTATAATACTGTCCCAAACCAACGCATCTATCTATGCAGCAGAAAGGTAACAAGCAGCTACCATTCACTATGCCTTGACGAAAGTCAACAAACATAGCATGAATACTAAGTGCTACCCGTCTGAAATGGCGGAGGGCTACGAATGGGTTTTGGCGAAAAACCTTTAACGTAATGAACTTGATATCGTTGAAGGAACCGGATATCTTTTTATAAAAATATAGTGGCGAAAACCTTTGCTAAAGAGGTCACTCCCGGTGAAGGGATCTCAGCTCTTTCCCCGTAGAATGAGGTGTAGAATATTCCAACTGAATACCACGATGGAAAGCAAAAAGTAATCGACTATAGTGAAGTTATTATCCTGACGCAAACTTCTGTCCAATTGGTCACTCCCGTTGAAGAGATCTCGGCCCTAGCCTCGTCGACTGAGGTGCTAGATATTCATAACCGAATACCACTGTGCAAAACAAAAGAAAACGTCCTTGCAATAACAGCTTTTTGTAAAATGTTCCAACAACATCAAACAGGTTTTTTTAGCTTGCATTGATCCGAATCAATGTTGTCCCATCAATTAATCACACCACAAATGAACGAAAATATGATGTACGTATATGTCATCCGCATTCGCCACTGGGTCCCGTAATCACCCGTTAGGTTACTTAACTAACGACAGAGCGGGGACTGGACTAGCGCGGGTGTAAAACATATACAACATTTACTAGTATATTTATAAATATATAATAATCGCACAAGGCGTGATAAAAAGAAATATCACAGAAATGTAATAAGCATCACAGAACAATACAGATAATCTGGGATCCCCGGGTTTCATAGAGCCGATATTGAAACCCGACGTTCCCCTGGTCGTGTGGATAGCCTGTGCAATGAAATCCTAGACCCCTACGGGCGCGGCAACTTACCCGCCAAAACCTGAAGCGAGGCAGCCCCCTACATCAAAGTGAATGGACCACCCAACACTTCACGGAATCCGGTAACTTGAGCACCCCTCCTTGGGTCAACCTGTACCCCTTACGAGTGAGGTGAATAGCCCGCCAATTCTAGAGTAAAGCCGCCTCCGTCTCAAAGCCATGAGATGCGGGCTCGTTGCCCTCTAGAACCCGGCTATCCGTGCACCCCACCTTGGGGTAATCCTAGTACAGAAAGTAAAATATATACAACGGGTACATCGACCTCAGCCCGGTCGTGCCCCAAAAGAATAATATACAAACAGGCAGTGATGGAAGTCCACATGTCGGACGCTCGCCCCGCAATATCAATTATACAAATACAACCAAACTGTACTACCATTGCATCCAGGCTATCCACCATGACAAATCCGTAACATCACAGCACAACACAGAACATCAATGTGAATGTCACTTTCGCAAATCCGTCTAAAAGAACTATAGCAATTAGATAAGATTTACTGCTCGAATGACATTCACGGTCACAGATATAAAGTAAGCACTGTGAACTAACATATTTAAAAAATTTCGATCGACAAAAATTCCCGAAGTAGGTCCCAAGCACAAATCCAGCACTCAAAATAATCTGGGCCAAAACTAAAATTACCAGAAACCCCAATTCCAAGTCAGAGACCACTGCAGAAAATTTGGTGTAGTGTTGCTATAGCACTGCGGCGGAATCGCGGCCAAAACGTGGGTACGGCCGCGGTTCCACGGCGCTACAGTGATATCATGCAACGAAATTTCTGCAGTGTTCTTAGAAAAGCCTGCCTGATTTTCTGACGTACTCAAAATAATTTTTAGGCAACAAAAAAAATTCAACAGAAACTTCGTTTTTGAAATTGCGGTTTCGGAAATTTTGTTCGATCGAAGTTCTAAACACGTTAGAGCAAGCTAGTAAAGGTTAATGGTGTGGCTCTGATGCCATGTAAGTCTACGGTAGCGCCCCGGCCGTCTGTCCGAGGCCAAAATGCGGAAACGAAATCTTTTTCAAAACTTGATACCGGCGCTATCGCAGACTTTAATCCCGGATCGAACCTTTAACCTATAACTAGCTAACTAGAGAAGGTATAGAAAAGCTATACCGATCGATCCATGTCCTTCGGTCTTTGGCCACCATCCCAAGCTCCTCGCGGCATCTCCGATCTCGATCTCCTCGTCGGAAAGGGCACCACATCATCGATTCTTTTTACGGGCTCCCGCTTCATCCGAAGCAACTCGGGCACGAAGTTCACTAGCCGACGTGTCCAAGGTGAAGTAGAGAATGTGTGTGATCACTTTGTCTCTTGCATCCATTGATTCTCATCACATGAGAGTTTATGGATGGAGGTTGAAGATGATGCCATTGATGGAATTTGTGAGCTAGAGGAAGAAGAAGAAGAAGAGGCTATCTTTTTCTTATTTTTTTTGTTCTATCATAAAAATGAGAGAGCCCAAGCAAAATAATACAAGAGCAAACATTATCATGGCTGCCCTTCTCTCTCTTCCCCTCATTTCAAACCACAAATCAATCACATAATGTGACATTAGCACAAGAAAAGAGACCATGAGTCACTAATGAAGTCTATGTTACATTAAATGCTCAAAATGATGATTTAAGATCACAATTTCCATTTATAAACATTAATCCAAATGTTTACAACAATAAAAAGATATGGCAACATCTAAAGTAAACTCATGACGGATCACAAGGATTCCCCCCACCTGTATACACATACCTGCATCCACATTCCGAATGAATGCGAATACGATGAGACTAAAGTAATCCAACAAATCTAATACTAGGATCCAGCTTAAACCAAAGCCCACTAGTATGATCCGTCCGATCATGATCCGCGCACTACTGCACGTATATGATCGAACCCTGCTATATATCATACGACCTCTACAACGTTTCTCTCGAAACTTGAGAAACTGTCTGTGGGGGACTCTAAAGACTCGTCAATACTTTGGCTGTGGATTTAACCACTAGCACGTCAGTGGTACTAGCCGTACGTAACAGGCTACCAGGTATTGACCAAAAGGGAGGTCGATGAGCGAACTCATCCTGACACCCTACTGAGCCTGTCAGTGAATCTTCCCGGCTGTGCGCCATTTTGAACAAGAAGCGACCTTGAGGCAGAAGGAGCACGAGGAGGCTTTGGATGAATCTTCCCGGTTGTGCGCCCAAGTTAAAACAAATGCCGCGCTACTGAGAGCAGCTTTTGACACCTTGCAGCAATGTATCTCGGACGGGCTTGTACTGAGGCGGAAGCTTGACTCTATTGAGCGGGTTACGCAGAGTCGTGAAGCTGCCCAACGGGAAATCGATGAAAAGATTTCATCATGCTTGAAGCAAAGGGCTCAAATTGAAGCGGAGTTGGCCGCGGCGGCTGATCACGAGAAGGCACTGAAAGGAGTGCAAGAGCAGCTTGCGGACCTGTTGAAAACGCTTCCTTCTCAGTAGCTGTTTTGCTTGTAATCATTGAATAACATGTATCCATTTTTTATTCTTTCATACGATTCAACATGTACTCCATTGAATTCATGAATAAAATATACATATTTTTTGTTCTATTACTGCTTTCCTCTCTTCGCTGTGTCATTTCCATGTAATTTCAGCAAATGTGGCCTGTAGATAGTAAGTGATGGTCCATCTTAGACTCTTTGCAGGGTAACGATGGCTTAGGAAACATGTTCAGGTCTGCTGCCTAAGACTTTTCAATTTTATGAGCCGTGAGGGTCTCATAAAGACTTTTCACCCTACGAGTCGAGAGGATCTCGTAGGTGTATTTTCTCTTTAGGAATCGTGAGGATTCCCAAGTGTGCTTTCTCTTGAGAGTCGTAAGGATCTCATAAGAGAATTTTCCCACTTTCGAGTCGAGAGGACTCGTAAGTGGTTGTTTCCCTCCTTGTCAAGATTCTACTTTGGAGAGTGTGGCCTGTGAATAGTATGCAAGAGTCTATTTTGGACCGACTTGCAGGGCCCCAGTGCTTAGGAAACAGGTCATTATCCCCATTGCCTAAGTCTTTTCCTTACAAGTCAAGACGAATCGAGAAGTTCTCGCAAAGACACTAATTTCCTCACGAGTCGAGACGAGTCGAGAAGTTCTCGCAAGAATGTCATATCGTCACAGTTAACATTTGCTCTTTACGGCAGTGGTCCGTTAGGGTCTGTGGTACTAGGGTTTTGCCTGTCGTACCGTCAAGTTGACTGATGTATCCCTCGATAGGCAATCTTGATGTTCGAGTGGCCTTGCGACTTTTGTGTCTCTGATCCCTTCGGTTGCTGGACAAGACGTCTTCAAGCAATCTTCCTAGGAAGTTTGACCGTCGGAAGAGCAAGCGTTAGGAATTTTTCCATGCCGCTTTTTACTTAAGGTTAGGCTCAGTTTGGGGAGCTCTGATGAGTCATAACTACTCTGCGCTGGTGTGGGATAATCTCCGATAGTCTTTCAGGTTTTATATGAGTTGCCATCAAGACCCTGAAACTAGGAATTTGGCATTTGCTTTGTTTGCCGGCATTGCGTCTGCTGCATCGAGACGAATGTTGCGGTTGCCTCTAGGTTGTTGGTGAAACGTCGAGGTTTGGAACTAGGGATTTTGCCGTGGCTCCGTTGTTTGATTGTCGCGTTTGAATCCTGCTAGAGGAAGAATGCTGTTGTGACATCTCGTCTGCTGTATCGAGATGAACGTCGAGGTGGTGACCCCTCCGCGCTGGTATGGGATGATCTCTGATAGTCTTTCAGGTTTTATATGAGTTGCCGTCAAGACCCTGAAGCTCGGAATATTGCCTTTGCTTCATTTGCTGGCATTGCGTCTGCTGTATCGAGATGAATGTTGCGGTTTTCTCTCGGTTGTTGGTGAACCGTCCAGACTTGGAACTAGGGATTTTACCGTGGCTCCGTCGTTTGGTTCTCGCGTCTGAGTCCTGCAGAAGGAAGAACGCTGGGGTGACATCTCGGCTGCTGTATCGCGAAGAACGTCGAGGTGGTGACCACTCCGCGCTGGCATAGGATGATCTTCGATAGTCTTTCAGGTTTTATATGAGTTGCCATCAAGACCCTGAAGCGAAGAATATTTCCTTTTCTTTGTTGTTTTGGCGCGTCCGAATCCTGTTGAAGGAAGAACACTGGGGTTACATCGCATCTGCTGTAACGAGACGAATGCTGAGGCGGTGACCACTCCGCGCTGGTGTGGGATGATCTCTGATAGTCTTTCATATTTTATATGAGTTGCCGTCAAGACCCTGAAGCTAGGAATATTGCCTTTGCTTCGTTGTTTTGGCGCGTCCGAATCCTGTTGGAGAAAGAACGCTGAGGTGACATTGCGTCTGCTGTAACAAGACAAATGCTGAGGCGGTGACCACTCCGCGTTGGTTTGGGATGATCTCCGATAGTCTTTCAGGTTTTATATGAGTTTCCGTCAATACCTTGAAGCTAGGAATATTGCCTTCGCTTCGTTGTTTTGGCGCGTCCGAATCCTGTTGGAGGAAGAACGCTGGGGTGACATCGCGTCTGATATAACGAGACGAATGCTGAGGCAGTGACCACTCCGCGTTGGTGTGGGATGATCTACGATAGTCTTTCAAGTTTTATATGAGTTTCCGTCAAAACCCTGAAGCTAGGAATATTGCCTTTGCTTCGTTGTTTTGGCGTGTCTGAATCCTGTTGGAGGAAGAACGCTGGGGTGACATCGCGTCTGCTGTAACGAGACGAATGCTGAGGCGGTGACCACTCCGCGCTGGTGTGGGATGATTTCCGATAGTCTTTCAGGTTTTATATGAGTTGCCGTCAAGACCCTGAAGCTAGGAATATTGCCTTCGCTTTGTTGTTTTGGCGCGTCCAAATCCTTTTGGAGGAAGAACGCTGGGGTGACATCGCGTCTGCTGTAACGAGATGAATGCTAAGGCGGTGACCACTCCATGCTGGTGTGGGATGATCTCCGATAGCATTTCAGGTTTTATATGACCCTGAAGCTAGGAATATTGCATTCGCTTCGTTGTTTTGGCGCGTCCGAATCCTGTTGGAGGAAGAACGCTGGGATGACATCGCGTCTGCTGTAACAAGACGAATGTTGAGGCGGTCTCTAGGTTGTCTGTGAACCGTCGAGATTTGGCTTCTTTTTCTGATGGTGCCTGGTGGGAAGGTATGGATCCCTTTTTGTTTGTGCCCCTGAATTGTATACAGGGATCGATGTGATCTCACCTGTAGGGCGAAAAGTTTCATTTTATATATTTTTCTTTCCTCGATTCTCTATCATTTCAGCTTTATATCGCAAAAGTCGCGATTGCCCAATCATTTCGGCTATTTTTCGCGGTGCCCAATCATTTCGGCTATTTTTTCTTTTTACTCGCTCTTTTTTTTATTGTTAGTTTGGGATTTGATACTGATTTAGACATCAGCATCGCTACAACTGGGATATTGCCAGGAGCGAATCATCATTTGCTTTTGTCGATGCCGAACAAAGGTGGCTTAGTAAACAGGGTTAGGATCCTGTCGACTAAGGATTTTAACTTTATGAACCGTAAGGGTCTCATAAAGGTGTTTCTTCCTATGAGTCGTGAGGATCTCGTAGATGCATTTTAAGAATCGTAAGGATTCTTAAGTGTATGGTCTCTTATAAGTCGTAAGGATCTTACAAGAGTATTTTCTCCTATTAAGTCGAGAGGACTTACAAGTGTCGTTTGCCATATGAGCATATCCTCGGTCTCTGATGAGACTTTGGTAGGGAAACGTTTATTCATGCTCGTGGATTGTATACAAGGGTCAATATTGAACCGCTTGTAGGGAAAAATCGGGGGGTATGACTGCTTAAGAACAAGTTCAGATCCCTGTAGCTTAAGGCTTTTGAATCTTATGAGCCGTGAGTGTCTCATAAGAGGGTTCTCCTTATGAGTCGTGAGGATCTCGTAAGTGTAATTTCTCCTTAAGAATCGTGGGGATTCCCAAGTGAGTTGGTCCTTTGTGAGTCGTAAGGATCACACGCAGTTATTTTCTCCTCACGGGGTCGAGAGGACCTTGCGAGTGTCTTTTAACGAGATTGCGCACTTTCGGGTTTTCACAAAACTCGCAGGTAGCCCTGTTGTATTTAGTCACGGAGCCCTTTCGGGTTTTCATCCGTGCCCATCTCGCTTATGAAAATACCGCTATTTTTATGTCGTCAGCCTTGGGATGCTGAGGTCCATAGTAGTTTATCTACGTCTTGGTCAACAGCCAGTTTTAGGACATAGTGGTCCATCGTTAATTTAAAGACGTTTCGGTCAACAGCCAGCTTTAGGACATAGTGGTCCATCGTTGGTTTAAAGACGTTTCGGTCAACAGCCAGCTTTAGGACAAAGTGGTCCATCGTTAGTTTAAAGACGTTTCGGTCAATCGTTGCCGTATTTGAGGCGAATTTCTAGTTTACGGACTTTTCGGTCCATGGGGCTTTTTCTATGAATGAGCACGATGCCCCCGGTATGTCCATCTTTTTCGGCTCATGTGGTTATGGCAGATTCATCTTCCAGTTTTCAGACAACGCGAATTTTCCCAATTGTTATTGGTCCTCAACCCAGCCTTTGAAGACGAAGGAATTTTCGTTTGGATGGCTTACTGCTAGGTGGTAAGGGCAGTAATTAGGATTGTTGACATCGCCTGGCTGCAACGGACGTTTTGGATTCGGAAGATTGATGAGTCTGTTACGTACTGCCAGCTCGAACAGTCTCCTCGTTTTATCCCGGGGAAACGAGAAAGGACGTCCCAGTCTCTCTTCGAAGGATAGGCGTGGACGCACGTTGTTTTGGCGAACATCCGGCTTTATGTTGCTCGGCTGTTGTTGAGTATTGGCGATGAAGGTTGCTTTCCTTTTCCCTTTTTCATTTCGAGATTCCAGCTTCAAAGGAGATGGTCTATGATCCATCTGATCCATTTGGGCCAACTTTTTAATCAAGGCCTGGAAAGTGGTTGGCTTGAAAAACATCATGAATTGTGAAATGTTTGCTTGAGGGTCAAGGGTCCCCACGAACATGCCTACCGCAGGTGCTTCTTGGATGCGCTGCTCGCATTTTGACCATAAATTACACTACCGTATTGCGTAATGGACCCAAGTTTCGCCTGGCTTCATCCTGAAATTGATCAAAGACGTGATTGGGGTGCGTTCGCTAGTGCTCGCAAAACGTTGGGTGAACAGTAATTCCATCTCTGTAAAAGTTTTGACGGAGTCGTTGGGCAGCTCCGAATACCATTCAAAGGCCGTTTCCGCCAAGCTGCCGACGAACTGACGAAGTAAAAATTTGTCGTCACCTACGGTATTGCCGCAAAGAGCCCTGAACTGAGAGACATGATGATGGGGATTGCCTGTCCCCTTGTATACGTGAAACTTAGGAATCGTGTATCCTGGCGGATACTTGATCTGAACGTACCATCCTGGATATGGTCGCCAAGTTCTGACGACTTGGCCAGTTTCTTCATTTGCATGATGAGCCCGTATTTGCTGAGCTATATAATCATCCAGGGCAGCTTTTGAGATGGTCTCCTCTTTGGCTGCTGAACAAGCCGAAAGGGGATTTGACGTCTCTGCTCAGTCATCTTCGAGGATAATCGGAGGATCTTCAGCTGGAGGGTCCGGCTGGATCTTCATGCCCAACATATCTTGGAATAGAAGGACCATTTGTTTTATGTTGGCCGCTTGTTCCGCGGCCTCTTTGTCCTTCTTCTCAAGCATCCTCCAAAGGAATTCAGCATCAGTTTCCTGCTCACGGCGCTGCTCCGAGGATGTCTCCGGGCTTGCTTTCGTTCCTGTAAGTACGGCCATAGCTGTTAGCATCTCTTGGAGCTTTTGTTGTTGTTACTCCTGAGCCTTAGTCACTGATCGCGTAAGAGGTCGATGACCTTTGGAGATACGGCTGTCCACTTTTCCGGATGCCATATAGACGGTATGCACCACCATGCCCCCAGCCTTGGGGCGTTTGGGCTCAGTGGTCTTGCGATTCATCGCAGACGCAGAGATTTTCTCTGGCCTTCTCCTCTTGTGGGCGGCCGAAGTTGAGGGGGCCATTGCAGTGGGAACCCAAGTAGCTGTCGCTTTCTGTGGCTTGACAGGATGGTCGTATTCTCGCTGAACTTTCACATTTTTCTGTCGGCAAGAGTAATCTTGATCAATCACCGAGTCTTGGACTTGATGCCAGACCTTGTAAATTTTAGAGGATAGCCGTTGAGAAGGCTTCTCCAGCTTCACCTTAGTAGCGTTCTCCATGGGTGGAGGAGATCTCTTCAGCATGGCAGTTGGAGAGTTTTTTCGCACTCTCCTTAGCGGTTCAAAGCTGTTCCCAGTTGGAACAGCATCATCAACTTCCACCATTGGAGCCGGCGGAGTCAGTCCGGAAGGGGAATTGCCCCCAGCCTTCCTTACTCGGCGCCAGCGGTGACGTCGAGCATATCTTGCAGTTGGAATTATCTTAGCTACGGGGGTGCTTTCCTCATGCCCCCTTTCTTGGTCAGAAGTTGTCGCTGTCAACCTGTTGAAGACTGACGTCCGCTGAGTGGGGATGGCCAACCTATCGAAAGCAGACTTCCGAGCAGGGGAAGCAGCCTTGACGATTTCTCCTGGAACAGGAGCTGAAATAGTCAGTCTTGTGAAGAACGACCCTTTGGGAGGAGAAGTCGCCTTGATGACTTCATGAGCAGGAATAGCTATCAGCTTAGGGATAACCCTTTCTGGTATCGCGGGCTTCTTCATGGGCCCAAATGAGCTTTGGCCCAGTCTGTCAAAGACTGAGGTGTTGGAGCTGGACGACCCGTTGAGAGGGACCGCAGTAGTTGTGAGCCGATTAAAAACCGATCTCTTCGGAGCTTCTTGCAATGGTACAGGGGCGTTGAAGTTCATCGGTGGGAGCATGGTCCCGAAGAATAGTCCAGCGGTGGCTTGAGTTACCTGCTCCACTGGCATTGTGAAAAGGGAGGCCGCTTGGGGCCCATAAGTCACTCCTCTTGCGAGGACAGAGCGAGAGTTGTTGCAATTGTTGCAGTTGGTGCAGTTGGAAGCCATTGATCTTCTGTTTTCTGCACGGAGCAAGACATCAAATCTTAGTACCTCGAACCCAAGGGCAACCATATCAAACCGCGATTCGTTCGCGAAACACGACACACGAAGTGTGGAGTGGAAAGAGGATGAGGTCCCACCGGGCGTGCGAGAATCTGTTCTCCGCCGAACATGGGGACGAGACCGCGTAGGTCCGTCTTGCCTAAATTTCGAAGGAAGATGCTAATTGGTGCTATCCGTACACCACTCTGGATATGCCAAGTTGATTTATGACACCATGTATCGAAGGTTTAAACGGATGCGTCCGATGTAGCAGACATCGTCAGATTCCCCCAAATTTGAGGGGTTTTTATTGTGGGGACGCTCTTCCCTGCAGGTGCAAGCCCCTGCAGTTAATTACGTTACCGCAACGCGGTAACCACTTTCTCCTTCTCCAGATGGTCACTTTGTGTCGTGGGTGTTTGTTTGGTTTTTTTGGTTTCCCGTGGATTGTATACGGAGACTAATTTATATTGTCGCCCGTAGTGCGTGATTTAGTCCAAATCCATATTTTCTTAGATTTGGGTTTGGGGTTGGGTTTAAGGATGCGTTAGTCTCATTTGAAACTAAGAACGACTTAAACGCTTGATATGGATATGTTAGTCTAATTTTAGACTAAGATCAACTTAACGGTTTGTTAAGGATACGTTAGTCTAATTTTAGACTAAAATCAACTTAACGGGATCATTTAGATCCAACAAAAGAGCATTTAGGGCTCTATTGTTTAGTTTAGGGACATTGCGGTCCATAATTAGTTTAAGGACATTACGGTCCAAGATTAAGGACATCACAGTCCATGGGCTTAAGGACCCCACAGTCCGAGGTTAAGAACATCATAGTTCATGGGTTTAAGGACCCCACAGTTCAAGGTTAAGGACATCATAGTCCGTGAGTTTAAGGACCCCACAGTCCATGGAACGTTTGGTTATCGGGACCTATCACTTGTCTGAATACGTTGAAGGATTACAACGACAATTATCAGAGGAGTGAAGAGATGTACCCTTGAACCAATTTTGGTTGAGAGATCTGTAGTCCAATTTGGGACTAAGATCTGTTAAAAGATTTGTGAGCATATGCGCTCAATTAATCTGAATGGGGGGTTTATGGCCAACTTGGGCTCGGCCCACTCAGTTAAAATGTTAAACATTTGAAAATGTTGAGCATTGATTTGAGTTCTGACAATGTTTTTGTCTTTTACTGAATGTTGAGCATTCATCATAGCTCTGGGCTTTATTTATAGAACAATTTATGTTATTTTAACGCACACGAAAGGAGCACGCGGCACGCTTGGCGCTTTGCGCCAGTTGAAGAGCGTAGAGCGCCGGTTGAAGAGCGCATTGCGCTTCTGCTGAGTGGCGCACACGTGAGGAGCACGTGGTGCGCTTGGAGCTGAGCGCCAATCCAAAGAGCGCAAAGCGCTTCTGTTCAAATAGCGCACACATGGGAACCACGTAGCGCGCTTGGCGCTGAGAACCAGTCCAAGAGCGCAAAGCGCTTCTGTTCAAGTAGCGCACACGTGAGGAGCACTGGCGCGCTTAGCGCTGTGCGCCAGTCTTGAGTGCAGAGCGCTTCTTTAAATTTGGAGTGCTAAAGCTCCGTTTAGATTAAGAGTGCTAAGGCTCTGCAGCGATTTGCGCTAGGTGTGGAGCGCTGAAGCTCTTCTTTTATGCAACTTAGATCAGTTTGCGTCCTGGGAATTAAATTCTGTTCTTATAAGAGACTTTGTCTCAAGGTTCTAAGAACAAAGTTTTTATGTTGTAGGAGATGCTTCAATCTCTTATTTTGATGAAAGGCTTTGCCTTTACGGATCTATGATCCTAAGAGAATTGACTTATTCTTCCCCCCCCCCCTTTATTTAAAGAAGTGAATTCTTCTTTTTTAATCTCTTTGTGAAAGACTTTGGTCTAGTAGATCTATGATCTTTAAAGAAGCGAATTCTTCTTTTTTAATTATGAGATGATTTCATCTCTCTGTTTATATAATTTTTTTTACCTTGAAGAAAATCTTCTTTTCTCAGAGTTTGGCTCTTCTTTCTGAGATCTCTCAAAGTTTTTGGGGGGGTTTCCTCTCTATGTTTCTCTCTCCCTTAGACTTGAAGTCTTGGGGCCTTTATATAGGGCAAGCTGATTTGTTCAATCAGTTAAGGAGATCTTTTCTCTATTTGATCTGGGGATTTCCCCACCGTTGGATCTTTGATCCAAAGGCTTCTGATTTACAGAAGGCAATTTTCTTGTTTTTAACAAGATTGGGAAATATTTTCCATACAGGATTTATTCTGTATTTTGGTGATTTTTAATCACCATTGGATCATTGATCCAACGGTGCTCTGATTTACAGAGCACAATCTTGTTGTTCGGAAAGATTTTGAGGAATCTTTCCTTAACAGAATTTAATTCTGATTAATTAATGATTTATCATTATTATTGGATCATTGATCTGACGGTGGGGAGCTTTTAGTTCCAGCGCTAGCGCACTTGTGCTTTGCACTTGGTGCGCTGCTTAGAGCCCAGCGCACTCGGCGCTAGCGCATACGTGCTTTGCACGTGGTGCGCTGCTTAGGGCACAACGCACTTGGCACTGCTTCTGAAGCGTTGCTTCATTTCAAAATTTGAATTTTAAATAGAGCTTTGCTCTGATTGGTGGAAACAGTTGCTTATATTTTGCACTTGCGCTAGTCCCGCCCCGCTATGTCGTTAGTTAAGTAACCTAACGGTGTATAATGGGACACTGTGGCGAATGTGGATGGCATAAGCGTACACTATATTTTCGTTTCTTCTGTGATGCTTAGGAAGCATAAATGATGGGACTTCATTAATGAGATTAATGAAAGAAAAGAAACTAAAGGATGTTGTAGAATCAAATTTTCAAAACGGTAGCTCTAGTTTTTTCTTTGCATAGCGATATTCCTTGTAGAATATCCAGCACCTTATTCGATAAGGAAAGAACCGAGATCCCTTCACCGGGAGTGACCTCTTTAGCAAAAGCTAGCAAATGCTACAACCCACTCGGTTTTGTCTTTTGATTGATTCTCTAGTTCTTACTTTGCATAGTGGTATTTGTGAAATATCCGGCATCTTATTCGATAAGGAAAGAGCAGAGATCCCTTCACCGGTAGTGACCTCATTAGCGAAACTAGTAAAAGCCTCACAAACACTCCTTTTCAAAATCACTTGATTCTACACCGATATCAAGTTCATTACGCAAAAGGTTTTATTAAAAACCTGTCGTAGCCCTCCGTCATTTCAGATAAGTGCTACTTAGTATTCGTGCTACGTTTTTTTACCGTGTTAAGGCGTAGTGTGCGGTAGATAATAGTGATTATCTGCTAAAGAATGATATGCGATTGGATTACGGTAGTCGTACGACTTTGTTGACTATGTTAAGGGTCGTACGGGTGGGTTTAATTCAATCAGAAAATGACGGGTTGAACTTGGCTAGCGCTTATGATTTGTTGACTATGTTAAAGTCATAAGTTGCTACGGGCAGAATATTGTCGGGAATTTCAAGTGTTGAAATTTGCAATGAGATTGCATATCTTTTATGAGACAGTTGGATCCCGATACCCACTGTGAGTAAGAGTTACTCCTGGGAGAGTTTTACACATCACAATTAGCCGATCAAGTATGTGTCTAGAAAGGTGTTAACGGGGTTACGCCCCTGGGAAAATGAGGTTTATTTCAATTAGGTCCATGCAAACGCACGGGGAACCTCCCTCAAAGTACCAACACTGACCCAACCGAAAGATTGACGAACTTGTAGGGTGTAATTAATCCTGGCTAGTCTTACCTTTTAGGGTTTGAAGGAACATTTGATAAAAATAGTGGGAGCCATCCTGATTAGATAAGATAATAACCAATCTAATCATGTAAGAGCATACGCTAAGTGTTTTCTTCTCACTCTCCAGGTAGCGACCATGACAGGCCTTAATCAACATAATAATATGGATGTACTGACCGAACCTGCTTGTTATACGGAGCATGGGAACATTGGTTCTGTTCTTTCTTATAATTATTATAAGACTGAGCAGCAAATAGGGGAATATATGGATTCCCATGCCACCCAAACGAAGAATAAGCATGTTGATGCATCTTCTTCGCGTGTGTTTGTTACCGAGAACCGTTTCTCAGTACACTCTATGTCCTATGTATTAGATACCGGATCGGGATCCCACAAATGTAATATGTTACATGGGCTAAAGAAAGACAGAGAACTAGGAATATGTGATCATTCCGTAAGAGTAGGGAATAGTACAAATGTTGCAGCCAAAGCAGTTGGCGAATATCACCTTGTATTACCAAATGGTAATACATTGATTCTGAACGAATGCTATTTCATACCGAACCTGATATGCAATCTTATATCAGTTTCTTTATTAAGTAAAGAAGGATATAATTTTGTAGTACAGGATAATATTATGAACATTTTTCTGAATCAAAAGTTGATTGGATCAGGCTCGTTAAATAATGGCATATACATTCTAAATCAAACCACTATTCTTAACATACAAAACACACACAAGAGAAAAAGTTCAAAAATGAACTAATCCTTCTTGTGGCATTGTAGACTACGTCATATAAATGCGACACGACTAGCTAAGTTACATAAGAATGGATATTTGAATCCGATCGAATTATCATCTTATGAAACTTGCCAGTCACGTCTCAAAGGAAAGATGACCAAAACTCCATTTACTAGACACGAAGAAAGAGTTATGTGTTGGAGATAGTGCCCTCAGAGTCAATTATTGGATCGCAGGTACGTGATTGCAATGATTGCGGAGGACCTATACCGGTAGGACAGTCTTACTCAAGATGATAGTATGCTATCTGGTTTGCCTTTATCAGTCGTGTACATGTTCAGGTGACTGATTACATGTTACACTTTGATAGAGCCCTTAGGATCTTGCTTTACTCCCAACAGTATGATGGCGATCATATACGTGAGAGTTGGGTGGTTTATATGCATATCCTTAATTGTGGTCCCTAGTCGTTGGAGTTTCGGGACAGGGCATCGATACTCCGGAGTAGACTAGTGTGTACAGTCGAGACCCCGACGAGGGGCGGTGGCCGGTCTCACAAGCCACTGGTGTCAGTTGGATCACCTAAGATGTATACGGGTGCTCGTTGGGTTATGAGTACACCGGACAGGACTCGCCGGGAATCTGCTAGTTGGTATAGTACATATCGTGAGATAGCAGTTCCCTGGTGACATGTGTACAGGTTAGTTCATCGACCTGAGGTCGTCATTTGTCTCGTGTGAATTCTCACTGTGCTTTGATTTCTACCCTACCACGGCTCAAAGGAGTCGTGCAAACAGGTAGTTTTTGGGTACAGTCCTGAGCCAAATGGAGGCACGTGAGCGGATCGGCAGGGGTTTCGTCTCTCCCGGTATTGGGGGCGAGGTCGTGCTGTGTCTAGGAGAGCCATTACACAAAGTCCATGGCCATGGCAGGATATTTACTGGTAGGTACTCCAGTAGTATCTCAGGGTGTTATTGGGCTACACTCCGACACGACTTATACTGCTATTGGGGGTCTGACGTTACTAGCCCCCTAGGCAGATATGCGATACTCATAGACAAACGGACCGGACTGTATATACATTGTCACTGTTAGGCTCAGTAGGGTTTCCGGATGAGCTCGCTCATCGGCCTCCCTTGAGGTCAGTCCATGGGCAGCCGTTACGCATTGCTAGTACCACTGACGGTTTGTCTGCCAGGGTACTGACGAGTCATTAGAGTTCCCCACAGACAGTTTCCCAAGTTCGGGCGAAACGTTGTAGAGGCCGTATGGTTTTATGGCAGGGTTAGGAAAATGCACGTGCGTTTACGCACGTGTTATTTTTCGGGCAGATGATACTGGTCGGCTTTGGTTTAAGCCGGATCCGAGTATTATAATGAGTAGGTATAATATCTTTGTCTCAGTTGCATTTGTATTCGGTCGTAATAGAAATGCGGGTATATTTATACAGTTACGGGGTTTTCCTGAAAGTCGTTTCAGGATCGCTTTTGGAAGTTGCCAGTTTCTAGTTTTCTATCAGCCGTCTTTTAACATTCGGTTAAAGACGGATTTATCTTTTCTTGGATGAGGGTGAGTCATGTTTCTAGAAGGTTCTAGAAAGGGTGACTTGGCATGGTGAGTCATTAGTGCATTAATGGAGCCATTAATGCAATGGTGACTAGGTTAATGAATCACCATTTGCATTAATGAGGTTTTGTTTGCATGAAGGATATTTGTGGTTGATCTTTTCTCTTGTGGTCACTCTCCCCTCTCCTACACTCACCTCCCTCCATCTATATATGGCCGGCCTCTCCCTTCTCTCATTTGTAAGCTTGATTCATTTGTTAAAAGATTATGATAGTATTTGGGGTGCATGGAATTTCACAGCTCATTTCATTCCATCACCCGATTCCCATGGCAACTTCATTTACCGATCGTCCACGGACTTGGACGAAGTGAGACAAAGTCATCTACTCATTCTCTACATCATTCTTGGTCGTCTCTTTTAGCAAACTTGACGACCGAGTTGCCTCAAGTCAGAGGCGGGAGCCCGTTTAAAGAATCAGTGACGTGGTGCCACCTGGACGAGCAGATCGGAGATCGAAGAGATCGGAGTAGCCGCAACGGAGCGTGGGATGATGGTTAAAGAATGAAGGACTCGGATCGTTCGGTATAACCTTTCTACACTCATTACAGTTTGTTAGTTTAGCAATAATGGTTGATCCAGGTTAAAGTATACGATAACGCCAGTTAAAAGTTTTTTGTTTCGCATTTGGCGTCTGTAGACGGCCGGGGCGCTACCGTAGACTTACATTATGGAACTCTTGGGACTGATACATAGTGATGTATGCGGTCCCATGTCTACACATGCCAGGAATGGTTCCTCGTACTTCATTACATTCATTGACAATCTCTCAAGATACGGACATGAGTTCCTGTTGAAACATAAGTCTGAAGCTTTTGAGAAATTCAAAGAATATAAGCATGAAGTCGAGAACCAAACTGGTAAAAGTATTAAAATCCTACGATCTGATCGGGGAGGAGAATACTTTAGTAATGAGTTCCAGGACTATTTAAAAGAGAATAGGATTCTCTCTCAGCTTACTCCTCCGTATACACCACAACACAACGGTGTATCGGAGCGGAGGAATCGCACCCTATTTGATATGGTGCGCTCTATGATGAGCACCACTGAGTTGCCTATTATCTTTTGGGGTTATACGCTTGAGAAAGCTGCATACCTATTCAATCAAGTTCCATCTAAATCTGTACCTACCACACCATATGAGATATGGAGTGGGAAGAGACCGTATCTTAAACGAGTTAAGATATGGGGTTCTCCAGCCTATGTCAAAAGATAAAATCCGGACAAACACGAGGCACGATAAGTTATTTGCAAGTTTGTGGGATATCCAAAGAATTCACAAGGATATATTTTCTACCATGCTGAGAAACAAAAGGTGTTTGTTTCTCAATACACCACCCTTTTAGAAAAGGAATTTCTCGTAAAAGAAATTACTGGCAAAGAGGTAGAGCTGGAAGAAGTTCCAGCGACACAAACTACAACTGATGATTTATTGGAACCAGAGGATTCGGTAGTCTCCAACGAACCACAGCCTCTCCGCCGATCTAGTAGGGTTCCTCATCCACCTGAAAGATACTACGGTTTTCTCGTTGATGATGGGAGCGAGGATTGCATCGTGGAAGATGATGACCCAACTAGCTTCGAGCAAGCCATCACAAGTGGGGACTCTGTGAAGTGGCTGGATGCAATGCGGTCTGAGATGGAATCCATGTACACCAACAAAGTATGGAATTTGGAAGTTGCTCCCGAAAGGGTAAAACCCATTGGGAGAAAATGGATCTTTAAAAAGAAACTTGGTGTAGATGGAAGAGTTGAGACTTTCAAAGCTAGACTTGTTGCAAAATGTTTTCGTCAATGAGCAGGTGTGGATTATGATGAAACCTTTTCTCCAGTGGCTATGCTTAAGTCCATCCGGATCCTACTTGCCATCGCTTCATACCATGACTACGAAATCTGGCAAATGGTTGTTAAGACCGCTTTTCTAAATGGTGATTTAGAATAGAACATGTACATGACTCAGCCAGAGGGCTTCATGGATAGTGGAGCAGCGGGAAGGTGTGCAAGCTGTTTAAATCCATCTACGGGTTAAATCAGGCATCGTGGAGTTGGAACATCTGTTTTGATGTGGTAGTCAAAGAGTTTGACTTCATCAAAAACGTAGATGAACCATGTATATACAAGAAGGCGACAGAGAGTAAGGTTGTGTTCCTCGTATTGTACGTGGATGACATACTCTTGATAGGAAATGATGTTCATATGGTGCACTCGGTCAAGATCTTCTAATCACAAAGATTCTCAATGAAAGATCTAGGTGATGCCTCCTACATCTTGGGGATTAAGATCTATAGAGATAGATCTAAACAGATATTGGGATTTTCCCAATCCAGGTAGATTGACACCATACTAAAAAGGTTTAGTATGGACGATTCCAAGCGTGGAAATTTACCCACGATCTCAGGACTCAGTCTCTCCAAAGAGATGTCTCCCAAGACTGATTTGGAGAGAGCTCGCATGCAAGGGATACCCTATGCTTTGGCAGTAGGCTCTATCATGTACGTGATGTTATGTACAAGACCCGATGTAGCATACTCACTAAGTGTAGTGAATATGTATCAAGCAGATCCTGGAGGGAATCACTGGACAGCTGTGAAGAACATTCTCAAGTACTTGAGAAGGGCTAAAGAGATGTTCTTGGTGTATGGTAACGGTAAACTCCAAGTGGAGTCCTTTACTGATTCGAACTTATAGAGTGATAAGGACAACTCTAAGTCGGTCTTGGGATTTGTCTTTACCCTCTATGGAGGGGCGGTTTGTTGGAAGATTTCCAAACAGGAAACCGTGGCAGACTCGACGATGGAGGCCGAATACATCGCTGCTAACGATGCTGTCTAAGAAGCTTTCTGGATGAAGAAGTTCATAAACGAACTTGGTGTTGTTCCGTCCATCGAGCATCCCATACCTTTGTATTTTGATAACATTGGAGCTGTGGCTTTGTCCAAGGAACCCAAGTCCCATCAGCGATCCGGGCATATTCTGAGGTGGTATCACCTGACCCGGGAGATAGTTGATCGCCGGGAGATCGGGGTCAGGAGAGTTAACACGAAGAAGAACACGGCGGATCCACTCACGAAGGCCATACCCCAGATACAATTTGAGAGACTCTTCAGGATGTTGGGTATGAGATACGACAACAACTGGCCTTAGTGCAAGTGGGAGATTGTTAGTTATGTGTATGCCCTAGAAGCCATTATTGTACATATGATGTATATTATAGTGGATGCTTGGACGTATATAGAGAGGATTTTCTTGCTCGACATGATAGTATGCTATCTGGTTGCTCTTTGTCTTAATACGTAGACTTGTATTATGATACTTTCTTGCTCTCACATGTTGATAAAGCCCTTAAGATGAGTACTTGACTACCAGGACTATGATGGAGATCATACTAGTGGGGCAACGGTAGTCTACAAATACTTCCTTTAATTGTTCCTAGTCGAGGGTGTATCGAAACAGGGCATCGATATTCCAGAGTAGACCAGCGTATACGCTTTTTGACCCATATGATGGGTGATGGATGATCCCACATCCATAGGTGTTTGACATCAAAGATGGTATACGGGTGCCCAGTGGAGACTGGGTACACTGAGCGGACTCGCCGAGAACTCCTCATTGGTATTATACCTATCGTCAGATAGCAGTTCTCTAGTGACACTGGTACAGGTTAGTTTGTAGACACGAGATCGTCATAGAATCTTGTGTGATTCCCACTGTGCTTTGATTTCCACCTTACTACGTTCAAAAGAACGTGCAAAACGGTGGCTTTTGGGTATAGTCCCGAGTCACATAGAGGCAATGAGCGATAGGAGGGGATTCGTCTCTCCCGGGATTGGGGGTTGATGTTGCGATGTGCTCGATTGTCTATAACAGGAAGTCCCTGTCCAGGGCTGATGCGGAGAACTACTGATAAGTGTTATCAGTAGTTTCTCGACCCGTTATGAGCCTCACATCGGCGTGACTTATCGGTTAATGGGGTCCGACGTTTACCACCCCTAAACTGAATATGATGGGCTTTACAGGAGTTAATACGCTTCTTGACAGGCTTTACAGGAGTATGAGCAGGCTTGCTTATTGATCTTCTGATCGCTTAATACTCGGGTAACCGTTACGTCCAGCTAGTACCGCTGACGGCTTGTGGGTGACTGATATAATCATCACCTACTGCCGGCGTATTGACGAGTTTTTAGAGTCCTATACAGAGGTTTCCTGGCTCAAGAAAAACGAAGTAGGAGCACATATGTGATATGTGCGGTACCGAGATTAATACGTATATGTGATACCATATTTTATTCTCGCGATATGTGATATCGGACGGTTATATCTGATATAGCCGGGTTATCGAATCAAGTTTTGATTCGATAAGATGATACATATTATATTAGTTGGTTATATATGATATAGCCGGATTATTGAATCAAGTGTTGATTTAATAATTAAATGTATAATTATATATATTTGATATATTGATTTACATTAACAAATATTAGCTCACTTAAGCATTCTTTTTTCACCCTTTTGCACACTAAATATACATGTGATATATATTATTGTGTCATGCTAGTTTATATATACAACATGGGTGTATGAGACTCATATCATGCCATTAGATAATTATAGTTTCATTTATTTAATGCAAATATAAATTGATGGAAATTAAGCATGGTTGCAAGCTTTGGAAGCTTGTGGAAACCATTGACATAGTCCACTAAATTTGTCATGCATTAGATATTTATTAACCTAACCATTCTTAAGCCATGGTTAAGTCTCTACAAGAGTGATATATGATATGAACTCACCCATACTTGCCATTCACTCTCTCATCCATTATTTCCTTCATCTTCTTCATTGAGCTCTCTATCTTTCTCAAGGTGAAGTAAACGAGTGAGAAAGTTTATTCTAAAGTGAGAAAAAATCCTACTTCATCTTGCTCTACTAGATTATCCATTTAGTTTAGGGTGTTAGCTTCATTAATCCCTAATTAGTGAAGAGGTAGCTTGGGTTGGTGTCTCCTCGACGTAGATCATCTTCGGCCTCGAAGACTTCGTGCAAGCTTGTTCCTTTCTTCTTGTTGAGCCATTCTAGAGTCCGGAGGATCACTACTTGGAGCGAAGGGACTACTACACGGAGCTATTGAAGTGAAGGGCCGGTCTACAAAGGTTGTATTCCATATTCACTTAGATGTAAAGTTGTTTACATGTTGTTTCGTCTAAATCTCTAGTGAAGATTCTAGGGTTAGGGTTATGTAGCATGGGAAATTTTTGAAAATGGCATGGACGATGCCTCCCGCAACCTTGCTGTCGTGCTAGGTAACCCTACACCCCCTCAGGAAATTATTCCCAAGAGGTTTCTTCTCTTCATCGGTATCTCGAACGACCGATGCCCCTCTTTTTGTGCCATGTAATATGACATGAACTGTTCGGTGAGGGTGAGGTCCATGATTCTGTAATCTAGCATCAAAAGGCTTGTTCTAATTGAATGCTCAGAAAGCCCGCCTAGGTTTGTTTCACGGGTTTTAGGACCAATTGGCCTATCCTCTCTTGTCTTAGAGATATCCTCCTTCTCGTCCCCCTCAACAACTCCGTTTTCGAATAGTGTGCTTACAAACGCGTCAAACGTGCCCATCTTCAATTTCTCTGCTTCTTCTGTTCCTATTTTTCCGAAAGGTATCTCTGTGCCGCCGGATGAGGCACACTCTTTGCACCAGTAAAGCATACAAGTGTTGTAGAAATATTGTTTTACATCTAAATCCCCCATCTTACTCCCGCGTACTGTTTTCACGAGAGTCCATGTGACCAAACATACCAGTTCGGCCGACCACATCTGAGCGTTACCTTGATTTAGCTGCCTGATGACTCTAATAGAACCTGTAGGATTCTTCTTGCAATCATTCGATTCTTTATCTATTCCCGAAGAGGGTACAACCTTAGTAGTCCCTTTCCCCAAATCGGCGTTAACAACATTCACCGATGTCGTTTTATGAAAAGGGTTATTTTCGACCTCTGACGCCGCTTTTGTGAATTTGATCCACCCTTCTTAAGCCTTTTGTAGAGTATTACGGAGAGCTACACAATTAATAGTTGAATGGGACTCCGATTTATGCCCCTTACAATGATCTTTCTTTTTTGCGATCTTTTCTGTGCATGGGATTCGATGGGATACCCTGAGTTGCTTGTCTTTGAAGAGCATGTCAAAAATCATCTCAGGCTTTCTTATGTTATAGTCATAGTCTCGTTTCCCCTCGAAATAATTTCTTTTGATGGATCCCCTTTTAGGTGCCGAATCTGCAAACTCTTTGGGCATGGTGCAGGTGTAGGTCTTTCCTGAGAGGAACTCGGCAATACTGACGTTAGCCTCGATCTCGGCGTCAAGATCGGCTTCTTCCACTTCTTGGATCTCGGCAATGGTTACGCCAAACTTGTTTCTGAACTCGGAATTTTTGGAGGAATTCCTTTTTGTCTCTTCATCACGAGTCATGCATTGGTAAGGTGCCACGTGGTTCAGAAAATCACTCGTATTTTCGAACTTCATACCCATGAAATGTTTTCTGCAATCATGGAGCAAGTTCGTTTGTGCCATCTTCATGTATTCCTTATCGTGTAAGTCCGCTCGACATTTGTTCTTAGCCGTCAACATCCGGGCAACGAATTCCTCTATTGGCTTGTTGTTCTTTTGGTAAATTCTAGCAATATCTGCCACTACGGCATCGACAATGACCGTCATAAAATGGGCTCTAAAACTCTGCCCCATAGTCGGCCAGTCTTGGATAGAAGCTGGCACCAAATTCTGACACTATTCAAATGCTACCCCAGTGAGGGATCCACCAAACAATCGGAGCTTGTACATATCAAAACTGCCAGCCTCCTTACACTGGATGGTAAATCTAGCGATGTGCTCATCGCCCGATTGGCCATTTTCATCTAAAAATAGCGTGAAGTCGGGGACTTTGAAACCCCTCGGATACTCATATGTCTTATCACAGTGATCTAGATAGGGCTTTGTATACCACAGCTCTGGTTCCCTATCCCACGGCTGAGGCGCATTAAGGAAAACCTGTCGGTTCGGCAGAGGACGATACGCTGGTTCTTCGTTAGGATCAAAGTCATCACTAAACCATCCAAACTCTATAGCAGGTGCGTTAAACGGTCATCGGGTCGGTGTATCGCGGTCTTGTCGGCCGAAATTTTGGCCTCCTGCAGGAGCGTACCAAGTATGCCCCTTAGGAGGCAGTCTGTATCTGCCATCCGGCCTAGCCCCGATCTGGTTTGGAGCAGTAGGTTGGAACAAGGGTGGGGCTGTAGGGTTCATAGGCACTCTAGTGAGGTCTCACAAGGCATCAACCGTGCCAATTTCAAAAATAGGGGGTGCCGAGAAACCCTAATACGGATCATTGGCTAGATTTCTAGGCGATAAAGTAAACTAGTTAACACATAACTAAGAGTTTAACGGAAATACAACCTTTGTAGATCTGGTGCTCCACCTCCATAGCTCCGCAACGAAGTCCCTTTGCTGTCCAAATGAATTCCCGGGCTCTAGCGTCGGCTTCGTCGGAGAAATGGCGAGCTAGGTCGTCGATGTCCATGCCGAAGATGATCTATGTCGAGGCATCGCTAAATCAAGCTCCACCTTCACCAAGTCATGAAAACTTGTGAAGGAAACACACTCTACTACTTGGCAACAGGTAGAGGATGAAGAAATAGGAAGTGGGTAGACTTTAGAATTGGATTTCTCACTCATTTCCATCAATCACCATTGATGGAGCTTGCTTTCTTCAAGTGAAGAAAGGAAGAAGAAGAAGAATTATGTTATGATAAGTTATTTTGAAAATACAAAATAAAAGAATACTTATCATAATCAACCATGGTCAAGTGTAGAGAATTAACTAAGGTTAGATTAATGGTTAGGGTTAAAGATAAAGACAAAGTGGTCACTTTGGTCAAAGCTTCATGAAGCTTCAAAAAGCTTCATGAAAGAAAATAAAATAAAGAAACCATTTTGCTTTTCTTTTATGCTTTCATTAATATCCAAAATGAATAAACAAATAATTAAATGAAAAAGCAAAACCCTAATCATTAAGTTAACCATGGTTTAATTCTATACACTTAACCAAAAGGCATGTATCATCAAACATGATACAAGCAAGTGCACAAAATCATATCGCATATGCAATGCGCACATCCGAGTGAGAAAATCCATTTAAAGTGAACCAATACTAGTTAATACAAAGTAATATATCAAATATATAATTATGCATTAAATCATTAAATCAACACTTGATTCAATGATCCGGTCATGTCGCACACAACCGACTAGTATACAATGTATCGGCTTATCGAGTCAACGCTTGAATCGATAACTAGGTTATATCGCATACAACCATTCGACACATTGATTGCAAGAATGAAATA
Organism: Agapanthus africanus; assembly: GCA_030015575.1. NCBI lineage: Eukaryota > Viridiplantae > Streptophyta > Magnoliopsida > Asparagales > Amaryllidaceae > Agapanthus > Agapanthus africanus. The sequence goes on along the minus strand of JASDDO010000004.1, from coordinate 228,034,385 downwards.
CGGTATCACATACACGCATTATTCTCGGTCCCGCACATATCTCATATGCGCTCCTATTTCGTTTCGCTTGTGCCAGGAAACCTCTGTGTAGGACTCTAAAGACTCGTCAATACGCCGGCAGCAGATGATGATCATATCAATCACCAACAAGCCGCAAGCGGTCTGCTAAACGTAACGGCCACCCGGGTATTGAGAGATCAGAAGATCGACGAGCAAGCCCGCTCACACTCCAGTGAATCCAACCAGTAACACTACCGTACAGTCCGGTCTGATCGTCTGATATGTCGCATATCTTGCCTAGGGGTGGTAAACGTCAGACCCCAATAGCTCGATAAGTCGTGTCGATATGAGGCTCATAACTGGTCGAGAAACTACTGGTAACACTTACCCGCAATTCTCTGATCAGCCCTGGCCAGGGACTTCCTGTTATAGCCAATCGAACACAGTGCAACATCAACTCCCTATACCGGGAGAGACGAATCCCCTCCTATCGCTCATTGCCTCCATGTGACTCGGGACTGTACCCAAAAACCACCGTTTTGCACGCCCTCTTAGACGTGGTAAGATGGAAATCAAAGCACAGTGGGAACCACACAAGACTCTATGACGATCTCGGGTCAACAGACTACGATGTACCAGTGTCACCAAAGAACTGCCATCTGACGTGAGGTATAATACCATCTGGGAGTTCTCGGCGAGTCCGTCCAGTGTACCCAGTCTCTACTGAGCACCCGTATATCATCTCTGATGTCAAACACCGATGGATATGGGATCATCCATCGCCCATCTGTATGGGTCGAGAAGGTACACGCTAGTCTACTCTGGTATCTCGATGCCCCGTCTCGATACACCCACGACTAGGGACTTTGAAGGATGTACTTATAGACTACCATGTCCCCACTAGTATGATCCGCATCATAGTCCCGGTAGTCAAGTACACATCCTAAGTGCTTTACCAACATATAACAGAGAAACAATCAGTGTACACGTTAAGGTAAAGATCAACCAGATAGCATACTATCATGTCGAGCAAGAAAGTCCTCCCTATATATGTCCAAGCATCCACTACAATATACATCCTATGTACAGTAATGGCCTCTAGGGCATACATATAACTAACAATCTCCCACTTGCACTAGGGCCATCTATAGCAGTGGTTGTAGTATCTCATACTCAACCATCCCATAAAAGTCTCTCTCTGGGAATAGGCCTTCGTGAGTGGATCCGCTGCGTTATCCTCTAAGTCTGCTCTCCTTTCCTCGATCACCCTGGAGATCAACCATCTCCATGATCAGGTGATACTGCCTTAGAATAAGTCTGGATCACTGATGCGACCGGCGTTCCTTGGCATAAGCCACAACTCCATTGTCTCACAATGGTAGGAACATAGTTCATCTCATGAACCATTATACATCCAAACAGCCTCTTTGGTAGCATCTTAAGTAGCGATGTATCCTTCCTTTATCGTCTAGTATGTCACAGTATCTAGCTTGGAACTCTTCCAACATACCGTCCCTTTACTGAGGGTAAAGACAATGCCTGCGACTGACATTCAGTCGTTTTTATCACCCTGGAACCCTTCCAGTGATTCTCCCCAGGATCGATTGATACCTTCTCCCTACAACTAGTGAGAATCCTAACATCCATTTAGATCTATCTCATAGATCCAAAACACAGGATTTAGGAGGTATCATCTTGATCCTACACGGAGAATCTTTGTGATAAACGGAGATTGATCGAGCGTAGCATAAGAAACTCCTTTCTTATCAAGAGTATGTCATCCACGTACTCTACGAGGATCACCACCATACTCCCTAATACCTTTTTGTTTATACAAGGTTCATCTACCATTTTGATGATGTCAAACTCTTTGACTAATCCATCAAAACAGATGTTCCAACTCCGCGATGCCTGCTTTATCCTATAAAGCATCTTGCACACGTTTCCGCTGCTCCCACTGTTTACGAAGCCCTCTGGCTGTGTACTTACAGACGCACTCTTCTAAAACACCATCTAGAAAAGCAGTCATGGCACCCAACCGCCATGTATCATAGTCATGGTATGTAGCCGTGGCAAGTAGGATCTGGATGGACTTAAGCATAGGTACTGGAAAAGGTTTCATCATTATCCACGCCTGGTCAATGACGAAAACCTTTAACAAGTCTAGCTTTGAAAGTCTCAACTTTTCCATTTACACCAAGTAATCTTCTCAAGATATACTTGCTCCTGATGGGGATTTAACCCTTCAGATACAGCAACCAAAGTCCATACTTTGTTGGTGTACATGGATTCCATCTCAGATCGCTAAGCATCCAGCCATTCTTACAGAGTCTCACTCCTGATGGACAGCTCGAAACTAGTTGGGTCATCATCTCATGATGTAATCCTCGCTCCCACTGTCATAGAGAAACCGAAGTATCTCTCAGGTGGGTGAGGAACCCTACTAAATCGGCGGAGAGGCTGAAGTTTGTTGGCTACTATTGAATCCTTTGGTTCTATCAAATCATCATCTGTAGTTTGTACAGCTGGAACAATTCCAGTTCTACATAACAGTATTTGCCTCGAGTTTGTCCGGATTTTGCTTTTTAGACGTAGGCCGGACAACCCCAAATCTTAAGTAACTTAAGAGATGGGCTCTTCCCTTATCATATCAAATATGAAGTGGTAGGTAACTGATTTGATTCAAACCTTATTCAATAGGTATGCAGCTTCTCAAGTGCATGACCCCCAAAGGAAAAAGGTAACTCAGTAGTACTCATCATAGAGCACACCATATCAAATAGGGTGTATCTGCTCCGCCCCGATATACCATCGTTTTGTGGTGTATACGGAGGAGTAATGCTGAGAGAGAATCTCATTCTCCTTTAGAATAGTCCAGGAATTCCATGCTCAAGTATTCTCCTTCTTGATCACATCAAAGGTCATAATACTTATACCCGTATTGTGGTTCTCTACTTCTAACTTATATTCTGTGAATATCTCAAAAGGTTCGGACTCATGTTTCAACAGGAACATATGTCTGAATCTAAAGAGATCATCTGAGAACGTAATGAAGTATAAAGAACCAGTCCTGGCATGTGTAGACAGGGGACCTTACATACATCAACATGTATCAATCCCAAGAGTTCACTAACTCTTTCTCTGTTTCCAATAAACAGGGCTATGGTCATTTTATCTTTGTGACATGACTGGCAAGTTTCATAAGATTTAAATTCAAACTGATTTAAATATGCATCTAAATGTAACTTCAGCCAGTCGGGTCGCAACGATCTGACCTAGTCTACAATACCTCAAGAAAGATTCGTTCATTTCTGAACTCTTTCTCTTGTGTGTGTTCTGTATACCAAGAACTGTAGTTTGATTTAGAACATCAATGCTTTTAGATAACGTGCCTGAACCGATCAACTTTTGATATAGGAAATGTTCAAAACATTATCCAACAATACAAAATTATATCCTTTCTTTTCTAACAAAGAGAGTGATATGATTTGGTATATCAGGTTCGGTATCTAATAACATTCGTTCAGAATCAATGTATTGGTAATACAGGGTGACAGTGACCGACAGACTTGGCTGCAACTCTTGCCCCGTTTTCTGCCTCATGAAACTTATCACCCGTTCTCAGTTTTTCTACATTTTTGTAGCCCTATGTAACAGATTACATATCTGGGATCCTGATCCGGTATCATATAACCAGGATGCGGAGGATACTGAGAAACAGTTCTTTGTAATGAACACACCCGAAGATGATGCATCAATATGCACTCTCTTCGTTTGGGCGGCACGGGAATTCTGGTAATCCCCAATTTCCTGCTCTGTCTTATAACAATTATAAGTTGGAGCGGGACCAACGTTCCCCAGCTCAGTATAACAAGCGGGTTCGGTCAATAATCCGTTTTATTATCTTGATTAAGGCGTGATATGGTCGCTACCTGGAGAGAGAGAAAAGAAAACACTCAGCGTGCGCTCTTGCAAGAATAGATTGGTTTTATTTTATCTAATCAGGATGGCTCCCACTGCTTTTAATCAAATCTTCCTTCAAACCCTAAAAGGAAAGACTAGCCGGGATTAATTACACACTACAAGTTCGCCAATCTTTCAGCCAGGCCAGTGTCGGTACTTTGAGGGAGGTCCCCCGTGCTTTCGCACGAACCTAATTAATGTAAACCTAATTTTCCCAGAGGCGTAACCTCGTTAACACCTTTCTAGACACCTACTTGATCGGCTAATTGTAATGTATAAAACTCTCCCAGGAGTAACTCTTACCCGCAGCGGGTATCGGGATCCAACTATCTCATAGAAGGTATGCAATCTCATTGCAAATTTCAACACTTGAAATTCCCGATAATCTTTTGCCCCAAACGATCTATGACCTTGACAAGGTCAACAAACCATAGACCACAAGTCAAGTTCAACCCGTCATTTCTTGATTGAATCAAACCCACCCGCACGACCCTTGACAAGGTCAACAAGGCCGCATGACTACCCTAACCCAATCTGCATCATATGCATAAGCAGATAAATACCGGTTAGCTACCGCACACTGCGCCTTGACAAGGTCAACAAATGCAGCACGAATACTAAACAGGACTTATCTGAAATGACGGAGGGCTACGACAGGTTTTTCTGAAAACCTATTGCGTAATGAACTTGATATCGTTGTAGGATCGAATGAATTTTAAAATGGAGTGTTTTTTAGGCTTTTTCAGTTTTGCTAAAGGAGTCACTCCCGGTGAAGGGATCGTCGGTCCTTTCCTCGTCGAATGAGGTGCGGGATATATCATATATATCACTGTGCAAAGTAAAAACACTTAAAAGCAATCAAAAGACAAACCGAGTGTGTAGCATCTGCCAGTTATTGCTAAAGGAGTCACTCCCGGTGAAGGGATCTCGGTCCTATGCTCATCGAATAAGGTGCAGGATATATCGTATATACCGCTGTGCAAAGCAAGAACTGTAGCTACCTTTTTATTTTGAAATTCGATTCTACAACATCTTTAGGTTTCTTTTATTTCATTAATCACATTAATGAAGTCCCGTCATTTAAGTACCTAAACATCACAGATAAATACGACGTACACTTATGCCATCCGCATTCGCCTCGATGTCCCCTCGTGCACCGTTAGGTTAGGTAACTAACGGCAGAGCGGGGCAGGGCTAGCGCGGGTGTAAAACATAAGTAACGCCTATATAATATATCATATATACTATATACTGTATCTATCACAGAACATCTTATGATCACATCACAGATATCGCAGCAGAAGAAACATATGAAATATTGGATATACTAGGACGTCCGTGTTTTCAATACGAGCCAGTATAAAACACGGATTCCACGGTCGTGATGAATAGCCAAACCAACACCCCTAGACCCCTACGAGAGCGGCAAGCAACCCTACCAATTCTGGAGTTAGGAGACCCGGACTCGACTCCTCGAGTTGGTCTTCCACTGGACTCCAGAACCCGGTTACTTGTGCTCCCCTCCTTGGGTCTATCCTAGTGCGGAAAAGTAAATAATATACAAAGGGTGACTACTTCCGCAACCTGGAAGTGCCCCAATAAAAGAATATTACATACAAGTTTTTACATGAATGAACATGAAAAACACTCATCTCACATAAAACCCCCCGGCTATTCGTACACGACGATCCAATATAACATATCCTGCAACACATAACATCACATGTCATCAACGTAAGTAAATATGCGCATCCCAATTGTCGTTGACATATAGCAACGAAACTGGCGATATCACATATTACACTTACGGTCACAGAAAAGAAAGTGTAAAACTACAACAGTTGGAATCCGCAATCTCTTCAGACATCGCATGCCTGACCAAATGAATTCTTTAGAAATCGCATGCCTAACAATTATAAACCCCGCATTTTAGTCTCAAAATTGAAAACACTTTTCAATATCAAGTCGGGCAATTCAACAGGATTCCCGACATCCTGATCGAATGCTCGTCGCAAACTTCAGTAGGCGGCCGCACCCCCGATACCGTCGACGAAGTGCACCAAGACGGAACACCGCTGCCGCGAGCACCCGGACGGATGCTTTCGGCGACGGGGTTCTCCTACAGTCACTTGGTCGGGGCTATGGAGTGAGGCTGTCTATTAAGTTTACCCGGCGAGTATCCGCGTACGCTACGTGATTGCGACGGACTTTTGATCACATCAAAATTCCGTGGCAACCGATCAAGTGAGACTAAACTGCTATGTTTATAACATTCATTCAGTTATCTCATAACTTATTGTGAATTCCAATTATTGTATCCCATTACGGACAAATAGAAAATGTCAAACTTTCCGATCGAACAATCGAACACCCAAGTTTTCCCGATACAGATCAACACATGAAATAAGTCTAACAGCATTCAGTTCGTGCCTAAGTACCAACGGTCCAGCCGTAGAAGGGTCAAGCCAACGCCTCACATGTGGCACGCCGTACTGCCCCAAACCCGAAGGATCAAAGGGCAGTTCAAGACGGTCATATAATCGAGTTAAGGTTTGTTGTCTTCTAGAGGGTCCATCGCGTTACTTGCACTACTTAGAAGGTCGTTAAACTACGGAAAAGTCCAACACTTGGAAATTTCCCGACAGGGGAAAAATTGGGTATTTATATCCGGTCGAACATTTTAACATATTCTAAAATTTATCCGGAAAGCCAAATAGACAAAATTTGATACCCCGATCGAAACACTGAATCCCCAAAACAACTCCAGAAAATTCAACTCTTGAATAAATTTAAAAAATACCCAGAAAATCCATCATAATATAATAGGAGTTACTGTGCAAACAGTGTACGATGACGTCATCATTCCGCCGCGGAACCGCCGCAGAAGCCAGGCTTCTGCCGCGGTTCCGCCGCGGTTTGTACTGTTCATCAGTAACTTTTTGCGTCGTAATTCTTAAAATTCCCTGCTGAATTTTTTAAGCATTTTTAAACTGGAAAAATCCACGTTTTTGAAAAAAGGACAGAGAGCAATTTTTGAGTTGGGTTTCGGTTTCGTTCGGGTTTCAAATTCCGTCTAGACTTCGCCTAAGGCTCTAGCTAGGCTCTGATACCACTGTAGGGTTCCTAGGCACTCTAGTGAGGTCTCACAAGGCATCAACCATGCTCACACTCCAGTGAATCCAACCAGTAACACTACCGTACAGTCCGGTCTGATCGTCTGATATGTCGCATATCTTGCCTAGGGGTGGTAAACGTCAGACCCCAATAGCTCGATAAGTCGTGTCGATATGAGGCTCATAACTGGTCGAGAAACTACTGGTAACACTTACCAGCAATTCTCTGATCAGCCCTGGCCAGGGACTTCCTGTTATAGCCAATCGAACACAGTGCAACATCAACTCCCTATACCGGGAGAGACGAATCCCCTCCTATCGCTCATTGCCTCCATGTGACTCGGGATTGTACCCAAAAAACCACCGTTTTGCACGCCCTCTTGGACGTGGTAAAATGGAAATCAAAGCACAGTGGGAACCACACAAGACTCTATGACGATCTCGGGTCAACAAACTACTCTGTAACAGTGTCACCAGAGAACTGCCATCTGACGTGAGGTATAATACCATCTGGGAGTTCTCGGCGAGTCCGTCCAGTGTACCCAGTCTCTACTGAGCACCCGTATATCATCTCTGATGTCAAACACCGATGGATATGGGATCATCCATCGCTCATCTGTATGGGTCGAGAAGGTACACGCTAGTCTACTCTGGTATATCGATGCCCCGTCTCGATACACCCACGACTAGGGACTTTGAAGGATGTACTTATAGACTACCATGTCCCCACTAGTATGATCCGCATCATAGTCCAGGTTGTCAAGTACACATACTAAGAGCTTTACCAACATATAACAGAGAGACAATCAGTGCACACGTTAAGGTAAAGATCAACCAGATAGCATACTATCATGTCGAGCAAGAAAGTCCTCCCTATATATGTCCAAGCATCCACTACAATATGCATCCTATGTACAGTAATGGCCTCTAGGGCATACATATAACTAACAGGGGGAGCACTATTGCCCTTATGATTTTTGTTCGGGTAAGAGTGGTTTGACTCCTAGAACGGGGGAATTCCTGGTGTAGCGTGTTACGTTGTGCATGCCTACCAAAGTCATTATTTGGTGTATTTGTAGCCGAACCGGCACTATGAGCCACCGGATTCAGGACACCGAAGTACTGTGGATTGTTCCACCAAGATCCAGCGGCTGCCGCCAACCTTTCCATAGTCGCGATCAATTGGTTGGAACTTCTGTTGGTCACGTTCATTGCTTCTTGCAAAGGTTGTTGCGCCTGGATAGACATTATTGGTAAAGCCTGGAAGGCTTGCTGGTTCATTTCCATCATTTAGCGACCAAAACCAGCTGCCATCTGGTCAATTCACCGGCTAATCCCCTCAAGATGTTCGTTGTTGGTGAGATTCGTCGGTGGGTCATTGTTGTTCAGCGGAGGGTTCACCGAACTTGAAGCCCTTTTTCGCGAAGCGAAGTTGCCTTCGTTTGGAGGTGCTTCATTTTTGATTCCGATTGTTACTTCAATCACTCATCTTTTATGACCACTTGGTTTTCCGCCGCATGGTCCTTTCTGCTAATGAAAAGTGATGAAAATCAGGATCTTTGCTAGTACCGGATCGGATCTGTACCAGACAACAGCAAGGCCCCACCGAGCGTGCCAAAAAGGTGCTCGCTCTAAAATTAAATATATGCTAAATACAAAAACAATTAGCGCGACACTGTCTCCCTCAACAGATAGGTTGTCGTTAGATGAAGGGGAGACCATTCTTCCATAAATAAACAGAAATAGACCCCTTTGTTGCATGGACAAAATTCATAAATGATACAACAAAGATAATAGTTATCCAGCCATCTTATTGATAAAATTTGGGTTACAGTTACATATGTCTGGCGATAAAAAAACAAAATCTTAACCTTTAAATCATGACCTCGCCTTGAGGACCGTGTGCAAGAGCAGGGTTGGACATCTAAATCTCCTACACTACTAGCCTCAAGCCGAATCACGATACATCGGCCACACCACTCGGCCTTCTATCAATATCCGAGCGCAGGAATAGAGGTCTAAATCACTTAGTCGTTTATTACTAAACTGAGTGGATGGCCGATTGTCTCTCCTAGACCGAGACCAATGCCGGGATCACAATGCAAGGGACAAAATATGTTGGCTATAGTGCCCTCAAGTCAATTATTGTAATCACAGGCACGCCATTGTGATGAATGAGGGAGGACCTATACGGGTAGAACAGTCTTAGTCAAAATGATAGCATGCTATATGGTTTGTCTTCATCATCATGTACATGCATTATGTTATATTACAGATCACTATTACATGTTCATAGGGCCATTAGGATTCTTGCTTGACTACCAGCATTATGATGACGATCATATACCTGTGAGCTGGGTGGTCTATAAGCACATTCTTAAATGTCCCTAGACGAGGGAGTGTCGAGACTGGGTATCGATACTCCGGAGCAGAATAGTGTATATTTATCGAGACCCAGACGAGGGGTGGTGGCCGGTCTCACAAGCCATTTGTGTCAGTCAGTCACCTAAGATAGTATAGAGGTGTTCATTGGGTTATGAGTACACTGGACGGATCCGCCGGGAACATGCTAGTTGGTATTATACCTATTTTCAGATAGCAGTTCCCAGGCGACATGAGTACAGGTTAGTCTATCGACCTGAGATCGTCATTTGTCTCGTGTGAGTTCCTACTGTGCTTTGATTACTACCCTACCACGGCTCAAACGAGTAGTGCAAATAGGTTTTAGTTGGGTACAGTCCCAAGCCACATGGAGGTAGTGAGTGGATCGTCGGGGATTCGTCTCTCCCGGTATTAGGGTTTGATGTCGCGAGGTGCACGGGTGGCCATCACCAGAAATCCTTGGCCAAGGTAGACGAGAAATACTTATTTGGTTCAGTAGTTTCTCAGTTGGTGATGGGGTTTATACGGACACGAAATATCGCGTTGTTAGGGGTCTGACTTTATCCACCCCCTAGACTCGATATGTGATATTCTTAGACGAACAGACCGGACCGTACGAAGATTTCCACTGACAGGATCAGTAGGGGTTCAGATGAGTTTTCTCTTCCGCCTTCCTTTCGCTCAATATCTGGGCGGCCGTTACGTACAGCTAGTGCAGCTGACGTGCTTGTGGTTAAACCCACTGCCGGCGTATTGACGAGTCTTTAGAGTTTCACACAGAGGGTTTTCATGGTTCAGGCGATTTGATGTAGACGACGTATGTTGGTATATACAGGATTCCGATTAAATATGTGTACAGACTACACAGACTTTTATCGAACGGTTGATAATACTAGCGGCTTAGGATTGAGCCGGATTATTAAATCAAGTTTTTATTTAAATATATATATATATATATTTATATTTATATACGTATTCTAGTATTATTGTTCACTATTCATTTTCTTTCTAGGCTATTCGTATTTTTATACGAATACGCGTATATGTATTTCGATACGTATACCGGATTGTATTCCGTATTTATAAGGAATATCTTCAAGAAGATGGGCACCTCATTATATGATTTTCTTTTTAGAAAAACATTTGGAAATGGGGTAGGGGGTGAGGTGGCATGAGTATGGTTGGAGGTATGTAGAAAGGTATGGCTTTTGATTGTTTATTGTAAAATGTCTGAGATATTTTCTTGCATGTTTGAAAAACACTTAGCCATTCTTTTCTACATGCTACTCATTCATTCATTTACTCTCTTGGAGACTTAGCCATTTTCTTGAGTTGCTCTTGCCCATGGTTTTCCTCACCTCCTCTTTCTTCTTCTTTGATTGCTCACTTGAGCATGAGGTATGAGAGAAAAAGAAAGTGAAATTTTCCTACATCTCCACTCTCCATTGCTAGCGACCATGGAGCATCGGTTGCTTCGCTAGGCTAAGCTGAAGCTTGCATCGTTTCCCTCGGGTGGATCATCTTCGATGGAGAAAGACTGGCAATAAAGCTCGATCCATGACACCTCTAGGAGCTATGGATGATGGTAGAAGACCGAAGGACACGGATCATTCGGTATAATGCTTCTATCATAGTAATTTAGCATTTTGTTAGTATGCTAGTATAAGTTTGTGGTTCGATTCTAGACGGGTTCGTTAGCGCCATGTTTTTTAAACGACATTTTTTTCCGCATCGGCCATGGTAGATGGACAAGGTGCTATCGTAACCCAACATGGTATCAGAGCCAGCCTGTAAACCCTTAAATAGCAGTTTAAACGATGTTTAAAATTATGAAACCGAAACAACTCCAAAACAATCGAAACAATATTCAAGTTTTTGTTGAAATTTTAATGTCTTTAAAAAAAATTAAACAATTGCAGAAGGCTACTCATGTGATAACTAGAACACCATTGAAAAACGAGCCCCAAACACTAAGTTTTGGCCGGCGAGATTCTTTATTTTACCGGCCTCGCCGGTCCTACATGGGATTTGGTTCTTGAAATTTTGGTGGTGTTCTGGACTCTTGAATATTGGTTTTTAGGTATTGTTTGATTTTGTACAGATTATATATTCTTTCATCTTTGGATTGGGGCAATAAGGAGTATTTCGAAGTCTCCATTTTAACACCGTTTATAAGTTTCAGTGCATACATTACTATCTGCCACCGTGAATGTCATTGAGCGGTATAACCCATCTAACTGCTATTTGTTCTATTAAATGGGTTTGCGAACAAGACATTCACGTTGATGTTCTGTGATTGTGCTGATATTGTGGTTGGATTTTCGTGGTGGATAGCTTGCGGTACAATGGTAGTAGTACAGTTAAGATTCATTTGTATATTTGTTATTGCAGGGCGAGCGTCCGATATGTGGGCAGCCGTCTTTGCCAGATTCTATATTCTTTTATTGGGGCACGACCGGGTTGAGGTCGATGTCGCCATTGTATATATATTTTTCTTTTGTGTACTAAGGTTACCCCACGGTGGAGTGCTCAAATAGCCGGGTTCTAGAGGGTAACGGGCCGCATCGCATGGCGTTGAGAAGGAGGGGGCCTTACTCTAGAATTGGCAGGCTATTCGTCGCACTCTCAGGGGGTATAAGATGACCCTTGGTAGAGTGCTCAAGTTACCAGATTCCGTGAAGTGCTGGATAGCCCATTCACTTTGTTTCTTGGGGTTGCCTCACTTCTGGGATTGGCGGATAACTTGCCGCGCTCGTAGTGGTCCTGGTTTTCGTTGCATGGGCTATCCACACGGCCGGGAACGTCGGGTCTCATTTGCGGCTCAAATGAAACCCGAGGCTGTATGATTATCCACCATTTTGTGTTGCTTGTTGATGTTCTATGATGTTTCTTATATCATGTCAGGGACAAATGTTATATATATATTTGTATATACTAGTAGATGTTGTATATGTTTTGCATCCGTGCTAGTCGAGCCCCCGCTCTGCCATTAGTTAAATAACCTAACGGGGCATGACGGGGCCCCGTGGCGAATGCAGATGGCATATACGTACATTGTATTTTCGTTCTTTATGGTGTGATATGGATTAATTGATGGGACTGCATTAATTCTGATTAATGCAAGGAAAACAAACCTATATGATGTTGATGGAACCAAGTTTTTAAAACAATGATTTAGCGTATGACCGGCACATAAATTACGCAACGTCTAAAGGCATAACGTAAATCAAGTAAACCGAAGCCCAGAAAATCTAAACCTTTTTTCGGAAAATAGTGGGGGTGCAGTTTTGAAATAAAGGTATAATGAATCATGTTTTTCTTTATATGCATAGCTAATGAAACATGAAAATGCAAGTGGATTATACTACAGTTGAAAGAATGTTTCGTCTGGGTAGCACCTCCCTTGTATATTTTGATCCAAAAACATATACACAACAATATATAGGAATCTCCAAGCGGGAGCTAGCTCTTCGCCAACTGGAGGAATCACAACCACGCAATAACATATATATGACGCCCAACGACGAAGATCAACCCAAAAAGAACGATAAATAAGCAAGACATCAAAACTCAAGAAGTGAACATAAACCCATTACTCTAAGTCTCGCACAAACCCAAGTATGACTAGCTCTACCAATATACAATGTCTAGTTCTGATTTGATTTGATGGAGTTTATCTAGATACAACGCAATATAAATTACGAGAGCGGGCACGATCCAACATGTTTCCCACCTACCAAAGCAAATCACCCTGGAAGAAGCTGTGTGCCAGCGATACCGTAGCTGATCCCGAGCGGTCAAACCTACAAGAACTGTGGCACAGTGGGGGTGAGTTGCCAACTCGTGAGTAGAAAACATCAGCTAGTAGAAATCGAATAAAACAACGATTTGCTAGGACACTATATCCTGAAGGTAATACTATGACATCCAGGGTGACCATGTATGCATATATGTCAACAATTGAGTAAATGCAATAGCATATATAACTAAACATCTGACATCATATACATATATGCAATGTAGATATCATCCATGTGTCCATCAACGACACAAACAATATCATGGAACCTAAGTGTCCCACACCGACATTCGAAACATCTTGAAAACATATGCCTGTATATATATATGAGAATATCAACAAAGTGTGTCCATCAATGACACATCAAAATCATGGAACCTGAGTGTCCAACACCGACACTCGAAACATCATGAAAGTCGTGTCTAGCATAGACACATAAATCCTCATATCTCGGGCTCCGTCAGTCCGGATCGGCCCATATCACGACCACGGTCGGTATCCTCCAGATATCCGCCGCGCTAAACTATCTCGGGCTTCGTTAGTCTGGATCGGCCCATCTCATCTCACGACTCCGGTCGGTATCCTCCAGATAACCGCCGAACCCAAAACTATCACCGGTAGGTAGTGTTCCCCTGCCACGCTCACCGCCTAACAATACGAGTCTTCTTGCCCCGGGATACCTCACCGAGTCCACCATGTATCCACAGACGGTGCCTACCGCTCCTCAAATCGGGTATAATCATATCTCAGAACCGAGAAAAGTCATGGTGGATGCCTAGAAATATCATATCAAGAGAAACCGCATTTTTAAAAGCAATACATAATTCCTTTTGAAATATAACTGCGGTTCTCAAATCCAGAGATCTCATGAAAACAGCATCTCAAGCATATAACCATAAGGTGCGATGTATGCAATATAGAGTAGTAATATGAGCATATCGAGTATATCATGTAAGCATGTCAAGTGATAGCACTGAACAATAAATGTACTTTTACGTTTAAGATTAATCTCATGATATGGCAGTTCTACTGTGTAAGTGGCATGGCAATTACCGATGTTGAATGTGTGTGAGCTGGCAAATCTGTGTAAGTGTAACATGCGCATCAATGGTAATTGTGCAGGTGTACTAGCAAATGATATCATATAACATTAAATACTGGAAACATGATAGGTATCACTCGTGGAATAATCCAACATAAACATGAAATATAATAAGGTAGGTTCTTTATGTCGATGATCCCGCCTCATAGTATCAAGTGTCTCAATATCCTCGATCATCATCCTCAATTCATGAGCGCGGATCAAACATTCGGTAAACGCATCACGTACGGTAATCCATCGTACGGTGACTACAATCTAGATTAAGGATCTATCGTCCTATTTATCAATAAGGGTAAGGATCTATAATTTTGTACGACATATCTTATCATTCACATAACACATCTATATCAATCTTATATCATGTCATCTTGCATATACGTCATATCTTGTTAATCTCAATTCATATCGAACTCGATCTCATATCCTTCAATTATTAACTCATACCTGTCCTCTTTCAATTCATACTTATCAAGATTCACTTTCTCATTTTATATTCTCATATATCAATCCGAGTCATCTATATCTATCATCACAATATCCCACGTCAAGTTATCTTGTATACATATATCATATTCTCAAGCCAATATATATCCATTGGTGTCAACTTTTATCATATTATCTCTTACTAAATCTTATAATCATGTCCATAAGTTTGTAGTATATCCTTTATAAAAATTATAATTTAAAACGATCTTCCATATCAATGGTTGCGGGGGTGCTATACGCCATCCACCAGACTTCCCCCGTAGATATAATTCTACTCACCTGCTAAACTCATCGCTTAGCCGAAGTCGATGTGCTTCGTCGTCTCGGATGTCCACGCGAAGGTACCTACAATCAATACACAATAACAATTCTTTTAAAACCAATATCTGATAACCGATACGGAACACGAAGTGCTCATATGTTAGAACCTATAGCTTACGCATGCAAATATAACCAAACAACCCTCGTCCGTTGATGCACAAACGTCCAACGACGGAATCCAAACTTAAATATAAAAACCAAGTTTCAGAAATTGCATAACACAAAATCAGCAACATGAGAATTCACTCCCAGATTTTACCCTAGGCCAAACTAGGAAATTTTGCATATGGGGTTGCTCTAGATTTCAGATAAGGGAGCCACAGACCAAAAATCAACACATTTCACCATGTCTTGGCCACAATTTGCGGACCTAGACAATAAATCTGCGGCCAGAACTAAGGAGGATGGGCTCGGGTTTCTAGGGTAGGTTCTTGGTTTCCTGCACGTCTCTCTGTAATCGCTAAATAATTTTTAAGGTCCCCGGGTTATAGCAGATCTCAGTATCCCATCACAAATTCCACAAAATACAATATCAGCCAAATTCAAAGTTCGTGTTTTGGTTTCTAGTATCTAGTCCAGGTCAGGAAATCATCTCTAAAGTCTTGTAAACACTCACTACACCTCAATTTACCACTTAACATCAACTTGGAAATTTCCAAGATCACATAACCTAACTAATACGAAATCTAAACTAACTAGGATATACTAAACACAAATACCTAACTAAAAGTGTAAGGATTACATCATTTGGCAACTTAGGAAAATTCTTGAGTTGCCCAAAGTCTTTAAAATCCAAACTTGAATGGTTCAAAGGCTTTATGATGAGGGTGTGCATCTTTTTAATGAAGGTGGCATGGGGTTTTGGAAATGAATTGGAGATGATAAATGAGGGTAGAGGAGAATGAAGGAGATGGAGAAATTGGTGAAGAATGAAGAAGGAAGAAGAATAATTGAGAAGGAAATAGAATAAGGAAGAGTCAAAGGTCTCTCTCTCTCTTAATCTCACTCTCTCTTAAGCTCACACTCTCTCTAAATATCTATTTTGTCTCCTCTCTCTCTCTCTCTCTCTCTCTCTCTCTCTCTCTCATTAACCATGGCATCTATTTCTTTTCTTTTCTTTTTTAAATAAACAAAATGAAATGAACAAACATGTAACAAAATGCACAGGGCATGGTGCACTGCCCATGGAAAAATATTGAAATACGGATTTGGCTTAATCGTAATTAATAGTGCACTAATCAATTTAATTTAAACTTGCATATATTTAATTATAAAAATGCCAAAATCCGATAAATATCTTTTTAATGACTAAATCATTTTAATATCCACTTATATTACAAATATTGGTATATACTTATACCATTTTACGAAAAACCCATATCCGCAAATCAAATAGTTTTCGTGAAATATATCATTTTAATATTAAATTTCAAAAAATAATATTTTATATTTCTAAAATGTTACACCCACTAATTCAAGTAAGCCAAAAGCCCAGAAATCTAAACCTTTTTAGGGGGGAAATAATGGATGTGCAGTTTTGAAATAAGGTTTACTGAAACCAAACATATTCTTATATATACATAAGTAGTAATTGGAGATAGTGCCCTCAGACTCAATTATTGGATCACAGGCACGTGATTGCAATGATTGAGAGAGGACCTATACCGGTAGGACAGTCTTACTGATAGTATGCTATCTGGTTTATCTTTATCATCGTGTACTGCTTTAGGTGACCTTACATGTCATTATTGCACGTTGATAGAGCCCTTAGGATTCTTGCTTGACGGCCAGCAGTATGATGGCGATCATATACGTGGGAGCTGGGGTCTATAAGCACATCCGTAAAAGGTCCCTAGTCGTGGGAGTTTTCGAGACAGGGCATCGATACTCCAGAGTAGAATAGTGTATACAGTCGAGACCCCGACGAGGGGCGGTGGCCGGTCTCACAAGCCACTGGTGTCAGTTGGTTCACCTAAGATGTATACAGGTGCTCATTGGGTTATGAGTACACCGGACTGGACTCGCCGGCAACATGCTAGTTGGTCTTATACCTGACGTCAGATAGCAGTTCCCTGGTGACATGTGTACAGGTTAGTTCATCGATCTGAGATCGTCATTTGTCTCGTGTGAGTTCCCACTGTACTTTGATTACTACCCTACCACGACTCAAAGGAGTCGTGCAAACTGGTTTTAGTTGGGTACAGTCCCGAGCCACATGGAGGCAGTGAGCGGATCTGCAGGGGTTCGTCTCTCCCGGTATTGGGGGTGAGGTCGCGCTGTGTCTAGGAGGGCCATTACACAAAGCCCTCGGCCGAGGCAGGAGATTTACTGGTTGGTATTCCAGTAGTGTCTCAGGGTGTTCTGGTCTACACTCCGACACGACTTGAACCGCTTTTGGGGGTCTGACTTTTACCAACCCCCTACGCCCGCCATGCGATGCTCATAGAAGAACGGACCGGACTGTACGGATATTGTCACTGACAGGCTCAGTAGGGTGTCAGGATGAGTTCGCTCATCGACGTCCCTTTTGGTCAATACCTGGTAGCCCATTACATATGGATAATACCTCTGATGTGCTGGTGGTTAAATCCACAGCCAAAGTATTGACGAGTCTTTAGAGTCCCCCACAGACCGTTTCTCAAGTTTCGGGCGAAATGCTGTAGAGGCCGTATGGAGATATGGCAGGGTTCGATCATATACGTGCGGTATTGCATGGATCATGATCGGACGGATAATACTAGCGGGCTTTGGTTTAATCCGGATTCTAGTATTGTACAGTGTAGATTTTGTCTCATTGCATTTGTATTCGGGCGGAATACAAATGCGGGTATGTATATACAGTCGCGGGGTTTTCCTGTAATTTATTACGGGATCGGTTTTTTTGAAGTTTCCAGTTTGCTTTCCGTTTTGGCCATTTTCCTTTGTTTCTTTCCTTGGCTGAAAAATGGTGGAGGAGGGCTTATTTGCAAATGTACAAATTAGTATTGTGGAGGGTGGTCTTTGTAAATGGTTGCTTCATGATTGCGCACCATCCCTTGACTTATTTTATTCATCATTGTTTGACTTTTGAGTTGTGATGGTTGTTGAAGATGTGACTTTTGTTATGATCATTTTATTCTCTCATCATCACTCATCATTCTTACACACATGATTGATCCACTCTCTCTCTCACTCTCCAAGGATAGGGCCGGCCATTTCTTTAGAGGGGGCTGCCAAAATATTGGGAGAGGTTTTTTTGTTCTCTTCTTGCTTGGAAAAATGGCTCAACCTCTCAAAAAGTTTATTACATCTCATTCCTCCACCAAAACCATGGCAACTTCGTACCCTAATGAGACATAGCTTTCTACACTTCATCTACAGTATCCTTGGGCACGTCGACTCGCCAACTTCGTGCCCTAGTTGCCTCGGTCCAGTGGTGGGAGCCCGTAAAAGAACCCGGCGATATGGTACCCTTCCGACGAGGAGATGAAGACCGGAGATTCCGCGGGGAGATCGGGACAACGACGAGAAGACCGAAGGACACGGATCGCTCGTTATATCTCTCTACACGTTCTTTAGTTAGCTAGTAGTAGGTTAATGTCCCAATCCGGGTTTATAGTCCGCGGTAGCGCCGGTTTAAAGTTAAGAAAAAAATTTTGTTTCCGCATTTTGGCCTCGTTCTGACGGCCGGGGCGCTGCCGGGGCCTAACATGGTATCAGAGCCACGCCATTAACCTAGTCTAGCTTGCTCTAGCGTGTTTAAAAGTTCGATCGATCAAATTTCCAAAAACCCCGATTTTAATTTCACAGTTTCTGTCGATTTTCAGTTATGCTCGAAAAATTATTTGGTACATTGCATAAATATGTGCAGGCAATTTTATGAAAACTGAGAAAATTTGGCATGCTGATTTTACTGTAGCGCGGCGGATCCGCCCCCAAAACTACGTTTTGGCCGCGGATCCGCCGCCGTTCTATTGCCTCAGTGTACCAAATTTCTTCAGTAAGTCTCTGACATGGAATTGGGGTTTATGGTATATTCAATTTGGGCCCAGATTTTTCTGAGTACTGGGTATTGTGCTTGGGGTCCACTTCGGGAAATTTGGTAAATCGAGAAATTTAAACATGTTAGTTCACAGTATTTACATTATATCTGCGACCGTGAATGTCATTTGATCGGTAAATCCTGTCTAACTGCTATAGCCCTTTTAGACGGATTTGCGAACGTGACATTCACGTTGATGTTCTGTGTTGTGCTGTGATGTTGCGGATTGGTCGTGGGGGATAGCCTGGATGCAATGTTAGTACAGTTTCGTTTTATATGTACATTTGATATTGCTGGGCGAGCGTCCGGCATGTGGACTGCCGTCACTGCTCGTTTGTATATTATTCTTTTGGGGCATGAACGGGCTGAGGTCGATGTACCCGTTGTATGTATATTTTACTTTCAGTACTAGGATTACCCCGCGGAGGGGTGCACGGATAGCCGGGTTTTAGAGGGAAACGGGCCCGCATCTCATGGCGTTGAGACGGAGGGGGCTTCACTCTAGAATTGGCGTGCTATTCGCCGCCCTCGTAGGGGGTACAGGTTGACCCAAGGAGGGGTGCCCAAGTTACCGGATTCCGTGAAGTGCTGGGTGGTCCATTCACGTTGCTGAAGGGGGCTGCCTCGCTTCAGGTTTTGGCGAGTAACTTGCCGCACCCGTAGGGGTCTAGGATTTCATTGCACAGGCTATCCACACGACCAGGGGAACGTCGGGTTTCAGTAGCGGCTCTATGAAACCCGGGGATCCCAGATATCTGTATTGTTCTGTGATGCTTATTACATTTCTGTGATCTTGCATTTTATCATGCCTTGAGCGAATATTATATATTAATATATATATTAGTAGATGTTGTATATGTTTTGCATCCGCGCTAGTCCAGTCCCCGCTCTGTCGTTAGTTAAGTAACCTAACGGGTGATGACGGGACCCAGTGGCGAATGCGGATGGCATATACGTACATCATTATTTTCATTCTTTATTGGTGTGATCAATTGATTGGACTGCATTGATTCGGATCAATGCAAGCTAAACAAACCTATTCTGATGTTGTTGGAACAATTTTTCAAAAAGCTGTTATTGCAAGGACGTTCTCTTTTGTTTTGCACAGTGGTATTCGGTTATGAATATCCAGCACCTCAGTCGACGAGGCAAGGGCCGAGATCCCTTCACCGGGAGTGACCCCTTGGACAAAAGTTTGCGTCAGGGCAATAACTTCACTATAGCCGCTTGCCTTTTGCTTTGCATCGTGGTATTCAGTTGGAATATCCTGCAACTCATTCTACGGGGAAAGAGCCGAGATCCCTTCACCGGGAGTGACCTCTTTAGCAAAGGTTTTCTCTACTAAATTTTTATTAAAAAACTGTTAAGTTCCTTCAACGATATCAAGTTCATTACGTTAAAGGTTTTTTCGCCAAAAACCAGCCGTAGCCCTCCGTTATTTCTTACGGGTATTATTTAGTATTTGTGCTGCGTTTGTTGACCTAGTCAAGACGTAGTGTTCGGTAGCTAAGTGGTACTTGTTTGTTGCATAAGTGGGATTTGTTAGGACATGTAAGTATACGGTAGCGCCTCGGCCGTCTACAGACGCCAAATGCGGAACAAAAAACTTTTAACTGGCGCTATCGTATACTTTAACCCGGATCTGCCATTATTTCTAAACTAACAAACAGTAAAGAGTGTAGAAAGGTTATACCGAACGATCCGAGTCCTTCGTTCTTTAACCATCATCCCATGCTCCGTTGCGGCTGCTCCGATCTTGTCGATCTCCGATCTGCTCGTCCAGGTGGTACCACGTCACTGATTCTTTAAACGGGCTCCCGCCTCTGACTCGAGGCAACTCGGTCATCAAGTTTTCTAAAAGAGACGACCAAGAATGATGTAGAGAATGAGTAGATGACTTTGTCTAACTTCGTCCAAAACCGTGGACGATCGGTTAATGAAGTTGCCACTCGAATCGGGTGATGGAATGAAATGAGCTGTGAAATTCCATGCACCCCAAATACTATCATAATCTTTTAACAAAATGAATCAAGCTTGCAAATGAGAGAGGGGAGGGGCCGGCCATATATATAGATGGAGGGAGGTGAGTGTAGGAGAGGGGAGAGTGACCACAAGAACAAATATCCTTCATGCAAACAAAACCTCATTAATGCAAATGGTGATTCATTAACCTAGTCACCATTGCATTAATGGCTCCATTATAACACTAATGACTCACCATGCCAAGTCACCCTTTCTAGAACCTTCTAGAAGCATGACTCACCCTCATCCAAGAAAAGATAAATCCGTCTTTAACCGAATGTTAAAAGACGGCTGATAGAAAACTGGAAACTGCAAGCTTCCAAAAGTGATCCTGAAACGACTTTCAGGATAACCCCGTAACTGTATAAATATACCCGCATTTGTATTACGACCGAATACAAATGCAACTGAGACAAAGATATTATACCTACTCAATATAATACTCGGATCCGGCTTAAACCAAAGCCGACCAGTATCATCTGCCCGAAAAATAACACGTGCGTAAACGCACGTGCATTTTTCGAACCCTGCCATAAAACCATACGGCCTCTACAACGTTTCGCCCGAACTTGGGAAACTGTCTGTGGGGAACTCTAATGACTCGTCAGTACCCTGGCAGTGGGTTTAACCACAAACCGTCAGTGGCACTAGCAATGCGTAACGGCTACCCATGGACTGACCTCAAGGGAGGCCGATGAGCAAACTCATCCGGAAACTCTACAGAGCCTAACAGTGACAATGTATATACAGTCCGGTCCGTTCGTCTATGAGTATCGCATATCTGCCTAGGGGGCTAGTAACGTCAGACCCCCAATAGCAGTATAAGTCGTGTCGGAGTGTAGCCCAATAACACCCTGAGATACTACTGGAGTACCTACCAGTAAATCTCCTGCCATGGCCATGGACTTTGTGTAATGGCTCTCCTAGACACAGCACGACCTCGCCCCCAATACCGGGAGAGACGAATCCCCTACCGATCCGCTCACGTGCCTCCATATGGCTCGGGACTGTACCCAAAAACTACCTGTTTGCACGACTCCTTTGAGCCGTGGTAGGGTAGAAATCAAAGCACAGTGGGAACTCACACGAGACAAATGACAACCTCAGGTCGATGAACTAACCTGTACACATGTCACCAGGGAACTGCTATCTGACGATATGTATAATACCAACTAGCAGATTCCCGGTGAGTCATGTCCGGTGTACTCATAACCCAATGAGCACCTGTATACATCTTAGGTGATCCAACTGACAGCAGTGGGTTGTGAGACCGGCCACCGCCCCTCGTCGGGGTCTCGACTGTACAAACTAGTCTACTCCGGAGTATCGATGCCCTGTCTCGAAACTCCCACGAATGGGGACCACAATTAAGGATATGCATATAAACTACCCAACTCTCACGTATATGATCGCCATAATACTGTTAGTAGTAAAGCAAGATTCTAATGGCTCTATCAAAGTGTAACATGTAATCAGTCACCTGAACATGTACACGACTGATAAAGGCAAACCAGATAGCATACTATCATCTTGAGTAAGACTGTCCTACCGGTATAGGTCCTCCGCAATCATTGCAATCACGTACCTGCGATCCAATAATTGACTCTGAGGGCACTATCTCCAACAATCTCCCACTTGCACTCAAGGCTAATTATTGCAATGTCGACAAATCACGGCCCGTGTGAAACCGAACATCCAACTCCTCTACTAATCAATTTCACAAAGCCCGTTTGTAAAACTATTGTGTTCGAGAAATAGCCTCAGTGAGTGGATCCGCCTAGATGTTTCTTTCTATATCTCTCTTAATCTCAAGTTCGTGGAGAAATCCATCTCCCGAATTGAGTAATACCTGTCTTAGAATATGTCTGGATATCTGATGGGACCTAGTTCATAAATGAACTCCAAATCCAAACTTCTTAGACTGTATCGATCACTGAACCTAATCAGTATCGGCACCATGCCTCCCACAGTATCCTCTTGGACCACCTGTCCATAATACTATCCCTCGTCAGAGGGAAAACTGTAACTCTGACAATCACTCTGTCAACCATGTCACCTTTGAAGCCTGGAATGATAATCGTCTCCCGAAGGAGGCTGCCGTCATCAAATCCGTAGAACATGTACTTATGTTCTATAACTGCTTCCTTATGTTTCTCCAGGATTGGATTAATACAAACTTATTGCATCTAGTGCAAAAACAACATCTGGTGTGGTACTTGACATCTCATGATTGACTCAATTGCCTAAGCAAGTGATCTGCCAATCATGCACATCCCTCTCCCCTTTAGTCTGTAAGACACTTTTAGAGAGGGTGACTCCATCACCTGCAGGTACACCACCATGCTTGGAGTCATTTATTCTAAAAACCATTAGAATACTGTCAAAGTACCCACATTGGGAAACTACCCAAATCCAGATCTAAAAAACCATAGATCTAGAAACCAGAATGTCAAATATTATATCCATATCCTATCTGGAGAAACAACTGTGTGACGACCACAGTACAACCGACCGTAGTATAGGAATTTTACTTCCTACTCTGTGTATGTCACGACCCGAAAGAACGGAACATGACCGGCACTTAAACTACGAACGTCTCGAGGCGTACGTAATCTAAGTAAACCGAAAACCCAGAAATCCAAACCAAGAAAAGTAGTAGAGTGCAGGAAAAACCAACTTAAAACAAGTAATTTCAATAGCATAAGCCGAATTATGCTGTTTTTTTAAAACATCAAAAATTTACTGAAAATTTCGGCAGAGTCTCCTTTGTAAATACTGGCCCCCAAACGGGATACAACATGAATAGTATACGAAATCAAGAAAAATGGCATCCCCAAGCGGGAGCTAGCTCTTCGTCAATCGACGGTCACAACCACACAAGCAATAAAATATACAACGCCAACGGCGAGGATCAAAAACTCAAAAGGGAACTCAAAACCACCAGAAATATAACGAACGACTCTAAGGTCGAAAGAATAAACAACACTGGTCTCTATCTCAATAGATACATGTTTGGTTGATGGAACTTCTAGATACAACAGAATAATGATATACAAGATATATAATGGGAGTATGATACAAGTAAACCCACCTACTAGCAAATCACCCGAATGAAACTGAGCCCGCAAGCCGTAATGAAACCTGTACAGCAAATCTGCAAGAAACTGGGGCACAACGGGGGTGAGTTGCCAACTCATGAATAGAAAAACATCTACGCACAAAAATCGCATAAATAACGCAACCTAGGTCAATGATCATAATATATCCTCAAATATAAGTATAACAGGCAGCCTATAACAATGACTAGGGTAATATCTAACCCGAGTATAATTTCATGTGCCCGTGTCAGTGCCTCAGGTAGCAATATATCATATGAATGAGGTATGAATGCATGAAACAGAATACATGTAAATGAAGAAACTGTTTTCATAAATTAGTGAGATTTCCTTCGTATTTTTAAACTGAGGTATCATAATGAAATCAGTATCAACAGTGTCTAGCATCGACACAAAACATAAATCTCACTGTCTCGAAATATCAATGTCTCAAGCTCAATATCTAGGGCGTCGTCAGTCCGGACCGGCACCTACCATCCATCTCAAGACCACGACGGTATCCTCCGGATATCCGACGCGTCGGGTAATATCACCGGTAGGTAGTGCTCCCCAGCCAGGCTCAACGTCAACACCACATTCCTCTTGCTCCGGGGTACCATACCGGGCCCACCATTACCCGTGACGGTTCCTCCACTCCTCGACACGGATCTCCAAAACCACAGCAAACTCATGGTGGACGACACTTTACATCACTAGAAAACCGCAACATTTTATATTTTAAAAGATCATAAGTTATAATTTTTGCGGCTTTCCCCGAAATCCAGAAATATCATAAATCTCAAGAAATCATCACAAGTGCATATGTCAATGATAATGAACTAGGCATGAACAACTGAATAACAGTATGCATGAAGTGGTAGGTAATAACTACAATGCCTAATATGGCATATAAGGGAAGTACTCTAATATCATGTCAAAACTACCAGCTAACAATCTAAGTCAAGCAATTATATTCTCTAAAGTCTACGTGACATGGCAATTACCGATGAAGATGTGTGTGAGCCGGCAAGTAGGTGTACGTGGTACATACGCATCATCGGTAATGGTGCTGCTGTCCTAACAGCATGATATCAAAAATGGAATATGCAGCAAAATAAATATGCTTGGCAGAGCGAACAGCAATAATGTGCGGGAGCTGAATACTAGACACAACGATAACTAATCTGCAATAATCTAATATAAGTCCTACGAATGGTGCCTTTTGAAATAACACGAATCATGGGGTTTTGAAAATAGGGGCTACGGTGTTTTTATGAAAAGATACGTCGTTTTTGAAATATCCGTAGATTCCCTTGAGCTGTCTTTAAAAATGCACACGATTCGTTAGTTTTTGAAATAGGTAAGAAGTCTAATCTAATCTAACAACTACACTAAACTATACGGCTGAACTAACAAGCTGAACTACAGGTAAGGAAACCGCCTATCATCTGAGTCGATACATATACATACATGTATATGTATAGTCGGTGATCCCGCCTCAATAATATCATATCCGATACCATATCTATAATCAGGCATCCCAAGTCAAGAGTGCGGATCAATCATCAATATAGCTCGTACGTAAATCCGTCGTACGGCATTCCAATCTGGGTACGGGTCAATATCACATTCATCATACTATTCACCTAGTATCCTCTTTATCAAATATCATGATCGGGGTACTGATCTACATCTAGTACCATACTGATACCGCCTACGTATGCATGGACATGTGTGAAACACTACGTCAAGGACCCGCAACAACGTCATGTCGTATCTAAGATACGAACCCTGCTATATCACCGATCTCACGGCCTCAAATCAAATCTCATCGACTCAGCTTAATCCCAAGTATCATCCTCAATCCGTATGTGAACACATAGTCCCATACCCATGTGAACACATAACTATAAAGAAGCCCATGAGCACATATCAATAGGAATGTATGCAAGTATGTATGTATGTATGTGTGTGTAACACTACCCTAGGGTTCGCAACACTAAAGTAATCCAACACACCAATATCCATCCTAAGCATCGTTATTAATCCCAAATAACATATAATAATTGTTGGTGTGTATACGCATCCGTATACACCACCACGGACTGCGGGGGTGCTATACGCCATCCACCCGACTTCTCCCCGTAGATATAAATCTACTCACCTGGTCCTCGCTAGCCGGTGCCGACGTCGCGACGCGCTTGCTTGTCGTCTCGAAGTCCACATGGGGGTACCTACATATCATAACGCACCATATCTCATTAAAATCCGACTCATGATCAAAACGATGCACGAATACCACAAAGGTCAAAACCTATGGTTGCTTTCACAAATCAACCCAAAAACCCTCGACGTCGGCGTACAAACGCCAAACCATCGAGAAAAACCCAATCACACTCAGTTGCACAATTACAAGCACTAATTATAATATAAAATAGCTTAAAATTCCCAAAAACCCCAATTTCACTTAAAAAGTCGTTTTTCCGAAAATCTAGCAAGCACAATTCGCCGTTTGTACAAAACATGATGTTTAAATGAATGTAGCGGCCAATATAATTATTAAATATCTTAAATAAGTCATAGAAACAATTTCCGGAATTTAATCTCATTAAATTCAAAAAACCCTAATATTCTAGTTTACAAAATACCCTTTTTACAATTTCATAGCAAAAATGCACAAACTACAATTTAGGTTGGATTTCCATGAACTAAAGTGTTAAACTACACTTAATAAAGTTAATAATATGATAAAAACCCTACCCATATTTTAATTCTCGATTTAACACAATATTTACAAAAACTTGTTTGCAATTTTAACCAATTTCGACAATTTTATAGCAAAATGCACATAAAACAATCTAGTTTGGATTTGCATGATCTAAAGCATTAAAATACATTTTATAATGTTAATAAAGTCATAAAATTCTTAGTTAGATTTTAAATCACCCATTTGCAACTAAAACTAAAACCTAGTTTGCTTAAATTACTAAATTTGGACTTTTAGATGCAACAATTTACAAATTATGTTCTAGATTAGGTTTAACATGTCTTAACATGCTAACTACACCATGCAACCTTAAACAAGTGACAACAACCCTATTGAATTTAAAACCCTAACTTTTCAATTCAAACTCCTTCTCTTTAGATTTCCAAACTTGCAATTAAACCATATTTAAGCACCTAATAAGATACATTAAGGAATTTAACCCAACAATTGAACAATAGGTTAGGATTTATACCTTAAAACCATCTTGAGATCAACATGAAACTAGACCTCCAAATTGAAATCTTTGCACCAAGATCCATGCTTAAAGAGATAAGAGAAAATGGATAGGGCTTTGATTTGCATTTTAGCTTTGATTTTTGATGGAAATGGGTGAATTTTTTTGATGGAAAATGAGAGGAGAAGAGGGAGGGAGGGGCTGCTGTTGGGGGCTGAGAATTTCGGCCAGAAGTGGGTGAGGGGAGAGAGAGGGAGGTGAGGAAAATGCAAGGGAGGAAAGTCAAGGTCAAGGTAAGGTCAAAGTCTAACTACTTTATCTATTTTCTAATCTTTTCTTTTATTTCTTTTCATTTCTTTTTCCTTTGCAAACCAAGTGGGGAAAAAGTGAGGGCTGCTGAATTTGGCTAAGGGGAGGAGTAAGTGGGGGGGGGGTGTGGGTGTGGGCACGGGTGTGGGGTGATGAAAAATGATAAATACAATACCCCAAACATCCATTTACGCTAAAAAAAAGCCTTTTTTCTTCAATAATTTCTAAACCGTTTTGGCAAATGATTTCGTTCCAAAAACCACATGATAAATTTTTATTTAATGTTTTATGATGCACAAAATTTGTTTCAACTCATTCCAATTTGTAATTTTCCCTAATTAAATGTATTAGTGACGGCTTAAAATAATATTTTTTTCAGAAAATTTGAAATTTCACCAGCGGCTCAATAAACACCCAATAATAGCAATTACATAGCTAGAATATGTATATTTAATTTTTATAATAAGATATTTGTATTTTGACTTTTTACAGAAAACCCCCTCATTTTACCGATTTTCCGAAATTTCACCGAAACGATTTTCAAAACGCTACAATCTTCCCCCCTTAAAGAAATTCGGTCCCCGAATTTAAATTCAAACTCCCCCAATTACTAAAACATCTAAGAAAAACCATCATGTCGTCGGGGCTCCGAAATTGTAAATACATAAAACAAATCGTAGCGCAGCACATGCGCTTGAAAAATGAGTATATAACTCAAATCAAAACTCCGTCAAGCATCCCGCGATCATCGGAGTCGTGGAGAAGACATCAATGCCAAATCCAAATCAAAACCAATATGATATAACTCGAAACTATAAATGTAAATATCGAATCTATATCTGTAAGTATCTGAAGGAAATGCATGCCAAATCTCTTTAAGTCGCTGTGCAACGCGTATAACACTGCACAGTGGCGGACGTCTACCATAAGAAAATAACTATATACATATATACCTTTGTTTGAAATGTACGTTCCGCCGTTTTGGAAACAATTTAGAAGGGTCTCCTTGTTTTAAACATTTCGTGTCATATCAGACACGTAGGTAAATACTGAGGCTATAGCTCGCTTTTTGGAAATCCCTTCAATAACTATCAATGCATGCAAAATATATTACTGTCCTCTGACTAGTCCTGCTCAGTACGAAAACACATAGCAATATCATAAAAACGTACTTCTCTATACGAAATCAATTCTAAAATATGCACATGAATGTTACGTGCGTCTGGTGCGCACGGAAATCAAAATCCATGAATGTCCATACATGCGCACAGAAACAACATCTAAGTGCATCGGGTGTGCACGAAACATCTGTCGTAGGCAACATGTGTGCCTGACAGCAAAATCAGGTGCATCTGACATGCACGAAAAATCTCGATTTAGTGCATCTGGTGTGCACCAAAATCGCATCTCAAGACATGCGCGAAAATTCAAATCAGGTGCATCCATCGTGCACGAAATCATGAAATCCAATATCAAGCGCCGAACGTGCGCAAAATCAATCAGGTGCACAAGGTGCCCAAAAAAAATATCGAGTATCACAATCGAAATCGAAGTCCAGTGCATCTAAGTGCACAAAAGGCATATCACTGCACTGCAAGCATATATGAACTATACAAAGTGCAGGAACGAAATCGTGTGCGTGCATACGCACAAAATCAACTCAAATGTCTGAAACCGTAAAATCACAAACATGTGAAACCCAAGCACGAAAACGATATCAAGTGCAACACTGTGCAAGAATCGTAAATTCTCAATCATCAAAATCAAATCATGCGAATAAATCACCCAAAACATCGAAATCGATAATGGCGGAATAGTACCGCTCAAGTGCATCCTCTAAGAATCTCGGGCCAACTGTCGCGGTCACTAGTGGGACGTCTCGTCTATAATCATGGACTTTGGCCTGCTGGTGTGCGTAACAATGACCACTCCTGGGTCAAGATCTCCACTGTGAATTACCAATCTCTCGGTCCATCGGCTCATCGGCCCTGTTAGGTGTGCTAACGGGGATGATCCCATTCTGGCACTTCTCTGGTCATCTCTCGGTCAATCATTGCGACCACTCATAAGACAGCATATCACTGGCGTCGGCCTCTGGCTCTCTGAATATACGTGACACATCTGATCCTGGGTGCAAGTATCATTGCAGCAGTGTCCTGGAAGGAATCCTGCTCACGGTCTCTTCCATGTCTCGTCCCTGCCAACTGTCCGGAAGTCATCGTCCTTTCCTATATCTGCATCTTGCTCCGGAACGGCTGCATACCCATCGCGACTCCTTCTGGAAGGTATATCCAGTACTCTGCCTCGGCATGCGTATCGCATCTCTGATGTCGGCGGAGTGGAACGTCGTCTTATCCAGATCTTGTACGGACCTCTTTACTCCACTTTCTCTAATGTCGACTGCTTCGGAATCGTCTCATCATGGCTATATGGACTGAGCTCCAACGACTATCCTCGTATCTGGAGTTTCCCAAGAAATGCATCTCACCACCTAGCATCCGAATTAAGTCGAGCCATCCGACCGAGTCGTCAAAACCTCATAATCCCCCAAGAGCTCAACATCATGGGCACAGTTTAATAGTATCGAGTACATACCACAGCATCGGTGGTGCAGCCGTAGAAGGGCAAACCCAAGCCTCACTAATGGCGCCGTAGAACTGCCGCAAACCCGAAGGTTCAAAGGCTTTCACACGGTCATTAAGTCGAGTTAGGGTTTCATTCTTCTAGTGGGACCATAGAATTGCCTGCATGTCTTTCCGACTACTTTAAACTCGGATAAATAGGTTTCTGACATTCGATCGTCTCTGTCGACTCTCAACGTCTCCGCGTGAAATCGTCTCCAGCTGGAATCAATCTATCTGATGACCTCGCATCGGGGTAGGCGAACGATCCACAAGTCCTAGTCATTCATCCTCGATGACTAGCGACCTTCTATCATCTCTTAGTACAACTCGTTCTGCACTAACGCCAGCATCTGGGGCAATATCTCGTCGTTCGCAGCAATAACTAGCTCACTCGTCTGCACGCTGAACAATGCCTCGACCATCATGAATAAGCAACACACCAACGGTCATCAAAATCTGGTTGGCCTTTGTCAGTGGCCCAATCCTTTGATACTGATCGGCACGTCCGAGAAATCTCATAAAGGCGATCCGCCAAACGCTCGTGGCGCGGAAACATAGTAAAAAGACACATCTCCGCAATCGTGTGTCGCCGGAATTTCGCCCTGGTCAGTCCTTGTTCGTGACGAGCTTGTGCTGACCGCAACTCTAGCCGTAGCTCTCCCTGCCGGTAACCGTAGCAGCAAAACCAAGCTGGTACCGATGAGGCTAGATCAGGAAGGAATATAATACTGAATAAGGAAATGTACATCCTAAGGCTTCATAAGTGGAGTGGCGTGTCGTAAATATGCCGCGGAACATACCAACGATACGTCACTCTACTTTAGTCACCTATTCCATCAACCAAGGGTCATCCTACACTCCGAAGGTAAAACCTAACGCTCTGATACCAACTTGTCACGACCCGAAAGAACGGAACATGACCGGCACTTAAACTACGAACGTCTCGAGGCGTACGTAATCTAAGTAAACCGAAAACCCAGAAATCCAAACCAAGAAAAGTAGTAGAGTGCAGGAAAAACCAACTTAAAACAAGTAATTTCAATAGCATAAGCCGAATTATGCGGTTTTTTTAAAACATCAAAAATTTACTGAATATTTCGGCAGAGTATCCTTTGTAAATACTGGCCCCCAAACGAGATACAACATGAATAGTATGCGAAATCAAGAAAAAAGGCATCCCCAAGCCGGAGCTAGCTCTTCATCAATCGACGGTCACAACCACACAAGCAATAAAATATACAACGCCAACGGCGAGGATCAAAAACTCAAAAGGGAACTCAAAACCACCAGAAATATAACGAGCGACTCTAAGGTCGAATGAATAAACAACACTGGTCTCTATCTCAATAGATACATGTTTGGTTGATGGAACTTCTAGATACAACAGAATAATGATATACAAGATATATAATGGGGGTATGATACAAGTAAACCCACCTACTAGCAAATCACCCGAATGAAACTGAGCCCGCAAGCCGTAATGAAACCTGTACGGCAAATCTGCAAGAAACTGGGGCACAACGGGGGTGAGTTGCCAACTCATGAATAGAAAAACATCTACGCACAGAAATCGCATAAATAACGCAACCTAGGTCAATGATCATAATATATCCTCAAATATAAGTATAACAGGCAGCCTATAACAATGACTAGGGTAATATCTAACCCGAGTATAATTTCATGTGCCCGTGTCAGTGCCTCAGGTAGCAATATATCATATGAATGAGGTATGAATGCATGAAACAGAATACATGTAAATGAAGAAACTATTTTCATAAATTAGTGAGATTTCCTTCGTATTTTTAAACTGAGGTATCATAATGAAATCAGTATCAACAGTGTCTAGCATCGACACAAAACATAAATCTCACTGTCTCGAAATATCAATGTCTCAAGCTCAATATCTAGGGCGCCGTCAGTCCGGACCGGCCCCTACCATCCATCTCAAAACTACGACGGTATCCTCCGGATATCCGACGCGTCGGGTAATATCACCGGTAGGTAGTGCTCCCCAGCCAGGCTCAACGTCAACACCACATTCCTCTTGCCCCGGGGTACCATACCGGGCCCACCATGTACCCGTGACGGTTCCTCCACTCCTCGACACGGATCTCCAAAACCACAGCAAACTCATGGTGGACGACACTTTACATCACTAGAAAACCGCAACATTTTATATTTTAAAAGATCATAAGTTGTAAATTTAGCGGCTTTCCCCGAAATCCAGAAATATCATAAATCTCAAGAAATCATCACAAGTGCATATGTCAATGATAATGAACTAGGCATGAACAACTGAATAACAGTATGCACGAAGTGGTAGGTAATAACTACAATGCCTAATATGGCATATAAGGGAAGTACACTAATATCATGTCAAAACTACCAGCTAACAATCTAAGTCAAGCAATTATATTCTATAAAGTGTACGTGACATGGAAATTACCGATGAAGATGTGTGTGAGCCGGCAAGTAGGTGTACGTGGTACATACGCATCATCGGTAATGGTGCTGCTGTCCTAACAGCATGATATCAAAAATGGAATATGCAGCAAAATAAATATGCGAGGCAGAGCGAACAGCAATAATGTGCGGGAGCTGAATACTAGACACAACGATAACTAATCTGCAATAATCTAATATAAGTCCTACAAATGGTGCCTTTTGAAATAACACGAATCATGGGGTTTTGAAAATAGGGGCTACGGTGTTTTTATGAAAAGATACGTCGTTTTTGAAATATCCGTAGATTCCCTTGAGCTGTCTTTAAAAATGCCCACGATTCGTTAGTTTTTGAAATAGGTAAGAAGTCTAATCTAATCTAACAACTACACTAAACTATACGGCTGAACTAACAAGCTGAACTACAGGTAAGGAAACCGCCTATCATCTGAGTCGATACATATATATACATGTATATGTATAGTCGGTGATCCCGCCTCAATAATATCATATCCGATACCATATCTATAATCAGGCATCCCAAGTCATGAGTGCGGATCAATCATCAATATAGCTCGTACGTAAATCCGTCGTACGGCATCCCAATCTGGGTACGGGTCAATATCACATTCATCATACTATTCACCTGGTATCCTCTTTATCAAATATCATGATCGGGGTACTGATCTACGTCTAGTACCAAACTGATACCGCCTACGTATGCATGGACGTGTGTGAAACACTACGTCAAGGACCCGCTACAACGTCATGTCGTATCTAAGATACGAACCCTGCTATATCATCGATCTCACGGCCTCAAATCAAATCTCATCGACTCAGCTTAATCCCAAGTATCATCCTCAATCCGTATGTGAGCACATAGTCACATACCCATGTGAACACATAACTATAAAGAAGCCCATGAGCACATATCAATAGGAATGTATGCAAGTATGTATGTGTGTATGTGTGTGTAACACTACCCTAGGGTTCGCAACACTAAAGTAATCCAACACACCAATATCCATCTTAAGCATCGTTATTAATCCTAAATAACATATAATAATTGTTGGTGTGTATACGCATCCGTATACACCACCACGGATTGCGGGGGTGCTATACGCCATCCACCCGACTTCTCCCCGTAGATATAAATCTACTCACCTGGTCCTCGCTAGCCGGTGTCGACGTCGCCACGCGCTTGCTTGTCGTCTCGAAGTCCACATGGGGGTACCTACATATCATAACGCACCATATCTCATTAAAATCCGACTCATGATCAAAACGATGCACGAATCCCACATAGGTCAAAACCTATGGTTGCTTTCACAAATCAACCCAAAAACCCTCGACGTCGGCGTACAAACGCCAAACCATCGAGAAAAACCCAATCACACACATTTGCATAATTACAAGCACTAATTATAATATAAAATAGCTTAAAATTCCCCAAAACCCCAATTTCACTTAAAAAGTCGTTTTTCAGAAAATCTAGCAAGCACAATTCGCCGTTTGTACAAAACATGATGTTTAAATGAATGTAGCGGCCAATATACTTATTAAATATCTTAAATAAGTCATAGAAATAATTTCCGGAATTTAATCTCATTAAATTCCAAAAACCCTAATATTCTAGTTTACAAAATACCCCGTTTACAATTTCATAGCAAAAATGCGCAAACTACAATTTAGGTTGGATTTCCATGAACTAAAGTGTTAAACTACACTTAATAAAGTTAATAATATGATAAAAACCCTACCCATATTTTAATTCTCGATTTAACACAATATTTACAAAAACTAGTTTGCAATTTTAACCAATTTCGACCATTTTATAGCAAAATGCACATACAACAATCTAGTTTGGATTTGCATGATCTAAAGCATTAAACTACATTTTATAATGTTAATAAAGTCATAAAATTCTTAGTTAGATTTTAAATCACCCATTTGCAACTAAAACTAAAACCTAGTTTGCTTAAATAACTAAATTTGGACTTTTAGATGCAACAATTTACAAATTATCTTCTAGATTAGGCTTAACATGTCTTAACATGCTAACTACACCATGCAACCTTAAACAAGTGACAACAACCCTATTGAATTTAAAACCCTAACTTTTCAATTCAAACTCCTTCTCTTTAGATTTCCAAACTTGCAATTAAACCATATTTAAGCACCTAATAAGATACATTAAGGAATTTAACCCAACAATTGAACAATAGGTTAGGATTTATACCTTAAAACCATCTTGAGATCAACATGAAACTAGACCTCCAAATTGAAATCTTTGCACCAAGATCCATGCTTAAAGAGATAAGAGAAAATGGGTAGGGCTTTGATTTGCATTTTAGCTTTGATTTTTGATGGAAATGGGTGAATTTTTTTGATGGAAAATGAGAGGAGAAGAGGGAGGGAGGGGCTGCTGTTGGGGGCTGAGAATTTCGGCCAGAAGTGGGTGAGTGGAGAGAGAGGGAGGTGAGGAAAATGCAAGGGAGGAAAGTCAAGGTCAAGGTAAGGTCAAAGTCTAACTACTTTATCTATTTTCTAATCTTTTCTTTTATTTCTTTTCATTTCTTTTTTCTTTGCAAACCAAGTGGGGAAAAAGTGAGGGCTGCTGAATTTGGTTAAGGGGAGGAGTAAGTGGGTGTGTGTGGGTGTGGGCACGGGTTTGGGGTGATGAAAAATGATAAATACAATACCCCAAACATCCATTTACGCTAAAAAAAAGCCTTTTTTTTTCAATAATTTCTAAACCGTTTTGGCAAATGATTTCGTTCCAAAAACCACATGATAAATTTTTATTTAATGTTTTATGATGCACAAAATTTGTTTCAACTCATTCCAATTTGTAATTTTCCTTAATTAAATGTATTAGTGACGGCTTAAAATTATATTTTTTTCAGAAAATTTGAAATTTCACCAGCGGCTCAATAAACACCAAATAATAGCAATTACATAGCTAGAATATGAATATTTAATTTTTATAATAAGATATTTGTATTTTGACTTTTTACAGAAAACCCCCTCATTTTACCGATTTTCCGAAATTTCACCGAAACGATTTTCAAAACGCTACAGTGTATGTCATCCAGATAC
Source organism: Agapanthus africanus (assembly GCA_030015575.1). NCBI lineage: Eukaryota > Viridiplantae > Streptophyta > Magnoliopsida > Asparagales > Amaryllidaceae > Agapanthus > Agapanthus africanus. The sequence continues at coordinate 227,998,386 of JASDDO010000004.1, read as the reverse complement.
CATGACATCACACCCTACTACCTTCTTAACAGATCCATCCCCTATCCTGATTGAAGTCAAACCCATGACTGTCACATCAAAATTAGATGATCTATCTCCGCTATAACTGCTCAAGTCTATAAATAGATATAAGCATCTTGCCCACTATACTTCCGCTGCTCCCACTGACTACGACAACCCTCCTAACGGGTCTCATATCCTGGAACAACAGTAGTGTCAAGTCTGGGTAAACAAGATCCTCCCTGTCACCGTCCTTGAGGCTACCGGAGTACCTCTCGGGTGTCTGAGGTTACCCATCATATCTGCGGAGTGGCTATTGGAATGTCAAACCAGATTGAATATATAGGTCCTATTAAATTTTCCGTAATCGTTCGCGGTTCTGGAATCACTTCCAGTTCTACCGTACTCCCACTACTGTTTTCTGAAAAAATCCATTTTACTAAAGCTGTGGCGAGTCAAGAACAATATTACTATTGATCTTCCAAATGGTAGAATATCAACCCTCGTCATAGCCAGGGTCAACCCACAAACAGCCATTACAGAAACGTGCCCTGAGTTATCCAGAGTCTGGTTTTAAGCATAAGCTGGACAACTCCCCGTACCTTAATATCTTTTAAGGTACGAACTATTCTATATCCAATATAGAAACTTTGGCACTAATTTAATTGGAACCAGATTCAAATCATGTAACTGTCTCCAGTGCATATCAACTTTAATGGAAAGAGGCTAATCAGCATTACTCAACTTAGGAATCCATCCAATTATGAGCAACCTGAAAGAGAAACACGTTTCTCAAAACTATTACTATCATCTGAATACCAATCACAAGAATCTACATCTTCGATCTCTTTGAAGAATCCCGATACTTGTGATACCTGGTTCTCTACTTTATTCTTATACCCACAACTTCTCAAAACTTGGACCTTGTATTTCTATGAAACACTTGTCTAAATACTAGAGAAGTCATAAGTAAACAGAACATAGTACGAGGACCTACCCCTTTGTCCTGATGGATACTTGGACAACATACAATACTCTGTATAAGTCCGCTGAGTTTAAACAACTCAAAACATGTGCGTCGTAGGTTGAAAACTGTACCCTGGCTATTTCCTCAAATATCACCAATTACAACGAATTCCGATATAATGAGGATAATTACCTAATTCCCAATAACTTACTCCCACTCATCATCTGTAAAACCATACATATATGAGAATGAAACCTGGTAAATACATACCCTTGGAGTAAGTACCCAATCGGGAAAAAAGTTTTCTTTTAACAATGCACTGAAACATGAAAATGTTTAGTTGGGGTATCCTGGTATTCATAGCAATGTCTCTTCCATATTCCAATTCATGACTTCAACCGTATATCTCTTTGCCATCTCTCCAAATCCTTTTATTTGTCTTTAGTCATTATCTTCTGTACACCATTGTTAGGCTAAATGGTTTTCTTCCTTCCCTACCGTTCGGCACCAGCCTATGGTTTGGAAGAAGAAAATCCAGTAAGCATAATAGGTGTACCCTCCTAAACCAAGGAGTACTCGCATCTTGAGAGAAGGTGATGATAAAAGACAACTGAATAATACCTTATTCCTTTAAAGGTGAAATAGGTGTGGCGATGAAGTACGCGGTTTTGGTCGTGAATGATATCAGTCGCAATTTACTTTGCCCTCTTTCTAATCCCTTTCATTTTGTCTTTACATATTACCTTCTGCACACCCTACTTAGGCTAATTGGTTTTCTTCATTCCCTACCTTTCGGCACCTGCCTATGGTTTGGAATAAGACTATTCAATAAGCGTAATAGGTGTACTCTCCTAAACCAAAGAGCTCTCGCAACCTGAGAGAAAGTGATAATAAAAGACAACTGAATAAACCAATTCTATTTCTACTGAACCTGGATCCATCCTCGAAGAAGTCCCTTCGAGTTCGTATATAACCATACGATGGATCTATCCAATGGAAGTGGATGTCCGTAGTAATACGGGTGTTCTGAGAAATACAAAGGGTAAAAGAAGGAGTGGCAATGACTTATGCAACTCAGACAATCCAAAAACAAGTATTTTAAGAAGGTTCGGTCAACTTGGTCACTGAGTCATAGTCTAGGGTCGGTCAAAGGTCGCTGCCAAAGAGAGAGAGAAAAGAAACACTCTGCGTGCGCTCTAACCTAGATCAGAATGGTTATCACTTTATCTAATACGGAAACCTCCCACTGTCCTGTCAAATTCTCCTCCAAACCTGAAAGAAGAATCAATCGGGATCACCCGAAGAGTAAACCAACTCATCAGTGGGAATCGGGATCCAACTCTCATCGGATGATAACGTGATGGAATGCATCCACGTTACTCATACTCCAGAAGGTATGCGCATACTTGGCAAGTTTCAGTTTCTTTAGAAACTCCCGATATGATTTTTGCCCCATGCTCTTATAACCTTGGCTTTGGTCAAAATGTCATAAGTCACATGCCAAGTTCTACCCGTCACTATCTTATCAATTTGAACCCACCCGCACATGCCCCCGGCTTTGGCCAAATGGCAGAATGACTGTCCCAAACCAACTCATCTATCTATGCAACAATTGAATACCCAGCAGCTACCAAACACTATGCCTTAACTTTGGCTAAAATGCATAGCTTGAATACTACTAAATACCCAAAAGAAGTGACGGAGGGCTACGGCTGGTTTTTGGCGAAAAACCTTTAACGTAGTGAACTTGATATCGCTGAAGGAACCTAATAGCTTTTTTAAAATATAGTGGCGAAAACCTTTTGCTAAAGAGGTCACTCCCGATGAAGGGATCTCAGCTCTTTCCTCGTGGAATGAGGTGCAGGATATTCCACTGAATACCGTGATGCAAAGCAACTTGTAATCGACTATAGTGAAGTTATTACCCTGACGCAAACTTCTACCCAAGGGGTCAGTCCCGGTGAAGGGATATCGGCCCTTGCCCCGTCGAATGAGGTGCAGGATATTCCACTGAATACCGCTATGCATAACAAAAGGAAACGTCTTTGCAATAACACTTTTTAAATTTGTTCCAACAACTGTAAACAGGTTTGCTTTACTTTGCATTGATCAGAATAAACGCAGTCCCATCAATCAATCACACCAGAAAAGAACGAAAATAAAATGTACGTATATGCCATCCGCATTCGTCACTGGGTCCCGTCATCACACGTTTGGTTACTTAACTAACGACAGAGCGGGGACTGGACTAGCGCGGGTGTAAAACATATACAACATCTAATAGTATATAAACCAATATACAATAATCGCTCAAGGCGTGATAATATGCAAAATTACAGAAAAGTAATAAGCATCACAGAACAATACAGATAATCTGGGATCCCCGGGTTACACAGAGCCGCTGCTGAAACCCGACGTTCCCCTGTCGTGTGGATAGCCAGTGCAATGAAACCTAGACCCCTACGGGTGCGGCAAGTTACCCGCCAAATCCTGATGCGAGGCAGCCCCCTACAAAAAAGTGAATGGACCACCCAGCACTTCACAGAATCCGGTAATCTTGGGCACGCCTCCTTGGGTCAACCTGTACCCCCTACGAGTGCGGCGAATAGTCTGCCAATTCTAGAGTGAGGCCCCTCTGCCTCTCAAAGCCATGAGATGCAGACCCGTTGCCCCCAGAACCCGGCTATCCGTGCACTCCGTCGCGGGGCAAAACCTAGTACAGTAATGAAAAATAGTACAATAGGTACATCGACCGCAACCTGGTCGTGCCCCAAAAGAATATTATACAACAGGCAGTGACGGCAGTCCACATGTCGGACGCTCGCCCCGCAATATCAAATGTACAAATAAACTCAAACTGTACTACCATTGCACACTGCTATCCACCACGACAAATCCGCAACATCACAGCACAACACAGAACATCAACGCGAATGTCACGTTCGCAAACCCGTCTAAAAGAACTATAGCAATTAGACGCGGTTTACCGATCAAATGACATTCCCGGTCGGAGATATAATGTAAGCACTGTAAACTAACATGTTTAAATTTCGATCGACTAAATATCACAAAGTGGGCCCCACGAGCAACTGGTGAACAGTAACAAAATCTGGGCCCAAAAGATATATTCCAAAAACCCCAAATTCCAGAGGAGAAAACACTGTATAAATTTGGAAGCATGATTCAATCGAATGGCCGCGGATACGCGGCCAAACCATGGGTTTGGCCGCGATTCCGCGGCAATATAGTTGAATCACATGCACAAATTTGGTCGGTGTGCTTCTAAAACCCTGCACAATTTTCTGTGATATGTAGAATAATTTTTGGACTTCATTAAAAATCGACAGAAACTGTGAAGCTAGAATTTTGCAGTTTTTGATTTCCGGTTCGATCGATATTTTAAACGCGTTAGCACAAGTTAGTAAAGCAAAATGGTGAGGCTCTGATACCACTGTAAGTCTACGGTAGCGCCCCGGCCGTCTACAGACGCCAAATGCGGAATAAAAAACATTAACTGGCGCTATCGTATACTTTAACCCGGATCTTCCATTATTGCTAAACTAACAAACTGTAAAGAGTGTAGAAAGGTTATACCGAATGATCCGAGTCCTTCGTTCTTTAACCATCATCCCACGCTCAGTTGCGGCTGCTCCGATCTTGTCAATCTCCGATCTGCTCGTCCAGGTGGCACCACGTCACTGATTCTTTAAACGGGCTCCCGCCTCTGACTCGAGGCAACTCGGTCGTCAAGTTTGCTAAAAGAGATGACCAAGAATGATGTAGAGAATGAGTAGATGACTTTGTCTCACTTCGTCCAAAACCGTGGACGATCGGTTAATGAAGTTGCCACTCGAATCGGGTGATGGAATGAAATGAGCTGTAAAATTCCATGCACCCCAAATACTATCATAATCTTTTAACAAAATGAATCAAGCTTGCAAATGAGAGAGTGGAGGGGCCAGCCATATATATAGATGGAGGGAGGTGAGTGTAGGAGAGGGGGGAGTGACCACAAGAACAAATATCCTTCATGCAAACAAAACCTCATTAATGCAAATGGTGATTCATTAACCTAGTCACCATTGCATTAATGGCTCCATTATAACACTAATGACTCACCATGCCAAGTCATCCTTTCTAGAACCTTCTAGAAGCATGACCCACCCTCATCCAAGAAAAGATAAATCCGTCTTTATCCGAATGTTAAAAGACGGCTGATAGAAAACTGGAAACTGGCAACTTCCTAAAGTGATCCTGAAACGAATTTTACGATAACCCTGTAACTGTATAAATATACCCGCATTTGTATTACGACCGAATAGAAATGCAACTGAGACAAAGATATTATACCTACTCAATATAATACTCGGATCCGGCTTAAACCAAAGCCGACCAGTATCATCTGCCCGAAAAATAAGACGTGCGTAAACGCACGTGCATTTTCCGAACCCTGCCATAAAACCATACGGCCTCTACAACGTTTCGCCCGAACTTGGGAAACTGTTTGTGGGGAACTCTAATGACTCGTCAGTACCCTGGCAGTGGGTTTAACCACAAATCGTCCGTGGTACTAGCAATGCGTAACGGCTGCCCATGGACTGACCTCAAGGGAGGCCGATGAGCGAACTCATCAGGAAACCCTACTGAGCATAACAGTGACAATGTATATACAGTCCGGTCCGTTCATCTATGAGTATCGCATATCTGCCTAGGGGGGCTAGTAACGTCAGACCCCCAATAGCAGTATAAGTCGTGTCGGAGTGTAGCCCAATAACACCCTGAGATACTACTAGAGTACCTACCAGTATATCTCCTGCCATGGCCATGGACTTTGTGTAATGGCTCTCCTAGACACAGCACGACCTTGCCCCCAATACCCGGAGAGACGAATCCCCTGCCGATCCGCTCACGTGCCTCCATATGGCTCGGGACTGTACCCAAAAACTACCTGTTTGCACGACTCCTTTGAGCCGTGGTAGGGTAGAAATCAAAGCACAGTGGAAACTCACACGAGACAAATGACGACCTCAGGTCGATGAACTAACCCGTACACATGTCACCAGGGAACTGCTATCTGACGATATGTATAATACCAACTAGCAGATTCCCGGCGAGTCCTGTCCGGTGTACTCATAACCTAATGAGCACCTGTATACATCTTAGGTGATCCAACTGACACCAGTGGCTTGTGAGACCGGCCACTGCCACTCGTCGGGGTATCGACTGTACACACTAGTCTATTCCGGAGTATCGATGCCCTGTCTCGAATCTCCCACGACTAGGGACCATAATTAAGGATATGCATATAAACTACCCAACTCTCACGTATATGATCGCCATCATACTGTTGGTAGTAAAGCAAGATCCTAAGGGCTCTATCAAAGTGTAACATGTAATCAGTCACCTGAACATGTACACGACTGATAAAGGAAAACCATATAGCATACTATCATCTTGAGTAAGACTGTTCTACCGGTATAGGTCCTCCGCAATCATTGCAATCACGTACCTGCGATCCAATAATTGACTCTGAGGGCACTATCTCCAACAGGACAGTTGTGCGGCCTTGTTGACCTAGTCAAGGGCACGTACGGGTGGGTTTAATGCAATCCAGAATAATGACGGGTTGAACTTGACTAGCGGTTTATGGTTTGTTGACATAGTCAAGGTCATAAGCCGCTTGGGGTAAAAACACACATCGGGAGTTTCTAAAGAAACTGAAACTTGCCAGGCATGCGCATACCTTCTGGAGTGTGGTGACTTGAGTGGATTCCGTCAAGTTATCATACGATGATAGTTGGATCTCGATTCCCACTGATGAGTTGGTTTACTCCTCGGGTGATCCCGACTAATTCTTCTTTTAGGTTTGGAGGAGAATTTGACGTTACAGTGGGAGGTTTCCAGATTAGATAAATTGATAACCATTATGATCTAGGTTAGAGTGCACGCTGAGTGTTTCTTTTCTCTCTCTCTTTGGCAGCGACCATGACCCGACCTTAGACTATGACTCAGTGACCAAGATTAACCGAACCTTCTTAAAACACTGGCTTTTGGATTGTCAGAGTTGCATACCTCATTGCCACTCCTACTTTTACTCTTTTCTCCAGGACACCCCGTATTACTACGAACGTTCACATCCATTGGATAAAACCATTGTATGGTTATATACGAACTCGAAGGAATTTATTCTAGGATGGTTTCTGGTTCTGGAGAAAACGGATAGGACTATTCAGTTGTCTTTTCCTTTTACCTTCTCTCAGGTTGTGAGTACTCCTTGGTTTAGGAGATAGTACACCCGTTACGCCCATCGGATAGTCTTCTTCTAAATCATAGGCTGGTGCCGAACGGTAGGGAATGAAGAAAGCCGATTAGCCTAAGTGTGGTGTACAGAAGGTATTAAGTTAAGACAAATAAAGGGATTAGTAAGAGGGCAAAGTAAATTGCGACTGCTATTCACGACCAAACCAAGTATTTCATTATCACTCCCACATCACTTTTGTATTTCTCCATAACACTCCGTATCACTACGAAGATCCACAGTTATTTGGATACTCCATCGTATGGTTATATACGAACTCGAAAGGAACTTGTTCCAGTTCGGGGATGGATTTTAGTTCGGGAGAAATAGGAATAAGGTTTATTCGGTTGTCTTTTATCTTCTCCTTCTCTCGCATTGCGAGTGCTCCTAGGATTAAGACAGTACACCCATTATGCTTATTGGAAAGTCTTCTTCCAAACCATAGGTTGGTGCCGAAAGGTAGGGAAGGAAGAAAACCATTTGGGCTAAAGGGGTGTACAGAAGGTAATGACTAAAGACATATGAAGGAATGTGGAGAGATGGCATAGAAATATACGGTTACAGTTGTGAATCTGGATAACGAAAAAGGCATTGCTAGGAATACAAGGATTCCCTTACGAAACAATTCAATGTTTCAGTTTCACTGTGTACTGTTAATAGAAAACTGATTTCCCAGTTAGACACTTGCTCCAGGGTATGGATTTACCAGGTATGAATCTCACATCTATATGGTTTTACAGATGATGAGTGGGAGTAAGTTATTGGGAATTAGGTGATTATTCTCACTATATCGGGATTCGTTGTAATTGGTGATATTTGAGGAAATCGCCTGGGCTGTTTGCCGGTCGGCAAATATTTGGTTTTGAATATCCGTTGCTATGCACCAATTTCAAATTGATATATCTGTACGTCTATTTTTATAGAGTGAGATATAACTTTTTGAAATTATGTCTATGACATTACCTATATCAGTGGATGGTTAGGTAAGGAGCATTAAACAACGGTGTAATTCTTCTTATCCATAAGTACAGTTTTCAACCTACGATACACAGGGAATGAGTTATTAGACTCAAAGGACTTATACAGAGTATTGTATATTGTCCAGTGTCCATTAGGACAGAGGGGTTTGTCCTCATACTATATTCGGTTTACTTCTGACTTCTCTAGTTTTTAGAAAATTGTTTCGTAGAAACGCAAGGTCCGAATTTTGAGAAGTTATAGGTATAAGGATAAAGTAGAGAACCAGGTGTTGCAAGTATCGGGATTCTTCAAGGTGATCGAAGATGTAGATACTTGTGTATGGTATTCAGTTGATAATAATGGTTTTGAGAAACTTGTTTCTCTTTCAGGTTACTCATAATTGGAAACATTCCTAAGTTGAGTAACGTTGATCGGCCTCTTTCCATTTAGTTGACATGCACTGGAGACAGCTGCATGATTTGAATCTGGTTCAATTAAATCAGTGCCTCTGTTTCTGTATTGGATATAGAACAGTTCATATCTTGATATTGTTAAGGTATGGGAAGTTGTCTGGCTTATGCTTAAAACCAGACTATGGATAACTCAAGACACGTTTCTGTAATGGCTGTTTGTGGGTTGACCCGGACTATGACGAGGGTTGATTTTCTACCATCAGGAAGATCAATAGTGATATTGTTCTTGACTCGCCACAGTTTTAATAAAAATGGATTTTTCAGAAAACAGTAGTGGGAGTATGGTAGAACTGGAAGTGATTCCAAAACCGCAAACGATTACTGAAAATTTGATAAGAACCTAAAGATTCAATCTGGTTTGACATTCCATTGGCCACTCCGCAGATATGGTGGGTAACCTCAGGCACCCGAGAGGTACTCCGGTAGCCTCAAGGACGGTGACAGGGAGGTTCTTGTTTACCCAGACTTGCCATTGTTGTTGTTCCAGACTGTGAGACCCTGCAGGAGGATGAGTATAGCGTCGTTCTAAACTGGCTTTAGAAGTGTACGTTTATATGACTCTACCAGAGGGTTGTCGTAGTCAGTGGGAGCAGCGGAAGCATAGGTGTACAAGTAGCTTATGTCTATGGACTAAAAGCAGATATAGCGGAGATAGATCATCTATTTCTGATGAGACAGTCACAGGTTTGACTTCATCAGAATAGGGGATGGATCTGTTGAGAAGGTAGTAGGGTGTAATGTCCTGGTATTTGGATGACATACACAGAGTAGGAAGTGAAATTCCTATACTACGATCGGTTATACTTTGGTTGTCACACAGTGGTTTCTCCACATATGATATATATATAATATCAGACATTCCGGTTACTAGATTTATGTTTTTAAATCTAGATGGGCAGTTTCCCAATCTGGGTACTTAGACAGCATTCTAAAGGTGTTTTAGAATGGACGACTCCTGGCATGGTAGTATACCTGCAGGTGATGAAGTCACCCTCTCTAAAGGTGTCTTACAGACTAAAGGGGAGAGGGATGTGCATGATTGGCAGATCACTTGCTTAGGCAATTGAGTCAATCATGAGATGTCAAGTAGCACACCAGATGTTGTTTTTGCAGTAGATGCAATAAGTTGATATTGATCCTATCCTGGAGAAACATTCGGAAGCAGTTTTAGAACATAAGTGGATGTTCTAGGGATATGATAACATCAGCCTCATTCAGGAGACGGTTATCATTCCAGGCTTCCAAGGTGACCTGGACGGCAGAGTGACTGTCAGAGTTATAGTCTTCCCTCTGACGAGGGGCAGTATTTTGGACAGGTGGTCCAGGCGGATACTGAGGGAGGCATGACGCAGGATACTGATTAAGTTCAGTTGACGATACAGTCTAAGAAGTTTGGATTTGGAGTTCATTTATGAGCTAGGTCCCATCAGATATCCAAACATATTCTAAGACACGTATTGCTCATTTCGGGAGATGGCTTTCTCCGCGAACTTAAGATAAAGAGAGACATAGAAAGAAACATTAGGGCGGATCCATTCACTGAGGTTATTCCTCGAACGCAATAGTTTCACAAACGAGCTTTGTGAGACTGACTAGAAGAGGAGTTGGGTGTTCGGTATCACACGGGCTGTGAGTATGCGACATCGCAATAATTAGCCTTGACTGCAAGTGGGAGATTGTTGGAGATAGTGCCCTCAGAGTCAATTATTGGATCACAGGCACGTGATTGCAATGATTGAGGGAGGACCTATACCGTTAGGACAGTCTTACTCAAGATGATAGTATGCTATCTGGTTTAACTTTATCATCGTGTACTGCTTTAGGTGACCTTACAGGTCACTATTGCGCGTTGATAGAGCCCTTAGGATTCTTTCTTGATGGCCAGTAGTATGATGGCGATCATATACGTGGGAGCTGGGGTCTATAAGCACATCCTTAAAAGGTCCCTAGTCGTGGGAGTTTTCGAGATAGGGCATCGATACTCCAGAGTAGACTAGTGTATACAGTCGAGTCCCCGACGAGGGGCGGTGGCCGGTCTCACAAGCCACTGGTGTCAGTTGGTTCACCTAAGATGTATATAGGTGCTCATTGGGTTATGAGTAAACTGGACTGGACTCGCCGGGAACAAGCTAGTTAGTCTTATACCTAACGTCAGATAGCAGTTCCCTGGTGACATATATACAGGTTAGTTCATCGACCTGAGATCGTCATTTGTCTCATGTGAGTTCCCACTGTACTTTGATTACTACCCTACCACGACTTAAAAGAGTCGTGCAAACAGGTTTTAGTTGGGTACAGACCCGAGCCACATGGAGGCAGTGAGCGGATCTGTAGGGATTCGTCTCTCCCGGTATTGGGGGTGAGGTCGCGCTGTGTCTAGGAGGGCCATTACACAAAGCCCTTGGCCGAGGCAGGAGATTTACTGGTTGGTATTCCAGTAGTATCTCAGGGTGTTCTGGGCTACACTCCGACACGACTTGTACCGCTTTTGGGGGTCTGACTTTTACCAACGCTCTAGGCCCGCCATGCGATGCTTATAGACGAACGGACCGGACTGTACAGATATTGTCACTAACAGGCTCAGTAGGGTGTCAGGATGAGTTTGCTCATCGACGTCCCTTTTGGTCAATACCTGGTAGCCCGTTACGTATGGCTAATACCTCTGACATGCTGGTGGTTAAATCCACAACCAAAGTATTGACGAGTCTTTAGAGTCACCCACAGACCGTTTCACAAGTTTCGGAAGAAACGCTGTAGAGGCCGTATAGAGATATGGCAGGGTTCGATCATATACGTGCGATATTGCACGGATCATGATCGGACGGATAATACTAGCGGGCTTTGGTTTAAGCCGGATCCTAGTATTGTACAGTGTAGATTTTGTCTCATTGCATTTGTATTCGGTCGGAATACAAATGCGGGTATGTATATACAGTCGCTGGGTTTTCCTGTAATTTATTACGGGATCGGTTTTTTTGAAGTTGCCAGTTTGCTTTCCGTTTCGGCCATTTTCCTTTGTTTCTTTACTTGGCTGAAAAATGGTGGAGGAGGGCTTATTTGCAAATGTACAAATTAGAATTGTGGAGGGTGGTCTTTGTAAATGGTTGCTTCATGATTGTGCACCATCCCTTGACTTATTTTATTCATCATTGTTTGACTTTTGAGTTGTGATGGTTGTTGAAGATGTGACTTTTGTTATGATCATTTTATTCTCTCATCATCACTCATCATTCTTACACACATGATTGATCCACTCTCTCTCTCACTCTCCAAGGATAGGGCCGGCCATTTCTTTAGAGGGGGCTGCCAAAATATTGGGAGAGGTTTTTTTGTTCTCTTCTTGCTTGGAAAAATGGCTCACCCTCTCAAAAAGATTATTACATCTCATTCCTCCACCAAAACCATGGCAACTTCATACCCCAATGAGACATAGCTTTCTACACTTCATCTACAGTATCCTTGGGCACGTCGACTCGCCAACTTCGTGCCAGAGTTGCCTCGGTCCAGAGGTGGGAGCCCGTAAAAGAACCCAGCGATGTGGTGCCCTTCCGACGAGGAGATGAAGACCGGAGATTCCGCGGGGAGATCGGGACGACGACGAGAAGACCGAAGGAAACGGATCGCTCGGTATATCTCTCTACCCGTTCTTTAGTTAGCTAGTAATAGGTTATTGGCCCGATCCGGGTTTATAGTCCGCGGTAGCGCCGGTTTAAAGTTAAGAAAAAATTTTGTTTCCGCATTTTGGCCTCGTTGTGACGGCCGGGGCGCTGCCGGGGCCTCACAGTAGTAATATATGAAAACTCTATATTTGTATCTACTTTGAAAACCCTTTTGTCGTTTGAAATTTGGGCAGCACCTCCCTTGTAATTTTTAACCCAAAAACGAATACAAGCAATAATATATAAGGCATCCCTAAGAGGGAGCTAGCACTTCGTCAATTGGCGGAAACAACCACGCTAGATAATATAAGTATACAACGCCGAAGGCGAGGATCAGAACTCAGAAAGAAAACAAGAAAACTAAACATCATCAAGAAAACCAGAAACAACAATAAATACATAAGCGCAACTCTAAAGCCGAAAGAATAAACAACTTTGGTGATCTAAGTCTACTAAATATACAAGTCTTGTTGATAGAGCTTAACTAGATACAACTGAAATAAATATACAATATATACTAGTGGTCATGAAACAAATGTATCCCACCTATCCAGCAATCACCCGAAGGAAAATGAAGTGCAAGCAAACCGCTACGGAACCTGTACAACCAAACCTGAAAGAAACTGTGGGAAAACGGTGGTGAGTTGCCAACTCGTGAGTAGAAGACATCACCGAGTAGATATCGCATGTATGACGATATCCTAGGTCATACAGTAATATAATATAACACTGAAATATCTAGTAGTGGCAAGGGTAATCATCTAAACATAAGTGTATACCAAGTACTCGTGTCCGTGTCCCAAGGTAGCAACATGTCATATACATGATGTATGAATGCATCATGAATGAATAATTAACATGAAATCAGGATATATCTGCATGAGAAAGCTTTTTTCTTATCTTAGTAAAATTATTGTATAAAAACTAGAGTATCATCAATGAAATCGAGGAAAATCCGTGTCAAATATCGACACAAAATCCTCAATATTCCGGGTGATCAGTCGAAAATATTGCATTTTTAACACATCAATTTCCCTACTTTTTCTAATCATCTAAAAGTGTTTGGTATAAATATAGCACATATTAGCAATTCGTCTGCAAAATATCAAAACATTATAACCGGAATTATGAGGGAAATTTTGTGTTTATTACTACACAGATGATATTGTATCTCTCAACACTTTTCATTGAGATTGTGTGCAGAAAATTCTTCAGGTCAAAGAACTGGAATTGCAAAATTACCGATAAAATACAGCAAGTCAAAGACTTAAATTCTGGTAGAGATTCAGAAGAGATTAAATGATTCCAGACATCAAAAGAACACCCAAAAGACAAACCCAAACATCCCCAAAAAAATGATTCAAAGATCTCCTTATATGGCCGCGGATCCGCTGCCGATCCAGGCCGATCCGCCGCGGTTCCGCGGCCGAGTTGGGTCGTTGACACTCGAGACTTCTCCAGAACCTTCACTGAAACGGCTTAGCTTCCAGAAGACACTCTGTAACGGCCTAGCTTCTTCGAGAAGGCTCTGCCTAACAACCAAGCTTATGAGAGAAGATTAATTTGAGAGATATAAAAGGGGATCTAGATCTACAATTCAAAGGTTGTTCAATTAGTGGTTAGTTAGTTACACAATTGGAGCCGCAATTCAAAATTCAAATTTAAGTTGAGTGACACAACTTGAGATCCAATCCAAAACAAAAATCAAGATCTATCGAGAAGCAAATCAAGTGAGAAATCAACGATCCTTTATTCGCGAAGCCAATCTTCATCAAGAGCGCGAGATCCACGACGATCCAAGTCTCACGGAGATCGAGCGGAGCGAAATTCTACAGATCTAGTTACCTCTTTAACGGAGTGATCGAAAGCAACTCTAGTAACCTCGAATTGAGGGAATGTGTAATTTTTCGTCGATTTAATAAAGTTTATAAGTGTAATTCTTGCTTTCTTTACATTCTTGCACTATGAAATTTCTAGGTCTTGAATCTTTTATTTTCATGATGCTTGAGTAAATCTCCGCTTGTAAAGGATTCGAGAGAATCGGTAGATCAAGTGACGATAAAATCCCAATACTAATCTTAAGTCTTATGTGATTTGTGAACTTTATGAAAAAGAATCATCAATGACCTAATTTGGATCGAGATCACATTCTTGATTATTTCGTTGCAAATTAGGGATCAAACGATTGATGATTCTCTTTGCTAGAGGCTAGATCCGAATGATGATCAATGAAAAGACAAGGGATGGAGAAGGAGAAACCTTAGTTCTTCAATAGATCGTTAATCTTCATTCATCACCATCGATCTAGCTACAATTTATCAATAGATAAGATTAGACATTATTAGATTCATCATTGCTAGCAATTCGATCGAAACCTGCAAGCTATTCTTCGTAATCTTGATAATCAAATTGATTTGGACATTTTCTTGATTCTTGATCTATTTCTTAATGTTTTTTTTTGAAATTAAATCTCACAAATCTTGAATCATTTTCTTTTATATTTTCTTTTCAACTCAACTAAAACAAATTCGAACAAGTACACACATCTCAGTGGATGATCCGTATTCATTGACGAAGCTATTCCGACATAGTTAATTGATTGCGGTTTATAAAATTCTTTGATTGTGATTACTGTTAAAAACACAATTCGAACGATCAATCAAATGGCGCCGTCAGTCCGGATCGGCCCATGTCATCAAATCTCATGACTACGGTCGGTATCCTCCGGATATCCGCCGCGCTAAATATCACCGGTAGGTACTCCTCCCCTGCCAGGCTCATCTTCTACAACTCGAGCTTCTTGCCCCGGGATACCTTACCGGGTCCATCATGTACCCGAAACGGTTCATCCTACTCCTCGAATCGGGTCTCGAAAACAAACTCAATCAGGAAAACTCATGGTGGACGCCAAATACATCATATCATGAGAAAACCACAACTTGCATTTTTTAAAAATGATAATACGTTTATAAAATTCTTGCGGTTTTCCCTCAAATCCTGAAATCTCATGGAAAATCCGAAATCTCAAAATCATGAGTCAATGAACTGTGATTATCGGCATAAAGCCCCACAATATTGCATAGCAGAATGAATATATAAATGCATGGGGTATCTAAATAAGGAATGCAATATCTAAACTAGTATATGAGAGCAAGCATACTAATAATATGTTGAAACTACCAGCTAGCAGGTTATACCAATGAAGTAACGTTTTCTAAAGTGTACGTGGCATGTCAATTACCGAGGATGATGTGTGTGAGCCGGCAAGCAAGTGTACGTGCAACATGCGCATCATCGGTAATGGTGCAGGTGTCCTAACAGACGGGATTCATAATAGCTAAAGAAACACATGTAATAAATATGCAATGCAATGGGAACAACATAAATATAACAGAAAAGTGAATAGTAAACATAACATTATAAAATATACATATCAGTGTACGAGTCATACGGTTTTAGTGTTTTGAAATATCACGAATCGTGGTTTTTAGAAAAGTAGGGCTACGGTGTTTTTGAGAAAAGATATGTCCTTTGAAAAATCCATACATCCCTCGGGTTGTCTTTTGAAAATACTCACGATTCGTTAGTTTTGAAAATAGGTATGACCCTAGCTAAGTCTAGCATCTACCTAAACAACTAAAATGACTAAACTAAGAACCTAGCCAGAAGGATAAAAAATCTACCTAAATTCCGAGTCGATATACCTAGTAGTCGGCGATCCAGCCTCATAGTGTTACGTACTGTATAATATATAGTACGACATTCTCGAGTCAAGAGTGAAGATCAATCATCTTATATATCTCGTACGGTAATATCCATCGTACAGCATCCTCAAATTCGAGGGTACGGGTCAAAATCATACATAATATCATCCTTCGTACGGTATCATCATCGTACAATATCATGATCAGGGGTACGGTTCTAAAGTCTCGTACATTCAAATATCATCAACTCACATATTAGCGTATGTATGAATACATATCGCCCAATGATCCATTATAATATCATATCATATACCATATCACGACTCAATCACGTATCAAAATCTGACGGCATCATCCCCGATCATATGGACTCATCTCCACATATCACACACTATCCTCATCACCCATGTATATGTATACACACACACACACACACACATGTTGGCTATAGTGACCTCAAGGCAATTATCGTAGTCGCAAGCAGGTGATTCCGATGATTAAGGGATGACCTATACCGGTAAAACAATCTTACTCGAGATGATAGTATGCTATCTGGTTTTTCTTTATCATCATTATTACATATTGATAGAACCCTTAGGATTTTTGCTTGACTACCAACATTATGATCGCAATCATATATGTGAGTGCTGGGTGGTCTATAAGCACATCCTTAAATGTCCCAAGTCGTGGAAGTATCAAGACTGGGCATCGATACTCCAGTGTAGACTGGTGTATACTGATCGAGATCCTGACGAGGGGCGGTGGCAAGGTCTCACAAGCCATTGGTGTTAGTTTGTTCACCTAAGATAGTATACAGGTGCTCATTGCGTTATGAGTACACTGAACGGACTCGCCGGGAACATGTTAGATGGTATTGTACCTATTGTCAGATATGAGTTCCCAGGTGACATGTGTACAGGTTAGTCTGTCGACCTAAGATCGTCATTTTTCTCGTGTGAGTTCCTACTGTGCTTTAATTACTACCCTACCATGGCTCAAAGGAGTCATGAAAACAGGTTCTAGTTGGGTACATTCCCGAGCCACATGTAGGCAGTGAGCGGATCGTCGGGGATTCGCCACTCCCGGTATTGGTGGTTGATGTCGCGTTGTGCACGGGTGGCCATCACCAGAAATCCTCGGCCGGGTTAGACGAGAATTATCGATCCAGGATCGATAATTTCTCAGGTGGTGATGGGTTTCATGCCGACACAAATTATCGCGTTATTAGGGGTCTGACTTTATCCACCCCCTAGACTCGATATGCGATACTCTTAGACGAACTTACCGGACTGTACGGATATTTCCACTGTCAGGCTTCAGTAGGGGTTTGGATGAGTTTGCTCATCGGCCTTCCTTTCGCTCGATACCTGGGTAGCCGTTACGTACAGCTAGTACCGTTGACGTGCTTGTGGTTAAACCCACTGCCAGCGTATTGACAAGTCTTTAGAGTCCCACACAGAGGGTTTTCACGGTTCAGGAGATATAGTGTAGATGACGTATGTTGGTACATTGATTGATCATTTCAGATCGTGAATTTGTATGAAATGAAAAGTAATCACAATCAAAATATTTATAACCGCAATCAATAATGGTGTCGTTTGAAGTTTCGTTAATGAGAACGGATCGTCCACAGAGATTCGTGTATTTGATCGATCTAGCTTTAGATGAGTCGAAATGAAAATAGAAAAGAAAATTCAAGAAATAGATTCAAGAATTAATTGAGTTGTCATTTCAGGAAAATCTAGAAAATATTCAAGAATTAGAAAAATCAAGAAAGAGTTTAAGATTTAGTAATGAAGATGATGTCCAAAAATCAATTTAGTTTTCAACATTATGTAAAATAGCTTGTAGGATTCGATCGAATTAGTAGAAATGATGAATACTAGATTTAACTAATCTTATCTATTGATGAATTATAGCTAACAAGATGATGATGAATGAAGATTAGGGATCAGTAAAGAAACTAGGGTTTCTCCTTCAATATCCCTTGTCTTTTCATTGATCATCATTCAAACCTAGCCTCTAGCAAAGAGAATCATCAAACATTTGATCCCTAATTTGCAACAAAATAATCAAGAAATATGATCTCGCTCCAAATTTGGTCGTTGATGATTCTTTTTCCTAAAGTTTACAATTCTCATAAGACTTAAGATTAGTTTTAGGATCTGATCATCATTTAATCTACCGATTCTCTCGAATCCTTTACAAGCGGAGAATTTCACTCACACATCATGAAAAATAAAGAATCAAGAGGTAGAAATTTCATAATGTAAGAATGTAAAGAAAGCAAGAATTACAATTATCACCTTTATTAATCGTCCTCTAATTACACTTTCCCTTAATCCGAGGTTACAAGAATTTCTCTCGATCGCTCCCTTGAATAGGTAACTAGTTCCGTCGAAATTCGCTTCGCTCGATCTCGTGAGACTTGGATCGGTCGAGGATCTCGCGCTCTTGATGATGATCGGCTTCGCGATTAAGGATCTTTGATGTCTCGCTTGATGTTGCACTCCATGGATCTTGATCTTGAATTTGGATCTTGAAATTGGATGAAGATTTGTGTGGCTCAAATTGTGTAACTAATGAACTATTTAAAAACTTTTTGAATAACCCCTAAAATTAAGGCTTAGATCCTCTTTTATAGATCTCAAATCAAGCTTCCACAAGAAGCTTAGTAGTTATGCAGAGCCTTCCAGAAGAAGCCAGGTGGTTATGAAGCGTCTTGAGGAAGCTAGGAGGTTACGAGGAAGCCTCTGGAAAAGTATCGACCGCCGACGACCAAACTCAGCCGCGGATCTGCGGCGGATCTGCGGCGGATCGGGCTGAATCGGCCGTGGTTCAGCGGCCGTTTGATTAGATCGCTGCTTCATGTTTCTGGGGTGGTTTGATGCTGGCCTTTAGGTCTTCTTCTCATATCTCGAGTCTTTGTTTCTTTTCTGAATCTCTGCCAGATTCTAAGTCTTTGACTAGCTGCGTTTTATCAGCAAATTTGTGATTCTGGTTCTGTGACCTGAATAATTTTCTGCACAAAAATCTCAATAAAAAGTGTTGAGATATACAATATCATGCGTGAAGTAATAAACACATAATTTCCTATAAAGAATGTTGAATATATATATAACACTGGGTAATTAGTATTTTCCAGACAAACTGGTAATATGTGTTATATTTATATCAACTATTCTTAGATGATTACAATAATGAGGAAATTGATGTGTTACAGATTGCATTATTTTCGACTGAACAAATTCCCCCAAACTTGATTTTGATCGTCTCGAGCAAACATCTTTTATTCAAGAGAAGGAGAAAATGTAAGAAAAACTAACTAGCACACTTTCGTAGGCAATACGATTGCACTGAGCACATGCAACAAGCCTTTAAACCTCTAGGTGTCCCTAGTAGGAGGAGTGTTGTCTCCTGAGGGCTTCCAGTGGATTGCACCCACAAAATCCTATAATAAAAAGAAGACCGTGAAAGTTACATGTAAAGTCAGAATTATAAAAGAAAGGCTTTGAAAATTAGAGTTTCCAACTATATTAGCTTTTCGGTTGTCATGAGCCCTATCTTCATAGTCATGAAAAGATGTTATAAATCACATCATCTCTCAATAAAACATCATCTTTATTCTTCATTTCTAACTTTCTTCCAAACACCGATCATATACCCCTATGTGTGTGTAAAGGACATCCTTACACTCGGAGAATTCAATTCAAGCTATCATACTCTTGTCCATCTACCTCAGTACTTTTTAGTCGGTGAATATTATGGATGGAATTGCTCACACATTCTTCATGCGACAGTTAATACTTCTCGAGCTACTAACTGTCCGATTACTCATGTGCTTGCTGATTAGGCCTAAATAGTATTTTTCCTCATCTTGCAACACCTAAGGCTTAGCAGTGACTCCCAAACCAGTTGGTCTAAGGCACTAGGTGATGAAGCACCCTCGCTATTTTTTTTTATGCTGCCTTGATGATTACAAAACCAGTGTTCATTTTTCTTCACCATTTTATCTTTTATTTTTCATTTATTCTTTATTTCATACTTTGGCTTTTAGACAAGAGCATTTCAAGGTATCCTCTACTACCCCGAGTTTCAAGACGTGTGTAAATGCGTATAGTAGGGTATCAACGTTCAGATGTTTGGCTTCCAGAATAGGAACTATTTTTCAGACTTATTTTTATCATCAGATTAGTGACTTCCTTCATCTTACTAACCCTTGGGACACGGCTCCTAACTACTAATTACTAGTTACGTTTAAGAAAACATCTAACTTTCTTATTTTTCTTAAACTTTTCCAGTATTTTAAATGCAATTATTTTTCACTTTCTAATCTTTCATTATAAATTTTTAAATATTAAATTTATTATTATTATTATTTTTATATGTTTTGTGCTTATGCAAAGTATGATGCAAAGTGATGCGTAAATAAGCACAAACCTCCCCCAAACTTGTTTTCAACAGTGTCCTCACTGTTACCATCTTTTAAATCTCAGAAACCTGTAAACTTGGGAGGAAAATGGGGACATGAAATATGATCGTGAAAATCTCCCCCAAATTTATTCTTTTATTACTCACCTCCATTCTAAAGATGATACAGTATTTTTCAAGACATGGAGGTGAGACGGAAGAATTTTAGTCAAGATAAAGTGGCTCCTGTAAAAACAGGAGCTCCTCCATGGGGTCAGTGGAAAAATACGGTTTCAATCTATGTCCATTCACTTTGAAAATTGTTCCGTTTTCAACATTTTCAACCTCAACTGCCCCATGCGGGTAGACATACCACATAACAAATAGTCCTTTCCAACGGGATCGTAGCTTACCCGCATGAAAATGGAGACGTGAATCGTAAAGAAGGACTTGTTGACCAGGGGTAAAAGTTTTTCCCAAAATATTTTTGCCGTGAAATACCTTAGTCCGATTCTTTACTATCACCGCATTATCGTAAGCTTCATCGCGGAGTTCGCTTAGCTCTTTTAATTGCAGCTTCTGAAAGTTGCAAGCTTGATTTAAATCAAGGTTCAGTTCTTTAATAGCCCACAATGCTTTATGCTCAATCTTGACCGGAAGGTGGAAAGCCTTTCGAAGCACTAGACGATAAGGAGACATACCGAGATCAGTTTTATAAGCGGTACGAAATGCCCAAATAGCATCCGTCAATTTGGTTGACCAATCTTTTCGATTTTTAGAAACAGTTTTCTCCAAAATTTGTTTGATCTGTCTGTTTGAAACCTCAGCTTGCCCGCTCGTTTGGGGATGATAGGGTGTCGGAAGTTTGTGGTTGATTGCATATTTCCGCATCAAAGTATCGAAAGACCGATTGCAGAATGCGTCCCGTTATCGCTAATGATAGCGCGAGGGTGTACAAATCACGAAAAGATATTTTCTTTAAGGAACTTAATGACAACCTTATTGTCATTAATGCGACAAGGAATAGCTTCCACCCATTTCGAGACGTAATCAACCGCTAACATGATATACAAATTCCCAAAAGAGTTGGGAAAAGGACACATAAAATCAATACCCCAAACGTCGAAAATTTCTACAACCAAGATCGGTTGAAGAGGCATCTCATGTCACCGAGAAATCCGACCCTTGTGTAGACATTGTGGACAGGTTTTGCAATGATCATATACATCTTTGAATAAAATTGGCCAGTAAAAACCGCATTGCAAAACTTTCTCCGCCGTCTTTCGAGGACCAAAGTGACCACCACATGCCTGATCATGACAAAAAGACAGAACGCTCTTGAATTCATCATAAGGGACACATTTGCGAATGATTTGGTCAGGACAATATTTAAACAAATAGGGTTCATCCCAGTAAAAGTGCTTTACTTGGGATAGAAATCGATAATTGTCCAGTTTAGACCATTCACTAGGAATAAGTCCCATTGCAAGATAATTCACAATATCCACGAATCAAGGTTCACAGGATATGGTCAAGAGCTGTTCGTCCGGAAAAGAGTCATTAATTGGCAGGGTCATAGGTGAAGAAGAGATGCGCGAAAGATGGTCGGCTACTACGTTTTCACATCCTTTCTTATCTCGAATGACAAAATCAAATTCAAGTAAGGCCTGAATTTTTCTAATGCAAATACAACTGCCAAGAGTTCTTTCTCGGTAGTTGTATAATTAATTTGAGCATCATTCAAGGTCTTACTTGCATAATAAATCACATGTGGCATCTTTTCAATGTGTTGTCCTAAGGCTGCACCAACAGCAAAATCTGATGCATCATACATAAGCTTAAACGGGTGGTTCCAATCAGGAGATGATAGAACGGGGGCTGTAGTGAGAGAGTTCTTAAGAGAGTCAAATGCAGCCTCACAATCCGAGTCAAAGTGAAATGTGGTATCCTTGGCCAAGAGAAGAGTTAAAGGTCTAACAATTTTGCTAAAATCCTTAATGAATCTCCTGTAAAAGCCTGCATGGAAAAGGAAAGATCGTATATCTTTGACGCATTTGGGATGATGAGGTTATGAATGACATCTATTTTAGCTCTGTCAACCTCAATGCCTTTTTGTGATATGACATGTCCAAGCAAAATTCCCTCTTAGACCATGAAATGGCATTTTTCCCAGTTCAAAGTTAAGTTCTTATCTTTGCAATGAGTAAGAACCGCGTCAAGATGAGATAGGCAGTCATCAAAAGAATCTCCGAATATCGAGAAATCGTCCATGAAAATCTCCAGAAAATTATCGACCATGTCCGAGAATATCCCCATCATACACCGCTGAAATGTAGCGGGAGCATTGCATAACCCAAAGGGCATGCGTCTATAAGCAAAAGTACCAAAAGGATAAGTAAATGTGGTTTTATCTTGATCTTTTTCGGCAATAGGGACCTGGTTATAGCTAGAGTATCCGTCCATGAAACAATAATATTCATGTTCCGCTAAGCATTATGACATCTAGTCAATGAAAGGTAGAGGAAAGTGATCTTTCCTCGTTGCGGCATTGAGTTTTCTATAATCAATACATACAAGCTACCCAGTTTGAGTGCGTGCCTGGATCAACACATTAGCATTATTTGTTATGGTCGTGATGCCAAATTTCTTAGGGACCACATGAATAGGACTTACCCATTGGCTATCAGAGATTGGGTAAATGATACCACTGTCAAGGCATTTGACAATTTATTTCTTTACCGCCTCCTTCATAACGGGATTTAACCGTCTTTATGGTTCTCGGGTTGGCTTGGCTTCATCAATCAAATGTATATGATATTCAACAATCAAGGGATTAATCCCTTTGATGTCAGCCATTGTCCAACCAAAAGATTGCATATTAGATCTCAAGACTATCAAAAGAGCGTTCTCTTGCTCTAAGGCTAGAGATGCTGATATGATCACAGGCAAAGACTCATTCTCACCTAAATATGCATATTTAAGATGAGAAGGTAGCAGTTTGAGATCTAATGTTGGCGGAGAGACAATAGAAGGTGGGGTAAGTGAATTACATTCGGATTCTCGAAGAAGTTTGTCGCCTGCAAAGGATGCAGACTCGAAAAGTGATGAGTCAAAAGGTTCAGACTCAGGAGTGGACTCGTCAAAAGTGTCCTCACTATGTGCAAGATCAAGCAATGATGTGCTAATGTCGTTGAGATCATCAAAGCAAAGTTCATCACCCTTGCATCTTTCGAGAGCTATCTCATGGACAGAACAGACATCAAGACTGTGAGTAGAGGGTTCAGATGGCTGACTTCCAATCTTATAAATGTTCATCTCAATTGACATCTTCCCGAAGGATAGGGTCATAGAACCGTTTCGACAATTAATGACAGCATTGGAAGTGGCTAGAAAAGGTCGACAAAGAATCACCGGAATTTGGTTCCGTGGGTTCACTACAGGTTGTGTATCGAGAACAATAAAGCCCACAGGGAAAATAAATTCCCCGACATTTATTAACACATCCTCAAGCTCACCCCTAGGTTTGATGATTGATCGGTCTGCCATTTGGAGAGTGTAGGGTTCCTAGGCACACTAATGAGGTTCCACAAGGCATCAACCATGCCAAATTCAAAAATTTCCGGTGCCGAGAAACCCTAATGCGATCGTTGACTAGAGTTTAAGGCGAAACATGCAATTAAACAACTTTATTGCTAAGTGAACGGAAAATACAACCTTTGTAGATCCGGACCTCCACTTCCTAAGCTCCGTGACGATGTCCCCTCGCTGCGATCATCGGATCTCGGACTCTAGTGTTGATTTCATCGGAGAAATGATCGGGCTAGGTCGTCGACTTCGATGCCGAAGATGATCTACGTCGAGGCAACTCAAGATCAAGCTCCAACTTCACCAAGTCATGAAACTTGTGAAGAAAACACCCTATACTACTTGGCAAGTGGTAGAGGATGAAGAAATAGGAAGTGGGTTCACTTTAGAATTGGATTTCTCACTCTTTTTCTCATTTCACCATTGAAGCTAGCAAGCTTCTTTCTTCTTGAAGAAGAAGAAGAAGATGATGATAATATGATAAGAATAAGAATAATAGAAAATAAAATGATTCTTATCATATTAGCAACCATGGTTAAGTGTAGAGAATGAACTAGGGTTAGATGAATGGTTAGGTTAAGCAAAAGAAACAAAAATGGTCAAAGATTCTCAAAGCTTCAAGAAGCTTCAAGTGTAAAACAAAAAAGCCACCATTTTCTTTTCTTTTGCCAAAAAGAATAAAGTAAATAAATGAGTAAATGAAACCCTAACCATTAACCTAATCATAGTTTAAAGCATACACAAAAAAAATTTGCATGTATCATCAAACATGATACAAAGTAGTGCACAAAACTATATCATATATATATAATGTGCACATCAAGTGAGAAAATCCATTTTAAATGAACAAATACTAGTTAATGTAAAGTAATATATTAAATATATAATTATAAATTAAATCATTAAATCAACACTTAATTTAACGATCCGGTCATATCGCATATAACCGACTAATATCAAGTGTATCAATGTATCGAATCAACACTTGATTCGGTAACCCGGCTATATCACATATAACCGACCAATGATACAAATTTCGAGAATAGAATACAGTATCACATACTGGTATAATTCTTGGTCCCGCACATATCTCATATGCGCTCCTATTTCGTTTCGCTTGAGCCAGGAAACCTCTGTGTAGGAATCTAAAGACCCGTCAATACGCCGGCAGCAGGTGATGATCATATCAAACACCCACAAGACGCAAGCGGTCTGCTAAACGTAACGGCCACCCGTGTATTGAGCGATCAGAAGATCGACGAGCAAGCCCGCTCACACTCCTGTGAATCCAACCAGTAACACTTACCGTACAGTCCGGTCTCGTCGTCTGATATGTCGCATATCTTGTCTAGGGGTGGTAAACGTCAGACCCCAATAGCTCGATAAGTCGTGTCGATATGAGGTCTATAGCAGTTCGAGAAACTACTGGTAACACTTACGAGTAAATCTCAGCAACCCTGGCCAGGGATTTCCTGTTATAGCCAATCGAACACAGCGCAACATCAACTCCCTATACCGGGAGAGACGAATCCCCTCCTATCGCTCATTGCCTCCATGCGATTCGGGACTGTACCCAAAAGCCACCATTTTGCACGCCCTATTGGACGTGGTAAGGTGGAAATCAAAGCACAGTGGGAATCACACAAGACTCTATGACGATCTCGGGTCAACAGACTAACCTGTACCAGTGTCACAAGAGAACTGCCATCTGACATAAGGTATAATATCATCTGGGAGTTCTCGGCGAGTCCGTCCAGTGTACCCAGTCTCTACTGAGCACCCGTATATCATCTCTGATGTCAAACACCAATGGATATGGGATCATCCATCGCCCATCTGTATGGGTCGAGAAGGTATACGCTAGTCTACTCTGGTATATCGATGCCCCGTCTCGATATACACACGACTAGGGACCTTGAAGGATGTAATTATGGACTACCATGTCCCCACTAGTATGATCCGCATCATAGTCCAGGTAGTCAAGTACACATCCTAAGGGCTTTACCCAAATGTAACAGAGAGACAATCAGTGTATACGTTAAGGTAAAGAGTAACCAGATAGCATACTATCATGTCGAGTAAGAAAGTCCTCCCTATATATGTCCAAGCATCCACTGCAATATACATCCTATGTACAGTAATGGCCTCTAGGGCATACATATAACTAACAATCTCCCACTTGTACTAGGGCCATCTGTAGCAGTGGTTGTAGTATCTCATACTCAACCATCCCATAATAGTCTCTCTCTGGGATAAGGCCTTTGTGAGTGGATCCGCCGTGTTGTCCTCTGAGTCTGCTCTCCTAACCTCGATCCTTTGGAGATCAACCATCTCCACGATCAGGTGACACTGCCTTAGAATATGTCTGGATCACTGATGGGACGGACGTTCCTTGGCATAAGCCACAACTCCATTGTCACACAATGGGAGGAACTAAGTTCATCTCATGAACAAATATACATCCAGACTGCCTCTTTGGTAGCATCTTAAGTAGCGATGTATCCAGCCTTTATCAATTAGTATGCCACGGTATCTAGCTTGGAACTCTTCCAACATACCGTCCCTTTACTGAGGGTAAAGACAATGACTGTGACTGACTTTCAGCCGTCCTTATCACCCTGGAACCCTTCCAGTAATTCTCCCCAGGACCAATTGATACCATCTCACTACAACTATTGAGTATCCTAATATCCATCTAGATCTATCTCATAGATCCAAAACCCAGGATTTAGTAGGTATCACTTTGATCCTATATGGATAATCATAGTGATAAGCGGAGATTGACCGAGCGTAGCATAGGAAACTCCTTCCCTATCAAGAGTATGTCATCCACGTACTCTACGAGGATCACCACCATACTCCCTACTACCTTTTTGTATATACAAGGTTCATCTACCATTTTGATGATGTCAAACTCTTTGACTAACACATCAAAACTGATGTTCCAACTCCGCGATGCCTGCTTTATCACATAAAACATCTTGCACACGTTTCCGTTGCTCCCACTATCTACGAAGCCCTCTGGCTGTGTACTTATAGACGCACTCTTCTAAAACACCATTTAGAAAAGCAGTCATGGCACCCAACCGCCAGATATCGTAGTCATGGTATGTAGCCGTGGCAAGTAAGATCTGGATGGACTTAAGCATAGCCACTGGAAAAAGGTTTCATCATTATCCACGCCTGGTCGATGACGAAAACCTTTAACAAGTCTAGCTTTGAAAGTCTCAACTTTTCCATCTACACCAAGCAATCTTCTCAAGATATACTTGCTCCTGATGGGGATTTAACCCTTCAGATTAAGCAACTAAAGTCCATACTTTGTTGGTGTATATGGATTCCATCTCAGATCGCTAAGCATCCAGCCATTCTTACAGAGTCCCACTCCTGATGGCCTGCTCGAAACTAGTTGGGTCATCATTTCATGATGCAATCCTCTCTCCCACTGTCATAGAGAAACCGAAGTAACTCTCAGGTGGGTGAGGAACCCTACTAGATCGGCGGAGAGGCTGAGTTTCGTTGGTTACTATTGAATCCTTCGGTTCTACCAACTCATAAGCTGCAATTTGTATAGCTGGAACATTTCCAGTTCTACATAACAGACCTTGCCTCGAGCTTGTCCAGATTTTGCTTTTAGACATAGGCCGGACAACCCCAAATCTTAACTAACTTAAGATATGGGCTCTTCCCTTTCCATATCACATATGAAGTGGTAGGCAACTGATTTGATCGGAACCCTATTCAATAGGCTTGCAACTTCTCAAGTGCATAACTCCCAAAAGGAAATAGGAAACTCAGTAGTACTCATCATAGAGCTCACCATATCATATAGGGTGTGACTGCTCCGCCCCGATACACCGAGGTGGTGTAGTGTATACGGAGGAGTAACACTGAGAGAGAATCTCATTCTCCTTTAGAATAGTCCAGAAATTCCGTGCTCAAGTATTCTCCTCCTTGATCTCATCAAAGGACATAATACTTATACCCGTATTGGTTCTCTACTTCTAACTTATATTCTGTGAATATCTCAAAAGGTTCAAACTTGTGTTTCTACAGGAACATATATCTGAATCTTGAGAGATTATCAGAGAATGTAATGAAGTATAAAGAACCGGTCTTGGCATGTGTAGACAGGGGACCTACATACATCAACATGTATCATCCCAAGAGTTCACTAACTCTTTCTCTGCTTCCAGTAAATAGAGCTATGGTCATTTTATCTTTGTGACATGACTGGCAAGTTTCATAAGATGTAAATTCAAACTGATTTAAATATGCATCTAAATGTAACTTTAGCGAGTCGGGTCACATTGATCTGACCTAGTCTACAATGCTTCAAGAAGGATTCGTTCATTTCTGAACTTTTCCTCTTGTGTGTGTTCTATATACTAAGAACCGTAGTTTGATTTAGAACATCAATGCTTTTAGATAACGTGCCTGAACTGATCAACTTTTGATATAGGAAATGTTCAAAACATTATCCAACGATACAAAATTTTATCGTTTCTTTACTAATAAAGAGACAGATATAATTTTGTATATTAGGTTCGGTATCTAATAGCATTTGTTCAGAATCAATGTATTGGTAATACAGGGTGACAGTGACCAATAGACTTGGCTGCAACACTTGCCCCGTTTTCTGTCTCATGAAACTTATCACCCGTTCACAGTTCTCTGCCTTTCTGTAGCCCTATGTAACAGATTACATATCTGGGATCCTGATCCGGTATCATATACCCGGGACGCAGAGGATATTGAGAAACAGTTCTGTGTAATGAACACACCCGAAGAAGATGCATCATATGCACTTTCTTCGTTTAGGTGGCATGGGAATCTTGGTATTCCCCAATTTCCTGCTCTGTCTTATAACAATTATAAGTTGGATCGGGACCAACGCTTCCTAGCTCAGTATAACAAGCGGGTTCGGTCAAATATCTGTATTATTATCTTGATTAAGGCGTGATATGGTCGCTACCTGGAGAGAGAGAGAAGAAAGCACTCAGCGTATGCTCTTGCAAGATCAGATTGGTTATATATTTTATCTAATCAGGATGGCTCCCACTGTTTTTATCAATTCTTCCTTCAAACCCTAAAAGGAAAGACTAGCCGAGATTAATTACACGCTACAAGCTCGCCAATCTTTCAGCCAGGCCAGTGTCGGTACTTTGAGGGAGGTTCCCCGTGCTTTCGCACGAACCTAATTAATGTAAACCTCGTTTTCCCAGAGGCGTAACCCCATTGACACCTTTCTAGTCACCTACTTGATCGGCTAATTGTAATGTGTAAAACTCTCCCAGGTGTAACAATTTCTCGCAGCGAGTATCGGGATACAACTATCTCATAGAAGGTATGCAATCTAATTGCAAATTTCAACACTTGAAATTCCCGATAATTTTGCCCCTAACCTCCTATGACCTTGACAAAGGCCAACAAACCATAGGATGCTGGTCAAGTTCAACCCGTCATTTCCTGATTGAATTAAACTCACCCGCACGACCCTTGACAAAGGCCAATAAGGTCGCACGACTACCCTAACCCAATCTGCATCATATGCATAAGCAGATAAGCACCAGTCAGCTACCGCACACTACGCCTTGACAAAGGCCAACAAACGCAGCACGAATACTAACTACTACTTATCTGAAATGATGGAGGGCTACGACAGGTTTTTCTGAAAACATATTGCGTAATGAACTTGATATCGTTGTAGAATCAAATGATTTTAAAATGGAGTGTTTTTTAGGCTTTTCTAGTTTTGCTAAAGTGGTCACTCCCGGTGAAGGGATCGTCGGCCCTTTCCTCGTCGAATGAGGTGCGGGATATATCATATATATCACTGTGCAAAGCAGAAACCATAGAAGCAATCAAAAGACAAACCGAGGGTTGTAGCATCTGCCAGTTATTGCTAAAGGAGTCACTCCCGATGAAGGGATCTCGGTCCTTTCCCTATCGAATAAGGTGTAGGATGTT
The DNA here is from genome assembly GCA_030015575.1 of Agapanthus africanus. NCBI lineage: Eukaryota > Viridiplantae > Streptophyta > Magnoliopsida > Asparagales > Amaryllidaceae > Agapanthus > Agapanthus africanus. The sequence goes on along the minus strand of JASDDO010000004.1, from coordinate 227,968,360 downwards.
CTACAAGGAACACCACGATGCAAAGAAAGAACTGCAGCTACCTGTTTTATTTTGAAATTCGATTCCATAACATCTTTAGGTTTCTTTTATTTCATTAATCACATTAATGAACTCCCATCATTTAAATCACCTAAACATCACAGATAAATACGACGTACACTTATGCCATCCGCATTTGCCTCGATGTCCCCTCGTGCACCGTTAGGTTAGGTAACTAACGGCAGAGCAGGGCAGGGCTAGCGCGGGTGTAAAACATAAGTAACATCTATATAATATATCATATATACTATATACTGTATCTATCACAGAACATATCAAATGATCACATCACAGATATTGCAGCAGAAGAATCATATGAAATATTGGATATAATAGGACGTCCGTGTTTTCAATACGAGCCAGTATAAAACACGGATTCCACGGTCGCGATGAATAGCCAAACCCACACCCCTAGACCCCTACGAGAGCGGCAAGCAACCCTACCAATTCTAGAGTTAGGAGACCCGGGCTCGACTCCTCGAGTTGGTCTCCCATTGGACTCCAGAACCCGGTTACTTCTGCCCTCCTCCTTGGGTCTTTCCTAGTGCGGAAAAGTAAATAATATACATCAACGGTGACATCTTCCGCAACCTGGAAGTGCCCCAAGAAAAGAATATTACATACAAGTTTTTACATGAATGAAAATGAAAAAACACTCATCTCACATAAAAAAAAACCCCGGCTATTCAAACACGACGATCCAATATAACATATCCAGCAACACATAACATCACATGTCATCAACGTAAGTAAACATGCGTATCCCAATTGTCGTTGACATATAGCAACGAAACCGGCGATATAACATATTACACTTACGGTCACAGAAAAGAAAGTGTAAAACTACAACAGTTCGAATCCGCAACCTCTTTAGACATCGCATGCCTAATCAAATGAATTCCTTAGACAACACATGCCTAACAATTATAAACCCCGCATTTTAGTCTCATTATCGAAAACTCTTTTCAATATCAAGTCGGGCAATTCAACAAGATTCTCGAAAAACTGATCGAATGCTCGTCGCAAACTTAAGTAGACGGCCGCACCCCCGATACCATCGACGAAGTGCACTAAGGTGGAACACCGCTGCAGCGAGCACCCGAACGGATGCTTTCGGCGACGGGGTTCTCCTACAGTCACTTGGTCGAAGCTATGGGGTGTAGCTGTCTATTAAGTTTATCCGGCGACTATCCGCGTACGCTACGCGATTGCGACAGACTTTTGATCACATCAAAACTCCGTGGCAACCGATCAAGCAAGACTAAAGTGCTATGTTTATAACATTCATATCAGTTATCTCATAACTGCTTGTGGATTCCAAGTATTGTATCCCATTCCAGATAAAGAGAAAATGTTAAACTTTCCGATCGAACATTCGAACACCCAAGTTTTCCCGAAACAGCTCAACAAATGAAACAAGTTTAAAAACATCCAGTTCATGCCTCAGTACCAACGGTCCAGCAGTAGAAGGGTCAAGCCAACGCCTCACATGTGGCACGCCGTACTGCCCAAACCCTAAGGTTCAAAGGGCAGTTCAAGACGGTCACATAATCGAGTTAAGGTTTGTTGTCTTCTAGAGGGACCATCGCGTTACTTGCACTACTTAGAATGTCATTAAACTACGGAAAGATCCAACACTTGGAAATTTCCCAACAGGGGAAAAAGTGGGTATTTATATCCGGTCGAACTTTTCAAGATTTTCTAAAATTATCCGGAAAAACACAGACGAAGTTAAACTTCCCGATCGAAACACGGAGTCCCCAATACAACCCAGAATACTCAACTCTTGAGTAAAAGTTAAAATATCCCAGAAAATACAGCACTAAAATATAGGAATTACTGTGCAAATTTTATTGGGAGAACCTACCGTACGGCCGCGGAACCGCCGCGAGAGCCAGGCTTCTACCGCGGTTCCGCGGCGGTTTAGTTGAGTTAGGTGCTCGTTTTCCACAATATTTCTTAGAAAAGCCTGCTGATTTTTCTGCATATTTTTAATTTGGAAAAAATCCAGTTTTGAAAAAAAGTACAGAGAAGGAATTTGCATTAGGGTTTCGGTTCGATCGGATTTCTAACATCGTCTATACATCGCCTAAGGCTCTAGCTAGGCTCTGATACCACTGTAGGGTTCCTAGGCACACTAATGAGGTTCCACAAGGCATCAACCATGCCAAATTCAAAAATTTCCGGTGCCGAGAAACCCTAATGCGATCGTTGACTAGAGTTTAAGGCGAAACATGCAATTAAACAACTTTATTGCTAAGTGAACGGAAAATATAACCTTTGTAGATCCGGTCCTCCACTTCCTAAGCTCCGTGACGATGTCCCCTCGCTGCAATCATCAGATCTCGGACTCTAGTGTTGATTTCATCGGAGAAATGATCGGGCAAGATCGTCGACTTCGATGCCGAAGATGATCTACGTCGAGGCAACTCAAGATCAAGCTCCAACTTCACCAAGTTATGAAACTTGTGAAGAAAACACCCTATACTACTTGGCAAGTGGTAGAGGATGAAGAAATAGGAATTGGGTTCACTTTAGAATTGGATTTCTCACTCTTTTTCTCATTTCACCATTGAAGCTAGCAAGCTTCTTTCTTCTTGAAGAAGAAGAAGAAGATGATAATATGATAAGAATAAGAATAATAGAAAATAAAATGATTCTTATCATATTAGCAATCATGGTTAAGTGTAGAGAATGAACTAGGGTTAGATGAATGGTTAGGTTAAGCAAAAGAAACAAAAATGGTCAAAGATTCTCAAAGCATCAAGAAGCTTCAAGTGTAAAACAAAAAATGTTAGTTATATGTATGCCCTAGAGGCCATTACTGTACATACGATGTATATTGTAGTGGATGCTAGGACATATATAGGGAGGACTTTCTTGCTCGACATGATACTATGCTATCTGGTTGTACTTTATCTTAACATGTACTCTGATTGTCTCTATATTACATGTTGATAAAGCCCTTAGGATATGTACTCGACTACTGGGACTATGATGAGATCATACTAGTGGGGCCACGGTAGTCGATGAGTACATCCTATAACTGTTCCTAGTCGAGGGTGTATTGAGACAGGGCATCGATACACCAGAGTAGACTAGCGTATACGCATCTTGACCCATATGATGGGCGATGGATGATCCCATATCCATCGGTGTTTGACATCAAGGATGGTGTACGGGTGCTCAGTAGAGACTGGGTACACTGGACGGACTCGCCGAGAACTCCCAGATGGTATTATACCTCACGTCAGATGGCAGTTCTCCGGTGACACTGGTACAGAGTAGTCTGTTGACCCGAGATCGTCATAGAGTCTTGTGTGATTCCCACTGTGCTTTGATTTCCATCATACCACGTCCAAGAGTGCGTGCAAAAAGGTGACTTTTGGGTACAGTCCCGAATCACATGGAGGCAATGAGCGATAGGTGGGGATTCGTCTCTCCCGGTATAGGGAGTTGATGTTGTGCTGTGTTCGATTGGCTATAACCGGAAATCCCTGGCCAGGGTTGCTGAGATTTACTGGTAAGCGTTATCAGTAGTTTCTCGAACTGTTATAGACCTCATATCGACACGACTTATCGAGCTACTGGGGTCTGACGTTTACCCCCCCTAGGCGAGATATGCAACATATCAGACGACGAGACCGGACTGTACGGGAGTTTTACTGTTTTGATTCACAGGAGAAGTTACAGGCTTGCTTGTTGATCTTCTGAGCGCTCAATACCTGGGTGGCTGTTACGTTTAGCTGACCGCTTGCAGCTTGTGGTTGTTTGATATGATCATCACCTACTGACGGCGTATTGACGATTCTTTAGAGTCCTACATAGAGGTTTCTTGACTCAGGCAAAACGGCGTAGGCGCACGTATGTGATATGTGCGAGGCTGAGGATATTGCGATATGAGATACCGTATTCTATTCTCGCGATATTTGATATCAGCCGGGTCATCGGATCAAGTGTTGATTCGATGAATCGGTACGGATAAATGTTAGTCGGTTATATGCGATATAGCCGGATTGTCGGATCAAGTGTTGATTCGATAATTTAATGTATAATAATGTATATGATATATTAAATTACATTAACTAATATTAGCTCACTAAAAGATTCTTTTTCTCACTCGGGTAATACATTGATATATATGCGATATATGTTAATTGTATTATTTTATTTTGTTACGATAAATATTATATTTGTGATATATAATATTGTAACAAGATATGATAACTAATGCAATATGTTTAGTGGAGTTTAAACATGATTAGGGTTTGGATTAGGGTTAAGCTTTCTAGATGATTCTAGAAGGTTTTGGTTTTGTTTTGTGAAAGATATTTTGTTATGACTCATCCTTTAACCCAACCCAAACCCTAACCCTAGTTAATTCTCTACATGGGTTTAGTTGACCATGGTTGCATTAGTCATCATCTTTATCCATTCATTATTCATCACAAAAGGATTCTTATGATATTGTTCATCTTCTTCCTTCTTTCTTTTCATGAAAAAGCTTTCTAGCTTATTCTAAGTGATGAAAAATGAGTGAGAATTAGAAAACAAATGAGAGAAAAAATCCTACTTCATCATCCTCATCTATCCTTGCCATTTAGATGAGGGTGTTCACTTCGTTTAGTGAGTGTTAGGTTGTGTTAATGAAACTTCAAGGTAGATCATCTTTGTATCGAAGATCGGAAGTAAGACTGCACTTTTCTCTCTTCGTGGATCCTCTCGAGAGTCCGGAGCATGATGATCGCAGCGAGGGGACCTCAACACGGAGCATATGAAGTGAAGGACCGGATCTACAAAGGTTGTAATCCCTCTCACTTAGTGTTAAATTTTTTAGCATTCTTGTTTTCGCCTAAACTCTAGTTTAAAGATCCGGCTTCGGGTTGTTCGGCACGACTAATTTTTTAATCGGGCATGGTTGATGCCTCGTAGACCCTTGTGGCAGTGCCCAGCAACCCTACAGTGGTATCAGAACCAAGCTAGAACTTTAGGCGAAGTCTAGACGAAGTTTAAAGTCCGATCGAACGCCGAAACCCCGATACGGAACCCTCTCTGGACAATTTTCAAAAAGTTGATTTTTTTTGAAGTAAAAATGATCAGAAAAACAAGCAGGAAAAACTAAGAATTACTGTGAAGTACGGACCTCTAACTCAAAAATTCGACCGCGGAACCGCGGCCAAACCATGGGTTGTGCGGCGGTTCCGCGGCCAAAATTTCGACTTAGTCTCTGGAATTTCTTGTATTTATTCTTAGGTCCTTTCTTGGCAATTTTTTCTGGGAATCTTTTAATTCCACTCAAGTGTTGAGTTTTCTAGGGTTGTATTGGGGACTCGTTAATTCGATCGGATAATTTTACTTTGTTTAGTTTGTTCCGGATAATTTTAGAAACTGTTAAAAAGTTCGAACGGATATCAATAACTCACTTTTTCCCCTGTCGGAAATTTTTTCAAAAGTTGGATTTTTTCTCGAGTTTAAGAACGTTCTAAGTCATGCAAGTAACGCGGTGGACCCTCAAGAAGACAACAAACCTTAACTCGATTATGTGACCGTCTTGAACTGCCTTTTGAACCAAAGGGTTTGGGGCAGTACGGCGTGCCACATGTGAGGCGTTGGCTTGACCCTTCTACGGCTGGACCATTGGTACTGTAGCATGTGATGGATGTTTTTTTAAAACTGATTTCAAGTGTTGAGATATATCGGGGAAATCTTGGGTGTTTGATTATTCGATCGGAAAGTTTAACATTGTCTATTTATCGGGAATGTGATACAATATTTGGAATCCACAGGTAGTTATGAGATAACTAATTTGAATGTTATAAATCTAGCAGTTTAGTCTCAAATTGATCGGTTGCCACAGAATTTTGATGTGATCAAAAGTCCGTCGCAATCACGTAGCGTACGCGGATACTCGCCGGATAAACTTAATAGATAGCCACGCCCCATAGCCCCGACCAAGTGATTGTAGGAGAATCCCGTCGCCGAAAGCATCCGTTCGGGTGCTCGCGGCAGCGGTGTTCCTCCTTAGTGCACTTCGTCGACGGCATCTGGGGGTGCAGCCGTCTACTAAAGTTTGCGACGAGCATTCGATCAGGACGTCGGGAATCTTGTTGAATTGCCCGACTTGATATTGAAAAGAATTTTCGATAATGAGACTAAAATGCAGGGTTTATAATTGTTAGGCATGTGATGTCTAAGAAATTCATTTGGTTAGGCAGGCGATGTCTAAGGAGGTTGCGGATTCCAACTGTTGTAGTTTTACACTTTCTTTTCTGTGACCGTAAGCGTAGTATATGGTGTATCGCCGGCTTCGTTGCTATACATCAACGACAATCGGGATACACATACTTGCTTACGTTGATGATATGTGATATTATGTGTTGCTGTGATATGTTGTATTGGATCGTCGCGTTTGAATAGCCGGGGGTTTTATGTGAGATGAGTGTTTTTTCTTTTTCATTCATGTAAAATTCATTTGTATGTAATATTCTTTTATTGGGGCACTTCCAGGTTGCGGAAGTTGCCACCGTTGTTGTATATTATTTACTTTTCCGAATTAGGTAGACCCAAGGCGGGGAGCACAAGTAACCGGGTTCTAGGGTCCAGTGGGAGACCATCTCGAGGAGTCGAGACCGGGTCTCCTAACCCTAGAATTGGCAGTGTTACTTGCCTCTCTCGTAGGGGTCTAGGGATGTGGGTTTGGCTATTCATCGCGACCGTGGAATCCGTGTTTTATGCTGGGCTCGTATTGAAAACACGGACGTCCTAGTATATCCAATATTTCATATATGTTCTTCTGCTTCAATGTTCTGTGATGAGATCATATTACTGCCTGAGACGAATGTTTATATAATATATATGAGATATATGTTATATTGCAGATTTCGTTTCGAAAGAGATGCTTGTGAAGCATAATAAAATGGGACTTCATTAATGAGATTAATGAAATAAAAGAAACCTAAAAATGTTGTAGAAACTTGTTTAAAAACTGGTAGCTCTAGTTCTTGCTTTGCATCGCGGTGTTCCTTGTAGAACATCCAGCACCTTATTCGATGAGGAAAGTGCTGAGATCCCTTCACCGGGAGTGACCTCTTTAGTGAAACTAGCAGATGCTACACCCTCGGTTTGTTTTTGATTGCTTCTATAGTTTTTGCTTTGCATAGTGATATTTGTGAAATATCCTGCACCTTATTCGATGAGGAAAGGGCCGACGATCCCTTCACCGGGAGTGACCCCTTTAGCAAAACTAGAAAAGCCTCAAAAACACTCCATTTAAAATCACTCGATTCTACAACGATATCAAGTTCATTACGCAAAGGGTTTTCTTAAAAACCTGTCGTAGCCCTCCGTCATTTCAGATAAGTACTAGTTAGTAATCGTGCTACGGTAGTTTGGCCTTCGTCAAGGCGTAGTGTACGGTAGCTAACTAGTGCTTATCTGCTAGCATACGATGCGATTGGATTAGGGTATTCGTACGGCGTAGTATGGCCTTCGTCAAGGATCGTGCGGGTGGGTTTAATTCAATCAAGAAATGTACGGGTTGAACTTGACTAGCGGACTATGGGTAGTTTGGCCTTCGTCAAGGTCATAGGATGCTAGGGGTAAAATATTATTGGGAATTTCAAGTGTTGAAATTTGCAATGAGATTCCATACCTTCTATGAGATAGTTGGATCCCGATACCCGCTGCGAATAAGAGTTACTCCTGGGAGAGTTTTACACATTACAATTAGCTGATCAAGTAGGTGTCTAGAAAGGTGTTAACGGGGTTACGCCCTTGGGAAAACGAGGTTTACTTTAATTAGGTTCGTGCGAAAGCACGGGGGACCTCCCTCAAAGTACCGACACTGGCCTGGCTGAAAGATTGGCGAACTTGTAGCGTGTAATTAATCCCGGCTAGTCTTTCCTTTTAGGGTTTGAAGGAAGATTTGATTAAAACAGTAGGAGACATCCTGATTAGATATATTAGATAACCAATCTAATCTTGCAAGAGTATACGCTGAGTGTTTTCTTCTCTCTCTCTCTCCAGGTAGCGACCATATCACGCCTTAATCAAGATAATAATACGGATATATTGACCGAACCCGCTTGTTATACTGAGCTGGGGAACGTTGGTCCCGCTCCAACTTATAATTGTTATAAGACAGAGCAGGAAATTGGGGATTACCAGAATTCCCGTGCCGCCCAAACGAAGAAAGTGCATGCTGATGCATCATCTTCGGGTGTGTTCATTACAGAGAACTGTTTCTCAGTATCCTTTACGTCCTGGGTATGAGATACCGGATCTGGATCCCGCATATGTAATCTGTTACATGGGCTATAGATAGGTAGTGAACTGAGAACGGGTGATAAGTTTCATGAGACAGAAAACGATGCAAGTGTTGCAGCCAAGTCTGTTGGTCACTGTCACCCTGTATTACCAGAATATATTGATTCTGAACAAATGTTATTAGATACCGAACCTGATATACAAAATCATATCAGTCTCTTTATTAGTAAAGAAAGGATATAATTTTGTATTGTTGGATAATGTTTTGAACATTTCCTATATCAAGAGTTGATCGGTTCAGGCACGTTATCTAAAAGCATTGACGTTCTAAATCAAACTACAGTTCTTAGTATACAGAACACACACAAGAGGAATAGTTCAGAAATGAACGAATCCTTCTTGAGGCATTGTAGACTAGGTCATATCAATGCAACCCGACTAGCTAAGTTACATTTAGATGCATATTTAAATCTGTTTGAATTTACATCTTGTGAAACTTGCCGGTCATGTCACAAAGATAAAATGACCATAGCTCTGTTTATTGGAAACAAAGGAAGAGTCAGTGAACTTTTGGGATTGATACATGCTGATGTATGAAAGTCCCCTGTCTACACATGCCAAGACCGGTTCTTTGTACTTCATTACATTCTCTGATGATCTCTCAAGATTCAGACATATGTTCCTGTTGAAACACAAGTCCGAAGCTTTTGAGATATTCACAGAATATAAGTTAGAAGTAGAGAACCAAAATACGGGTATAAGTATTATGTCCTTTGATGAGATCAAGGAGGAGAATACTTGAGCACGGAATTCCTGGACTATTCTAAAGGAGAATGAGATTCTCTCTCAGCATTACTCCTCCGTATACACCATAGCACGATGGTATATCGGGGCGGAGCAATAGCACCCTATTTGATATGGTGTGCTCTATGATGAGTACTACTGAGTTTCCTATTTCCTTTTCGGAGTTATGAACTTGAGAAGCTGCATACCTATTGAATAGGGTTCAAATCAAATCAGTTGCCTACCACTTCATATGTGATATGGAAAGGGAAGAGCCCATATCTTAAGTTTGTTAAGATTTGGGGTTTCCCGGCATATGTCTAAAAGCAAAATCTGGACAAGCTCGAGGCAAGGTCTGTTATGTAGAACTGGAAATGTTCCAGCTATACAAACTGCAGCTGATGATTTCGTAAAACCAATTGATTCAATAGTTTCCAACGAACCTTAGCCTCTCCGCCGATCTAGTAGGGTTCCTCACCCACCTGAGAGATACTTCGGTTTCTCTATGACAGTGGGAGCGAGGATTGCATCATGAGATGATGACCCAACTAGTTTCGAGCTGGCCATTAGGAGTGGGACTCTGTAAGAATGGCTGGATGCTTATCGATCTGAGATGGAATCCTTATATACCAACAAAGTATGGACTTTGGTTGCTCTATCTAAAGGGTTAAATCCCCATCAGGAGCAAGTATATCTTGAGAAGATTACTAGGTGTACATGGAAAAGTTAAGACTTTCAAAGCTATGCTTAAGTCCATCCAGATCCTACTTGCCACGGCTACATACCATGACTACGATATCTGGCGGTTGGGTGTCATGACTGCTTTTCTAAATGATGTTTTAGAAAAGAGCGTCTATAAGTACACAGCCAGAGGGCTTCGTAGACATTGGGAGCAGCGGAAACATGTGCAAGATGTTTTATATGATAAAACAGGCATCGCGGAGTTGGAACATCTGTTTTGATGTGGTAGTCAAAGAGTTTGACTTCATCAAAATGGTAGATGAACCTTGTATATACAAAAAGGTAGTAGGGAGTATGGTGGTGATCCTCGTAGAGTACATGGATGACATACTCTTGATAGGGAAGGGGTTTCCTATGCTACGCTCGGTCAATCTCCGTTTATCACCAGGATTCTCCATATAGGATCAAAGTGATACCTCCTAAATCCTGGGTTTTTGGATCTATGTGATAGATCTAATTGGATGTTAGGATTCTTACTAGTTATAGTGAGATGGTATCAATTGATCCTGGGGAGAATCACTGGAAAGGTTCCAGAGTGATAAGAACGACTGAATATCAGTCGCAGGCATTGTCTTTACCCTCAGTGGAGGGACGGTATGTTGGAAGAGTTCAAAGCTAGATACCGTGATATACTAGAAGATTAAAGGAAAGATACATTCTTACCAAGAATTCTACCAAAGCGGCAGTCTGGATAAATATAAGTTCATGAGATGAACTTCGTTCCTACCGTTGTGTGACAATGGAGTTGTGTCTTTTGCCAAGGAACCCCCCGTCCCATCAGAAATCCAGATATAATTCTTAGGCAGTATCACCTGATCATGGAGATGGTTGATCTCCAGGGAGATCGAGGTTAGGAGAGTAGATACAGAGGACAACAGCGCGGATCCACTCACAAAGGCCTTTTTCCCAGTAGAGACTTTTATGGGATGGTTGAGTATGAGATACTTCAACCGCAGCTAATTGTTGGGTATGTGATACCACAACAGATGGCCTTAGTACAAGTGGGAGATTGTTAGTTATATGTATGACCTAGAGGCCATTACTATACATACGATGTATATTGTAGTGGATGTTAGGACATATATAGGGAGGACTTTCTTGCTCGACATGATAGTATGCTATCTGGTTGTACTTTATCTTAACATGTACTCTGATTGTCTCTATATTACATGTTGATAAAGCCCTTAGGATATGTACTCGACTACTGGGACTATGATGAGATCATACTAGTGGGGCCACGGTAGTCGACGAGTACATCCTATAACTGTTCCTAGTCGAGGGTGTATTGAGACAGGGCTTCGATACACCAGAGTAGACTAACGTATACGCATCTTGACCCATATGATGGGCGATGGATGATCCCATATCCATCGGTGTTTGACATCAAGGATGGTGTATGGGTGCTCAGTAGTGACTGGGTACACTGGACATACTCGCCGAGAACTCTCAGATGGTATTATACCTCACGTCAGATGGCAGTTCTCCGGTGACACTGGTACAAAGTAGTCTGTTGACCCGAGATCGTCATAGAGTCTTGTGTGATTCCCACTGTGCTTTGATTTCCATCATACCATGTCGAAGAGGGCATGCAAAAAGGTGGCTTTTGGGCACAGTCCCGAATCACATGGAGGCAATGAGCGATAGGTGGGGATTCGTCTCTCCCGGTATAAGGAGTTGATGTTGTGCTGTGTTCGATTGGCTATAACCGGAAATCCCTGGCCAGGGTTGCTGAGATTTACTGGTAAGTGTTATCAGTAGTTTCTCGAACTGTTATAGACCTCATATCGACACGACTTATCGAGCTACTGGGGTCTGACGTTTACCACCCCTAGGCGAGATATGTAACATATCAGACGACGAGACCGGACTGTACGGGAGTGTTACTGCTTGGATTCATAGGAGAAGTTACAGGCTTGCTTGTTGATCTTCTGAGCGCTCAATACCTGGGTGGCTGTTACGTTAAGCTGACCGCTTGCAGCTTGTGGATGTTTGATATGATCATCACCTACTGCCGGCGTATTGACGATTCTTTAGAGTCCTACACAGAGGTTTCTTGACTCAGGCAAAACGGAGTAGGGGCACGTATGTGATATGTGCGGGACTGAGGATAATGCGATATGAGATACCGTATTCTATTCTCGCGATATTTGATATCAGCCGGGTCATCGGATCAAGTGTTGATTCGATGAATCGGTACGGATAAATATTAGTCGGTTATATGCGATATAGCCGGATTGTCGGATCAAGTGTTGATTCGATAATTTAATGTATAATAATATATATGATATATTAAATTACATTAACTAATATTAGCTCACTAAAAGATTCTTTTTCTCACTCGGGTAATACATTGATATATATGCGATATATGTTAATTGTATTATTTTATTTTGTTACGATAAATATTATATATGAGATATATAATATTGTAACATGATATGATAACTAATGCAACATGTTTAGTGGAGTTTAAACATGATTAGGGTTTGGATTAGGGTTAAGCTTTCTAGATGATTCTAGAAGGTTTTGGTTTTGTTTTGTGAAAGATATTTTGTTATGACTCATGCTTTAACCCAACCCAAACCCTAACCCTAGTTAATTCTCTACATGGGTTTAGTTGACCATGGTTGCATTAGTCATCATCTTTATCCATTCATTATTCATCACAAAAGGATTCTTATGATATTGTTCATCTTCTTCCTTCTTTCTTTTCATGAAAAAGCTTTCTAGCTTATTCTAAGTGATGAAAAATGAGTGAGAATTAGAAAACAAATGAGAGCAAAAATCCTACTTCATCATCCTCATCTATCCTTGCCATTTAGATGAGGGTGTTCACTTCTATTAGTGAGTGTTAGCTTGTGTTAATGAAACTTCAAAGTAGATCATCTTTGTATCGAAGATCGGAAGCAAGACTGCACTTTTCTCTCTTCGTGGAGCCTCTCGAGAGTCCGGAGCATGATGATCGCAGCGAAGGGACCTCAACACGGAGCATATGAAGTTAATGACCGGATCTACAAAGGTTGTAATCCCTCTCACTTAGTGTTAAAGTGTTTAGCAAGTTTGTTTTCACCTAAACTCTAGTTTAAAGATCCGGCTTCGGGTTGTTCGGCACGGCTAATTTTTTAATCGGGCATGGTTGATGCCTCGTAGACCCTTGTGGCAGTGCCCAGCAACCCTACAAAAAAGAAACCTTTTTCTTTTCTTTTGCCAAAAAGAATAAAGTAAATAAATGAGTAAATGAAACCCTAACCATTAATCTAATCATAGTTTAAAGCATACACACAACCAAGTTTGCATGTATCATCAAACATGATACAATGTAGTGCACAAAACTATATCATATATATATAATGTGCACATCAAGTGAGAAAATCCATTTTAAATGAACAAATACTAGTTAATGTAAAGTAATATATCAAATATATAATTATACATTAAATCATTAAATCAACACTTGATTTAACGATCCGGTCATATCGCATATAACCGACTAATATCAAGTGTATCAATGTATCGAATCAACACTTGATTCGGTAACCCGGCTATATCACATATAACCGACCAATGATACAAATCGCGAGAATAGAATACAGTATCACATACTGGTATAATTCTCGGTCCTGCACATATCTCATATGCGCTCCTATTTCGTTTCGCTTGAGCCAGGAAACCTCTGTGTAGGACTCTAAAGACCCGTCAATACGCCGGCAGCAGGTGATGATCATATCAAACACCCACAAGCCGCAAGCGGTCTGCTAAACGTAACGGCCACCAAGGTATTGAGCGATCAGAAGATCGACGAGCAAGCCCGCTCACACTCCTGTGAATCCAACCAGTAACACTTACCGTACAGTCCGGTCTCGTCGTCTGATATGTCGCATATCTTGCCTAGGGGTGGTAAACGTCAGACCCCAATAGCTCGATAAGTCGTGTCGATATGAGGTCTATAACAGTTCGAGAAACTACTGGTAACACTTACCAGTAAATCTCAGCAACCCTGGCCAGGGATTTCCGGTTATAGCCAATTGAACACAACGCAACATCAACTCCCTATACCGGGGGAGACGAATCCCCTCCTATCGCTCTTTGCCTCCATGCGATTTGGGACTGTACCCAAAAGCCACCGTTTTGCACGCCCTCTTGGACGTGGTAAGGTGGAAATCAAAGCACAGTAGGAATCACACAAGACTCTATGACGATCTCGGGTCAATAGACTAACCTGTACCAGTGTCACCAGAGAACTGCCATATTACGTAAGGTATAATACCATCTGGGAGTTCTCGGCGAGTCCGTCCAGTGTACCCAGTCTCTACTGAGCACCCGTATATCATCTCTGATGTCAAACACCAATGGATATGGGATCATCCATCGCCCATCTGTATGGGTCGAGAAGGTATACGCTAGTCTACTCTGGTATATCGATGCCCCTTCTCGATATACCCACGACTAGGGACCTTGAAGGATGTACTTATGGACTACCATGTCCCCACTAGTATGATCCGCATCATAGTCTAGGTAGTCAAGTACACATCCTAAGGGCTTTACCAACATGTAACAGAGAGACAATTAGTGTACACGTTAAGGTAAAGTGTAACCAGATAGCATACTATCATGTCGAGCAAGAATGTCCTCCCTATATATGTCCAAGCATCTACTACAACATACATCCTATGTACAGTAGTGGCCTCTAGGGCATACATATAACTAACAGAGAGTGCGGTGAGCTGGTTTCAACTCTCCAATCCCTAATTAATCGTAGACAAAGTATGGAAGCAGGTTAACACCAGCGCCAAGGTCGAGTAAAGCACGGTTAATGTTTTCACCCCCAATAGAAATCGAGATTGTAGGATAGCCAGGATCCTTACGTTTCTTTGGTAATTGTGGGGTAAAAGAATTGTTAACATTATTTGTCATGAATACCTTTTTGGGCACTTGAGTCTTCCTCTTCCTAGTGCACAACTCCTTCAGAATTTTCGCATAAGACGGAACTTGTTGTATAGAATCTACGAGAGGGATGTTGATGTTAACATGTTTGAACATTTCCAGAATCTTCTCCATATGCGGACTCGGTTTGTTTCCCCTTAACCGATTCGGATAAGGAGCTTTAGCAATAAGAGCTGGGTCCGACATTGGAGAATGTGGTGTGGGTGGAACAGATCCCAGAATAGAAGTGGGGATCATCTGAGAAGGACTAGAAGAACTGGGCTGAGGGTTCGAGCCTTGAGGAAAATGAAGAATAGGCTCGCAAGAAGATGGTGGGGTAGACGGACTAGGGTAAGAAGTGGAAGTGGAAATGGAAGGAAAAGACGGGGTGTTATTGATAGACTCATCATTATTATAAATCTCTTCACCGACTTGATTATTCAGCACTCTTCCAGATCTTGACGTTGTAATGGCATTCACATTGTAGTGTTATGAGTGCCCAGGAATCGGTAGGAGTTGAAATGGAAGTTTCCCTTTCTCTCTAGCACTCATTTCGGCATTTAATCGTGCAATTTGTGCTTCAATCGATTTAATAATCTCATCCTGGGAGGCGGAGTTCTTCTTTATGTCATCGACAGAAGACTTCATCTCAGCCGAAACTTGCATGAAATTTTTCAGAAGCAAATTCATGGTTTGTTCGAGTGAAGAGGAGTTATCAGTACTGGCCAATTGCAAAGAATTATTATACGGTGCAGAAGTGTTGGCCGAATTTTGAAAATTTTGTGGTTAATAGGGGTGCTGAGTCAGTTGCAGTGGTTTCTGTTATTGTGGAGGGACCCTTTGAAAGTTATTTTGGTTTGGAACCGTGTTTTGAGTTTTGTGTTGGTTCCAAGAAAAATTCGGGTGATTCCTCCAAACCTGATTATAAGTGGAAGAATAAGGATCGTTTCTAGGTCGTTACTGAAAAGCAGCATTAGTGTGTTCTTGACCTTGAAACGGAGAATTCAAAGGACATTCTTCCGTCAGATGTGATGGATCAGAACAGCATCCACAAGCAGTTTTAGGGAGTGTCATCTGGTTTAGGGAGGCTAATAAAAATTTGTGTTCCATAGCTTCAAGATTCTTTTGCATTGCTGCCATTTCAGCTTTGACTGCTATAGAAACATCGAGTTGATGAATACCACACCTAGACGATGGTTGACTAACACTCTCCCATTGCAAAGTTTTCTCAGCGAAATCTTCTAAAAATTTCCAAGCTTCACCATCGTCTTTAGACATGAAGTTTCCTTGACACATGGATTCAAGCATCTGTTTTGTTGTAGGATTAATGCCCTTATAAATGATTCGGCACAGATCCCATCGATGGATTCCATGATGAGGACATTGAACCAACAGATTCTTGAAGCGTTCAAAACACTTCCAAAATTGTTCATTGGGTAGCTGGGTAAATTGATTTATTTCTCTACGGACTCAAGCGGTCTTATGATTGGGATAAAATTTCTTAAGGAAAGCTATGACGAATTCATCCCAGTTTGAAATAGAATGTGCAGCTGTGTTATAAAGCCATTTCTCAGCTAAATCGCACAAAATGAATGGGAGAAGACGTAATCTCATAGCATCCACATAAAGCTATGAAGTACCCATCATAGTGCATATGTTTTCAAATTTGGTAATAAAAATGTATGCGTCTTCAGACTCGAGACCATGATATTTTGGTAAAATATTGATGTAGTGAGGTTTGATTTCGAAATTTTCCCCATTGGCTGGTAGAATGGAAAGACAAGTAGAAAGAGGACCACGATTAGGGTAGCATCACTCTTGGAGAGAAATACGGGGTGGATTTTGCGCACCTGAGGGCGGTGGCAAAGTGGTGTTATGAAAGTTCGATGGAGATCTGTCCATCGTGGTGGATGTGCTGTGTGGTGAGGAAAAAGAAGATGTAGAAATACCGACTTCGGAGTCGATAGGAGGAACGCGGACAAGACGGGCACTAGAATGCCGTGTCCAACCGAGCATGCACTAAATGGTTTAGCACAAGTGGCAGCGTAAGTGATTATTAGCAAAAAGTTGGTTTGGTGTTTTCGTTGAAAAAGACGGATTTTGAAAAATCACACAAAAATGCACAAGTAACCCTAAATCTAATGGTCACATAGGTCAAGTCATTAGACCGCTCCTAGACTTCCAGAAGACAAATCGCAGGATAAATCCTCTACTGCCTCTTCATCCCATCTGTGGCCAGGTAAGTGCCAGGTAAGGTGGAGTTTTTCCACTACGTAAGTAGAGGGCCTAATTAAGTAACCACTTTCCTTAGACACACATGCCTTAGACACCACAAAAGAAATGCGGATAAGCAATAGATTACCCACGACCATCTTCTGTCCTAATTTGAGCACAACTGTCCTTAGAGTCTTGTCTAGATATTTTTTAGTTAATGAGGGTGATGCGGATGCTAGTTTTGTGATTTTTGGGGCATAGGGAGGGTAATGAAATCCCCACATAATCTTAATTTGGTCTTTGCCCCTTAATTTTCGTATTAAAATATGCACAGATAACCAATTTAAAGAAACGCAACAAGAATTTTTTTTAAGCGCCGTGAATTTTTGCAAAGAATCCTGCAGGAAATTTGTTATTGGACAAGATCAGAGAGAATAGGAGAGAATAGAGAATATACCACAGAAGTCTAAAGCTCTGAGTCACCTAAACGGAGGCGGAACCGCCGCAAAAACCAGCAATACGCCGCGAATCCACGGTGGTATGACAGAATTAGGTTTCGAAAATTTTGCTGTAACTTCCTATACTCCTCTGGAATCTTCAGAAAGTGTCTGAATCTTGATTTCCTCAGTACAATGATTCCAGATTCCCTCGCAAAAATTCAAAAACAAATCGTTAAGCACACGAAGCGATTCTCGAATTAAAATTTGATGGAATAATATTGTTTCAACTCAAATAGCAAGAAAGAACAAATTACGCACGCATCACCGGCAACGGCGCCATTTGATTGATCATTTCGGATCGTGAATTTGTATGAAATGAAAAGTAATCACAATCAAAATATTTATAACCGCAATTAATAACGATGTCGTTTGAAGTTTCGTTAATTAGAATGGATCGTCCATAGAGATTCGTGCATTTGATCGATCTAGTTTTAGATGAGTCGAAATGAAAATAGAAAAGAAAATTCAAGAAATAGATTCAAGACTTAATTGAGTTGTCATTTAAAGAAAATCTAGAAAATAATCAAGAATTAGAAAAATCAAGAAAGAGTTTAAGATTTAGTAATGAAGATGATGTCCAAAAATCAATTTAGTTATCAAGATTATGTAGAATAGCTTGTAGGATTCGATCGAACTAGTAGAAATGATGAATACTAGAATTAACTAATCTTATCTATTGATGAATTATAGCTAACAAGAAGATGATGAATGAAGATTAGGGATATATGAAGAAACTAGGGTTTCTCCTTCAATATCCCTTTGTCTTTTCATTGATCATCATTCAAATCTAGCCTCTAGCAAAGAGAATCATCAAACATTTGATCCCTAATTTGCAACAAAATAATCAAGAAATGTTATCTCGCTCCAAATTAGGCCGTTCATGATTCTTTTTCCTAAAGTTTGCAATTCTCATAAGACTTAAGATTAGTTTTAGGATCTCATCATCATTTAATCTACCGATTCTCTCGAATCCTTTACAGGCGGAGAATTTCACTCACACATCATGAAAAATAAAGAATCAAGAGGCAGAAATTTCATAACGCAAGAATGTAAAGAAAGCAAGAATTACAATTATCACCATTATTAATCGTCGTGTAATTACACTTTCCCTCAATCCGAGGTTACAAGAATTTCTCTCGATCGCTACCTTGAAGAGGTAACTTGTTCCGTCGAAATTCACTCCGCTCGATCTCGTGAGACTTGGATCGGTCGAGGATCTCATGCTCTTGATGATGATCGGCTTCGCGATTAAGGATCTTTGATGTCTCGCTTGATGTGGCACTCCATGGATCTTGATCTTGAATTTGGATCTTGAAATTGGATGAAGATTTGTGTGGCTCAAATTGTGTAACTAATGAACTATTTAACAACCCCTAAAATTAAGGCTTAGATCCCCTTTTATAGATCTCAAATCAAGCTTCCACAAGAAACTTGGTAGTTATTCAAAGCCTTCCAAAAGAATCCAGGTGGTTATGAAGCGTCTTGAGGAAGCTAAGAGGTTTCGAGGAAGCCTCTGGAAAAGTATTGACCACCGACGACCTAACTCGGCTGCGGATCCGCGGCGGATCGGGATGAATCAGCCGCAGTTCCGCGGCCGTTTGATTAGATCGCTGCTTTATGTTTCTGGGGTGGTTTGATGCTGGCCTTTAGGTCTTCTTCTGATATCTGGAATCATAGTTTCTTTTCTGAATCTCTGCCAGATTCTAAGTCTTTGACTTGCTGCGTTTTATCAGCAAATTTGTGATTCCGGTTCTGTGACCTGAATAATTTTCTGCACAAAAATCTCAATAAAAAGTGTTGAGATATACAATATCATGCGTGAAGTAATAAACACATAATTTCCTACAAAGAATGTTGAATATATATATATATATATAACACTGGGTAATTTGTATTTTCCAGACAAACAGGTAATATGTGTTATATTTATATCAACTATCATTAGATGATTAGAATAATGAGGAAATTGATGTGTTACAGATTGCATTATTTTCGACTGAACATACATACAGGTGTCTGATTAAATATGTGTACAGGCTGCACAGACTTTAATCGGACGGTAGATAATACTAGCAGCTTAGGATTAAGCCGGATTATTAAATCAAGTTTTGATTTAATAATTTATATATGTATTTATATTCTAGTATTATTGTTCACTATTCTTTTTCTCTCTTGGCTATTCGTATTTTTGTATGAATACGCGTATATGTATTTCGATACGTATACCGGGTTGCATTACGTATTTATACGGAATAGTTTCTAGAAGATATGACACCTCATTAATAGATTTTTCTTTTAGAAAATCAATTTGCGAAATGAGGTGGAGGGTGAGTTGGCATGAGCATGGGCTTGAGCATATAGAGAGGTATGGCATGGAATTGTTTATTGGTAAAATGAAATGAGATATTTTTGTGTGTGCATGATTGACAGAGAGAGAGAAGAGGCAGCCACCATTTTATTGGGGTGAGTTTTGCTCATTTCTTTTCTTCACATGATTGATCACTTGCTTCATTACACTCTCATTTCTCACTTGTAGAAAGTTTAGCACTTTCTTTAGTTGCTCATGCCACTTGGTTTCCTCACCTCCTCTTGATCTTCTATCGTTGATCATGGAGTATTTGTGATGAGAGAAAAATTATAGTGACACATTCCTACACCTCCACACTCCATTGCTAGCAACCTTGGAGCGTCGGTTGCCTCTCTTGGCGAGACTGAAGCTTTCGTCGTTTCCGTCAGGTGGATCATCGTAGATGAAGGAAGACCGGCAACCAAACTCGATCCGCAACCTCTAGGAGCTTGGGATAAAGGTTGAAGACCGAAGGAAATGGATCAACTCGGTATAACCATTCCTAACTCTTTATATTGATTGCTAGTATATGGTTCACGGTAGATCCGGGCATCGGGTCATGGTAACGCCAGTTTAGAAAAATTTTGTTCCGCATTTGGCCATGGTTTGATGACCGGGGCGCTGCCGTAACCTAACATGGTATCAGAGCCAACCCGTAAACCCCTTACTAACAGTTTTAGACAATGTTAAAGTATCAAAATCTAAACAACCCCGAAACAGTACACTGCATATTCCAGGTTCTGTCGAATTTTCAAAGTCTTCAAAAAAAAAATTTATGCAACTGCAGAAGACTACTTGAGTGACCACTAGAACACACTACAAAAAAGAGCCCCATCCGCCGGTTTTGACCCGGCGAGATTTGCAAAAAAATGGGTGAGGCCGGTTTTTTTATGGATTTTGGACTTGAAATTTTTGGTGTTTTCTAGTCTCTGGAATATTGGTGCAGTGGTATTGCTTGTTTTGCCCATTTTGGATATTATGTTATATTTTGTTCGGGGGAAATTCGGGGTGTTTCGAAGTCGATAATTTAACATTTTTTAAATGTTTATAGTACATGCATTACTAGTTGCGACCGTGAATGTCATTCGAGCGGTACAACTCGTTTAATTGTTATATGTTCTTTTAGACGAGTTTGCGAACGTGACATTCACGTTGATGTTCTGTGTTGTGCTGTGTTGTGGTTGAATCGTCGTGGTGGATAGCTTGGGTGCAATGTTAGTACTGTTTAGACTCATTTGTACATTTGATAATGCGGGGCGAGCGTCCTACATGTGGACTGCCGTCACTGACAGTTTGTATATTATTTGTTTGGTGCACGACCGGGTTGAGGTCGATGTCACCCTTGTATATTATTTTCTTTTATGTACTAGGATTACCCCGCGGTGGAGTGCATGAATAGCCGGGTTCTAGAAGGCAACGGGTCCGCATCTCATGGCGTTGGGACGGAGGGGACCTTACTCTAGAATCGGCGGGCTTTTTCGTCGCACTTGTAGGGTGTATAGGTTGACCCACGGAGGGGTGCCCAAGTTACCGGATTCCGTGAAGTGCTAGGTGGCCCATTCACGTTGTTGATTGGGGTTGTCTCGCTTCTGGGATTGGCGGGTAACTTTCCGCTCTCGTAGGGGTCTAGGTTTTATTGCAAAAGCTATCCATACAACAGGGGAACGTCGTGTCTCACTTGCGGCTCAAGTGAAACCCGGGGCTCCATGATTATCCACCATTATGTATTGCTTCTGTGAAGATTTTGTGGTGTTTCTTTATATCATGCCTGGGACGATTGTTATATATATTTATATATATACTAGTAGATGTTGTATATGTTTTTCACCCGCGCTAGTCCAGTCCCCGATCTGTCGTTAGTTAAGTAACCTAACGGGTGATGACGGGACCCAGTAGCGAATGCGGATGGCATATACGTACATCATATTTTCGTTCTTTTCTGGTGTGATTAATTGATGGGACTACGTTGATTTTGATCAATGCAAGGATAAAACAAACCTATATATGATGTTGTTGGAACCAAATTTTTAAAAAACTGATATTACAGATGTTCTCTTTCGCTTTTCATAGTGGTATTTGATTATGAATATCCTGCACCTCATTCGACGAGGCAAGTGCCGAGATCCATTCATCGGGAGTGACCCCTTGGGCCAAAGTTTGTGTCAGTGTAATAACTTCACTATAGTCGATTCTTTTGCTTTGCATCATGGTATTCGGTTTGGAATATCCGGCACCTCATTCGATGAGGAAAGAGCGGAGATCCCTTCACCGGGAGTGACCTATTTAGCAAAAGTTTTCGCCACTATATATTTGTAAAACCACTCGGTTCCTTCAACGATATCAAGTTCATTACGTTAAAGGTTTTTCGCCAAAAACCAGCCGTATTCCTCCGTCATTTCAGATTAGTATTGCTTAGTATTCGTGCTACGTATGTTGATTGTGTCAAGGCACAGTGTGCGGTAGCTCCGTAATGCTTTTCTATCGCATGGATATGCGAATTGGTTAGGACAGTCGTACGGTCATGTTGACTGTGTCAAGGACTCTACGGATGGGTTTAATGCAATCAAGATAATGACGGGTTGAACTTGACTAGGACTTTTTGATATGTTGACTGTGCCAATGTTACTTGGGTCCTAGGGGTAAAAATCACATCAGAAGTTTCAAACATACAGGAAACTAGCCAGGCATGTGCAAACCATCTGGAGTGTGGTGACTTGAGTGGATTCCATCAAGTTATCATGCGATGATAGTTGGATCCCGATTCCCACTGATGAGTAGGATTAGTCCTCGGGTGATTTTAGATGATCCTGACTAATTCTCCTTTAGGGTTTGGAGGAGAATTCGAGGAAACAGTGGGAGACATCCTGATTAGATAAAGTGATTAACCATTCTGATCTAGGTTAGAGTGCATGCTGAGTATTTCTTTTCTCTCTCTCTCTCACTTTGGCAGCGACCATGGCCCGACCCTTGACTAAAACTCATGAATCAAGTTAACCGAACCTTCTTAAGACATTTTGGATTTTTGGAATGTCACGGTGTCGCACAAATCATTGCCACTTCTATATCACCTTTGCATTTCTCCAGAACACCTTGTATCACTACGAACATCCACTCCTATTGGATAAATCCATCGTATAGTTACATATGAACTCGAAGGTACTTGTTCCAGATTCGAGGAAGGATTCTGGTTCTGGAGAATTTAAATTCGGTTGTCTTTTCACTTTACCTTCTCTCAGGTTGTGAGGGCTCCTAATATTAGGAGAGGGTACACCTATTGAGCTTATTGGATAGTATTCCTCCAGACCATAGGCAGGTTCCGAAAGGTGGGGAAGGAAGAAAACCAATTAGCCTAAAGGTGGTGTACATAATGTAATAAGTAAAGACATATAAAGGGATTAGAATAACGGCAAAGAAAATTGCGGCTTCTATCATTCACGACAAAACCGTGTATACCCCTGCCACTCCCACATCCAATTTGGATTTCTTCAGAACACTTCGTATCACTACGAACGTCCATAATGCTTGGACATGCCATCGTATAGTTACATACGAACTCGAAGGAATTCGTTCCAGATTCGAGGATGGTTTCCGGTTCAGGAGAAATAGAATAGGATTATTTAGATGTCTTTTCCTATTACCTTCTCTCATGTTACGAGGGCTCCTGGCATAAGGAGTGTACACCTATTACGCTTATTGGATAGTCTTTTTCCAAACCTTAGGCTGGTGCCGAAGGGTAGGGAAGGAAGAAAACCAGGTAGCCTGAAGATGGTGTACAGAAGCTAATAAGTAAAGACATAATAAAGGGATTGAAGTGAGGGAAGGTAAGTATACGGTTACAGTCATGAATCAGGCTAGTGGAAGAGGCATTACAAGGAATACCCGGTTACCCCTTCAAATCATTTTCATGTTTCAGTTTCACTGTGCGATGTTAATTGAAAACTTTTTTCCCAAATTGGAATCTAACTCCAGGGTATGTATTTACCAGATCAGTTTCTTATATATATATGTTATTACAGATGGTGAGTAGGAGTAAGATATTGGAGATTAGGTGATTATATCCTTATAATATCAGAATTCGTTTTAATTGGTGATATTTGAGGAAATCACATAGGTTTTGCATGACGGAAAATATTTGGTTTTGAATATCCGTTGTTATGCACAATTTTCAAACTAATATATCTATATGTTTATTTTATAAAGTGAGATATAACTTTTTGAAATTATGTCTGTGATATTTACCTATATCAGTTGATGGTTAGCTAAGGTGCATTCAACAGCGGGTGTAATTCTTCTTAACCATAGCACAGTTTTCAACCTACGACGCACAAGGTTTGAGTTATTGAACCCAGAGGACTTATACAAATTATTGTATATTGTCCAGTGTCCATTAGGAAAATGGGGTTGGTACTCGTACTATATTCTGTTTACTCATGACTTCTCCAGTTCTAGACAAACATTTCGTTGAAATACAAGGTCCAGATTTTCAGAAGTTATAGGTATAAGAATAAAGAAGAGAACCATTTGTTGGAAGTATCAGGATTCTTTGAGGGAGTCGAAGATGTAGATACTTGTGTTTGGTATTCCGTTGATAGTAATGGTTTTCAGAACTTGCTTCTCTTTCAGGTTACTAATATATGGATGCACTCCTAGATGAGTAATGCCGATTGACCTCTTTCCATTTGGTTGATATGCACTGGAGACAGCTGCATGATTTTGAATGTGGTTCCAATTAAATTAGTGCTTTTGTTTCTATATTGGATATATATAGAATCAATTTATATCTTAACGATGTAAAGGTATAGGGAGTTGTCCGGCAGATGCTTAAAACCAGAATCCGGATAAACTCGAGGCACGTTTCAGTAATGGCAGTTTGTGGGTTATCCCGGGCTTTGACGAAGGTTAACTTTCTACCATCAGGAAGTTCAATAATGATATTGTTCTTGACTCGCCACAGTTTTAGTAAAATTGAATTTTTTTCAGAAAACATTAGTTGGAATATGGTAGAACTGGAATTGATTCCAGAACCACGTAAGATTGCTGAAAATTTAATAGAACCTAAGGATTCAATTGGATTTGAGATTCCATTAGCCACTCCGCAGATTTGGTGGGTAACCTCAGGCATCCGAGAGGGACTTCGGTCTTCTCAGAGACGGTGACAGGGAGGTTCTTGTTTACCCAGATATGACATTACTGCGGTTTTAGATTATAAGACCCGGTAGGAGGACGAGTATAGCGCCGTTCTAAACTAGCTTTAGAAGTGCACATGCATATGACTCTGCCAGAGGGTTGTTGTAGTCAGTGGGAGAAGTGGAAGCATAACGGGGAAGTGGCTTATGTCTATCAATAGACTAAAGCATGTATGGCGGAAATAGATCATCTAAATTTGATGTGGCAGTCATAGGCTTTGACTTCATCAGAATAGGAGATGGATCTGGTAAGAAGGTAGTAGAGAGTGATGTCTAGGTATTTGGATGACATGCACTAGGGAGGGAGAGATCTTCCTATACTACGATCGATTTTACTGTGGTTGTCACAAGATGTTTCTCCATATAGGATCTGGATAATATCAGTTTTTATGGTCGCTAGATCTTTGGTTTTAGATCTAGATTTAGGAAGTGTCCCAATTTAGGTACTTGACACTATTCTAATGTGTTTTAGAATGGACGACTTCTGGAGTTGTGGTGAACATGCAGGTGATGGAGTCACCATCTCTAAAGGAAGTCTTACAGACTATAGGGGAGAGGGATTTGCATGATTGGTATATCACTTGCTTAGGAAACTGAGTCAATCATGTGATGTCAAGTACAACACCAGATATTGTTTTAGCACTAGCTCCAATAAACATATATTAATCCAATTCTGGAGAAACGTAACGAAGCAGTTTATGAACATAAATAGATGTTCTAGAGATATGGTAACGGCTGCTTCCTTCATGAGACAGTTATCATTCCAGGCTTCCAAGGTGACCTGGATGACAGATTGACTGTCAAAATTATAGTTTTTCCTCTTTTCAGGGGCAGTATGTTGGACAGGTGATGCTTGCGGATACTAAGGAAAGGCATGGCGCATGATACTGATTAAATTTAGTCAATGAAACAGTCTAGGAAGTTTGCTGGATTTGGAGTTCATTTGTGAACTCGGTCCCATCAGATATCCAGATAAATTCTAAGACAGGTATTGCTTATTTCGGGAGATCGCTTTCTCCGCAAAGTTGAGACATAGAGAGATATAGAAAGAAACATTGGAGCGAATCCACTCACTGAGGCTATTTCTCGAACGCAATAGTTTCACAAACGGGCTTTGCGAGACTGATTAGTAGAGAGGTTGGGTGTTCGGTATCACACGGGCTATGAGTATGCGACACTACAATAATTCTTTTTTAAGTGCAAGTGGGAGATTGTTGGCTATAGTACCCTCAAGGCAATTATCATAGTCACAGGAAGGTGATTATGATGATTGAGAGAGGACCTATACCGGTAGAACAGTCTTACTCGAGATGATATTATGCTATATGGTTTGTCTTTATCATCATTATTACATATTGATAGAGCCCTTAGGATTCTTGCTTGACTACCAGCATTATGATGGCGATCATATACGTGAGAGATGGGCGGTCTATAAGCACATCCTTAAATGTCCCTAGTCGTGGGAGTATCGAGACTGGGCATCAATACTCCAGTGTAGACTGGTGTATACTGATCGAAATCCTGACGAGGGGCGGTGGCAAGGACTCACAAGTCATTGGTGTTAGTTTTTTCACCTAAGATAGTATACAGGTGCTCATTGCATTATGAGTACACAAGAAGGACTCGCCGGGAACATGCCAGTTGGTATTTTACCTATTGTCTGATAGCAGTTCCCAAGTGACATGTGTACAGGTTAGTCTGTCGACCAGAGATCGTCATTTGTCTCGTGTGAGTTCTGATTGATCGAAAAGATCGTGGTATGAAAAAAATGTTATCACAATCAAAGAATTTATAGCCGCAATCAATAACGGTGTCGATGTAGTTCGTTAATGAGTACGGATCGTCCACAGCAATTCGTGTATTTATTCGTTCTTGCTTTATTTAAGTCGAACGAAAATATTAAAGAAAAATTCAAGAAGATGAATCAAGATTTAGTTAATGAAATATTTTCAAGAAACATCATGAAAGAATTTATGATTTAGTAATCAAGAAAGTGTCCAAAATCAATTTTGAATATCAAGAAAATGTAGAATAGTGTAGGGTGTTTTTCGTCACCCCATTGAGATGGGAATACGCGCACGCTTGTCAGGCGTTCTACAGATTCCCCCTGCCTAAGGTAGGCAGGGGTTTATTGCTTGTGGGGATCCGAATCTCCGGCAACCGCGGACTAAGCTGCCGTTAATTACCCCTCGCATTTAGAGCAAGGGAACCTCCGATTAACGCGTTAAACTGATCATGCGAACTCAATGTGCAGTGTTGTGTTTTGAAGGGGTTTTGGATATATCGGGAGCCACGCAGAGTTTTTACGGGGGTCCCGCTATCCGGATAGCGGGCTGGGGGTCAAGGGGGCTAGCAGCCCCCTAGCGGGGTGTAGGGCAGCGTCCCGGCCCAAAATTTTTTTAGAGGGACGATGTTGTGGAGTGTGTGAGTATCTATATATATATATATATATATATATATATATATGTATACATATATATATATACATGTATACATATATATAAAAAAAGGAAAAAATGCCCAAAGAATACGTGGGGCCAGCGCCTCGCGTGCCTAGCGCGCGAGCGCTGTGCGCTCAAGCGCTAGCGCACCATGTGTCCAACATGTGGACGTTGGGCGCTTGAGCGTTGTGTGTTTAGGCGCTGTGCGCTCTGAGCGCTGGGCGCACCACATGCTCGGCACGTGGGCGCGAGCGCTCTGGGCGCTTGGCGCACCACGTGCTCGGCACGTGGGCGCAAACGCACTGGGCACTAGCGCACCATGTGCACGGTACATGGGCGCAACCGCTCGGGGCGCTGGGCGAACCACGTGCTCGGCATGTGGGCTCAAGCGCACTGGGTGCTAGCGCACCATGTGCTCGACGTGTGCGCAAGCGAACTGGGCGCTCAGCGCGCCACATGCTCGACACGTGGGTGCAAGCGCTCTAGGTGCTGGACGCTGGGCGTCAAACAGAAGGGGGACTTTGGTCCCTGCACTGGGAGCTGTGCTCCCGATTTGTGGTGTTAAACTCCTAAAAAGTTTAGAAATGATCAAAGGAGGGTTGCTTTGTTTCTCCCTTTGGTTCTGGATCATCCCAAGATGGTATTTTTGGAGATGATTCTCCTCCTTCCTCTTCTGTTGGCTTGGTCTTCAAGAACAAGAAGTATGAGATTTTAAAAATCTCTTAATTTTAAGATCTGATGGGAGATCTAAGTTCCAATTTGTGGGTTTTGTGGTGAAAAACAATTTAGTTTTATAGAAGGAAGGGTAAAACTCTTGATTTAATTCAAAAGAAAGAAGAAGATTTTGGAACCTTGAGGAAGTAGAAAGAGGCACAAACCCTAGATTTTTGAGGGAATGAAAAAGTCTATCTTTTATTCATCATCATGTTGACTTATATAGGCATATATATTTACATATAGTCCTTTGGGCTTTACAAAATGGCATTTTGCCCATCCCATGGCTTATGTACCATTTCCTTTTGCACATAACACATGGGCTTACAAAAATTTGGCTTTATGCCCATTTTGTTTACATTCATGCATAAAAAATTACATAAAAATTATTTATTACATGATTTCATTTTGGCATGGGGGAGGGACGGCCGCTTCATGTTCGGACTCGACCTGGGCATGGGCCTACTTGGCTTGGGGTTGACTTTGACTTGGTCAACCGGGGTGCAATTTTCGACTTCAACAAAGTGCCCCCCCATCAATAAATGTACACCACATATGTGAGTCATGTGCATGAAATTGATGGATTTTCTTTCACGTGGAGGCGACTTGCTTTGGTTCCCACTTTTTGGTATGCACTGCCCTTTTTACGACATGGACGGTCGACGTTTGCGTCTTCGAGGCGAAGTGTCCATGGTAGACGTTTCCCTGGCTTGGAGCGTTTTGGTTCCCGCTTTGTAGGAAGCCTGCACTGCCCTTTTTGCAACATGGACGGTCGACGCTCTGATCCGGAGCGATTTGGTTCCCGATTTGTGGGAAGCCTGCACTGCCCTTTTTGCGACATGAACGGTCGACGCTTGACGCGTCCCCGAGACGGAGTGTCTGTGGTAGACTTTTCCCTGGCCCGGAGCGTTTTGGTTCTGATTGAAAGAATTAAAGTTTTAACCGCAATCAAGACGGTGTCGCTTTGCAGCTAGCCGGTTGAGCACGGGTCGATCCACAGGGAGATGGTTGTATGTCCTTTCTTGTCTTAGACGAGTCAATAAAGAATTGTATGTGTTTGTTCGAGACTATCCTATGTGTATTATTTGCAAGTATAAACTTGTTAAGAAAAAGATACGAAATTGTAAGCTAAAGAAATCCGTACTCAAAACCTTTGAGCCGATTCTTGACCAATTGAAGCTAGAGCAATCGGCAACAACGTGGATTAGGGGATTTAAGCCCGGTATTCGTGGAATACGGCTTATTTACCCTTGTCCTTCCGTTCTTGTCTCTTCCATTGAACTCCGCCCAAACCATACGCAAGCACTCCGTTAGGCACCCTACCCTAACAAGGTAACGGTGATTCCTAACCGCGACCGGTTGCGTTCGGTTTGGCCGGAGGCGAAAGCTAGAGACAAGAACGGAAGGACAAGGGTAAATAAGCCGTATTCCATGAATACCGCGCTTAAATCCCCTAATCCACGTTGTTTCCGATTGCTCTAGCTTCAATTGGTCAAGACTCGGCTCAAAGGTTTTGAGTACGGATTTCTTTAGCTTACAATTTCGTATCTTTTTCTTAACAACTTTATACTTGCAAATAATACACATAGGATAGTCTCGAACAAACACATACAATTCTTTATTGACTCGTCTAAGACAAGAAAGGACATACAACCATCTCCCTGTGGATCGACCCGTGCTCAACCGGCTAGCTGCAAAGCGACACCGTCTTGATTGCGGTTAAAACTTTAATTCTTTCAATCAAATGGCGCCGTTGCCGGGGAGACGGTAGAGTATTTTCTTTCTCGTTATTCGGGTTAATATTCTTTTTGTATATATTTATAATAATAAAAAAAAAGTCTTTTTGTTTTTTTTTAATTTTTGTGGGCAAGTGTGCAGATTTTTGCGTATTTGCAAACTGCAATTGTGGGGAGCAAAGTGTACGTTCAAGGTTAAGGTGATTACGAAGTACAGTGCCAAAGATCCGGGTAGTTTGACCCGCGCAAGCGAACTTTTCAAGCTTACCGGATTTGATTCAACGGGGGTTTCCTAACCCAAAACTTAACGGTACGTATTTTACTAACACCTTCTTCTCAAATCCGACACATCCAATATACTATTCTTTGCAGGATTCTTTGCAAGTTCGCTAGCAAACGCTAAAAATTGACTAACCCGTATTTGTTGCAGCGCCGCGCTTAAACTAAAAAACGATTGTTTGATTCTTTATAGAATTTTTTGAATTGCGCATTGCATACATTAATACGGACTTAAGGGCAAGCAAACCCCACAATATACGGTAAAGGATTTCATCACCTTTTCCGTGGCCCACAAATCACGAACTTGAGCATAACGATTACCCGCACAAATTTTAAAAGAAACTAGACTTTAATCCTTATGGACTTCACGCTCACTAGGAGAAGTTAACTGTGTTTAGAACCTTGCTTAACGGTATATTGTTTACGGGGTGTCTAGAAAAGTGTTAACGGCGAAACCGCCAAAAGAGAAAGGGTTATTTAATTAAGGAACTTCGCGAAAGCGTTGGAAAACCTCCCTTTATCTCTGCACTTACCTGGCCTCGTGATCAGTGTATCTTGAGCCTGTTTCTCGACTACCTTATCAGGGTACGGTGCCTAACGGAGCGCTTGCGTATCGTTTGGGCGGAGTTCAATGGAAAATACGGGAAAAGGAAATGGGCAAAGAAACGTTCAGCGATGGACAAAGGACGACTTGCAGAAGGGGTATCAACATAAGCGGGTGCAAAAGTTGGGTATATACTTGCGTATGGTTTGGGCGGAGTTCAATGGAAAATAACGGGAAAAGGAAATGAGAAAAGAAAATCTTAACTTACAATACCGTATTTATTCTTAACAACGATAATTACATTCATTCACAAAAAAGAACCAAAAAGAGAGAACAAAAAGAAAAGAACAAAGAAAAGAAAAGATTACAAGTAATTAAGTGCATGGATATAAATTGCAAAAAAGTAAAGCAAGGTAATAAAAAGCAAGTAATAAATAAGCAATAAAAAGAATTAGAAACAAGAACTCAAGACAAGCATGTGATCAATATCCAACCCTTAAACTTGCAAGCTCAATCAAGAGGTTGCAAGATCAAGAGAAGGGTAGAGAACGCATGTGAAATGAAGTGCTAATTTCATAAGAAAATATGACCCTTGAGATCAATAACTAACCCTTAACCTTTCAAGCTCAATGAAGAGGTTGAAAGATCAAGAGGAAGCAAGAATCTCAAGGGGAAGTTAAACTAACAAGAAAGATAAAAAAAAACCTCATCTTCATTAACATCCACTCAATGCTCTCACTACATTTCCATGGAGGAAGAATGAAGAAGAAGAAGAAGAAGAACTAATACTACAAAAGAATGAACACCCAAAAGCTTGGCAAGTTCTGGGGTATTTATAGGAGGTGAACTGAAAACCTAGGGCAACAATCTGTCTCAATATGAAGTACCCAAACTACCCCTAAAAACGTCAGAGAGAGGAGCCCACATGGCCGCGGAACCGTGGCCTAGACCCCCCTATTGCCGCGGTTCCGTGGCCCTATGGTGGAGTTGTGTTCTGGGGTTTTGTGGGTTTGCCTAGTTCCCTGTCCTGTGTTGTTCTACATATATCAAACTGTAATTTGCTTCCACGGTTGCTTCAGATCTGCACAGTCCAACCATAGCTTAACTTTTGATTGATTTGACCTTTCTCCCTCGAGCTCCGCGCACCCATTGATTCTTATGCTGCCCCCTCGTACTCTGTGCTTGTCAGAGACACGAATGACCACTGTCATATGTCTTGTCTCTGGAACAGGTAAGTGGCACTGGACGGATACGGATGACCGGAAGCCGGCTTTTATCTGCTGTCAATAGATGTTCTGTATTTTGGCGTAGCAGAGGAGATTTTGTCTTGATTTGCAATATTTGTACTGGAAACCTGTAATCTGTAAATATGTAACAAACACGAATTAAAAGCACCTACCTATAAACACACGAGCATAAGAATGGGCGGTATAAAATGCAGTATTCTGTTATGAACAGGTTCCCGCTTTGTAGGAAGCCTGCACAGCCCTTTTTGCGACATGGACGGTCGACGCTATGATCCAGAGTGATTTGATTCCCGGTTTGTGGGAAGCCTGCACTGCCCTTTTTGCGACATGGACGGTCGACGCATGACGCATCTCCGAGACGGAGTGTCTGTGGTATACTTTTCCCTGGCCCGGAGAGTTTTGGTTCCCTCTTTGTACGAAGCCTGCACTGCCCTTTTTGCGATATGGACGGTCGACGCTCTAATCCGGAGCGATTTGGTTCCAGATTTGTGGGAAGCCTGCACTGCTCTTTTTGCGACATGGACGGTCGACGCTTGACGCGTCTCCGAGACGGAGTGTCTGTGGTAGACTTTTCCCTGGCCCGGAGCATTTTTCTTCCCTCTTTGTAGGAAGCCTGCACTCCCTTTTTGCAACATGGACGGTCGACGCTCTGATCCGGAGCGATTTGGTTCCCGATTTGTGGGAAGCCTGCTCTGCCCTTTTTGCGACATGGACGGTCAACGCTTGACGCGTCTCCGAGACGGAGTGTCTGTGGTAGACTTTTCCCTGGCCCGGAGCGTTTTGGTTCCCGCTTTGTAGGAAGCCCGCACTGCCCTTTTTGCGACATGGACGGTCGACGCTCTGATCTAGAGCGATTTGGTTCCCTATTTGTGGGAAACCTGCACTGCCCTTTTTGCGACATGGACGGTCGACGCTTGACGCGTCTCCGAGACGGAGTGTCTGTGGTATACTTTTCCCTAGCCCGGAACGTTTTGGTTCCCGCTTTGTAGGAAGCCTGCACTGCCCTTTTTGCGATATGGACGGTCGACGCTCTAATCCGGAGCGATTTGGTTCCCGATTTGTGGGAAGCCTGCACTACCCTTTTTGTGACATGGACGGTCGACGCTTCACGCGGAGTGATTTGGTTCCCGATTTGTGGGAAGCCTGCACTGCCCTTTTTGCGACATGGACGGTCGACGCTTGACGCGTTTCCGAGACGGAGTGTCTGTGGTAGACTTTTCCCTGGCTTGGAGCGATTTGGTTCCCGATTTGTGGGAAGCCTGCACTGCCCTTTTTGTGACATGGACGGTCGACGCTTGACGCGTCTCCGAGACGGAGAGTCCGTGGTAGACTTTTCACTGGCCCAGAGTGATCCGGTTCCAGCTTTGTAGGAAGCCTGCACTGCCCTTTTTGCGACATGGACGGTCGATGCTTAACGTGTCTCCGAGACGGAGTGTCCGCTGTAGTCTTTTCCCTGGCCCGGAGTGATCTGGTTCCTTCTTTGTAGGAAGCCTGCAGTGCCCTTTTGCGTCATGGACGATCGACGCTCTGATCCGGAGCGATTTGGTTCCCGATTTGTGGGAAGCCTGCACTGCCCTTTTTGCGATATGGACGGTCGACACTCTGATCCGGAGCGATTTGGTTCCCAATTTTTGGGAAGCCTGCACTGCCCTTTTTGCGACATGGACGGTCGACACTCTGATCCGGAGCGATTTGGTTCCCGATTTGTGGGAAGCCTGCACTGCCCTTTTTGCGAAATGGACGGTCCGCGCTCTGATCCGGAGCGATTTGGTTCCCGATTTGTGGGAAGCCTGCACTACCCTTTTTACGACATGGACGGTCGAGGCTCTATTTGACTTGCTCTGCTTGTTGCAGTGGCAGGGGTGATCTTGATTTGCTCCGCCTCTTGCGATGTCGAGATTGGATTCTGACTTGCTCCGCTTTCTGCGGTGTCGGAGTTGAGTTTACTTGTTTATTATGATTTGGGTTGACATCAGCATCGCTATACTGGAATATAGTACCAGGAGTGAATCATCATCTGTCTTTGAGAGGATTTTGGGATTGGTTTTTTGTCGGCATCTGCATTGCTACACTGGAATAATGCCAGGAGCAACTCATCATTTGCCCCGGGAGGATTTGGGAATTGGTTTTTTTAGGCATCTGCATTGCTGCACTGGAACAATGCCAGGAGCAACTCATCATTTGCCACGAGAAGATTTGGGAATTGGTTTTTTTTTCGGCATCTGCATTGCTGCACTAGAATAATGCCAGGAGCAACTCATCATTTTCCCCGGGAGAATTTGGGAATTGGTAGCTTAGGAGACAGGTTTAGATCCCTATCCCCTAAGGATTTTCAATTTCATGGGCCGTAAGGGTCCCATAAAAGCATTTTCTCCCTACGAGTCGAAAAGATCTCGCAGGTGTATTTTCTCTTTAGGATTCGTGGGGACTCCTAAGGGCGTTGTTCATTTGTGAGTCGTAAGGATCTCACGCGGGAATTTTCTCCTCACAAAGTCGAGAGGACTTTGCGAGTGCATTTCACCCTTTTTTTTACGAGTTTTCGCCCTTTCGGGTTTTCACAAACTTGCCGGCAGTCCCGCTGTTTTTACTCACGGAGCTCTTTCGGGTTTTTATCCGTGCCCATTTTTCTTGTGGACATACCATTTTTTTAGTTTTTTAATTTTTATTTTATTTTATTTTACGCCCGTGGATTGTATACGGTTTTGCAGGATGTATGATCCAGACCATAGGGCCGGAAAAATTTCGGAACTTTATTGGCGTCTGCATCGCTGCACCGGAATATGGTACCAGGAGCGACTCATAATTCGCCGCTGGGATATGGGATTTGGAATTTGGTTGGCGTCTGTATCGCTGCACCGGAATATGGTACCAGGAGCGACTCATCATTCGCCACTTGGGGATTTGGATTTTGAATTTGGTTGGCGTCTACATCGCTGCACTGGAATATGGTACCAGGAGCAAGTCATCATTCACCACTCGGGGATTAGGGAGCGATGGCTTAGGAGACAGGTTTCGATCCCTATCGCCTAAGGCTTTCCAATTTTATGGGCCGTCAGGGTCCCATAAAAGCATTTTCTCCCTACGGGTCGTAAGGATCCCGCAGGTGTATTTTCTCCTTAGGAGTCGTGAGGACTCCCAAGTGTGTTTTTCCTTTGTGAGTCATAAGGATCCCACGAAAGTTTGTTCTCCTCATGTATCGTGAGGACACATGAGTGGGTCTTCCTAATGGAGCATAATTCCGAGGGCGGAGACCAGCCGCGTAACTGGTGATTGCGGTGGGCCATGGGTATGATAAGAATTATTTGAGCCCGTGGATTGTATACGATGGTCAGCTTGGGGACCAACCGTAGGGCCAGGAGAATATTTAGAAATTGGATTTTGGATGGCGTCTGCATCGCTGCCCTGGAATATGGTACAAGGAGCGACTCATCATTTGCCGTTTTTTTTTCTGTTTTACCGCGATTGCTCTATCATTTCAGCTTTTCTTATCGCGAATATCGCGATTGCCCTATCATTTTGGCTTTTATTCGCGGTTGCCCCATCATTTCAGCTTTATTTCCATCTATATTTTACTTGCTGATTTTTATTGCGAGTTGCCCCATCATTTCGGCTTTTCTTTATTTTTTCTTTTATTTACACATTTTTTTACATAAATATATTTATATATATATATATATATATTTTACATTCCCAGTTTAACGACTTAGAGGTCGACTGTTCCTAGTTTAATGGCGTGGTGGTCAACAGTTCCCAGTTTAATGGCGTGGTGGTCGACAGTTCCCAGTTTAATGTCATGGTGATCTGTTGTTTCCAGTTTAACGACGTAGTGGTCAATTGTTTCCAGTTTAACAACATGGTGGTCAGCTTTGCTTATCCCAGCTCCTTGGATTTTGATCTTGGCGGAGCTGTGTTGATGACCGTAGCACTGTGGGTTGCCGATACATCCGTATCATTTCGTCTTTTATCCGCAGGAGAATTCTTGATCACCGATGCCCTAATTCGGCCGCGGATCCACGGCGACTCGGCCTGACTCGGCCGCGGTACTGCGGCTGTTTGGTGTGTTTGTGGCTTCAAAATTCTTCTGTCTTCTGGTGTTGGTCAATTGGTGTTCAGGTGATATCTGGAATCCTTTTATCTCTTCTGAATCTCTACCAGATTTTAACTATTTGCCTTCCTGTATTTTGTCGGTAAATTTGCGATTCCGATATCTGTCCTGAGATAATTTTCTTCATAAAATCGCAATGAAGGATGTTGAGATATACAATATCATGCGCGCAATGATAAACATACAATTTCCTTCCAGAATGTTGATTATAATGTATAACACGTGGTATTTGATATTTTCCAGGCGAACTTGTAATACGTGTTATATTTATAACAAATATCCATAGATGAATAGTAAAGTGAGAAAATTGTTATGTTAAAGACTGCAATATTTTCGACTGAACAAATTCCCCCAAACTTGATTTTGATCGTCTCGAGCAAACTTCTTTTATTCAAGAGAAAGAGAAAATGGAAAGAAAGAGAAAAATAGCACACTTTCGTAGGCAGCACGATTACACTGAGCATGCGCAACAAGCCTTTAAACCTCTAGGTGTCCATAGTAGGAGGAGTGTTGTCTCCTGAGGGTTTTCAGCGGATTGCACCCATAAAATCCTATAATAAAAGGAAGACTGTGAAAGTTACATATAAAGATAAGAACTGTAAAAGAAAGAACTTTGAAAATCAGAGTTTCCAACTACACTAGCTTTTCAGTTGTCATGAGCCCTATCGTAATAGTCATGAAATGATATTAGAAATCACAGCATCCCTCAATAAAATATCGTCTTTATTCTTTATTCTTATCTTTCATCCAACATCGATCAAATACCCTACTTGTGTGTAAAAGAAATCCCTACACTTGGAGAATTCAATTAAAGCTATCATACTCTTGTCCATCAACCTCGGTACTTTTTAGTTGGAAAATATTTTGGATGGAATTGCTAACACATTCTTCATGCGACCGTTAATACTTCTTGAGATACTAACCGATCGATTACCAAATGTGCTCACATATTAGGCTTAATTAACAATTTCCTCGTCTTGCAATACCTAAGGCTTAGCAGTGACTCCCAAACCAGTTGGTCTAAGGCACTAGGTGATGAAGCACCCTCGCTATATTTTTTATGCTGTCTTGGTGATTACAAAACCAGTGTTCATTTTTCTTCACCATTTTATACTTTTATGCTTCATTTATAATTTCTTCGTACTTTGGCTTTTAGAATAGGAATTAACGTATAGTAGGGTATCCTCTACTATCCTGAGTTTCAAATGTGTGTAAGTGTGTATAGTAGGGTATCAACGTTCAAATGTTTGGCTTCCAGAATAGGAATTATTTTTTTCAGACTTATTTTTATCCTCAGATTAGTGACTTCCTTCATCTTACTAACCCTTGGGACAACAGCTCATAACTACTTATTACTAGTTTCATTTAGGAAAACACCTAACTTTCTCGGTTTTTAAAAAAAATTCCAATCTTTGAAATGTAGTTTTTCACTTTCTAATCTTTTATGATGAAAGAATTTTTTTGAAAATTTTGTGCTTATGCAAAGTGTAATGCAAAGTAATGCGTAAATAAGCACAAACTACCCCAAACCTGTTTACAGCAGTGTCCTCACTGTGGTCACTTTTAAATCTCAAAAACTAGTAGGCTTGGGAGGAAAAGTTATTAACGGGTCAAGAATGAATGAATGTGAAAATCTCCCCAAAAATTATTTTTTATTTTATGTACAAATATATATATATATATATATATTAATAATTTTTTTATTTTCAAATGATTCACCTCCATTCTAAAAATGAGACAATAATACCGAGACATGGAGGTGAGGTGGAGGAAAATTAGTCATTATAAAGCGGCTCCTGTAAGAACAGGAGCTCCTCCGTGTGGTCAGTAGAAAAATACGGTTTTAATCTATGCCTATTCTCTTTGAAAATTGTACCCTTTTTTCTATTTTCAACTTCAACTGCCCTGTGCAGGTAGACATACCGCACAACAAATGGTCCTTTCCAACGAGATCGTAGCTTACCCGCATGAAGATGGAGACGGGAATCGTAAAGAAGGACTTGTTGACCTGGGGTAAAAGTTTTTCTCAAAATATTTTTATCGTGAAATACCTTAGTCCGGTTCTTTACAATCACCGCATTATCGTAAGCTTCATCGCGGAGTTCGCTTAGCTCATTTAATTACAGCTTCCGAAAGTTGCAGGCTTGATTTAAATTGAAGTTCAGTTCTTTAATGGCCCATATTGCTTTATGTTCAATCTCGACAGGAAGGTGGCAAGCCTTTCCAAACACTATGCGGTAAGGAGACAAACCAAGATCAGTTTTATAAGCGGTACGAAATGCCCAAAGAGCATCCGTCAATTTGGTTGACCAATCTTTCCGGTTTTTAGATACTGTTTTCTCCAAAATTAGTTTGATTTGCCAATTTGAAATCTCAGCTTGCCCGCTCGTTTGGGGATGATAGGGCGTCGAAAGTTTGTGGTTAATTGCATATTTCCGCATCAAAGTCTCGAAAGACCGATTACAGAAATGCGTCACATTGTCGCTAATTATAGAGCGAGCGTGTCCAAATCGCGAAAAAATATTTTCTTGAAAGAACTTAATGACAACCTTGTTGTCATTAGTGCGACATGGAATAGCTTCCACCCATTTCGAGACGTTATCAACCGCTAACAAGATGTACAAATTCCCAAAAGAGTTGGGAAAAGGTCCCATAAAATCAACACCCCAAACGTCGAAAATTTCTACAACCAAGATAGGTTGAAGTGGCATCTCATTTCTTTTAGAAATCCGACCCGTGTTTTGACATTGTGGACACGTTTTGCAATGATCAAGTGCATCTTTAAATAAAGTAGGCCAGCAAAAACCGCATTGCAAAACTTTCTCCGCTGTCTTTCGTGGACCAAAGTGACCTCCACATGCATGATCATGACAGAAAGACAAAACACTCTTGAATTCATCATTGGGGACACATTTGCGAATTATTTGGTCAGGACAATACTTAAACAAATACGGTTCATTCCAGTAAAAATGCTTTATTTAGGATAGAAATC
Organism: Agapanthus africanus; assembly: GCA_030015575.1. NCBI lineage: Eukaryota > Viridiplantae > Streptophyta > Magnoliopsida > Asparagales > Amaryllidaceae > Agapanthus > Agapanthus africanus. The sequence goes on along the minus strand of JASDDO010000004.1, from coordinate 227,929,304 downwards.
GATAATTGTCCTGTTTATACCAATAGCTCGGAATAAGTCCCGCTGCAAGATAATTCACAATATCCACGAACCAAGGTTCGCCGGATACGGTCAAGAGATGTTTGTCCGTGAAAGAGTCGTTAATTGGCAAGGTCACAGTTGGTGAAGAAGAGATGCGCGAAAGTTGGTCGGCTACTATGTTTTCACATCCTTTCTTATCTCGAATTACAAGATCAAATTCTTGTAATAATAGGATCCAACGTATTAACCTGCCTTTAGCATCCTTCTTCGATAAAAGATATTTTAAGACGGAGTGATCAGTGTAAACCACAATCGGTGAGCCAATCAAGTAAGGCCAGAATTTTTCTAATGCAAATATAGCTGCCAAAAGTTCTTTCTCGGTGGTTGTATAATTAATTTTCGCATCATTCAAGGTCTTACTTGCATAATAAATCACATGTGGCATCTAATCAATGTGATGTCCTAAGACTGCACCAACAACAAAATCTGATGCATCACACATAAGCTCAAACTGGTGGTTCCAATCAGGAGATGATAGAATGGGGGTAGTAGTGAGAGAATTTTTAAGCGATTCAAAAGCAGCCTCACAATCCGAATCAAAGTGAAATGTGGTATCCTTGGCCAAGAGAAGAGTTAAGGGTCTAGCAATTTTGCTAAAATTCTTAATGAATCTCCTATAAAATCCTGCATGACCAAGAAAAGATCGTATGTCTTTGACACATTTGGGATGAGGAAGGTTATGAATGAAATCTATTTTAGCTCTGTCGACCTCAATAACTTTCCGTGAAATGACATGTCCAAGCACAATACCCTCTTGGACCATGAAATGGCAGTTTTCCCAATTCAAAGTTAAGTTCTTATCGTTACAACGAGTAAGAACTGCGTCAAGATGAGATAGGCAATCAGCAAAAGAGTCCCCGAATATCAAGAAATCGTCCATGAAAATCTCCAGAAAATTCTTGACCATGTCCGAGAATATCCCCATCATACACCGCTGAAATATAGCGGCAGCATTGCATAACCCAAAGGGCATGCGTCTATAAGCAAAGTTACCAAAAGGACAAGTAAATGTGGTTTTATCTTGATCCTTTTCGGCAATAGGGACCTGATTATAGCCAGAGTATCCATCCATGAAACAATAATATTCATGTCCAGCTAATTGTTCCAACATCTGGTCAATTAAAGGTAGAGGGAAGTGGTCTTTCCTCATTGCGACATTAAGTTTTCTGTAATCAACACATACATGCCACCCAGTTTGAGTGTGTGTTTAGATTAACTCATTAGCCTCATTAGATATGACCGTGATGCCGGACTTCTTAGGGACTACATGAATAGGACTTACCCATTGGCTATCAGAGATTGGGTAAATGATACGACTGTCAAGGCACTTGACGATCTCTTTCTTTACCGCCTCCTTCATGACGGGATTTAACCGTCTTTATAGTTCTCGGGTTAGCTTGGCTTCATCCATCAAATGTATATGATGTTCAACAATCAAGGGACTAACCCTTTGATGTCAGCCATTGTCCAATCAAAGGCTTGCCTATTAGATCTCAAGACCATCAAAAGAGCGTTCTCTTACTCTAAGGCTAGAGAAGCGGATATGATCACAGGAAAAGACTCATTCTCACCTAAATAAGCATATTTAAGGTGAGGAGGTAACAATTTGAGATCTAATGTCAGCGTAGAGACAATAGAAGGTGGGGTAAGTGAATGACATTCGGATTCTCGAAGAAGTTCATAGCCTTCAAAGGATACAGACTCGGAAAGTGCGTTTGACTTTTGGGATGAGTCAGAAGGTTCAAACTCGAGAGTGGACTCGTCAAAGGTATCCTCACTATGATGTGAAAGATCAAACAATGATGTGCTAATGTCGTCGAGATCATCAAAGCAAAGTTCATCAACCTTGCAGCTTTCGGGAGCTATCTCGTGGACAGAACATACATCAAGCAAATGAGCAGAGGGTTCAGACGGCTGACTTCCAATCTTGTAAATGTTAAGCTCAATTGTCATTTTCCCAAAGGATAGGTTCATGGAACCGTTTCGACAATAAATGACAGCATTGGAAGTGGCTAAAAAGGGTCGACCAAGAATCACCGGAATTTGGTTCCTTGGGTTAGCTACAGGTTGTGTATCCAAAATAATAAAGTCTACAGGGAATATAAATTCCCCGACTTTTATCAACACATCCTCAGGCTCACCCTTAGGTTTGGTGATGGATCGATCTGCCATCTGGAGAGTACAATGAGCTGGTTTCAACTCTCCAATCCCTAACTGCTCATAGACAGAGTATGGAAGCAGGTTAACACTAGCGCCAAGGTCGAGTAAAGTACGGTTAATATTTTTACCCCCAATAGAAATAGAGATTGTAGGACATCCAGGGTCTTTACGTTTCTTTGGTAATTGTGGGGTAAAAGCTGTTCTAACATTATTTGTCATGAATACCTTTTTAGGTAGTTAAGTCTTCCTCTTCCTAGTGCACAAGTCCTTTAGAATTTTTGCATAAGCTGGAACTTGTTGGATAGCATCTAGGAGAGGGATATTTAGGTTAACCTGTTTAAATATTTCCATAATCTTCTCCATTTATGGACTTCGTTTGCTTTCCCTTAACTGATTTGGATAAGGAGCTTTAGCAATAAGAGCTGGGTCCAACATTGGAGAAGGTTGTGCGAGTGGAACAGATCCCAGAATTGGAGTGGGGATCATCTTTGGTTGACTAGAAGAAGTGGGCTGAGGGTTCGAGCCTCGAGGAAAACGGAGAATAGGCTCACAAGAAAATGAACTAGGTTCAGAAGTGGAAGTGGAAGTGGAAGTTGGGGTTTCATTAATAGATTCATCATTATCAATATCAATCTGTTCAACGACTTGATTATTCAGCACTCTTCCGGACCTCAACATTGTAATGGCACTCACATTGTAGTATTGTGAATGCCCAGGATTAGGTAGGGGTTGAGATGGAAGTTTTCCTTTCTCTCTAGCACTCATTTCGGCAATTAATCGTGCAATTTGTGCTTCTATCGATTTAATACTCTCACCGTGGGAGGCGGAGTTCTTCTTTATATCAGCCGACACTTGGATGTAATGTTTCGTGTACAAATCCAAGGTTCGTTCGAGTGAAGAGGAATTATCGGTACCGGCCAATTGCAAAGAATTATTATACGGTGCAGAAGTGTTGGCCGGATTTTGAAATTTTTTTGGTTGAAAAGGGTGCTGACTTAGTTGTGGTGGTTGCTATTGTAGAGGAACCCTTTGAAAGTTATTTTGGTTTGGAACCGTATTTTGAGTTTGGTGTTGCTTCCAAGCAAAATTAGGGTGATTCCTCCAACCCTGATTATAAGTGGAAGAATAAGGATCATTTCTAGATCATTGCTGAAAAGCAGCATTAGTGTGTTCTTGACCTTGAAACAGAGAATTCAAAGGACATTCTTCCGTCAAATGTGATGGATCGGAACAGCATCCACACATAGTTTTAGGGAGTGCGACCGTGTTTAGGGAGGATAATAAAAATTTGTGTTCCATAGCTTCAAGTTTCTTTTGCATTGCTGCCATTTCAGTTTTGACTGCTATGGAAACATGAAGTTTATGGATACCACCCCTAGATAATGGTTGACTAACACTCTCCCATTGCAAAGTTTTTTCAGCAAAATCTTCTAAAAATTTCCAAGCTTCACCATCGCCTTTAGACATAAAATTGTCCTGACACATGGATTCAAGCATCTGGTTTGTTGTTGGATTAATGCCCTCATAGATGACTCGACAGAGATCCCATCTATGGATTTCGTGATGAGGACATTGGACTAGCAGAACCTTGAACCGTTCAAAACACTTCCAAAATTGTTCATTGGGAAGCTGGGTAAATTGATTGATTTCGCTACAGACACGGACGGTCTTATGATTGGGATAAAATTTCTTAAGGAATGCTATGACGAATTCATCCAAATTTGAAATAGAGTGTGCAGCTTTGTTATAATGCCATTTTTCGGCTAAATCTCATAAAGTGAACGGGAGAAGACGTAAACGCATAGCATCCACAGAAAGTTGTGAAGTGCCCATCATAGCACATACATTTTCAAATTTGGTGATAAAAACGTATGCGTCTTCAGACTCAAGACCATGAAATTTAGGTAAAAGATTGATGTAATGTGGTTTGATTTTGAAATTTTCCCCATTGGTTGGTAGAATAGAAAGACAAGTAAAAAGAGGACCACGTATTGGGTAGCATCTCTCTTGGAGAGATATACACGGTAGATTCTGCGCACCTGCGGGCGGTGGCAAAGTGGTGTTAAAATTTGATGGAGATCCGTCCATCTCGGTGGATGTGGTAAGTGGTGAGGAAAAAGAAGATGTAGAATTACCAACATCGAAGTCGATAAGAGGAATGCGGACAAGACGGGCACTAGAATCCCTTGTCTAGCCGAGCATGCACTAAACAGTTTAGCACAAGTGGCAGCGTTTGTGATAATTAAAGAAATGTTTTGTTTTAGTGGTTTGTTTTGAAAAAGACGGATTTTGAAAAATCACAACAAAAATACACAATCAACCCTAGTTCTACGGTCACCTAGGTCAAGTCACTAGACCGCTCCAAGACTTTCAGAAAACAAATCGCAAGATAAATCCTCTACTACCTCTTTATCCCTTATGTGGCCAGGTTAGTGCCAGGTAAGTTGGAGGTATCCGCTACGTAAGTAGCAGGCCTAATTAAATAACCACTTGCCTTAGACAAACTTGCCTTAGACACCACAAAAGAAATGCAGATAAGCAATAGATTACCCATGACCTTCTTGAAAGTCTATGTTACTCACCCCGGTAGTTTACGGGGATGCGGAATAGGTAAAAATCGAATTTTTCTTTGCAAGGTAACATAGACTAGCCATTAGGATCTTTGTTAAACATTAACTAACAAACTAACTAGGAGTGTTAACTACTAGGTTAGATGATTATACCTCAAGCTACAAGTCCTTCTTCTCCTTGTTGTGCTTCTCCTTGTTGTGAGCTCCTTGGAGTGGTGGTGGATGGTGCCTACTCAACGGATTCTCTACGTCAAAGATGATCCACCCGAAGGTCTCTATCTTGAGCTCCAACCTCTATAATGAAGTAACTAGGGTATTTTGTGTGCTAGACTAAGTATCCTATGTTGGATATAGTGCCCTCAGAGTCAATTATTGGATCACAGGCACGTGATTGCAATGATTGAGGGAGGACCTATGCCGATAGGACAGTCTTACTCAAGATGATAGTATGCTATCTGGTTTATCTTTATCATCGTGTACTGTTTCAGGTGACCTTACAGGTCACTATGGCACGTTGATAGAGCACTTAGGATTCTTTCTTGACGGCCAGCAGTATGATGGCGATCATATACGTGGGAGCTGGGGTCTATAAGCACATCATTAAAAGGTCCCTAGTTGTGGGAGTTTTCGAGACAGGGCATCGATACTCCAGAGTAGACTAGTGTATACAGTCGAGATCCCGACGAGGGGCGGTTGTTGGTCTCACCAGCCACTGGTGTCAGTTGGTTCACATAAAATGTATACAGGTGCTCATTGGGTTATGAGTACACCGGACAGGACTCGCCGGGAACATGCTAGTTGGGATTATACCTAACGTCATATAGCAGTTCCCTGGTGACATGTGTACAGGTTAGTTCATCGACCTGGGATCGTCACTTGTCTCGTGTGAGTTCCCAATGTACTTTGATCACTACCCTACCACGGCTCAAAGGAGTCGTGCAAACAGGTTTTAGTTGGGTACAGTCCCGAGCTACATGGAGGCAGTGAGCGGATCAGCAGGGGTTCTTCTCTCCCGGTATTGGGGGTGAGGTCGCGCTGTGTCTAGGAGAGCCATTACACAAAGCCCTCGGCCGAGGCAGGAGATTTACTGGTAGGCATTCCAGTAGTATCTCAGGGTGTTCTTGGCTACACTCCGACACGACTTGTACCGCTCTTGGGGTCTGACTTTTACCAACCCCCTAGCCCCGCCATGCGATGCTCATAGACGAATGGACCGGACTGTACGGATATTGTCACTGACAGGCTCAATAGGGTGTCAGGATGAGTTCGCTCATCGACGTCCCTTTTGGTCAATACCTGGTAGCCCATCACGTATGGCTAATACCTCTGACGTGCTAGTGGTTAAATCCACAGCCAAAGTATTGACGAGTCTTTAGAGTCCCCCACAGACCGTTTTCTCAAGTTTCGGGCGAAACGCTGTAGAGGACGTATGGAGATATGGCAGGGTTCGATCATATACGTGCGGTATTGCACGGATCATGATCGGACGGGTAATACTAGCGGGCTTTGGTTTAAGCTGGATCCTAGTATTGTAAAGTGTAGATTTTGTCTCTTTGCATTTGTATTCAGTGGGAATACAAATGTGGGTATGTATATACAGTCACAGGGTTTTCCTGTAATTTATTATGGGATCAGCTTTCTGAAGTTGCCAGTTTGTATTCCGTTCCGGCCAGTTTTCCTTTGTTCCTTCACGGCCGGATTTTTCTGATGGAGGGGCTAATTTGCATATTTGCAAATTAGCAAATGTGGAGGAGTTTTTGGCAATTTAGAGGGTTCATGATGGTTCTTGAATTATTAGATTCCATTTTCATCTTTTCGTTTGCATTAAATGAGAAAGGATTTGGATTAGAAGTGGTGTGACATATTTCCTAATTATCAACACCTTTTCTTATGATTACCCTTACCTTTTCTTGTGCTCACCTCCCTTGCATTTTCTTACTCCCATTTTTCTTTGCATGGACGGCCACATTATGAGAAGGAGAGGTGGAATTCATTTGGTGTGGGAATTTTTCTTCATCTCATATTTTCCTTGCTTGCTACAAAATTCCTAACACATCTCCAAAGTTGATTTCTTCACCTCCACCATCTTTATGGCAAGTTCACAACCCCATGAGACAAGCTTACTACACTTAGCCTACAGCATCCTTGGGCACGTCGACTCGCCAACTTCGTGCTCGAGTTGCCTCGGTCCAGAGGTGGGAGCCCGTAAAAGAACCCGGCGATGTGGTGCCCTTGCCGACGAGGAGATGAAGACCGGAGATTCTGTGAGGAGATCGGGAGGGAGGCCGAAGACCGAAGGACACGGATCGCTCGGTATAGCATTCTACCCTTTTCTCTTATTTGTTGGGTTTAGGTTAATGGTTCGATCCAGGTTTTTAGGATGCGGTAGTGCCGGTTTTAAAGTCAAGAAAAATTTTCGTTTCCGCATTTTGGCCTCGGATAGACGGCCGGGGCACTACCGTAGTCCTACATGGTATCAGAGCCACGCCATTAACCAAGTCTAGCTTTCTCTAACGTGTATACAAGTTCGATCGAACGGATTTTCCAAAAATCGCGTTTCCATGCATCAGTCTCTGTCGAATTTTTGCAGTGCTCAAAACATTATTTAGTGCATTGTAAAAATACGTGCAGGGTTTTATAAGAATTCTGTGAAAATTTGGTCCGCTGATATTACTGTAGCGCGGCAGATCAGCGGCCAAAACTATGTTTTGGCCTCGGATCCGCCGCCGTTTTGTGGCCCAACTGCACCATATTTCTACCGTGGTTTTCTGACATGGAAATAGGGTTTTTGGTATATACTGTTTGGGCCCAGATTTTCTTTGAGTGCTACAGTTGTGCTTGGGGCCCACTTCGGTAAATTTAGTCGATCGAAAATTTTAAACATGTTAGTTCACAGTATTTACATTATATCTGCGACCGTGAATGTCATTTGATCGGTAAATCCTGTCTAACTGCTATAGCCCTTTTTGACGGATTTGCGAATGTGAAATTCACATTGATGTTCTGTGTTGTGCTATGATGTTCCGGATTTGTCGTGCGGATAGCCTGGTTGCAACGTTAGTACAGTTTGGTTTATTATGTACATTTGATATTGCGGGACGAGCGTCCGACATGTGGACTGTCGTTACTGTCTGTTTGTATATTATTCTTTTGGGGCACGACCGGGCTGAGGTCGATGTACCCGTTGTATGTATATTTTACTTTCTGTACTAGGATTACCCCGCGGAGGGGTGCACGGATAGCCGGGTTCTACAGGGCAACGAGCCCGCATCTCATGGCTTTGAGACGGAAGGGGCTTCACTCAAGAATTGACGGGCTATTCGCCGCACTCGTAGGGGGTACAGGTTGACCCAAGGAGGGGTGCTCAAGTTACCGGATTCCGTGAAGTGCTGGGTGGTCCATTCACGTTGTTGAAGGGGGCTGCCTCGCTTCAGGTTTTGGCGGGTAACTTTTCGCGCCCGTAGGGGTCTAGGATTTCATTGCACAGGCTATCCACACGACCAGGGGAACGTCGGGTTTCAGCAGCGGCTCTGTGAAACCCGGGGCTTCCAGATTATCTGTATTGTTCTGTGTTGCTTATTACATTTCTGTGATGTTGCATTTTATCACGCCTTGAGCAAATATTATATATTGATATATATACTAGTAGATGTTGTATATGTTTTACATCCACGCTAGTCCAGTCCCCGCTCTGTCGTTAGTAAAGTAACCTAACGGGTGATGACAGGACCCAGTGGCGAATGCGGATGGCATATACGTACATCATTATTTTCGTTCTTTTGTGGTGTGATCAATTGATGGGACTGCGTTGATTCGGATCAATGCAAGCTAAACAAAACTATTCTGATGTTGTTGGAATATTTTTTCAAAATACTGTTATTGCAAGGACGTTCTCTTTTGTTTTGCACAGTGGTCTTCAGTTGGAATATCCTACACCTCAGTCGACGAGGCAAGGGCCGAGATCCCTTCAGCAGGAGTGACCCATTGGACAGAAGTTTGCGTCAGTGTAATAACTTCACTATAGCCGATTTCCTTTTGCTTTTGCATCGTGGTATTCAGTTGGAATATCCTGCACCTCATTCTATGGGGAAAGAGCCGAGATCCCTTCACCCGGAGTGACCTCTTTAGCAATGGTTTTCGTCACTATATTTTTTTAAAAAGCTATGCAGTTCCTTCAACGATATCAAGTTCATTACGTTAAAATATTTCGCCAAAAACTAGACGTAGCCCTCCGTCATTTCTTACAAATATTACTTAGTATTTCGTGCTGCGCTTGTTGACTGTGTCAAGGCGTTGTGTACGGTAGCTAAGTAGTGTTCGTTTGTGGCATATTAATGGGATTGGTTAGGACAGTCGTGCGACATTGTTGACTGTGTCAAGGGCCTGTACGGGTGGGTTTAATGCAATCCAGGATAATGATGGGTTGAACTTGACTAGGACTCTTTGATTTGTTGACTGTGTCAAGGTCACTTGGGTCCCAGGGGTAAAAATCACATTGGGAGTTTCTAAAGAAACTGAAACTTGCCAGGCATGCGCATACCTTCTGGAGTGTGATAACGTGAGTGGATTCCATCACGTTATCATACGATGATAGTTGGATCCTGATCAATCGAAAATACTGCATTTTTAATACGGCAATTTCCCTATCATTTGCACTCATATAGAAGTGTTCGGTATTCATATTTCACATATTAGCAAAACATCCCTGAAATACCAGATTGCATGTGTTAGACTTTAAAACCGGCACTTTTAGGGAAATTGTGTATTTGTCATGGCATCGCATCATCCTTGTATTGCGCAACTCTTGCCTCGATGAAATTGTGCAGGAAATTGCAGGAACAAAGCCAAAACAGTGCTGATAAAATACGCCAACTCAAAGGCCAGAGATCTGGCAATGATCAGGGATTCATTTGGAAATTCAACATATCAGAAAAGCCCACAAATATCAGCCCAAACAAGTAGCTGAAAACCCAAGCCCTGAAGCTTCCAAACCGCCGCGGTTCCGCAGCGGGAGCACGCTTGCGCCGCAGAACCGCGGCGCTATGGTGGCTTCATCATCTTAATTTTCTACACGTGGCTACCTCTAACTGTACAAACTTCCAGAAGACTCCCGATTCTCCACGTGGCACATCTAGAAGGCTCGGCTTAACAAACTTCATCTAGAAGCTTCTCCTCAACAAACTTTTGGAGGGAAATTCAAATCTCCTCAACAAACTTTTGGAGGGAAATTCAAATTTGATAGTCTAGATCTAGGGTTTTGATGGTCTATAAATTGGAGCCTAGATCTAAGGGTTGAGGTTGTTCTTTAGTTGTTCAATAATCTTTAGTCCCCTTAATCTTTAGTTGTTCATTCTCTCCATCTTCTTCCACAAGTTGAGTGACACGACTTGTGCGAAACCCTAACCCTAATTCCAATCCAAATTCAAGATCCCGAGTACCATTCAAGCAAGAAGCCTTCAACCTTTTAGGAGCCGAGCCGATCTTCAATCGGGCAAGTGATCCAAGCCGATCCGCGACTCACGGAGACGAGCGAAGCCAAATCGACGATCGAGTTCTTCCTCTTATAGTTCTTGAGCGATTGTAATGAAATTTTTGATATAAATAAAAGGTGAAATTCTTTAATCTTTCTTTCTTTAAATTCTTGCATCATGATTCGATCTCAATTTGTAATTGTAGTTCTTGTTGTGATGTTTGAGTAAAACTCCGCTCGTCAAGGAGTCGAGAAGATCAATAGAATGATGATGTAACAAATCTTAAAACGATTCTTAAGTCCTATGAGTTTTGTAAACCCTAGCAAGTTCAAGAATCGATGACCTAGTTTCGTTACGATGCTTTCTTGATTGTTATCGCTCGAAATTAGGGATCTACGATCGTTTCATGAATTTACTAGAGGCTAGAATGTGAATGATATCGAAGAAGGAACAAGGGATAAATGATGAAACCCTAGTTTCACTAGAAATCGCTAATTCTCGTCGATCATCATCGATCTAGTATCAATTCATCGAAGGATAAGAATACGTCATCGTGAGATTGCATCACATCTATAGATCCGATCGATTCCTACGAGCCTCATTTAGATTCTTGATATTTGATTGGAAAAAATCAACAAACTCTCAATTCACTTCTTGATTTTAATGCTTTCTTAGATCTAGATTTTTCTCTTTCTTGAATTGCAATTACAAATCATGAATTGTTTTCTTTTCTTTTTCTTAAAGTTTCAATTCATCTAATTCGAAACACGAACGATTACACTTTCCCTGTGGACGATCCGCACTCGCTAACGATCTACATCCGACACCGTAGTTGATTGCGGTCAAATAATTTTTGGTTGTGATTTCTATATACAATTTTCTAAACCGACACAACGGAAAATAACATCAATCAAATGGCGCCGTTGCCGGGGATAGTGCGCTAATTGTTCGTATTTTGAATTTTGAGTTGACAAATTTATTCCATTACAATTTTTAGATCAAAATTCGCGCAAACACTAATACGTGTTGTTGTGATTTGATTGCGAGGAATTCTGGAATTTGTGGAGCTGTGGAAATTTTTTTTTTAATGTTCCAGAGAGCTCAAGAGACAATTAGGAACAGTACCAAAAATTTCAGTGCAGTGATCACTTCATGGAACCGCGATTCCGCGGCATTAGCGCTCATTTGCAGTGGATCCGCCGCGTGCTGACGTCATCATTCCACCAAAATTTCTCAGGTATCTTCTAACTTTCTTATCTTCTCCTAAATTTGCTCCAAATAACATTTTGTGCAGGTTTCTTTGCAAAAATCGCAGCGCCGCGCAAAAAGCAAAATTAAATTGTGCTTATTTTGATCTTTGTGGTTGTTTGCATAATTAATACGGACATTAAGGGTCAAAGACCAAATCCAGATTAGGTGGGGAGTTCATTACCCTTCCTAAGCCCCGAAAATCGCAAAATTGCATCCGCATTTACCCTAATTAACTAAAAAATATCTAGAGATGACTCTAAGGACCGTCGCGCTTACTTAGGACAGAAGAAGGCCATGGGTAATTCATTGCTTATCCGCGTTTCTCTTGTGGTGTCTAAAGCAAGTGTGTCGAAGGCTAGTGGTTACTTAATTAGGCCCACTACTTATGTAGTGGAGAACCTCCCACTTACCTGGCACTTACCTAGCCACAGGAGATACAAAGAGGCAGTGGAGGATTTATCCTGCGTCTTGTCTTCTGGCAGTTAGGAGCGGTCTACAGATTTGACCTAGGCGACCCCTAGAATTAGGGTTTTGCTTGTTGCATTTTGTGATTTGCATCATTTTTTTTCAAAAATCCGTATCAATTTTCAAAACAAACACCGCATTCATATCATTTCCCCTAATTATAAAATCACGCTGCCACTTGTACTAACCCTTTTTAGTGCAAGATAGTCTGGACAACAGGATTCTAGTGCATGTTTAGTCCGTGTTTTCATCGATCGACCCTAAAGTCGGTATTTCTACATTTACCTTTCCTTTACCCACCACCACACCCATTTCGATGGATCCGTCTCCATCGAACTTCTTTTCCACTACCCTGCCGCCTTCCGTTGGTGCGCAGAATCCACCTCGCATCTCTCTCCAAGAGAGGTGCTATCCTACACGAGGTCCCCTTTCCACATGTCTTTCCATTCCAACAGCCAACGGGGAAAATTTTCAAATAAAACCCCAATACATCAACCTTCTACCAAAATTTCACGGTCTCGAGTCTGAAGACGCATATGCCTTTATCACCAAATTTGAAAATGTATGCACAATGATGGGTACCTCACAGCTGTCTGTGGATGCTATGCGTCTTCGTCTTCTCCCATTCACCTTGTGCGATATAGCCAAGAAGTGGCTGTATAACACTACCGCACATTCCATTTCAAATTGGGACGTATTCGTCAAAGCATTCCTTAAGAAATTCTACCCACATCTTAAAACAGCTCGAGTCCGCAGCGAAATAAATCAATTCACCCAGCTTCCAAATGAACTATTTTCAAAATGTCTTGAACGCTTCAAGGATCTGTTAGTCCAATGTCCACATCACGGAATCCCGAGATGGGAACTGTGTAGAATCATATATGAGGGCATTAATCCTAACACAAGACAGACCCTTGAATCCATGTGTCAAGGCAACTTCCTGACTAAAGATGATGGGGAAGCCTGGAATTTTCTAGAAAATTTCGCTGAAAAATCTTTACAGTAGGGGGGTGTGAGTCAATCGTCTGGGGATGGCAATAATATTTCCGTAGGAGTTAGAGCTGACATTTCAGCTATGCAAAAGAAACTCGAGACTATGGAAAACAAATTTTTAGCCGCCCTAAGTCAAATATCACTCTCCAAAACTGTATGTGGTTGCTGTTCTGATCCTCTCATTTGACGGAAGAATGTCCACGAAATTCTCTGTTTCAAGGTCACGATCATACCAATGCCGCATTTCAAAGACCTAGAAACGATACATTTTCTTCCACATATAATCAGGGTTGGAGGAATCACCCAAATTTTGCTTGGAACCAATCACAATCTCAAAACATGGTTCCAACCCAAAACAATTTCCATGGGGTCCCTCCACCACAACAGCAACCACAACTTCAATTGAGTCAGCACCCCTTCCAAGCACATAACTTTCAAAATCCGGTCAACACACCTGCACTGTCTAGTCCTTTACAGTTGACCGGGACTGATGAATCCTCTTCATTTGCACAATACATGAATTTGGTCTTAACAAATATCATGCAAGTTTCGGCTGAAATGAAGTCTTCTGTCGATAAAATTGAGAAAAACTCTGCGTCCCAAAGCGAGAGTATTAAATCGACGGAAGAAGAAATTGCACGATTAAAAGCCGAAATGAGTGCAAGAGAGAAAGGGAAACTTCCAGCTCAAGCCTTACCCAATCCTGGCTATTCACATAATGTGGATTCAATCACGTTGAGATCTGGAAGAGTGCTTGACAGTCACGTTGGGGAAGAGTTTGATGATACTGAAAAATCTATCAATAAGACCCCGGCTGAGACCTTTCCTTCCACTTCTACTTCTAATTCTTACCCCAGTTCTTCTACCCCACCACCTTCTTCCGAGCCTATTCTTCGTTTCCCAAAAGGCTCGCCACTTTAGCCCACCTCTTTTACTCCTCCACAGACGATCCACACTTCTATTTTGGGATCGGGGCCACACACACTTCCTTCTCCTATGATGGACCCAACGCTTATTGCTAAAGCACCTTATCCTAATCGGTTAAGGGCTAACACATTATGTCCACATATGGAGAAGATCATGGACATTTTTAAGCAAGTTAACATCAACATTCCTCTCCTAGATGCTATCCAACAAGTTCCGTCCTATGCAAAAACTCTTAAGAACTTGTGCACTAGGAAGAGGAAGCCTCAAGTGCCCAAGAAGATATTCATGGCAAAAACAGTAGACACGGCATTCCCCAAACAATTACCGAGGAAACGTAAGGATCCTGGATATCCTACTCTTTCCATTTCTATTAGGGAAAAACACATTAAACGTGCTCTACTAGACCTTGGCACTAGTGTTAACTTGCTTCCATACTCAGTTTATGAGCAACTAGGTATCGGAGTGTTGAAGCCAACCCATTGCACTCTCCAGATGGCTGACCGATCAATCACCAAACCTAAGGGTGAACTGGAGGATGTGTTAATAAAAATCGGGGAATTTATATTCCCTGTGGACTTTATTGTAATTGATACACAGCCTGTAGCGAACCCACGGAATCAAATTCCGGTGACTTTAGGTCGCCCCTTTTTGGCCACTTCCAACGCTATAATCAACTGTCGTAATGGTTCTATGACCCTATCTTTCGGGAATAGGTCAATAGAGCTGAACATTTACAAGTTGGGAAGTGTACCCTCCGAATTTACTGCTCAAGTCTGTTCTGTCGACTTAATGGATGTCGACAGCAGCGAATTTGATGATCCTCCTGATACTGATCTTGATTCTTTTCATACGTTATTGTTTGACCCAACTATGTATCATACACATACAGACTCTTCCACCGAGATGTCCGGGTCAACAATTAACACTGATTATGAACTGCTTTTAGAGTCTGAAGATCACCCCGCACTTTGTGATGACATTATTCATCGGGGTATAGATGGAACTTTTGAGGAGATCTTCGCTGATGAACTCACATTTTTAAATGACATGGGTGTTGAGATGAATCATCTCTCAATCAATGAAATTGAACCTCCACCCCTTCTTCTGAACTGTAAAAAAAATGCGAGCAATCCATCACATTCACTGCATCGTCTCTCCAAAATGAGACGCTCACACATTCTATTCCACCACTTAACCTTTCCCCACTTCTTCTTCCACCAACCAGAGCACTGCATTGATAAAATTTTTGAATGGTTGGTGTTAACCTTCGGTCTTTGCAAAGCTTGGCATCGACCTATGATTTTTGACCCCCTCATGTGATTTTCAAAGATTAACATTGCTTAAGTTTGGGGGGGGGCATTTTTTCTTGCTCTTGAAAAGAAAATTTTTACAAAATGATGAGCCAAGAATAAGTTTGGGGGAGGTTCTTCACTTAAATATTTTGCCCCCACTAATAAATTCCTCCCAAGCTTACAGGTTTTTGAGATTTAGCAGAAGGCAACAGTGAGGGCACTGTTGAAAACAAGTTTGGGGGAGCTTTGTACTTATTTTCGCATCATTTGCATCATACTTTGCATAAGCACAAAACATTTTTCAAAACCTATAAAAATTTAAAATTTTCAAAATATAAAAATATTTTAATATTTAAACATTTTTTGTACATAAATAAGATAATGAAAGATTAGATAATGAAAAATTACATCCATGAGAATAGAAAAATTTAAGAAAACCAAGAAAATTAGAAGTTTTCTTATACGAACTAGTAATAAGTAGTTATGAGCCGTTGTCCCAAGGGTTAGTAAGATGAAGGACGTCACTAATCTGAGGATAAAAATAAGTCAGAAAAATAGTTTTTATTCTGGAAGCCAAACATTTTGAATGTTGATACCCTGCTATTCGCACTTACACACGTCTTGAAGCCCGGGATAGTAGAGGATACCTTGAAATGCTCTTGTCTTAAAGCCAATGTATGAAGGAAATAAAAAAAATATATAATAAAAAAAATGAAGAAAATATAAAGTGGTGAGAAAAATGGACACTAGTTTTGTTATCACCAAGGGCAATAAAAAATATATAGCGAGGGTGCCTCTTCACCTAGTGCCCTAAGGCCAACTGGTCTGGGAGTCACTGCTATGCCTGAGGTGGTGCAAGATGAGGAAAATACACCAAATAAGCAAACACATGAGTAATCGGTCAGTTAGTACCTCAAGAAGTACTAACGATCGCATGAAAGTGTGTGAGCACATCTAAATATTCATTAATTAAAAAGTACTGAGGCTGATGGGAAAGAGTATGATAGCTTGAATTGAATTCTCCGGGTGTAGGGATGTCCTTTTCACACATGCAGGGTTATATGAATGATGTTTGGAAGAAAGATAGGAATGAAAAATAAGACGATGTTTTATGGAGGGAGGACGTGATTTCTGACATCTTTTCATGACCATTAAGATAGGGCTCATGACAACCGAAAAGCTAGCTTAGTTGGAAACCCTAATTTTCAAGGCTTTTCATTTACAATTCTTGTCTTTAAATGTAATATTCATGATCTTCCATTTTTTATTGGATTTTGTGGGTGCAATCCGCTGAAAACCCTCAGGAGACAACACTCCTCCTACTAGGGACACCTAGAGGTTTAAAGGCTTGTTGCACGTGCTCAGTGCAATCGTGTTGCCTACGAAAGTGTGCTAGTTAGTTTTTCTTTTTCTTTATTTTCTCTTTCTCTTTATAGTAAAACAGTTCGATCGAGACGATCGAAAATAAGTTTGGGGGAATTTGATCAGTCGAAAATACTGCATTTTTAACACGGCAATTTCCCTATCATTTGCACTCATATAGAAGTGTTCGGTATTCATATTTCACATATTAGCAAAACATCCCTGAAATACCAGATTGCATGTGTTAGACTTTAAAACAGGCACTTTTAGGGAAATTGTGTGATTGTCATGGCATCGCATCATCCTTGTATTGCGCAACTCTTGTCTCGATGATATTTTGCAGGAAATTGCAGGAACAAAGCCAAAACAGTATTGATAAAATACGCCAACTCAAAGGCCAGAGATCTGGCAATGATCAGGGATTCATTTGGAAATTCAACATATCAGAAAAGCCCACAAATATCAGCCCAAACAAGTAGCTGAAAACCCAAGCCCTAAAGCTTCCAAACCACCGCGGTTCCGCGGCGGGAGCACGCTTGCACCGAGGAACCGCGGCGCTAAGGTGGCTTCATCAGCTCAATTTTCTACACGTGGCTACCTCTAACTGTACAAGCTTCCAGAAGACTACTGATTCTCCACGTGACACATCTAGAAGGCTCAGCTTAACAAACTTCATCTAGAAGCTTCTCCTCAACAAACTTTTGGAGGGAAATTCAAATCTCCTCAACAAACTTTTGGAGGGAAATTCAAATTTGAAAGTCTAGATCTAGGGTTTTGATGGTCTATAAATAGGAGCCTAGATCTAAGGGTTGAGGTTGTTCTTTAGTTGTTCAATAATCTTTAGTCCCCTTAATCTTTAGTTGTTCATTCTCTCCATCTTCTTCTACAAGTTG
This sequence comes from Agapanthus africanus, assembly GCA_030015575.1. Classification (NCBI taxonomy): domain Eukaryota; kingdom Viridiplantae; phylum Streptophyta; class Magnoliopsida; order Asparagales; family Amaryllidaceae; genus Agapanthus; species Agapanthus africanus. The sequence continues at coordinate 227,911,860 of JASDDO010000004.1, read as the reverse complement.
AGTGACACGACTTGTGCGAAACCCTAACCCTAATTCCAATCCAAATTCAAGATCCCGAGTACCATTCAAGCAAGAAGCCTTCAACCTTTTAGGAGCCGAGCCGATCTTCAATCGGGCAAGTGATCCAAGCCGATCCGCGACTCACGGAGACGAGCGAAGCCAAATCGACGATCGAGTTCTTCCTCTTGTAGTTCTTAAGCGATTGTAATGAAATTGTTGATATAAATAAAAGGTGAAATTCTTTAATCTTTCTTTCTTTAAATTCTTGCATCATGATTCGATCTCAATTTGTAATTGTAGTTCTTGTTGTGATGTTTGAGTAAAACTCCGCTCGTCAAGGAGCCGAGAAGATCAATAGAATGATGACGTAACAAATCTTAAAACGATTCTTAAGTCCTACAAGTTTTGTAAACCCTAGCAAGTTCAAGAATCGATGACCTAGTTCCGTTGCGATGCTTTCTTGATTGTTATCGCTCGAAATTAGGGATCTACGATCGTTTCTTCAATTTACTAGAGTCTAGAATGTGAATGATATCGACGAAGGAACAAAGGGATAGATGATGAAACCCTAGTTTCACTAGAAATCCCTAATTCTCGTCGATCATCATCGATCTAGTATCAATTCATCGAAGGATAAGAATACGTCATCGTGAGATTGCATCACATCTATAGATCCGATCGATTCCTATGAGCCTCATTTAGATTCTTGATATTTGGTTGTAAAAAATCAACAAACTCTCAATCCACTTCTTGATTTTAATGCTTTCTTAGATCTAGATTTTTCTCTTTCTTGAATTGCAATTACAAATCATGAATTGTTTTCTTTTACTTAAAATTTCAATTCATCTAATTCGAAACAAGAACGATTACACTTTCCCTGTGGACGATCCACACTCGCTAACGATCTACATCCGACACCGCAGTTGATTGCGGTCAAATAATTTTTGGTTATGATTTCTATATACAATTTTCTAAACCGACACAACGGAAACTAACATCAATCAGATCCCGATTCCCACTGATGAGTTGGTTTACTCCTCGGGTTATCCCGACTAATTCTTCTTTCAGGTTTGGAGGAGAATTTGAGGTTACAGTGGGAGGTTTCCTGATTAGATAAAGTGATTACCATTCTGATCTAGGTTAGAGTGCACGCTGAGTGTTTCTTATCTCTCTCTCTTTGGCAGCGACCACGACCCGACCCTTGACTATGACTCAGTGACCAAGTTGACCGAACCTTCTTATAAGACTAGCCTTTTGGATTGTCAGAGTTACATAACTTATTGCCACTCCTACATTTACCCTTTTCTCCAGAACACCCCGTACTACTACGAACATCCACTTCCATTGGATAAAGCCTTCGTATGGTTATATACAAACTCGAAGGAATTTATTCGAGGATGGTTTCCGGTTCTGGAGAAAACGGATAGGACTATTCAGTTGTCTTTTCCTTTTACCTTCTCTCAGGTTGCGAGTGCTCCTTGGATTAGGACAGTACACCTATTACGCTTATTGGATAGTCTTCTTCCAAACCATAGGCATGTGCTGACCGGTAGGGAATGAAGAAAACCATTTAGCCTAAAAGGTGTACAGAAGGTATTAAGTAAAGACATATCAAGGGATTAGTAAGAGGGCAAAGTAAATTGCGACTGCTATTCACGGCCAAACCAAGTATTTCATTACCACTACCACTTCACCTTTGTATTTCTCCAGGACACTCTGTATCACTACGAAGATCCACAGTTATTTGGATACTCCATCGTATGGTTATATACGAACTCGAAAGGAACTTGTTCCAGTTCGGGGATGGATTCTGGTTCAGGAGAAATAGGAATAAGGTTTATTCAGTTGTCTTTTATCTTCACCTTCTCTCGGGTTGCGAGTGCTCCTAGGATTAGGACAGTACACCCATTATGCTTATTAGATAGTCTTCTTCCAAACCATAGGCTGGTGCCGAACGGTAGGGAAGGAAGAAAACCGTTTAGCCTAAAGGGTGTGCAGAAGGTAAAGACTAAAGACATATAAAGGGATTTGGAGAGACGACAAAGAAATATACGGTTACAGTTGTGAATCTGGATAATGTAAGAGGCATTACTAAGAATACCCGGATACCCCTGCGAAATATTTCAATGTTTCAGTTTCACTGTGTATTGTTGAAAGAAAACTGATTTCCTAATTAGTCCTTGCTCCAGGGTATGTATTTACCAGATTTGATTCTCACATCTGTATGGTTTTACAGATGATGGGTGGGAGTAAGTTATTGGGAATTTGGTGATCATCCTCATTATATCAGAATTCGTTGTAATTGGTGATATTTGAGGAAATCGCCTGGGTTGTTTGCCGGACGGCAAATATTTGGTTTTGAATATCCGTTGTTATGGACCAATTTCAAATTGATATATCTGTACGTCTATTTTTATAGAGTGAGATATAACTTTTTGAAATTATGTCCATGACATTTACCTATATCAGTGGATGGTTAGGTAAGGAGCATTAAACAACGGTGTAATTCTTCTTAACCATAAGTACAGTTTTCAACCTACGACACACGGGGAATGAGTTATTAGACTCAGGGGACTTATACAGAGTATTGTATATCGTCCAGTGTCCATAAGGACAGAGGGGTTGGTACTCGTACTATATTCTGTTTGCTTGTAACTTCTCTAATTATTAGACATGTATTTCGTAGAAATGCAAGGTCTAAGTTTTGAGAAGTTATAGGTATAAGAGTAAAGTAGAGAACCAGATGTTGCATGTATCGGGATTCTTCAAGGTGATCGAAGATGTAGATACTTGTGTATGGTATTCAGTTGATAGTAATGATTTTGAGAAACTTGTTTCTCTTTCAGGTTACTCATATCTGGATGCATTCCTAAGTTGAGTAATGTCGATTGGCCTCTCTCCATTTAGTTGACATGCAGCTGCATGATTTGAATCTGGTTCCAATTAAATCAGTGTCTCTGTTTCTATATTGGATATAGAATAGTTCATATCTTAACATTGTTAAGGTACGGGGAGTTGTCCGGCTTATGCTTAAAACCAGACTCTGGATAACTCAAGGCATGTTTCTGTAATGGCAGTTTGTGGGTTGACCCGGGCTATGACGAGGGTTGACTTTCTACCATCTGGAAGATCAATAGTGATATTATTCTTGACTCGCCACAGTTTTAATAAAAATGGATTTTTTTCAGAAATCAGTAGTGGGAGTATGGTAGAACTGGAAGTGATTCCAGAACCGCAAACGATTACTGAAAATTTGATAAGAACCTAAAAATTCAATCTGGTTTGACATTCCATTGGCCACTCCGCAGATATGGTGGGTAACCTCAGGCACCCGAGAGGTACTCCGGTAGCCTCAAGGACGGTGATAGGGAGGTTCTTGTTTACCCAGACTTGCCATTGCTGTTGTTCCAGACTGTGAGACCCGACAGGAGGATGAATATAGCGTCGTTCTGAACTGGCTTTAGAAGTGTACGTGTATATGACTCTGCCAGAGGGTTCTCGTATCCAGTGGGAGCAGCGGAAGCATAGTGGACAGGTAGCTTATGTATATTTATAGACTAAAGCAGATATAGCGGAGAGAGATCATTTATTTCTGATGTGACAATCATAGGTTTGACTTCATCAGAATAGGGGATGGATCTGTTAAGAAGGTAGTAGGGTGTGATATTCTGGTATTTGGATGACATGCACAGAGTAGGAAATGAAATTCCTATACTACGATCGGTTGTACTTTGGTTGTCACACAGTGGTTTCTCCACAAAAGGATATGGACATTATGTCAGATATTCTGGTTACTAGATCTATGGTTTTAGGTCTAGATTTGGATAGTTTCCCAATCTGGGTACTTAGACAGCATTCTAATGGTATTTTAGAATGGATGACTCCTGGCACGGTAGTGTACCGGCAGGTGATGGAGTCACCCTCTCTAAAGGTGTCTTATAGACTAATGAGGAGAGGGATGTGCATGATTGGCAGATCACTTGCTTAGGCAATTGAGTCAATCATGAGATGTAAAGTACCACACCAGATGTTGTTCTTGCTCGAGATGCAATAAGTTGATATTAATCCAATCCTGGAGAAACATTCGGAAGCAGTTTTAGAACATAAATGAGTGTTCAACGGATATGATAATGACAGACTCTTTTAGGAGACAGTTATCATTCCAGGCTTCCAAGATGACCTGGATGACAGAGTGACTGTCAGAGTTATAGTTTTCCCTCTGACGAGGGGCATTATTTTGGACAGGTGGTTCAAGCGAATACTGAGGGAGGCATGGCGCAGGATACTGATTAAGTTCAGTTCATGATACAGTCTAAGAAATTTGGATTTGGAGTTCATTTATGAGCTACATCCCATCAGATATCCAAATACATTCTAAGACAGGTATTGCTCATTTCGGGAGATGGGTTTCTCCGCGAACTTGAGATAAAGAGAGACATAGAAAGAAACATCAGAGCGGATCCACTCACTGAGGCTATTCCTCGAACGCAATAGTTTCGCAAACCAGCTTTATGAAAATGATTAGTAGAGGAGTTGGGTCTTCGGTATCATACGGGCTGTGAGCATGCGACATCGCAATAATTATCCTTGAGTGCGAGTGGGAGATTGTTGGATATAGTGCCCTCAGAGTCAATTATTGGATCACAGGCACGTGATTGCAATGATTGAGGGAGGACCTATGCAGATAGGACAGTCTTACTCAAGATGATAGTATGCTATCTGGTTTATCTTTATCATCGTGTACTGTTTCAGGTGACCTCACAGGTCACTATTGCACGTTGATAAAGCCCTTAGGATTCTTGCTTGACGGCCAGCAGTATGATGGCGATCATATACGTGGGAGCTGGGGTCTATAAGCACATCCTTAAAAGGTCCCTAGTCGTGGGAGTTTTCGAGACATGGCATCGATACTCCAGAGTAGACTAATGTATACAGTCGAGATCCAGACGAGGGGCGGTGGCCGGTCTCACAAGCCACTGGTGTCAGTTGGCTCACCTAAAATGTATACAGGTGCTCATTGGGTTATGAGTACACCGGACAGGACTCGCCGGGAACATGCTAGTTGGGATTATACCTGACGTCAGATAGCAGTTCCCTGGTGACATGTGTACAGGTTAGTTCATCGACCTGGGATCGTCACTTGTCTCATGTGAGTTCCTACTGTACTTTGATTACTACCCTACCACGGCTCAAAGGATTCGTGCAAACAGGTTTTGGTTGGGTACAGTCCCGAGCCACATGGAGGCAGTGAGCGGATCTGCATGAGTTCGTCTCTCCCGGTATTTGGGGTGAGGTCGCGCTGTGTCTAGGAGAGCCATTACACAAAGCCCTCGGTAGAGGCAGGAGATTTATTGGTAGTCATTCCAGTAGTATTTCAGGGTGTTCTGGGCTACACTCCGACACGACTTGTACCGCTCATGGGGGTCTGACTTTTACCAACCCCCTAGGCCCGCCATGCGTTGCTCATAGACGAACGGACCAGACTGTAAAGATATTGTCACTGACAGGCTCAGTAGGGTGTCAGGATGAGTTCGCCCATCGACGCCCCTTTAGGTCAATACCTGGTAGCCCGTCATATATGGCTAATACCTCTGACGTGCTAGTGGTTAAATCCATAGCCAAAGTATTGACGAGTCTTTAGAGTCCACCACAGACCATTTTCTCAAGTTTCGGGCGAAACGCTGTAGACGCCGTATGGAGATATGGCAGGGTTCGATCATATACGTGCGGTATTGCACAGATCATGATCGGATGGGTAATACTAGCGGGCTTTGGTTTAAGCCGGATCTTAGTATTGTACAGTGTCAATTTTGTCTCTTTGCATTTGTATTCAGTGGGAATACAAATGCGGGTATGTATATACAGTCGCGGGGTTTTCCTGTAATTTATTACGGGATCATCTTTCTGAAGTTGCCAGTTTGTGTTGGAGATAATGCCCTCAGAGTCAATTATTGGATCACAGGCACGTGATTGCGGTGATTGAGGGAGGACCTATCCCGGTAGGACAGTCTTACTCGAGATGATAGTATGCTATCTGGTTTACCTTTATCATCGTGTACTGCTTTAGGTGACCTGACAAGTCGCTATTACACGTTGATAGAGCCCCTAGGATTCTTGCTTGACCACCAGCAGTATGAGGGCGATCATATAAGTGGGAGCTGGGGTCTATAAGCATATCCTTAAAAGGTCCCTAGTCGTGTGAGTTTCGAGACAGGGCATCGATACTCCAGAGTAGACTAGTGTATACAGTCGAGACCCCGACGAGGGGCGGTGGCCGGTCTCACAAGCCACTGGTATCAGTTGGATCACCTAAGATGTATACAGGTGCTCATTAGGTTATGAGTACACCGGACAGGACTCGCCGGGAACATGCTAGTTGGTCATATACCAGGCGTCAGATGGCAGTTCCCTGGTGACATGTGTGCAGGTTAGTTCATCGACCTGGGGATCGTCATTTGTCTCGTGTGAGTTCCCACTGTACTTTGATTACTACCCTACCACGGCTCAAAGGAGTCGTGCAAACAGGTTTTAGTTGGGTACAGTCCCGAGCCACATGGAGGCAGTGAGCGTATCTTCAGGGGTTCGTCTCTCCCGGTATTGAGGGTGAGGTCGTGCTGTGTCTAGGAGAGCCATTACACGAAGTCCTTGGCCAAGGCAAGGAGATTTACTGGTAGGTATTCCAGTAGTATCTCAGGGTGTTCTGGGCTACACTCCGACACGACTTGTACCGCTTTTGGGGGTCTGACTTTTACCAACCCCCTAGGCCCGCCATGCGATACTCATAGACGAACGGACCGGACTGTACGGATATTGTCACTGACAGGCTCAGTAGGGTTGTCGGGCTGAGTTCGCTCACAGACATCCCTTTTAGTCAATACCTGGTAGCCCGTTACGTATTGGCTTATACCTCTGACGTGCTAGTGGTTAAATCCACAACCAAGGTGTTGACGAGTCTTTAGAGTCCCCCACATTCTGTTACTTAGCTTTCGGGCGAAAGGTTGTAGAGGCCGTATGGAGATATGGCAAGGTCCGATCAGATACGTGCGGTATTGCACGGATCAGGATCGGACAGTTTGTACTATAGGCCGTATGGTTATATGGCAGGGTTCGATCAGATACGTGCGGTATTGCACGGATCAGGATCGAACGGATATTACTAGCCGGCTTTAGTATAATCCGGATCCTAGTATAGTACAGTGTAGATTTTGTCTCATTGCATTAGTATTTCGGTCGGAATACAAATGCGGGTGTGTATGCACTGTATCAGGGTTTTCCTGTAATTTATTACGGGACCAGTTTTCTGGAGTTGCCAGTTTGCTTTCCGTTTCGGCCAATTTCCTTTGTATCGTTCATTGGCCGAAGTTTGGTGGAGGAGGGCTTATTTGCATTGTTGCAAATAAGCATTTGTGGAGGGTGACTTTGCTTATTGGTTGTATCATGATAGCTTTTCCTTGACCTTGAATTCTAGCTTTATCATGATGGCTTGACTTTGTTGACAATCATGGTTGTTGATGATTGTTGGTTGAGTATTGGTTTTGGGAGTGATCATTGTTTCTCATCATCACTTGCTTTTCAACCACCTCTTTGTCTTGACTCTCTCTCTTTGTAACATTTTCAAAAATATAAAATATTAATTTTGGGAATTTTTATAATTTAATATTATTTTATTGATTATTTTAATATTAAATGCAAATAAATAGGAAAAATGTTAGAAAAATTATGAAAAATTCTAAAATGGGTTATTTATTGGAATTATGCCATTTTTAAGTGTTTGGGATCATTTATATGCTAATTTAGCGCTAATCGCGATTAAAAGTCGCTAATCGGATTTTTGGCTTTTTGTGCAAAATTGTGCACATATCATTTTTGGACTTGTGTTACATTTTTTATGCCATGTTACTTTGGGTTTACTATTGGGGTGAGAAGAGTTTAGAAAAGGAAAAGAAAAGAAAAAGAAAATGGTATAATGATGAGAGAGGAAGAACAAGCCAACCCCACCTTTTTGCACCATGCCTTCATCATTTCCCCATCTCTTTTCTCTCTCCCCTTTCCCTTGTTGCTGCTGCTGCCCTCTTCCCTCACTTTCCCCCTTCACTAAAACCCTAGATCCATCAAGAAAACAATGCCAAAACCCCATTCCCACTTCACAAAAAAATGGTCCCAAGCTCACTAGCTTCACTTTGAGCCTAATAAGATTGGATTTGGAGCACTTTGAGCAACTCAAGAAAATTCTTGAGTTGCCAAAGGAGGTAATTTCTGCACCCGCTTGTAGCATTTCAATTTCCTTATGCATCAATTCTAGTTTAGTATCGATATCGTGTCATTTTGCGGACTTTTGAGATTTCAAGTGAGGGTTTAGGGTAAAACTGAAACTAAGATGAAATTGAGGCTTGTTGAGACCCTAGAAACCCTGGTGTGATGCTAAATTGAACCCAAACCTGAAATGGGAACCAGAATACGGATTTTAGAAACCAATATCGGGAAAAACTGGAATCTGCCACTGTTTTTGAGAATCTGCTAACACCCCGAGACCCCTAAAATAATTTTGAGTGGAAATTGAGATGTGCAGGCACCATAGAGGTAACACCCAAAACCCTAGCTCCCCACTCCACCTTGAGGCTGCCAATTCTTCCTTTCTGGCCGCAATTTGTGGCCAGACCAGTGAGGAATCGCCTCGTTTTCTGTGCATAGCCCCATTTCCTCTATTCTTGGCCCTGGGTACTTCTAGTTTTGACAGATTCTTTCTAGGGTGGAATCTGGGACATATATCCTAAGTTGTTGTTTTGGATTCGTATTTCCGTATTCCGTATTTTCATTTCTGAAATGGTGGATTGTGTTTTGCCTCGAATATTTGTCGTTTATACGACGATATAGAGGAGTTATTGATGGTTTTGAAGGCGTGCCATAGGTTTTCACCTATAGGCCCCTTATCGTATCGTTTTGGATTTTATGCGCCGTTTTAGATTGGATTTGATTTTAATGCGCATATACGATATTTTGATGTGTAGGTACCCATGAAGACTTTGGGACGACAAGCAAATGCGTGGTGATGTCCGCAAATGATGATACAAGTGAGTAGATTATATCTACAGGGGAAAGTCGGGTGGATGGCGTATAGCACCCCCGCAGTCCGTAGATAGATTATTATATAGTTATGGTGACATTAGGTGTATTATGGATAGTATAGGGTTAGAAGTGACTAGTGTAGTTCATAGTCGCGAACCCTAGGATAGAATTACACCTATACACACACCTTTGCTTATCACTTGTACTTGCACTGTGATTGATGTTATGTGATGACTTGGAGGTGAGTCGATGATGTGGGCTTGGTGCCCTGGGGTCGGTGAATTGATACGATTCATATGTGGGATATGACTTGTGATTCTTGCGGGCTTGGGATATGTGTTTACCCCCGCATGCATACTTCTCTGATGGTATCGACTTGTACTAGACATAGAGTAGTACCCCCAGACTATATGATCTGATGATACTGATACCTGTTATGTGACGAGATAGTGAGTTGTTGACCCCTACCCAGCTATGGGGATGCCGTACGATGATTTACCGTACGAGCTGATATTGATGATAGATCCGCACTCATAACTTGAGGATATCTTACGATATGACATTGAGGCGGGATCACCGACTACATATCTTTATATATATACATTGACTCCGATTTAAGTGGTTTCTACACCTACCCCTCCTGATTGACCGGATACTTAGATGTAGTTTGCATAGTAGATACTTCACTGTGGTGTTGACTACTAGATATCTGCATTTTCCTGCTATTTGCATTGCTGGTATATGTTCATTGCTATATTATTATCATGCTGTTAGGACACCAGCACCATTATCGATGATGCGTATGTTCCACGTACACTTTTTGCCGGCTCACACACTTCATCATCGATAATTGCCATGCCACTACACTGTAGTACTATTGCATTCATGAGATGATTTTTCCTTCGACATATGCACATTACTATTCCATGTTGCATGATTTCCGATATGATTACCTTTCCTTATATGTCGCATACATCATCGATTGATTGTATAGCACATCGCATTGGATTTACTTCCTGATGTTGGATTTTTTCATGTGATTTCTGGATTTGGGAACCGTAGTCTTTTTCCAATAAGTAACCATTTAAAAACCCGGTTCCCTTGATATGATATTTGGGGCGTCGCCCCGTGTTTTCTCGGTGCTAGAGGATGTACTGAGAGAGGGCTGACCCGGACTGACGGAAGCCCGATGGATTGATAGAGGGCTGACCCGGAATGACGGATGCCCGATGTACTGAGAGAGGGATGACCCGGACTGACGGATTCCCGATATATATATACTCTGATAGAGGGCTGACCCGGACTGACGGATGCCCGATGGATTGATATAGGGCATGATCCGGAATGACGGATGCCCGATGTACTGAGAGAGGGATGACCCGGACTGACGGATTCCCGATATATATATACTCTGATAGAGGGATGACCCGGACTGACGGATGCCCGATGGATTGATTTAGGGCATGATCCGGAATGACGGATGCCCGATGCATTGAGAGAGGGATGACCCGGACTGACGGATTCCCGATATGTACTTTGATGTAGGGCATGATCCGGAATGACGGATGCCCGATACAGGAGGATTTACGTGTCGATGCTAGGCACGGGTTTCATGATGGTTTTCCATGATTTTTTTTATATCCTCACATTGCATATATGATGCTTATCGTCAGTGGGTGACGAGTGGACGGGTTCCACATATTTACAGACATGGTTCATATACAGACTGGTTTCACATTGATCATACTTTATTTGTATATATAACAGGGTATGAGGGCGCTGTTATATATACCCTTACACCAATATTAGTGGTATGGGACGCTAATATATGTGTATTGATATCATTGATATTTCACCATATTCACTTCATGCAGACATATCTTACACTGATGACATGTGATTACCTGAGTACCTGGCACTACATACATGATTAGATGTTACCTTGCCACCCTATTACACTCAGATGTACTCTTGTGGATTATATTATTGATCGTTGACTTAGGTTATGTTTTGCATTCGGTTTCTGCTTGTAGATGTTTCTATTCACGAGTTGGCAACTCACCCCCGTTGTGCCACAGTTCTTGCAGGTTTTGCCGTACAGGTCCTATTGCGGCATTTCTGGCATTCTACCTTCTTGCGGGTGATTTGCTTTGGTAGGTGGATTCTTTCGTATCAGGAATTACCTTTGTATTTATTTATTTCATTGTATCTAGAAATTGTCCATCAACCAAATCTTGTATATTCTTTCAGACTCAGAGACAGTGTTGTATCATTCGACCTAGAGTCGCGCTTAGTAGTATTGTGGTTTTACTGTTGCTTTTGAGCTTTCTTTTGGATTTGATCCTCGCCACTTGGCGTTGTATATTATCATATCATTGTGTGGTTGTGACCGTCAATTGACGAAGAGCTAGCTCCCGCTTGGGGATGCCTTTATCTTTGCCTATTTATATTGTTATCCTTGTTGTACCCCTTTCGGGGCCCGTTTTACAAAAGAAACTCTGCCGAAAATTTTAGAAAGGACTTTATTGTTTTCAAAACGTACCTTCGGCTTAGTTATTTAAAAACCTTGATTTCAAACCTGTATTCTTCACTTCTCTAAACCAGTTTTCTTTACTTATTCTTAAAATGGTTTTAGATTTCTGGGCTTTTGGCTTACTTGGGTCAGATGGAGTCCTATAGGCTTCACATGGTTCAAGGGCCAGTCACGTGCTCTTTCGGGTCGTGACAAAGTTGGTATCAGAGCGCTAGGTTGACCCTTGGTTGATGGATTAGGTGACTAAAGTAGAGTGACGTACCGTTGGTATGTTCCGCGGCATACTTACGACACGCCACTCCGCTTAAGGAACCTTAGGATGTACATGCTTTCGAGATTAGTGATTCTCTTCATATCCTGGATTATACATCCATTTGAGGTCCCCGATTCTATTAGCTTCATGATCATACCTTTATTGATGCTGTTCCTTCCTATGATCATGTATCCACTTTGGATCTGTTGTTTCCCTTCTTGCCACTGATGTGCTCTCTTTGATACTCGATTGAGATTCCTGTCACCATGTTTGAGCGCAGTTTGGGCTGCTGCTAGGGTTACGGCCGGTGTGAGCTCGTTTGGTACGAGGGCCGACCATTGTGTTTTCTGGTGACATGGGAACGTCTCGAGTTAGGGTTGGTGATTGTGACCTCTAGTGGAGGAGAGTGCTTGGTCTTGCACCGGATGATCGGGCCATTGTTAGAGCTGCCAGTTGAGAGATGACTGTTGATGTACAGCATACCTCAGAGATGTGATGTCGCCTATTGTGCAGACAGATGGACCAGCTGTTGCTGAGATTGACAGGATATTGCTTTCGGAGCTTACGAGCTGAGATTGCCGGAGCTTTCAGGAAGATATGAGACAGATGATAGCTAGTCTACCCGATTTGAGAGACGAAGGTGATTCGTCCGATTTTGCGCCAGAGCGGGCCCAATTGAGTTGAAGATTTCCAGTGTGGAGAGTCTTACTCAGATCTAGAGCAGACCGACTCAGAGATGACCGCTTATGTATTGCCTTTCCTGGAGGATTGAGGCGTCGTTCGGTGTACAGGCGTATGAGCCAGTTGCTGCTGCAAATGACGAGATATCGCCCAGATGATTGGAGCTACTGCAGCATGAGCATGTTCTTAGAGAGATGATAGCGAGTTGCTAGTCACCAAGGATGGATGACTAGGACGTGTGGTGAGTTTGTTTACCCGATGCGAGTCATCAGGTGGATTGATTCCAGATAGAGACGACTTCACGCGGGTTCGTTGAGAGTCGATAGAGACGATCAAATGTCAGGAGCCCATTTTCCAAGTTTAAAGTATACGGAAAGACATGCAGGTGATTCTATGGACCCTCTAGAAGAATGAAACCCTAACTCGACTTAATGACCGTGTGACAGCCTTTGAACCTTAGGGTTTACGGCGGTTCCGCGGCGCCATTAGTGAGGCTTGGGTTTGCCCTTCTACGGCTGGACCACCGACGCTGTGGCATGTACTCGATACTATTAAACTGTACCCGAGATGTGAGCTCTTGGGGGATTATGAGGATCTGACGAGTCGATCGGATGGTTCGACATCTTTCGGATATCGTGATGAGGCACTGCTTGGGAGACTCCAGATGCGAGCATAGCCGTTGGAGCACAGTACATGCAGCCATGTTGAGACGAGTCCGAATCAGTCGACATTGACGCAGAATGAAGAAAAGAGTTCGTACAAGATTTCGACGAGATGACATCCCACTCCGCTGACATTAGAGAGGTGATACGCACCCCAGAGGCGTGGTATATGGATATATCTTCCAGAAAGAAGCGCGATAAGTATGCAGCCGTTCCGGAAAAAGCTTTAGCTTCTGCATGGGATGACGACTTCCGGGCATTTCGGCAGGATTGAGATTTGAGAAGGAACCTCGACAGGACCCTTCGGGAAACAATACGAGAAGACCTGGACCAGGAGTGGTCGTATTGCGCGCACCCAGCAGGCCAGAGTTCGGCATTGTCGACGAGGTAGTTGACCAAGTTCGGATAAAGGAACTTAACCAGATGCTTTGCGAATTGATCAAGGACGGACGAGAGATGGGTATTCCTCCGATGGTTGGGACGTGTTCCCAAGGACCAGTTCGGCCTGACATCTGCTACAGAGTGATGGAGCTACAGATTACGTGATTTCGAGTCCGTGTGAGAGACTTCAGATTGACCGTGGCCGAGGACGGTGCAGTGTATAGTAGCTTGGCGTGACGTCATAGTGGACGATGATAGAGACAGTTGGAACAAGAGGTTCGTGTGAGACACTGACGAGCTGTCATTGCTTTCCGTCGAGATCAGAGACCTGATATGCTTACAGAGACGTTGGGATGTGACCAGAGAAGTGCCAGAACGGAATCGTCCCCGTTAGCACGTCTGACAGGGCCGATGAGCCGGTTGACTGTGAGATTGGAAATCCACAGAGAAGATAAGGACCCAGAGAGCCAGAGGACGCCAGATCGTGAGCAAGAGGCAGGTAGATATCCTGCGCTGCTAGCAGTGGATTGCACCGACTCCTTCTCGACCTTGAAGGAGGAACTACCGAAGACGGTATTTCTGATTTGTGATTTTGTGATTCGATTATCACGTATCCGTCATTTTGGATTTCGGTATTTTGGGCGTTCTGTTTGCATGATTTAGTTTTGGCGATTGAGTTTCATGATATTGATTTCATGCACCCACTGGATATTTATATATTTTGCGTAGAGTTATTACATTTGAGATATTGATTGAGATTTCATGCCTACAGTATACAGTGATTTGATTTACACTTCCAGCAAAGTTTTCATGTACCTGTAGTGTTTTGATATGCGATTTTGGTGCACGCCAGATGCACTAAATCGGAATTCTTCGTGCATGTCACATGCACCTGATATTTCTTCTGTCAGGCACACACGTTGCCTATGACAGATGTTTCGTGCACACCCGTTGCACCTAGATGCTGTTTTCTATACCTGTTTGACACATATATGGATTTTGATTCCTTGCGCACCAGACGCATAGGTTATTCTTATATATGCATTTTGGGGATTGATTTCTAGTAGAGCAGTATATTTTTGTGATATTCTTATGTGTTGATGTTTTCGGAGCCCCGACAAAATGGATTATTACTGAAATTGTTTTAGTAGTGGGGGTTTAAATTTAAATTCGGGGACCGAATTTCTTTAAGGGGGGTAGATTGTAACATTTTCAAAAATATAAAATATTAATTTTGGGAATTTTTATAATTTAATATTATTTTATTGATTATTTTAATATTAAATGCAAATAAATAGGAAAAATGTTAGAAAAATTATGAAAAATTCTAAAATGGGTTATTTATTGGAATTATGCCATTTTTAAGTGTTTGGGATCATTTATATGCTAATTTAGCGCTAATCGCGATTAAAAGTCGCTAATCGGATTTTTGGCTTTTTGTGCAAAATTGTGCACATATCATTTTTGGACTTGTGTTACATTTTTTATGCCATGTTACTTTGGGTTTACTATTGGGGTGAGAAGAGTTTAGAAAAGGAAAAGAAAAGAAAAAGAAAATGGTATAATGATGAGAGAGGAAGAACAAGTCAACCCCACCTTTTTGCACCATGCCTTCATCATTTCCCCATCTCTTTTCTCTCTCCCCTTTCCCTTGTTGCTGCTGCTGCCCTCTTCCCTCACTTTCCCCCTTCACTAAAACCCTAGATCCATCAAGAAAACAATGCCAAAACCCCATTCCCACTTCACAAAAAAATGGTCCCAAGCTCACTAGCTTCACTTTGAGCCTAATAAGATTGGATTTGGAGCACTTTGAGCAACTCAAGAAAATTCTTGAGTTGCCAAAGGAGGTAATTTCTGCACCCGCTTGTAGCATTTCAATTTCCTTATGCATCAATTCTAGTTTAGTATCGATATCGTGTCATTTTGCGGACTTTTGAGATTTCAAGTGAGGGTTTAGGGTAAAACTGAAACTAAGATGAAATTGAGGCTTGTTGAGACCCTAGAAACCCTGGTGTGATGCTAAATTGAACCCAAACCTGAAATGGGAACCAGAATACGGATTTTAGAAACCAATATCGGGAAAAACTGGAATCTGCCACTGTTTTTGAGAATCTGCTAACACCCCGAGACCCCTAAAATAATTTTGAGTGGAAATTGAGATGTGCAGGCACCATAGAGGCAACACCCAAAACCCTAGCTCCCCACTCCACCTTGAGGCCGCCAATTCTCCCTTTCTGGCCGCAATTTGCGGCCAGACCAGTGAGGAATCGCCTCGTTTTCTGTGCATAGCCCCATTTCCTCTATTCTTGGCCCTGGGTACTTCTAGTTTTGACAGATTCTTTCTAGGGTGGAATCTGGGACATATATCCTAAGTTGTTGTTTTGGATTCGTATTTCCGTATTCCGTATTTTCATTTCTAAAATGGTGGATTGTGTTTTGCCTCGACTATTTTTCGTTTATACGAAGATATAGAGGAGTTATTGATGGTTTTGAAGGCGTGCCATAGGTTTTCACCTATAGGCCCCTTATCGTATCGTTTTGGATTTTATGCGCCGTTTTAGATTGAATTTGATTTTAATGCGCATATACAATATTTTGATGTGTATGTACCCATGAAGACTTTGGGACGACAAGCAAATGCGTGGTGATGTCCGCAAATGATGATACAAGTGAGTAGATTATATCTACAGGGGAAAGTCGGGTGGATGGCATATAGCACCCCCGCAGTCCGTAGATAGATTATTATATAGTTATGGTGACATTAGGTGTATTATGGATAGTATAGGGTTAGAAGTGACTAGTGTAGTTCATAGTCGCGAACCCTAGGATAGAATTACACCTATACACACACCTTTGCTTATCACTTGTACTTGCACTGTGATTTATGTTATGTGATGACTTGGAGGTGAGTCGATGATGTGGGCTTGGTGCCCTGGGGTCGGTGAATTGATACGATTCATATGTGGGATATGACTTGTGATTCTTGCGGGCTTGGGATATGTGTTTACCCCCGCATGCATACTTCTCTGATGGTATCGACTTGTACTAGACATAGAGTAGTACCCCCAGACTATATGATCTGATGATACTGATACCTGTTATGTGACGAGATAGTGAGTTGTTGACCCCTACCCAGCTATGGGGATGCCGTACGATGATTTACCGTACGAGCTGATATTGATGATAGATCCGCACTCATAACTTGAGGATATCTTACGATATGACATTGAGGCGGGATCACCGACTACATATCTTTATATATATACATTGACTCCGATTTAAGTGGTTTCTACACCTACCCCTCCTGATTGACCGGATACTTAGATGTAGTTTGCATAGTAGATACTTCACTGTGGTGTTGACTACTAGATATCTGCATTTTCCTGCTATTTGCATTGCTGGTATATGTTCATTGCTATATTATTATCATGCTGTTAGGACACCAGCACCATTATCGATGATGCGTATGTTCCACGTACACTTTTTGCCGGCTCACACACTTCATCATCGATAATTGCCATGCCACTACACTGTAGTACTATTGCATTCATGAGATGATTTTTCCTTCGACATATGCACATTACTATTCCATGTTGCATGATTTCCGATATGATTACCTTTCCTTATATGTCGCATACATCATCGATTGATTGTATAGCACATCGCATTGGATTTACTTCCTGATGTTGGATTTTTTCATGTGATTTCTGGATTTGGGAACCGTAGTCTTTTTCCAATAAGTAACCATTTAAAAACCCGGTTCCCTTGATATGATATTTGGGGCGTCGCCCCGTGTTTTCTCGGTGCTAGAGGATGTACTGAGAGAGGGCTGACCCGGACTGACGGAAGCCCGATGGATTGATAGAGGGCTGACCCGGAATGACGGATGCCCGATGTACTGAGAGAGGGATGACCCGGACTGACGGATTCCCGATATATATATACTCTGATAGAGGGCTGACCCGGACTGACGGATGCCCGATGGATTGATATAGGGCATGATCCGGAATGACGGATGCCCGATGTACTGAGAGAGGGATGACCCGGACTGACGGATTCCCGATATATATATACTCTGATAGAGGGATGACCCGGACTGACGGATGCCCGATGGATTGATTTAGGGCATGATCCGGAATGACGGATGCCCGATGCATTGAGAGAGGGATGACCCGGACTGACGGATTCCCGATATGTACTTTGATGTAGGGCATGATCCGGAATGACGGATGCCCGATACAGGAGGATTTACGTGTCGATGCTAGGCACGGGTTTCATGATGTTTTTCCATGATTTTTTTTATATCCTCACATTGCATATATGATGCTTATCGTCAGTGGGTGACGAGTGGACGGGTTCCACATATTTACAGACATGGTTCATATACAGACTGGTTTCACATTGATCATACTTTATTTGTATATATAACAGGGTATGAGGGCGCTGTTATATATACCCTTACACCAATATTAGTGGTATGGGACGCTAATATATGTGTATTGATATCATTGATATTTCACCATATTCACTTCATGCAGACATATCTTACACTGATGACATGTGATTACCTGAGTACCTGGCACTACATACATGATTAGATGTTACCTTGCCACCCTATTACACTCAGATGTACTCTTGTGGATTATATTATTGATCGTTGACTTAGGTTATGTCTTGCATTCGGTTTCTGCTTGTAGATGTTTCTATTCACGAGTTGGCAACTCACCCCCGTTGTGCCACAGTTCTTGCAGGTTTTGCCGTACAGGTCCTATTGCGGCATTTCTGGCATTCTACCTTCTTGCGGGTGATTTGCTTTGGTAGGTGGATTCTTTCGTATCAGGAATTACCTTTGTATTTATTTATTTCATTGTATCTAGAAATTGTCCATCAACCAAATCTTGTATATTCTTTCAGACTCAGAGACAGTGTTGTATCATTCGACCTAGAGTCGCGCTTAGTAGTATTGTGGTTTTACTGTTGCTTTTGAGCTTTCTTTTGGATTTGATCCTCGCCACTTGGCGTTGTATATTATCATATCATTGTGTGGTTGTGACCGTCAATTGACGAAGAGCTAGCTCCCGCTTGGGGATGCCTTTATCTTTGCCTATTTATATTGTTATCCTTGTTGTACCCCTTTCGGGGCCCGTTTTACAAAAGAAACTCTGCCGAAAATTTTAGAAAGGACTTTATTGTTTTCAAAACGTACCTTCGGCTTAGTTATTTAAAAACCTTGATTTCAAACCTGTATTCTTCACTTCTTTAAACCAGTTTCTTTACTTATTCTTAAAATGGTTTTAGATTTCTGGGCTTTTGGCTTACTTGGGTCAGATGGAGTCCTATAGGCTTCACATGGTTCAAGGGCCAGTCACGTGCTCTTTCGGGTCGTGACACTCTTGCATGATAGATGAGAATGGCTCCCATTATCTTTTGATACACTACACTCTCATTCTCTCCTCTCTTGAAGCATGGCCGGCCACTTCCAAAAGTGGGCTGTCCAAGTTTTTGGTGGTGGGTTTTTAGCTCATTTGATGTTGCAAAAATCCCACAAGTTCCATCTCCAAACTCCATAGTTCATCCCTCCACCAAAAGGCAATTCCTACAACCCCAAAATGAGACTAGTACACTACATTCTATAGCAAATCTTGGGCACGTCGACTAGCCAGCTTCGTGCCCGAGTTGCCTCGGCATTGAGGTGGGAGCCCGTAAACGATGTAGGCGATGTGGTGCACTTCCGGCGACGAGGAGGAGACGGGACATTCCGCAGGAGATCGGGACGACGACGAGAAGACCGGAGGACTCGGATCTATCGGTATACTTCTCTTCCCTATCTTGTAGTTAGCTAAGACTAGTTAGTGGTTCGATCCGGGTATTAGTGCGCGGCGGTTTGCCAGTTCAAGAAAAATTTAAGTTTATCACCGCTTCCGCATTTGGCCGTCGGATTGACGGCCGGGGCGCCGCCGTGCACTTACAGTGGTATCAGAGCCTCGCCATTAACTTAGTCTAGCTTTGTGTAATGTGTTTGCATTTCCGATCGATCAAAAAGTTCCAAAACCCGTATTTTGATCACATCAGTTTTCTGTTGGAAATTTTTAGTGTCGAAAAATTTTTCAGGTTGTATAAAATTGATGTACTGGAAGATCTAAGAGTTCTGGAAAAAGTCGAGACACTGATCTCCTCAGGGGAGCACGGAACCGCGGCAAAACCCTACTTGTTGCCGCGGTTCCGCCGCAGTATGGAGGATTCAGTGGGTCGGGTTTTTACAGTGGGCTTCTGGGGTGATTTTAGGGGTTTTGGAATGTTAAATTTGGGCCCATAATTTCTGTGAGTGCTACAGTATTGTTTGGGGGCCCACTTGTTAAAATTTGATTGATCGGATATTTTAAACACATTATTTCACAGTATTTACATTATATCTGCGACCATGAATTTCACTTGATCGGTAAATCCGGTCTAACTGCTATAGCCCGGTTAGACGGATTTGCGAACGTGATTTTCACGTTGATGTTCTGTTTTTGCTGTGATGTTGCGGATCGGTCGTGGGGGATAGCCTGGATGCAATGCTAGTACAGATGTGGTTGTATTATGTACATTTGATATTGCGGGGCGAGCGTCCGACATGTGGACTGCCGTCACTGCCTGTTTGTATTATTATTTTGGGGCACGGCCAGGTTGCGGTCGATGCACCCGATGTATGTATATTTTACTTTCTGTACTAGGATTACCCCAAGGTGGGGTGCACGGATAGCCGGGTTCCAGAGGGCAACAAGCCCGCATCTCATGGCATTGAGACGGAGGGGGCTTCACTCTAGGATTGGCGGGCTATTCGCCGCACTCGTAGGGGGTACAGGTTGACCCAGGAGGGGTGCCCAAGTTACCGGATTCCGTGAAGTGTTGGGTGGTCCATTCACGGCACTGAAGGGGGCTGCCTCGCTTCAGGTTTTGGCGGGTGACTTGCCGCACCCGTAGGGGTCTTGGATTTCATTGCACAGGCTATCCACACGACCAGGGGAACGTCGGGTTTCAGCAGTGGCTCTGTGAAACCCGGGGATCCCAGATATCTGTATTGTTCTGTGATGCTGTTCATTTCTGTGATGTTGCATTTCTTTTCACGCCTTGAGCGAAATATAATATATTGGTATATATATTAGTAGATGTTTTATATGTTTTGCATCCGCGCTAGTCCAGTCCCCGCTCTGTCGTTAGTTAGCTAACCTAACGGGTAATGACGGGACCCAATGGCGAATGCGGATGGCATATACGTACATCAATATATTTTCGTTCTTTTTGGTGTGATCAATTGATGGGACTGCGTTGATTCGGATCAATGCAAGTTAAAAACAAACCTAATCTGATGTTGTTGGAACACTTTTCAAAAGGCTGTTATTGCAAGGACGTTCACTTTTGTTTTGCATCGTGGTATTCAGTTGGAATATCCTGCTCCTCAGTCGACGAGGCAAGGGCCGAGATCCCTTCACCGGGAGTGACCCCTTGGACAAAAAGTTTGCGTCAGGGCATTAACTTCACTATAGCCGATTACTTTTGCTTTGCACCGTGGTATTCAGTTGGAATATCCTGCACCCCATTCTACGGGGAAAGAGCCGAGATCCCTTCACCGGGAGTGACCTCTTTAGCAACGGTTTTCGTCACTATATTTTTAAAAAGCTATCAGTTCCTTCAACGATATCAAGTTCTTTACGATAAAGGTTTTCGCCAGAAACCATTCGTAGCCCTCCGTCGTTTCAGACGGGTACACGTAGTATTCATGCTATGTTTGTTGGCCTTCGTAAAGGCATAGTGTATGGTAACTGCTTGTTGCCTTTCTGCAGCATAGATAGATGCGTTGGTTTGGGACAGTCGTATAGCCTTGTTGGCCTTCGTCAAGGGCTTGTGCCGGTGGATTCAAATTAACCTGGAGAATGACGGGTAGAACTTGACATGTGACTTATGATTTGTTGGCCGTCGTCAAGGTCATAAGAGCATGGGGCAGAAATCACATCAGGAGTTTCAAAAGAACTGAAACTTGCCAGATATGCGCATACCTTCCGGAGTGTGACACCGTGAGCGGATTCCGTCACGTTATCATGCGATGATAGTTGGATCCCGATTCCCACTGATGAGTTGGTTTACTCCTCGGGTGATCCCGACTAATTCTTCTTTCAGGTTTGGAGGAGAATTTGACGGTACAGTGGGAGGTTTCCAGATTAGATAAATTGGTAACCATTCTGATCTAGGTTAGAGTGCACGCTGAGTGTTTCTTTTCTCTCTCTCTTTGGCAGCGACCATTGACCCGACCCTAAGACTTTGACTCAGTGACCAAGTTGACCGAACCTTCTTTAACACTGGCTTTTGGATTGTCAGAGTTGCAAACCTCATTGCCACTCCTACTTTTACCTTTTTCTCCAGGACACCCCGTATTACTACGAACGTCCACTTCTATTGGACAAAACCATCGTATGGTTATATACGAACTCGAAGGAATTCGAGGATGGTTTCCGGTTCTGGAGAAAACGGATAGGACTATTCAGTTGTCTTTTCCTTTTACCTTCTCTCAGGTTGCGAGTACTCCTTGGTTTAGGAGTAGTACACCTATTACGCAAATTGGATAGTCTTCTTCCAAACCTTAGGCTGGAGCCGACCGGTAGGGAATAAAGAAAACCAATTAGCCTAACGATGGTGTACAGAAGGTATTGAGTTAAGACAAAGCAAGGGATTAGTAAGAGGGCAAAGTTAATTGCAACAGATATTCACGACCAAACCAAGTATTTCTTCGCCAATCCTAAATCACCTTTGTATTTCTCCAGGACACTCCGTATCACTACGAAGATCCACAGTTTATTTGGATACTCCATCGTATTGTTATATACGAACTCGAAAAGAACTTGTTCCAGTTCGGGGATGGATTCTGGTTCAGGAGAAATAGGAATAAGATTTATTCAGGTGTCTTTTATCTTCACCTTCTCTCGCATTGCGAGTGCTCCTAGGATCAGGACAGCACACCCATTATGCTTATTGGATAGTCTTCTTCCAAACCATAGGCTGGTGCCGAACGGTAGGGAAGGAAGAAAACCATTTGGCCTAAAGGTGTGTGCAGAAGGTAATGACTAAAGACATATGAAGGGATTTGGAGAGGTGGCAACGAATTATACGGTTACAGTTGTGAATCTGGATAATGGAAGACGCATTACTAGGAATACCAGGATACCCCATCGAAACATTCCATTGTTTCAGTTTCACTGTGTAATGTTAAAAGAAAACTGATTTCCCGATTAGATACTTACTCCAGGGTATGTATTTACCAGATATGATTCTCACATCTGTATGCTTTTACAGATGATGAGTGGGAGTAAGTTATTGGGAATTGGGTGATCATCCTCGTTATATCGGGATTCGTTGTAATCGGTGATATTTGAGGAGATCACCTGGGCTGTTTGCCGGTCGGCAAATATTTGGTTTTGAATATCCGCTGTTATGCACCAACTTCAAATTGATATATCTGTACGTCTATTTTTATAGAGTGAGATATACCTTTTTGAAATTATGTCTACGACATTTACCTATATCAGTGGATGGTTAGGTAAGGAGCATTAAACAGCGGTGTAATTCTTCTTAACCATAAGTACAGTTTTCAACCTACGACACACAGTGAATGAGTTATCAGACTCAAGGGACTTATACAGAGTATTGTATATTGTCCAGGGTCCATCAGGACAGAGGGGTTGGTCCTCGTACTATATTCGGTTTACTTATGACTTCTCTAGTTTTTAGACAGGTGTTTCGCGGAAACACAGGGTCTGAATTTTGAGAAGTTATAGGTATTTGAATAAAGTAGAGAACCAGGTATTGCAAGTATCGGGATTCTTCAAAGTGATCGAAGATGTAGATACTTGAGTATGGTATTCAGTTGATAGTAATGATTAAGAGAACTTGCTTCTCTTTCAGGTTACTCATAGTTGGAAACATTCCTAAGTTGAGTAACGCTGATCGACCTCCTTCCATTTAGTTGACATGCACTGGAGACAGCTGCATGATTTGGATCTGGTTTAGTTACATCAGTGCCTCTGGTTCTATATAGAACAGTTCATATCTTAACGTTGTTAAGGTACGGGGAGTTGTCCAGCTTATGATTAAAACCAGACTCTGGATAACTCAAGGCACGTTTCTGTAATGGCTGTTTTTGGGTTGACCCAGGCTATGACGAGGGTTGATTTTCTACCATCTGGAAGAACAATAGCGATATTGTTCTATACTCGCCACAGTTTTATTAAAAATGGATTTTTTCAGAAAACAGTAAGTGGGAGTATGGTAGAACTGGAAGTGATTCCAGAACCACAAACGATTACTGAAGATTTGATAAGGAACCTAAAGATTCAATCTGGATTGACATTCCATTGGCCACTCCGCAGATTTGGTGGGTAACTTCAGGCACCCGAAAGGTACTACGGTAGCCTCAAGGATGGTGACAGGGAAGTTCTTGTTTACCCACAATTACCATTGCTGTTGTTCCAGGGTGCAAGACCCGGCGGGAGGATGAGTATAGCGTCGTTCTAAACTTTCTTTAGAAGTGTACGTCTATATGACTCTGCCAGAGGGTTGTCGTAGTCAGTGGGAGCAGCGGAAGCATTGGTGGACAGGTTCCTTATGTCTATTTATAGACTAAAGCAGATATAGCGGAGATAGATCATCAATTTCTGATGTGACAGTCATAGGTTTGACATCATCAGAATAGGGGATGGATCTGTTGAGAAGGTAGTAGGGTGTGATGTCATGGTATTTGGATGACATACACAGAGTAGGAAGTGATATTCCTACACTACAATCGGTTATACTTTGATCGTCACACAGTGTTTTCTCCACAAAGGAAATGGATTTTATGTCAGACATACTGGTAACTAGATCTATGGTTTTAGATCTAGATTTGGGTGGTTTCCCAATCTGGGTACTTAGACAGCATTCTAAGAGTATTTAGAATGTACGACTCCTGGCACGGTGGTGTACCTGCAGGTGACGGAGTCACCCTCTCTAAAAGTGTCTTACAGACTAAAGTAGAGAGGGATGTGCATGATTGACAGATCACTTGCTTAGGCAATTGAGTCAATCATGAGATGTCAAGTACCACACCAGATGTTGTTCTTGCACTAGATGCAATAAGTTGACACTTGATCCAATCCTGGAGAAACAGTCAGAAGCAGTTTTAGAACATAAGTGGATGTTCTAGGGATATGATAACGACAGCCTCATTTGGGAGACAGTTATCGTTCCAGGCTTCCAAGGTGACATGGACGACAAGGAGGTTGTCAGAGTTATAGTTTTTCCTTCTGATGAGGGGCAGTATTTTGGACAGGTTGTCCAAGGCAATACTGAGGGTGGCATGGCGCAGGATACTGATTAAGTTCAGTTGACGATACAGTCTAAGAAGTTTGGATTTGGAGTTCATTTATGAGCTAGGTCCCATCAGGCATCCAGACACATTCTAAGACAGGTATTGCTCATTTCGGGAGATGGGTTTCTCCGCGAACTTGAGATATAGAGAGACATGGAAAGAGACAACAAAGCGGATCCACTCACTAAGGATATTCCTCGAACGCAATAGTTTCGCAAACGAGCTTTGTGAGACTGACTAGTAGAGGAGTTGGGTGTTCGGTATCACACGGGCTGTGAGTATGCGACATCGCAATAATTAGCCTTGAGTGCAAGTGGGAGATTGTTGGAGATAATGCCCTCAGAGTCAATTATTGGATCACAGGCACGTGATTGCGGTGATTGAGGGAGGACCTATCCCGGTAGGACAGTCTTACTCGAGATGATAGTATGCTATCTGGTTTACCTTTATCATCGTGTACTGCTTTAGGTGACCTGACAAGTCGCTATTACACGTTGATAGAGCCCCTAGGATTCTTGCTTGACCACCAGCAGTATGAGGGCGATCATATAAGTGGGAGCTGGGGTCTATAAGCATATCCTTAAATGGTCCCTAGTCGTGTGAGTTTCGAGACAGGGCATCGATACTCCAGAGTAGACTAGTGTATACAGTCGAGACCCCGACGAGGGGCGGTGGCCGGTCTCACAAGCCACTGGTGTCAGTTGGATCACCTAAGATGTATACAGGTGCTCATTAGGTTATGAGTACACCGGACAGGACTCGCCGGGAACATGCTAGTTGGTCATATACCAGACGTCAGATGGCAGTTCCCTGGTGACATGTGTGCAGGTTAGTTCATAGACCTGGGGATCGTCATTTGTCTCGTGTGAGTTCCCACTGTACTTTGATTACTACTCTACCACGGCTCAAAGGAGTCGTGCAAACAGGTTTTAGTTGGGTACAGTCCCGAGCCACATGGAGGCAGTGAGCGTATCTTCAGGGGTTCGTCTCTCCCGGTATTGGGGGTGAGGTCGTGCTGTGTCTAGGAGAGCCATTACACGAAGTCCTTGGCCAAGGCAAGGAGATTTACTGGTAGGTATTCCAGTAGTATCTCAGGGTGTTCTGGGCTACACTCCGACACGACTTGTACCGCTTTTGGGGGTCTGACATTTACCAACCCCCTAGGCCCGCCATGCGATACTCATAGACGAACGGACCGGACTGTACGGATATTGTCACTGACAGGCTCAGTAGGGTTGTCGGTCTGAGTTCTCTCACAGACGTCCCTTTTAGTCAATACCTGGTAGCCCGTTACATATTGGCTTATACCTCTGACGTGCTAGTGGTTAAATCCACAACCAAGGTGTTGACGAGTCTTTAGAGTCCCCCACATTCTGTTACTCAGCTTTCGGGCGAAAGGTTGTAGAGGCCGTATGGAGATATGGCAAGGTCCGATCAGATACGTGCGGTATTGCACGGATCAGGATCGGACAGTTTGTACTATAGGCCGTATGGTTATATGGCAGGGTTCGATCAGATACGTGCGGTATTGCTCGGATCAGGATCGAACGGATATTACTAGCCGGCTTTGGTATAAGCCGGATCCTAGTATAGTACAGTGTAGATTTTGTCTCATTGCATTTGTATTTCGGTCGGAATACAGATGCGGGTGTGTATGCACTGTATCGGGGTTTTCCTGTAATTTATTACGGGACCAGTTTTCTGGAGTTGCCAGTTTGCTTTCCGTTTCGGCCAATTTCCTTTGTATCGTTCATTGGCCGAAGTTTGGTGGAGGAGGGCTTATTTGCATTGTTGCAAATAAGCATTTGTGGAGGGGGTCTTTGCTTATTGGTTGTATCATGATAGCTTTTCCTTGACCTTGAATTCTAGCTTTATCATGATGGCTTGACTTTGTTGACAATCATGGTTGTTGATGATTGTTGGTTGAGTATTGGTTTTGGGAGTGATCATTGTTTCTCATCATCACTTGCTTTTCAACCACCTCTTTGTCTTGACTCTCTCTCTTGCATGATAGATGAGAATGGCTCCCATTATCTTTTGATACACTACACTCTCATTCTCTCCTCTCTTGAAGCATGGCCGGCCACTTCCAAAAGTGGGCTGTCCAAGTTTTTGGTGGTGGGTTTTTAGCTCATTTGATGTTGCAAAAATCCCACAAGTTCCATCTCCAAACTCCATAGTTCATCCCTCCACCAAAAGGCAATTCCTACAACCCCAAAATGAGACTAGTACACTACATTCTACAGCAAATCTTGGGCACGTCGACTAGCCAGCTTCGTGCCCGAGTTGCCTCGGCATTGAGGTGGGAGCCCGTAAACGATGTAGGCGATGTGGTGCACTTCCGGCGACGAGGAGGAGACGGGACATTCCGCAGAAGATCGGGACGACGACGAGAAGACCGGAGGACTCGGATTTGTCGGTATACTTCTCTTCCCTATCTTGTAGTTAGCTAGGACTAGTTAGTGGTTCGATCCGGGTATTAGTGCACGGCGGTTTGCCAGTTCAAGAAAAATTTAATTTTATCACCGCTTCCGCATTTGGCCGTCGGATTGACGGCCGGGGCCCCGGCGTGCACTTACAGTTTGTATTCCGTTCCGGCCAGTTTTCCTTTGTTCCTTCACGGCCGGATTTTTCTTATGTAGGGGCTAATTTGCATATTTGCAAATTAGCAATTGTGGAGGGCGTATTAGCAATTTGGAGGGTTCATGATGGTTCTTGAATTATTAGATTCCTTTTTCATCTTTTCATTTGCATTAAATGAGAAAGGATTTGGATTAGAAGTGGTGTGACATATTTCCTAATTATCAACACCTTTTCTTATGCTTACCTTTACCTTTTCTTGTGCTCACCTCCCTTACATTTTCTAACTCCCATTTTTCTTTTAATGGCCGGCCACATTATGAGAAGGAGAGAGGGAATTCATTTGGTGTAGGAATTTTTCTTCATCTCATATTTTCCTTGCTAGCTACAAAATTCCTAACACATCTCCAAAGTTGATTTCTTCACCTCCATCATCATTATGGAAACTTCACAACCCCATGAGACAAGCTTACTACACTTAGCCTACAACATCCTTGGGCACGTCGACTTGCCAACTTCGTGCTTGATTTGCCTCGGTCCAGAGGTGGGAGCCCGTAAAAGAACCCGGCGATGTGGTGCCCTTTCCGACGAGGAGATGAAGACCGGAAATTCCGTGAGGTGATCGGGACGGAGGCCGAAGACCGAAGGACATGGATCGCTCGGTATAGCATTCTACCATTTTCTCTTGTTTGCTAGGTTTAGGTTAATGGTTCGATCCGGGTTTTTAGGATGCGGTAGTGTCGGTTTTAAAGCCAAGAAAAATTTACGTTTCCGCATTTTGGCCTCGGATAGACGGTCGGGGCGCTACCGTAGTCCTACATGGTATCAGAGCCACACCATTAACCTAGTCTAGCTTGCTCTAACTTGTTTACAAGTTTGATTGAACGGATTTTCCAAAAACCGCGTTTCCATGCATCAGTTTCTGTCAAATTTTTGCAGTGGTCAAAAAATTATTTAGTGCATTACAAAAATACGTGCAGGGTTTTATAAGAATTCTGTGAAAATTTGGTCGGCTGATATTACTGTAGCGCGGCGGATCAGCGCCAAAACCATGTTTTTGCCCCGGAGCCGCCGCCGTTTTGTGGCCAAACTGCACCAAATTTCTACAGTGGTTTTCTGACATGGAAATATGGTTTTTGGTATATACTGTTTGGGCCCAGATTTTCTTTGAGTGCTACAGTTGTGCTTGGGGCCCACTTCGGTAAATTTAGTCGATCGAAAATTTTAAACATGTTAGTTCACAGTATTTACATTATATCTGCGACCGTGAATGTCATTTGATCAGTAAATCCTGTCTAACTGCTATAGCCCTTTTAGACGGATTTACGAACGTGACATTCACGTTGATGTTCTATGTTGTGCTATGATGTTGCGGATTTGTCGTGCAGATAGCCTGGTTGCAACGTTAGTACAGTTTGGTTTATTATGTACATTTGATATTGCGGGGCGAGCGTCCGACATGTGGACTGCCGTTACTGCCTGTTTGTATATTATTCTTTTGGGGCACGACCGGGCTGAGTTCGATGTACCCATTGTATGTATATTTTACTTTCTGTACTAGGATTACCCCGCGGAGGGGTGCACGAATAGCCGAGTTCTAGAGGCAACGGGCCAGCATCTCATGGCTTTGACACGGAGGGGGCTTCACTCTAGAATTGACAGGCTATTCGCCCTACTCGTAGGGGGTACAGGTTGACCAAAGGAGGGGTGCTCAAGTTACCGGATTCCGTGAAGTGCTGGGTGGTCCATTCACGTTGTTGAAGGGGGCTGCCTCGCTTCCGTGAAGCAGAGAACCTTGAGAGAGAAAATGAGAAAAGAATAATGAAGAGAGCTCGCTTTTTAGGAAAGAGAAAACCATGTTTTTATTAGGATAATTGTGATGGCTTTTTTGATTTGACCATTATCATGTCAGAATTAATGCTAAGCAAAATATCTAATGCTCAACAAAAATATCTAAGTGAACAATAGTCAACATAGTCAAATGATCAAACCACTTAGCCATGACACAATTATCTTTAATAAAACTTAGTAAACAATTTCCACCACCTCATAATGGTTTTAATCAAGTCAATGGTCAAAACCCTAATGAGGTGTCTCCTTCTATACCTCTGTCACCCGTATATACATACCCGCATCCGTGTTCCGAGAAACACGAATGCAATGAGATTAAACCAATCCAAAATCTAATACTAGGATCCGGCTTAAACCAAAGCCCACTAGTATCATCTGCCCGAGCACCAAACACGCACGAGTACGCGTATGTGAATGAACCCTGTCGTAAAACCATACGACATTTACCTCGTTTCGCCCGAAGGTGAAAAACCCTCTGCTTGGGACTCTAAAGACTCGACACTACGCTGGCAGTGGGTTTAACCACAGGCCGCAAGCGGTACTAGCTGTACGTAACGGTCCCCAGGTAGATGTCGATAAGAAGGTCGATGAGGAAACCCATCCGAACTCCTACTGAGCCAGAATGTGACAATCTCCGTATAGTCCCGTCTGTTCGTCTAAGAGTATCGCATATCGGGCCCAGCGGGAGGTAAACGTCAGACCCCTAATAGCGGTATAAGTCGTGTCGGAGTGTAGTCCAAAACACCCTGAGAAACTACTGGAGTACCTACCAGTAAATCTCGCTTTCCCTGGCCAGTGACTTTGTGTAATGGCTCTCTAAACACAGCGCGATATTAACCCCCAATACCGGGAGAGACGAATCATATATAACCGCCACTGCCTCTAAGTGCTTTGGGACTGCACCCAACTACTACTTGTTTGCATGACTTAATAGAGCCGTGGTAGGGTAGTAATCAAAGTACAGTGGGAACACACTCGAGGCCAAGTGGCAGTGTCAAGTCAACGGACTATGCTGTACTCATGTCACCTGGAAGTTGCTACCTGACGATTGGTATAGTACCAACCAGCAGTTCCCGACGAGTCCTGTCTGGTGTACTCGTAACCTAACGAGCACCTGCATACTATCTCCAGTACGACGTACTAGTGGCTGTAGGACATATCATCTTCCCTGCTGGGATGAGAAGCGTATACAGTAGTCTACTCTGGAGTATCTATGCCCCGTCTCGATAATCCTATGACTAAGGACATGTATAAGGATGTGGTTGTAGATTACCTAGCCCCCACTTGTGTGACTGCCATTACAATGCTGGTAATCAAGCAAAGATCCTAAGGGCTCTACTAATATCTATAAGCGATATGTTAAAAGAAACACATGCACATATTGAAGTAGAAACAAACCAAGTAGTATAATACCATTTTGAGCAAGACTGTAAATATCCCAAGCTTCCATTAAGTAATATACAATCTAGTATTATACAATAATGGCCTCTAGGGCATATACACTAACAATCTCCCACTTGCACTAGGGCCATGTGCTGGCATATCGCAGACCTATCATCTCGAATAGCCTCTCGAACTGCGTCTGAGGGATGGCCTTTGTGAATGGATCTGCAGTGTTATTCTTCATATCTACTCTTTTCACCTCGATCTCTCGGCGATCTACGATCTCCCTGATTAGGTGGTACCGCCTCAAAATTTGTCTGGACTTCTGATGGGACCTGGGTTCCTTCGCTAAAGCTATAGCGCCGTTGTTGTCGCAATACAGCGATATTGGATCAACAATGGTCAGAACCACCAGAAGTTCTATGAGGAACTTCTTCATCCAGACAGCTTCTTTTGCGGCATCGCAAGCAACTATGTATGCCGCTTCCATCGTCGAGTCAGCAACGGTGTCCTGCTTGGAGCTCTTACAATAGACCACCCCTCCATTGAGGGTAAAGACATAACCTGATATGGAGTCATCCTTGTCACTCTGGAAGCTGGAGTCAGCAAAGGTCTCGATCTGGAGGTCTTTTCCACCATACACCAAAAACATTTCCTTGGTCCTTCTCAGGTACTTGAGAATGTTCTTTATTGCTATCCAGTGCTTCTCCCCTAGGTTTGACTGATACCGGCTTACAACGCTCAATGCGTATGCTACATCTGGTCTGGTACACAACATCGCATACATTATAGAGACTACCGCAGATGCATAGGGTATAGATGACATGCAAGCCCTTTCCAAATTAGGCTTGGGAGACATCACTTTGGAGAGGGTGATTCCGTGACAAGCCGGTAGGTTACCGTGCTTAGAATCTTCCATACTGAATCTTTTCAGTATGGTGTCGATGTACCTTGACTGCGAAAGTCCCAACATCCGTTTAGATCTATCAGGATAAATCTGGATCCCCGGAATGTAGGAGGCATCACCCAGGTCCTTCATGGAGAACAACTATGACAAGAATCCTTTGACTGACTATAGCATAGGAATATCATTTCCTATTAAGAGAATTTCATCCATGTACAAGACGAGGAATACCACAGTTCTCCCTACAATCTTAGTGTAAATGCATGGTTCATCTGGATTTTTCATAAAGTCAAATTCTTTGACTGTCTCATCAAAACAGATGTTCCAACTCCGCGATTCCTACTTTAGTCCATAAATGGACTTAAGTAACTTGCACACTTTACCGCTCCTCCCACTGTGAATAAAACCCTCTGGCTGATACATATAGACGCACTCTTCTAAATTACCATTTAGAAAGTCCGTCTTTACGTCCATCTGCCAGATCTCATAATCGTGGAAGGCATCAATGGCAAGAAGGATCCGAATGGATTTGAGCATTGCCACTGGAGAAAAGGTTTCATCATAGTCCAAACCAGGTCTTTGACGAAAACCCTTTTCAACAAGTCTAGCCTTATAGGTTTCAACCTGTCCATCTACACCAATTTTCTTTCTGAAGATCCATTTGCAGCCTACGGGTTTTACCTCTTCTTGAGCAATGTCCAAAGTTCAAACTTCGTTGGTGTCCATGGACTCCATTTCGGTCCGCATTGCATCCAGCATTTTTACCGAGTCGCCGCTCTGAATGGCTTACTGGAAGCTAGTAGGGTCATCATTGTCATTGATGCAATCCTCTCGATCCCCGTTTATGAGAAAACCGTAATATATCTCTCAGGCGGATGAGACTGCCTACTACTTTTTCAGAGTGGCACTGGGATTTCCTGTTCTATTGAAACCTCTGGTTCTACCAAGCTTTCAGTAATAGCTTGTGGGTCTGGAATTTCTTCCAGTTCTATTGCGCTCCCACTTATCTGATTTTCTAAAAATTCAACTTCCAAGAAATAAGGATGTTGAAAAACAAAAACCTTTTGTTCCTCTTCGTAATAGAAAAGATACCCCCTGGAGTTCTTAGGGTATCCCACAAACTTACACAGTACTGAGCGTGCCTCGAGCTTAACCGCATGCTGCCTTTTTACAAAACATGGACATCCCCATGTCTTAAGGTACGTAAGACAGGGTTTCTTCCCACTCTACATCTGATATGGTGTGGTGGGCACAGTCTTGGTTGGAACCTTGTTAAAAAGATATCCAGCTGATTCTAGTGCATAAACCCAGAAGGATCGCGGTAACTCAGCCCTACTCATTATGGAATGAGTGATGGAGGAGTAAGCTGAGAGAGAATTCCATTCTCTTTTATGTGTCCCAGAAACTCGGCACTTAAGTATTCACCACCTCGATCAGATCTTAGTGTCTTGATAATTTTGCCTATTTTTTTTCTACTTCATTCTTATATTCCCGGAATTTCTCAAAGGCCTCGGATTTATGCTTCATTAAGAAGACATGTCCATACCTAGAGAAATAGTCCGTAAAAGTAATGAAATAGGAATAACCACCTCGTGTATGTGTAGACATTGGTCCACATACATCGCTGTGTATGAGTCCCAAGAGCTCGCTCGCTCTTACCCCGTGTCCAGTAAACAGAGTCTTTGTCATCTTTCCCATGAGACAAGATTCACAAGTAGTATAAGACTGATATTCGAACGGATTCAAATATCCCTCTCTATGTAACTTTGTCAACCGTGTTTCATTGATGTGACCTAGTCTACAATGCCATAAGAATGCCTGATTTGTTTCCGGAGACTTTCTTTTAAGTGTGTTCTGGACACTGAAAACCTGAGCTTAATTCAATATGTATATTCCGTTTTCTAATGTACCTGACCCAATCAGAACTTGATTTAGGTGGATGTGGACCACATCGCTTACAAATGTAAAATCATATCCTTCCTTAGAAAGTAAGGATACAGATATGATATTACAAGCTAGACTAGGTTCATATAAACAGTTACGTAAAATCAATATCTGCCCACTTGTCAATCCTAGGTGATATTCCCCTACGGATTCAGCGTTCACGCTCATTCCGTTCGCAACTCTGAGAGTCATATCACCTACCTTGATAACTCTATGGTTTCTCAAAGCCTGTAATGAATTACAGATATGAGATCCTGATCCGGTATCTAGTACCCATGAAGTAGAGTTAATTGACATACAGTTTTCCATTACAAACACACCCGAAGCCGAAGCCACAACATGTTTCGAATCCTAGCTACTGGCTTTCAAAGCCTTGCAATCATTCTGCCAATGTCCTTTCCCGTAACAATAGGAACGTCCCTCCTTCCTTACTTTTAGTCTCGAAACTTTTGCCCTTCCCTTTCTTTCTACCTTACTGACACCGCATATCGGCTTTGTGGAGGTCTTCTTCTTCTCACCCTTTGCTTTCTCCTTGGATGTAGAAGAGGAAGATTCCCCAATAAGCAGAGCAGGTGTCTCCCTGATTTCCTTCAGGGTGTAAGTAGAGGGTAGGGACTGTAGAAACAAGTCAGTATATGACTTGTTTCCCAACGTGGTCTCCAGGTCCGAGAGCTCATCAATATAGCTAGTCATCATAAGGACGTTGTCCTCTACAGATGACCTGACAGCCAACCTCGCTTGAAGCAATTCATTCAAGGTCATATATCTTGCGATACGAGATTGCTCTCCATATAAATCGTTGTTATGGAGGAAGATGGAAGCTCAGTCCATCTTCTCGTATTGCCTTCGGTTTACACCATCTACTGAGACCAATATGAGACACTTGACATTCGTATTATCCTTTTCCGATGTCTTATGGGTATCATTATCCGTGACGGTGAACACTGGACCTGGGAGGGCGGGGGCATGAGTAGTAAAGAGGTGTCCCAGCTTGTTATAGGTAATGGACTTCTGGACAGACCTTTTCCAGTCATTATAGTCAGATTCAGTCATTTTATTATCTAGATGTAACCTATGTCTGGTCACTGGGTCGCTGCAATTAAGAGAGAGATAAGAAAACACTTAGCATGATTCTCTTGCAAGTTTAGATTGGTTTTTAATTTATCTAAACAGGATGTCACCCACTGTTTCTCGAATCCTTCCTCAAACCATAAAAGAAGAATTAGTCAGGATTGATCTCACCGTATAATTCTTGCTTAACCGATCGGCCAGGCTAGTGTCGGTACTTCGAGGGAGGTTTTACGACGCTTTCACGATGTTCCTTAATTAAATAACCTCTTTTCCCTTGAGGCGTAGCCCCGCTAACACTGTTTTAGACACCTACTTGGTTTATAGCATTGATCATTAAGTGTAAAAATCTCTCGAGGAGTAGCGGATACTCACAGTAGGATCGGGATCCAAATATCATTGTGTGATAATGTTGAAGGAATCCTACCAACATTATCAAATTCCAAATGGTATGCAACACTAGCAAGTTTCAGTTTCTCTATAAACTCCCGACGTGGATTTTTGCCTCATGCACTTATGACCTTGAAGAAGGTCAACAGATAATAAGTCACATGTCAAGTTCTACCAATCATTGTCCGGGTTAATTTGAACCCGTTCGTATATACCCTTGACGAAGGTCAACAAGGTAATACGACTGTCCCAAACCAACGCATCTATCTATGCTACATATGAACATCCAGCAGCTACCAATCACTATGCATTGACGAAGGTCAACAAACATAGCTTGAATAGTATTGAATATTCATATGAAATGACGGAGGGCTACGAATGCTTTTGGCAAAACCGTGAACGTAGTGAACTTGATATAATCTAAGGAACCTGATAGCTTTTAAAAAGAGTGGTTTAAGCTCCGCATTTTAAAAGTTTTGTTGTTTTGGAAAAACCGAGTGGTTTTGAAATTGTTCCGACAATTCAACTTTGGTTTGTTTGCTTAGCATTAATATAATGCAGCCCCATCAATTAAACCTACCACTGCAGAAAACAACGAAAATATAACGTACGCTTATGCCATCCGCATTCGCCACGGGGCACCGTCATCACCCGTTAGGTTACTTAACTAAGGACAGAGTGGGGGCTGGACTAGCGCGGATATAAAATATAAGCAACGTCTACTAGATATCATATATAGATATATACATTCGTCAGATGCAATGATAGTCATTCCAGATCACAGATGAACACATTGGATATGCTAGGAATCCGCGTATCGTTTGAGCCTGCAACGCAAGACGGATTACACGGTCGTGATGAATAGCTAAACCCCACCCTAGACCCCTACGGGTGCGGCAAACTACCCGCCAAATACCCGAAGTGAAGCAACCTCCCTCAACAAAGTGAGGAGGCCACTCGGCACTTCAAAGTACCCGGTAGTTTGTCCACCCCACCTTGGGTCTATCCTAGGAGCAGAAAACAGTAAAAGAAATAATATACAATGGTGGCTACAATCTCAACCCGGATGTGCGACCATAAAATAATATTACATCAATTTATAATTTACATCAAATGAAAGATAAAAAACGCTCATCTCACATCCCCGGCTATTCATCCATGATAATCCAACAAGTTCATATACACAAACCAATATCACATATCATAGATATATGCAACCCCCACTAATCGATGTATAGCGATTAGCAGACGTTCAACACATATAACACATCACAGATATAATCCAATTAGCCAAAATTTATAGAATTCCGATCAATAACCACATTTGAATCTACTCCAAGTACAACACTGTACACAAAAATTCCTGAGCAGAAACAAAATATCCCAGAAAACACAAAACAACTACAGAGAGCACCAAAAAAAATTTGGACCAACTCGGAGTCGACTTGGCCGCGGATCCGCGGCAGAACGCATGGTTCGGCCGTGGTTCCGCGGTGGTCTAACCGAGTTAGGCACCCAAATTTCTTCAAAGATCTTCAAAAAGCCTGCACGTATTTTTCAGCTATCTGA
Source organism: Agapanthus africanus (assembly GCA_030015575.1). Taxonomy (NCBI): domain Eukaryota; kingdom Viridiplantae; phylum Streptophyta; class Magnoliopsida; order Asparagales; family Amaryllidaceae; genus Agapanthus; species Agapanthus africanus. Next base: position 227,875,215 of record JASDDO010000004.1, on the reverse strand, counting down.
AATAATTTTTAAACCACTTTTAAAAATCGATAGAAAATGCAAGTTTTGGTCATGTTTTCGGGATTTTTCCATGATCGAAGTTCTAAAGGGTTTGCTAACATGTTAGTTATGGTTTAGCAAGGCTCTGATACCACTAAAAGTCTATGTTACTCACCCCGGTAGTTTACGGGGAGGCGGAATAGGTAAAAATCGATTTTTTCTTTGCAAGGTAACATAGACTAGACATTAGGATCTTTGTTAAACATTAACTAACAAACTAACTAGGAGTGTTAACTACTAGGTTAGATGATTATACCACAAGCTACAAGTACTTCTTCTCCTTGTTGTGCTTGTCCTTGTTGTGAGCTCCTTGGAGTGGTGGTGGATGGTGCCTCGTCACCGGCTTCTCCACGTCAAAGATGATCCGCCCGAAGGTCACTACCTTGAGCTCCAACCTCTATAATGAAGTAACTAGGGTACTTTGTGTGCTAGACTAAGTATCCTAGAATGAGTAGAGAAGGAATTTGGTGGCAAAGTCTCAATGGCCCTTGATTTTCAACTCATGAAACACTAGGGCTTGAGAGAGGAAGAAGGGGAGAACCTTCAGAGAGAAAATGAGAAAAGAATAATGAAGAGAGCCATCTTTTTTAGAAAGAGAAAACTAAGTTTTTATCAGGATAATTGTGATGGCACTTTTGATTTGACCATTATCATGTCACAATTAATGCTAAGCAAAATATCTAGTGCCCAACAAAAATATCTAAGTCAACAATAGTCAACATAGTCAAATGGTCAAACCACTTAGCCATGACACAATTATCTTTAATAAAACTTAGTAAACAATTTCCACCACCTCATATTGGTTTTAATCAAGTCAATGGTCAAAACCCTAATGAGGTGTCTCCTTTTATGCCTCTGTCATCTATATATACATATCCGCATCCATGTTCCGAGAAACACGAATGCAATGAGACTAAACCAATCCAAAATCTAATACTAGGATCCGGCTTAAACCAAAGCCCACTAGAATCATCCGCCCGAGCACCAAACACACACGAGTACGCGTATATGAACGAACCCTGTCGTAAAACCATACGACCTCTACCTTGTTTCGCCCAAAGGTAGAAAACCCTCTGTGTGGGACTCTAAAGACTCGACACTACGCTGGAAGTGGGTTTAACAACAAGCCGCAAGCGGTACTAGCTGTACGTAACTGTTACCAGGTAGATGTCGATAAGAAGGTCGATGAGCAAACCCATCCGAACTCCTACTGAGCCTGAATGTGACAATCTCCGTACAGTCCGGTCTGTTCGTCTAAGAGTATCACATATCAGGCCTAGGGGGCGGTAAACGTCAGACCCCTAATAGCGGTATAAGTCGTGTCGGAGTGTAGTCCAAAATACCCTGAGAAACTACTGGAGTACCTACCAGTAAATCTCCCTTGCCCTGGCCAGGGACTTTATGTAATGGCTCTCCAAACACTGCGCGATATCAACCACCAATACCGGGAGAGACGAATCCTATCTAACCGCCACTGCCTCCAAGTGCTTCGGGACTGCACCCAACTATTACCGGTTTTCACGACTCAATAGAGCCGTGGTAGGGTGGTAATCAAAGTACAGTGGGAACACACTCAAGGCGAAGTGGCGGTGTCAAGTCAACGGACTAAGCTGTACTCTTGTTACTAAGGAACTGCTACCTGACGATAGGTATAGTACCAACCAGTAGATCCCGACGAATCCTGTCCGGTGTACTCGTAACCTAACGAGCACCTGTATACTATCTCCAGTATGATGTACTAATGGCTATGGGATAGACCATCTCCCCTGCTGGGATAAGAAGCGTATACACTAGTCTACTCTGGAGTATCGATGCCCCGTTTCGATAATCCTATGACTAGGGAACTGTATAAGGATGTGCTTGTAGATTACCCAGCCCCCACTATTGTGACTGCCATCACAACGCCGGTAATCAAGCAATGATCCTAAGAGCTCTACTAATATGTATAAGCGATATGTTAAAAGAAACACATGCACATATTGAAGTAGAAACAAACCAAGTAGCATAGTACCATTTTGAGCAAGACTGTCAATACTACTGTGAATATCCCAAGCTTCCATTAAGTAATATGCAATCCAGTATGATACAATAATGGCCTCTAGGGCATATACACTAACACTTCTTCTGTCCTAATTGAGCGCGACGGTCCTCAGAGTCTTGTCTAGATATTTTTTAGGTAATGAGTGTGATGTAGATGCTATATTTGTGATTTTTGGGGCTTAGGAAGGGTAATGAAATCCCCACCTAATCTGAATTTAGTATTTTCCCCTTAATTTCTGTATTAAAATATGCAAAACAACCAATATCAAAACACGCAACACATTTTTATTTTTGAGCGGCGAATTTTTGCAAAGAATCCTGCAGAAAGGTTATTATTGGACAGATCAGAGAAGAGATAAGAAAGTATAGAATATACCAGAGAGAACTGAAACCCTAACTCTTCCACTATGCCACGGTTCCGCCGCTAATTGCTGCTATCCGCCACGGTTCCGCAGTGGTATGAACAGTTCTTTGCACGATTTTTGGTTCTGTTTCTCCCTTTGCTCCTCTGTCCTAGATGAAAGGATCTGAATAATTTTCTCCCTGCTGCAGTGATTCCAGATTCCCTTGCAAAATTCACAACTAATCATTAAGCACACGATGTGATTTCGATTCAAATTTGTGATGGAATAATAATATTTCAACTCAAATAGCAAGAACGAACAAATTACGCATGCATCTCCGGCAACAGCGCCATTTGATTGATCGAAAAGATCGTGGTATGAAAAAAATGTTATCACAATCAAAGAATTTATAGTCGCAATCAATAACGGTGTCGACGTAGTTCGTTAATGAGTACGGATCGTCCACTGAGATTCATGTATTTATTTGTTCTTTCTTTATTTGAGTCGAAAGAAAATATTAAAGAAAAATTCAAGAAGATGAATCAAGATTTAGTTAATGAAATATTTTCAAGAAACATCATGAAAGTATTTAAGATTTAGTAATCATGAAAGTGTCAAAAATTAATTTTGAGTATCAAGAAAATGTAGAATAATTTATAGGATTCGATAGGAATTAGTAGCAATGATGAATACTAATAACGACTTATCTTATCTATTAATGAATTATAGCTAGAACGATGGCGATGAATGAAGATTAGGGATCTTTTAAAGAAACTAGGGTTTCTCCTTCACTGTCCCTTATCTTTTCATTGATCATCATTCAAATCTAGCCTTTAGAAAAGAGAATCATCACTCATTTAATCCCAAATTGCAACGAAATTATCAAGAACGGTGATCTCGCTCAAAATTAGGTCGTTGATGATTCTTTTTCCTAAAGTTCATAATTCTCATAAGACTTAAGACTAGTTTAGGATTTCATCACCAATTGATCTACCGATCTCCTTCGAATCCTTAACAAGCGGAGATTTCACTCACGCATCATGAAAATAAAAGAATCAAGAATTAGAAATTTCATAATGTGAAAATGTAAAGAAAGCGAGAATTAACAATTTATCACCTTTATTAATCAACTTCAAGAATTGCTCTCGATCGCTCCCTTGAAGAGGTAACTATTCCGTCGAATTTCGCTTTGCTCGATCTCCGTGAGACATGGACCTGTCGAGGATCTCACGCTCTTGATGATGATCGGCTTCGCGTAAAGGATCTTGAATGTCGTCGCTTGATATTGTTCTCAACGATTCTTGATTTGGATCTTGAATAGGAATTGAATTGGATTTGGTTTTAGTTTGTGTGCTAGAAATAGACTATCATCAACAACTTATCAATGTAGGCTTAGGTCCCTTTTTATACCTCTTCACCAATCTTCCATTAGAAGCTAAGTCAATCTTCCCCAAGAAGCTAGGTAGTTGTAGAGAAACTTCTAGAATAAGTTTGTTATCAAGCTTCCTCAAGAAGCTAGGCTATTGAAAGGAAGTTTCCAGAACGAAGTTGTTACAATAGAGCGTCTTCAATAAGCTAATAGGTTGCAATGAAGCTTCTGGAGAATTCTTGATCACCGATGCCCTAACTCGGCCATGGATCCGCGTTGACTCGGCCTGACTCGGCCGCGGTTCCTCGACCGTTTGGTGTGTTTGTGGCTTCAAAATTCTTCTGTCTTCTGGTGTTGGTCAATTGGTGTTCAGGTGATATCTGGAATCTTTTTTATCTCTGCCGGATTTTAACTCTTTGCCTTGCTGCATTTTTTCGGAAAATTTGTGATTCCGATATCTGTCCTGAGATAATTTTCTGCATAAAATCTAAATGAAGGATGTTGAGATATACAATATAATGTGTGAAATGATAAACATACAATTTCCTTCCGGAATGTTGACTATAATGTATAACACGTGGTATTTGATATTTTCCAGACGAACTTATAATACGTGTTATATTTATAACAAATATCCTTAGATGAATAGAAAAGTGAGGAAATTGTTATGTTAAAAATTGCAATATTTTCGACTGAACAAGTTCCCACTGAGCTTTGATTACTACCCTACCACGGCTCAAAGGAGTCGTGCAAATAGGTTTTAGTTGGGTACAGTCCCGAGCCGCATGGAGGCAGTGAGCAGATCGTCAGGGATTCGCCTCTCCCGGTATTGGGGGCTGATGTCACGTTGTGCATGGGCAGCTATCACCAGAAATCCTCGGCCGGGGTAGACGAGAATTACCGATCCAGGATCGATAATTTCTCAGGTGGTGATGGGTTTCATGCCGACACTAATTATCGCGTTATTAGGGGTCTGACTTTATCCACCCCCTAGACTCGATATGTGATACTCTAAGTCGAACAGACCAGACTGTACGGATATTGTCACTGTCAGGCTCAGTAGAGGTTTGGATGAGTTTGCTCGCCGGCCTTCCTTTCGCTCAATACGTTGGTAGCCGTTACGTATAGCTAGTGTCGCTGACGTGCTTGTGGTTAAACTCACTGTTAGCGTATTGACGAGTCTTTAGAGTCCCACACAGAGGGTTTTCATGAAAGGCTATGCTAGTGCCCCGGCCAACAACCGTGACCAAATGCGGAACAAATTTTTTTCTAACGATTAGAACATGACACTAGAATAACTTTTAACCTCGATCTTACAATAAACCTAACTAGCTAAATAAAGATAGCTATCTACTATGATGAAGAAATCTCACCGAACAAACCAAGTCCTTCGGTCTTCTTTCCTCATATTTAGCTCTAAGTGGCCACCTTGAACATGCTTGATCTTCTTTTCCCGCTCCATCGGTTCTTCGTGATCGAGCTTGTTCTCCGGTCCTCTTTTTTCGTAGATGATCCACCTGAGGGATATGATCCATGGCTATAGCTCCTCACAATATGTCAACTGAAGCAACTAGAGAACTTGGGTTGCTAAACCATGTAGTCTAAGATGTAGTGTGAAGATCTAAGTGTTTGCTATCTCTTTCCTGCCTCCTCAATTGTTTCTCAACTCATGAGAAGGGTAGTGAAGAGTAAGATGATGAAGGTGGAGGAAACTCAAGAGGAGGGAGGAGATAAAGAAAAGTGGGAGCTCAAGAAAATAATCAAGCATGCAAGTGAGAGAAAATCAACACAAAGGTTTTGTGTATAAATTTCTTTCAATAAACAAGTGTAGCTATGCTTCAATAGTAACCACAAATGAATAAAGAATTCATTTGTGAACTATTGAAGCCATGCCACTCACCATGCCTCCCTCTACGTAATTTCCACCTCATTTCCATTTATCGATAAATGGAAAAGTCCATGATGAGGTGTCTACCTTCTAGAAGGTAATCTGTAATAAAATACGGATTACAGTCTGCTGTATGTAGATACCTACATACGGATAAAAACACGAATGCCAAAAGAGATAGAATAAAACGAAGAACGTAATACTAGAATATACATATATGTAAACTATTAAATCAATACCTGATTAAATAATCAGGCTCAAACCCGAGCCGGCTAGTACTACCAACTGTCCGATCGAAAGTCCGAGTACAAAGTACATCAATCGATCGAGACCCTCCACTTATCCAATACGGCTACTACATCATTTCTCCTGAACCAGGGAAACCCTCTGTGTGGGACTCTGAAGACTAGACAGTACGCCGACAATGAGTTACTAGATAAATCCATAACCACAAGTACGTCAGCGGCACTAGCTATATGTAACGGCTACCCGGGTACCTATCGAAAAGGAAGGCCGACGAGCAAACTCATCTGGATCCCTACTGAGCCTATCTGTGACAATTTCCGTACAGCCCGGTCCCTTCGTCTGGGAGTATCGCATACCGGGTCTGGGGGTGGTAAACGTCAGACCAAAATAACTCGGTAATTCGTGCTGATGTGGCTCAGGACCAATCCGGGAAACTACTGATCAGCCTATCAGGGAATCCCAACTGACTTAGCCAAGGTCTTATGGTCCTGACCAATCGAACACAGTGCGATATCGACTCCCAATACCGGGAACGACAAATCCCCAACAATCGCTCACTGCCTCCATGTGGCTCGGGACAGTACCCAACCAAAACCTGTTTGCACGACTCAGTAGAGCCGTGGTAAGGTAGTGATCAAAGCACGATGAGAACTCACACGAGACAAATGACGATTTCAGGTCTAAAGACTAACCTGTACTCATGTCACCTGAGAACATCCATCTGACGATAGGTATTGTACCATCTTGAATTTCTCGGCGAGTCCGTCCGGTGTACTCACCCCCAGTGAGCACCTGTATACGATCTTAGGTCTAAAGACCAATAGTTGCGGGACTAAACCATCGCCCCTCATCGGGGTCTAGAAACGTATACCCTAGTCTACTCCAGAATATCGATGCCCAGTCTCGACACTCCCACGACTAGGGACCATTTAAGGATGTGTGTACCGACTACCCAGCTCCCGCAAGTATGATCGCCATCACAACATAGGTAGTCTAGCAATGATCCTACGGGCTTTATCAACATGTATAAAAGTTATGTAATAGCAAGTAAAACATGCACATGTTAGGATAAAGACAAACCAGATAGCATACTATCATATCGAGCAAGACTGTCCTGTATATATATATGTCCAAGCATCCATATGTATACATATACAATAATGGACTCTAGGGCATATATATCTAACAATCTCCCACTTGCACTAAGACCATATATTGGCGTACTGAGTATCCAACGTCTGCTCTAGGGCCAGCTGTTGGCGTACCGCATACCCAACATCTCAAAAAATCTCTCGAACTGTGCTTGAGAAAGGGCCTTGGTGAATGGATCCGCAGTGTTGTCTTTTGTGTCCACTCTCCGGACCTCGATCTCCTAGCGATCTATGATCTCCCTGATCAGGTGATACCGCCTTAAGATGTGCTTGGATTTCTGATGGGACCGTGGTTCCTTCGCTAAAGCTATTGCCCCATTGTTATCGCAATACAAAGGCATTGGGTCAACAATGGACAAAACTACCTGAAGTTCACTAATGAACTTCTTCATCCATACCGCCTCTTTTGCTGCATCGCTTGCAGCAATGTATTCAGCCTCCATCGTCGAGTCTGAGACGGTATCCTATTTGGAGCTCTTCCAACACACCGCCCCTCCGTTGAGGGTAAACACAAAACCCGAGATAGACTTGCTATCATCCTTGTCACTCTGGAAGCTTGAATCGGTAAAGGACTCGACCTTTAGGTCTCCATTACCGTAAACCAAGAACATCTCCTTAGTCCTCCTCAGGTATTTGAGAATGTTCTTTACTGCTGTCCAGTGGTCCTCACCTGGGTTCGACTTATACCAGCTCACCATGCTTAGCGCATAATCTACATCTGGCCTTGTACATAGCATCGCATACATTATAGATCCTACCGCCGAAGCGTAGGGTATAGTGCTCATGCGAACCCTCTCCTCGTCAGTCTTGGGAGACATCTCCTTGGAGAGGGTGATTCCGTGCAATGCGAGTATGTTACCGCGCTTGGAATCTTCCATACTAAATCTCTTTAGTACGGTCTCGATGTACCTGGACTGTGAAAGTCCCAGAAATCTCTTGGATCTATCTCTGTAGAACATAATCCCCAGAATGTACGAGGCATCACCCAGGTCCTTCATGGAGAACCTTTGTGATAAGAATAGCTTGCCCGATTGCTGCATAGGTATGTCATTTCCTATCAAAAGAATGTCGTCCACGTACAAGACTAGGAACACGACAGTTCGTCCTACAATCTTCTTATAAATACAAGGCTCGTCCTCATTCTTGATGAAGTCAAAATCCTTGATTGTTTCTTCAAAACAGATGTTCCAGCTCCGCGATGCCTGCTTTAATCCATAAATGGATTTAAGCAACTTGCACACCTTCCCGCTTCTCCCACTCTCTACGAAACCTTCTGGCTGATCCATATAAACGCACTCTTCTAAACTTCCATTTAGAAAAGCCGTTTTTACGTCCATCTGCCAGATCTCATAGTCATGGAAGGCAGAAATGGCAAGTAGGATCCGAATGGGTTTGGGCATAGCCACTGGAGAAAATGTTTCGTCATAGTCCACTCCTGTTCTTTGACGAAATCCTTTTGCAACGAGTCTAGCCTTATAGGTTTCAACCTGCCCATCTACACCATGTTTCCTTTTGTAGATCCATTTGCATCCAATGGGTTTTACCCCAGGTGGAGCAATATCTAAGGTCCACACTTTATTGGTGTATATGGACTCCATCTCGGATCGAATAGCATCCAGCCGCTTATCAGAGTCCCTACTGATAATGGCCTGCCTGAAACTGGAAGGATCATCTTCTTCCAAGATGCAATCTTCCTGATCCCAGTCTATGAGAAAACCGTAGTATCTCTCGGGCAGATGAGAAATCCTACCAGATCTGCGGAGTGGTCGAGGTTCGTCTGGGATTATTGAATCTACTGGTTTTATTAAACCTTCAGTTATAGTTTGTCCTTCTGGAATTTCTTCCAATTCTACCGCGCTCCCACTTGTTTCTTTTGCAAGAAATTGCCATTCTAAAAAGGTAGCGTGGCGAGTAACTAACACCTTCTGTTCCTCGGTGTGGTAGAACAGATATCCAATTGAATGTTTTGGATATCCTACAAACTTACATAAAACTGATCGTGCCTCTAGTTTGTCCGGCTTCTGCGTTTTCACATAAGCCGGATAACCCCATATCTTAATGAATTTAAGACATGGTTTGTTTCCACTCCATACTTCATATGGAATCTTAGGCACAGATTTAGACGGAACCTGATTCAATAGGTAGGCTGATGTTTCAAGTGCAAATCCCAAGAATGAAAGAGGTAACTCGGCATTACTCATCATGGAGCGAACCATGTCTAATAGGGTACGATTCCTTCTCTCTCACACACCGTTGTGTTGTGGTGTATACGGAGGAGTAAGCTGAGAGAGAATTCCATTCTCTTTTAAGTATTCTAAAAATTTCGTGCTTAAGTACTACCCTCCTCTATCAGATCGGAGGATCTTGATACTGTTGCCAGTCTGGTTCTCTACTTCGTTTCTGAATATTTGAATTTCTCGAAAGCTTCAGATTTATGTTTCATAAGATACACATATCCGAACCTAGAGAGATCGTCAGTGAATGTGATGAAGTACGAGAACCTACCCCCTGCATGTATAGACATTGGACTACATACATCACTGTGTATGCGTCCCAAGAGCTCTGCTGCTCTTTCTTCGTGTCCTGTGAACGGAGATTTGGTCATTTTTCCTTTGAGACAAGATTGACAAGTTTCATAAGATGAAAATTCGAATGTATCCAAAAGTCCATCTTTATGCAACTTACTCAGTCTTTTCTCTCCGATATGACCAAGTCTACAATGCCACAAGTAGGATTCGTTCACATCTGAACTCTTCCTCTTGCGTTTGTTTTGTATACTGAGAACTGTGTTTTGATTAAGAACATAGATACCATTATACAGTGTACCTTCTGCAACCAATACCTGATTAAGGTAAATGTTCATGATATTTCTATCAAGAACAAACTTATATCCATGTTTATCAAGTAAAGAAACCGATATGATGTTGCAAACCATGGAAGTTACATAATTGCAATTGTTCAAAATCATAGTATTGCCACTTGGCAGTGCTAGGTGATATTCATCGACAGCAGCAGTATTAACTTATGCTTCATTCCCTACTCTGAGGGACATATCACCTGGTCCAACTATCCTACTTTTTCTCAGTCCCTGTAATAAATTACAAATATAAGATTCTTATCCGGTATTAAGTACTCAGGATGTAGGACTGACCAAAAACAGTTCTCAATAACAAAAGCACCTAAAGAAGACGCAATAGTGTGCATCTTCTTCATTGGGGTCATTAAGGAATCCATGAAATCCTCTTTCCCAAGCTCATACTCATGACTGTTGTCATAGTTTAGAGCTGAACTGACGTTCCCCAGCTCCGAATAAGAATTCGGATCGGTCAAGCGATACATTTTATTATCTTCATTAGGGCGTGAAATGGTTGCTACCTGGAGAGAGAAAAGAAACACTCAGCGTGTGCTCTTGCAAGATTAGATTGGTTATTGATTTATCTAACCAGGATGGCTCCCACTGTTTCCTCAAATTCTTCTTCAAACCATAAAAGAAGAACTAGTCAGGATTAATCGCACGTCATAATACTTGCTTAACCATTCAACCAGGCTAGTATCGGTACTTCGAGGGAGGTTTTCCAACGCTTTCGCGAAGTTCCTTAATTACATAACATCTTTTCCCTGGAGGCATATCCCCGCTAACACCTTTCTAGAAACCTACTTGGTTTATCGCATTGATTGTTAAGTGTGATAATCTCCCGAGAGTAATCCTATTCATCACTGGGATCGGGATCCAACCAACATTGTTTGATGCACTAGATGGAATCCACTCTAGTCACCACACTCCAGAAGGTATGCTAAATCTGCAAGTTTCCTGTATATTTGAAACTCCCAATGTGGTTTTTTCCCCTAGGACCAAAGTGACCTTGACTCAAGATCAAAATGTCAAAAGGTCCTAGTCAAGTTCTACCTGTCATTATCCTGATTGCATTAGACCCACCCGCATGAGCCTTGACTAAAGATCAAAATGATCGTATGACTGTCCTAACCAATCGCATTAACATGCAACGGAAAAGTATTACATAGTTACCGTGTTAGTTATATGTATGCCCTAGAGGCCATTACTGTACATAGGATGTATATTGTAGTGGATGCTGGGACATATATAGGGAGGAATTTCTTGCTCGACGTGATAGTATGCTATCTGGTTACTCTTTACCTTAACGTGTATACTGGATTGCCTCTCTATTACATGTTGGTAAAGCCCTTAGGATGTGTACTTGACTACCTGGACTATGATGCAGATCATACTAGTGGGGACATGGTAGTCCATAAGTACATCCTTCAAAGTCCCTAGTCGTCGGTATATCGAGACGGGGCATCGATATACCAGAGTAGACTAGCGTATACCTTCTCGACCCATACAGATGGGCGATGGATGATCCCATATCCATTGGTGTTTGACATCAGAGATGATATACGGATACTCAGTAGAGACTGGGTACACTGGTCGGACTCGCCGAGAACTCCCAGATGGTATTATACCTTACGTCAGATGGCAGTTCTCTGGTGACACTGGTACAGAGTAGTCTGTTGACCCAAGATCGTCATAGAGTCTTGTGTGGTTCCCACTGTGCTTTGATTTCCATCTTACCACGTCCAAGAGGGCGTGCAAAATGGTGGTTTTTGGGTACAGTCCCGAATCACATGGAGGCAATGAGCGATAGGAGGGGATTCGTCTCTCCCGGTATAGGGGGTTGATGTTGCGCTGTGTTCGATTGGCTATAACCGGAAATCCCTGGCCAGGGTTGCTGAGATTTACTGCTAAGTGTTACCAGTAGTTTCTCGAATTGTTATAGGCCTCATATCGACACGATTTATCGAGCTATTGGGGTCTGACGTTTACCACCCCTAGGAAAGATATGTGTCATATCAGACGATGAGACTGGACTGTACGGTAGTGTTACTGGTTGGATTCACTAGAGTGTGAGCGGGCTTGCTCATCGATCTTCTGATCGCTCAATACCCGGGTGGCCGTTACGTTTAGCAAACCGCTTGCGGCTTGTGGGTGTTTGATATGATCATCACCTGCTGCCGGCATATTGACGAGTCTTTAGAGTCCTACAGAGAGGTTTCCTAGCTCAAGCAAAACGAAATAGGAGCGCATATGAGATATGTGCGGGACTGAGAATAATGCGTGTATGTGATACCGTATTCTATTCTCGCGACGAATGTATCGATTGGTTGTATGCGATATAACCTAGTTATCGAATCAAGTATTGATTCGATAAGCCGACACATATGATACTAGTCGGTTATATGCGATATGACCGGATCGTTAAATCAAGTGTTGATTTAATGATTTAATGTATAATTATATATTTGATATATTACTTTGCATTAAATAGTATTGGTTCACTTTAAAGGATTTTCTCACTTGGATGTACAAGTTGTATATGTGATATACTTTTTGTGCAAATAATTGTATCATGTTTGATGATATATGTTTACTTGGTTAAGTGTAAAGAATTAAACCATGGTAAAACTTATGATTAGGGTTTTGTTTTCTTTTTCATTTATTTTTCTATTTATTCTTTTTGGAAAAATAATAAGCATAAAGGAAAATGGTGGCTTAATTTGTTTTCTAGTTAAAACTTCATGAAGCTTTGACCAAGTGACCATTTTGTCTCCATGCTTAACCCTAACCATTCCCACTAACCATGATTTATTCTCTACACTTGACCATGATTGAGAGATGATAAGTATTCTTATTATTTTCTTTTTACAAAATAACTTATCATAACATTATCATCTTCTTCTTCTTCTTCTTCAAGATGAAGAAGCTAGACTTCATCAATGGTGACTTGATGAAATGAGTGAGAAATCCAATTCTAAAGTCTACCCACTTCCTATTTCTTCATCCTTTACCTCTTGCCAAGTAGTAGAGTGTGTTTTCTTCACAAGTTTCTTGACTTGGTGAAGTTGGAGCTTGATCTAGTGATGCCTCGACGTAGATCATCTTCGGCACGAAGCCGACGACCTTGCCCGCCCATTTCTCCGATGAAGCCGATGCTAGAGCCCGGGATTCTCTTGGACAGCGAGGATACATCATTACGGAGCTATGGAGGTGGAGAAACGGATCTACAAAGGTTGTATTTCCGTTCTTTTAGTTTAGTTGTAAACTAGCTCGTTTTGTCGCCTAAAATTCTAGCCAACGATCTTGTTAGGGTTTCTCGGCACCGTTAAAATTTGAAATTGGCATGGTTGATGCCTTGTGAGACCTCATTAGTGTACCTAGGAACCCTACAGTGGTATCAGAGCCTAGCTAGAGCCTTAGGCGAAGTCTAGACGGCGTTTGAAATCCGAACGAACCGAAACCCTAACTCTCAAAGTGCTCTCTATCCATTTTTTAAAAATCTGGATTTTTCAATATTAAAAATATGCAGAAAAATCAGCAGGTGTTTTTAAGAATTTCTGTGCAATTCGATCGGCTAAATCGTTTAATATGCGGCGGAACCGCGGCAAGAGCAAGGCTCCTGCGGCGGTTCCGCGGCCAAGTAGCCACGTCAGCTTTTGTAATCTGCACAGTAATTCCTAATTCTAAGTGCTGTATTTTCTGTGATATTTTAACATTTACTCCACAGTTGAGCATTCTGGGTTTGTTTTGGGGATTCGATTATTTGATCGGATTATCAAACTTTGTCTAGGTGTTTTCCGGATAATTTTTTGAATATGTTAAAAAAGTTCGACCGGATATAAATACCCAATTTTTCCCCTGTCGGGAAATTTCCAAGTGTTGGATTTTTCCGTGGTTTAAAGACGTTCTAAGTAGTGCAAGTAACTCGATGGACCCTCTAGAAGACAACAAACCTTAACTCGATTATGTGACCGTCTTGAACTGCCCTTTGAACCTTCGGGTTTGGGGCAGTACGGCGTGCCACATGTGAGGCGTTGGCTTGACCCTTCTACGGCTGGACCGTTGGTACTGAGGCACAAACTGAATGTTTTTAGACTTGCTTCATGTGTTGATCTGTATTGGGAAAACTTGGGAGTTCGATTGTTCGATCGGAAAGTTTGACATTTTCTATTTATCCGGAATGGGATACAATAATTGGAATTCACAAGAAGTTATGAGATAACTGAATGAATGTTATAAACATAGCAGTTTAGTCTCACTTGATCGGTTGCCACGGAATTTTGATGTGATCAAAAGTCCGTCGCAATCACGTAGCGTACGCGGATACTCGCCGGGTAAACTTAATAGAAAGCTACACCCCATAGCCCCGACCAAGTGACTGTAGGAGAACCCCGTCGCCGAAAGCATCCGTTCGGGTGCTCGCGGCCGCGGTGTTCCGCCTTGGTGCACTTCGTCGACGGCGTCGGGGGTGCGGCCGCCTACTGAAGTTTGCGACGAGCATTCGATCAGGATGTCGGGAATCTTGTTGAATTGCCCGACTTGATATTGAAAAGTGTTTTCGATTTTGAGACTAAAATGCGGGGTTTATAATTGTTAGGCATGCGATGTCTAAGGAATTCATTTTGCTAGGCATGCGATGTCTAAAGGGGTTGCGGATTCCAACTGTTGTAGTTTTAAACTTTCTTTTCTGTGACCGTAAGTGTAATATGTGATATCGCCGGTTTCGTTGCTATATGTCAACGACAATTGGGATGCGCATATTTGCTTACGTTGATGACATGTGATGTTATGTGTTGCTGGATATGTTATATTGGATCGTCCTGTTCGAATAGCCGGGGGTTTTTATGTGAGATGAGTGTTTTTCATTTTCATTCATGTAAAAACTTGTATGTAATATTCTTTTATTGGGGCACTTCCAGGTTGCGGAAGTTGTCACCGTTGTTGTATATTATTTACTTTTCCGCACTAGGATAGACCCAAGGAGGGGAGCACAAGTAACCGGGTTCTGGGGTTCAGTGGGAGACCAACTCGAGGAGTCGAGGTCGGGTCTCCTAACTCCAGAATTGGTAGGGTTGCTTGCCGCTCTCGTAGGGGTCTAGGGGTGTGGGTTTGGCTATTCATCGCGACCGTGGAATCCGTGTTTTATACTGGCTCGTATTGAAAACACGGACGTCCTAGTATATCCAATATTTCATATGTTTCTTCTGCTGCGATATCTGTGATGTGATCATGTGATGTTCTGTGATAGATACAGTATATAGTATATATGATATATTATATAGACGTTACTTATGTTTTACACCCGCGCTAGCCCTGCCCCGCTCTGCCGTTAGTTACCTAACCTAACGGTGCACGAGGGGACAACGAGGCGAATGTGGATGGCATAAGTGTACGTCGTATTTATCTGTGATGTTTAGGTACTTAAATGATGGGACTTCATTAATGTGATTAATGAAATAAAAGAAACCTAAGATGTTGTAGAATCGAATTTCAAAATAAAACAGGTAGCTACAGTTCTTGCTTTGCACAGAGGTATATATGATATATCCTGCACCTTATTCGATAAGGAAAGGACCGAGATCCCTTCACCGGGAGTGACTCCTTTAGCAATAACTGGCAGATGCTACACCCTCGGTTTGTCTTTTGATTGCTTTTAAGAGTTTTTGCTTTGCACAGTGATATATATGATATATCCCGCACCTCATTCGACGAGGAAAGGACCGACGATCCCTTCACCGGGAGTGACTCCTTTAGCAAAACTAGAAAAGCCTCAAAAGCACTTAATTTCAAAATCATTTGATTCTACAACGATATCAAGTTCATTACGCAATAGGTTTTCAGAAAAACCTGTCGTAGCCCTCCGTCATTTCAGATAAGTAGTAGTTAGTATTCGTGCAACGTTTGTTGGCCTGCGTCAAGGCGTAGTGTGCGGTAGCTAACTGGTGCTTATCTGCATAAGCATATGATGTGATTGGATTAGGGTAGTCGTGCGACTTTGTTGGCCTGCGTCAAGGGTCGTGCGGGTGGGTTTAATTCAATCAGGAAATGACGGGTTGAACTTGACTAGCGCACTATGGTTTGTTGGCCTGCGTCAAGGTCATAGGACGCTAGGGGCAAAATATTATCGGTAATTTCAAGTGTTGAAATTTGCAATGAGATTGCATACCTTCTATGAGATAGTTGGATCCCGATACCCGCTGCGAGTAAGAGTTACTCCTGGAAGAGTTTTACACATTACAATTAGCCGATCAAGTAGGTGTCAAGAAAGGTGTCAACGGGGTTACGCCTCTGGGAAAACGAGGTTTACATTAATTAGGTTCGTGCGAAAGCACGGGTGACCTCTCTCAAAGTACCGACATTGGCCTGGCTGAAAGATTGGCGAACTTGTAGTGTGTAATTAATCCCGGCTAGTCTTTCCTTTTAAGGTTTGAAGGAAGATTTGATAAAAAGCAGTGGGAGCCATCCTGATTAGATAAAATAATAACCAATCTATTCTTGCAAGAGCGCATGCTGAGTGTTTTCTTCTCTCTCTCTCCTGGTAGCGACCATGTCACGCCTTAATCAAGATAATAAAACGGATTATTGACCGAACCCGCTTGTTATACTGAGCTGGGGAACGTTGGTCCCGCTCCAACTTATAATAGTTATAAGACAGAGCAGGAAATTGGGGAATACCAGATTTCCCGTGCCGCCCAAACGAAGAGAGTGCATGTTGATGCATCATCTTCGGGTGTGTTCATTACAAAGAACTGTTTCTCAGTATCCTCCGTATCCTGGGTATTTGATACCGGATCAGGATCCCATATATGTAAGATGTTACATAGGGCTACAAAAGGGTAGAAAAACTGAGAACGGGTGATAAGTTTCATGAGGCAGAAAACGGGGCAAGTGTTGCAGCCAAGTCTGTTGGTCACTGTCATCCTGTATTAGAATACATTGATTCTGAACGAATGTTATTAGATACCGAACCTAATATACAAAATCATATCAGTCTCTTTATTAGTAAAGAAATGGTAAAATTCTGTATTGTTGGATAATGTTTTGAACATTTCCTATATCAAAAGTTGATCGGTTCAGGCACGTTATCTAAAAGCATTGCTGTTCTAAATCAAACTACAGTTCTTAGTATACGGATCACACACAAGAGGAAGAGTTCAGAAATGAACGAATCCTTCTTGAGGTATTGTAGACTAGGTCATATCAATGCGACCCGACTAGCTGAGTTACATTTAGATGCATATTTAAATTAGTTTGAATTTACATCTTGTGAAACTCGCCAGTCATGTCATGATCAGTCGAAAATACTGTATATTTTAGCAGGCAATTTCCTTAACATCTGCATACATATAGGAGAGTACGGTATTCATAATTCACATATTAGCTAATCGGTCGCAAAATATCAAATTACATGTATTTGACCTTTAAACCGGAAATTCTAGGGAAATTAACTGCATTGCATTACATAGCATATTTTCTATATCTTGCAACCCCTATTTTGAAGTCTATGCAGGAAAAGAGATACTTGCTCGATCAATACATTGCTCGACCATTACAATTGCTCGTAAACTCATTGAAAGCAAATCTGGTATCAACATAGAAGGGCTACTGCAATTCTTAACATCAAAGAATAATCTATACAGCAGTACAAAGCAACTGCAGAAAGCACAGTTCCCGAAGCCACCAAGACGCGGCGGAAGCGCGGCCTAAAGGCACCTCATGCGGCGGATCCGCGGCTGAACCAGGGAATCAACTTCTCAAACTTCATCACAACTCCTGTGTTAGTGCCTGCAGCTCAAAAATGCATACAAAAGTCCAGAAGAGTCCAGACACTTCCACCAGATCATCAAGCTCCTAAACTAGCCTAGAACTTCTAGAACTTTCCTAAACCCTTGCTTAAACCCTAAGCTAAACCCCAACAAACTTGTTAACAAACTTTGGGAGGGAAAGTCTAATTCAAACCTAAACCTAGGTCTATAAATAAGACCCTAGGCTCACTCATTTCTCATCTTTGATCATCTTGGAAAAATCAAGAAATCTTGGAGAGTGATAGATTCAACCCATTTTTAGTTTAGCCATTCTCTTTCTCCATCTTCTTCTTCCTCAAGATTAGTGAGAAATCTTGTAGGAAACCCTAACCCTAATTCCACTCCAAATCCAACATTTTGAGTACCAAATCAAGCGAGAAATCTTCAACCTTTTGGGAGCCGAGCCGATCTTCAATCGGGCAAGTGATCCAAGCCGATCCGCGATCCACGGAGACGAGCGAAGCCAAGTCGACGATCAAGTTCCTCCTCTTGTAGTTCTTGAGTGATTGTAACGGAATTGTTGATATAAATAAAAGGTGAAATTCGTTAATCTTGCTTTCTTTTAAAAATTCCGCATCATGTTATCTTTACTGTTCTTGAATATTGTCTATGTGGTGATGCGCGAGTAAAACTCCGCTCGTTAAGGAGTCGAGAAGATCTTTAGTATGATGATGTAGCAAATTTGTAATCAATTCTTGAATCCCACGAGATTGTAAACCCTAGCTATTTCAAGAATCGACAACCCAATTCGATTCGATGCTTTCTTGATCAACATCGCTCGAGATTGGGGTGATCCGATCGATTCTTGAAATTACTAGAGGCTAGAATATAAATGGTATCCTCGAAAGAGTAAGGGTTAAGAGATGAAACTTTAATTTCATCAAGAAAACCCTAATTCTCGTCGATAACCATTGATCTAGCATCAATTCTTCGAAGGACAAGAATATGAAATATTGTAGACTACAACACATATAAAGATCCTATCGATTCCTACGAGCCTCTTTATCAGTTTGGATTGTCGTTTGGAAAATTCCATTGAAACCGATTCTTGTTGTTTATAGTTCTTGAATCTTTAGAAAAGATTAGTGACACACGAATACAAATCAATCAATTGAATCGTGTTTTCTCTTATTGTTGCTTAACATTTCATTTCAAACAAATAAAAGTAAAAACGAATCTCGAGATCCCTGAGGACGATCCGCACTCATTCATTAACTTCAACTGACACCGTTGTTTGATTGCGGTCAAATATTTTTGGTTGTGATTTCTTTACTAGTTGATTCGATAAACACATCCACGAAAACCAACAAATCAAAATGGCGCCGTTGCCGGGGATCGCGCGTTAATTCGTTTACATTTTATAGTTTGAAGTGAAAGAATTATTACGTTTCATTTCTTGAAATCAAAATTCGTACAAACTCTTATACGTGTGTTGTGAATTGATTGCAAGGTGATCTGGAGCATTCTGAGACGTGGAAAAATTATTTGGGATATACCAGAGAGCTGGAGATAGGAACAGGAAGCAGCTGAAGGAAATTGGTACAGTAAACCCACTGTTGGACCGCGGAAGCGCGGCCTGAGCCCTGTATTCGCGGCGGAAGCGCCGCAGTGTAGGGGGTTCTCTGGAAAAATTTTTCTTCAGGTGATTTCTTGCTCTCTCCTCTCGCCCTTTTTAGCTCCAACTAATCCTTTCTGCAGGATTCTTTGCAAACAATAGCTGCGCCGCAAAAGCAAATTAAAATTGTGCGTGATTTTGCTTTTCTTGGTTGTTTTGCATTGCTAATACGGAAAATTAAGGGGCACGGCCAAATCCAAATTAGGTGGGGATTTCATTACCCTTCCTAGGCCCCGAAAACCACCAAACCTGCATCCACATTTACCCCCATTAACTAAAAGAAATCTAGAGATGACTCTAAGGACTGTCGCGCTCATTTAGGACAAGAGAGGGCCGTGGGTAATTCATTGCTTATCCGCGTTTTCTTGTGGTGCCTAAGGCGAGTGTGTCTAAGGCTAGTGGTTATTAATTAGGTCCACTGTAGTGGTGGTTCCTTCCCACTTACCTGGCACTTATCCGGCCACAGGGGACAAAGAGGCAGTGGAGGATTGATCCCGCGACTTGTCTTTTGGCAGTTAGGAGCGGTCTAGAGCCGGACCTAGGTGACCATTAGATTCTAGGGTTTGTGTTGCTGCATTTGGTTGTCGCATCATTTTTTTCAAAATCCGTCCCTTTTCAAAAGCAAACACCGCATTCATTTTACCCCTAATTATAAGCCAACGCTGCCACTTGTACTAACCCTTTTTAGTACAAGATAGGCTGGACACGGGATTCTAGTGCCCGTTTAGTCCGCGTACCTTTTATCGACTCCGAAGTCGATAATTCTTCATTTACCTTTTCTTTACCTACTACCACACCCACACCGATGGATCCGAATCCATCAAACTTCTTTAACCCCAATCTGCCACCGTCCGTTGGTGCGCAGAATCCTCCACACATTTCTCTTCAGGAAAGATGCTATCCACTTAGAGGTCCTCTTTCGACCTGCTTATCCACACCACCAGCGAACGGGGATAATTTTGAAATCAAGCCCCAGTATATCAACCTTCTACCTAAGTATCACGGACTCGAGACCGAGGACGCTTACGTTTTCATTACCAAATTTGAAAACGTATGCGCTATGATGGGTACGTCTCAACTTTCTGTGGATGCGATGCGTCTACGACTTCTTCCTTTTACCTTGTGCGATATAGCCGAGAAGTGGCTATATAACACCACCGCACACTCCATCACAAATTGGGAAGAATTCGTCGCTGCATTCCTAAAGAAATTTTACCCAGTCCAACGAACGGCTCGAATTCGTAGTGAATTGAACCAATTTGCCCAGCTCCCTACCGAACCATTTTCAAAGTACTTTGAACGTTTCAAGGATTTAATGGTTCAATGTCCTCATCACGGCATCCCGAGATGGGAACTTTGCCGAATCATCTATGAGGGCAGTAACCCTAGCACGAAACAAAGCCTTGAGAATATGTGTCAGGGTACATTTATGACTAAGGACGATGGGGAAGCCTGGCGATACTTAGAAGAATTCGCTGAAAAATCACTGATTTGGGAGAGTGGAACCCAACCATTGAATAGGGGTGGCGTACACCAAGTAGATGTGTCCATAGGTGTTAGAGCAGAAATGGCAGCAATGCAAAAGAAGCTCGACGCTATGGAACACAAATTTGCAGCAGCCTCCCTAAACCCGGTATCACTCCCCAAAACTATTTGCGGGTGCTGTTCTGATCCGTCACACTTAACGGAAGAATGTCCTTTAAACTCGGCGTTTCAAGGTCAAGAGCATTCTAATGCCGCATTTCAACGACCTCGAAACGATCCATATTCTTCCACGTACAATCAGGGTTGGAGGAACCACCCGAATTTTGCTTGGAACCAAAATCAATCTCAAAACACGGTTCCAAACACAAATAACTTTCAAAGGGCTCTTCCTCCACCACAACAGCAACCCCTTCAACTCACTCAGCACCCCTACCAGTCACAAAATTTCCAAAACCAGGGCAACACTCATGCACAGTCTAATCCTATGCAGTCCTGTTCTGACGATTTCTC
The DNA here is from genome assembly GCA_030015575.1 of Agapanthus africanus. NCBI lineage: Eukaryota > Viridiplantae > Streptophyta > Magnoliopsida > Asparagales > Amaryllidaceae > Agapanthus > Agapanthus africanus. The sequence goes on along the minus strand of JASDDO010000004.1, from coordinate 227,853,869 downwards.
TCAATTTACTCAAACCATGAAATCACTTTTATCCAATTTCATGGAGGTTTCAACTGAGGTTAGATCTTCCGTCAGTGAAATAAAGAAAAACTCAGCGTCACAAGCTGAGAGTATTAGAACGATGGAAGCTGAAATCGCACGCCTCAAAGCTGAAATGAGTGCGAGAGAAAAAGGGAAACTTCCCTCTCAACCCCTGCAGAATCCTGGGCATTACAATGTAAATGCCATTACCACGTTGAGATCGGGAAGAGTGCTGAATAATAATGTCGGGGAAGATATTGATAATACTGATAATCATATCAAAACCCCGGCTGAGACCTTTCCACATACACACACTTCTCCTTCTGATCCTTCTTCTTCTACCAAACCACCTTCGCACGAGCCTATTCTCCAGTTCCCTTTAGGCTCAACACCTTCACCCAACCCTTATAGTTCTCCACAGACGGTCCCCACACCTCTTTTGGGATCTCGTCTACCCCCCTTTCCTTCTCCTATGATGGACCCTGCGCTTATTGCGAAAGCACCTTACCCGAACCGGTTAAGGGCTAACAGAACGAGTCCTCATATGGAGAAAATTTTAGAAATGTTCAAACAAGTTAACATCAATATCCCTCTCCTAAATGCAATTCAACAAGTCCCCGCTTATGCGAAAATTCTAAAGGACTTGTGCACTAGGAAGAGGAAGACTCAAGTGCCGAAGAAGATCTTTATGGCTAATAATATCAGCACTGCTTTTATTCCCCAGCTGCCAAAGAAACGAAAGGACCCAGGATGTCCTACAATATCGATTTCGATTGGGGGTAAAAACATAAATCGTGCTCTTTTAGACCTTGGCGCGAGTGTTAACCTGTTACCTTATTCTGTCTATGAACAACTAGGAATTGGAGAGCTGAAACCTGCTCATTGCACTCTCCAGATGGCGGACCGATCTATCACCAAACCAAGGGGTGAATTAGAGGATGTGTTAATAAAGGTCGGGGAATTTGTTTTCCCGGTAGATTTCATTGTGCTTGACACACATCCTGTAGCAAACCCCCGGGGCCAAATTCCGGTGATCTTAGGTCGTCCTTTCCTTGCCACTTCCAACGCTGTTATAAATTGTAGAAATGGTTCAATGAATTTATCATTTGGAAATATGACCATTGAACTAAATATCTACAGAGTTGGAAGTCAGCCATCAGAACCTAGTGCTCATATTTTAGATGTGTGTTCTGTCCATGAGATCGCTCCCGATAGTTGTGGAGCCGAGGAACTTTGCTTTAATGATCTCGATGACATTAGCACATCTCTGCTTGATCTTACACTTAGTGAGGACACTTCACTTACACTTGAGTCCAGCACTTCTGACTTTTCTCCACCCGAGTCTGTATCTTTCACAGGCTCTGAGCTTCTTTGTAAATCCAAAAATCATTCTATGATCCTTCCTTCGATCATTTCTCCGCCTGAATTAGATCTCAAGGTTTTACCCTCTCACCTTAAATATGCATATCTTGGTGAGAACGAGACTTTACCGGTTATAATTTCCATTTCTCTTGCATCAGAGCAAGAGAACGCACTTTTATCGGTATTAAGATCTAATAAAGAGGCGTTTGGTTGGAGTATGGCGGACATCAAAGGGATCAGTCCCTTGATAGTTGAACATCATATACATGTGATGGATGATGCCAGACCGACCCGAGAACCACAGAGACGGTTAAATCCCGTCATGAAGGAAGCTGTCATGAAAGAGATCGTCAAATGCTTAGATAGTGGTATTATATACCCGATCTCCGATAGCCAGTGGGTAAGTCCTATACACGTCGTTCCTAAGAAATCCGGCATCACTGTGATCACAAATGAAGCGAATGAGTTGATTCAGACACGCACCCAAACTGGGTGGCGTGTATGCATCGATTATAGAAAACTCAACGCTGCTACGAGGAAAGATCATTTTCCTCTACCATTTATTGATCAAATGCTGGAACGCTTAGCGGGACGACAATTCTATTGTTTCATGGACGGTTACTCAGGCTATAATCAGGTCCCCATTGCCAAAAAGGATCAAGATAAAACCACTTTTACTTGTCCTTTTGGTACCTTTGCTTACAGTCGCATGCCCTTCGGGCTATGCAATGCTCCCGCTACCTTTCAGCGGTGTATGATGGGGATATTCTCTGATATGGTAGAGAATTTCCTGGAGATCTTTATGGACGACTTTTCGATTTTTGGAGACTCTTTTTCTGAATGCCTAGCGAATCTGGACGCTGTTCTTACTCGATGCAAAGAGAAGAACTTGACTTTGAACTGGGAAAAATGCCACTTTATGGTCCAAGAAGGAATAGTCCTTGGACATGTCATTTCACAGAAGGGCATTGAGGTTGACAGAGCTAAAGTAGATGTCATTCAAAACCTCCCTCATCCCAAAAGCGTCAAAGATATTCGCTCTTTCCTTGGCCATGCTGGATTTTATAGGAGATTCATAAAGGACTTTAGCAAAATTGCTAGACCTTTAACACTACTCCTGGCCAAGGATACTACCTTCCATTTTGACTCGGATTGCGAGACAGCTTTCGACTCACTTAAACACTCACTCACTTCAGCCCCCGTTTTATCATCACCAAACTGGGACTACCCTTTTGAGCTAATGTGTGACGCATCTGATTTTGCAGTAGGTGCTGTCCTTGGACAACACATTGAAAAGATGCCACATGTGATTTACTATGCTAGTAAGACCCTGAATGATGCGCAAATCAATTATACAACCACAGAGAAAGAACTATTAGCGGTTGTATTCGCATTGGAGAAATTCAGGCCTTACTTAATCGGCTCACCTATTGTTGTATATACTGACCATTCCGCTTTAAAACATTTGTTGGCAAAGAAAGATGCCAAAGGTCGACTAATACGTTGGATCCTTCTTTTACAAGAATTCGATCTTGTTATCAAAGATAAGAAAGGATGTGAAAACGTAGTAGCTGACCACCTTTCACGCATCGTTTCTTCCCCTGTGACCCTGCCGATCAATGACTCGTTCCCTGACGAACAACTCTTGAGCGTATCCTCTGAACCATGGTTCAGGGATATTGTGAACTTTCATGCCACGGGATTGATACCGAGCGATTGGTCAAAACAGGACAAATACCGCTTTCTTTCCCAAGTAAAACACTATTACTGGGACGAACCTTATTTGTTTAAATATTGTCCTGATCAGATCATTCGCCGGTGCGTCCCGAATGAAGAGTTCAAGAGTATTCTTTCATTTTGTCATGATCAGGCTTGTGGGGGTCACTTTGGTCCAAGAAAAACAGCGGAAAAGGTTTTGCAATCTGGATTTTATTGGCCGACCTTATTCAAGGACGCATTTGAACATTGCAAAACCTGCACACAATGTCAGTATACGGGTAGAATATCCCAAAGGAATGAAATGCCTCAGCAACCCATTCTGGTTGTTGAAATGTTTGATGTTTGGGGCATAGATTTTATGGGTCCTTTTCCCAACTCCTTTGGGAATCTGTACATATTGCTGGCGGTTGATTATGTTTCCAAGTGGGTAGAAGCCATTCCAAGTCGCACTAATGACAGGAAAGTTGTCATTAAGTTCTTGAAAGAGAATATCTTCTCACGATTTGGACACCCACGCGCTATTATTAGCGATAATGGGACACACTTCTGCAACAGATCTTTCGAGACTCTGATGCGGAAATATTCAATCAACCACCGTCTTTCTACACCCTATCACCCCCAAACAAGCGGGCAGGCTGAGATCTCAAACAGACAAATCAAACTTATCCTGGAGAAAACTGTTGCCAAAAATAGAAAAGATTGGTCAACCAAATTGACGGATGCTCTTTGGGCATTCAGGACTGCATATAAGACCGACCTAGGAATGTCTCCATATAGGATAGTTTTTGGTAAAGCATGTCATCTACCTGTTGAGATAGAACATAAAGCATTGTGGGCTATAAAGGAAATTAATTTTGATTTAAACCTTGCTTGCAACTTTCGGAAGCTGCAACTAAACGAGCTAAGCGAACTCCGCGATGAAGCTTATGATAATGCTGTAATCACAAAGAATAGGACTAAGGTTTTTCACGATAAAAACATTGTAAGGAAAACATTTTTACCAGGTCAACAAGTCCTTCTTTATGATTCACGATTACACCTTCATGCGGGTAAGCTCCGATCTCGTTGGAAGGGACCTTTTGTTGTGCGGTCTGTATACCCGCACGGGGCAGTAGATATTGAAAATGTTAAAAACGGCACTGTTTTCAAAGTAAATGGACATAGATTAAAGCCGTATTTTTCCACTGACCCCACGGAGGAGCTCTTGTTCTTACAAGAGCCAGTTTATTTTGATTAAAATTCCTCCGTCTCACTTTCATGTCCAGTATATCATTGTATCATATTTTGAATGAAGGTGAGTAAATAAAACAAGTTTGGGGGAAGCTCTTCACTTATATATTTCGCCCCCACTAATAATTCCTCCCAGATTTACAGATTTTTGTAGGTATAACTGTCGGCAACAGTGAGGACACTGTTGAAAACAAGTTTGGGGGAGGTTTGTGCTTATTTTCGCATCATTTGCATATCATCTGCATAAGCACAAAACATTTCTTTTAAAAATCTATAAAAATTGAAAAATTTTCAAAACCCATAAAAATTTAAAAATTTTCAAATATAAAAATAATTTTAATATTTACACCTTTCTGTATATAAATAAGATAATGAAAGTTTAGACAGTGAACAATTACATCCATGAGATTAGAAAAATTTAAGAAAACTAAGAAAATTAGAAGTTTTCTTATACGAACTAGTAATAAGTAGTTATGAGCCGTTGTCCCAAGGGTTAGTAAGATGAAGGACGTCACTAATCTGAGGATAAAAATAAGTCTGAAAAATAGTTTCTATTCTGGAAGCCAATCATTTTGAACGTTGCTACCCTGCTATTCGCACTTACACACGTCTTAAAGCCTGGGATAGTAGAGGATACCTTGAAATGCTCTTGTCTAAAAGCCAAAAGTATGAAAAAGAAAAAAATATGTTTTAAAGTGGTGAGAAAAATGGACACTGGTTTTGTTATCACCAAGGGCAAGAAAAATATATAGCAAAAGGGTGCTTCTTCACCTAGTGCCCCAAGGTCAACTGGTCTGGGAGTCACTGCTATGCCTGAGGTGGTGCAAGACTAGGAAAATACACCAAGTTAGCAAGCACATTAGTAATCGGTCGGTTAGTACCTCAAGAAGTATTAACGGTCGCATGAAAGTGTGTAAGCAATCTCATTTGTCAAGAAGTACTGAGGTCGATGGGCAAGAGTATGATAGCTTGAATTGAATTCTCCGGGTGTAGGGATGTCTTTACACACACGCAGGGTTATATGATCGATGTTTGGAATAAAGATAGGAATGAAGAATAAGACGATGTTTTATTGAGGGAGGACGTGATTTCTAACATTTTTTCATGACCATTAAGATAGGGCTCATGACAACCGAAAAGCTAGCTTAGTTGGAAACCCTAATTTTCAAAGTCTTTCTTTTACAATTCTTGTCTTTAAATGTAATATTCATGATCTTGCTTTTATTATTGGATTTTGTGGGTGCAATCCGCTGAAAACCCTCAGGAGACAACACTCCTCCTACTAGGGACACCTAGAGGTTTAAAGGCTTGTTGCACGTGCTCAGTGCAATCGTGTTGCCTACGAAAGTGTGCTAGTTAGTCTTTCTCTTTCTTTGTTTTCTCCTTCTCTTTTTAATAAAACATTCTCTCGAGACGATCGAAATTTAGTTTGGGGGTATTTGATCAGTCGAAAATACTGTATATTTTAGCAGGCAATTTCCTTAACATCTGCATACATATAGGAGAGTACGGTATTCATAATTCACATATTAGCTAATCGGTCGCAAAATATCAAATTACATGTATTTGACCTTTAAACCGGAAATTCTAGGGAAATTAACTGCATTGCATTACATAGCATATTTTCTATATCTTGCAACCCCTATTTTGAAGTCTATGCAGGAAAAGAGATACTTGCTCGATCAATACATTGCTCGACCATTACAATTGCTCGTAAACTCATTGAAAGCAAATCTGGTATCAACATAGAAGGGCTACTGCAATTCTTAACATCAAAGAATAATCTATACAGCAGTACAAAGCAACTGCAGAAAGCACAGTTCCCGAAGCCACCAAGACGCGGCGGAAGCGCGGCCTAAAGGCACCTCATGCGGCGGATCCGCGGCTGAACCAGGGAATCAACTTCTCAAACTTCATCACAACTCCTGTGTTAGTGCCTGCAGCTCAAAAATGCATACAAAAGTCCAGAAGAGTCCAGACACTTCCACCAGATCATCAAGCTCCTAAACTAGCCTAGAACTTCTAGAACTTTCCTAAACCCTTGCTTAAACCCTAAGCTAAACCCCAACAAACTTGTTAACAAACTTTGGGAGGGAAAGTCTAATTCAAACCTAAACCTAGGTCTATAAATAAGACCCTAGGCTCACTCATTTCTCATCTTTGATCATCTTGGAAAAATCAAGAAATCTTGGAGAGTGATAGATTCAACCCATTTTTAGTTTAGCCATTCTCTTTCTCCATCTTCTTCTTCCTCAAGATTAGTGAGAAATCTTGTAGGAAACCCTAACCCTAATTCCACTCCAAATCCAACATTTTGAGTACCAAATCAAGCGAGAAATCTTCAACCTTTTGGGAGCCGAGCCGATCTTCAATCGGGCAAGTGATCCAAGCCGATCCGCGATCCACGGAGACGAGCGAAGCCAAGTCGACGATCAAGTTCCTCCTCTTGTAGTTCTTGAGTGATTGTAACGGAATTGTTGATATAAATAAAAGGTGAAATTCGTTAATCTTGCTTTCTTTTAAAAATTCCGCATCATGTTATCTTTACTGTTCTTGAATATTGTCTATGTGGTGATGCGCGAGTAAAACTCCGCTCGTTAAGGAGTCGAGAAGATCTTTAGTATGATGATGTAGCAAATTTGTAATCAATTCTTGAATCCCACGAGATTGTAAACCCTAGCTATTTCAAGAATCGACAACCCAATTCAATTCGATGCTTTCTTGATCAACATCGCTCGAGATTGGGGTGATCCGATCGATTCTTGAAATTACTAGAGGCTAGAATATAAATGGTATCCTCGAAAGAGTAAGGGTTAAGAGATGAAACTTTAATTTCATCAAGAAAACCCTAATTCTCGTCGATAACCATTGATCTAGCATCAATTCTTCGAAGGACAAGAATATGAAATATTGTAGACTACAACACATATAAAGATCCTATCGATTCCTACGAGCCTCTTTATCAGTTTGGATTGTCGTTTGGAAAATTCCATTGAAACCGATTCTTGTTGTTTATAGTTCTTGAATCTTTAGAAAAGATTAGTGACACACGAATACAAATCAATCAATTGAATCGTGTTTTCTCTTATTGTTGCTTAACATTTCATTTCAAACAAATAAAAGTAAAAACGAATCTCGAGATCCCTGAGGACGATCCGCACTCATTCATTAACTTCAACTGACACCGTTGTTTGATTGCGGTCAAATATTTTTGGTTGTGATTTCTTTACTAGTTGATTCGATAAACACATCCACGAAAACCAACAAATCATGTCACAAAGATAAGATGACCATAGCTCCGTTTACTGGAAACAGAGAAAGAGTTAGTGAACTCTTGGGATGATACATGTTGATGTATGTAGGTCCCCTGTCTACACATGCCAAGACCGGTTCTTTGTACTTCATTACATTCTCTGATAATCTCTCGAGATTCAGACACATGTTCCTGTTGAAACACAAGTCCGAACCTTTTGAGATATTCATAGAATATAAGTTAGAAGTAAAGAACCAAAATACGGGTATAAGTATTATGTCCTATGATGAGATCAGGGAGGAGAATACTTGAGCACGGAATTCTTGGACTTTTCTAAAGGAGAATGAGATTCTCTCTCATAATTACTCCTCCGTATACACCATAGCACGATGGTATATCGGGGCGGAGCAATTACACCCTATATGATAAGGTGTGCTCTATGATGAGTACTACTGAGTTACCTATTTCCTTTTGGGAGTTATGCACTTGAGAAGATGCATACCTATTGAATGAGGTTCCAATCAAATCAGTTGCCTACCATTTCATATGTGATATGGAAAGGGAAGAGCCCATGTCTTAAGCTAGTTAAGATTTGGGGTTGTCCGGCCTATGTCTAAAAAGCAAAATCCGGACAAGCTCGAGGCAAGGTCAGTTATGTAGAACTGGAAGTATTTCAGCTATACAAACTACAGCAGATGATTTGGTACAACCAAAGGATTCAGTAGATTCCAACGAACCTCAGCCACTCCGCCGATCTAGTAGGGTTTCTCACCCACCTGAGAGATACTTTGATTTCTTTATGACAGTGGGAGCGAGGATTGCATCATGAGATGATGACCCAACTAGCTTCGAGCTGGCCATCAGGAGTAAGACTCTGTAAGAATGGCTGGATGCTTAGTGATCTGAGATGGAATCCTTATACACCAACAAAGTATGGACTTTGGTTGCTATATCTGAAGGGTTAAATTCCCATCAGGAGCAAATATATCTTGAGAAGATTACTTGGTGCAAATGGAAAAGTTGAGACTTTCAAAGCTAGAATTGTTAAAGGTTTTCGTCATTGACCAGGCGTGGATAATGATGAAACCTTTTCAGTGCCTATGCTTAAGTCCATCCAGATCCTACTTGCCACGGCTACATACCATGACTACGATATCTGGCGGTTGGGTGCCATGACTGCTTTTCTAAATGATGTTTTGGAAGAGAGCGTCTATAAGTACACAGCCAGAGGGCTTCGTAGACAATGGGAGCAGCGGAAACGTGTGCAAGATGTTTTATCTGATAAAGCAGGCATCGCGGAGTTGGAACATCTGTTTTGATGGATTAGTCAAAGAGTTTGACATCATCAAAATGGTAGATGAACCTTGTATAAACAAAAAAATAGTAGGGAGTATGGTGACGATCCTCGTAGAGTACGTGGATGACATACTCAAGATAGGGAAGGAGTTTCCTATGCTACGCTCAGTCAATCTCCGCTTATCACAAGGATTCTCCATATAGGATCAAAATGATACCTACTAAATCCTGAGTTTTGGATCTATGAGATAGATTTAATTGGATGTTATGATTCTCACTAGCAGTAGTGAGATGGTATCAATCGATCCTGGGGAGAATCACTGGAAGGGTTCCAGGGTGATAAAGACGACTGAGTGTCAGTCACAGGCATTGTCTTTACCCTCAGTAAAGGGACGGTATGTTGGAAGAGTTCCAAGCTAGATACCGTGACATACTAGACGATAAAGGCAGGATACATCGCTACTTAAGATGCTACCAAAGAGGCAGTCTGGATGTATACATGTTCATAAGATGAACTTTGTTCCTCCCATTGTGTGACAATGGAGTTGTGGCTTTTGCCAAGGAACGTCCGTCCCATCAGTGATCCAGACATATTCTAGCGCAGTATCACCTGATCATGGAGATGGTTGATCTCTAGGCTGATCGAGGTTAGGAGAGCAGACTCAGAGGACAACACGGCGGATCCACTCACAAAGGCCTATTCCCAGAGAGAGACTTTTATGGGATGGTTGAGTATGAGATACTTCAACCTCTGCTACAGATGGCCCTAGTGCAAGTGGGAGATTGTTAGTTATATGTATGCCCTAGAGGCCATTACTGTACATAGGATGTATATTGTAGTGGATGCTGGGACATATATAGGGAGGACTTTCTTGCTCGACATGATAGTATGCTATCTGGTTACTCTTTACCTTAACGTGTATACTGGATTGCCTCTCTATTACATGTTGGTAAAGCCCTTAGGATGTGTACTTGACTACCTGGACTATGATGCGGATCATACTAGTGGGGACATGGTAGTCCATAAGTACATTCTTCAAAGTCCCTAGTCGTCGGTATATCGAGACGGGGCATCGATATACCAGAGTAGACTAGCGTATACCTTCTCGACCCATACAGATGGGCGATGGATGATCCCATATCCATTGGTGTTTGACATCAGAGATGATATACGGGTGCTCAGTAGAGACTGGGTACACTGGACGGACTCGCCGAGAACTCCCAGATGGTATTATACCTTACGTCAGATGGCAGTTCTCTGGTGACACTGGTACAGAGTAGTCTGTTGACCCGAGATTGTCATAGTGTCTTGTGTAGTTCCCACTGTGCTTTGATTTCCATCTTACCACGTCCAAGAGGGCGTGCAAAACGGTGGTTTTTGGGTACAGTCCCGAATCACATGGAGGCAATGAGCGATAGGAGGGGATTCGTCTCTCCCGGTATAGGGGGTTGATGTTGCGCTGTGTTCGATTGGATATAACCGGAAATCCCTAGCCAGAGTTGCTGAGATTTACTGGTAAGTGTTACCAGTAGTTTCTCGAACTGTTATAGGCCTCATATCGACACGACTTATCGAGCTATTGGGGTCTGACGTTTACCACCCCTAGGCAAGATATGCGACATATCAGACGACGAGACCGGACTGTACGGTAGTGTTACTGGTTGGATTCACTGGAGTGTGAGAGGGCTTGCTCGTCGATCTTCTGATCGCTCAATACCCGGGTGGCCGTTACATTTAGCAGACCGCTTGCGGCTTGTGGGTGTTTGATATGATCATCACCTGCTGCCGGCGTATTGACGAGTCTTTAGAGTCCTACACAGAGGTTTCCTAGCTCAAGCAAAACGAAATAGGAGCGCATATGAGATATGTGCGGGACCGAGAATAATGCGTGTATGTGATACCGTATTCTATTCTCGCGATGAATGTATCGATTGGTTGTATGCGATATAACCTAGTTATCGAATCAAGTATTGATTCGATAAGCCGATACATATGATACTAGTCGGTTATATGCGATATGACCGGATCGTTAAATCAAGTGTTGATTTAATGATTTAATATATAATTATATATTTGATATATTACTTTGCATTAACTAGTATTGGTTCACATTAAAGGATTTTCTCACTTGGATATACAAGTTGTATATGTGATATACTTTTTGTGCAAATAATTGTATCATGTTTGATGATACATGTTTACTTGGTTAAGTGTAAAGAATTAAACCATGGTAAAACTTATGATTAGGGTTTTGTTTTCTTTTTCATTTATTTGTCTATTTATTCTTTTTGGAAAAATAATAAGCATAAAGGAAAATGGTGGCTTAATTTGTTTTCTAGTTAAAGCTTCATGAAGCTTTGACCAAGTAACCATTTTGTCTCCATGCTTAACCCTAACCATTCCCACTAACCATGATTTATTCTCTACACTTGACCATGGGTGAGAGATGATAAGTATTCTTATTATTTTCTTTTTACAAAATAACTTATCATAACATTGTCATCTTCTTCTTCTTCTTCTTCTTCAAGATGAAGAAGGTAGACTTCATCAATGGTGACTTGATGAAATGAGTGAGAAATCCAATTCTAAAGTCTACCCACTTCCTATTTCTTCATCCTCTACCTCTTGCCAAGTAGTAGAGTGTGTTTTCTTCACAAGTTTCTTGATTTGGTGAAGTTGGAGCTTGATCTAGTGATGCCTCGACGTAGATCATCTTCGGCACGAAGACGACGACCTTGCCCGCCCATTTCTCCGATGAAGCCGACGCTAGAGCCCGGGATTCTCTTGGACAGCGAGGAGACATCATCACGGAGCTATGGAGGTGGAGAAACGGATCTACAAAGGTTGTATGTTCGTTTACTTTTAGTTTAGTTGTAAACTAGCTCGTTTTTTCGCCTAAAATTCTAGCCAACGATCTTGTTAGGGTTTCTCGGCACCGTTAAAATTTGAAATTGGCATGGTTGATGCCTTGTGAGACCTCATTAGTGTGCCTAGGAACCCTACATACCGAACACTACGCCTCGACTAAAGATCGAAATACGCAGCACGAATACTAAGCACTATCAATCCGAAATGACGGAGGGCTACGGCTGGGTTTTTAGAGAAAAACCCGTTAACGTAAAGAACTTGATATCGTTAAAGGAACCTGAGTAGTTTTGAAAAGGACTGGTTTAGGCTCCGCTTTTGAAAACTTATGGTTTTGAAAAAACCGAGTAATCTACAGTATAGACTTTTGCTCAAGAGGTCACTCCCCGCGAAGGGATCTCGGCTCTTGCCTCCTGGAATGATGTGCTGGATATTCATGACCGAATACCACAATGCAAAGCACAGGAATATAACTGTAGTTTTTCGAAATTTGTTCCAACAACATCTTTTAGGTTTATTTTCTTACATTCATAAAAATTAATGCGGTCCCATCAGTTTAATCCTATCACACCAAAAAAGAACGAAAATACGATATACGTATATGCCATCCGCATTCGCCACGGGGCCCCATCACCACCCGTTAGGTTACTTAACTAACGACAGAGCGGGGGATGGACTAGCGTGAGTGAAAAACATATACAATATCTACTAGTATAAATATAAGTATATATAACATTCATCCCAGGCATGATAATAAGCAACATCACAGAATCTCATCCAACAATACAGAAAGGTGGATAATCTTGGAGCCCCGGGTTTCATTTAAGCCGCAAATAAAACCCGACGTTCCCGGTCGTGTGGATAGCCTATGCAATGAAAACTTGGACCTCTATGAGCGCTGCAAGTTACCCGCAAATCCCAGAAGTGGGGCAACCCCCTTCAACAATGTGAATGGGCCACCCAGCACTTCACGGAATCCGGTAACATGGGCGCCCCTCCGTGGGTCATCCTATACCCCCTACGAGTGCGGCGAATAGCCCGCCAATTCTAGAATGAAGCCCCCTCCGTCTCAACGCCATAAGATGCGGGCTTGTTGCTTTCTAGAACCCGGCTATTCGTGCACTCAACCGTGGGGTAATCCTAGTACAAAAAATGAAAATAATATGTACAAATGGTGACATCGACCTCAACCCGGTCGTGCCCCAAACAAATAATATACAACCAGGCAAAGACGGCAGTCCACATGTCGGACGCTCGCCGCGCAAATGAATATACAAATGAATACAAACTGTTCTAAATCATTGCACCACCGGCTATCAACCAGGACAATCCAACCACAATATCAGCACAATCACATAACATCAACGTGAATGTCATGTTCACAAACTCGTCTAAGAGGACATATAGCAGATAGACGGGTTTACCGATCAAATGACATTAACGGTCGCAGATGCTAATCTAAGTACTGATAACAATTAAACAGTTGCTAAAAATATAATGACTTCGAAACACTCCAAATTGCCCCAAACTGAAAAACAACAGAAAATCAAACTTGGGCAAAAACTAGCAACACCTGAAAACCAAACTCCACGACATAAGAACATAGACCAAAACACGAGGCAATCCACCACAATAAAACCGGTGAGGCCGGATTTTTGATGGATGTGGCCGGCCAAAACTTGGTGGAATTGATTCGTTTTTGTTCAGGGTTCTCACAGTCAAAGGATCACTCAGCACTTGCTTAAAAAAAATTTGAAGCCTTTAAAAATCGACAGAAACTGCAGTTTGGTTTCAATGTTACGGAGTTGTTTTGGTTTCGTTGTTTTAACATTGTTTAAACTTGCTAGTGTAGGGTTTATGGGCTGGCTCTGATACCATGAAAGGTTACGCTAGTGCCCCGGCCAACTACCGTGACTAAATGCGGAACAAAATTTTTTTCTAACTATTAGAACATGGCACTAGAATAACTTTTAACCCGGATCTTACCATAAACCTAACTAGCTAAATAAAGAGAGCAATCTACTATGATGAAGAAATCTCACCGAACGAACCAAGTCTTCGGTCTTCTTTCCTCATCTTTAGCTCCAATTGGCCACCTTGAACATGCTTGATCTTCTTTTCCCGCTCCATCGGTTCTCCGGGATCGAGCTTGTTCTCCGGTCCTCCTTTGTCGTAGATGATCCACCTGAGGGATATGATCCATGGCTATAGCTCTTCACAATATGTCAAGTGGAGCAACTAGAGAACTTGGGTTGCTAAACCAAGTAGTCTAGGATGTAGTGTGAAGATCTAAGTGTTTGCTATCTCTTTCCTGCCTCCTCACTTGTTTCTCAACTCATGAGAAGGGTAGTGAAGAGGAAGATGATGAAGGCGGAGGAAACTCAAGAGGAGGGAGGAGATGAAGAAAAATGGGAGCTCAAGAAAATAATCAAGCAGGCAAGTGAGAGAAAATCAACACAAAGGTTTTGTGTATGAATTTCTTTCAATAAACAAGTGTAGCTATGCTTCAGTAGTAACCACAAATGAATAAAGAATTCATTTGTGAACTATTGAAGCCATGCCACTCACCATGCCTCCCTCTACATAATTTCCACCTCATTTCCATTTATCAATAATTGGAAAAGTCCATGATGAGGTGTCCTCCTTCTAGAAGGTAATCTGTAATAAAATACGGATTACAGTTTGCTGTATGTAGATACCTACATTCGGATAAAACCACGAATGCCAAAAGAGATAGAATAACACGAAGAACGTAATACTAGAATATACATATCGAAATACATATATGTAAAATATTAAATCAATACCTGATTTAATAATCCGGCTTAAACCCGAGCCAGCCAGTATTACCAACTGTCCGATCGAAAGTCCGAGTACAAAGTACATCAATCGATCGAGACCCTCCACGTATCCAATACGGCTACTACATAATTTCTCCAGAACCAGGGAAACCCACTTTGTGGGACTCTAAAGACTCGACAGTACGCCGACAGTAAGTTACTGGATAAATCCATAACAACAAGCACGTCAGCGGCACTAGCTATACGTAACAGCTACTCGGGTACCTATCGAAAAGGAAGACCGACGAGCAAACTCATCCGGATCCCTACTGAGCCTATCTATGATAATCTCCGTACAGTCCGGTCCCTTCGTCTAAAAGTATCGCATACCGGGTCTGGGGGTGGTAAACGTCAGACCCTAATAACCCGGTAATTCGTGCTGATGTGGCTCAGGACAAATCCGGGAAACTATTGATCAGCCTATTAATGAATCCCAACTGCCTTGGCCAAGGTCTTATGGTCCTGACCAATCGAACACAGTGCGATATCGACTCCTAATACCGAGAAAGACGAATCCCCGACAATCGCTCACTGCCTCCATGTGGCTCTGGACCGTACCCAACCAAAACCTGTTTGCACGACTCAGTAGAGCCATGGTAGGGTAGTCATCAAAGCATAGTGGGAACTCACACGAGACAAATGACGATTTCAGGTCTAAAAACTAACCTGTACTCATGTTACCTGAGAACTTCCATCTGACATTAAGTATAGTACCATCTGGAAGTTCTCGGCGAGTCCGTCCGGTGTACTCACCCCAGTGAGCACATGTATTCGATCTAAGGTCTAAAGACCAATGGTTGCGGGACCAAACCATCGCCCCTCATCGGGGTCTAGAAATGTATACACTAGACTACTCCGGAATATCGATACCCAGACTCGACACTCCCACAACCAGAGACCATTTAAGAATGTGCGTACGACTACCCAGCTCCCACATATATGATCGCCATCATAATGCAGATAGTCTAGCAATGATCCTATTGGCTTTATCAACATGTATAAATGATATGCAATAACAACCATGACATGCACATGTTAAGATAAAGATAAACCAGATAGCATACTATCATATCGAGCAAGACTGTCCTGTACATATATATGTCCAAGCATCCATATGTATACATATACAATAATGGCCTCTAGGGCATACATATCTAACATTTCACGGTTCAGGCGATATGGTGTAGATGACGTATATTGGTACATACAGGTATCCGATTAAATATGTGTACAGGCTGCATAGACTTTAATCGGACAGTTGATAATACTAGCAACTTAAGATTAAGCAGGATTATTAAATCAGGTTTTGATTTAATAATTTATATATGTATTTATATTCTAGTATTATTGTTCACTATTCTTTTTCTCTCTTGGCTATTCGTATTTTTGTACGAATACGCGTATATGTATTTCGATACGTATACTGGTTACATTCCGTATTTATACGGAATAATTTCTAGAAGATATGACACCTCATTAAGTGATTTTTCTTTTAGAAAATCAATTTTGGAAATGAGGTGGAGGGTGAGTTGGCATGAGCATGGGCTTGAGCATGTAGAGAGGTATGGCATTGAATTTTTTATTGGTAAAATGAAATGAGTCATTTTTGTGTGTGCATGATTGAGAGAGAGAGAGAGAGGAGGCAGCCACCACTTTCTTGGGGTGAGCTTTGCTCATTTCTTTTCTTCACTTAATTGATCACTTGCTTCATTACACTCTCATTTCTCACTTGGAGAAAGTTTAGCACTTTCTTTAGTTGCTCATGCCACTTAGTTTCCCCACCTCCTCTTGATCTTCTATGGTTGCTCATGGAGCATTTGTGATGAGAGAAAAATTTTAGTGACAAATTCCTACACCTCTACTCTTCATTGCTAGCAACCTTGGAGCGTCGGTTGCCTCGCTTAGCGAGGCTGAAGCTTGCACCGTTTCCCTCAGGTGGATCATCGTAGATGAAGGAAGACCGGCAACCAAACTCGATCCATAACCTCTAGTAGCTTGGGATGAAGGTTGAAGACCGAAGGACATGGATCAACTCGGTATAACCATTCTTAACTCTTTATATTGCTTGCTAGTATATGGTTTAGGGTAGATCTGGGCATCGGGTCATGGTAGCGCCAGTTTAGAAAAATTTTGTTCCGCATTTGGCCACAGTTTGATGGCCGGGACGCTGCCGTAACCCAACAATATACACATATACACACAAACTCAAGTGTGTGCGTGTGCGTGTGTGTATGACTACAAATAACTTACGATTCGCCAACAAGATAATCATCCTATGGATAGGTCTTCCTAGATCAACCTAATCTAACCTAAGGTCTTCTAAATACCCTATTCGCTAAGTATCCAAATATCGCATCCAAACTTACTATTATAGTAATACCGTATTCTACGATTGCGGGGGATGCTATATGCCATCCACCCGACTTCCCCCGTAGATATATATCTACTTACCTCAATCCTCGCTTGCCGAAGTCGATGACGCCTTGCTCTTTCTCATCGTCCCGAATTCCACGCAGGGGTACCTACAGTTCCCATGAACATCGTATCGTAAAACAAGACTCAACTTCAAGAAAAACCAATATGGCACACGAAACACACATAGGTTAGAACCTATGGCCTACGCATGCAAGAATAGCCAAACAACCCTCGATGTTGACGTACAAACATCAAACCACCGAGTAAAAACCCAAATACTAAAATCCAAGTCATAAAAAGTCGCAAAACCAAAACAGCACATTACGAAAGCACTTCCAGATTTGCCTCAAATGAGAATTGGGACATTTAGCATATGAGATAGATCAATTTACTGGACAAAGGGGACATGGACCAAGCACGAAGCCCAGAATCCATGCACAGGCCGCGATTTGCAGCTAAAAGAAGTAAATTAGCGGCCAAAGGTTAGGGTTAGGGTCTCGGGTCTTGGGGTTAGCTTTCAGGTTACCTACACATCTCTCAGTGATCGCTAAATAAATTTTAGGGTCCCCGGGTTATAGCAGATCTTCATAACACATCAAAATTCCCACAAAAACCGATATCGGAGATTTCTAAGTCTTGGGTTTTAGTCTCTGGTTTCGGTCCATAAAACTAACACTACAGGGGTTGTAGTCTTGACTAAACCTCAAATACACCTTTACAACTCCACAATTCCCCTAACACCTTATCTTGGAATTTTCTAACATCACTAAACCACCAAGTGTTAACTCAAAACTACATTAGAACATCAGAGACACTAAAAACTTAACTAGAAGTGTAGGATTTTAGCTCATTTGGCAACTCAAGAAAATTCTAGAGTTGCCTAAAGAGCCCAAAGTTCCAACTTGATGCATCCAAGCGCTTTGTAGTGAGGTTGGGATCATTTTTTGTGAAGGAAGTATGGGGTTTTTGTGAAGATTTTTGGTGTGGCCATGGTGGTAGTAGAAGTGGAGGGATGAAGGAGAATGAGGAAGGACGAGGAGGAAGGGAAGAAAAATGAAGAGGATGAGAGAAAATGAGAAGGGTGTAGAAACTTCCTACTCTCTCTCTCTTTCTCACACACACACACACATACATTAGCCATACTCTCTCGGTCCCCACCCTCTCTCTCTAAATTCTTTTCTTTTCTTTTATTTATTAGAACCAAAACAAAACCATTTGGAAAAGAAAAAGCCATGGTTCAAGACACAAAAGGAATAACAAGTGTTTGCAACATGATTTGTTGCATGCATAACACATAAACATGATTAATGGATAATTAGTAAATATTAATTACGTTTAGCATTAAGCTTATATATAATTAATTGTATAATAATTCATAAAATGTCTAAATCGAATAAATACCTAGAAATCAATAATTCATATTGATTTCCAAACATTTTCCAAACTATTGGTATATAGTTACACCATTTCTTTAAAACCAATTTCCACATTTCAAAAATATTCATGAAATTTATTATTTTAATTATTTAAATTTCCAAAAATAAAATTTTATTTTCTGAAATGTTACAATACCGTAGCAGACTCGACGATGGAGGCTGAATACATCACTGCCAACGATGCTGCCAAAGAGGTTGTCTGGATGAAGAAGTTCATAGGTGAACTTGGTGTGGTTCCATCCATTGAGCATCCAATACCTATGTATAGTGATAACAATGGAGCTGTGGTTTTAGCCAAGAATCCCCAGTCCCATCAGAGATCCAGACATATTCTTAGGCGGTATCACCTGATCCGGGAGATAGTAGATCGACGGGAGATCAAGGTCAGGAGAGTTGACACGAAGGACAACGTAGCGGATCCACTGTCATGCCCCACTTCCCAAAATACGGAATACGAGGGGCGATAAGGCCAGCCATGCTCCTACGGTCAAGGAAATATCCTGCCGTAGTCACACTTCGGCTTCTAGCTTTACGTGGTAATCAGTAGCCAATGCACAGGTAATGAGAAATGCAGTCACTAAATCAAAACAGATATAAAACTAACCAGATAGAAATTAAGGAATGACAGCGCTGGCGTGGCTGATCTAGATGTACGCAAAAATGCTCAGGGTACGTCAGGTTCCGATCCAAGCTAATTCCACTTCTCACTCTAAGCATGCATACTCAGGTCGTCAGAGCGACACAATAGCAATATATATAAATGAAAAGGTAAACACGTGCAATGATGATTAACATGAAAATGTAAACGTGATGTAATGACATGAGCATGAAGTATCCGGTACAGGTAAACAGTAAAGCAGGTATATCGAATCAGTAATCAATGCATGTACATGTCACTAACCCTATCAGTCTCTATGTCTCACTATCCAGGTCACAAATCCTATCGTCAGTCCAAGTGTGACTATCAACCACGCAGGAGTATCCTCAACCTAAGGGTAGGGCCCCAGGGGCAAGGGAACATGGGTCCGAAACGCTCGCTAATAATCAGTAATACCCATATGACTCCCAGAATCACTGTATATGTCGTCAATAAGACTCCCGAGATTCCGTTGAACTCTCTTTCAAACTACCTCACACCCCGTGGTCTACATCAAACACCGACTATAAACTCAAATACTACTCGGTCCATGACAAGTCTACGCGAGAACTGGAGACAGCATCCCCATCAAGCATGTCTCGACTGGTACCCAAGAAAAATGGATAGTGTTTGGTGCTTTACCTATGACACTAATATAAGTGATCCATAACCATCCCATTTCAGTTATAGTTACACTTATACATGTCCCATAGACGTTGAAAATGCAATAATTTAACTGGTTCCGCTGATTGTGTATAAGTACGTGTCACTTCACTTATTCATTCACGCTTTAACACTAACGTACCTGCAATAATCCAATCACTAATATCTATCACTGGGTAATGTACACGATCACTAGGTTACCAATGTAATGACCTCTACATGATATGATGAGAATGCAATAATTACGATATGAATAAAATATCAGCAACCAATTTCCTACCACTTGCATAATTTACTATAAATCATGCGTGCAGAATTAAGCAAAACAATATAAAAGGATTAAGCATTATGTTTAATTACATATCCATCACAATTGGTTTCGCATCAATCGGGTTTCAGGTTTGCTAGTTATGGCCATTTCATTTTAAGTGTTCACTGCTGGTAATCCAATTTCTGAATTGGAAGCCCGTTTCGTAACACATTTTACTCTCAGTTGGGAGCATAATTAGGCAACGCTACAGTTCACTAATTGTATATTTTTCTGTTATCTTTCCAACGCATTAAACGGATTATCAATAGGATTCCTGTATTAGAAGTTAGGTTATGTACAAGGCGCTGGTGTAAGAGGGGTCACTACAGAAACTTTAGAACACCACGGTATTCTAAAATACAAATTAAATATCAAATGACGGTGAAACGACACGGGACCAGATTCAGGGGTTAGATAACTAAATTATCTACGCGACCATATAGAGCTTTGCACATTTTCAATTTAAATAAGGGGTATACAGGTGTTCCAAATCCAGGTATCCAAAACGAACGCTACCCCGGACTGCAGTTCAAGGCCGCGAATCGCCACAGTATTCGTTGTTACAACTTATCAAAATGCAATGATAAACTATGGGGTTTTATATTGATTTATGACATACACATGCATAAGTATATTTGGGTATATGTAGCATGATAGCAAGTTCAGAAACTTGCCTGGCGACGGTGCAACGAGGCAGCAGTAACGACACGACACCGGCAACGGAACGGCCGTGGCAACAGCAACGAGGTGAGCTCGGTGAGATGGGATGCTTGGGCTTGAAGTGTAGTTTGGGCTCAGCAACTACGAGGCATGGCTCAATATGTATTATCTTTTAAGAAATACACAACCATCAAAATTGTGACTGCCAAAGTTGATGCAAGTAATGAACATGTAATATGCACTTAATCGAGTGAGCATGGATAGTCAACTAAATATGAACAAGTACGCAAGCGCGAGATCAATCATGTAATGTGCAAGAGATCAAGTGATGCATATGCACGTAACAGTGTGAGAAATCAAGCGTAAACAAGATGTCATGATAAAAATGGAAATTCATAATGGATCCAAATCCATAAAATATGTGGAATTTAGCCTCACTTAGAAATTCCATTAAAATGGAAAACAAGATCATAGAATCCAACACCAAATTTTATAACAAGATCAATGAGTCTAGTTTCATATCCTAGAATATCGTCCACAACCTCTAAATCAGAACCTCGAATCAAATACAAAAATAACAGGATGTCACTGCTCAAACTCGCTAGACAGCCATGACTTATCTCACCGCATAGACGATATCTCGCAAATTCGAAGCACAAGTAAAATAAGTCATATATACATAAGTATCTACAACAAATAGTCTACAAATTTCATGAAGAAATCATCACCTAAATATCATGAATTCATGTCCTGAAACCATTCACAAAGTTGGACTCCGACAGCACTCAGCAACCCAATTTCCAGCCCACAACACCTCGCTTCTAAAATCTGTATTAATTCCGACACTCCACATAGTCCAACCAAAATTTACATTGCGGTAGATCTACGAGTCCACTATAAATTTCATTTAGACCAAATTATCAAACTCTAGACAGAGTAACCCACAAAAAATCCACAACATGGCTGCGCGATATAATATTCCACAAAAACTGAACATTAATAAAACTATTTTCACTGCAAAATCATCTACATATGCAAAATATACAACAATAGATGATCGATGATGCATAGGGGGGGAAAATAGCGGTAACATCATGTTAGAGCAAGGAATACTTGCCTCGGGGAAATGTTTCACGGCAAAAACTCATGGGGAATCTCGTTTTGGCATTTCATCGAACATTCGGCACACGTCGTCGAATTGAAGCGGCGGTGGTAGGGCTTGATCACTGGCCTGGGCTCGGCTTGATACAAGTGGTTCTCTGCCAAAGATGGTTCTCAGCTTGATAGGTTGTAGAGATGAAGGAGGTGAGGCAGCTCAAGGTGGTGGTCGCGGTGGCTGATCGACGGTGGTGTTAGCCGGCGGCGGCGATGAGTAAAGAAGTGCTTGGCTGCGGGAGGTTACGGAGTGCAGTGGGTTGCTCGGTTGCTGGAGGGAAGGTTGGAGGACGAGAAAGGCTCGGGTGATGCCGTGGCGGTGTGGGGTTACTCGGGTATGGAGGAAGAAGTGGGAGCCTAAGTCGATGGTGGCGGTGTCGATGAGGTGGAGGCGATGTGAAGGATCGAGGGCGATGATGAAGGAGAAGGAGACGGTGGTAGGAAGCTCGGCTTGGGCTTTATAGAGGGTGAAGGTTGAAGCTCGTAGGGACTTGGCGGTGCGGTGGTTGCCTGGAGGTGCGGTGGCGGCAGCAGGCAGCGAGAATATGTCGGAGATCCAGGGACGACCTCGACGAGGTAGGGAGCTCGGGCGGCGGCGAGAAGAGGTTGTGAGGGGGGTCAGCCTTGGATCTTGGAGGGTGAGAGGAAGAAGGTGATGTTTTGGGAGGTGAAGAGTTCGAGAGGGCTCCGCGAGTGGAGGAATGGAGGAGTGAGGAGAGGGGCCGGTTGTGAGAAGGAAGCGAGAACGAGGGAGGCGGGGTGATCGTTGGGGTGAGGAGCGGTCGTGGGAGGGAGCGCGTCGTGCGGGGGTTGTTGGGGTCGTGGGCTTCGTAGCAGAGGAGAGGAGGCAGCGAAGGGGAGTGGGTGCGGACGTCAAGGTGTGGGCGTAGGTGGTGAGGAGCAGTTGCGAGAAGAGAGGGAGGCGTTGGCGAGATAGGGGAGCTGGTCGTGGGATGGGCACGGGTCGTGGGGAAGCGGGCGCGAGAAGTGGGGAGTTGGCGCGAAGAGCGGAAAAAGGAGAACGAGAAGAACGAGAAGAAGAAGCGGGTGAGGTATAGGTCGGGTGTGCATGTCGGATCGGGCGTGAGGGAGTGGGCCATGGGCTGGGCCGGCTTGGGGGAAAGGAGAAGAGAAAAAGAAGAAAGAAAAGAAATGAGAGAGAGAAGGGATTGGGTTCGGTTTGGGTACTGTTAGGAAAAATAGAAATATTAAATAGGGAAAAATAATAGAACTGTTTAAATAAGGAAAATAAAGGAAATGTTTATTTATAAATACGAAAATTACTTTTAAAAGAACTGGGTATTACATCCACTCATGAAAGCCTTCCGCCAGACGCAATTTGAGAGACTATTTTGGATGTTGGGTTTGAGATACTACAACAATTAGCCTTAGAGCAAGTGGGAGATTATTTGGAAATATATATGCCCTAGAGGCTATTATTGTACATTGATGTATATTATAGTGGATGCTTGAACATATATATAGAGGACTTTCTTGCTCGACATGATAATATGCTATCTGGTTACTCTTTATCTTAACATGTACACTTAGTATTATTATACTGTCTCTCTAATACATGTTGATAAAGCCTTTAGGATATTTGCTTGACTACCAAGACTATGATGCAGATCATACTACTGGGACTTGTGTAGTCTACAAGCACATCCTTTAACAGTTCCTAGTCGAGAGAGTATCGAGACAGGGTATCGATATTCCAGAGTAGACTAGTGTGTACGTTTCTTGACCCTGTAGGGGGCGGTGGTTGATCCCATATCCATTGGTGTTTGACATCAAAGATTGTACACAAGTGCTCATTAGAGAATGGGTACACCGAACATGACTCGCCGAGAATTCCTAGATGGTATTATTCCTATCGTCAGATAGCAGTTCTCTGGTGACACTGGTACAGGTTAATCTGTAGACCCGAGATCCTCATAGAGTCTTGTGTCGTTCCCTCTATGCTTTAATTTCCTCCCTACCACGGCTCAAAGGAGTCGTGCAAACAGGTGGATTTTGGGTACAGTCCCGAGTCACATGGAAGCAATGAGCGATAGGAGGGGTTTCGTCTCTCCCGGTATTGGGAGTCGATGTTGCGATATGCTCTATTGGCTATAACAGGAAGTCCCTGGCCAAGGCTGTAGATGAGATTTACTGGTATGACTTATCAGTAGTTTCTCGTACCGTTATAGGCCACACATTGGAATGACTTATCAAGTTATTGGGGTATGAAGATTCCACCCCAGACTTGATATGCGACATATCGGACGAAGAGACCGGACTGTACGATAAGTGTTACCTATAGGCTTCATGGGAGTTTGGACAGGCTTGCCTGTTGATCTTCTATTCGCTTAATTCCTGGGTAGCCGTTACGTCTAGCTAGTACCGCTGACGGCTTGTGGGTAACTGATGTGATCATTATCTACTGTTGGCGTATTGACAAGTCTTTAGTGTCCCACAGAGAAGTTTCCTAGTTCAGGTGAAACGAAGTAGGGCACATATATTGATATGTGTGGGGGGCTGATTAAATACGAGTATGTGATACCGTATTCTAATCTGGAGGTTATTTGTTATCAGTTAGGTTATATGTGATATAACCAGATTGTCGAATCAAGTGTTGATTTGATAATGTGATATACAAATAAATAATATTAGTCGGTTATATATGACATAACCAGATTATTAAATCAAGTGTTGATTTAATAATATGATATATATTTATATTTGATATAATTATATATTAACTAATATTATTAGCTCACTAATTATTTTCTTCATAATATATATATATATATATATATTATATGAATCATGGTAGGATTTTCTATTTTATGTAAATTCAAAATGAGGTGGAAAAATGGTGAGATGTTTAGTGTATGGTGTGAAGCATGGGCTTTATCTTTTGTTTATTACTCTTGACTCACTATTCAAACATGGTTACAATTTATTATTGCAAAATAATTCCATGCTTGAATAAGTGAGGTAAAGAGAGAGCCATTCTTCACTTCATTATACACTTAGCCATTTTTGAGTTGAGCTCATTTTGCTCTCAAGCTCTCTTCAACTTCCTCCTCACTGAATGGTTATGCTAACGCCCTGGCCATCTTCCGAGGCCGATTGCGGAACAAAAATTTTACTACGATGTAAACTTGGTGCTAGAATAACCCAAAACCAGATCTACCATAAACCTAACTAGCAACTAAAATAGTTATCTACTATGAAAGAAGTTTATACCAAGAGACTCCAGTCCTTCGGGTCTTCACTCCTCTCCTTTAGCATGCTCCTAGTGGCCTCCATGATTGAGCTTGATCAACGGCTTCCACACGTCAAAGATGATCTACCCGAGAGTGTCTACTTTGAGCTCCTACCTCTAAACCGAGGAAACTAGGTTACTTAGTATGCTAGTCTAAGTAGCCTAGATGATGTAGAGAGTGATGATGGATTGTTTTGTCTCAAGAACCCTTGGTTTCTCAACATATGAGACTATCAGGGTTTGAAGTAGATGAAGAGAAGCTTGGAGGAGATGAGAGTGTTGTAGTGAGCATAAAAGAATAGAATGAAGAATGGCTAGGTCTTGTGACTAATAAAGCAAGCATCCCAAAATAATAATAATAAAATTACCTTCACCACAAAATAGCTAGATATTTTCCACAAAATATCTAGATGACACCTTGCCTCAATAGTAATCCATGACTCACTAAGTGAGTCGCCAAGTAGCCATGCTTCATTCAATGAATGATAACACCTCACCCTCCACCTCATTAACCATTTAACTAAATGGTTAAAACAAATAATGAGGTGTATTCTTCTAGAAGCACTCTTATAACAAATTACAAGAATACCCCTCACCGTATATACATACGCATATCCGTATTCCGAAAAATACAAATACAAAAAAGACGAAAATAATCCAACAATATAATACTAGGATCCGGCTTAAACCAAAGCCCGCTAGTATTATCCGTCCGAACATCATACGTGCACAAGTACATGTATGTGATCGAACCCTGCCGTAAAACCATACGGCCTCTACATCGTTTCGCCCGAAGCAGATAAACCCCCCTGTGTGGGACTCTAAAGGCTAGACAGTACGCCGGCAGTGCATTACTGGATAAATCCATAACCACAAGTATATCAGCGGCACTAGTTGTATGTAACGGCTACCCGGGTACCTGTCGAAAAGGAAAACCGACGAGCAAACTCATCCGGATCCCTACTGAGCCTATCCGTGATAATATCCGTACAGTCTGGTCTCTTCGTCTAAGAGTATCGCATACCGGATCTAAGGGTAGTAATCATCAAACCCTAATAACCCGATAATTCGTGTTGATGCGGCTCAGGACCAATCCGGAAAACTACTGATCAACCTATCAGTAAATCCCAACTGCTTTGGACAAGGTCTTATGGTCCTGACCAATCGAACATAGTGCGATATCAACTCCCAATACCTGGAGAGACGAATCCCTGACAATCACTCACCGCCTCCAAGTGGCTCGGGACTGTACCCAACCAAAATCTGTCTGCACGACTCAGTAGAGCCGTGGTAGGGTAGTGATCAAAGCAAAATGGGAACTCACACGAGACAAATGACGATCTTAGGTCCAAAGACTAACCTGTACACATGTCATAATAGAACCGCTATCTGACGATAGGTATAATACCATCTAGAGGTTCTCAGCGAGTCCCACCAGGGTACTCACCTCCATTGAGCACCCGTATACAATCTTAGGTGATCACACAAATGGTTGTGGGACCAACCACCGCCCCTCGTCGGGGTCTAGAAACATACACCCAAGTCTACTCTGGAGTATCGATGCCCGATCTCGATACTCCTACGACTTGGGACATTTAAGGATGTGCTTATACATTACCCAGCTCCCATAAGTATGATCGCCATCACAACGCAGGTAGTCAAGCAAGATCCTTCGGGATTTATCAACATGTAACCGTAATATGTAATAACGTGTATAACATATGCCATGTTAAGATAAATTCAAACCATAATAGTATACTACTATATCAAGTCTTTATCAATATGTTCAAGCTGGATAAAGTATCAATAAAAATAAATATACATATCCTGATAAAGACAACTGAAATAATATGCTATATAACTGAGCAAGATTGTCCTTTGCAACATATCCCCAGCAACCACATGTATACATATGCAATAATGGCCTCTAGGGCATACATATCCAAAACTCACCTCCTCCAAGCTCAATCCCTCACATGTGTTGTGAAACCTTGAGCTTGTGAGAACCCTAGTGAGCAAACAAAACCCCTACTTTACCATCCTACACTTGATTAGCAATTAAGTGCAGTGTGTTTCCTTCACTAAAGAGTTTAGGGAAGAGGTAGCCTGGATTAACGGACTTCGGGTGGATGATCTTCGACACGTAGGTCATTGAAGCAAGTTCATTCAACCTTCAAGTGGAGCTACGAGGAGTCGTAGGGACTACAACCCGGAACTTTAGAAGAGAAGGACATGGTCTACAAAGGTTGTAGCCTTTTTCTCTTAGTGTAAAGTTTATGATATCATCATCTAAACCCTAATATTCAAGTTTGATCCTTAGTTAGTCTAGCTTAGCACCTAGAAATTTTTAAAATTGCATGCTTGATGCCGGTTTAAACCTCATGGTGGTACTAGGGTAGACTTTCAGGTAGATGGTCAGGGCGCTATCGTAACCCAACAGAATGGATGCCTAAATCCCCTGTGTTGTGACCACGTATTTTGATACGGTCAAAGGCTATGATCGCTTTAATTACCACATTACGAGAGTAAAGATGGACGTCTGATCCTCTTATAGGCATGATAACAGCTCTGATTTAGCCATCGGCGCCCTTGGCCATACTCCAATCGGCGCTATATGGGTGATGGCGCGCCGAAAGGAGGGCCGAGGGGCATTCCTTCATCTTCATGTTTTACTTTCGGTGGATCTAAAAGGAACGTGGAGGCATACCTGATCGAGGAGGATTGGTCATCTTAATTCTCGACAAGGCATCGATGGAGATGGCGTTAGTCGCCGGAGTCTAAATTACATTAACTACGATAGGGTGGCTGAGAAGACCTAGAACTAGGAAAGTTGATAATTGGTTGATTAATTGAGAGAGGTTATTTTTTCATCTTAAACTCTGGCTTTTATAGAACTAGAGTTTGTTAGGAAATAGTTCAAAACCCTAGATTTTCCTTGATTCAGATACCACTCATATTGTTGCTTAGTGCTCAAGTTTCGAAACCACCGACTCTTTATTGATTGTGAATCTCTTGTAAGACCTCATTCTGATCTTTCGTATCTCCTTTGACTATATCAGGACGGTTGCTTAAGAAGCCAATTCGGCCCCAAGTGATTAGGACCGAACTATCTTTTCTCTATCCTGCTTTATTTAATTCGCCCAACCGAATGCCACTTTTTTGTCCAAACATCTTCAATATAATTAATTAATTCCTATTTCCTCCGCGTCTCCAATAGACTCGTCTTTCTGTCCGATTTGCAAAGAACCCGTCTTAGGTGCGTAACATAGCAACGAGGTTAGTAGCCGCATCCGAGCAGAACGTAGGACAACCCCAGCTCTCTCTCTAACCAAATTAAACACCTCCTCCTCTTCTGCCACATTTTCCCGAATCTGAATTTTCTTTTCCCCTTTGACGAATTCCAGGTTCTATTAGAAAGAACAATTGGCACATGGTCTTTAGTTTCTGCTCTAGCAAAAGCAAAAGGGTGTCGGGTCTCCTAATCTAACTTTAGCAGACGTAATTTCTGACTATGACTAGACTGAGTAAATTTCCACTCCTTTACCAATATTTCCATCAGATTAACATGATTGATTAGCTGATTAAACATCCCTCTATCCCTTTCATCCTTCAAAGTCCCCACCATTTCTTCTGAAAACGTAACCATAATGAAATCACCCCCTGACACCCAGTAATATATATAACTATTAGCATCTTTTATTTTTGGTGCAAAAAGCTTCTTAAGATCTACAAAATAGCAGCCATGGTGGTCATTCTAGACAAATTTCAATAAAGCCTATGAAAACATCGTCTCGTCAAACCCGACTGCACTATCCAATACTCCAGTATCTTCCACAAAGTCAATAAAAGCATTTCCTTCACGGAAAATATGAGAAACTTAGAAACCATCAAATAATCCAATTTTATTCCATATATCACCAAGCATCAGCTTTATAATGCTCTAGTATCTTTCATAAAGTCAACATTAGTATTTCCTTTACGGAAAATATGAGAACCTCGAAAACCATCAAACAATCCAATCTCATTTCAAATATCATCAAGGATCAACTTTGCAATACTAGAAATACCTTTATGATTAATCCAACCTATAACCGAAGCTGAATCACCTTCTAACCAAAAATTGGTTGCATGTAACTCAAATACCGTAACTCATACAACCACTCTAAATGCAGGTAATTCGATCAAAATTAGCCTTGAGCTTGAAGAATATAATCTCGCTTGTAGCGGAATTATACACCCGCACCAACCAGCTATAGAGAATATTTTAACATAACCATCAAAATTAGCCTTGAGTTTATCATGTTGCAGATGTGATATTTGAAAACAAAGTGCTTTCCGGAGAACAACGGGTCACACCAATTGATCAATACTATTAAATATTGAACTCGTAGCACCAGAATGTTAGATATAGGTGCCCTCAAGGCAATTATTTTAATTGAAAGCGGACCTATACGAGAGAACAATCTTACTAGAGATGATAGTATGCTATCTGGTTTGTCTTTATCTTTCATGTGATGCGTTTTATTCACTATAACGTATCGTTTAGACATGAGATAAAACCCTAGGATTTTTCTTGACTACCAAGATGATGATGCAGATCATACTGTCACGTCCAGCTTCCCAGTGTACGGAGAAGTAGACGTGACCGACCGCGACGTATTTACTCAGAAGTAAACACGCTAAGCTTAAATTAATCAATATATAAATAAAATGCACAAGAATGACAGGAGATGTAATATAAACAGCAACTTTTATTAACATTCATATTTACATTACAACTGCATTTGAAAAAAAAATACAATGATGGAAAGCAATGCCTAAACAATGGCATATGAACTAAAATAAGTACAAGTGAAAGCTAGAAGTCGTGTTGCTCGATGATCTTCTCCAAGTACTCCTGGCTGGGCTCGTTCTCCTGAGAGTCGGGTCCTCCTGACGAACATTCCAAAGAAAGGAAGAAACATGAATGTCGTCGGCGAACTAACGCTCGGTAAGTCCCAAAAGAGAGAGTAGAATAGAACAAGTAGAGAGAATATAACTGGTAAATTGTACAGGTTTATGTTTATTATACTAACGTAGTTGTTTGTAGCTTGGTACAGAAGGTATCAGTGTATATGAAAGAAGTCCAACTTTCCCCGTGGACTATGGTAACCCGTAGTACAAGGCGCCATCAATACCCACGGGACAGCAACAATGGATGTTTATCTACGTCTTTTAGTGTCCATCATCGTGCCACTTTTAATACATTCCGTACCAGTCTATCCCGTTAAATCCCGTAATGTATATTGTATAGATTGGTAATTATCAGACTTGCCAAGACATGGTATAAGTTGTTCATGTAGTCAAGTTCAGGATGTATCAAGTAGTCATGTAGTCAAGTCAAGATATAGCCATGGTTCGGTCAAGTCAAGCCATGTTTGCATGTTTGATAAAGTTTTGATATTCAGGTTCAAGTCAAGTAAACATGTTTGGTATATTGGATTCATGTTTGATTTAGATTCGTATTTGGATTGGATTAATATTTAGACTAGGACTCAGACTTGAGTCAGACGCTTAACAGATTTGGATCCTGAATTATATTCGGGTGTTATCGGTAACTGTTGCACATGGACGACAGGATTTGTGTCTTTTTCCAAGATAATTACCATTGATAACCTCATTTTAGTTTTCTACCTTAAATAGGCAAGTACCCACTTTCTCCTACTCCTTAAGGCTCAAGAGAATTGGTCATGCTTAAACCTATATTTACTAGGGTCCTTAATGTAATTTTATATATCTCGAGGGGGTTTTATGAAAAATATTTTATATACTTTCAAAATAAATCTCGAGTAATTATTTATGTTCTTTAGGATTTCCATGGATGTGAATTTTAAAGAATGAGGTATATTAGTGAATAGTAACTTAGCTTGAATAGTTCATTGTATTTTAGTGTAACTTGTCTTGTATTGATACTTGATGGTATTTTAATGAAACTTGTCATCCTTTTATTTTCTAGAAAACATGGAATTTTATTATATATTAAAAATATATTGTTTGATAATATTTATATAATTATTAAAAATTAATTTTATTTATTAAGTAGAAAATCTCGTTTTTCTTAAAAATCGTATTAAAATTCTTTCGAGATCGTATGCTCCGTAATGAGGTCCGCATCTCGCTCTACTAGTCCTAAGGATGTGCGATAATCCACACCATCCATTAGCGGGTTTCTCAAAATGGGTTATAGAGTTATAATCGCAAAGAGTTTGAAATACAATTCTAAATAAAACCGGGTATTTATAGTTCATGGTATTTTAATGAAAAGTTGTAATCGCCACAAAAATAGGTTTCCAAGAGTATCATGCTATGTCAATATGTGTGTATGTGAGGGGTAGATAATTATCCCGTGAAGTTTTCTAGAGGTAATAGCAAGCCAAACAAATAAATATGGTCGATACAAAGTTCATGGTATTTAAAGGTAAAACTCAATTTAAAATTGTTTAGCATGATGATTTAGGGTAAAACTTGTTCTAAACTTTAGTTTTATGATTAACAAGCAATATATAGGAATATGAATGAGCAATTCTTCAGAAAAATTGTGGTTTCAAAGATTTTAGAATCAAATATCGATATAACTCCACTTACCGACATATTTTATAAAAAGAGACTTTTATGTAGAAAGAGAAGAAGGGGGTAGGACTTACTAGCTAGAAGGGTGATGATAAGGTAGAAGAAGATTATGTAGTCTCCGTGGTGTCGCGGGGTCGCCGGAATTACTTCGTTTCCTCGCCGGAATTTGACCTTGGGCTAACTCCACTTCTACTCCACTTGTACTTAGAAAAATTTGATAATTTTGGTTAGGGATTTCAGAATGAGGAGGGGCTAGGGTATGGGGTTGTATTTATAGTGTGGAATTAGGGTTTTGGAATTGAAAAAATGAATTAAAATGCATTAAAAATTGTATTAATTGGGAAATTGAATTCTCTGTTAAATTGCAGAGAAAACAAACAGTGCAGGGGTAATGTGGGTAGGCCAAGAGTCAAGTGTGCAAAGTATGGGGACTTTTCCCCATAGGGGACCCGTCGCCGCCGGCCCTAGAGTGAATCTCGCCGGATATTTTATGGGTAGGGGCCGGTGGATCTCTGCCTTGTGTCGCGCTCTATCTGTACATCATTTTTCACATATTTGTTTTTCCTGACTGTTCATTTTTACATGTAGTGCACGTGTGAACTTTTGGGCTTCCAAAAAGTTTAAAAGAAAAAATTAGAAAAAATAATATGTGGCTGATGGGATTCGAACACAGGGGCTATGTCACAGCAGTGCAAGGCTTTACCAATGAGCTACAAGCTATTTCTTGCTATTCTTAAACAAGTATAACTTTTAAATTGTGCTCAGGCTTGCAAACTCCTTTCTGTACATTTTAAAAGAAAAATTTTTTGCAGAAAATTCAGGGTCGTTACACATACTAGTACGGCCTGGGTAGTCGGTAAGCACATCCTTAAAGGTCCCTAGTCGTAGGAGTATCGAGACTAGGTATCGATACTCCAGTTTAGACTAGTGTATGTTAGTTATATGTATGCCTTAGAGGCTATAGTTGTACATATGATGTATATTATAGTGGATGCTTGGATATATATAGAGATGACTTTCTTGCTCGATATGATAGTATGCTCTCTAGTTTCACTTTATCTTAACATGTTAACAAATACTGTTTTGTGATCACATGTTGATAAAGCCCTTAGGATATGTACTCGACTACTAGGACTAGGATGAGATCATACTAGTGGGGCCAGGGTAGTCAACGAGTACATCTTATAACTGTTCCTAATCAAGGGTGTATCGAGACAGGACATCGATACTCCAGAGTAGACTAGCGTACACGCATCTTGACCCATATGATGGGCGATGGATTATCCCATATCCATTGGTGTTGGACATCAAAGATGGTGTACGGGTGCTCAGTGGACACTGGGTACACTGAACGGACTCGGCGAGAACTCCTGGATGGTATTATACCAATCGTCAGATAGCAGTTCTCCGGTGACACTAGTACAGGTTAGTCTGTAGGCCCGAGATCGTCATAGAGTGTTGTGTGATCCCACTGTGCTTTGATTTCCACCTTACCACGTCCAAGAGGGCGTACAAAAGGGTGGATTTTGGGTACAGTCCCGAATCACATGGAGGCAATGAGCGATAAGAGGGGTTTCGTCTCTCCCGGTATAGGGCGTTGATGTTGTGCTGTGTTCGATTAGGTATAACTGGAAGTCCCTGGCCAAGGCTGATATGGAGATTTACTGGTAAGTGTTATCAGTAGTTTCTCGACCCGTTATGAGCCTTACATCGACACGACTTATCGGTTACTGGGGTTTGACGTTTACCACCCCTAGACTAGATATGCAACATATCAGACGAAGAGATCGGACTGTACGGGAGTGTTACTGATTGGATTTGCAGGAGAATGTACATGCTTGCTTGTTGACCTTCTGATTACTCAATACATGGGTGGCTGTTACGTTTAGCTGACCGCTTGCAGCTTTTGGGCGTTTGATATGATCATCACCTGCTTCCGGCGTATTGACGATTCTTTAGAGTCCTACACAGAGGTTTCGTGGCTCAGGCAAAACGGAGTAGGAGCACATATGTGATATGTACGGGACCGAGAATAATACGATATGAGATACCTTATTTTGTTCTCGTGAAATGAGATATCGGCCGGGTATATTTGATATGGCCGGGTCATCGGATCAAGTGTTGATTCGATGAATTGGTACATGTTATATTAGTCGGTTATATGCAATATAGCCGGATTGTCGGATCAAGAGTTGATTCGATAATTTAATGTATAATTATATATGTGTTATATTACATTACGTTAACTAATATAATTTCGTTTTATTGATTCATTTTCTCACTGGATAATACATTGATGTATATGCGATATATGTTAATTGTATTATTTTCTTTTGTTACAAAATATATTGTATATGTGATATATAATATTGAACAAGTTAGGGTTTCAAATGCAACATGGTTGTTAAGTTTGAAAAAAGTTAGGTTTTAGATTTGGGTTAGCTTTTTGATGAAGTTTCATGAAGCTTTCCTTTTTGTTTTCTAGCTTGATATTTTGTAAAGATATTTTGTTAACCCAACCCAAACCCTTAACTCTAGTTTATTCTCTACATGTGTTAAGGCCTTCATTTATTAACTCATGGTTAATTTGTAACCATAGCAATAATTTCATTATTCATCACAAAAGCTTTCTTCTTCTTCTTCTTCTTCTTCTTCCTTGAAAAAGCTTTCTAGCTTTTTGTGATTTGATGATTTAAAGATAGAAATTGAAAACAAAAGAGAGAAAAATTCCTACTTCATCATCCTCATCTATTCTAGCCACTTAGATTAGGGTGTTCACTTCACTAATACTTGATTAGAGAAGTGAGAGCTTGAGTTTGAGATTCTTCAAGGTAGATCATCTTCGAAAAGGAAGACTTCTAGCAAGCATGGATCATTCGACTTCTCGAGCCTCTCTTGAGTCCGGAAGTTCATGGATCGCGGTGAAGGGACTACTACTCGGAGCTTATGAAGCAAAGGAATGGACTACAAAGGTTGTAATCCCTCACTCTTAGATGTAAAGTTGTTTACATGCATGTTAACCTTAATTCTCTACTTAAGATCTTGGTTAGGGTTTGTTTAACACCCTAAAAACGCTAAAGTAACATGTTTGATGCTTGCCAAAACCTTGCTAAGGTGCTATGCTAACCCAACAGTGGTATCAGAGCCAAGCTAGAGCATTAGGCGTTGTCTAGACGATGTTAGAAGTCCGATCGAACCCCGAAACACCGAGAATTGACCCCTTGCTGGAAATTTTTTCAAAAGTTGAAATTTTTCATATTAAAAATACTCAGAAAATCATGTAGGGAATTTTATGGACCCAACTGAAGAAAGAGTTCCTAACTCGCTACAGTGACCGCGTAACCACAGCCAAAACCTGGTTTGGGCGGCGGTTCCACGGCGCCACTGTGGAGGCTTGGTACGGGCACTTCAGCGACGGTCCATAGGTGCCGGGTCATGCTACTGGGAATTTTTATTTTCTGCTGAAGTGTTGAGCTCACTGGGGTATTTTAGGAATTCGTTGTGTCTGTCGAATTATCTAACTTCGCCTAATTATCTGTGATGTTTATGTGTTGCTGTGATATGCTATATTGGATCGTTGTGTATTGAATAGCCGGGGGTTTTATGTGAGATGAGAGTTTTCTTTTTCATTCATGTAAAATTCATTTGTATGTAATATTCTTTTATTGGGACACTTCCGGGTTGAGGATGATGTCACCGTTGTATATGATTTACTTTTCCGCGTTAGGATAGACCCAAGTCGGAGAGCACAAGTAAACGGGTTCTAGGGTCCAGTGGGAGGCCATCTTGATGAGTCAAGACCGGGTCTCCTAACCCTAGAATTGGCAGAGTTACTTGCCACTCTCGTAGGGGTCCGGGGATGTGGGTTTGGCTATTCATCGCGATTGTGGAATCCGTGTTTTATAAAGGCTCAAAATAAAACACGGATGTTCTAGTATATGCAATATTTCATATGTTGACTTCTTCTGCAATGTTCTGTGATGAGATCATATTACTGCCTGAGACGAATGCTTATAATATATGTTGATATATAAATACTGCTACTTTCGTTTCTTTTGTGATTCTTAGGAAGCTTAAATGATGGGTTTTATTAATGAGATTAATAAAAGAAAAGAAACCTAAAAGATGTTGTAGTATCAAATTTTCAAAAAGGGTAGCTACAGTTTTTGCTTTGCATAGCGATATTCCTTTTAGAATATCCAGCACCTTATTCGATAAGGAAAGAGCCGAGATCCCTTCACAGGGAGTGACCTCGTTAGCAAAACTAGCAGATGCTAAAAACTCACGGTTTAGTTTTTGATTACTTCTATAGTTCTTGCTTTGCACAACGGTATTTATGAAATATCCTGCACCTTATTCGATGAGGAAAGTGCCGAGATCCCTTCACCGGGAGTGACCTCTTTAGCGAAACTAGAAAAGCCTCAAAAACACTCCTTTTCAAAATCACTTGTTTCTACAATGATATCAAGATCATTACGCTCATGGTTTTTAGAAAAACCTGCGCAGCCCTCCGTTATTTCAGTTAGGTGCTATTTTAGTAATCGTGCTACGGTAGTTTGGCCTCCGTCAAGGCGTAGTGTACGGTAATCGATTTAGAACTTACCTGATGCATGAGATGCGATTGGATTAAGGCATTCGTACGGCGTTGTTTGGCCTCCGTCAAGGGTCATGCGGGTGGGTCTAATTCAATCAGGAAATAACTAGTTGAACTTGACTAGCGCCTTATTGGTAGTTTGGCCTCCGTCAAGGTCATAAGACGCTAGGGGTAAAAGATATCATCGGGAATTTCAAGTGTTGAAATTTTCAAAGAGATTGCATACGTTCTATGAGATAGTTGGATCCCGATACCCACTACGTGTAAGAGTTACTCCTGGGAGAATTTTACACAAGACAATTAGCCGATCAAGTAGGAGTCTAGAAAGGTGTTAACGGGGTTATACCTCTGGGAAAATGAGGTTTATTTTAATTACGTCCGTGCGAAACCACGGGGAACCTCCCTCAAAGTACCAACACTGATCTGGCTGAAAGATAGGCGAACTTGTAGGGTGTAATTAATCCCGGCCAATCTTACCTTTTAGGGTTTGAAGGAAAACAGTGGGAGCCATCCTGATTAGATAAGATAATTGTAAGTCCACGTTACCTCTCTCGGTACTTACGGGCTTGCGGAAAGGGTGAAAAACGATTTTTCAAGAGGTGGTAACATGGACTCAAAATACGGATCTTTGTTAAACAACTAACTAACAAACATAACAAGAGTTTTACCTACTCGGTTAGGGGGTTATACCTTTCTTGAACTCCTTCATCTTCAACTCTTTCCGGTGTACGGATCGGCCTCACCTCGTCGTCTCCTTGCGTCGAAGATGGATCCACCTGAAAGCTTCTGCATTTGGCTTCTTCTTCGAACTTGAAGAAACTAGAACACTTGGTTTGCTAAACCTTGTGAACTAGGATGAGTAGAGAAGTGATATGGGTTTTCTTTTTTCTCAAAGGCAATGTTTCTCAACTCATGAGAGGGTGTTGCCTTGAGCTAGAGAGAGCAAGAGGGAGAGCTCAAGCAAGAGAGAGAAATGAAATGAGAGAATGAGTAATTCTTTTGCCATCCAAGCTCTCATAATCCAAAATCATCATAAGAAAAAAGTAATCAAGTATTATGTGATGGTTCAAGTCAAAATGGCTATATCATTTCATGCACTCATTTTGCAAAAAGAAACAAGCAAGCAAAAGTCTTTGCCATGAAATGATAGCCATTGTCATGATGATGGTCAACTAGTCCAACCTAATCAACCGGTCAACAAAGTCAACCCCTCAACAACCATGTCACTATAACACTTAATTAATATTATTGTTAATCATATTTCTTATTCTCATTAGGGTTTAGCCAAAAGTCAATAGTCAACAGTCAACAGTCAACAACCCCAAATGAGAATCCTCTGCCTCTGTCTCTCTGTCAACTGTGCATACACACCCGCATCCGCGTTCCGAGGAACACGAATACAAACGAGATAAAACCAATCCCAAAATGTACACTAGGATCTCACTTAAATCAATGCCCGTTAGTGTTAACTGTCCGGACACCAAACGTGCACAAGTGCACGGATGTGACCGAACCCTGTCGCAAAACCATGCGACCTATCGTAAAACCATGCGACCTCTACTCTTTTGCCTAA
Organism: Agapanthus africanus; assembly: GCA_030015575.1. NCBI lineage: Eukaryota > Viridiplantae > Streptophyta > Magnoliopsida > Asparagales > Amaryllidaceae > Agapanthus > Agapanthus africanus. Next base: position 227,815,980 of record JASDDO010000004.1, on the reverse strand, counting down.
AGGCGAATATATTTCTGTGTGGGACTCTAAAGACTCGACACTACGCTGGCAGTGGGTTTAACCACAGACCTCAAGCGGCACTAGCTGTGCGTAACGGTCCCCAGGTAGATGCAGACAAGAAGACTGACGAGGTGAAACCCATCTGAACTCCTACTGAGTCTGAATGTGACAATCTCCGTACAGTCTGGTCTGTTCGTCTGATACATCACATGGCGGGCCTAGCGGGTGGTAAACGTCAGTCCCCTACTAGCGGTACAAGTCGTGTCGGAGTGTAGCCCAGAACACCCTGAGATAACATTGGAAACCTACTAGTATATCTCGCCTGTCAAGTCAGCGGACTAAGCTGTACTCATGTCACCTGGGAACTGATAACTGACGATAGGTATAGTACCAACAAACAGTTCCCAACGAGTCCTGTCCAGTGTACTCGTAACCTAACGAGCACCCGTATACTATCTCAAGTACGACGTACTGACGGCTGTGGGACAGACCGTCTCCCACACTGGGATGAGAAGCGCATACGCTAGTCTACTCCGGAGTATCGATGCCCTGTCTCGGTAGTCCTACGACTAGGGACCTGCATAAGGATGTGCTTGTGGATTACCCAGCCCCCACTAGTGTGACTGCCATCAAAACGCTGGTAATCAAGCAAAGATCCTAAGGGCTCCACTAATGTGTATAGGTGATATACTAAAATAAACACATGTACACATTAAAGTAGAAACAAACCAAGTAGCATACTACTATATTGAGCAAGATTGTCTATACAAGGTGAATACCCCAAGCTTCCATTAAGTAATATACAAACTAGTATGATACAGTAATGGCCTCTAGGGCATATACACTAACAATCTCCCACTTGCACTAAGGCCATGTACTGGCGTATCGAAAACCTATCATCTCGATCAGCCGCTCGAACTGAGTCTGTGGTAAGGCCTTTGTGAGTGGATCAGCAGTGTTATCTTCCGTAGAAACTCTCCGAACCTCGATCTCCTGGCGACCCACAATCTCCCTGATCAGGTGATACCGCCTCAAGATGTGTTTGGACTTCTGATGGGACCTGGGTTCCTTCGCTAAAGCTATATCCCCGTTGTTGTCGCAATACAGAGGTATTGGATCAACAATGGATGGAACCACCTGATGTTCAGTTAAGAACTTCCTTATCCAGACGGCTTCTTTTGCGGCATCTACTGCAAAGATATATTCCGCTTCCATCGTTTAGTCAGCAACGGTTTCCTGTTTGGAACTCTTCCAACACACCGCCCCTCCATTGAGGGTAAAGACATAACCCGACATGGACTTGGAATCATCCTTGTCACTCTTGAAGCTGGAGTCAGCAAAGGCCTCGATCTGGAGGTCTTTTCCGCCATAGACCAAGAACATCTCCTTAGTCCTTCTCAGGTACTTGAGAATGTTCTTTACTGCTATCCAGTGTTTCTCCCCAGGGTTTGACTGATACCGGCTTACCACACTTAGTGCATAAGCTACATCTGGTCTGGTACACAACATCGCATACATTATAGAGCCTACCGCAGAAGTGTAGGGTATAATAGACATGCGATCCTATTCCAAATCAGTCTTGGGCGACATATCTTTTGAGAGGGTGATCCTGTGACAAGCCGGTAGATTACCGCGCTTGGAATCTTCCATACTGAATCTTTTCAGTATGGTGTCGATGTACTTGGACTGTGAGAGTCCCAGTATCCTCTTGGATCTGTCACGATATATCCGGATCCCCAGAATGTATGAGGCATCACCCAGGTCTTTCATGGAGAATCTGTGTGACAAGAACCCTTTGACAGATTGTAGCATAGGAATGTCATTTCCTATTAAGAGAATGTCATCCACGTATAAAACGAGGAATACTACAGTTCTCGCAACAAATCTATTATAGATGCTTGGTTCATCTGGATTTTTTATAAAGACAAATTCTTTGACCGTCTCATCAAAACAGATGTTCCAACTCCGCGATGCCTGCTTTAGTCCGTAGATGGACTTAAGAAACTTGCACACCTTTCCGCTGCTCCCACTCTGAATGAACCCCTCTGGCTGGTCCATATAGACACACTCCTCTAAATTTCCATTTAGAAAAGCGGTCTTTACCTCCATCTGCCAAATCTCATAATCGTGGAAGGCAGCAATGGCAAGAAGGATCGGAATGGATTTCAGCATAGCCACTGGAGAAAATGTTTCGTCATAGTCCAACCCAGGTCTTTGACGAAAACCCTTCGCAACAAGTCTAGCTTTATAGGTCTTAACCTGTCCATCTACACCAATCTTCTTTTTGAAGATCCACTTGCATCCTACGGGTTTTACCCCATCTGGAGCAACGTCCAACGTCCATACTTTGTTGGTGTACATGGACTCCATTTCGGTCCGCATTGCATCCAGCCATTTTACCGAGTCAACGCTCTGAATGGCCTGCTGGAAGCTAGTCGGCTCATCATAATCAATGATGCAATCCTCTCTATCCCCGTCTATGAGAAAACCGCAGTATCTCTCGGGCGGATGAGACTGCCTACTACTCCTGCGGAGCGGCGTAGGAATATCATGTTCTTTTGAACCCTCTGGTTCTACTAAGCTTTCAGTAATAGCTCGTGGTTCTGGAATTTCTTCCAGTTCTATTGCGCTCCCACTTATCTGATTCTCCAAAAACTGAGTTTCCAAGAAGTGGGCATGCCGAGAAACAAAAACCTTTTGTTCCACTTCGCAATAGAAGAAATATCCCTTGGAGTTCTTTGGATATCCCATAAACTTGCACTATACTGAGCGTGCCTCGAGCTTGTCCGCATGCTGCTTTTTGACAAAAGCTGGACTTCCCCATGTTTTAATGTGATTAAGATAGGGTCTCTTCCCACGCCACATCTGATATGGTGTAGTAGGCACAGTCTAAGTTGGAACTCGGTTCAAAAGGTATGCAGCTGATTCTAGTGCATATCCCCAGAATGATCGCGGTAACTCAGCGTTACTCATCATGGACCGTACCATATCCAATAGGGTGCGGTACCGTCTCTCCGTTACACCGTTATGTTGCGGGGTGTATGGAGGAGTAAGCTGAGAGAGAATTCCATTCTCTTTTAAGTAATCCAGGAACTCGGCACTTAAGTATTCACCACCTCGATCAGATCTCGGTGTTTTGATACTTTTTCCTATTTGTTTTTCTACTTCATTCTTATATTCCTGGAATTTTTCAAAGGCTTCGGATTTATGTTTCATTAAGAAGACATTACCGTACCTTGAAAAGTCATCCGTAAAAGTAATGATGTAAGAATAACCGCTTCGTGCATGCGTAGACATTGGACTGCACACGTCGCTGTGTACGAGTCCCAAGAGCTCGCTCGCTCTTACTCCGTGTCCAGTGAACGGAGTCTTTGTCATCTTTCCTTTGAGACAGGATTGACAAGTGGCATACGATTGATATTCGAACGGATCCAAATATCCTTCTGTATGTAACTTCGTCAACCTTCTCTCATTGATGTGACCCAGTCTACAATGCCATAAGAAAGTCTGATTTATTTCCGGAGACTTTCTTTTGTGTGTATTCTGGACATTGAAAATCTGTGGTTGGTTTAATACGTATATACCATTGCTTAATGTACCTGACCCAATCAGAACTTGATTAAGGTGAATGTTTACAACATTACTTACAAACGCAAATTCATAACCTTCTTTAGAAATCAAAGATACAGAAATGATATTACAAGTTGCGTTGGGTACAAAAAAGCAATTACGTAAAACCAAAACATGTCCATCTGACATTCCCAGGTGATAGTCCCCCACGGCCTTAGCATCCATGCTAGCTCCGTTTGCAACTTTGAGGGTCATGTCACCAGCCTTCAAAACCTACGGTTTCTCAACGCCTGCAAAGAATTACAGATATGAGATCCTAATACGATATCCAATACCCAGGAAGTAGAGTTTATTGATAGACAGTTTTCAATAATATACACACCTGAAGCTGAAGCCGCAACTTGCTTCAGATCCTGTGTTCTGGCTTTCCAAGCCCTGCAATCTTTCTTCCAGTGCCCACTCTTATGACAGTAAAAGCACTCTTCCTTCCCCACAAGTTTCCCCTCTATCTTTGTTGCTTTTGCATTTCCCTTCGTATCCACTTTACTAACACCGCCCCTTGGTTTGGCGGGGGCTTTCTTCTTCTTTCCCTTGGCTTTCGCCTTGGACCTAGAAGAGGAAGATCCTCCTACAAACAAAGTGGATGTTTCCCTACCTTTCTGTAGAGTGCCCTCTGCACTCCTCAGCATGTTGAGGAGCTCTGAAAGTTCAACTTCCTTTTCTTGCAAGTTGAAATTCAGGATGAACTGGGTGTAAGTGGAAGGAAGGGACTGAAGAATCAAGTCCGTATAGAGCTCATTCTCCAACGTGGTCCAAAGGTCCGCGAGCTCCTCTATGAAGCCAATCATCTTAAGTACGTGTTCCGCTACCGATGATCCGACGGCCAATCTTGCCGAAAACAACTTCTTCGACACTTCTTATCTGGCGATACGAGATTGCTCTCTATTCAGTTCTTTTGTATGGAGAAATATGGATTCGAGGTCCATATTCTCGTGCCTCCTCTGATGTTCATTGTCCATAGAGGCAAGCACGAGGCACTTGGCCTTCGCGCAATCGATTTCCCAGGTCTTATGGATTTCCCTATCCGCGACGCTGGTTTTGGGACCTGGGACAGGGGGAGCTTTGGTGGTAAGGAGATACCCCAACTTGTCATAAGTGATTGCCATTTTGACATTCCTGAGCCAATCTTTGTAGTTTGGCCCTGTCGGTATGTTTTTATCTAGTAGTAACTTAAGTCCGGTCATGATGTTTGGTCGCTGCAATTAGGAGAGAGAGAAGAAACACTTTAGCATGATGCTCTTGCAAGTTTAGAGTGGTTTTTAATTTGTCTAAACAGGATGGCTCCCACTGTCTCTCGAATCCCTCCTCAAACCAAAAAGGAAGAATTAGTCAGGATCAATCTCACCGTACAATACTTGCTTAACCGTTCGGCCAGGCTGGTGTTGGTACTTCGAGGGAGGTTTTCCAACGCTTTCGCGAAGTTCCTTAATTAAATAACCTCTTTTCCCTGTGGGCGTAGCCCCGCTAACACCTTTCTAGACACCTACTTGGTTTATAGCATTGATCGTTAAGTGATAAATTTCCCGAGGAGTAGCATATACTCACAGTAGGATCGGGATCCAAATATCATCGCGTGACAAAACTGAAGGAATCCTACCAGAATCATCACACTCTAAATGGTATGCAGTGCTAGCAAGTTTCAGTTCTTTTGAAACTCCCGATGTGGATTTTTGCCCCATGCTCTTATGACCTTGACTTTGGCCAAAATATCATAAGTCGCATGTCAAGTTCTACCCGTCATTCTCCAGGTTAATTTGAGCCCACCGGCATATACCCTTGACTTTGGCCAAAATGGTAGAACGACTGCCCCAAACCAACACATCTATCTATGCTGAACATGAATGCCCAATAGCTACCAATCACTATGCCTTGACTTTGGCCAACATACATAGCTTGAATACTTATTGACCATCATGTGAAACGACGGAGGGCTACGAAAGGTTTTGGCAAAACCGTGAACGTAGTGAACTTGATATAATCGATGGAACGAGATAGCATTTAAAAGGAGTGGCTTAAGCTCCGCGTTTAAAAGTTATTTTTGAAAAGAAACCGAGTGGTTTTGAAAGTGTTCCAACGACTTTTACATGGTTTATTTTTTCTTGCATTAATTCCAATGCGTCCCATCATTTAATCCTACCATTGCAGAAAACAACCAAAATATGACGTACGTTTATGCCATCCGCATTCACCATGGGGCCCCGTCATTACCCGTTAGGTTACTTAACTAACGACAGAGCAGGGGCTGGACTAGCGCGGATGCAAAACATAAGCAACGCCTAAATAATATCATATATAGATATATTGCAATGATAGCCATTTCAGATCACAGATGAAGACATTGGATATACTAGGAATCCGCAATTCGTACGAGCCTGTAACGAAAAGCGGATTACACGGTCGCGATGAATAGCCAATACCCCACCCTAGAACCCTACGGGTGCGGCAAACTACCCGCCAAATATCCGAAGCGGAGCAACCTCCCTCAACGACGTGAGTAGGCCACTCGGCACTTCGAGATACCCGGTAGTTTGTCCACCCCACCTTGGGTCTATCATAGGAGCAAAAACAGTAAAAAGAAATTATACAATGACGGCTACAACCCCGACCCGGTTGTGCGGCCAAAAATAATATTACATCAATTTACATATTACATGAATTGAAAGAAAAGAAAATTCTCATCTCACAACCCCCCAGCTATTCATCCGCGACAATCCAATGAATTCATATACATATACCATCAACATTATAGATCACAGATATGTATAACCCCCACTAATCGATGTATAGCGATTAGCGGACGTTCAATACATATAACACATCACAGATATATACCCGTCAGCTTAAGTCTTTAGAAGTTCGATCAAAATATGGATTTTTAATCCCCAAAAACTAATTTTGCTTTCTGGAAAATCGGGGCAGAAAAATCATATTCCAAAAATCCTAAAACACCCAAATAAACAAACTGTGAGAAAAATCGCCCACGGCCGAGTCAACTCGGCCGCGGATCCGCGGTGTGAGCAAGCTCCCGCCGCGGTTCCGCGGTGCGTTGATTGGTTCAGTGGACCATTTTTCTACAGTTGCTTCTAAAAACCCTGAGCCAAATTTTAAGATAAGACTTATCATTTTTTGCACAGAAAAAAAAATCGGCAGAAAGTATACTTTTCGGGCTTGTTTCGCGACTTTTTCTCCGATCGAACTCTTAGTTACTTTGCTAACATGTTAGATAGTGTTTAACCTGGCTCTGATACCACTGTAAGTCTACGTTACCCCTCCCGGTACTTATGGGCTTGCGGAAAGGGTGAAAAACGATTTTTCAAGAGGTGGTAACATGGACTCAAAATACGGATCTTTGTTAAACAACTAACTAACAAACCAAACAAGAGTTTTACCTACTCGGTTAGGGGGTTATACCTTTCTTGAACTCCTTCGTCTTCAACTCTTTCCGGTGTACGGATCGGCCTCACCTCGTCGTCTCCTTGCGCCAAAGATGGATCCACCTGAAAGCTTCTACCTTTGGCTTCTTCTTCGAACTTGAAGAAACTAGAACACTTGGTTTGCTAAACCTTGTGAACTAGGATGAGTAGAGAAGTGATATGGGTTTTCTTTTATCTCTAAGGCAATGTTTCTCAACTCATGAGAGGGTGTTGCCTTGAGCTAGAGAGAGAGCAAGAGGAAGAGCAAGAGGGAGAGCTCAAGCAAGAGAGAGAAATGAAATGAGAGAATGAGCAACTCTTTTGCCATCCAAGCTCTCATAATCCAAAACCATCATAACAAAAAAGTAATCAAGTATTATGTGATGGTTCAAGTCAAAATGGCTATATCATTTCATGCACTCATTTTGCAAAAACAAACAAGCAAACAAAAGTCTTTGCCATGAAATGATAGCCATTGTCATTATGATGGTCAACTAGTCCAACCTAGTCAACCGGTCAACAATGTCAACAAGTCAATAAAGTCAACCCCTCAACAACCATGTCACTATAACACTTAATAAATATTATTGTTAATCATATTTCTTTTTCTCATTAGGGTTTAGCCAAAAGTCAATAGTCAACAGTCAACAACCCCAATGAGAATCCTCTGCCTCTGTCTCTCTGTCAACTGTGCATACACACCCGCATCTGCGTTCCGAGGAACACGAATACAAAAGAGATAAAACCAATCCCAAAATGTACACTAGGATCTGGCTTAAACCAAAGCCCGCTAGTGTTAACTGTCCGGACACCAAACGTGCACAAGTGCACGGATGTGACCGAACCCTGTCGCAAAACCATGCGACCTCTACTCTTTTGCCTAAAGGCGAATAGCTTTCTGTGTTGGACTCTAAAGACTCGACACTACGCTGGCAGTGGGTTTAACCACAGACCTCAAGCGGCACTAGCTGTGCGTAACGGTCCCCAGATAGATGCCGACAAGAAGACTGACGAGTTGAAACCCATCTGAACTTCTACTGAGTCTGAATGTGACAATCTCCGTACAGTCCGGTCTGTTCGTCTGATATATCGCATGGCGTGCCTAAGGGGGCGGTAAACGTCAGTCCCCTACTAGCGGTACAAGTCGTTGTAAGTCGATGTGCAACACCCCACGACTTGCGGGGAGGCGGAAATATGAAAAACGATCTTGTTCTTTGCTTAAATATCGACTAACCGCATGAATCGAAGCTAAACGATAACTAACATCAAATATAGAAGTTCTAAACTACTATGTGAAGTGATTATACCTAAAGAACCGTGTCCTTCGTCTTTACGAACTCCACCTCCTCCTCGGCCTTCTCCAAGTAGTGGACGATCCACCACGAGAGCTAAACTCCAAGCTTTGCCTCTAAACTTGAGGCAACTAGGTATCTTTAAGTGCTAATCAAAGTACCTAGATGAAATTGAGTATGGTTATGGATTAAGTAGTCTAACTAATCCTTGTACTCAACACATGAGAGGGGAGGATTAGGGTTTGAAGAGAGAGAGCTTGAGGAGAGAGAAGATGAACATAATAATGAAATGAGAAAAAGAGTTATCATAATATATATCAAGCATTTTATTTTATCAAGAAAAGAAAAGATAATGATTTACAACCATGCTTGATAAATATCTAATGGTGATTCATCTCCATGAGTCATTCAGCAATTATGAAGCATTAATGACATGGATGAATCATCCATATGACTCACTAATCTCATTTAATGTATATGCCACCTTAACCTCCTTAGTCACCATCTTCTAGAAGCTTCTCGCGCAATTACGAGAACGCCCCTCCTATCCGTGAAAACACGGAAAAACTTTAGACTGTATAAATCCAATAACCGGATACTAGTAATTGGCTTAAACCAAAGCCGACTAGTAAAAACTGTCCCAAAGTCGTACGTGCGTAAACGAACGTATGCGTCCGAACCCTTGTCGTAAAACCATACGACCTCTATATCGTTTCGCCTGGAGTAGGGAAACTCTCTGCGTGGGACTCTAGAGACTCGACTACTACGCTGGCAGTGGGTTTAACCACAGACCGCAAGCGGCACTAGCTGTACGTAACGGTCCCCAGGTAGATGTCGATAAGAAGGCCGATGAGGAAACCCATCCGAACTCCTACTGAGTCTGATGTGACAATCTCCGTACAGTCCGGTCTGTTCGTCTAAGACTATCGCATATCGGGCCTAGGGCGGCGGCAAGCGTCAGTCCCCTAATAGAGGTAAAAGTCGTGTCGGAGCGAAGCCCATTACACCCTGAGAAACTACTGGAACCTACCAGCAAATCTCGCTTGCCCTGGCCAGGGACTTTGCGTAATGGCTCTCTGACACAGCGCGATATCAACCCCCAATACCGGGAGAGACGAATCCTGTCTAACCGCCACTGCCTCCAAGTGCTCGGGACTGCACCCAACTGCTACCTGTTTGCACGACTCCTTTGAGCCGTGGTAGGGTAGCAATCTAAGAACAGTGGGACACACTCAAGGCGAAGTAGCAGTGTCAAGTCTGCGGACTATGCTGTAGTCATGTCACCTGGGAACTGTTCACTGAAGACTGGTATAAAACCAACCAACAGTTCCCTGTGAGTCCTGTCCGGTGTACCCGTAACCTAACGAGCACCTGCATACTATCTCCAGTACGACATACTGACGGATGTGGGACAGACCATCTCCCCAACTGGGATGAGAAGCGTACACACTAGTCTACTCCGGAGTATCGATGCCCTGTCTCGATAATCCAACGACTAAGGACCTGAATAAGGATGTGCTTGTAGACTACCCAGCCCCCACTAGTGTGATTGCCATCACAACGCTGGTAGTCAAGCAAGATCATAAGAGCTCTATCAATACGTATACTCACATATTAAGATAGAAAAAACCAAGTAGCATACTACCATGTTTAGCAAGACTGTTATATACATGTGAATATCCCAAGCTTCCATTAAGTAATATACAAACTAGTATGATACAATAATGGCCCATAGGACATATACACTAACAATCTCCCACTTGCACTAGGGCCATGTACTGGCATATCGAAGACCGATGATCTCGAGTAGCCTCTCGAACTGAATCTGAGGTAGGGCCTTCATGAATGGATCAGCAATGTTCTCTTCAGAAGCAACTCTCCGAACCTCGATCTCCTGACGATCAATGATCTCCCTGATCAGGTGATACCGCCTTAAGATGTGTCTGGACTTCTGATGGGACCTTGGTTCCTTCGCTAAAGCTATAGCTCCGTTGTTCTCGCAATACAGAGGTATTGGATCAACTATGGTAGGAACCACCTGAAGTTCTGTTAGGAACTTCTTCATCCAGACTGCTACTTTTGCGGCATCGCAAGCAACTAAATACTCCGCTTCCATCGTCGAGTCAGCAACGGTGTCCTGCTTGGAGCTCTTCCAGCACACCGACCCTCCATTGAGGGTAAAGACATAACCCGACATGGACTTGGAATCGTCCTTATCACTCTCGAAGCCGGAATCAGCAAAGGCCTCCAACCTGAGGTCTTTTCCGCCGTAAACCAAGAACATCTCCTTAGTCCTTCTCAGGTACTTGAGAATGTTCTTTACTGCTATCCAGTGCTTCTCCCCTGGGTCTGACTGATACCGGCTTACCACGCTCAGAGCGTAAGCTACATCTGGTCTGGTGCACAACATCGCATACATTATAGAGCCTACCGCAGAAGTGTAGGGTATAATAAACATGCGTTCCCTTTCCAAATCAGTCTTTGGAGACATCTCTTTGGAGAGGGTGATTCCGTGACAATCCGGTAAATTACCGCGCTTAGAATCTTCCATACTGAATCTTTTCAGTACAGTGTCGATATACCTGGACTGCGAAAGTCCCAACATCCTTTTGGATCTATCACGATAGATCCGGATCCCCAGAATGTAAGAGGCATCACCCAGGTCTTTCATGGAGAACCTGTGTGACAAGAATCCTTTGACAGATTGTAGCATAGGAATGTCATTTCCTATTAATAGAATGTCATCCACGTACAAGACGAGGAATAGGACACTTCTGGCTACAACTTTACTATATATGCACGGTTCATCTGGATTTTTGATAAAGTCATATTCTTTGACTGTCTCATCAAAACAGATGTTCCAACTCCGCGATGCCTGCTTTAGTCCATAAATGGACTTAAGCAACTTGCATACTTTCCCGCTGCTCCCACTCTGATTGAAACCCTCTGGCTGATCCATATAGACGCACTCTTCTAAATTTCCATTCAGAAAAGCCGTCTTTACGTCCATCTGCCAGATTTCATAATCATGGAAGGCAGCAATAGCAAGAAGGACTCGAATGGATTTGAGCATAGCCACTGGAGAAAATGTTTCGTCATAGTCCAAACCAGGTCTTTGACGAAAACCCTTTGCAACAAGTCTAGCCTTATAGGTTTCCACCTGTCCATCTACACCAATCTTTTTCTTGAAGATCCATTTGAATCCTATGGGTTTTACCCCATCTGGAGCAAAGTACAAAGTCCATACTTTGTAGGTGTACATGGACTCCATTTCGGTCCGCATTGCATCTAGCCATCGTACCGAGTCGCCGCTCTGGATGGCCTGCTGGAAGTCAGTAGGTTCATCTTCATCTATGATGCAATCCTCTCTATCCCCATCTATGAGAAAACCGTAGTATCTCTCAGGCGGATGAGACGGCCTACTACTCCTGCGGAGGGGTGCGGGAATGTCCTGTTCTTCTTGAACTACCTGTTCTACCAAACTTTCAGTAGCAGTTTGTGGTTCTGGAATTTCTTCCAGTTCTATTTCGCTCCCACTTATTTCCTTTTCTAAAAACGGATATTCTAGAAAATAGGCATTACGAGAAACAAACACCTTTTGCTCCTCTGCGTAATAGAATAGAAACCCCTTGGAGTTCTTTGGATATCCCACAAACTTACACTTTACTGATCGTGCCTCGAGCTTGTCCACATGCTGCTTTTTAACAAAAGCTGGACATCCTCATATTTTCAGATACCGAGGATAGGGTTTCTTCCCACTCCACATCTAATATGGCGTGGTAGGCACAGTCTTGGTAGGAACCATGTTCAAAAGATATTCAGCTGATTCTAGCGCATAACCCCAGAAAGATCGCGGTAACTCAGTATTACTCATCATGGATCGTACCATATCCAATAGGGTTCGATTCCGTCTCTCCGATACACCGTTATGCTGTGGTGTGTATGGAGGAGTAAGCTGAGAGAGAATTCCTTTCTCTTTTAGGTAACCTAGGAACTCGGCACTCAAGTATTCACCACCTCGATCAGATCTAAGTGTCTTGATACTTTTGCCGGTTTGGTTATCTACTTCATTCTTATACTCTTGGAATTTCTCAAAAAGCCTCGGATTTATGTTTCATCAGATAAATGAATCCGTATCTTGAGTAATCATCCGTGAAAGTAATGAAATAGGAAAAACCACCTCTTGCAAGCGTAGACATTGGACCACATACATCGCTGTGTATGAGTCCTAAGAGCTCGCTCGCTCTTACTCCTTGTCCAGTAAATGGAGTCTTTGTCATCTTTCCTTTGAGACAAGATTGACAAGTGTCATAAGTTTGATATTCGAAGGAGTCCAAATATCCTTCTCTATGCAACTTAGTCAACCTTCTCTCATTGATGTGACCCAGTCTACAATACCATAAGAAAGCTTTATTTAAATCTGGAGACTTTTTTTTAGTGTGTTCTTGACATTGAAAATTTGGAGTTGGTTTAAAACATATATACCGTTATTTAGTGTACGGGACCCAATCAAACCATGATTAAGGTGGATGTTAACAACATCTCTTACAAACGTAAAATTATAACCTTTATTTGATAACAAGGAAACTAATATGATATTACACGTTAAGCTTGGTACAAAAAAACAGTTATGTAAAACCAAAATGTGTCCACTCGTCAATCCTAGGTGATAATCCCCGACGGACGCAGCTCCCATGCTAGCTCCGTTAGCAACCTTTAGGGTCATATCACCTTCCTTCAGCACTCTACGGTTTCTCAGTGCCTGCAATGAATTGCAAATATGAGATCCTGATCCCGTATCCAATACCCAGGAAGTAGAGTTAATTGACAGACAATTCTCAATTACAAACACACCTGAAGTCGAAGCCACAGCTTGCTTCGGTTCCTTGTTCTTGGCGTTCCACACCTTGCAATTTTTCTTCCAGTGCCCTTTCCTGTGACAATGGAAGCACTCATCCTGGCCCACCACCGGTACCGCAAACTTTTTTTTTCCCTTCCCTCCCACCTTACTAACACCTCCTCTAGGTTTGGTGGCGGCCTTCTTCTTCCTTCCTTTGGCCCTAGCCTTGGACCCGGAAGAAGATGCACCGCTAACAAACATAGCGGGTGTTTCCCTTGCTTTCTGCAAGGTGCCCTCTGCACTCCTTAACATGTTCAGGAGTTCCGAAAGTTCAACTTCTTTTCTTTGAATGTTGAAGTTCAGGATAAACTGGGCGTAGGTGGAAGGAAGGGACTGGAGAATAAAGTCTGTATAGAGCTCATTATCCAAAGTCGTCACAAGGTCTGCGAGCTCTTCTATATAGCCGATCATCTTTAGGACATGTTCTCCTACCGATGACCCGACAGCCAACCTCGCTCGAAACAAGTTCTTAGAGGTCTCGTATCTTGCTATACGAGATTGCTCTCCATAAAGTTCCTTTGTATGTAGAAATATGGCATCTAGTTCCATATCCTCGTGCCTCCTCTGATGTTCATTGTTCATCCAGGCAAGCACGATGCACTTAGCTTTCGCGCAATCGAAATCCCAGGTTTTGCGGATTTCCTTATCCGCATTACTGGATTTGGGACCAGGGACAGCAGGTGCCGTAGCGGTGAGGACGTACCCCAATTTGTCATAGGTCAAAGCCATTTTGACATTCCGCGGCCAATCTTTATAGTTTGGCCCTGTCAGTATATTTTTCTCTAAAAGTAACTTAAGTCCAGTCTTTTTCAGGGTCGCTGCAATTAGGAGAGAGAGAAGAAAACTCTTTAGCATGATACTCTTTCAAGTTTAGAGTGATTTTTAGTTTATCTAAACTGGATGGCTCCCACTGTTTCTCGAATCCTTGCTCAAACCATAAAAGAAGAATTAGCCAGGACTATTCTCACTGTACAATTCTTGCTTAAACCGTTCAGCCAGGCTGGTGTCGGTACTTCGAGGGAGGTTTTCCAACGCTTTCGCGAAGTTCCTTAATTAAATAACCTCTTTTCTCTGGGGGCGTAACCCCGCTGACACCTTTCTTGACACCTACTTGGTTTATAGCATTGATCGTTAAGTGACGAATATCCTGATGAGTAGCATATACTCATAGTAGGATCGGGATCCAAATATCATCGTATGATAATGTTGAAGGAATGCTACAACATTCATCAAACTCCAAATGGTATGCATCTCTTTGCAAATTTCAGTTTCTTTAGAAATTCCCGATATATATTTTTTCCCCATGCTCTTATGACCTTGGCGTTGGTCAAAATGTCATAAGTCACATGTCAAGTTCTACCCATCATTATCTTGTTAATTTGAACCCATCCGTACATATCCTTGACGTTGGCCAAAATGATCATACGACTGTCCCAAACTAACTCATCTATCTATGCAACAAATGAATACCCAGCAGCTACCAAACATTATGCCTTGGTGTTGGTCAAAATACATAGCTTGAATACTACTGAATACCCAGATGAAATGACGGAGGGCTACGAATGGTTTTGGCGAAACCGTGAACGTAGTGAACTTGATATAACCGAAGGAACCTGATAGCTTTCAAAAGGAGTGGTTAAAGCTCCGTATTTAAAAATATCTGTTTTTAAAATTAACCGAGTGGTTTCTTTTAAATTGTTCCAACGATTAAACTTTTGGTTTATTTTCTTTGCATTATAAATATTGCGTCCCATCATTAACCTATCATTGCAGAAAACAACGAAAATACAACGTCCTCTTATGCCATCCGCATTCGCCACGGGGTCCCGTCATTACCCGTTAGGTTACTTAACTAACGACAGAGTGGGGGCTGGGCTAGCGCGGGTGTAAAACATAAGTGACGTCTAAATAGCTATCATATATAGATATTGTATATTCGTCAGACGCAATAATAGGCATTCCAGATCACAGATGAACTTTATTGGATTTACAAGCAATCCGTGTTTGTTTTGAGCCTGCAACAAAAGACGGATTACACAGTTGTGATGAATAGCCATTACCCCACCCAAGACCCCAACGGGTACAGCAAACTACCCACCCGGCAGTTTGTGCACCCCACCTTGGGTCTGTCCTAGGAGCAAAAACAGTAAAATGAAATAATATAACGGTGGCTACAACCGCAACTTGGATGTGCCCCGCAAAATAATATTACAACAAATTACATTTACATCAAATGAATTAAATAATAACCCATCACATAACCCCGGCTATACATCACAACAGTCCAACACAGTTCATATCCACAAACAGTAAAAACCATTACAGAAATGTGCAACCCCCTGCCAACCGACATACTAGCAGTTAGGGGAGGTTTACGAACACATTATACAAACACAGATATAATCCAACAAGCAAAAACCGTAGAGTTTCGATCGATTAAACACATTTAATTTTTCTGCAATACTTCTCTGTAGATCTGAAACCTGAGCAAAACTTAAAAAATTCCAAAAAATACCAAATATCACAGAGAACCAACACAGGAAAATTGGGCAGATGAATCAGCAAATCGGCGGCGGAATCGCGGCGGATCGGGGGTATTCGCCGCGGTTCCGCGGCGCATTAGCCGATTCATGAGCCCATTTTTCTTGGGTGTTCTTCTACTATCTTTTTAAGCTTTCTTAAGGTCCCTGAAAAATTTTTGGACCTCATTTAAAAATCGACAGAAACTCATGATATCGGGGTTTTCCGGTTTTGTTTTTTCCGTTCGAAATTCATACAATTTTGCAAGTGAGTTACTTATTGTTTAGCGAGGCTCTGATACCACTGTAAGTCGATGTGCAACACCCCACGACTTGCGGGGAGGCGGAAATATGAAAAACGATCTTGTTCTTTGCTTAAACATCGACTAACCGCATGAATCGAAGCTAAACGATAACTAACATCAAACATAGAAGTTCTAAACTACTATGTGAAGGGATTATACCTAAAGAACCGTGTCCTTCGTCTTTACAAACTCCACCTCCTCCTCGGCCTTCTCCAAGTAGTAGACGATCCACCACGAGAGCTAAACTCCAAGCTTTGCCTCTAAACTTGAGGCAACTAGGTATCTTTAAGTGCTAATCAAAGTACCTAGATGAAATTGAGTATGGTTATGGATTAAGTAGTCTAACTAATCCTTGTACTCAACACATGAGAGGGGAGGATTAGGGTTTGAAGAGAGAGAGATTGAGGAGAGAGAAGATGAACATAATAATGAAATGAGAAAAAGAGTTATCATAATATATATCAAGCATTTTATTTTAACAAGAAAAGAAAAGATAATGATTTACAACCATGCTTGATAAATATCTAATGTTGATTCATCTCCATGAGTCATTAAGCAATTATGAAGCATTAATGACATGGATGAATCATCCATATGACTCACTAATCTCATTTAATGTATATGCCACCTTAACATCCTTAGTCACCATCTTCTAGAAGCTTCTCGCGAAATTACGAGAACGCCCCTCCTATCCGTGAAAACACGGAAAAACTTTAGACTGTATAAATCCAATAACCGGATACTAGTAACTGGCTTAACCCAAAGCCAACTAGTAAAAACTGTCCGAAATTCGTACGTGCGTAAACGCACGTATGCGTCCGAACCCTTGTCGTAAAACCATACGACCTATATATCGTTTCGTCTGGAGTAGGGAAACTCTCTGCGTGGGACTCTAGAGACTCGACTACTACGCTGGCAGTGGGTTTAACCACAGACCGCAAGCGGCACTAGCTGTACGTAACGGTCCCTAGGTAGATATCGATAAGAAGGCCGATGAGGAAACCCATCCGAACTCCTACTGAGTATGATGTGACAATCTCCGTACAGTCCGGTCTGTTCGTTTAAGACTATCACATATCGGGCCTAGGGGGGCGGCAAGCGTCAGTCCCCTAATAGCGGTATAAGTCGTGTCGGAGCGAAGCCCATTTAACCTTGAGAAACTACTGGAACCTACCAGCAAATCTCGCTTGCCCTGGCCAAGGACTTTGCGTAATGGATCTCTGACACAGCGCGATATCAACCCCCAATACCAGGAGAGACGAATCCTGTCTAACCGCCACTGCCTCCAAGTGCTCGGGACTGCACCCAACTGCTACCTGCTTGCACGACTCCTTTGAGCCGTGGTAGGGTAGCAATCTAAGAACAGTGGGACACACTCAAGGCGAAATAGCAGTGTCAAGTCTGCGGACTATGCTGTACTCATGTCACCTGGGAACTGTTCACTGACGACTGGTATAAAACCAACCAACAGTTCCCTGTGAGTCCTGTCCGGTGTACCCATAACCTAACGAGCACCTGCATACTATCTCCAGTACGACGTACTGACGGCTGTGGGACAGACCATCTCCCCAACTGGGATGAGAAGCGTACACACTAGTCTACTCCGGAGTATCGATGCCCTGTCTCGATAATCCAACGACTAGGGACCTGAATAAGGATGTGCTTGTAGACTACCCAGCCCCCACTAGTGTGATTGCCATCACAACGCTGGTAGTCTAGCAAGATCCTAAGAGCTCTATCAATACGTATACTCACATATTAAGATAGAAAAAACCAAGTAGCATACTACCATGTTTAGCAAGACTGTTATATACATGTGAATATCCCAAGATTCTATTAAGTAATATACAAACTAGTATGATACAATAATGGCCCCTAGGGCATATACACTAACAGTCGTGTCGGAGTGTATCCTAGAACACCCTGAGATAACACTGGAAACCTACCAGTATATCTCGCTTGCACTGGCCAGGGACTACTCGTGTAATGGCTCTCCTAGACACAGCGCGATGTCAACCCCCAATACCGGGAGAGACGAATCCTGTATAACCGTCACTGCCTCCAAGTGCTTCGGGACTGCACCCAACTACTACCTGTTTGCACGACTCCTTTGAGCCATGGTAGGGTAGTAATCTAAGTACAGTGGGAACACACTCGAGGCGAAGTGACAATGTCAAGTCAGCGGACTAAGCTGTACGCATGTCACCTAGGAACTGATAACTGACGATAGGTATAGTACCAACCAACAGTTCCCAACGAGTCCTGTCCAGTGTACTCGTAAACTAACGAGCACCTGCATACAATCTCAAGTACGACGTACTGACGGCTGTGGGACAGACCGTCTCCCACACTGGGATGAGAAGCGCATACGCTAGTCTACTCCGGAGTATCGATGCCCTGTCTCGATAGTCCTGCGACTAGGGACCTGCATAAGGATGTGCTTGTGGATTACCCAGCCCCCACTAGTGTGACTGCCATCACAACGCTGGTAATCAAGCAAAGATCCTAAGGGGCTCCACTAATGTGTATAGGTGATATACTAAAATAAACACATGTACACATTAAAGTAGAAACAAACCAAGTAGCATACTACTATATTGAGCAAGATTGTCTATACAAGGTGAATATCCCAAGCTTCCATTAAGTAATATACAAACTAGTATGATACAGTAATGGCCTCTAGGGCATATACACTAACAATAATAACCAATCTAATCTTGCAAGAGCGCACGCTAAAGTGTTTTCTTCTCTCTCTCTCCAGGTAGCGACCATGTCAGGCCTTAATCAAGATAATAATATGGATGTATTGACCGAACCCGCTTGTTATACTGAGCATGGGAACGTTGGTTCCGTTTTTTCTTATAATTGTTATAAGACTGAACAGGAAATAAGGGAATACCAGAATTCACAAGCCGTCCAAAAGAAGAATAAACATGTTGATGTATCTTCTTTGGATGTGTTAGTTACCGAGAACTGTTTCTCAGTTCACTCTACGTCCTGGATATTAGATACCGGATCAGGATCCTACATATGCAATATATTGCATGGGCTAAAGAAAGGTAGAGAACTGGTAATGGGTGATCATTCCGTAAGAGTAGGGAATGGTGCAAATGTTGCAGCCAAAGCAGTTGGCGAATATCACCTTGTATTACCAAGTGGTAATACATTGATTCTGAACGAATGTTGTAATATACCGAACATGATATGCAACATTATATCAGTTTCTTTATTAAGTAAAGAAGGATATAATTTTGTAATACAGGATAATATTATGAATATCTTCCTAAATCAAAAGTTGATTGAATCAGGCTTGTTAAATAATGGCATATACGTTCTAAATCAATACACAGTTCTTAATATACAGAACACACACAAGAGGAAAAGTTCAGAAATGAACGAATCCTTCTTATGGCATTGTAGACTTGGTCATATCAATGCGACACGACTAGCTAAGTTACATAAAGATAGTTATTTAAATGCGTTCGAATTATCATCTTATGAAACTTGCCATTCATTTCTCAAAGGCAAAATGACCAAAACTCAGTTTAGTGGACACGGAGAAAGAGTTATAGAACTATTAGGACAGATACATAGTGTTGTATGCGGTCCCATGTCTACACATGCCAGGAACGGTTCTTCCTACTTCATTACATTCACTAACGATCTTTCAAGATACGGACATGTGTTTCTGTTCAAACACAAGTCTGAAGCTTTTGAGAAATTCAGACAATATAAGAACAAAGTAGAAAAACCAAACGGGTAAAAGTATTAAGATCCTTCGATCTGATCAAGGAGGAGAATACTTGAGCAATGTGTACCTGGATTATCTAAAAGAGAATGGAATTCTCTCTCAGCTTACTCCTCCTTATACACCATAACACAATGGTGTATCGGAACGGAGGAATCGCACCCTATTAGATATGGTACGCTCTATGATGAGAAATGCTTAGTTACCTATTTCCTTTTGGGGCTATGCACTGGAGACAGCTGCATACCTATTGAATAGAGTTCCAACCAAATCAGTGCCTACCACTCCATATGAGATATTGAATGGGAAGATGCCATGTCTTAATTTTATTCAGATATGGGGTTGTCCGGCCTATGTGAAAACACAAAATCCGGACAAGATCGAGACAAGGTCTGTTCTGTGCAAGTTTATTGGATATCCTAAGCATTCGCGATGGTATATCTTCTACCGCTCCGAGGAACAAAAGTTGTTTGTTTCTCTACATGCCACCTTTTTAGAAAAGGAATTTCTTGCAAAAGAAATTAGTGGCAAGGAGGTAGAACTGGAAGAAGTTCCATCTACACAAACTGCAATAGAAGATTTGGTGGAACCAGAGGATTCAGTAGTTCCCGACGACCCCCGCCTCTCCGCCGATCTAGTAGGGTTTCTCATCCACCTGAGAGATACTACGGTTTTCTCATCGATGGTAGGAGCGAGGATTGCATCATGGAAGATGATGACCCGACAGTTTCGAGCAGGCCATCATGAGTGGTGAATCTGTGAAATGGCTGGATGCAATGCGATCTGAGATGGAATCCATGTACACAAACAAAGTATGGACTTTGGAAATTGCTCCTGAAGGGGTAAAACCCATTGGGAGGTAATGGATCTTTAAGAAGAAACTTGGTGTAGATGGAAAAGTTGAGACTTTCAAAGCTAGACTTGTTGCAAAGGGTTTTCGTCAACGACCAGGTGTGGATTATGACGAAACCTTTTCTCTAGTGGCTATGCTTAAGTCCATCCGGGTCTTACTTGCCATTGCTGCATACCATGACTACGAAATCTGGCAAATGGATGTTAAGACTGCATTTCTAAATGGTGATTTGGAAGAGTGCATGTACATGACTCAGCCAGAGGGCTTCGTAGACAGTGGGAGTGGCGGAAAGGTGTGCAAGCTGCTTAAATCCATCTACGGGTTAAAGCAGGCATCGTGGAGTTGGAACATTTGTTTTGAAGTGGTAGTCAAAAAGTTTGACTTCATCAAAAGACATAGATGAACCTTGTATATGCAAGAAGGTTGCAGAGAGTAAGGTTGTCTTTCTCGTATTGTACGTGGATGACATACTTTTGATAGGAAATGATATTCTTATGCTGCACTCGGTCAAGCTCTTCTTATCACATATATTCTTAATAAATGATCTAGGTGATGCCTCCTGTATTTTGGGAATTAAGATCTATAAAGATAGATCTAGACGGATACTGGGATTGTCCCAATCTAGGTATATTGACACCATACTAAAGAGGTTTAGTATTGAAGAATCCAAGCGTGGGAACTTACCCACGATCTCTGGACTCACTCTCTCCAAAGAGATGTCTCCCAACACTGATTTGGAAAGAGCTCGCATGCAAGGGATACCGTATGCTTTGGCAGTAGGCTCTATCATGTACGCGATGCTATGTACCAGACCCGATATAGCATACTCACTAAGTGTAGTGAGTAGGCATCAACCAGATCCTGGAGAGAATCACTGGACAGCTGTGAAGAACATTCTCAAGTACTTGAGAAGGACTAAAGAGATGTTCTTGGTGTATGGTAACGGAGAACTCCAGGTGGAGTCCTTTACCGATTCGAGCTTCCAAAGTGATAAGGACGACTATAAGTCGCACTCGGGTTTTGACTTTACCCTCAATAGAGGGCAGTTTGTTGGAAGAGTTCCAAACAGGAAACCGTGGCAGACTCGACGATGGAGGCTGAATAAATCGCTGCCAACGATGCTTCCAAAGAGGCTGTCTGGATAAAGAAGTTCATAACTGAACTTGGTGCGGTTCCGTCCATTGAGTATCCAATACCTCTGTATTGTGATAACAATGGAGCTGTGGCTTTAGCCAAGGAACCCAGGTCCCATCAGAAGTCCAGACATATCCTGAGGCGGTATCACCTGATCCAGGAGCTAATTGATTACTGGGAGATCGAGATTTGGAGAGTTGATACGAAGGACAACACTGCGGATCCACTCACAAAGGCCATTCCTCAAATACAATTTTAGAGACTCTTCGGGATGTTGGGTATGGGATACTACAACAGCTGGCCTTAGTGCAAGTGGGAGATTGTTAGTTATATGTATGCCCTAGAGGTCATTGTTGTACATATGATGTATATTATAGTGGATGTTTGGATATATATAGAGAGGACTTTCTTGCTCGATATGATAGTATGCTATCTGGTTTCACTTTATCTTAACATGTTAACAAATACTGTTTTGTGATCACATGTTGATAAAGCCCTTAGGATATGTACTCGACTACTAGGACTACTAGTGGGGCCAGGGTAGTCAACGAGTACATCCTATAAATGTTCCTAGTCAAGGGTGTATCGAGACAGGGCATCGATACTCCAGAGTAGACTAGCGTACACGCATCTTGACCCATATGATGGGCGATAGATGATCCCATATCCATTGGTGTTGGACATCAAAGATGGTGTATGGGTGCTCAGTGGAGACTGGGTACACAGAACGGACTCGGCGAGAACTCCTGGATGGTATTATACCTATCGTCAGATAGCAGTTCTCCGGTGACCCTGGTACAGGTTAGTCTGTAGACCCGAGATCGTCATAGAGTCTTGTATGATTCCCACTGTGCTTTGATTTCCACCTTAGCACATCCAAGAGGGAGTGCAAAACGGTGGTTTTTGGGTACAGTCCCGAATCACATGGAGGCAATGAGCGATAGGAGGGGTTTCGTCTCTACCGGTATAAGGAGTTGATGTTGTGCTGTGTTCGATTGGCTATAACTGGAATTCCCTGGCCAGTGCTGATATAGGGATTTACTGGTAAGTGTTATCAGTAGTTTCTCGACCCGTTATGAGCCTTACATCGACACGACTTATCGGTTACTAAGGTCTGACGTTTACCACCCCTAGACAAGATATGCAATATATCAGACGAAGAGATCGGACTGTACGGGAGTGTTACTGATTGGATTTGCTGGAGAATGTACAGGCTTGCTTGCTGATCTTCTGATTGCTCAATACACGGGTGGCTGTTACGTTTAGCTTACCACCCCTAGACAAGATATGCAATATCATCACCTGCTGCCGGCATATTGACGATTCTTTAGAGTCCTACACAGAGGTTTCCTGACTCAGGCAAAACGGAGTAGGAGCACATATGTGATATGTGCGGGACCGAGAATAATACGATATGAGATACCGTATTCTATTCTCGCGATATAAGATATCGGCCGGGTATATTTGATATGGCCGGGTCATCGGATCAAGTGTTGATTCGATGAATTGGTACATGTTATATTAGTCGGTTATATGCAATATAGCCGGATTGTCGGATCAAGAGTTGATTCGATAATTTAATGTACAATTATATATTTCATATATTACATTAAGTTAACTAATATAAGCTCGCTTTATTGATTCATTTTCTCACTGGATAATACATTGATGTATATGAGATATATGTTAATTGTATTATTTTCTTTTGTTACAAAATATATTGTATATGTGATATATAATATTGTAACAAGTTAGGGTTACAAATGCAACATGGTTGTTAAGTTTGAAAAAAGTTAGGTTTTAGATTTGGGTTAGCTTTTTCATGAAGCTTTCCTTTTTGTTTTCTAGCTTGATATTTTGTGAAGATATTTTGTTAACCCAACCCAAACCCTTAACTCTACTTTATTCTCTACATGAGTTAAGTCCTTCATTTATTAACTCATGGTTGATTTGTAACCATAGCAATAATTTCATTATTCATCACAAAAGCTTTCTTCTTCTTCTTCTTCCTTGAAAAAGCTTTCTAGCGTTTTGTGATTTGATGATTTAAAGTGAGAAATTGAAAACAAAAGAGAGAAAAATTCCTACTTCATCA
The DNA here is from genome assembly GCA_030015575.1 of Agapanthus africanus. Taxonomy (NCBI): domain Eukaryota; kingdom Viridiplantae; phylum Streptophyta; class Magnoliopsida; order Asparagales; family Amaryllidaceae; genus Agapanthus; species Agapanthus africanus. The sequence continues at coordinate 227,792,091 of JASDDO010000004.1, read as the reverse complement.
TCATCTTCTATTCTAGCCACTTAGATTAGGGTGTTCATTTCTCTAATACTTGTGAGAGCTTGAGTTTGAGATTCTTCAAGGTAGATCATTATCGAAAAGGAAGACTTCTAGCAAGCATGGATCATTCGACTTGTGGAGCCTCTCTTGAGTCCGGAAGTTCATGGATCGCGGCGAAGGGACTACTACTCGGAGCTTATGAAGCGAAGGAACGGACTACAAAGGTGGTAATCCCTCACTCATAGATGTAAAGTTGTTTACAAGCATGTTAACCCTAATTCTTTAGTTAAGATCTTGGTTAGGGTTTTTTTAGCAACCCAAAAATGCTAAAGTAGCATGTTTGATGCTTGCCAAAACCTTGCTAAGGTGCTATGCTAACCCAACAGTGTATACGTTTTCTGACCTGGTTGGAGGGCGATAGCTGATCATATAGTATTGGTGTTTCACACCGAGGATTGTATACAGGTTCTCATTGGATGAGTTACCCTGGACGGACTCACCGAGAACTCCTAGTTTGTAATATACCAATATCATATAGTAGTTCTCTTGTGACATGAGTACAGGGTAGTCCCTAGAACCAGAAATCGCCACAGTGTCTCATGTGTGTTCCCACTAAATTTAGAATTCTACCCTACCATGGCTCAAAGGAGTCGTGGAAACAGGTTTTTGTTGGGTATGGTCTCGGAGCACGTGGAGGCAGTGAGCGGTCGAGAGGATTCGTCTCTCCCGGTATAAAGAGTTGATGTCGCACAGTGCAAGACATGACCACAACCACAAGTCGGTGGCCACCGCAGTGAAGATAAACTGATAAGTGTTATCAGTTGTATCTCTGATTGGTTATGAGTTCTCTGTCGCACAACTTATCGAGTTATTGGGGTCGGACAGATTCCAAACCCTAAACCCAATATGCGATACTCGTAGACGAAGAGACCGAACTGTACGGTGACTGTCACATATAAACTTTGTAAGGTCCAGATGAGTTTGCTCGTCGACCTGCTTTTATCTTTTTCATACCTGGGTAGCTGTTACGTATAGTTCGTGCCGCTGGCGTGCTTATGGGTTACCCCATAAGGGGATTGGATTCGAAAGGGTTTCAAATTCAATCGGATATGATCCTATATAAGCTACTGCCAGCGTATTAACAGGTCTTTAGAGTCCCGCAATGAAAGTGCCAGCCCGAACAAAATGTTGATGTGACGTGCGTATTGGATACATGTGAGAGTTTGATTAAATGTATGATTTAATCGAATGTCCGAAAAATACTAACCGGTTTAAAAGATGGAACATTAAGTCAAGTGTTGACTTAATGATCGTATTTTTATATAGTTTCTAGTATTGTGTATTGCATACACACACACTATCTCTGTATTTGTATTAGCATGCGATACTGATATATCATTGCGTATGTGATACATATAATGGAATTGTATTTGATACACGTTTTCTTCTCTTTATATATATATATATATATATATATATAGTAAAGAGAAATGAATTATGTTAAAAATAAATATAAAGAGCAATGAAAAGAAAATGAAATGAATTAAAAAGAATAGTGGACTTCTTCTAATTTCTTCATCTTTTTTTTCTTGTTTTATTCATTCTTCTCTTATATTCTTCTCTTTTCTTTTGATGTTAATTCTTTTAACATCTTTTTCCATGGCTTATCTTGTTCATCTTCTTCCTTCTCTCTTGAAAAATGAAGGGTAAATATGAGGTTAGAATAGAAAAAGAGTGTGTTTTTCTTGATTACATCGCTTCACACATTAATCTATCTAGTTCAATGTATGAGTTTCTTCATATGAGATGTGAAGATGAAGTTTTGGGCTTATTGCTTTCACGCGGATCATCTACGAAGAGGCGGTCGGCATCCAAACGCTTCCGGAAGCTCGCAAGGTCTAGCAAAAGTTCAAGTTCTCTATTGGAGTATATGAAGATACTATAAAGGTTGTAGCAACCCTTTTTTGCTCTCTTTAGTTTATGGTTTGGTGCAATTACTAAGTAAATGAATGACCTTGTTGTTGCTTTTGATGCTAAGTCTTGTAAAATTTTGATTTTACATTCCGCCACGGTCCGTGAATGTCACGACCCTAGCACCGTATCCTATCATGGTATCAGAGCCAGTCATTTACTTATAATTGCTTTTATTTTAGATGATCTAATAAATTTGAATTTGATTCATGCTTATTTGATTTGGCCTAGCATTTTTTCTTGGGCTGCCACATTGTTTTGGCCGAGCCATTTTGTCTAGGGCTGCCTTTGTTAAATTAATGCTAGCATAGCTTCAAATATCAATTAATGTTGCATATTTACCGTAACACCTTTAATTAAATTTTTCCCATCCTTCCATTTCTTTTAAAAGCCAAAATAGTTCCATTTTTTCTTCTCTAGACGAGCACTAAATGGGATGCTTTTAATTAATTGTTTAATGGTAATATTCATACAATCTTGATGAAACATGAACATTATTTAATATTTGAATGTGCATGGATGAAGTCTAGTTTTAATTGGATCGTTGACAAACAAAATGGTATGATTAAATTGTTTAATCAAATTATTTTGTACGTATGTTGATATGTGATGTTTAGCGTCGAAGAATTGATGTGATCAATTCGACTGGGTTGCACAAGTGGGTCTGAGATGTTGGTTAGTTGGAATGCATGGGATTGTCGTGAAATGAATAGCCCCTATGTGGAAATGTGATATAGTGATAAGTGTTATTTCCAATCATATTTGTAACCATCTTGTATATTCATTTGTTCGAGATGAGCTCCAATTTGTGGCAGCCGTTTCCGCTTTATGTATATTCTTTGTTTCGGGGCTTAGCGGTTCACATGTGGCCGTAGTCACTGTTTGATGTATTATTATTAGTCGGGACATGATCAGGTTGCGATCGTTGTCGCCGTTTTATTAATACATCTTTAGGATTACCCCGCAGAGAAGCGCACGAGCAACTGAATTCTAGATTGCAATGGGTGGCCATCTCAAGGAGTTGAGATCGAATCACTCGAGTCTAGCATTGGCGGGTTGCTTACTATGCTTGTAGAAGGTATAGGATAGACCCGCGGAGGAGTACTCAAGTCACCGGATTCAAGAAAGTGTCGGGTGGCCCCCTCATGAAGATGATGTTGAGTTGCCTCGATTCTTAGGTTGCCTGGTAGCTTGCCACACTCATAGGGGTCTGCTTTTGGCTGCGCATGAGCTATTCACGTGACCGGAGAATTTCGCATTTCGTTTGTGGCAAGAACGAAAGGCGAGATTCGTAGGTGATCCGACCATTCCTATTCTATGATATTCATTACTTGTGATGTGATTACCTGTTTGTGATAATATTTATCGCTTGCCTGTAATATTGATTATCTGTCTGCAATGAGATATATATATATATATATATATATATATATATATATATATATATATTTATCACTCTCTCTCTCTGTGTGTGTGTATATACACACGTTTTTCACCCGTGCTAGTCTTGTCCCCGCCCCGCCGTAAGTTAAGTAAACTCACGGTGAAGATCCGGGGGCCTGTGGGGAATGCAAATGGCATATATGTGCATTCTATTTTCTTTTCATGCCTTTCTGTGATTGTATGAAAATATGTTAGATAATGGGATTATCTATTTGATGGGATTGCATTGATTCGGATTAATGCATAGATAATAAATTTAAAACACATTGTACAACCAAATATCAGATATTGTGATTATAGTCAAATCTTTTACTTTGCACAGAGGTATTCAGTTAGGAATATTCTGCACCTCATTCGATGAGAAAAGAGCCTAGATACCTTTACAAGGACTGACCTCTTTGGCAAAACATTGTGTTACTATATCTTTGCAACTTGTATAACCGTAATTTTTTGCTTTCCATCGAGATATTCGGTTAGGAATATTCTGCACCTCATTCCATGAGGTAAGAACCTTGATCCAATTAATTTTATATGATTGTAATTGAAAACTATTTTCCAATTAATTCTGACTCTTGGGTATAAAGATATCGGATTAATATCCGACATCTGTAAGTTGTTACAGATACTGAGAAGGATTAGAGTATTGGAAAAGGTGAATTAATTCTCAATATCGAAAATCAAAGCAATTGTTGATATTGGGGAAATCGTCTGATTTTGCCTTTTGGCAAACTTTTGTTTTTGAATATCTGTTATTATACACCAACTTTTAAAACCTCATATATCTGTTTCTTTATTTGATAAAGCTGGATATATATTTTTTCAAAAACATGTTATGAACATTTTCCTCTATTATTTAATGATTGGGTAAGGTGCATTGAATAATGGGATAAACATTATTAACCAAATTACAGTTTTCAGATTACAACACATAGAGTATGAGTTAGTGAACTTACAGAACTTATACATAGTGATGTATGTTGTCCAATATCCGCACGGACAAAAGGTTGGTACTCATATTTCGTTCCATTTTTCTATGAGTTCTCTGGTGTTAGACACGCATTCTTGTTTAAATACAAGTCCAAACATTTTGAAAAGTTCATAGGATATAAGAATAAAGTAGAGAACTAAATGTTGGAAGAATATGGATACTTATACCAGGTATTCCGTAGTTATATAATCAAGAATTTGATTCTGTCTCAGATTACTAATCTATTGATACGCTCCTTGATGAGTAATGCTAAATCGCCTTTTTTCTTTTAAGGGATGCATTAGAAATAGATGCATATCAATTGATATTGGTTTCACCTAAATCAGTGCCTCAAATTCTATATGTGATATAGAATGGGTTATCATGTTAAGATTGTTAAGATGTTGAGTTGACCGGCTTATGCTTAAAACCAGAATCCGGATTAACTCAATACACGTTTTGGTAATGGCGGTTTGTAGGTTATCTGTCACGACCCAAAGTTTGGCCCGTGACCGGCACTTAACCACGTAACGTCTATAGGCGTAACACGACTAAGTAAGCCGAAAACCCAGAAATCAAACCAGTAAAAGTATAGAGTGTTTTAAGCATTTAATAGAACCAATTACTAAGATGTTAAGAAACCTTAAGTAGACAATCACTGAGATGACAATATACGACGCCATAGCGAAGAAAATGAGCAACAAGTGGGAAACATCACAGATAGAATAAACTGCATAAGTAAAGTCGGCTCACAACGAGCTCGACACCAGAACACAAAATAATATACATCGTCCTCACAACTGGTCTCTAAATCAATACATAAGTGGTAGATGGAGAGTACTAGATACAACAATGTACATAACTGAAAGGTAAACAGATACCGCACAAAACCCACCTATCAGCAAAAGAGCTAGTACACCAACTGTAGGGGTATCTGTGTCAAAATATGCAAGAACGCAGCCTGCCGCGACTACTCCGAAGGGCAACCTGCAAACACTGTGGCACAACGGGGGTGAGTTGCCAACTCGTGAATAGAAGATAACATATAAAGGTAATCGCGAGTATGCACGTGCAACGATACTCTAACCTATGCCAACAGATAACATCTATATGATGAACTGGATGCTCAAATCATGCAACAAGTGCGATCTAATAACACCTCCATGTGATGAGCAAGATATGTGATGATCAGGTATAGCAATGCAATCTAACAACCCTATATAGAATGAATAGGGTATGCAATGATCGTACAAGCATGTGTACTATATCAGGTACAATAGATACAGAATGGGATATCAATTACTACATACTGAGCATGGGAAATATAACATCTACACGGAATGTCATCGTGGAAAGTATAATCGGTAACCATCAATGCACCCAAATCCCAATACTACTCAGGCGTCGTCATCCTCCTTGGTCCTCAAATCCTGTAATCTCATATAATCGTGAGTGCCCAACATCGGCATCCAAAATATAAAGAAATACTCGTGCCAAGCATCGACACGCAAATCCTCCTGTATAGGGCATCCGTCAGTCCGGATCAGCCCACGGGCTCTGTCTGCGGTATCGGCCCTCGGCCCCGGCAGTACGAGTCGTCCCGTATCCATCCATCGACTCTGGTCGGTATCCTCCGGATAACCGCCAGGTCCAACCAATCACCGGTAGGTAGTAGTCACTCTGCCAGGCTCACAGTCTACTACACAGCAAAACCGTTCTCGCCCCGGGGTACCATACCGGGTCCACCATGTACCTGTAATCGGTCTCATCCAACTCCTCGATTCGGGTTCACATATATCACTCTAGTACCGAGAAAACACATGGTGGACGCACCGAAATATCATATCAAGGGAAACCGGTTTTTTAAATAATTAACTATTCTCTTTTGAAATATCCACGGTTCCCCAAATCCAGAATTAACATGGAAACAACATATCTCAATGCGTAATCTAAGCAAGTATGAAGATATCAATGTATGTGTGCACTGGTATGAGTATACAGTGTGCATGTGCGCAGGTATGAAGATATCAGTATATGTGTGCACTGGTATGAGTATACAGTGTGCATGTGCGCAGGTATGAAGATATCACTATATGTGTGCACTGGTATGTGTATACAGTGTGCATGTGCGCAGGTATGAAGATATCAATATATGTGTGCACTTGTATGAGTATACAGTGTGTATGTGCGCAGGTATGAAGATATCAACATATGAGTGCACTGGTATGAGTATACAGTGTGCATGTGCGCAGGTATGAAGATATCAATATATGTGTGCACTGGTATGAGTATGCAGTGTGCATGTGCGCAGGTATGAAGATATCAATATATGTGTGCACTGGTATGAGTATACTGTGTGCATGTGCGCAAGTATGAATATATGATGTATGTGGTGCAAGTATGGGTTTGTGATGTATATATGCCCAAATATGGATATAACATATGCTGTTATGCGGCAAATCATGATAACATCAATAAAGTGGAATCAGTATGATATATGATGAAGGGTTATTAGGCACTCTAATGAAGCTCTACAAGGCATCAACCATGCCGGATTAAAATTTTATCCGTGCCGAATAACCCCAAGCAAGATCGTTAACTAGAGATTAGGCGAAAAAGATAACAAGTAAACAACTTTACTCTAAAGGGATACGAAAATACAACCTTTGTAGATCGGTCCTTCACTTCTTAAGCTCCTTGATGTAGTCCCTTCGCTGCGATCATCGGCTCCCGGACTCTCGGACGGCTCCATGAGAAAGTTGCAACGGGATCGCTTGAAGTCTTCGATGCCAAAGATGATCTACATCGAGAGAATACGGACTCAAGCTTCTCCTCACTAACCAAAGAATTAGTGAAGCAAACACCCAAAACTAAAGTGCTAGTCTAGTAGAGGATGATGAGATAGGAAGTGGGTTCTCTGTGAATATCTCAAAAGGTTCGGACTTGTATTTCAACAGGAATATAAGTCTGAATCTTGAGAGATCATCAGCGAATGTAATGAAGTATAAAGAACCGGTCTTGGCATGTGTAGACAGGGGACCTTCATGCATCATCATGTATCATCCCAAGAGTTCACTAACTCTTTCTCTGTTTCCATTAAACAGAGCTATGGTCATCTTATCTTAGTGACATGACCGGCAAGTTTCACAAGATGTAAATTTAAACTAATTTAAATATGCATCTTTATGTAACTTCAGCTAGTCAGGTCGCATTGATATGACCTAGTCTACAATACTTCAAGAAGGATTCGTTCATTTCTGAACTCTTCCTCTTGTGTGTGTTCTGTATACTAAGAACTGTAGTTTGATTTAGAACATTAATGCTTTTAGATACCGTGCCTGAACCGATCAACTTTTGATATAGGAAATGTTCAAAACATTATCCAACAATACAAAATTTTATCATTTCTTTACTAATAAAGAGACTGATATGATTTTGTATATCAGGTTCAGTATCTAACAACATTCGTTCAGAATCAATGTATTTTGGTAATACAGGGTGACAGTGACCAACAGACTTGGTTGCAACACTTGCACCGTTTTCTGTCTCATGAAACTTATCACCCGTTCTCAGTTCTCTACCTTTCTGTAGTCCATGTAGCAGATTACATATGCGGGATCCTGATCCGGTATCACATACCCAGGACGTAAAAGATACTGAGAAACAGTTCTATGTAACGAACACACCCGAAGATGATGCATCAACATGCACTTTCTTCGTTTGGGCGGCATGGGAAATCTGGTATTCCCCAATTTCCTGCTCTGTCTTATAACAATTATAAGTTGGAGCGGGACCAACGTTCCCCAGCTCAGTATAACAAGCGGGTTCGGTCAATATATCCGTATTATTATCTTGAATAAGGCGTGATATGGTCGCTACCTGGAGAGAGAGAGAAGAAAACACTTAGCGTGCGCTCTTGCAAGAATAGATTGGTTATTATTTTATCTAATCAGGATGGCTCCCACTGTTTTTTTTATCAAATCTTCCTTCAAACCCTAAAAGGAAAGACTAGCTGGGATTAATTACACCCTATAATTTCGCCAATCTTTCAGCCAGGCCAGTGTCGGTACTTTGAGGGAGGTTCCCCGTGCTTTCGCACGGACCTAATTAATGTAAACCTCGTTTTCCCAGAGGCGTAACCCCATTGATACCTTTCTAGACACCTACTTGATCGGCTAATTGTAATGTGTAAAACTCTCCCAGGAGTAACAATTACTCGCAGTGGGTATCGGGATCCAACTATCTCATAGAAGGTATGCAATCTCATTGCAAATTTCAACACTTGAAATTCCCGATAATATTTTGCCCCTAGCGTGCTATGACCTTGACGTATGCCAAACAACCCATAGTCCGCTAGTCAAATTCAACCCGTACATTTCTTGATTGAATTAAACCCACCCGTACGACCCTTGACGCATGCCAAACAACGACGTACGAATACCCTAATCCAATCGCATCGTATGCTAGCAGATAAGCACTAGTTAGCTACCGTACACTACGCCTTGACGCATGCCAAACTACCGCAGCACGAATACTAAGTAGTACTTATCTGAAATAACGGAGGGCTATGCAGGTTTTTAAGAAAACCATGAGCGTAATGAACTTGATATTGTTGTAGGATCGAATGAATTTTGAAATGAAGTGTTTTTAGGCTTTTCTAGTTTTGCTAAAGGGGTCACTCCCGGTGAAGGGATCGTCGGCCCTTTCCTCATCGAATAAGGTGCAGGATATATCATATATACCGCTGTGCAAACCAAAAAACTATAGAAGCAATCAAAAGACAAACCGAGGGTTGTAGCATCTGCTAGTTATTGCTAAAGGGGTCACTCCCGGTGAAGGGATCTCGGCTCTTTCCTTATCGAATAAGGTGCATGATGTTCTACAAGGAACACCGCGATGCAAAGCAAGAACTGTAGCTACCTATTTTTGAAAATTCGATTCCACAATATCTTTTAGGTTTCTTTTTCTTTCATTAATCATATTAATGAATTCCCATCATTTAAAACACCTAAACATCACAGATAAATACGACGTACACTTATGCCATCCGCATTTGCCTCGATGTCCCTTCGTGCACCGTTAGGTTAGGTAACTAACGGCAGAGCGGGGCAGGGCTAGTGCGGGTGTAAAACATAAGTAACATCTATATAATATATCATATATACTATATACAGTGTTTATCACAGAACATCAAATGATCACATCACAGATATCGCAGCAGAAGAAATATATGAAACATTGGATATACTAGGACGTCCGTGTTTTTAATACAAGCCAGTATAAATCACGGATTCCACGGTCGCGATGAATAGCCAAACCCACACCCCTAGACCCCTACGAGAGCGGCAAGCAACCCTACCAATTCTAGAGTTAGGAGACCCGGACTCGACTCCTTGAGTTGGTCTCCCACTGGACTCTAGAACCCGGTTACTTGTGCCCTCCTTCTTGGGTCTATCCTAGTGCGGAAAAGTAAGTAATATAAAAATGGTGACAACAACCTCAACCCGGAAGTGCCCCAATAAAAGAATATTACATACAATTTAATCTACATGAATGAAAATAAAAACTCTCATCTCACATAAAAAACCCCGGCTATTCAAAACGCGACGATCCAATATAACATATCCAGCAACACATAGCATCACATGTCATCAACGTATGTAAATATGCGCATCCCAATTTTCGTTGACATATAGCAACGAAACTGGCGATATCACATATTACACTTACGGTCGCAGAAAAGAAAGTGTAAAACTACAACAGTTGGAATCCGCAACCTCCTTAGACATCGCATGCCTAACAGTTATAAACCCCGCATTTTAGTCTCTATATCGAAAACACTTTTCAATATGTTGTCGGGCAATTCAACTAGATTCCCGATATGCGATCGAATGCTCGTCGCAAACTTTAGTAGACGGCCGCACCCCGGACGCCATCGACGAAGTGCACTAAGGCGGAACACCGCTGCCGCGAGCACCCGAACGGATGCATTCGGCGACGGGGTTCTCCTACAGTCACTTGGTCGGGGCTTTGGGGCATGGCTGTCTATTAAGTTTACCCGGTGAGTATCCGCGTACGCTACGTGATTGCGACGGACTTTTGATCGCATCAAAATTCTGTGGCAACCGATCATTTGAGACTAAACTGCTATGTTTATAACATCCAAATCAGTTATCTCATAACTACTTGTCGATTCCAATTATTGTATCACATTCCAGATAAATAGACAATGTTAAACTTTCCGATCTAAAGATCAAACACCCAAGTTTTCCCAAATGATTCTCAACACTTGAGGGGGGTTTAAAAACATCCATCACATGCCACAGTACCAACGGTCCAGCCGTAGAAGGGTCAAGCCAACGCCTCACATGTGGCACGCCGTACTGCCCCAAACCCTAAGGTTCAAAGAGCAGTTCAAGACGGTCACATAATCGAGTTAAGGTTTGTTGTCTTCTAGAGGGTCCATTGCATAACTTGCACGATTTAGACGTTCTCAAACAACGGAAAAATCCAACACTTGGAAATTTTCAGGGTCAGGGAAAAAGTGAGTTATTGATGTCAGATCGAACTTTTTAACAATTTCTAAATATCCGGAAAACCCAACGAAATTAAAAATTCTGATCGAAACAACGACTACAAAATAAACCCCAAAATACTCAATACTTGAGTCAGATAAAAATACCCATAAAATTTTAGGAAATCAAATAGAAACATTACTGTGCAAAAAGAAAATGGTGACGTCATCTTATGGCCGCGGAACCGCCGCACGAGCCTTGCTCGTGCCGCGGTTCCACGGTGCTTTGGGCGCCAAACAGTGCCGTTTTGCACAGTGTTTATTATAATTGCCTGTTGATTTTTTTAGGCATTTTTAATTTGGAAAATCCCAGATTTTAAAAATTGTCCAGAGAGGGGTGGATTTCGACGTGTTCGGGTTCGTTCGGGGCTTTAACTTCGTAAACACATCGCCTAATGCTCTAGCTAGGCTCTGATACCACTGAAGGGTTACTAGGCACTCTAATAAAGCTCTACAAGGCATCAACCATGCCGGATTAAAATTTTATCCGTGCCGAATAACCCCAAGCAAGATCGTTAACTAGAGATTAGGCGAAAAAGATAACAAGTAAACAATTTTACTCTAAAGGGATACGAAAATACAACCTTTGTAGATCGGTCCTTCACTTCTTAAGCTCCTTGATGTAGTCCCTTCGCTGCGATCATCGGCTCCCGGACTCTCGGACGGCTCCATGAGAAAGTTGCAACGGGATCGCTTGAAGTCTTCGATGCCGAAGATGATCTACATCAAGGGAATACGGACTCAAGCTTCTACCTCACCAATCAAAGAATTAGTAAAGCAAACACCCAAAACTAAAGTGCTAGTCTAGTAGAGGATGATGAGATAGGAAGTGGGTTCTCTTTAGATTTTGATTTCTCACTCTTAATCTTCACTTGAAAATTTCTAGCAAGCTTTTTCCTTCTCTTCAAGAAGAAAAAGAAGAAGAAGAAGAAGAAGAAAAAGAATAAGAATGAATAATAAATAAAATGAATTATCAAGTGAAGTCTATCATAATGCAACCATGGGTGAGTTAACCTTTATAGAGACTAAACCCTAGTTTAAATTAATGGGTTAGGTTAAGGAAAATCTCAAGCAAAACAAAATGGTTAGACTTTGTCAAAGATACTTAAAAGCTTTATGAAGCTTCAAGCCCAAACAAAGAAAGCCACCATTTTGAATTACTTAATAAATAAAAACCTAATCCATTATCTTAAACATGGTGTAAGTCATACACACACCCAAGTTTGCATGTATCATCAAACATGATGAAATCTTGTGCACAAAATATATCACATATACTTCTTATGCACATCAAGTGAGAAAATCAATCTTAAGTGAACTAATACTAGTTAATGTAAAGTAATATATCAAATATATAATTATACATTAAATCATTAAATCAACACTTGATTTAACGATCCGTCATATCGCATACAACCGACTAATATCAAATCTATCGACTTATCGAATCAACCCTTGAATCGATAACTAGGTTATATCGCATACAACCGATCGATACAAACATCGCGAGAATAGAATACGGTATCACATACACGCATTATTCTCGGTCCCACACATATCACATATGCGCCCATATCTCGTTTCGCCTGAGCCAGTACAACCTCTATGTAGGACTCTAAAGACTCGTCAATACGCCGGCAGTAGGTGATGATCATATCAAACACCCACAAGCCGTCAGCGGTACTAGCTGGACGTAACGGCTACCCCAGTATTGAGCGATCAGAAGATCAGCAAGCAAGCCCGCTCCAACTCCAGCAAAAGCCTGACAGTGACACTACCGTACAGTCCAGTCTCCACATCTGATATGTCGCATACCAGTTCTAGGGGTGGTAAACGTCAAACCCCAATAACCGATAAGTTATGCTGATATGAGGCTCATAACGGGTCGAGAAACTACTGGTAACGCTTACCAGAAAATCTCTAAACCAGCCCTGGCCAGGGACTTCCCTGTTATGGCCAATCGAGCATAGCGCAACATCAACCCCCAATACCGGGAGAGACGAAACCCCTCCTATCGCTCATTGCCTCCTTGTGACTCGGGACTGTACCCAAAAACCACCGTTTTGCACGCCCTCTTGGACGTGGTAAGGTGGAAATCAAAGCACAGTGGGAATCATACAAGACTCTATGACGATCTCGGGTCTACAGACTAACCTGTACCAGTGTCACCAGAGAACTAACATCTGACGTAAGGTATAATACCATCTGGGAGTTCTCGGCGAGTCCGTCCAGTGTACCCAGTCTCCACTGAGTACCCGTATATCATCTCTGATATCAAACACCAATGGATATGGGATCATCCATCGCCGATCTGTATGGGTCGAGAAGGCAGACGCTAGTCTACTTTGGTATATCGATGCCCCGTCTCGATACACCCACGACTAGGGACCTTGAAGGATGTACTTATGGACTACCATGTCCCCACTAGTATGATCCGCATCATAGTCCAGGTAGTCAAGTACACATCCTAAGGGCTTTACCAACATGTAACAGAGAGACAATCAGTATACACGTTAAGGTAAAGAGTAACCAGATAGCATACTATCATGTCGAGCAAGAAAGTCCTCCCTATATATGTCCAAGCATCCACAACAATACACATCATATGTATAGTAATGGCCTCTAAGGTATACATATAACTAACATATGATTTATAGCAATCCTAGAATGTGAGTGTCATGGCAATCACTAACGGTGTGAGTGTAGCATATAAATCGTGCTCGTGTGATTTGAACTGTTAGTGACAGTGCAGTTTCCTATGCTATCATTTCTACATGCAACTATAAGGTATGCTACTACAGTCCATATGAACATCTACAATCTAATATCCTAACACGCCCCGACGCTTAATACCATACGGGCGATTTCCCCGTAGATGTTAAATCTACTCACCTGGTCGTGCGCTACTCGTAGCCGACCACCTACTTTCCTATCTTAGCTTCGTCCGTCGTACCCGCCTGCGAACCTGGAATTACACAAGAATCCATATATAAGCAACCAACTCGCAAGACGAGATATCCAAGCCAAACGATACGCTCGCGTCGCGAACTAAACGCGCGTGTCTACGACACGCTAAAACGTGTATACGCGTCTAAAACTCCTCCTGACACGCCGCGATACGCTGAATCACAGAACCCTCTCGCGTATCGCGCGTATCGCGCGAACCAAACGTACTAGAAATACGATATAACGTCCCAGATTCTACCCAGGCTAACAACTTACAAAATTATACATACCAATGGCCCTAGAAATGTAGCAGACTCCTACCCACACAAACTACACCCAAAAAAATCCCTCATCTGGCCGCAAATTGCGGCCAGAATGAATAAACCGGCGGCCTCACATTGGGATGGGGGTCTCGGGCTCTGGTGGTGTGGTCAGGGTATATCAAGTGTGCTCCAGTTAACTCAATTTTAACCTGAACTACTCGGGCCTATAGCAGATCACAGAGAGCTAAAATTTCACCTTAAAACGCTAAATTTTGCACAATTTGAAACCCTATGGTATTTTGGTGTAATATGGGGTCTAACTAGGTTTACATGGTCTTAATAACACCTAATTAGGCTAGGTTAACCAACACTAACAGCACTTAACCAAAAGTCTACACAAATCACCATTTCAAGCCCAAAATCTCACTTTTTACACAAACCGAAGCTAAACTACACATACGTTAAGCAAACAAGAAGTTGGGCTCAGATTCTATACCTTATAAGACCCTAGGTGCAAGGAGAAAGGAGGAGGAGAAGAAGAGGTGAGCTGTTGTTGCTACTGCTGCCTGCTATGCTGCTGCTGATGCTGTAGCTGCTGCTGATGCTGATACTGTGGCTGTGGCTGCTGCTGATGCTTCTGCAGCTGCTGCTTCTGATGTTTCTGGTGCTGCTGCTGCTGTGTGTGAGGGTGTGTCTGTGTGTGTATGAGAGTGAGAGTGAGAAGTGAGAGTGAGAATGAGAGTCCCCAAGTCAAACACCCCCCTCTCTCTCCCTCTCTCTTCATTTAATGAGCATGGCTCATGCCATGCCCATACCCCCTCTCTCTTACACCATGTCAACAAAAGAAAAAAAGAAATTCAAATAACAAAACGACACACAATTAAATAAAACCCAAAGACACCTAATAAGAATCAATTAACTTAAAGAGAATGGGTTAATACTTCATGCTAGCTAATCATGGTTTAACCCCAAATCTAAACCTTAGTTTACATGCACAAGTGTGTGTGTGCCTAGAAAAATCCTAATAAAATACTCATTAATTAAGATAAAATATTTGAAACTTAATTTGGTAAACTTTTTACTAAAACTATATATTAAAATATAATTAACCCCTAAACACAACCTAAGGTGTTACTATTTTCCCCACTTAAAGAAAATTCGTCCCCGAATTTTAAAATACAAAGCTACGCATACCTTCAGAGAGATGAGGGAACTTCTTCTTGTTAGTTATATGTATGCCCTAGAGGCCATTACTGTACATTGGATGTATATTGTAGTGGATGCTGGGACATATATAGGTAGGACTTTCTTGCTCGACATGATAGTACGCTATCTGGTTGCTCTTTATCTTAACGTGTATACTTTCCGTCTCTCTGTTACATGTTGATAAAGACCTTAGGATGAGTACTCGACTTCCAGGACTGTGATGCAGATCATACTAGTGGGGCCTGGATAGTCCAAGAGTATATTCTTCAATGTTCCTAGTCGAGGGAATATCGAGACGGGGCATCGATATTCTAGAGTAGACTAGCGTATATCTTCTCGACCCATGCGATGGGCGATGGATGATCCCATATCCATTGGTGTTTGACATCAGAGATGGTATGCGGGTGCTCAGTGGAGACTGGGTACACTGAACGGACTCGCCGAGAACTCCCAGATGGTATTATACCTCACGTCAGATGGCAGTTCTCTGGTGACACTGGTACAGCTTAGTCTGTTGACCCGAGATCGTCATAGAGTCTTGTGTGTCTCCCACTGTGCTTTGATTTCCACCCTACCACGGCTCTACTGAGTTGTGCAAACAGGTGGTTATTGGGTACAGTCCCGATTCACATGGAGGCAATGAGCGATAGGAGGGGATTCGTCTCTCCCGGTATTGGGGGTTGATGTTGCGCTATGCTCGACTGGCCATAACAGGAAATCCCTGGCAAGGGTTGCAGTGATATACTTGTAAGAGTTATCAGTAGTTTCACGAAAGTTATGGACCCTACGTCGGCATGACTTATCGAGCTATTGGGGTCTGACGTTTACCACCCCTAGGCGAGATATGCGACATATCAGACGAACAGACCGGACTGTACGGTAAGTGTTACTAGTTGGATTCACAGGAGTGTGAGTGGGCTTTCTCGTCGATCTTCTGATCACTCAATACCCGGGTGGCCGTTACGTTTAGCAGACCGCTTGCGGCTTGTGGATGTTTGATATGATCATCATCCGCTGCCGGCGTATTGACGAGTCTTTAGAGTCCTACACAGAGGTTTCCTGGCTCAAGCGAAACGAAATAGGAGCGCATATGAGATATGTGCAGGACCGAGAATAATGCGTGTATGTGATACCGTATTATATTCTTGCGATGAATGTATCGATTAGTTATATGCGATATAACCTAGTTATCGAATCAAGGATTGATTCGATAAGCCGATACATTGGATACTAGCCGGTTATATGCGACATGACCGGATCATTGAATCAAGTGTTGATTTAATGATTTAATGTATAATTATATATTTGATATATTACTTTGCATTAACTAGTATTGGTTCACTTTAAATGGATTTACTCACTTGATTTGCACAAGTTGTATATGAGATATACTTTTGTGCACAAGATTGTATCATGTTTGATGATACATGCAAGCTTGGGTTTGTGTAAAGAATTGACCATGGTTATATGAATGGTTAGGGTTTCTTTTATTTACTTATTCGTTTATCTATTTATTGATTTATTTATTTATTATTGGCAAAAGAAAAGAATATGAAATGGTGGCTTGATTTGTTTGTAGTTGAAGATTCTTGAAACTTTGACTAAGCAACCATTTTGTCTTCATCTCCAAAACCCAACCATTCAACTAACTTGAGTTAACTCTCTACACATAACCATGGTTGCAATATGATACTTATCATATCATTTTTCTATTTTAGAAAATAACTTATCATATTATCTTCTTCTTCTTCATCTTCTTCTTCGATGAAGAAAGCTTGCTACATCAATGGCAAGTGATGAAAAAGTGTGAGAAATCCAAATCTAAAGTCTACCCACTTCCCATTTCTTCATCCTCTACCTCTTGCCAAGTTGTATAGGGTGTTTCCTTCACAAGTTTTCATGGCTTGGTGAAGTTAGATCTTGTTCTTGTGATGCCTCGACGTAGATCATCTTCGGCATCGAACCGACGATCAAGCCCGCCCATTCTTCGATGAAGCCGATGCTAGAGTCATGGGTTCGATTTGGACAGCGGAGGGAGATCATCGCGGAGCTTAGGAAGTGGTGGACCGGATCTACAAAGGTTGTAGCCACTTTCCTTTTAGATAAAGTTGTTTATTTGCATCGTTTCGCCTAAATATCTAGTTAACGATCCGTAGTCTAGGGTTTCTCGGCACCGTAAAATTTGAAATTGGCATGGTTGATGCCTTGTGAGACTCCATTAGAGTGCCTAGGAACCCTACAGTGGTATCAGAGCCTAGCTAGAGCCTTAGGCGAAACCTAGACGACATTTGAAATCCGAACGAACCCGAAACCCTAATACAATATGCTCTCTGTACATTTTTTAATTTCGGGGATTTTTCCACATTAAAAATATGCAGAAAAATCAGCAGGATAATCTAAGAGTTACTGTGAATTTCGATGGACTAATTCCATCAAAGAGCCGCGGATCCGCGGCACGAGCATGGCTCGTGCGGCGGTTCCGCGGCCGTTTTGTCGTTTTGTGTATTTAATTTTTCACAGTAATTCTCAGTTTTCTGTGCTGGTTTTCCTGGGAATTTTTAATATTTATTCAAGAGTTGAATTTTCTGGGGTTGTTTTGGGGATTCGGTGTTTCGATCGGAGTATCAGATTTTGTCTATGTGGCTTTCCGGATAAATTTTAGAATATGTTAAAAAGTTCGACCGGATATAAATACCCAATTTTTCCCCTGTCGGGAAATTTCCAAGTGTTGGATTTTTCCGTAGTTTAACGACGTTCTAAGTATTGCAAGTAACGCCATGGACCCTCTAGAAGACAACAAACCTTAACTCGATTATGTGACCGTCTTGAACTGCCCTTTGAACCTTCGGGTTTGGGACAGTACGGCATGCCGCATGTGAGGCGTTGGCTTGACCCTTCTACGGCTGGACCGTTGGTACTGAGGCACGAACTGAATGCTGTTAGACTTATTTCATGTGTTGAGCTGTATCGGGAAATCTTGGGTGTTCGATTGTTCGATCGGAAAGTTTAACATTTTCTATTTATCCGGAATATGATACAATACTTGGAATTCGCAAATAGTTATGAGATGACTGGATGAATGTTATAAACATAGCACTTTAGTCTCACTTGATCGGTTGCCACAAAATTTTGATGTGATCAAAAGTCCGTCGCAATCACGTAGCGTACGCGGATACTCACCGGGTAAACTTAATAGACAGCCTCACCCCATAGCCCCGACCAAGTGACTGTAGGAGAACCCCGTCGCCGAAAGCATCCGTTTGGGTGCTCGCGGTAGCGGTGTTCCGCCTTGGTGCACTTCGTCGACGGCATCGGGGGTGCGGCCGTCTACTGAAGTTTGCGACGAGCATTCAATCTGAATGTCGGGAATCCTGTTGAATTGCCCGACTTGATATTGAAAAGAGTTTTCGATAATGAGACTGAAATGCGGGGTTTATAATTGTTAGGCATGTGATGTCTAAGGAATTCATTTGATTGGGCATGCGATGTCTAAAGAGGTTGCGGATTCCAACTGTTGTAGTTTTACACTTTCTTTTCTGTGACCGTAAGTGTAATATGTGATATCGCCGGTTTTGTTGCTATATGTCAACGACAATTGGGATTGACATATTTACTTACGTTGATGACATGTGATGTTATGTGTTGCTGGATATGTTATATTGGATCGTCGTGTTTGAATAGCCGGGTTTTTTTTATGTGAGATGAGTGTTTTTCATTTTCATTTATGTAAAAACTTGTATGTAATATTCTTTTATTGGGGCACTTCCAGGTTGCGGATGTTGTCACCATTTGTATATTATTTACTTTTCCGCATTAGGATAGACCCAAGGAGGGGAGCACAAGTAACCGGGTTCTGGGGTCCAGTGGGAGACCAACTCGAGGAGTCGAGTCCGGGTCTCCTAACCCTAGAATTGGTAGGGTTGCTTGCCGCTCTGTAGGTGTCTAGGGGTGTGGGATTGGCTATTCATCATGACCGTGGAATCCGTATTTTATACTGGCTCGTATTGAAAACACGGACGTCCTAGTATATCCAATATTTCATATGATATTTTCTGCTGCGTTATCTGTGATGTGATCATGTGATGTTCTGTGACAGATATTATATATAGTATATATGATATATTATATAGACGTTGTTTATGTTTTACACCCGCGTTAGCCCTGCCCCGCTCTGCCGTTAGTTACCTAACCTAACGGTGCAGACGGGACATCGAGGCGAATGCAGATGGCATAAGCGTACGTTATATTTATCTGTGATGGTTAGGTGGACTTAAATGATGGGATATTCATTAATGAGATTAATGAAAGAAAATAAACCTAATTGATGTTGTGGAATCGAATTTCAAAATAAACAGGTAGCTACAGTTCTTGCTTTGCATCGCGGTGTTCCTTGTAGAACATCCTGCACCTTATTCGATAGGGAAAGGACCGAGATCCCTTCACCGGGAGTGACTCCTTTAGCAATAACTGGCAGATGCTACATCACTCGGTTTGTCTTTTGATAGCTTCTATAGTTTCCGCTTTGCACAGTGATATATATGGTATATCCCGCACCTCATTCGACGAGGAAAGGGCCGACGATCCCTTCACCGGGAGTGACCCCTTTAGCAAAACTAGAAAAGCCTCAAAAACATTCCATTTAAAAACCATTTGATTCCGCAACGAGATCAAGTTCAAAGCATTAAAGGTTTTCATAAAAACCATTCGCAACCCTCCGTCATTTTAGGAAGTAGAGTACTTAGTATTCGTGCTGTGTTTGTTGACCATAGTTAAGGCACAGTGTACGGTAGCTAAGTGATGTCTTCCTACACCGCATATGATGCGATTAGTTAGGACAGTCGCGTGACTTTGTTGACCTTAGTTAAGGGTCATGTGGGTGGGTCTGATTAATCACGAAATGACGGGTAGAACTTGACTAGTACTTATGATTTGTTGACCATAGTTAAGGTCATATGTGCTAGGGGTAAAAACCATTATCGGGAGTTTCAAGTGTTGAAACTTGCAATGAGATTGCATACCTTCTATGTGATAGTTGGATCCCGATACCCACTGCGAGTAATTGTTACACCTGGGAGAGTTTTGCACTTTGAAATTAGCCGATCAAGTAGGTGTCTAGAAAGGTGTCAACGGGGTTATGCCTCTGGGAAAACGAGGTTTACTGTAATTAGGTCCGTGCGAAAGCACGGGGAACCTCCCTCAAAGTACCGACACTGGCCTGGCTGAAAGATTGGCGAACTTGTAGAGTGTAATTTATCCCGGCTAGTCTTTCCTTTTAGGGTTTGAAGGAAGATTTGATAAAAACAGTAGGAGACATCCTGATTAGATAAAATAAATAACCAATCTGATCTTGCAAGAGCGCACGCTGAGTGTTTTCTTCTCTCTCTCTCCAGGTAGCGACCATATCACGCCTTAATCAAGATAATAATATGGATGTATTGACCAAACCGCTTGTTATACTGTGCTGGGGAATGTTGGTCCCGCTCCAACTTATAATTGTTATAAGACAGAGCAGGAAATAGGGGAATGCCAGAATTCCTATGCCGCCCAAACGAAGAAAGTGCATATGATGCATCTCCTTCGGGTGTGTTCATTACAAAGAACTGTTTCTCAGTATCCTCTGCATCCTGGGTATATGATACCGGATCAGTATCCCAGATATGTAATCTGTTACATAGGGCTACAAAAGGGTAGAAAAACTGAGAACGGGTGATGAGTTTCATGAGACAGAAAACGGGGCAAGTGTTGCAGCCAAGTCTGTTGGTCACTGTCACCCTGTATTACCAATACATTGGTTCTGAACAAATGCTATTAGATACCGAACCTGATATACAAAATCATATCAGTCTCTTTATCAGTAAAGAAATTATAAAATTTTGTATTGATGGATAATGTTTTGAACATTTCCTATATCAAAAGTTGATCGGTTCAGGCACGTTATCTAAAAGCATTGATGTTCTAAATAAAACTACAGTTCTTAGTATACGGAACACACACAAGAGGAAGAGTTCAGAAATGTACAGATCCTTCTTGAGGTATTGTAGACTAGGTCATATCAATGCGACCAGACTAGCAGAGTTACATAAAGATGCATATTTAAATTAGTTTGAATTTACATCTTGTGAAACTCGCCAGTCATGTCATAAAGATAAAATGACCACAACTCTGTTTATTGGAAACAGAGAAAGAGTCAGTGAACTCTTGGGATGATACATGTTGATGTATGTAGGTCCCCAGTCTACACATGCCAAGACTGGTTTTTTATACTTCATTACGTTCTCTGATAATCTCTCAAGATTCAGTCATATGTTCCTGTTGAAACATGAGTCCGAACCTTTTGAGATATTCACAGAATATAAGTTAGAAGTAGAGAACCAAAATACGGGTATAAGTATTATGTCCTTTGATGAGATCGGGGAGGAGAATACTTGTGCATGGATTCCTTGGACTATTCTAAAGGAAAATAAGATTCTCTCACAGTATTACTCTTCTGAATACACCACAGCACAACGGTGTATCGGGGCGGAGCAATCACACAATATTAGATATCGTGTGCTCTATGATGAGTATTACTGAGTTACCTGTTTCCTTTTGGGTGTTATGCACTTGAGAAGCTGCATACCTATTGAATTAGGTTTGAATCAAATCAGTGCCTACCACTCCATATGAGATATGGTATGGGAAGAACCCATCTCTTAAGCGAGTTAAGATTTGGGGTTGTCCGGCCTATGTTTAAAGCAAAATCCGGACAAGATCGAGGCAGGATCAGTTCTGTAGAACTGGAAAGGTTCCAGCTATACAAAACTGCAGTTGATGATTTGACAGAACCAAAGGATTCTATAGTTCCCGACGAACCTCAGCCTCTCCGCCGATCTAGTAGGGTTCCTCATCCGCCTGAGAGATACCTCGGTTTCTCGATGACAGTGGGAGCGAGGAATGCATCATGAGATGATGACCCAACTAGTTTCGAGCAGGCCATCGAGAGTAGGGACTCTGTAAGAATGGCTGGATGCTTAGCGATCTGAGATGGAATCCATATACACCAACAAAGTATGGACTTTGGTTGCTATATCTGAAGGGTTAAATTCCCATCAGGAGCAAGTATATCTTGAGAAGATTACTTGGTGTAGATGGAAAGGTTGAGACTTTCAAAGCTAGACTTGTTAAAGGTTTTCGTCATCGACCAGGCACGGATAATGATGAAACCTTTTCCATGGAATATGCTTAAGTCCATCCAGATCCTACTTGCCACGGCTACATACCATGACTGCGATATCTGGTGGTTGGGTGCCATGACTAATTTTCTAAATAATGATTTAGAAGAGAACGTCTATAAGAACACAGCCAGAGGGCTTCGTAAACAGTGGGAGCAGCGGAAACGTGTGCAAGTTGCTTTACATAATGAAGCAGGCATCGCGGAGTTGGAACGTCTGTTTTGATGTGATAGTCAAAGTGTTTGACTTCATCAAAATGGTAGACGAACCTTGTATATACAAAAGGGTACTAGAGAGTAAGGTGGTCATCTTCGTATTGTACGTAGACAACATACTCTTGATAGGAAAAGAGTTTCTTATACTACGATCGGTCAATCTCCTATTATCACTAGGATTCTCCAAATAGGATCAAAGTGATACCTCCTAAATCCTGAGTTTTCATCTATGAGATAGATGTAATTGGATGCTAGGATTCTCACTAGATGTAGTGAGATGGTATCAATCGATCCTAGGGAGAATCACTGGAAGAGTTCCAGGGTGATAAAGACGACTGAATGTCAGTCACGGGCATTGTCTTTACCCTCAGTAGAAGGACGGTATGTTGGAAGAGTTCCAAGCTAGATACCGTGGCAAACTAGACAATAAAGGCTGGTAACATCGCTATTGAAGATACTACCAAAGAGGAAGTTTGGGTGTATATTGGTTCATAAGATGAACTAGGTTCCTGCCATTGTATGACAATGGAAGTGTGGCTTCGGCCCTAGAACCCTGGTCCCATCAGTGACCCAGACAATTTCTGAGGCAGCATCACCTGATCATGGAGATAGTTGATCTCCAGGTTGATCGAGGTTAGGAGAGTAGACTCAGAGGACAACACGGCGGATCCACACACGAAGGCCTTTTCCCAAAGAGAGACTTTTAGGGGATGGTTGAGTATGTGATACTGCAACCACTGCTACAGATGGCCCTAGTGCAAGTGGGAGATTGTTAGTTATATGTATGCCCTCGAGGCCATTACTGTACATTGGATGTATATTGTAGTGGATGCTGGGACATATATAGGTAGGACTTTCTTGCTCGACATGATAGTACGCTATCTGGTTGCTCTTTATCTTAACGTGTATACTTTCCGTCTCTCTGTTACATGTTGATAAAGCCCTTAGGATGAGTACTCGACTTCCAGGACTGTGATGCAGATCATACTAGTGGGGCCTGGATAGTCCATGAGTACATCCTTCAATGTTCCTAGTCGAGGGAATATCGAGACGGGGCATCGATATTCCAGAGTAGACTAGCGTATATCTTCTCGACCCATGCGATGGGCGATGGATGATCCCATATCCATTAGTGTTTGACATCAGAGATGGTATGCGGGTGCTCAGTGGAGACTGGGTACACTGAACGGACTCGCCGAGAACTCCCAGATGGTATTATACCTCACGTCAGATGGCAGTTCTCTGGTGACACTGGTACAGCTTAGTCCGTTGACCCGAGATCGTCATAGAGTCTTGTGTGTCTCCCACTGTGCTTTGATTTCCACCCTACCACGGCTCTACTGAGTTGTGCAAACAGGTGGTTATTGGGTACAGTCCCGATTCACATGGAGGCAATGAGCGATAGGAGGGGGTTCGTCTCTCCCGGTATTGGGGGTTGATGTTGCGCTATGCTCGACTGGCCATAACAGGAAATCCCTGGCCAGGGTTGCAGTGATATACTGGTAAGAGTTATCAGTAGTTTCACGAAAGTTATGGACCCTACGTCGGCATGACTTATCGAGCTATTGGGGTCTGACGTTTACCACCCCTAGGCGAGATATGCGACATATCAGACGAACAGACCGGACTGTACGGTAAGTGTTACTGATTGGATTCACAGGAGTGTGAGCGGGCTTGCTCGTCGATCTTTTGATCGCTCAATACCCGGGTGGCCGTTACGTTTAGCAGACCGCTTGCGGCTTGTGGATGTTTGATATGATCATCATCCGCTGCCGGCGTATTGACGAGTCTTTAGAGTCCTACACAGAGGTTTCCTGGCTCAAGCGAAACAAAATAGGAGAGCATATGAGATATGTGCGGGACCGAGAATAATGCGTGTATGTGATACCGTATTATATTCTCGCGATGAATGTATCGATTAGTTATATGCGATATAACCTAGTTATCGAATCAAGGATTGATTCGATAAGCCGATACATTGGATACTAGCCGGTTATATGCGACATGACCGGATCATTGAATCAAGTGTTGATTTAATGATTTAATGTATAATTATATATTTGATATATTACTTTGCATTAACTAGTATTGGTTCACTTTAAATGGATTTACTCACTTGATTTGCACAAGTTGTATATGAGATATACTTTTGTGCACAAGATTGTATCATGTTTGATGATACATGCAAGCTTGGGTTTGTGTAAAGAATTGACCATGGTTATATGAATGGTTAGGGTTTCTTTTATTTACTTATTCCTTTATCTATTTATTGATTTATTTATTTATTATTGGCAAAAGAAAAGAATATGAAATGGTGGCTTGATTTGTTTGTAGTTGAAGATTCTTGAAACTTTGACTAAGCAACCATTTTGTCTTCATCTCCAAAACCCAACCATTCAACTAACTTGAGTTAACTCTCTACACAACCATGGTTGCAATATGATACTTATCATATCATTTTTCTATTTTAGAAAATAACTTATCATATTATCTTCTTCTTCTTCATCTTCTTCTTCCATGAAGAAAGCTTGCTACATCAATGGCAAGTGATGAAAAAGTGTGAGAAATCAAAATCTAAAGTCTGCCCACTTCCTATTTCTTTATCCTCTACCTCTTGCCAAGTTGTATAGGGTGTTTCCTTTACAAGTTTTCATGGCTTGGTGAAGTTAGAGCTTGTTCTTGTGATGCCTCGACGTAGATCATCTTCGGCATCGAACCGACGATCAAGCCCGCCCATTCTTCGATGAAGCCGATGCTAGAGTCATGGGTTCGATTTGGACAGCGGAGGGAGATCATCGCTGAGCTTAGGAAGTGGTGGACCGGATCTACAAAGGTTGTAGCCACTTTCCTTTTAGATAAAATTGTTTATTTGCATCGTTTCGCCTAAATATCTAGTTAACGATTCGTAGTCTAGGGTTTCTCGGCTCCGTAAAATTTGAAATTGGCATGGTTGATGCCTTGTGAGACTCCATTAGAGTGCCTAGGAACCCTACACTTCTGCATCTCGCCCTCAGCCTCCTAAGTGATCTTTTCACCGTTTGGGATGCACCAAAATACCTTTACTGATGGCAAGACCTTCGATCAAAGTTTCTTCACCTGCCGGTCCAATATTACGACTGGCTGTTTGGTGAATGAAGGATCACGCTCGAACTAAATGGTCTGGCGTTGAATCCAATGAGAAAGGTCATGAAGGTAATTGCAAAGTATCGACATAGCGAAAACGGGGTGAATACTCAATAATCTGGGTGGAAGTGCCAAATTAAAGGCAACGAACCAACTCGTCTTAAGGATCCTAAAAAGACTTACTATCCTGGAAAGCTTTCCAAACTCAACATGTCATTTATCGGAAGTTTTCGTGGGAATACATGATCTGCCATTGCGAACCCGAATCTGAGATCATCTTGGTCATCATCTGATCTCTGTCCGAAATGGACAATTCTCATCCAGACCTAAAACAACTAGGTCATTTCCTAAGTTTCTAACTAGCTGAGTTCCAAAAATCCTATAACACGGAGTTAGGAAAACAGACTGGTGATCGACATAACCTAACCTCTAAGCCTAAAGGTTACCAATTGGAGTGTCTCCTGATAACTGCTAACTGGTATCAAAGAAGAACCCTATCGATGGCAAACGACGATCCCCAACTGTCGACAACAATATCTACATACACACAACTTACAAGAACAACTGAGCAAACTGAGTATCACCGGATGACAAGCATCCGAATGGAGTCACATCTTAACTAAACCCGGTGGACACCATAACGAATTTCGGGGAGATCTGCTCTCGTTCCCTCTTCGGAACGGTTCGAGGTTGCAACTCTCCAGCCGGTCTCAGTTGCTCAACTCAAGCACACAACAAGACAGACACTTGAACCACATCCCGAGACTTCTCTTTACATCCCTGCCCACCCGTAACTATCTCACAAGTCACGTTAAATGTTGGTGGAACTTGAATGGGTATAGAGAATTGATCGATGTGCCTGCCCTAGGATTCCACGTCTCTACCCTATAATATCAGGTACACAAGCGTGTCCCTAACCTAGCATACCATTGTCACAAGACAAGGGTTCCCAATCATTACCCAGCCGAGTAGGCTCCAGTATCTCTGACGAACGAGCGTCGGCGGGCGGTGTCTCGCGAAAGCGATTTAGGAAAAGCGGTCGGGTGCGGACATGAGCAAGCTGTCTCCTCAGTAGAGACGAACTTAAGCTATACTCAACGATCGCACAAGAACTGTAAATCCGCGGAGGACTATCACAACAATCAAAATCCGCCGCAGGAAAGTGTACATTTAACTCTGGTGGTCCGTGAAAATCTGACACGACTCTCAAACAAGTAGTGTCTCTAAATCTCCAACGCAAAACCACCTCGGCCATTTCCAGATCATGAGTAGGATATCCTTCTCATAGTTCCTCCAAATTTAGGGAAGAAAAAGCGATAATCCATTGTGTCACCTCAGTACACATTCGAGCCCTACTCACGAAACATCACAGTTAAACCACAAAGTCGCCCGAACCAAAATGCAAGCAAAGAGCTGATGCAGTTGTTAACCGAGTCTTCAAGTGCCGAAACTCCGTACACAAGCCTCAGTCTAAAGAAAAGAAACCTCCATTCCGGTCAATTAGTCAACGGTGCAGCATTACACTAGCAATCCTGCAAGAAACGGTGGTAAAAACCTGCTAAGCTCAAAAATCTGCGGACCTCCGTCCTGCTCATAAGTCTGGGCCTAAGCTGTACTGCCACGATCTTCCTTGAAACCATACCAATTCGTCTCCGTAACTACAAGACCCAGGAGTCAACACAAACAAGCTTGAAGGGACACTCCGAGAATTTAGCAAACTGCCGGGGCTCTCCCAGTATCCGTAAAACAGATCCTCAAGTGCTACCCTATCCCTCAAGGCACACTAAAAAGACCAGGATGTCGTAAATAACACAACAATAACTGGTCGAGGAACGGCCCGAAGAAAACCAGTTCATCACACCTACGAATGCTGCTAGAGCATTGGTGAGTCCAGTAACACACCCAAAACACACAAAGCCCGTAGCACGCACAAGACAGTCTTCGGAATGTCATCACTCCGAACCCGCAACAATGATGACCTGATTCCCTAACTAACTTAGACAAAGTCTCGCACTCTGGTGCAGATCGAAGAAATCGTCAATGCGAGGTACATGATACATATCCGCACCGTAAGCCGATTCAAGTGACGATCCATCAATACACAACCTCAATCTGTCGTCTTTCTCCTTGACGAACAGAAATAGGAGCTTCCTAAATGCGAAACACTCAGACGCACAACTCCCTCAACAACCACTCTGCAGCAGATCCTTAGCTCCTTTAGCTTCGCCGGCTCATCTGGAACGACGTCGGAAAAATTCTCGCATAAAAGGAAACCGGTCCAACAAACCAACTGTGTCTACAGCATCACGAATGAACGCCAAGTATCCACGACATCTCCTCAAAGGCCGACTAGCGAAAAGGCTAAATTCAAGCTGGGAGAGGCAGCACAACTATCCGCCAGCACCACAAGACTGACTCGCCCGGGAAAACAAAACCTAATTGTTTCCTCACGGTAGCCCACAACGTCTAGCACGTAGCTAACCAGTCCGTGCCCAGGAGATTGCCAAATCGAACATCTCTAGGAGGATCAAAATGACAGACGGATCTATATCTCCTATCCGATGGGCACAAGACCGAATTACGTGTCACGCAATAAAAGGATCGCTGACAGAAGTTAACACAACAAACGGCTGATCTACCTAGCACGACTCTCTTCCTAAACTCGGCACGAAGTACGGAAACATACGAGTGTAACAAAAGGACATACTGAATGAGTACCTGAAACCACAGCATTGGACGCCTGAGCATCCCGATGAGTCGAAGCGAAAACTTGTGTCTGCCCTTCCTCTGCGACTGACCGAACTCCTCCTCTACTAGCCTAACCCCTTTGCGCGAACCCTTCGCGTCCATGACGTCTCAGAATACGACCCTGACGTGGTGTGAAGGAACACTGCCTGATGAGGTGTTGAAGGCTTCCGCATCGTAAACATCTACGTGGTGACTGCTGTCCTCTCTGGGGATGAGAGCCAAACGACTGTCCTCGTCCTAAGCTTCTGCTCTGGGCTGGTACACCAGTACGATTCCCTAACTGTTCCGGAACTCTCACGGTCTCTAGAAGACATGTCTCGTAAACTGGGGCTGCCTCCAACAGTGCTATGTAGGAGACGGAATACTGCATGATGATCGCAAGGAACAACTGGGTAACAGGGGTGACAATCACCTGTCGCTGCGCTTGAATGACCTCCACCAATGAGTTCATCGTCTGGCGCAAGCCCTACATCTCTGCCACTAGTCTAGCGATATGATCTGTCGTAGGGGGAACAATCTGTCCTGGTACAACAGGGGTACTACTCGGATCAGTCCTCGTCTCAGATGAATCAACTCGAACCTCGGCTCTCACGGCTGCTCTCTGCACCCTCGTAGTCCTTGGCTGCATAATGGCTGAAAAGAAGGTAGGATTCGATGAGGATACGAAAATCGAATCACAAGGATGTATACAATCATGAATGAAATTCAATCAGTAAGTCCTAAGGTCGATTAGGCGGAGTACCGTGTCGTGAGTATGCCGCGGAACATACGCATGCTACGCCACTCTGCTGCAGCTACCTACTCCATCATACCAGGGTCATCTTACACTCCGAAGGTAAAACCTATGCTCTGATACCAACTTTGTCACGACCTAAAGATTGGCCCGTGACCGGCACTTAACCACGTAACGTCTACAGGCGTAACACGACTAAGTAAGCCGAAAACCCAGAAATAAAACCAGTAAAAGTATAGAGTGTTTTAAGCATTTAATAGAACCAATTACTAAGATGTTAAGAAACCTTCAGTAGACAATCACTGAGAAGACAATATACGACGCCGTAGCGAAGAAAATGAGCAACAAGTGGGAAACATCACAGATAGAATAAACTGCATAAGTAAAGTCGGCTCACAACGAGCTCGACACCAGAACACAAAATAATATACATCATCCTCACAACTGGTCTCTAAGTCAATACATAAGTGGTAGATGGAGAGTACTAGATACAACAATGTACATAACTGAAAGGTAAACAGATACCGCACAAAACCCACCTATCAGCAAAAGAGCTAGTACACCAACTTTAGGGGTATCTGTGTCAAAATATGCAAGAACGCAGCCTGCCGCGACTACTCCGAAGGGCAACCTGCAAACACTGTGGCACAACGAGGGTGAATTGCCAACTCGTGAATAGATGATAACATATAAAGGTAATCGCGAGTATGCACGTGCAACGATACTCTAACCTATGCCAACAGATTACATCTATATGATGAACTGGATGATCAAATCATGCAACAAGTGCGATCTAATAACATCTCCATGTGATGAGCAAGATATGTGATGATCAGGTATAGCAATGCAATCTAACAACCCTATATAGAATGAACAGGGTATGCAATGATCATGCAAGCATGTGTACTATATCAGGTACAATAGATACAAGATGAGATATCAATTACTACATACTGAGCAAGGGAAATATAACATCTACACGGAATGTCATCATGGAAAGTATAATCGGTAACCATCATTGCACCCAAATCCCAATACTACTCAGGCGTCGTCATCCTCCTCGGTCCTCAAATCCTGTAATCTCATATAATCGTGAGTGCCCAACATCGGCACCCAAAATATCAAGAAATACTCGTGCCAAGCATCGACA
This sequence comes from Agapanthus africanus, assembly GCA_030015575.1. Classification (NCBI taxonomy): domain Eukaryota; kingdom Viridiplantae; phylum Streptophyta; class Magnoliopsida; order Asparagales; family Amaryllidaceae; genus Agapanthus; species Agapanthus africanus. Next base: position 227,761,544 of record JASDDO010000004.1, on the reverse strand, counting down.
CGCAAATCCTCCTGTATAGGGCATCCGTCAGTCCGGATCAGCCCACGGGCTCTGTCTGTGATATCGACCCTCGGCCCCGGCAGTACGAGTCGTCCCGTATCCATCCATCGACTCTGGTCGGTATCCTCCGGATAACCGCCAGGTCCAACCAATCACCGGTAGGTAGTAGCCCCTCTGCCAGGCTCACCGTTTACTACACAGCGAAACCGTTCTCGCCCCGGGGTACCATACCGGGTCCACCATGTACCCGTAATCGGCCTCATCGAACTCCTCGATTCGGGTTCACATATATCACTCTAGTACCGAGAAAACACATGGTGGATACACCGAAATATCATATCAAGGGAAACCGGGTTTTTAAATAATTAACTATTCTCTTTTGAAATATCCACGGTTCCCCAAATCCAGAATTAACATGGAAACAACATATCTCAATGCGTAATCTAAGCAAGTATGAAGATATCAATGTATGTGTGCACTGGTATGAGTATACAGTGTGCATGTGCGTAAGTATGAATATATCAGTATATGTGTGCACTGGTATGAGTATAAAGTGTGCATGTGCGCAGGTATGAAGATATCAATATATGTGTGCAGTGGTATGAGTATACAGTGTGCATGTCTGCAGGTATGAAGATATCAGTATATGTGTGCACTGGTATGAGTATACAGTGTGCATGTGCGCAGGTATGAAGATATCAGTATATGTGTGCACTGGTATGATTATACAGTGTGCATGTGCGCAGGTATGAAGATATCAATATATGTGTGCACTGGTATGAGTATACAGTGTGCATGTGCGTAGGTATGAAGATATCAATATATGTGTGCACTGGTATGAGTATATAGTGTGCATGTGCGCAGGTATGAAGATATCAATATGTGTGTGCACTGGTATGAGTATACAGTGTGCATGTGCGCAAGTATGAATATTTGATGTATGTGGTAAAAGTATGGGTATGTGATGTACATGTGCCCAAATATGGATATAACATATGCTGTTATGCGGAAAATCATGACAACATCAATAAAATGGAATCGGTATGATATATGATTTATAGCAATCCTATAATATGAGTGTCATGGCAATCACTAACGGTGTGAGTGTAGCATATAAATCGTGCTCGTGCGACATGAACCGTTAGTGACAGTGCAGTGTCCTATGCTATCATTTCTACAGGCAACCATAAGGTATGCTACTACAGTCCATATGAACATTTACAATTTAATATCCTAACACGCCCCGACGCTTATCGCCATACGGGCGATTTCCCCGTAGATGTTAAATCTACTCACCTGGTCGTGCGCTACTCGTAGCCGACCACCTGCTTTCCTATCTTAGCTTCGTCCGTCGTACCTGTCTGCGAACCTGGAATTACACAAGAATCCATATATAAGCAACCACCTCGCAAGACACGTCGCGAACTAAACGCACGTGTGTACGACACGCTAAAACGTGTATACGCGTCTAAAACTCATCCCGACACGCCGTGATACGCTGAATCACAGAACCCTCTCGCGTATCGCGCGTATCGCACGAACCAAACGTACTAGAAATACGATATAACGTCCCAGATTCTACCCAGGCTAGCAACTTACAAAATTATACATGCCAATGGCCCTAGAAATATAGCAGACTCCTACCCACACAAACTACACCCAAAAAATTCCCTCATCTGGCCGCAAATTGTGGCCAGAATGAATAAACCGGCGGCCTCACATTGGGGTGGGGGTCTCGTGCTCTGGTGGTGTGGTCAGGGTATATCAAGTGTTCTCCAGTTAACTCAATTTTAACCTGAACTACTCGGGCCTATAGCAGATCACAGAGAGCTAAAATTTCACCTTAAAACGCTAAATTTTGCACAATTTGAAACCCTATGGTATTTTGGTGTAATATGGGGTCTAACTAGGTTTACATGGTCTTAATAACTCCTAATTAGGCTAGGTTAACCAACACTAACATCACTTAACCAAAAGTCTACACAAATCACCATTTCAAGCCCAAAATCTCACTTTTTACACAAACCGAAGCTAAACTACACATACGTTAAGCAAACAAGAAGTTGGGCTCAGATTCTATACCTTACAAGACCCTAGGTGCATGGAGAAAGGATGAGAAGAAGAAGAGGTGAGCTGCTGTTGCTACTGCTTCCTGCTATGCTGTTGCTGATGCGGTAGCTGCTGCTGATGCTGATACTGTGGCTGTGGTTGTGGCTGCTGCTGATGCTTCTGGAGCTGCTGCTTCTGATGTTGCTGGGGCTACTGCTGCTGCTGCTGCTGTGAGAGGGTGCGTGTGTGTGTATAAGAGTAAGAAGTGAGAGTGAGAATGAGAGACCCCAAGTCAAACACCCCCCCTCTCTCTCCCTCTCTCTTCATTTAATGAGCATGGCTCATGCCATGCCCATACTCCCTCTCTCTTACACCAAGTCAACAAAAGAAAAAAAGAAATTCAAATAACAAAACAACACATAATTAAATAAAACCCAAAGACACCTAATAAGAATCAATTAACTTAAAGAGAATGGGTTAATCCATCATGCTAGCTAATCCTGGTTTAACCCCAAATCTAAACCTTAGTTTACATGCACAAGTGTGTGTGCGCCTAGAAAAATCCTGTTAAAATACTCATTAATTAAGATAAAATATTTGAAACTTAATTTGGTAAATTTTTTAATAAAACTATATATTAAAATATAATTAACCCCTAAACACAACCTAAGGTGTTACATTATCCCGGCATTGACGAGGGTTTAACTTTCTACCATTTTCGGGATCAAAAGTTATTTTGTTCTTGACACGCCACCTTTTTAGTAAAGGAATTTCTTGCAAAAGAAATTAGTGAGAGTATGGTAGTGTAAGTCGATGTCGTACACCCCACGCGGTTTGCGAGGATGTGGAATTTACAAAAACGATTTTAAACTTGCAACATTGACCTATCATCTAGGATCTTTTCGGAAACCCTAACTAGCTAAACAGTTCGAGGTTCTAAACTACTATGAAAGAGTTTTATACCTCCTAGATACAAGTCCTTCGGGTCTTCTTCTCCTCTTCTTAAGCTCCTAGAATGTGAGGATCTAGCTTGGTCGTCAGTCTCCTCGTGTCAAAGATGATACACCCGAGAGTCTATGGTTCAAGCTCCAACCTCTAAACCAAGGTAACTAAAGTACCTAGTTCGCTAATCTAGGTAGCTTAGGAGATGTAGAGTGTTAATTGGAGTATTCTATCTCAACTAATCCTAGGATTTAAAATACATGTGAGAGTTAGGGTTTTGAGAAAGTAGAAGAAGAACAATGGAGAGAGGGTGAGAAAACACAAATGAATAAGTGATGAAGGCAAGTGAAGAATGGCTCATTCTTTTTCTCACATCAAGCATGCATTATGTTCCATAGAAAATTCTAGCCATGCTTGAATAGTGAGACCAAACTAATAAACAAAAGAATTAGCCATGCTTCAACCCATGCCACAAATATCTCCATTTTTCATCTCATTAATCTATTTTCAAAAATAGATAAAACCAATAATGAGGTGTCCCCTTCTAGAAGCATCTCTTGTAAAAATTACAAGAATACTCTCACCGTATATACATACCGGTATTCGTACTGCAAGAAATACGAATAAAAAGAGATAAAGATAATCCAATAATATAATACTAGAATCTGGCTTAATCCTAAGCCGACTAGTATTATCCGTCCGAACAACATCCGTAAAGCTAGTACACGTATATGATCGGAACCCTGCTTGTAAAACCAAACGGCCTGTACATCGTTTCGCCTGAACTAGGGAAACCTTCTGTGTGGGACTCTAAAGACTCGATAGTACGCTGGCTATGGGTTTAACCACAAGTCCGTCAGTGGCACTAGCTGTACGTAATGGCTACCCAGGTACCTGTCGAAAAGAAGGCCAACGAGCGAACTCATATGAACCCCTATTGAGCCTATCCATGACAATCTTCGTACAGTCCGATCTGTTCGTCTATGAGTATCGCATATTGGGCTTAGGGGTGTTAAACATCAGACCCCTAATAGCGTGATAAGTCATGTCGGTATAAAGCCCAATACACCCTGAGAAACTACTAGTGTACCTACCAGTAAATCTCACTTGCCCTGGCCAGGGATTTTGTTTATTGGCTAATCGAACACAGCGCGATATCAACTCCCAATACCGGGAGAGACGAATCCCTTCTAACCCCTACTGCCTACAAGTGTTTCGGGACTGGACCCAACTACTATCTGTTTGCATGACTCATTTGAGTCGTGGTAGGGTAGTAATCTAAGTAACGTTGGAAAACACTCAAGACGAAGAGTGATGTCAAGTCAACGGACTAACCTGTACTCATGTCACCGGGGAACTGCTAACTGGCGTTAGTTATAATACCAACCAGCAGTTCTGTCACGACCCGGAATTGGAACGTGACTGGCACTTGAATCACGTGAAGTCTATAGAACCCCACTGTAACCTAAGTAAGCCGAAAGCCCAGAAATCTAAACCTTTTTAGAAAAATAGTGGATGTGAAGTTTTGAAATAAAGGTATAATGAAATCAAGTTCTTTCTTTAAATGCATAAGTAATGTTATAAGAAAATACAAGTGTGTTATATACTATAGTTGAAAATATTTTCGTCATTTGAAATTTGGGCAGTACCTTTTTTGTAAATTTTGAACCAAAACCAATACATAGCAATAATAATAATAATAATAAGCATCCCCAAGCGGGAGTTGGCTCTTCGCCAATTGGCGGAAACAACCACATGAATACAAATATAAGACGCCCAAGGCAAAGATCAAACACAGAAAAGAAAGTAAAGCAACCAAAATATCATCAAGGAAACCGGAAATAAACAATAAATACATATCCGTAACTCTAGGTTCGAAAGAATATACAGTCTGCGATTTCTAACCCTACCAAATATACATACTCTTGTTGATGGAGCTTTTAACTAGATACAACTTGATAAATATATACAAATGGTGGTCACGGTCCAAAGTGTACCCCACCTACCAATGCAAATCACCCTGAAGAAAGCTGTGTGCCAGCAAGCCGCTACTGAATCCGTGCGGTCGATCCTGCAAGAAAAATGTGGCACAACAGGCATGGGTTTCCAACTCGTGAGTAGAAGACATCACCCGGTACAAATCGAATGTATGACGATCTCCTAGGTCATACTGTAATATAATAATATAATAATACTGTGTGGTAACGCGAATGATCGTATATACATAAGTATGATAAACATATAAAGTCAAGTGGTAACGAGAGTGATAATTTAAGAACAAGTATAATAATGGTAATGTAATCGTACCCATGTCATAATATGGTACCATGTCATCTATATCATATATATGTGTATATGTGTATCATCCAAGTGTGTCCATCAACGACACATCAAATCATCATAAAAACCTGAGTCCCCAGCATCGACACTCGAAATCATCATAAAACCCGTGTCTAGCAATGACACATAAATCCTCATATCTCGGGCACCGTCTCATCGGATCGGCCCTCATATCCATCTGATCACACAACTCCAGTCGGTATCCTCCAGATATCCGCCGAGCCAAAACTATCATCAGTCGGTGGTGCTCCCCTGCCGGGCTCAACGTCTCTCTATACGATCTTCCTTCCCCGGGGTACTGTACCGGGTCTACTATGTACCGGCAGACAATGCCCCCTCTCTCCTCGAATCGGGTATATACATTGCCCAGAACCAAGAAAACTCATGATGGACGCCACACATCATATCAAGAGAAACGGCATTTTCAAAACAATTATAAGTTTTCAAAATGTATCCGCGGTTTCTCAAATCCAAAAATCTCATAAAAACCGAAATCTTATAAGCATGAACTAATAATGAGAAAATGTATACAGGCACAGAACAAATCCATAATGCATAACCAGTGTGTTTATATGAGCGTCGCATCTAACGCGGTATGAGAATGCAATAACTGAACTAGTAAGTGTAATATAGATATTTAACAATAACTAAAAAGCTACAGGTTACTAGGTTATATGATGAAGTAATGATTTCTAACGTGTACGTGGCATGGAAATTACCGATAATGAGTGTGTGAGCCGGCGAGTATGCGCATCATCGGTAATGGTGCAAGTGTCCTAACAGACGATGTCATATAAGATAAAGAAAAGAACGTGTATGTAAACTGCAAAAAAAGAGAATAATGCGAGCATAGCAGAAAAGGAAAATTAAACGCAATAGTATAAAATACATAGCTACTTATGAGCCATAGAGTTATGGTTTAAAATAGTACGAATTGTTGTTTTTAGAAAATTAGGGGCTACGGTGTTTTTGAGAAAACGATAGCATTTGAAAATATGTAGCGTCCCTTTTGGGTTTTCATTTAGAAATGCATAACGATTCGCTAGTTTGAAAATAGGTATGGCTCTTTTTATATCCTAATATCTACTTAAGCGAATATAAAACAATAATATCTCGAGTCGATACTTCCATAGGTCGGCGATCCGGCCTCATAATATCATTTGCGGTATAAACCATTGTACGACATCATCACGTCAAGAGTGCGGATCAATCATCATATATATCATATCATGTACGGTATAATCCATCGTACGACATCATCAAATCAAGTATGTGTGACTCAATCATCATGTACATCAAATCATGTACGGTATAATCCATCGTATTGTTAGGAATATGTATGCCCTAGAGGCCATTATTGTATATTATAGTGGATGTTTGGACATATATATAGAGGACTTTCTTGCTCGACATGATAGTATGCTATCTGGTTGCTCTTTATGTTAACATGTACACTTGCATTATTATACTGTCTCTTTGATACATGTTGATAAAGCCCTTAGGATGTTGTCTTGATTACCAGGACTATGATGCAGATCATACTAGTGGGGCTTGTGCAGTCCACAAGCACATCCTTTAACAGTTCCTAGTCGAGAAAGTATCGAGACAGGGCATCGATATTCCAGAGTAGACTAGTGTGTACGTTTCTTAACCATGTATGGGGCGATGGTTGATCCTACGGCTATTGGTGTTTGACATCAAAGATTGTACATAAATTCCGACTGTGCTTTGATTTCCTTCCTACCACGGCTCAAAGCAGTCTTGCAAACAGGTGGATTTTGGGTACTGTTCCGAGTCACATAGAAACGGTGAGCGATAGTAGGGGTTTCGTCTCTCCGGGTATTGGGAGTTGATGTTGCACTATGCTCGATTGGCTATAACAGCAAGTCCATGGCCAAGGCTGACGAGATTTACTGGTAAGTGTTATCAGTAGTTTCTCGAATGGTTATGAGCCACACATCGGCATGACTTATCAAGTTATTGGGGTCTGACGATTCCACCCCAAGACTCGATATATGACATATCAGACGAAAAGACCGGACTATACGGTTAGTGTTGCTTATAGGCTTTACGGGAGTTTGGACAAGTTTGCTTGTTGATCTTCTATTCGTTCAATACCTAGGTAGCCGCTACATCCAGCTAGTATCGCTGAAGGCTTGTGGGTATCTAATGTGATCATTATCTACTGCTGGCGTATTGACGAGTCTTTAAAGTCCCACACAGAGGTTTCCTAGCTCAAGCGAAACGAAGTAGGACGCATATGGTGATATGTGCGGGAGCTTGATTAAATACGAGTATGTGATACCGTAATCTAATCTAGCGATATTTGATATCGGTTAGCTTATATGTGATATAACCGGATTATTGAATCAAGTGTTGATTCAATGATTTATGTATATATTGTTTATGTATATTTGATATTAGCCGAATTATATTTGATATAGCCGGATTATTGAATCAAATGTTGATTTAATATCTAATATTGAATATAAACCGGTTGTGTGTGATATGACCAGATTATTGAATCAAGTATTGATTTAATAATTTGATATACATATATATATGATATTAGTCGGTTATATATGATATAACCGGATTATTGAATCGAGTATTGATTTAATAATTTGATATATATTTATATATATATTAACTAATATTATTGCTCACTTAATATTTTCTTCTCTTCACATACATTTATATGTGTGTGTGTGTGTGTGTTATATTTAAATATGTATTTTGGAATTGTATCATGGTTGATGATACATAGAACTAGGATGTATGAGAATCACACATGAAGTTATGTGATGAGTTAATAATAGTTTTATTTATGAATCAAAGAAAATAGCAAATGAGCCATTTTTCTTGGATGCTTGTGAAAGCCTTGAGAAGCTATGACTCACCACTATTTCTTTGTTTTATTCATAGATATTTTCATGCTCATCTTATCAGTCGCCTCATGGTTCATTCTCTCTCTTCATCCAAGTCCATCTCATCTTCTTCACTTGCTCTCTAGGTTTTTCTTGATGTGAGAAAAGAAAAGAAATAGAAGAAAAATTAGTGAGCAAAATTCCTACTTCATCAACCTACACTTTACAAACCCTTTACTTTAGGTTGTTTGCTTCACTGAAAATTTGATTAGTGAAGAGTGAGCTTGAGTGAGAGAGACTTCAAGGTAGATCGTCTTCGGCCTCAAAGACTATAAAGAAAGCTATTTCCTTTCACTAAGTGGAGTCTAAGAAGAGTTCTAGGGACTACTACTTGGAGATTTAGAAGTGAAGGACCGGTCTACAAAGCTTGTAACCCTCTTCACTTAGTGCAGAACTTTTTTTCTTACACTAAAACCCTAATTCTCTAGTTAGATTCTAGGTTAGTATGCTTTAGACCTCTAGTTTTTTTAAAATTGTATACTTGATTCACTTTGAAACCTAGTAGAGGTGCTAAGACATACTTTCATGTATGGCATCATCAAATCAAGTGTGTATGACTCAATCATCATGTACATCAAATCACGTACGGAATAATCCATCGTACGGCATCATCAAATCAAGTGTGTGTGACTCAATCATCATGTACGTCAAATCACGTACGGTATAATTTATCATATGGCATCATCAAATCAAGCGTGTGGGTCTATGGTCACGTACATCCCATCGTCTCATCTAGTCACATATTGTCGCATGTTATAACTATATATCGCCCAATGTCAAGATAATATATCATATCATATCATGACGTTTCAATCTCATATCACATAACATAACCTCGTGACATCATATCCGATCATATCGACCCAAATCATTCTAACATGTCATATTCTCATCTCGTGATGTCATATCGAAATTATCCTCAAATTTACATGTGTGTGTGTATGTACACACATATATATATAGAGAGAGAGACACACACACACACACATCATACCAAGTGCGTGTGTGGGACAACATATATACTAAAGTCTCAACGCTAAGAGAATAAGAACTAAGGGCATTCCTTCTTACGTATATGCCTACAATAGCATATAATCTCCTAGAAACCTATTAGCTAAGTATACCCATCTAATATCTACATATATAGCTATATACCTGGTATCCTAATACTACGGTTGCGAGAGTGCTATATTCCATCCACCCGACTTCCCCCGTAGATATACATCTACTCATCTACTATTCTCGCTCTGGCCGAAGTTGATGAACATCTTATTCTCCTTTGTCATCCCGGAAGTCCACACGAAGGTACCTACAAATCAATGCATATCGTAATGAAATCAAAATCAAATCCGAAAACCAATACGGCAAGTGAAACGTATATAGGTTAGAACCTATGGTCTATGCATGCAATAACAACCGAACAATTCCCGACGTTGACGTACAAACGTCAAACGACCGAGTCAAAACTCAAATATCAAAAAACCAAGTTTCAAATTTCATAAACATCGTCAGAAATCATGTAAAATGACTCTAGATTTTTATTAATGTAAAATTAGACTTTTTTGCATACAGGGTAGGTCTAGTTATCTAAAAAGTGAGCTATAGACCAAGTTTCAGACTCTAACTCCAAAATTGGACCGCAAATTGCGGCCAAATCTGTTAGTGGTATATGCCCTAGAGGCCATTATTGTATAGTACTGGATTGTATAATATATTTTAGAAGCTTGGAATATACACAGATATAATAACAGTCTTGCTCAATATGATAGTATGCTATCTGGTTTGATTCTATCTTAATATGTGTATATGTTTCTTTTAGCATATTGCTAATACATATTTATAGAGCCCTTAGGATCTTTGCTTGAATACCAGCGTTGTGATGGCAGTCATACTAGTGGGGGCTGTGTAGTCTATAAGCACATCCTTATACTTGTCCCTAGTCATAGGATTATCGAGATAAGGTATCGATACTCCAGAGTAGACTAGTGTATACGCTTCTCATCCTAGTTAGGGAGATGGCCTGTCTCGCAGCCATTGGTATGCGATACCAAAGATAGTATACAGGTACTCACTGGGTTATAAGTTACACTGAATGGACTCGATAGGAACAGCTGGTTGGTATTATACCAATCGTCAGTTAGCAGTCCCCGGGTGACATGAGTACAGGTTAGTCCGTTGACTTGACATCACTATTCGTCTCGAGTGTGTTCCCACTATACTTAGATTACTACCCTACCACGGCACAAATGAGCCATGCAAACAGGTGGTGGTTGGGTGCAGTCCCGAAGCACTTGGAGGCAGTAGTGGATAGAAAGTATTCGTCTCTCCCGGTATTGGGAGTTGATATCGCGCTGTGTTCGGATAGCAAATACACAAAGTCCCTGGTAAGGGCAAGCGAGGTTTGTTAGTTGTATGTATACCCTATAGGCCAGTATTGTACAAATGATGTATATTATATTGGATGCTTGGACATATATAGAGAGGACTTTCTTGCTCGATATGATAGTATGCTATCTGGTTGCACTTTACGTTAACATGTATACTTGTCTCTTTATACTGTCTTATAGTTACATGTTGGTAAAGCCCTTAGGATGTGTACTTGACTACCTGGACTATGATGCGGATCATACTAGTGGGGACATGGTAGTCCATAAGTACATCCTTCAAGGTCCCTAGTCGTGGGTGTATCGAGACAGGGAATCGATATACCAGAGTAGACTAGCGTATACGCTTCTCGACCCATGAGATGGGCGATGGATGATCCCATATCCATTGGTGTTTGACATCAGAGATGGTATACGGGTGCTCAGGGGAGACTGGGTACACTGGACGGACTCGCCGAGAACTCCCAGATGGTATTATACCTCACGTCAGATGGCAGTTCTCTGGTGACACTTGTGCAGGTTAGTCTGTAGACCCGAGATCGTCATAGAGTCTCGTGTGATTCCCACTGTGCTTTGATTTCCACCTTACCACGTCCATGAGGGCGTGCAAAACGGTTGTTTTTGGGTACAGTCCCGAGTCACATGGAGGCAATGAGCGATAGGAGGGGTTTCGTCTCTCCCGGTATTGGGGGTTGATGTTGCGCTGTGCTCGATTGGCCGTAACAGGGAAGTCCCTGGCCAGGGCTGATTAGAGATTTACTGGTAAGTGTTTGATTGGTAGAGTTTTTGCGTGTTCAAGTTTAGTTAATTACCGCAATCAAAACGGTTTCGCTTGTAGCTAGCCGGTTGAGTACGGGTCGTCCGCAGGGAGATGGGAATCTTTTTCTATGTGCTTTAACGAGTTAAGTCCAAAAGTCCAGATTTGTTTGTGATTAACTAAGTGTTAAAATGATATGTAAAGAGAGCTTGTTAGGGTTAGGATTAGGTTAGTTTGAGTTAGGAGTCGCTCACCTCTTTCGTTGCCACTCTTAATATCGGTGTTACGGTAATCGGCAACAACGGGGATTAGCACGACTAGGAAGGAACTTGCGATTATAAGCTAGGCTTTCCAACGCATAAGTTCTTCCTTTTTGTGCTTGTCCGTCCGTTCTTGGCTCTTAGCCTTAACCTCCGGTTAATTCAACCACAACCGGTCTCACTACGGAATCACCGCTATCATGTAGGATAGGGTGCAGTAGGGAGCGGATTGTGGTTCAATTAACGGGAGTTCGATTTAAGATGTTAGGCAAGGAAAGAGTGAGAGAGATTTCCTTCTTTCAAACTTCCCTTATCCTACCCTAACAAGTATGGAAACTACTCACCCATTACAAGAAGAACGAAAAATAAAACAAAGGAGGAAGATAGAAAGAAGGAGATTAGAAGATAACAACACGCTATTTGCGACCTCACCTTGGCAAGGATCAAACGTAAGCATCATGGTTGTTTAAGGATAAGGAAAAGAGAATAAGAAAGAAACAACAATAAATAACAACAACTAAATTATCAATTGAAGATTACAAGCAATTAATATAACAAGAGCAAGACAAGTATAATAACAAAAAGAACTTCTTTATTCATCATTCTTCACTCACAAAAGCTCACTACAAGTTTTTTAATGGAGAAGAGATGAGAAGAGGAAGAAGAACAACAAGTATTCTAAAACCTAAAATACAAGATTAAGCACCCCTTGGCTTTGGCAAGTTCTGGACTATTTATAGGCAGGAAACTGGAAACCTAAGGCAAAATTCTGCCTCTTCATGAAAAGTCCAAAGTACCCCTGAAAGATGACACGCTGCCGACACCGTACTGCCGCGGTTCCGCGGCCTAAGCCTGCTAATGCCGCGGAACCGCGGCACTTTAGAGGACTTGGTTCTTCATTTTTGGTGGCTTTTCCTGTTTTTCTGTGCCCATTAGTCTGGTATATGATTTTTCCAGAATTTCTGTTGATCAAAAGGTGATTGGATATGGATCTTTTTGTCATGATTTTCTTGAGCTCCGCGTGGATTTCTTGGACTTGGTGTTGCCATTGTGCTTTGTGCATGAAGATGAAAATCGATTTGCCATTTTGTCTTTTAAACTGGTGTGCGGCAACATACGGATAGAGAGTGGAGACCCGTGTTTTATCTGTGGTTGGCAGGAATACGGATTTTGTCATGCTTTTCCATGAATTTCATCGTTTAGAGCCGAGAACCTGTATCCTGCAATTGACAAGCAAACACGGCTCAAGAGTACCTACCGATAAGCAATATGATAAAAATTGGGCGGTATAAAAATGCAGAAATCTGATATGAACAAATACCCCCAAACTTATCATTTGCTCGTCCCGAGCAAAGCCAATTTATTCACAAAAATACCAAACCTCACTTTCGCAGGGAACGCGATTGCAGTGAGAATGTGCAACAAGCCGTTAAACCTTTAGGTGTCCCTAGTAGGAGGATTGTTGTCTCCTGAGGGTTTTCAGCGGATACTACCCAAAAAATCCAGTCAAGCTAGTTTTGCAAAATAACTATGATTCAAACCCTAACGTTTTGTTTCAGAAAATAACAATTCTATTATCCTAAATCTAGACTATCGAACCTTTATTTTTCACATCTCGCTTCTTATTTAACTAAAGATTTTATATGTCTTTACGTGCAGTGCAAATAGTGTCGTTAAGTTCCAGAAGGGTCGAATAAAGTCATCATGTCACACAATAAAGCCCAGATAAGAATTTAGAAAGGATCACATAAGTTTTATAAAGAGTTAAGCATTTTTCAAGTTTCGTTTTCCAGTAAAGTTTCAACTTCAGAATTTCTATCTTCCTTAACAGGAAACTAGGTCTTATTTTTCACTCCACCTTTTTCTTGTTTTCATTTCATACACACCTCTGTGAACGTGCAATAGTCTTTATCATAGAATAAAACCTTCATATCTCCGCTAGAAATATTTTTTATAAAAACGTGTCTTTTATCAAGATTATTCTCACACAAAGAACCGTTAGGAATTTTAACTCGGAGAGAACACTTGCTTGACTTTGTTTTAATCTGGACTTTCTAGGCTTCTTAACGAGCTTTGGGCCAATGCACCCAAACCAGTTGGCTTTAGGGCATTAGGTGTAGAAACACCCTAGCGGACTTAATTACTCAAGTTACCTAGGTCCAAAAACAAAAGACAATTTGGCGCGAAAATCATGATGATTCAATATGAACGGGGATATAACCAGCAATTCAATTATTTTTTTGGATAAAAGACGTGTTTAGTGGGTTCGGTGTGTAATCATTCCAATCAAGTTCCAGATGGGTTATTTTTCAGACTTAGTTCCAATTACGGCATCAATAACAATCCTTCATATTCACTTCACTTCATAAACTATTCTTGATATTACTTATTTCGGAACAACCCTATTTGATCCTCAGAAAATCATTTATCCATTTAAAAGTTTTTAGACATAAAAGACTTGCTATCTAATTTCCAAAACCCACGACACGTGTAGTGTGATGTAAAGACGTATATCAGCTATAGTTAACTTCAAAGAAGAGTTATCTTTCAGGTTTTCAAAATCTAAAAATAAGATTTAGTTATTCTTATCTTATCAAACAAAACCGTCGAAATGTTGAGTCAGAGTTCTCCCACTAGCTAACTTGGCAGAAAAGTTTTTATGTTTTTAGAAAATTTTCTGATTTTTATGGATTTTAGTATGCAGATGCAAAATATACATATGAATGCGAAAGTTAGAAATGCGTACCGAGCGTACCCCCAAACTTAAACTGGACAGTTTCCTCACTGTCATCGCATGAAGAGATCATTTGAAGGGTCAAAATTGTCGGTTCGATATACACAATTTTTTTTTAAAGAGTAAAGAAAAAGGAAAAGAATATCCACAAATAAATACAAAAAGGTATATACATACCCCCAAACTTATTTGGAATAGTTTCCACTGTTCTTGGCTGGATAACCGAAGTTTGGTGGTAGGCAGAGGAAGATTATGCAGGGTAAACCGGCTCCTGTAAGACCAGGAGCTCCTCTGTTGGTTCGGCGCTAAGGTACGGTTTTAGTCGGTGTCCATTCACTTTGAGAAATGAACCGTCCTTTGGATTCTCCAAATCCACATCGCCCTGCGGATACACATTCCGCACAAAATACGGCCCTTTCCAGCGAGATCTGAGCTTTCCTGGATGGAAGTGTAGCCGGGTGTCGTAAAGCAGTACCTGCTGACCAGGTACGAAGGTTTTGCGCAAAAGGTGTTTATCGTGAAACACCTTCGTTCGGTTCTAAACGACAACCGCATTATCGTAAGCCTCATCCCTAAGCTCGCTTAATTCGTTCAACTGCAGCTTCTGATGGCTGCACGCGTCTTCGAGAGACAGATTCTGCTCCTTTATCGCCGAAAATGCGCGATGCTCTATTTCGACAGGGAGGTGGCAAGCCTTTCCGTACACAAGCCGATAGGGAGACATGCCAAGATCGGTCTTATAAGCGGTTCGAAATGCCCAAAGGGCATCAGTGAGTTTCAGCGACCAATCTTTTCGGTTCTTGGAAACCGTCTTCTCCAGTATCTGCTTGATTTGCCGATTTGAAACTTCGGCCTGCCCACAGGTTTGGGGGTGGTAGGGCGTGGATAGCTTATGATTAATGGAATATTTCCGCATCAAGGCCTCGAAAGTCTTATTGCAGAAATGAGTTCCATTGTCGCTAATGATCGCTCGGGGGTGCCCAAAACGGGAGAAAATGTTTTCTTTAAGAAACCTAACGACAACCTTGTTGTCGTTAGTCCGGCTGAGCACAGCCTCGACCCACTTAGAGACGTAATCAACAGCGAGAAGGATGTACAAGTTCCTGAAAGAGCTGGGAAACGGCCCCATGAAATCTATCCCCCAAACTTCGAAAATCTCCAAAACCAAGATTGGTTGGAGCGACATCTCGTTCCTCCGGGATATCCGGCCCAAGTGTTGGCACCGGGAGCAAGTCTTGCAATAGTCATGAGTGTCTTTGAAGAGTTGTGGCCAGTAGAAACCACATTGCAAGATCTTCTCAGCTGTCTTTCTGGGGCCAAAATGCCCGCCACATACTTGATCGTGGAAAAATGACTGTACACTCTTGAATTCCTCGTCTGGGACACACCAACGAATAATCTGGTCGGGACAGTACTTGAACAGATAGGGTTCATCCCAGTAAAAGTGTTTTACTTAGGATAAGAAGCGAAGTCTGTCCTGACTTGACCATTCACTCGGTAGTAGCCCTGTGGCCAAATAGTTCACTATAACTGCGAACCAGGGTTCGCGAGATATTGTGAAGAGCTGTTCATCCGGGAAAACGTCGTTGATCGGAAGTTGAGGCGACGGCGAAGAAGGAAGTCGTGAGAGATGGTCGACGACTACGTTTTCACATTCTCTTTTGTCCTTAATGACAAGGTCAAACTCTTGAAGTAAGAGGATCCAACGTATTAGCCGAGATTTAGCATCTTTCTTCGCAAAAATATGGCGCAAAGCAGAATGGTCTGTGTAGACAATGACTGGAGAGCCGATGAGGTAGGGCCTGAACTTTTCTAAAGCAAATACAACAGCCAAGAATTCCTTCTATGTTGTTGTATAATTGAGTTGGGCGTCGTTCAGGGTTCGGCTAGCATAATAGATTACGTGCGGCATCTTGTTGTTGTGTTTTCCAAGGACAGCACCAATGGCAAAGTCGGATGCGTCGCACATAATCTCAAATGGGTGCGTCCAGTCAGGTGAAGAAAGAACGGGAGCAGAAGTGAGTGAGCTTTTTAATGACTCAAACGCAGTCACACAGCTCGAGTTGAAGTTGAATGGCGTGTC
Source organism: Agapanthus africanus (assembly GCA_030015575.1). NCBI lineage: Eukaryota > Viridiplantae > Streptophyta > Magnoliopsida > Asparagales > Amaryllidaceae > Agapanthus > Agapanthus africanus. Next base: position 227,745,068 of record JASDDO010000004.1, on the reverse strand, counting down.
CTTGGCCAGTAGAAGAGTCAAGGGCCTAGCAATCTTGCTAAAGTCCTTGATGAACCGTCTAAAGAAACTGGCATGGCCAAGGAAGGCTCGGATGTCTCTGACGCATCTGGGAGGAGGGAGATTGGAAATGACCTCAATCTTCGATTTGTCAACCTCTATGCCATTTTGCAAGATGATATGTCCTAAGACAATACCTTCGCGCATCATGAAGTGGCATTTCTTCCAATTCAAAGTTAGGTTCTTGTCCTTACATCGGGTAAGGACAGCGTCAAGATGCAGCAAACACTCGTTGAAGGAATCGCCGAAGATGGAGAAATCGTCCATGAAGATCTCCAGGAATTTTTCCACCATGTCTGAGAAGATTCCCATCATACACCGCTGGAAGGTAGCGGGCGCATTGCATAACCTAAAGGGCATGCGACGATATGCAAACGTGCCAAAAGGACAAGTGAATGTGGTCTTGTCCTGGTCTTTTTCGGCGATGGGAATCTGATTATAGCTGGAGTAGCCATCAAGAAAGCAGTAGTACTCGTGTCCGGCCAATCGTTCAAGCATTTGGTCAATGAAAGGTAGCGAAAAGTGGTCTTTCCGCGTTGCGCCGTTGAGTTTTTTGTAATCGATGCATACTCGCCAACCAGTTTGGGTGCGAGTAGGGATTAACTCGTTCGCCTCATTAGTGATGACCGTTATGCCTGATTTCTTGGGGACAACGTGAATGGGGCTAACCCACTGGCTATCAGAGATAGGGTAAATGATACCACTATCCAGACACTTCACGATTTTCTTTTTCACAGCCTCCTTCATGACTGGATTGAGTCGCCTTTGTGGATCTCTGACTGGTTTGGCATCATCCATCAGATGAATGTGATGTTCAACGATCAGGGGACTAATCCCCTTGATGTCCGCCATGGACCAGCCAAAAGCTTGCCTATTGCTGTGCAAGACCGCAAGAAGGGCTTTCTCTTGCTCTGGAGCTAGAGAAGCCGAGATGATGACAGGGATGGTCTCGTTCTCACCCAAGTAAGCGTACTTAAGGTGAGACGGCAAAGGCTTGAGTTCGAGCGTTGGAGGTGAAACGATTGAAGGCAAGACTGGTGAAAAGGTCTCGAACTCGAAGGATTCTAGCAAAGGTTCAAAACGAGTGTAAGTGACCGAGTTGGATGGTTCAGGTAACTCATCCGGAAATTCGAAGGATTCAAACTCGCGTGGAGTGTGGCTAAGATTGTTCGAGAAAGTGAAACACTCGTAGTCGTTGTCGGGCGCAGAAACAGCAGCAGGTTCGAAGAGGAACGCACTAGTGGCGTTAAGGTTATCGTGATAAAAAAAAACTCCTCGAATTCACACTCTTCAGGGGTGATCTCCTGGATTGAGCAAACGTCCAGTATATAAGCATTAGGTTCGGAGGGCTGATTCCCCAACCTAAAAATGTTGAGTTCAATTGTCATGTTTTCAAAAGACAGGTTCATCGAACCATTGCGACAATTGATCACAGCATTTGAGGTTGCAAGGAATGGACGACCGAGTATCACCGGAATTTGATTCCGGGGGTTAGCTACAGGATGTGTGTCTAATACAATGAAGTCAACGGGGAATATGAAGTCCCCGACTTTGATTAACACATCCTCTAGCTCACCCCTACGATGGATGATCGATCGGTCGGCCATTTGGAAAGTACAGTGTGTGGGTTTCAGCTCTCCTACGCCTAATTGCTCGTATACTGAGTACGGAAGCAGGTTAACACTGGCACCAAGATCTAATAGTGCGCGGTTGATGTTCTTATCCCCAATGGTAATAGAAATCGTAGGACAGCCAGGGTCCTTCCGTTTTTGTGGTAAAGATTGGGTCAGAGCATCACTCACAGCACTAGCCAAGAAAACTTTCTTGGGTACCTGAGACTTCCTCTTTTTCGTGCACAAGTCCTTTAAGATTTTCGCGTAGGACGGGACTTGTTGGACAGCATCTAAAAGAGGAATGTTAATGTTAACCTGCTTAAATAACTCCAGAATCTTCTCCATTTGTGGATTTTGTTTATTGGACCTCAACCGGTTTGGAAATGGAACGTTTTTAAAAGTGGTTGAGTCCAATTCTTGTGGAGGAGATTGTGGAGTTGGAACGGATCCCAGAGCTGGTGTTTTCGTGGAGTGAGAAGTGGGTCCGTTCAGCGCAGAAGAAGAAGAAGAAGAGCCTTTTGAAGAATGAAGAATAGGCTCAGAAGAAGAAGAAGAAGAAGCGGCCGGGGTGTCATCGTCGATCCGTGTTCCAATGTTGTTTTGCAGCCTCCTTCCCGATCTCAATGTAGTCACGACACTCACATTATGGTTCTGTTGTTCAAGAGCAACATGTACATTATGTGGGTGACCGGGATTTGGGAGTGGTTGAGATGGGAGCTTCCCCTTTTCTTGCTCGCTTAATGCCGCATTCAGCTGTGCAATCTGGGCTTCGATGGTCTTGATGCTTTGCCCGTGTGCAGCAGTGTGTTATACCAACGACTGAATGGACGACTGGATGTTGGCGGTGGATTGTGTCGATTGTTTAACGAACGCCTCCAGACTTCGTTCTAGCGAGGAAACCTTATCGTTGTTTGACGGAACAAAGTTGTTTGGTGGAAAAGAATTGTTGGGTGCAAAGTTGTTCGTCTGATTTTGAAAAGGTTGGGGTTGGAAGGGCTGCTGAAACTGATGTTGAGTTTGTTGTTGCGCTTGTTGTTGCGGAGGAGGTGGCCTATGGAAATTATTGCCTTGGAATTGATTCTGATTCTGATTCCAGGCGAAATTGGGGTGGTTTCTCCAACAGGGATTGTAGGTGGAAGAGTATGGATCATTCCTCGGTCTTTGCTGAAATGCAGCATTAACCTGATCCTGTCCTTGAGACGGTGGATTGTAAGGTCACTCTTCGGTTAAGTGAGAAGGATCGGAACAACAAGCGCAAATGGTACGAAGGGGAAGAACATGGGTAGGAGTAGGAGAAGAAAATTTGCTCTCTATCGCTTCAAGCCTTCTCGTTTTTGCAGCCATTTCAGCTTTCATCGCAATAGAGACATCAAGTTGGTGAATTCCTTAGACTGACCGGTAGAAGTGGAGGTAGAAGAAGAAGAAGTCGGTCTGGTGCTCTCCCATTGTAGCGTTTGCTCCGCAAGGTCGTCGATGAATTGCCACGCTTCCTCATCAGATTTCGATAGGAAGTGGCCCTGACAAATGGTTTCCAACAACTGCTTGGTTGCTGGGTTCAGGCCCTCGTATAAGGTTTGGCAAAGTTGCCATCTCTCGATACCATGGTGAGGACACTGAACAAGAAGGTCTTTATACCGGTCAAAGCACTTCCAGAAGGGTTCAAAAGGAAGCTGAGAGAATTGGTTGATTTCGTTACGGATCCTTGCGTTTTTCTGATTCGGATAAAATTTCTTGAGAAACGCTTTCACAAACTCATCCCAACTGGTTATGGAGTGGGAAGCGGTTCTATACAGCCATTTTTCAACAAGATCGCATAAAGTGAACGGAATGACCCATAGCCGTATAGCATCGTCCGACAGCTGGGTGGTTTTCATCATGGCACAAACGTTTTGAAATTTATTGATGAAGATATAGGCATCTTCAGATTCAAGCCCATGAAATCGCGGAAGCATGTTGATGAAGTGGGGCTTAATTTCAAAGTTATCCCCATTGGCCGGTGGAAGAGAAAGACAGGTGGGAAGTGCAGAACGGGTGGGATAGAAACGATCCTGGAGCGCGATTCGCTGCGGCGCTACAACAGGTGGTGGTGGTGGGTTAGTTGCCTCCATAGGAGGTGGAGTCAATCCCGGGGGAGTCAAAGAGATGTTTGGATTAAATCCTGACATCGCGGAAGAAGAGGTTGGTGAAGGTGAAGGTGAGGATGTATGAACAGAATTCCGGTCAACGTCGGAGTTGGCCGGCAAAGGTAAGGGTGAAGGAGGCGTGGACGGAGTTTCGACGTCTGAGTCGATCGCGTAGTCGGTAGCGACTAACGTAACGCGGACTAGGCGGGCGCTAGTGTCCCGAGTCCAAGCGGACATACACTATACGAATTTAGTATAGTCAAAGCGGAGAAGGTGAGGGTAAGAAAACGTCAATGGAGAAATACGAATGGTGGTGGGTGAAAAAATGGATTCTGGCGACAAAGCGCAAGTTTTTATAAAAGTTTTTGATTTTTTCCATTTTTTTTAGAAAGAGATTTACAGAAATATGTACGGATTTACGGCTTCAAGCAATCACAAACAACATATGCACAATCACACCTAGATCTAGGGTCACCTAGGTCAGCTAGACAGCTCCTAACTGTTCCAAAGGGCTAGAAACAGGACCTCAAACCGCCTCTTCTCCAACAATTGCGGCCAGGTAAGTGCCAAGTAAGTTGGAGGCTCCCCACTACGTAAGTAGTGGTACTAATTAAGTAACCACTTGCCTTGGACACACTTGCCTAGACACCGCAAAAGTCAGGATAGGATAAACGGCCGATGCCTGTAACTAGTCCTCTGTCCTATTGAGCGAGAAGTCCTTAGGGCTGAGTCTATTATTTTTTAATTAACAATGGTCAATGCATATGCTTTTATGATTTCTGGGGACCTGGGAAGGGTGATGAAATCCCCACCCAATCTGAATTGGTTTCAAGCCCCTTAAAGTCCGTATTAATAAATGCAAAGCAGTAACAAATCAACTGCAAACAATTTTTATTTTAGCGCGGCGCAAAGAATCCTGCACAAAAACAGTTTATTGGAAGGGGGAAGAGAATTTTCGCAAAAAATGCTGCAGAAAACACAGTTTAGTGGAGTTCAGAGCAGTGGGGGAGAGTTAGAGAGACTTACAGGGAATTTTGGGCGGATGATTCCACCAAACCGCCGCGGTTCCGCGGCCTAAGCACGCTTATGCCGCGGTTCCGCGGCTTTATGGTGCCCTTGAAGCTTCAGTTTGGTAGTAGATGCTTCCCTGGCTGTCCCCTTCTTTTCTGGATATCTTGAATCTTGATTTGTTCACTGTATCTGCTCCAGAATTTTCAGTAGACCGTTTTTTCTTTCGTCTTGAATCTGTCGCGGTGTAGCCGCGAGATATGGGTCTATCTTCCCACGTCTTTGGCACTGAACTCGAACTTCGTATTATCCCGCACACTTGCACAAAAACTAATCAAAAATAACAAGATGATTTTTTTACAATGTATATTTTTTGTTTTGTTTTTTTCGGTTAGCTTTATATTCACAAATTAACCCGAAATTACACAAAGAAATAAACTACCGTCTCCCCGGCAACGGCGCCATTTGATTGGTAGAGTTTTTGCGTGTTCAACTTTAGTTAATTACCGCAATCAAAACGGTTTCTCTTGTAGCTAGCCGATTGAGTACGGGTCGTCCGCAAGGAGATGGGAATCATTTTCTATGTGCTTTAACGAGTTAAGTCCAAAAGTCCACATTTGTTTGTGATTAACTAAGTGTTAAAATGATATGTAAAGAGAGCTTGTTAGGGTTATAATTATGTTAGTTTGAGTTAGGAGTCGCTCACCTCTTTCGTTGCCACTCTTAATATCGGTGTTACGGTAATCGGCAACAACGGGGATTAGCACGACTAGGAAGGAACTTGCGAGTATAAGCTAGGCTTTCCAACGCATAAGTTCTTCCTTTTGGTGCTTGTCCGTCCGTTCTTGGCTCTTAGCCTTAACCTCCGGTTAATTCAACCACAACCGGTCTCACTACGGAATCACCGCTATCATGTAGGATAGGGTGCCGTAGGGAGCGGATTGTGATTCAATTAACGGGAGTTCGATTTAAGATGTTGGGCAAGGAAAGAGTGAGAGAGATTTCCTTCTCTCAAACTTCCCTTATCCTACCCTAACAAGTATGGAAACTACTCACCCATTACAAAAAGAACGAAAAATAAAACAAAGGAGGAAGATAGAAAGAAGGAGATTAGAAGATAACAACTAGCTATTTGCGACCTCACCTTGGCAAGGATCAAACGTAAGCATCATGGTTGTTTAAGGATAAAGGAAAAGAGAATAAGAAAGAAACAACAATAAATAACAACAACTAAATTATCAATTGAAGATTACAAGCAATTAACATAACAAGAGCAAGACAAGTATAATAACAAAAAGAACTTCTTTATTCATCATTCTTCACTCACAAAAGCTCACTACAAGTTTTTAATGGAGAAGAGATGAGAAGAGGAAGAAGAACAATAAGTATTCTAAAACCTAAAATACAAGATTAAGCACCCCTTGGCTTTGGCAAGTTCTGGACTATTTATAGGCAGGAAACTGGAAACCTAAGGCAAAATTCTACCTCTTCATGAAAAGTCCAAAGTACCCCTGAAAGATGACATGCAGCCGACACCGTACGGCCGCGGTTCCGCGGCCTAAGCCTGCTAATGCCGCAGAACCGCGGCACTTTAGAAGACTTGGTTCTTCATTTTTTGGTGGTTTTTCCTGTTTTTCTGTGCCCATTAGTCTAGTATATGATTTTTCTCAGAATTTCTTCACGATTTTTCCAGAATTTCTGTTGATCAAAAGGTGATTGAATATGGATCTTTTTGTCATGATTTTCTTGAGCTCCGCGTAGATTTCTTGGACTTGGTGTTGCCATTGTGCTTTGTGCATGAGGATGACAATCGATTTGCCATTTTGTCTTTTAAACTGGTGTGCGGAAAAATACGGATAGAGAGCGGAGACCCGTGTTTTATCTATGGTTGGCAGGAATCCGGATTTTGTCGTGCTTTTCCATGAATTTCATCGTTTAGAGCCGAGAACTTGTATCCTGCAATTGACTAGCAAACACGGCTCAAGAGTACCTACCGATAAGCAATATGATAAAAATTGGGCGGTATAAAAATGCAGAAATCTGATATGAACAGTGTTACCAGTAGTTTCTCGACCCGTTATGAGCCTCACATAGGCACGACTTATCAGTTATTGGGGTCTGACGTTTACCACCCCTAGACTTGATATGCGATATATCAGACGAGAAGACCGGACTGTACGACAAGTGTTACCGGCAGGCTTTTACAAGAGTTGGAGCGGGCTTGCTTGCTGATCTTCTGATCGCTCAATACCCGGGTAGCCGTTACGTCCAGCTAGTACCGCTGACGGCTTGTGGGTGCTTGATGTGATCATCACCTACTGCCGGCGTATTGACGAGTCTTTAGAGTCCTACATAGAGGTTTTACTGGCTCAGGCAAAACGAAATAGGAGCACGTATGTGATATGTGCAAGACCGAGAATAAATGAGTGTATGTGATACCGTATTCTATTCTCGCGACTTTTTGTATCGGTCGGTTATATATGATATGTCCGGGTTATCGAATCAAGTGTTGATTCGATAAGTCGATACGATGAATGTTAGTCGGTTATATGAGATATGACCGGATTATTAAGTCAAGTGTTGATTTAATAATTAAGTGTATAATTGTATATTAGATATACTAGTTTACATTTACTAACAAATGTTCACTTAGGGTTTATTCTCACATGTACATATTTTTATTATATATATGATATATATGAAAATGTGTTGTATTTTTGTATCATGGTTGATGATACACTATACATGGGTGTATGAGACTTACACTATGCTAATTTTAATTTTGGGTTTTAATATCTAAAGTAATTACAAAATCAAGAGGAGGATTAGAAAATGCATGAAGCTTGTGGAAGCTTGTGTATGCATTGACTAATTCAACTTGGTTTTGTTTTTACTATACATATTTCTTAACCCAACCATAAAGATTAGCCAAGGGTTAAGTCTTTACAAGGGTTAGTATATGATACTCTCTCACCATGGTTAGCTATGACACTTAATCATTATCCTCATTTTCTTTTCTTTGGTTCATCATCTTCTTCTTCATTGATCCAAAGAGAAAAAGAAAACTAGGGTTTGATCCAAAGTGAGAATCCTTGTGAGAAACAAAATTCTAAAGAGAACCCACTTCCTATTTCTCCAGCCTCTACTAGACTTGCCTTTTAGTATATGGTGTTTGCTTCACTAATTCTCAAGTTAGTGAAGTAGGAGCTTGAGTCGGAATTCCCTCGACGTAGATCATCTTCGGCCTCGGAGACTTCAAGCAAGGTAGCATCCTTCGCGTCGTGAAGCCATGCAAGAGCCCGGGAGAACCTTGATCGCAACGAAAGAACTTCAACAAGGAACAAATGAAGTGGAGGACCGATCTACAAAGGTTGTATATCGCGTTCCCTTTAGTGTAAAGTCGTTTACTTGCTATTAGTTTCACCTAAACTCTAGTATACGATCTTGCTTAGTGTTATTTGGCACATAAAAATTTAATTTTCGCATGGTCGATGCCTTGTAGAGCCTTGTTAGTGTGCCTAGTAAACCTACAGTGGTATCAGAGCCTAGCTAGAGCATTAGGCGATGTGTTAACGAAGTTAAAACTCCGAACGAACCCGACAACGTCGAAATCAACCCCTCTCTGTACATTTTTTAAAATCTGGTATTTTTCCAAATTAAAAATGCTTAAAAAAATCAGCAGGAAAATATAAGGAAAATTGTGCAAAACGACAAAGTTTGGCGCCCAAAGCGCCGCGGAACCGCGGCACGAGCATGGCTCCTGCGGCTGTTCCGCGGCCATATGGTGACGTCACCCTTGTCGTTTTGCGCAGTAAAGTTCCTATTTGTTTACTGATTCTTTCTGGGTATTTTATATCTGACTCAAGTGTTGAGTAATTTTGGAGTTTATTTTGAAATCGTCGATTCGATCGGAGAATTTAATTTTGTTCTGTTATTCCGGATAATTTAGAAAGTACTAAAATGTTCGAACGGATATCATTAACTCAATTTTTCCCGGCACGAAAAACATTCAAGTGTTGAATTTTTCTTGGGTTTAAATATTTCGGAAAAACTGGCATGTGATGCGATGGACCCTCTAGAAGACAACAAACCTTAACTCGATTATGTGACCGTCTTGAACTGCCCTTTGAACCTTAGGGTTTGGGGCAGTACGGCGTGCCACATGTGAGGCGTTGGCTTGACCCTTCTACGGCTGGACCGTTGCTACTGTGACGTATTCTGGAATCTTTAAACTCCGCTCAAGTGTTGAGCTATTATGGAAATCTTGAGTATTTGATTATTCGATCGGAAAGTTTAATACTGTCTATTTATCTGGAATGTGATACAATATGTGGAATTCATACAAGTTAGGCATGAAATGCGAAATATGTGATATTTCGGATTTACGATGTCTAAAGAGATTGTGGATTCCAAATGTTGTAGTTTTATACTTTCTTTTCTGCGACCGTAAGTGTAATATGTGATCGCCGGTTTCGTTGCTATATGTCAACGACAATTGGGATTCGCATATTTACTTACGTTGATGACATGTGATGTTATGTGTTGCTGGATATGTTATATTGGATCGTCGCGTTTTGAATAGCCGGGGTTTTTTATGTGAGATGAGAGTTTTTATTTTCATTCATGTAAATTTAAATGTATGTAATATTCTTTTATTGGGGCACTTCCGGGATGAGGTTGTTGTCACCTTTTGTATATTATTTACTTTTCCGCACTAGGATAGACCCAAGGAGGAGAGCACAAGTAACCGGGTTTTGGAGTTCAGAGGGAGACCAACTCGAGGAGTCGAGTCCGGGTCTCCTAACTCTAGAATTGGTAGGGTTGCTTGCCGCTCTCGTAGGGGTCTAGGGGTGTGGGTTTGGCTATTCATCGCGACCGTGGAATCCGTGTTTTATAGAGGCTCAAAATAAAACACGGACGTCCTAGTATATCCAATGTTTCATATATTTCATCTGCTGCGATATCTGTGATGCGATCATTTGATGTTCTGTGATAAATACTGTATATAGTATATATGATATATTATATAGGCGTTACTTATGTTTTACACCCGCGCTAGCCCTACCCTGCTCTGCCGTTAGTTACCTAACCTAACGGTGTACGAGGGGACATCGAGGCGAATGTGGATGGCATAAGTGTACGTCGTATTTATCCGTGATGTTTAGGTGACTTAAATGATGAGACTTCATTAATGTGATTAATGAAAGAAAAGAAACCTAAAAGATGTTGTAGAATCAAATTATCAAATAAAAAAAGGGCAGCTACAGTTTTGCTTTGCATAGCGGTATATATGATATACCCTGCACCTTATTCGATGGGGAAAGAGCCGAGATCCCTTCACCGGGAGTGACCTCTTTAGCAAAACTGGCAGATGCTACAACACTCGGTTTGAATTTTGACTGCTTTTGGAGTTTTTCTTTGCATAGTGATGTATATGATATATCCTGCACCTTATTCCATAAGGAAAGGGCCGAGATCCCTTCACCGGGACTGACCTCTTTAGCAAAACTAAAGAAAGCCTCAAATCACTCCATTTCAAAATTCACGTGATTCTACGACGATATCAAGTTCATTACGCAATAGGTTTTCAGAAAAACCTGTCGTGGCCCTCCGTCATTTCAGATAAGTCCTGCTTACTATTCGTGCTGCGTTTGTTGACCTTGTCAAGTCGTAGTGTGCGGTAGCTGACCAGTATTTATCTGTTTATGCATATGATGCAGATTGTTTTAGGGTAGTCGTACGGCCTTGTTGACCTTGTCAAGGGTCGTGTGGGTGAGTTTAATTCAATCAAGAAATGACGGGTTGAACTTGACTTACGGTCTATGGTTTGTTGACCTTGTCAAGGTCATAGATGGTTTGGGGCAAAATATTATCGGTAATTTCAAGTGTTGAAATTTGCAATGAGATTGCATACCTTCTATGAAATAGTTGGATCCCGATACCCACTGCGAGTAATTGTTACTCCCGGGAGAGTTTTACACGGGACAATTAGCCGATCAAGTAGGTGTCTAGAAAAGGTGTCAACGGGGTTACGCCTCTGGGAAAACGAGGTTTACTTTAATTAGGTCCGTGCGAAAGCACGGGGAACCTCCCTCAAAATACCGACACTGGACTGGCTGAAAGATTGGCGAAGTTGTAGGGTGTAATTAATCCCGGCTAGTCTTTCCTTTTAGGGTTTGAAGGAAGATTTGACAAAAACAGTGGGAGCCATCCTGATTAGATAAGATAATAACCAATCTGATCTTGCAAGAGCATACGCTAAAATGTTTTCTTCTCTCTCTCTCTCCAGGTAGCGACCATATCATGCCTTAATCAAGATAATAATATGGATGTATTGACCGAACCCGCATGTTATAATGTGCTGGGGAACGTTGGTTCCGTTCTTTCTTATAAGAGTTATAAGACTGAATAGGATATAGGGGAATACCAGGATTCCCATGCCACCCGTATGAAGAAAGTACATGTTGATGCATTTTCTTCGGGTGTGTTCGTTACAGAGAACTGTTTCTCCATTTGCTCTACGTCCTGGGTATTAGATACCGGGTCAGGATCCCATATATGTAATCAGTTACATGGGCTTAGGAAAGGTAGAGAACTTGGAGAAGATGATAAAGACATAAAGGTTGTAAATGGTGCAATTGTTGCAGCTAAAACCGTCGGGGAATATCACCTTGTATTGCCAACTGGTAATACATTGATTCTGAACGAATGCTATTACATGCCGAACCTGATATGCAACATTATATCGGTTTCTTTGTTGAGTAAAGAGGGATATAATTTTATATTACAGGATAATGTTATGAACATTTTCCTAAACCAAAAGTTGGTTGGATCAGGCACTTTGTGCAATGGCATTTATGTTCTAAATCAATCAACAGTTCTGTGCATAACAAACACACACAAGAGGAAGAGTTCAGAACTGAACGAATCCTTCTTGTCGCATTGTAGACTGGGTCACATCAATGCGACACGACTCGCTAAGTTGCATAAGGATGGATATTTGAATCCGTTTGAATTTTCATCTTATGACACTTGCCAGTTATGTCTCAAAAGCAAGATGACCAAAACTCCGTTTACGGGACACGGAGAAAGAGTTACCGAACTCTTGGGACTGATACATAGTGATGTATGCGGTCCCATGTCTACACATGCCAGGGATGGTTCTTCGTACTTCATTACATTCACTGACGATCTCTCTAGATTCGGATATGTGTTCCTGATGAAACACAAATCAGAAGCTTTTGAGAAATTTAGAGAATATAAACAAGAAGTCGAGAACCAAACCGGAAAAAGTATTAAAGTCCTACGATCTGATCGAGGAGGTGAATACTTGAGCAATGAATTCCTGGACTTCCTAAAAGAGAATGGGATTCTCTCTCAGCTGACTCCTCCATATACACCACAGCACAACGGTGTATCTGAACGGAGGAACCGCACCCTATTAGATATGGTGCGCTCTATGATGAGCACAGCTGAGTTACCTATTTCCTTCTGGGGGTATGCGCTGGAGACAGCAGCATACCTATTGAATCAAGTTCCATCTAAATCTGTACCTACCACACCATATGAGATATGGAGTGGGAAGAGACCATATCTTAAACGAGTTAAGATATGGGGTTGTCCGGCCTATGTCAAAAGACAAAATCCGGACAAACTCGAGGCACGGTCAGTTCTTTGCAAGTTTGTGGGATATCCAAAGAACTCATATGTGTATTTTTTCTACCACAGTGAGGAACAAAAAGTGTTTGTTGCTCAACGTGCCACCTTTTTAGAAAAGGAATTTCTTGTAAAAGAAATTAGTGGCAAAGTGGTAAAGCTGAAGAGGTTCCAGATACACAAACTGCAACTGAAGATTTAGTGGAACCGGAGGATTGGGTAGTTCCCAACGAACCTCAGCCTCTCCGCCGATCTAGTAGGGTTCCTCACCCACCTGAGAGATACTACGGTTTTCTCATGGATGGTGGGAGCGAGGATTGCATCAAGGTTGATGATGACCCAACTAGCTTCGATCAGGCCATCACGAGTGGGGACTCAGTGAAATGGCTGGATGCAATGCGGTCCGAGATGGAATCCATGTACACCAACAAAGTGTGGACTTTGGAAGTTGCTCCTGAAGGGGTAAAACCCATTGGGAGCAAGTGGATCTTCAAGAAAAAACTTGGTGTAGATGGGAAAGTGGAGACTTTCAAAGCTAGACTTGTTGCAAAAGGTTTTCGTTAAAGACCAAGTGTGGACTATGACGAAACCTTTTCTCCAGTGGCTATGCTTGAATCCATCCGGATCATGCTTGCCATCACTGCATAACATGACTACGAAATCTGGCAAATGGATGTTAAGACCGCCTTTCTAAATGGTGATTTAGAAGAGTGCGTGTACATGACTCAGCCAGAGGGCTTCGTAGATAGTGGGAGCAGCGGAAAGGTGTGCAAGCTTCTTAAATCCATTTATGGATTAAAGCAAGCATCGCGGAGTTGGAACATCTGCTTTGACGTCGTTATCAAAGAGTTTGATTTCGTCAAAAACGTAGATGAACCTTGTATCTACAAGAAGGTGGCAGAGAGTAAGGTTGTCTTCCTCGTATTGTACGTGGACGACATACTATTGATAGGAAATGACATTCCTATGCTGCAATCAGTGAAGCTCTTCTTCTCACAAAGATTCTCCATGAAAGATCTTGGTGATGCCTCCTGCATATTGGGAATTATGATCTATAGAGATAGATCTAAAAGGATATTGGGATTGTCCCAATCCAGGTACATTGACACCATACTAAAGTGGTTTAGTATGGAAGAGTCCAAACGTGGGTTTTTACCCACGATCTCAGGGCTCACTCTCTCCAAAGAGATGTCTCCCAAGACTGATTTGGAGAGAGCTCGCATGCAAGGGATACCCTATGTTTCGGCAGTAGGCTCTATCATATACTCGATGCTATGTACCAGACCCGATATAGCATACTCACTAAGTATAGTGAGTAGGTATCAAGCTGATCCTGGAGAGAGTCACTGGACAGCTGTGAAGAGCATTCTCAAGTACTTGTGAAGGACTAAAGAGATGCTCTTGGTGTATGGTAATGGAGAACTCCAAGTGGAGTCCTTTACCGATTCGAGTTTCCAGAGTGATAAGGACGACTCTAAGTCGCAGTCCGGATTTGTCTTTACACTTTACGGAGGGGCGGTTAGCTAGAAGAGTTCCAAGCAGGAAACCGTGGCAGACTCGACGATGGAGGATGAATACATCGCTCCCAACGATGCTGCTAAAGAGGCTGTCTTGATCAAGTAGTTCATTACTGAACTTGGAGTGGTTCCATCCATTGAGCATCCAATACCTTTGTATTGCGATAACAATGGAGCGGTGGCTTTGGCCAAGGAACCCAGGTCCCATCAGCGATCCAGGCATATTCTGAGGTGGTATCACCTGATCCGGGAGATAGTTGATCGCCGGGAGATCGAGGTCAGGAGGGTTGACACGAAGAATAACACAGCGGATCCACTCACGAAGGCCATACCCCAGATACAGTTTGAGAGACTCTTCGGGATGCTCGGTATGCGATACTACAGCAGCTGGCCCTAGTGCAAGTGGGAGATTGTTAGTTTTATGTATGCCCTAGAGGCTAGTATTGTACAAATGATGTATATTATATTGGATGCTTGGACATATATAGAGAGGACTTTCTTGCTCGATATGATAGTATGCGATCTGGTTGCACTTTACTTTAACATGTATACTTGTCTCTTTATACTGTCTTATAGTTACATGTTGGTAAAGCCCTTAGGATGTGTACTTGACTACCTGGATGTAACGTTTTCAAAATAATAAAATATGATTTTTGGGAAATTTTATAATTTATTATTATTTTAATGAATATTTTAATATTCTGGTATAATTAAATACAAATAAATGGGGAAAAATTATGGAAAATTCTAAAATAGGGTATTTTATGGAATTATGCCATTTTAATGTTTTTAAGACTAGTTACATGCTAAATTAGTGTTAATCGCGATTAAAAATCGCTAATTGGATTTTTAGCATTTTTGTGCAAAAATGTGCACATACCATTTTCCACACTTGTTATACTTGTGTTACATTTCTATTGCCATGGTTGTTCTTTTGGGTTCACTATTAGAGTGAGAAGGAAAAGAAAAAGGAAAAAAAAAGGAGCATGATGATGAGAGAGAAAGAGACCAAGTAAACCCTCACTTTATGAACCATTCCCCATCATTTTCCCCTTCTCATTCTCTCTCCTCTCCCTCCCCTTGTTGCTGCTGCTGCTGCCATCCCTCTCTCACCCTCTTCACAAAAACCCTAGATCCACAATGAAATCAACCCCAAAACCCCATTCCCACTTCACAAAACTTACTCCCAAGCTCACTAGCTACACATTGAACCTAGCAAGATTGGATTTGGAGGACTTTGAGCAACTCAAGAATTTTCTTGAGTTTCCAAAGGAGGTAATTTCTGCGCCTATTAGAGTAGTATCTCATTTCTTGTGCATCAATTCTAGTTTCATATCGATATTGTGTCGTTTTGTGGACTTTGGAGAATTCAAGTTAGGGTTTAGGGTTAGACCTGAAATCAAAGTGGAATTGAGGCTTGTTGTGACCTTAGAACCCCTTGTGTGATGCTAATTTGGACCCAAACCTGAGCTAGAACACAGAATACGGAATTACGGAATCGATATCAGGAAAAACTGTAAATCTGGGAGTGTTTTGTGGAATCTGCTATCACCCCGAGACCCCAAAAATAAAACTGAGTTGACAGTGAGATGTGCAGGTACCATGGAACCACCACACCAAACCCTAGCCCCCAACTCCAAAGTACGGCCGCCAATTTATCCCTTCTGGCCGCAATTTATGGCCAAAGCAGGAGGGAACTGTCTCGATTTTTGTGCATGGCCCTATTTCCTCTAGTCTTGACCCTGGGTATGTCTAGTTTTGACTGATTCCATCTAGGGTGAAATCTGGGTTGATTTGCTTGAGTTGGCGTATGATATACGACATGTTTTTGCATGGATTTTGGTATTTGGTGATTCGTTTCTGTCGGGTGGCGTTTCAACGTCAACGACAAGTGGATATTGAACGTGTTTACATGCGAGACGATAGGTTTTTACCTATGCGAGTAGCGTGTGCTATTTTGGTTTCCGATGTGATTTTCATGTACTTTAGCGTTGTGATATACTTGTAGGTACCCTACGAGATGTTGAGGCAAAGAAGATGAAGATGGCGACATCGGCACCGATACATGAGAAGCAAGGTGAGTAGATTATATCTACGGGGAGAAGTCGGGTGGATGGCGTATAGCACCCCCGCAGTCCGTGGTGATGTATATGAATACTTATACACACATATATTTATTATGTGTTGTTTAGGATTATTGATGGTAATAATGGATTATTGGTGATAAGGATGTATTGGTTTAGTATAGTGTGGAACCCTAGAGTAGTGGTTGCACCCGCACATACACGTACACATATACTTGCATGCATTCAATCATTTATCTGTGCGCATATAGAGGTGTGTATATCTACACATGGGTATGGGTCTATGTGTTCATATACGAGATTGAGGATGATACATAGGATTGAGATGTGATATGATGGTAGTGATACCGGATAGGTGATGAGATGAATGTGATATTGACCCGTACTCAGCTATTGGGATGTCGTACGACGGTTTACCGTACGAGCTTTATATTGATATTAGATCCGCACTCATGACTCGAGGATGTTATATGATACTGTATCATACGTGATACTATTGAGGCGAGATCACTGACTATATATATATATATGTATATCGACTCAGATTTAGGTGGTTTCCACACCCCTCACGATTGACTTGATTGTTGGGTTCGTAGTTCACATGGTGGGCGTTACACTAGACCCGAGTCATACTTATTTCAAAACTAACGAATCGGGGATATTTTAAAGATAGGCTAAAGGGTTTATACGGATATTTTCAAAAGACGCATCTTTTCTTAAAACACCGTAGCCCTTATTTTACCAAAAGCCCTGATTCGTCTTATTTCAAAAGGCAAGGTTGCATGATATATCTATTGAGGTAGGTTCTCTACTGTTGCGTTGAATATTCGATTCCGCATATTCATGCTATTTGTATTGCATCGCTTGTATTGTTGATATATTTCAGTCATGCTGCTAGGACACCAGCACCATTATCGATGATGCGTATGTTCCACGTACACCTGTTTGCCGGCTCACACACTTCATCATCGATAATTGCCATGTCACTACACTGTAGTACTGTTGCATTCAGGATATGATTCTTGCATGATAGACTGATGTGCTTACATTTCTTTTACATGTCACATACATCATGCTTGCTGATTATACGCATTGAGATATGTTGATTCCATGATATTTCTGGTTTTGGGAACCGTGGGTGTTTAAAAAGGGAATATGTAACTGTTTTAAAACCCGGTTACCCTTGATATGATATTTCAGTGCGTCCACCATGTGTTTTCTCGGTGCTGAGAGCGACATGTGAAACCCGATTCGAGGAGGCGGATGAGGCCGATTGCGGGTACATGGTGGACCCGGTATGGTTCCCCGGGGCAAGAAATGTTTTTCGTGGAGTAGACGATGAGCCTGGCAGGATGGCGAGTACCTAACGGTGATTGGTTGGACCTGGCTGTTATTCGGAGGAAACTGACCAGAGTCGATAGATGGATATGGGCGTACAGCCGGGGCCGAGGGCCGATACCGCATACCGAGCCCGTGGGCCGATCCGGACTGACGGAGCCCGATAAATGAGGATTTACGTGCCGATGCTTGGCACAGTTTTCATGATGTTTTCGAGTGCCGATGCTGGGCACTACGGTTCCATGATTTTGACGTGTCGCGAGGGACACAGGTGGTTTATATCCTCATATTTCCATGCATATGCTGATGATGATATTTACATGCATGATGGTTATTGTCATTGGGTGACGAGTGGACGGGATCCACGTACATGCAGATTGATTTCATTGATTCTACCTCACATTTATTATATGCTATTACCTGAGGCACTGGCACGAGTACTTGGCACTACACTCATGTATAGAGATTACATTGCCAGTTTAGCATGTTTCAGACTTATTCATATTGAGGTTTATTTAGATCTGATCGTACTGACCTAGGATGGGTCATACATTCGATCTCTGCTTGTAGATATTTTCTACTCACGAGTTGGCAACTCACCCCCGTTGTGCCACAGTCTTTGCAGGTTTTTGCCGTACAGATTCCATAGCGGCATTTCTGGCACACTGCTTCCATATGGGTGACTTGCGTTGGTAGGTGGGTTCTTTTGTATCAGAACCGCCATTGTTCATGTATTATTCATTGTATCTAGAGATTCCATCAACCAAAACTTGTATATTGTTTCAGACTTAGAAAACAGTGTTGTATTATTTCGACCTTAGAGTCGCGCTTGTAGTATTACGATTTTCTGGCTGTTTGAGTTTTTTTTTGGATTTTGATCCTCGCCCTTCGGCGTTGTATATTATTATTGCTTGCGTGGTTGTGACCGTCGACTGACGAAGAGCTAGCTCCCGCTTGGGGATGCCTTTTATCGTTTCTTATATATTATTCTTGTTGTACCCCGTTTGGGGCCAGTTTTTACAAAGGAAACTCTGCCGAAATTTTCAGAAAAGACTACTCATTCTTAAAATGCATTTCGGCTTAGTTATTTAGAAACTTTGATTTTCAAAACATGATTTCTTTACTCCTTAAAACCAGTTTTCCTTATTTACTCTTTAAATGGTTTTAGATTTCTGGGCTTTTGGCTTACTTGGATCAGATGGGGTCCTATAGACTTCATATGGTTCAAGGGCCAGTCATGTGCTCTTTCGGGTCATGACAAAGTTGGTATCAGAGCGCTTGGTTGACCTTGGTTCGAGTCTGAGTTTGACTATGTGGACCCTAGGGCGTTATTTATATACGGAACTTAGGCTTGACCTTACGGAACTTAGACTTAGTCGAGGGGGTATTAGACCCGAACTTTCGTCGCGTAGGATGACCTTTGGTTGATGGAATTGGTGACTAAAGTAGAGTGACGTACCGTGGGTATGTTCCGCGGCATACTTACGACACGCCACTCCGCTTAAGAAACCTTAAGTTGTACATTTCCTTGCACCGTATTATATTCCTTCCTATGATCTATCTTCATCGATACTGGTTATGGTTTTGCTGCCACGATTGCACGGGCAGAGTGAGCTACGGCTCGAGTTGCGTCTGCATGAGCTCGTCGGGGACGAGGACCGACCAGCGCGTGATTCCAGAGGTGTACGATTGCAAATTGAGGAGTCGTCTTATTGTGTTTTCACGCCATGAGCGTTGGATTGATCGCTTTTATGAGATTTCCCGGGTGTGCTGATCGGCACCAGAGGATTGAGACACTGATAGAGGCCAGCCAGGATGCGATGACCGTTGATATTATCGCTTATTCATGATGATCGAGGCGCTGTTCAGCGTACGGACGAAGGAGCCAGTTGTTGCTGCGGAAGATGAGATATCGCCCAGATAATTGGAGCTACTGCAGCATGAGCATATTCTTAGAGATATGATAGTGAGTCGCTAGTCACCGAGAATTAATGACTAGGACATGTGGTTCATTCGCTTACCCCGATGCGAGATCATCAAGTAGATTGATGCCAGCTAGAGGCGACTTCACGCAGATTCGTTGAGAGTCGATGGATACAATCGAATGTCAGGAACCCATTTTCCAAGTTTAAAGTATTCGAAAAGACATGCACGCGATTCTATGGACCCTCTAGAAGAATGAAACCCTAACTCGACATAATGACCGTGTGAAAGCCTTTGAACCTTAGGGTTTGCGGCAGTTCCGCGGCGCCATTAGTGAGGCTTGGGTTTGCCCTTCTACGGATGGACCACCGATGCTGTGGTATGTACTCGATACTATTAAACTATACCCGAGATGTTGAGCTCTTGGGGGATTATGAGGTTCTGACGAGTCGATCGGACGATTCGACATCATTCGGATATCATGTGATGGGACATTGCTTAGGAGACTCCGGATACGAGCATAGCCGTTGGAGAGCAGTCTGTGTAGCCATGATGAGATGAGTCCGAATCAGTCGATATTGAAGTAGAGTGGAGTAATGAGTTTGCACAAGATTTCGACGAGATGACGTTTCACTCCGCTGACATCAGAGATGCGATATGCACGCTGAGGACGTGTTCGGCTAGATATCTCCTACTGAGTGATGAAGATACCGAGTTCGTGATTTAGAGTCCGTGTGAGAGACTTCGGATGGACCGTAGCCGAGGACATTGCAGTGCGCAGATAGAGACGCGACGTCGAAATGGACGGTGATACAGACAAGCAGGATAGAAGTTCGTACGAGATGCAGACGAGCTGTCACTACACCCCGTTAAGATTAAAGGTCGGATATGCATACATAGGCGCAGGGATGCGACCAGCTTCCGAGGAGATGTTGTACTAAGGACGCAGATGTCCAGAGAGTGAGAAAAGATTATGCCAGAGTACCAGCCTCCGTACAATTTGACTTAGGCAAGATCAGAAGTGACCTTGAGTAGGATTCCTTCCAGTACACTGCTGCAATAAGAGTTGCACCAAGGATAGGATGTGTGATGGGTATTCAGAGGACCAGAGGTCGGCACCAGAGATGTGCTGCTTTACGAGCGGTCGTGAGGATTGACCGAGAGATGACCAGGGAAGTGCCAGAACGGAATCGTTCCTGTCAGCACACCTGACCGGGCCGATGAGCCGATGGATTGCGAGATTGGTAATCTACAGGAAAGATCAGGAACCAGAGGCAGAGGACGCCAGCCGCGAGCAAGAGGCAAGTAGATATCTTGCGCTGCTAGCATCGGATGTACCGGTACCTTCTCGACCCTGAAGAAGGATATACCGACGACGGTATTTATGATTTATGATTTTGTGATTTGATTATCACGTATCTGTCATCTTGGATTTCGGTATTTTGGGCGATCTATTCGCATGATTTAGTCTTGATGACTGAGTTCCATGATATTTGATTTTGTGCACCATGGTTGCCCTTACTGGGTATTTATACCTTGCACATAGTTATTACTCTTGAGGTGTTGATTGTGATTTCATACCTATTTTATGCCGGTGATTTGATTTACGCTTCCAGCCTACTTTCATGTACTTTTAGTGTTTCGATTTTGCACTCGGTATAGCTTATATGTGCTTGTAGTGCATTGATATGCGTTTTGTGCACGCAGTTGCACACGTTTATGATTTTCTTTATATCTGGGTACACTTAGTGTTGCTGCTTACGCATTTGAGTTATTGCTGGTATTTGTGCATGGGATGCACAAGTTCTATACTTCGTGCGTTTGTCGCACCAGTTTTATGTTTTTTGCGTGTATCGCATCAGATTTATATTTCGTGCCTTTGTTGCACCGGATTTATATTTTGTGCATTACGGTTGCACCTGACTTCGATTTGATGTCTTTCGGTATGTCGATTTTGATTGTGATATTGATGTGGATTCTTGCACTCCGTGCTTTTGACTAGACTTACGCATGTTCGGCGTTGCAATTGGATTTTGTGATTCCGTGCATGTTGAGTGCGCAGGGTTTAGATTTTCATTTGTGCACGATGGATGCACCGATTTGGATTTTCGCGCATGTTGGGCGCATGTTTTGAGATACGATTTTGGGGCACACCAGATGCACTAAATCGAGATTCTTCGTGCATGTCAGATGCACCTGTTTTGGCTGTCAGGCACACACGTTGCCTATGACAGATGTTTCGTGCACACCCGTTGCACCTAGATGTTGTTTTATACACCTGTATGGCAGATATATGGATTTTATTTCCGTGCGCACCAGACGCACAGGGTGATGTTATGTGCATTTATTCCTTTTGGAGGAGTATATTTCTATGATATTTGATATTCGCCTTGTACCGAGCAGGACTAGTCAGAGGACAGTACCTGGATATATTTTGCATGCATTGATGTTCGAAGGGATTTCCAAGAGCGAGCTATGGTCTCGATATATATATACCTACGTGTCCGATATGACACAAAACGTTTAAAAACAAGGAAACCCTTCTAAATTGTTTTCAAAACGGCGGAACGTACCTATTAAACAAAGGATATATATATGTATACGTATATAGTTATTTTCTTGTGAAAAACGTCCGCCACTGTGCAGTGTTACGCGCATCGCACAGCGACTTAAAAAGATTTGGCATGGATTTACATCAGCTATTCACATGTATAGATTGGATGTCTACATGTATAGTTCTGATTTATATCATATTGATTTTGTATTGGATTTGACATTTGTGTCTTTACCATGACTCCGATGATTGCGGGATGCTTGATGGAGAATTGCTTTTGAGTTATCTGCTCAGTACTCATGCGCATGCATTGCGCTATGATACGTTTTATGTATTGCTGATTTCGGAGCCCCGATGACTTGGAATTTGTATTGAAATATTTTAGCATTTGGGAGTTTAAATTTAAATTCGGAGACCGAATTTCTTTAAGGGGGGTAGATTGTAACGTTTTCAAAATAATAAAATATGATTTTTGGGAAATTTTATAATTTAATATTATTTTAATGAATATTTTAAAATTCTGGTATAATTAAATACAAATAAATGGGGAAAATTATGGAAAATTCTAAAATAGGGTATTTTATGGAATTATGCCATTTTAATGTTTTTAAGACTAGTTATATGCTAAATTAGTGTTAATCGCGATTAAAAATCGCTAATTGGATTTTTAGCATTTTTGTGCAAAAATGTGCACATATCATTTTCCACACATGTTACACTTGTGTTACATTTCTATTACCATGGTTGTTCTTTTGGGTTCTCTATTGGAGTGAGAAGGGAAAGAAAAAGGAAAAAAAAAAGTAGCATGACGATGAGAGAGAAAGAGACCAAGTCAACCCTCACTTTATGAACCATTTCCCATCATTTTCCCCTTCTCATTCTCTCTCCTCTCCCTCCCCTTGTTGCTGCTGCTGCTGCCATCCCTCTCTCACCCTCTTCAAAAAAACCCTAGATCCACAATGAAATCAACCCCAAAACCCCATTCCCACTTCACAAAACTTACTCCCAAGCTCACTAGCTACACATTGAACCTAGCAAGATTGGATTTGGAGGACTTTGAGCAACTCAAGAATTTTCTTGAGTTGCCAAAGGAGGTAATTTCTGCGCCTATTAGAGTAGTATCTCATTTCTTGTGCATCAATTCTAGTTTCATATCGATATTGTGTCGTTTTGTGGACTTTGGAGAATTCAAGTTAGGGTTTAGGGTTAGACCTGAAATCAAAGTGGAATTGAGGCTTGTTGTGACCTTAGAACCCCTTGTGTGATGCTAATTTGGACCCAAACCTGAGCTAGAACACAGAATACGGAATTACGGAATCGATATCCGAAAAAACTGTAAATCTGGGAGTATTTTGTGGAATCTGCTATCACCCCGAGACCCCAAAAATAAAACTGAGTTGACAGTGAGATGTGCAGGCACCATGGAACCACCACACCAAACCCTAGCCCCCAACTCCAAAGTACGGCCGCCAATTTATCCCTTCTGGCCACAATTTCCGTGTATGGCCATATTTCCCCTAGTCTTGACCCTGGGTATGTCTTGTTTTGAATAATTCCATCTAGGGTGAAATCTGGGTTGATTTGCTTGAGTTGGCGTATGATATACGCCTTGTTTTAGCATGGATTTTGGAATTTGGTGATTCATTTCTGTCGGGTGGCGTTTGAACGTCAACGACAAGTGGATATTGAACGTGTTTACATGCGAGACGATAGGTTTTTACCTATGCGAGTAGCATGTGCTATTTTGGTTTCCGATGTGATTTTCATATGTTTTAGCGTTGTGATATACTTGTAGGTACCCTACGAGATGTTGAGGCAAAGAAGATGAAGATGGCGACATCGGCACCGATACATGAGAAGCAAGGTGAGTAGATTATATCTACGGGGAGAAGTCGGGTGGATGGCGTATAGCACCCCCGCAGTCCGTGGTGATGTATACGAATACGTATACACACATATATTTATTATGTGTTGTTTAGGATTATTGCTGGTAATAATGGATTATTGGTGATAAGGATGTATTGGTTTAGTATAGTGCGGAACCCTAGAGTAGTGGTTGCACCCGCACATACACGTACACATATACTTGCATGCATTCTTTCATTTATCTGTGCGCATATAGAGGTGTGTATATCTACACATGGGTATGGGACTATGTGTTCATATACGAGATTGAGGATGATACATGGGATTGAGATTTGATATGATGGTAGTGATACCGGATAGGTGATGAGATGAATGTGATATTGACCCGTACTCTGCTATTGGGATGCCGTATGACGATTTACCGTACGAGCTTTATATTGATATTAGATCCGCACTCATGACTCGAGGATGTTATATGATACTGTATCATACGTGATACTATTGAGGCGAGATCACCGACATATATATATATATGTATATCGACTCAGATTTAGGTGGTTTCCACACTCCTCCCGATTGACTTGATTGTTGGGTTCGTAGATCACATGGTAGGCGTTACACTAGACCCGAGTCATACTTATTTCAAAACTAACGAATCGGGGATATTTTAAAGATAGGCAAAAGGGTTTATACGGATATTTCAAAGACGCATCTTTTCTTAAAACACCGTAGCCCTTATTTTACCAAAAGCCTTGATTCGTCTTATTTCAAAAGGCAAGGTTGCATGATATATCTATTGAGGCAGGTTCTCTACTGTTGCGTTGATTATTCGATTCCGTATATTCATGCTATTTGCATTGCATCGCTTGTATTGTTGATATATTTCAGTCATGCTGCTAGGACACCAGCACCATTATCGATGATGCGTATGTTCCACGTACACCTGTTTGCCGGCTCACACACTTCATCATCGATAATTGCCATGTCACTACACTGTAGTACTGTTGCATTCAGGATATGATTCTTGCATGACAGACTGATGTGCTTACATTTCTTTTACATGTCACACACATCATGCTTGCTGATTATACGCATTGAGATATGTTGATTCCATGATATTTCTGGTTTTGGGAACCGTGGGTGTTTAAAAAGGGAATATGTAACTGTTTTAAAACCCGGTTACCCTTGATATGATATTTCAGTGCGTCCACCATGTGTTTTCTCGGTGCTGAGAGCGACATGTGAAACCCGATTCGAGGAGGCGGATGAGGCCGATTGCGGGTACATGGTGGACCCGGTATGGTTCCCCGGGGCAAGAAATGTTTTTCGTGAAGTAGACGATGAGCCTGGCAGGATGGCGAGTACCTACCGGTGATTGGTTGGACCTGGCGGTTATCCGGAGGATACTGACCAGAGTCGATGGATGGATATAGGCGTACCGCGGGGCCCGAGGGCCGATACCGCAGACAGAGCCCGTGGGCCGATCCGGACTGATAGAGCCCGATATATGAGGATTTACGTGCCGATGCTGGGCACAGTTTTCATTATGTTTTCGAGTGCCGATGCTGGGCACTCCGGTTCCATGATTTTGACGTATCGCGAGGGACACAGGTGGTTTATATCCTCATATTTCCATGCATATGCTGATGATGATATTTACATGCATGATTATTATTGTCATTGGGTGACGAGTGGACGGGATCCACGTACATGCAGATTGATTTCATTGATTCTACCTCACATTTATGATATGCTATTACCTGAGGCACTGACACGAGTACTTGGCACTACACTCATGTATAGAGATTACATTGCCAGTTTAGCATGTTTCAGACTTATTCATATTGAGGTTTATTTATATCTGATCGTACTGACCTAGGATGGGTCATACATTCGATCTCTGCTTGTAGATATTTTATATTCACGAGTTGGCAACTCACCCCCGTTGTGCCACAATCCTTGCAGGTTTTTGCCGTACAGATTCCATAGCGGCATTTCTGGCACACTGCTTCCATATGGGTGACTTGCGTTGGTAGGTGGGTTCTTTTGTATCAGAACCGCCATTGTTCATGTATTATTCATTGTATCTAGAGATTCCATCAACCAAAACTTGTATATTATTTCAGACTTAGAAAACAGTGTTGTATTATTTTGACCTTAGAGCCGCGCTTGTAGTATTACGATTTTCTGGCTGTTTGAGTTTCTTTTTGGATTTTGATCCTCGCCCTTCGGCGTTGTATATTATTATTGCTTGCGTGGTTGTGACCGTCGACTGACGAAGAGCTAGCTCCCGCTTGGGGATGCTTTTTATCGTTTCTTATATATTATTCTTGTTGTACCCCGTTTTGGGCCAGTTTTTACAAAGGAAACTCTGCCGAAATTTTCAGAAAAGACTACTCATTTTTAAAATGCATTTCGGCTTAGTTATTTAGAAACTTTGATTTTCAAAACATGATTTCTTTACTCCTTAAAACCAGTTTTCCTTGTTTACTCTTTAAATGGTTTTAGATTTCTGGGCTTTTGGCTTACCTGGATTAGATGGGGTCCTATAGACTTCATATGGTTCAAGGGCCAGTCACGTGCTCTTTCGGGTCGTGACACTGGACTATGATGCAGATCATACTAGTGGGGACATGGTAGTCCATAAGTACATCCTTCAAGGTCCCTAGTCGTGGGTGTATCGAGACGGGGCATCGATATACCAGAGTAGACTAGCGTATACGCTTCTCGACCCATGAGATGGGCGATGGATGATCCCATATCCATTGGTGTTTGACATCAGAGATAGTATACGGTTGCTCAGTGGAGACTGGGTACACTGGACGGACTCGCCGAGAACTCCCAGATGGTATTATACCTCACGTCAGATGGCAGTTCTCTGGTGACACTTGTGCAGGTTAGTCTGTAGACCCGACATCGTCATAGAGTCTCGTGTGATTCCCACTGTGCTTTGATTTCCACCTTACCACGTCCATGAGGGCATGCAAAACGGTGGTTTTTGGGTACAGTCCCGAGTCACATGGAGGCAATGAGCGATAGGAGGGGTTTCGTCTCTCCCGGTATTGGGGGTTGATGTTGCGCTGTGCGCGATTGGCCGTAACAGGGAAGTCCCTGGCCAGGGCTGATTAGAGATTTACTGGTAAGTGTTACCAGTAGTTTCTCGACCCGTTATGAGCCTCACATAGGCACGACTTATCAGTTATTGGGGTCTGACGTTTACCACCCCTAGACTTGATATGCGATATATCAGACGAGAAGACCGGACTGTACGACAAGTGTTACCGGCAGGCTTTTACAAGAGTTGGAGCGGGCTTGCTTGCTGATCTTCTGATCGCTCAATACCCGGGTAGCCGTTACGTCCAGCTAGTACCGCTGACGGCTTGTGGGTGCTTGATGTGATCATCACCTACTGCCGGCGTATTGACGAGTCTTTAGAGTCCTACATAGAGGTTTTACTGGCTCAGGCAAATCGAAATAGGAGCACATATGTGATATGTGCAAGACCGAGAATAAATGAGTGTATGTGATACCGTATTCTATTCTCACGACCTTTTGTATCGGTCGGTTATATATGATATGTCCGGGTTATCGAATCAAGTGTTGATTCGATAAGTCGATACGATGAATGTTAGTCGGTTATATGAGATATGACCGGATTATTAAGTCAAGTGTTGATTTAATAATTATGTGTATAATTGTATATTAGATATACTAGTTTACATTTACTAACAAATGTTCACTTAGGTTTTATTCTCACATGTACACATTTTTACTATATATGATATATATGAAAGTGCGTTGTATTTTTGTATCATGGTTGATGATACACTATACATGGGTGTATTAGACTTACATTATGCTAATTTTTATTTTGGGTTTTTAATATCTAAAGTAACTACAAAATCAAGAGGAGGATTAGAAAATGCATGAAGCTTGTGGAAGCTTGTGGATGCATTGACTAATTCAACTTGGTTTTGTTTTTACTATGGATATTTCTTAACCCAACCATAAAGATTAGCCAAGGGTTAAGTCTCTATAAGGGTTAGTATATGATACTCTCTCACCATGGTTAGCTATGACACTTAATCATTATCCTCATTTTCTTTTCTTTGGTTCATCATCTTCTTCTTCAATGATCCAAAGAGAAAAAGAAAACTAGGGTTTGATCCAAAGTGAGAATCGTTGTGAGAAACAAAATTCTAAAGAGAACTCACTTCCTATTTCTCCATCCTCTACTAGACTAGCCCTTTAGTATAGGGTGTTTGCTTCACTAATTCTCAAGTTAGTGAAGTAGGAGCTTGAGTCGAAATTCTCTCGACGTAGATCATCTTCGGCCTCGGAGACTTCAACCAAGGTAGCATCCTTCGCGTCGTGAAGCCATGCAAGAGCCCAAGAGAACCTTGATCGCAGCGAAGGAACTTCAACAAGGAGCAAATGAAGTGGAGGACCGATCTACAAAGGTAGTATATCGCGTTCCCTTTAGTGTAAAGTCATTTACTTGCCATTAGTTTCACCTAAACTCTAGTATACGATCTTGCTTAGTGTTATTCGGCACATAAAAATTTAATTTTGGCATGGTCAATGCCTTGTAGAGCCTTGTTAGTGTGCCTAGTAAACCTACAAGGTTTACTGGTAGGTACACCAGTAGTTTCTCAGGGTGTATTAGGCTTTACGCCGACACGACTTATTGCGTTGTTAGAGGTCTGACGGTTATCACCCCCAAGGCCCGATATGCGATACTCTTATACGAACAGACCGGACTGTACAAAGATTGTCGCGGATAGGCTCAGTAGGAGTTCGAATGAGTTTGCTCGTCGGCCTTCTTATCGACAGATACCTGGGTAGCTATTACGTATAGCTAATTAAGGTTTCCGTAAAGATCCTGCGGTTTTAGTCGGTGTTGCAAAGTCAATAAAATTGTTTTTTGTAAATTCCGCCTCCCTACAAGTGTGTGTGGTGTGCGACATCGACTTAAAAAATCGAATAAAACGGCTGCCAAAAGATGAAAGCTTAGGCTTGGGTTTCTACGGTAGCTTTCTAGTGGTCTGCACATCTCACTGTATGCAATTTAATTTTCAGAGTCCCTGAGTCATTCCAGATTTCATTAGAACACCACAATTCAACAAAAATCGGATGTCGGAAAATGCCAAGTTCGTTTTTGAAACTTCTAAACTCAAGTTTGATCAAGGATTCTATCACTAATAGATTTGTGGTCACTAACTTTGCCTCAATTACATCTCCACAACTTCAAAACATCCACTAAATATCATCCTAGAATTTTCCAAGATCACTAAACATAATTTGTTTAACTCTAAACTAGCATAGGAGGTTAACTAAAAGTGAGGGAATTACCTTCCAATAGCAACTAAAAAAAAATCTAAGATGGCGAAATTGCTCAAAGTTCTAATTTGATCCCACCATGGTGCTTGTAGTGATGCGAGGAACATTATTTGTGAAGTTTGTATAAGGTTTTTATGGAGTTTTGATGGTGTTGCATGGAAGTAGTGAGGTGGTGGAGGAGTTAAGGAAAATAGAGGAGGAGATGGGGAAGAGAAAGAAGATGAAGTAATGAAGAAAACAAGGAGGTGAAAAAATCCAATGAGGGTGTGTAGAACTTTCTCTCCCCCTCTCTCAACCATGCTTCCTTGTCCCCACCCATTTTTATTTCTTTTCCTTTTTAAAAAATCAAAACAATTTAAAAGCAAACTAGAAAAGAAATGAAACCATGGCAATAAATAGGGACCAAGGTCACAATATGAAATGTTGCATGTCATGATACATAAATAGGGTTAATACTTAATTAGTAAACTATTAATCACGTTTAGCGTAAACTTGTATGTAAATAATTGTATAAAAATTTATATAAGCCCAAATCCGATAAATGCTTCCATAATTAATAATTCATTTTAAAACTCCAATTATTTTCCAAACTATATGTATATAATCATACCATTCCATCAAAACTAATTTCTATACTTTTATTATATGATAAAATTTATTATTTTATTATTTAAATTCCAAAAATGATATTTTATATTTCTGAAATGTTACAATCTACCCCTCTTAAATAAATTCGATCTCCGAATTTAAATTTAACCCCCCCAAATATTTAAAACTTTTCAGTAAATCAGTCAAATCAGCGGGGCTCCGAATCACGAATCGTAAGATATATCATAGCACAACGTATGTTAATGAAAACGAGTGCAAAGCTTAAAAATCGAAACTCCGTCAAGCGTCACGCAATCATGGGAGTTATGACAAGAATACAAATTTCAAAATCTACTATTAAAATCAAGTATAATATAGAAAAGGTTATATAATTTATATAGTACGAATCCTTATGAAGTCATCCAAACAACTGAATAAAATGCATGCAAATTCTTTTCTAATCACCGTGTGATGCGTATATCACGGCACAAGTAGAAGACGTTCATTTTGAAATGAATAGCTATATATCTATATATGTTTTGTTTAACATATACGTCCCGCCTTTTGAAAATGATTTTGAAGGATTTTCTTTGTAAAACTTCGTGTCACACTTGGACACGTAGGAAAAATATTGAGACTGTAACTCCTTTTTGAAAATCCCCTCGGTAAATATCGATGAATGCAAAAATACTCAGGTATTGTTCTTAGACTAGTCCTGCTCGGTTACTATATAATATAGTACATATCATAAACATGGTGCTCGAAAGATATCAATCTCCAATAGTGTATACAAAATACCACGTGTGTCTGGTGCGCACGGAAATAAAAACCAAATCCAAGTGCCGCGAATGTGCATAGAATCAAAACTAAGTGCAACGGGTGTCCACGAAAGCATCTGTCAAGTGCAACAGGTGTGCATGACAACAATACTAGGTTCATCTATTAAGCATGAAGAATCTCGATTAAGTACATCTGGTGTGCACGAAATCACATCAAATGCGCCAAGTGTGCACAAAAATCTAAATCAAGTGCGTCAGGTCCGCACGAAAACATCTAGTGCAGTAGGGTGCACGATAACGAAAATCAAGTGCACAAGGTGCACGAAAACATAAATCTAGTGCGCTAAGGTGCACAAAAATGAATAGCAAGTGCACCAGGGTGCACAAAAATAAATATCAAGTATATCGGAGTGCATAAAATCAAAATCGAGTGTAATGGGTATGCACGGAAATGAACATCAGTACAACTGATATATAAAAATATGAATCAAGTGCAACTGTGGTGCTTATAGGAAATATCTGTCAAGTGCGGCTATAGTGCACGAAAATATCAATCATGAAACTAAATCATCAAAAATGAAAGGCCTAAAATGATAAGAGCGTGATACTCGGATCACTAAACACAAATCATAATAAATGACATTGAGATACACCTCCTTCAATGTCGAAAGGTGCCGGTGCACCAAAGCTGGCAGAGCAAGAATATCTACTTACCTCCTATCCACGGTCTGGCATCCTATGCTCTTAGGTCCTCATTTCACTATGTGGATCACCATTTGCACGACTCCTCGGCTCGACAGCCCGTTAGGGAGTAATGACGGAAATATTCCCGTTCAAATACTTCTCTGAACATCTCCTGGCCAATTTACATAGCCACTCGTAATGTAGCACGTCAATGATGGCGGCCTCTGGCCGTCTAAGTGCATACCATACAACCGATCCTGGGTCAAAATCTTCACTACTGAAGTACTACGGAAATTACCTACCATGGCCTCTCCTAATATCATCTCTGCCGAACTGCCCGGAAGTTGGCACTCTTTGCTTAATCTGTTTCTCTTTCCGGGACAGCTGCATTGTTATCATGACTTTCTTCTAAAAATATGGTTGTATCCAATGCCTTTACGTACGTATCAAGTTTCTGACATCAACGGAGATGAATGACAACTCGTTAAGATCTCGCACGAACCTCTTACTCCGCTTTCCTTCAATATGGACCAATTAGGAATCATCCCTTCGTAGTTGTGTGGACCGCGCTCCAATTTGGCTATAGTCATATCGAGAGTCTCTTGTAAGGAATCGAAGCTATGAACTCGGCATCTCCAATACTCTGTAGAAGACATCTGGCCAATTACGTCCTCGGGAACTCGTCCAAGTCATCGGAGGAATACGCTTTTGCTCGTCTTTTCTTGATCGACTCACAATACATCTGAGTGAGGCCCCCTTCTAACTGAAGCTAGTCAATTTAATGATCTCGCATCGGAGCATCCAAACGAACAAAATGTCCTAGTCACTTATCCAAGGGTGACTAGTGATCTTCTGTCACATCCCTGCCAGTAAACTCATGTGGCTTCAGCTTATAAAATCTAGGGGTGATATCTTATCAATCTCAGTAGCAGCCGGTTCATCTGTCCACACGGTAGACAACACATTGATCTTCTTGAGTAGGTTGTATATCGACAGTCTTCACAATCTGGCTGGCTTCTAGTAATGGCCTGATCATCTGGTGCAAATCCTGAACGCTCATGTCCAACGAGAAATCCTAGCATAATCAATCAATATGTTCTTACATCACCGGATTAACGTCCTGGTCAGTCCCCGTCCTTGACGAGCTCGCTTGACCGCATCTCTAGTCGCAGCTCTCTCTACTCTCATAGCCATGGTGACAGGAACCGTAATCAAATATCGATGAGCATAGATCATAGGAACGAATAGAAATACGGTGCCTAAGAAATGTATATCCTAAGGCTACTTAAGAGAAGCAGCGTATCGTAAATATACCGCGGAACATATACACGGTATGTCACTCTACATAAGTTACCTACTCCATCAACCAAGGTCAATCTACGTGACGAAAGTTCGGGTCTAATACCCCCTCAGTCAAGTCTAAGTTCCGTATGGTCAAGCCTAGGTTCCAAAGTATATATACGACCTAGAATCCGCATAGTCATATCTAGACTCGTACCAAGGTTAAACCTAACACTATGATACCAAATTTTTCATGACCCGAAATTGGAACGTGACTGGCACTTGAATCACGTGAAATTTATAGGACCCCACTATAACCCAAGTAAGCCGAAAGCCCAGAAATCTAAACCTTTTTAGGAAAATAGTGGAGGTGAAGTTTTGAAATAAATGTATAATGAAATCAAGTTCTTTCATTAAATGCATAAGCAATGTTATATGAAAATACAAGTGGGTTATATACTATAGTTGAAAACATTTTCGTCATTTTAAATTTGAGCAACACCTCCTTTGTAAATTTTGAACCAAAACCAATACATAGCAATAATAATAGGCATCCCCAAGCGGGAGCTAGCTCCACGCCAATTGGCGGAAACAACCACATGAATACAAATATACGATGCCCAAGGAAAAGATCAAACACTGAAAAGTAAGTAAAGAAACCAAAACATCATTAAGGAAACCAGAAATAAACAATAAATACATATCTGTAACTCTAGGTCCAAAAGAATATACAATATGTGGTTTCTAAGACTACAAAATATACATAGTCTGGTTGATGGATCTTTTAACTAAATACAACTGGATAAATATATACAAATGGTGGTCACGATCCAAAGTGTACCCCACCTACCAACGAAAATCACTCAGAAGAAAGCTGTGTGCCAGCAAGCCGCTACTGAATCCGTGTGGTCGTTCCTGGAAGAAAACTGTAGCATAACAGGGGTGAGTTGCCAACTCGTGAGTAGAAGACATCACCAGGTACAAATCGAATGTATGATGATCTCCTAGGTCATTCAGTAATATAATAATATAATAATACTGTGTGGTAACGTGGATGATCGTATATACATAACTATGATAAACATATAAAGTCGAGTGGTAACGAGGGTGATGGTGTAAGCACGAGTATAATAATAGTAATATAATCGTACCCATGTCATAATATGGTACCATGTCATATGTATCATATATATGTGTATATGTGTATCATCCAAGTGTGTCAATCAACGACACATCAAATCATCATAAAAACCTGAGTGCCCAGTATCGACACTCGAAATCATCATAAAACCCGTGTCCAGCAACGACACATAAATCCTCTTATCTCGGGTGCCGTCTCATCAGATCGTCCCTCATATCCATCTGATCACACGACTCCGGTCGGTATCCTCCGGATATCAGCCGAGCCAAAACTATCACCGGTCGGTAGTGCTCCCCTGCCGGGCTCAACGTCTCTCTATACGATCTTCTTACCCCGGGATACCATACCGGGTCCTCCATGCACCCGTAGACAGTGCATCCTCTCTCCTCGAATCGGGTATATACATAGCTCAGAACCGAGAAAACTCATGGTGGACGCCACACATCATATCAAGAGAAACCACGTTTTGAAAACAATTATAAGTTTTCAAACTGTATCTGCGGTTTCTCAAATTCAGAAATCTCATAAAAACCGAAATCTCATAAGCATGAACTAATAATGAGAAAATGTGTACAGGCAAAGAACAATTCCGTAATGCATAACTAATGCGTTTATATGAGCGTGGCATCTAATGCGGTATGAGAATGCAATAACTGAACTAGTAAGTATGCTATAGATATTATACAATAACTAAAAATCTACATATTACTAGGTTATATAATGAAGTAATGATTTCTAATGTGTACGTGACATGGCAATTACCGATGATGAGTGTGTGAGCCGGCGAGTATGTGTGCGTGCAACATGCGCATCATCGGTAATGGTACATTTATCCTAGCAGACGATGTCATATGAGATAAAGAAAAGAACGTGTATGTAAACCACAAAAAAGAGAATAATGCGAGCAAAGAAGAAAAGGAAAAGTAAAAACAACAGTATTAAATACATAGCTACCTATGAGCCATACAGTTATGGTTTAAAATAGTACGAAACATTATTTTTAGAAAATTATGGGCTACAGTGTTTTTGAGAAAAAGATAGCATTTGAAAATCTGTAGCGTCCCTTTAGGGTTGTCATTTAGAAATGCATAACGATTCGCTAGTTTTGAAAATAGGTATGGCTCTAATTATATCCTAATATCTACTTAAGCGAATATAAAACAATAATTTCCTGAGTCAATACATTCATAAGGCAGTGATCCAGCCTCATAATATCATTTGCTGTATAAACCATCATATGGCATCATCACATTAAGAGTGCGGATCAATCATCATGTATATCATATCACGTACGGTATAATCCATCGTACAGTATCATCAAATCAAGTGTATGACTCAATCATCATGTACATCAAATCACGTACGGTATAATCCATCGTACGTCATTATTAAATCATGTGTGTGTGACTCAATCATCATGTACATCAAATCGCGTACGGTATAATCCATAGTACGACATCATCAAATCAATTTTGTATGACTCAATCATCATGTACATTAAATCACGTACGGTATCATCAAATCAGACGTGTGGGTCTATGGTCACGTTCAACCTATTGTTTCATCTAGTCACATATTGTCGCATGTTATAACTATATATCGCCCATTGTCCATATAATATATCATTTCATATCATATCATGACTTTTCAATCTCATATCACATAATATAGCCTCGTGACATCATGTCCGGTCATATCAACTTAAATCATTCTAACATGTCATATCCACATCTCGTGATGTCATATCGAAATTATCCTCAAATTTACATGTGTATATATAGATATATGTATATGTACATACATATTTGTATATGTACATATACACATATTATACCAAGTGTGTGTGTGTGACAACATATATACCAAAGGCTCAACACTAAAAGAATAATAACTAAGGGCATTCCTTCTTACGTGTATCCCTACTATAGTGTATAATCTCCTACAACCATATTAGCTATGTATACCCGTCTAACATCTACATATATAGCTATACACATAGTATCCAAATATTACGGTTGCGGGGGTGCTATATGCCATCCACCCGACTTCTCCCATAGTTATACATCTACTCATCTACTATCCTCGCTCTAGCCGAAGTTGATGAACGTCTTGTTCTCCTTCATCATCCCGGAAGTCCACGCAGAAGTACCTACAAATCAATGCATATCGTAATGAAATAAAAATCAAGTCCGAAAACCGATACGGCAAGTGAAACATATATATGTTAGAACCTATCGTCCACGCATGCAAGAACAACCAAACAATTCCCGACGTTGAAGTACAAATATCAAACGACCAAGTCAAAACTCAAATATAAAAAAACCAAGTTTCAAATATCATAAAACATCGTCAGAAATCATGTAAAACGACTCTAGATTTTTATTAAAGTAAAATTAGACTTTTTGCATATAGGGTAGGTCTAGTTATCTAAAAATTGAGCAATAGACCAAGTTTCAGACCCTAACTCCAAAATTGGGCCGCAAATTGCGGACAAATCGAATAAAACGGCGGCCAAAAGATGGAAGCTTGGGCTTGGGTTTCTACGGTAGCTTCTTAGTGGTCTGCACATCTTATTGTACCTACAATTTAATTTTCAGAGTCCCCGAGTCATTCCAGATTTCATTAGAACACCACAATTCATCAAAAACCCGATGTCGGAAAATTCCAAGTTCATTTTTGAAACTTTTAAACTCAAGTTTGATTAAGGATTCTATCACTAATAGGTTTGTGGTCAATAACTAAGTGTAACAACCCTCATTTTCCTATACAACTTTCTTTACAATTTTTTTTTCCAAAATTTATAAAGGGGTATTTATTGCCTGAGCACAAAACATAAGTAATTAATTAGCAATTTAATTACAAGAAGGAGCTTGTGACCCATTGGTAATACCATGCACTGCTGATTCAAATCCCATACCCCACATTATTTTTAATATTGTTTTATTTTGTATTTTTCGAATACCAAAGGTTTACACGTGCATTTTCTTACAAAAACCCCACTACACCATAAAAACTAAAATATACCAGTGAGCACCCCAACCGACCAGCCACCCCTTGACTCGGCCCGACCTCGGCCGAGTCGGCCGACGGACCGGTCGACTCGGGCCGGCGGCCGCCGCCAGGACTCGTCCGGACGGCCGAGTCCCCTAACTGAGAAATCTTGGCTCCTCATCTTCTAAACCCCCCTGCATACTTCATTTTCCCACATCGGTTCCAGAGAATTCATAAAGCCTCATTTACCTCCATTTTTAATACATTTTAATATATTTTTTACATTTTTTCAATTTAAACTCATCATCTACCATAACCCTATAAATACCACCCCTACACTCTACCCCCTCATCCCAAAAAACTCTGAGCCAACTCTCAAGAAAATCTTAGAAACCCTAGTGTGCAATCGATGTGAGCGAAAGGCGAAGCTCCGACGGATTTTTCCGGCGACAACCGTATGAACTCCCGCCGACGAAACGGCGCACCGTCGACTCCTCTCGTCTCCCCTTCCTATCCTCTGTTAACTAAAACCATAAGTCCCTCTTTTTCCCCTTCTCTACTCTTTCTAAATATACAGAATTACAAAACCCGACGGAAATCGGAACAAATCCGATTTCCGATTCGGTTTCTTTATAAAACTTCACTTATCTTTAATACAATCACGCTTAAACCAATTCATATTGATTACTAATCACTAATCAACCATATTGATCAAGTTTCATATCAAAAAGTAATTGCTATTTCATTTTACCGTATTTTTCATTTAAATACCATATAGTTTCAATTCTACATTTAACATCACAAAACTTGCTATACCTTTAAGTAGATCGCGAGGTAATGACCTACCTCCACACACACTCATATGAAACATAGTACAATACCCTCGTGAACATAGAATACGGGAAATCGATATCTTTACAAATAAATACCATAATTAATAAAAACTGTTTTTCCTTAATGATTAGTATTTTATACAAATATTTGCAAAAGCGCCGCTACACCAATTTGGGGAACCCGTTCGGGATGGTGCGGATTATCGCACATCCTCAGGCTTAGTAGTGCGAGATGCAGACCTCCGCAAGGAGCATTTGGTCTCGAAAGATTTAAAATACGATATCTTAAGAAAAACGAGATTTCTAGAATATATAATATATATATACTAAAATTATTTTCATATAAATAAATATTTATGTAACATTAAAATGTTTATTTTGAATTATTATAAATATTCCAACTCTTTTCAAAAATCACAAGAATCATTTTACACTAAAATACCATGAATTCCATACAAATCAATATTACAAATAAATACCTTTTTTTATGAAATTAGGATATTTTCACTAGAAATATCACAATATAAAATCTACATTCATTACAACTCTAAAGACGAATAATAAATATTTGGGGTGTATTTTGAAAAGTATATAAAAGTATTTTTACATAAAAAAAAACCCTAAGTTCTATAAATTACCCTAAGGACCCTAGTAAACATAGGTTTAAGCGGGACCAATCTCTTGAGCCTTAGGGACCCGGAGAAGTGGGTGCTTGCCAATCTAAGGTAGAAAACTTAACAACGGTGTTATCAATACGGTAATCGTCTTTGAAAAAGACACAAATCATGCCGCCCATGTGCAGCGGTTACCGATAATATCAAAACAATCATGACTTCAATTTCTTTTCTAATTGTCTGACTCAGACTGAGTCTTATCATTAATAATCTGACTTAAATACGATTCAAGTACAATCTACAATGTACAATATTACAATTCAACATGAATCCATTATTCCATATATTTAATCTATCAACTTGACTGAACCGAACTATGGATATACATTCCAGTTTACATGATTCTCCAGTTACATACATGATTCTACTGTTACATCCGTTTACCGATATCATGGTTTCGGCAAGTCATCCAATTATACAATTCAATTTACAAGAAATTACAATGCAATACAATACTATCAATACAATAATTACACGGGGTATTAGTGTAGTTCATTCATGAATCAAACAGAATCTCAAGAGTCCCCCTAGATCATGAATCCATTTCTACTAACACAAGCAAGCAATCATGAAGTCCCGTGTTTCCATGCTCCTGAACTGTGGCCTGTTGAGTTTGGAATACTTCGGCGACGGTCGAAGTCCCGCTACTAACATATCATTCGGGACCGTGGTTCCTTACCCCTGGACAGTGGCCTGTTGTGTTTGAGAACACTCTTGAGATTAGTTGACATTCACCCTTGAACTTACGATAATAACATCATTAACATTATAACAATATAATACAACTTTAAAAGCTACACTCTCTCTTTCTTCTTTTCTACTACTCCCTTATCTTTGGGACTTACCGAGCGATTTGTTCGCTGACGACATTCTCTTTCTTTCTTCTTTGAATGTCGTTAAATGTTTCGGACCTTCTGGAGACGGAGCCCAGCATCGAGGACTTGGACCAGATTATTGAAGACCCAGAGCTCTAGCTTCATTGTACACATTTCATTCCAGTACTTTTCTTTTTCTGTTATGACATTGTTTTCATCAGATGTATTTACTTTTCCATGTACTGTAAAAAGAATGTGAATAAATAAAGTTGTTGTTCAATTATATCTTTTGTCTCTTGTGTATATTTCTTTTATATTGCTTAGATACGCTTAGCGTATTTACTTCACAGTAAATACGTAGCGGGCTCGTCGTGTCCCCTTCGCCGTACACCGGGAAGCGGGGCGTTACAGGTTTTGTTGGTGGCCCATGCAGGTCAGAGCTGTATAGAACCATACTATGCAGTTCTGTTCTGCGTGAACAACCTAAGCAATATAACACTAGAACCAGCAATTAAAACATTATTTACAATCATGTTCCTTGAATCTTATCGTTTCATATTTTTTGAATCATATATTTTGAATCTGTCCTAACCCAAAATTCCCTCACCTCTTTTACAATCTTACTAAAAACTTCGCATTCTTTCATTCCTTCACACATTTGTCACATTTTCAAAACCCTTGCACCACCTTGTTATTTTTTCACACACAATCAGTACTTCAGTCACTAAACTTTCTTGAATCTGATACACTTTCCTTTTACAAATTTCCAGGACGCAATTTTTATAAGGAGGGTAGAATGTAACAACCCTAATTTTCCTATACAACTTACTTTACAATTTTTTTTTTCAAAATCCATGAATGGGTATTTATTGCCTGAACACAAGAAATAAGTAATTAATTAGCAATTTAATTACAAGAAGGAGCTTTTGGCTCATTGGTAATACCTTGCATTGCTGAACCAAGCCACCAGAGTTCAAATCCCATACCCCACATTATTTTTAATTTTGTTTTATTTTGTACTTTTAGAATACCACAGGTTTACACGTGCATTTCTCACAAAAAACCCACTACACCCACAAAACTAAATATACCAGTGAGCACCCCAACTGACGAGCCATCCCTCGACCCCCTGTCTCGGCCGAGTCGGCCGACTCAGGCCGGCGCCGCCGGCCGGACGGCCGAGTCCCCAACTGAGAAATCCTGGCTCTTCATCTTATAAAACCCCCTTGCACACTTCATTTTCCCAGATCGGTTCTAGAGAATTCATAAAGCCTTATTTACTCCATTTTTTAATATATTATTGCATTTTTTCAATTTAAACTCTTCATCTATCCTAACCCTAGCCTAACCCTATAAATACCACCCCAACACTCTACCCCCTCACCCCAAAAACTCTGAGCCAACTCTCAAGAAATCTTTAGAAACCCTAGTGTGCAATCGAAGAGAGCGAAAGGCGAAGCTCCGGCGGATTTTCCGGCGACAACCGTAGGAACACCTGGAGACAAAACGGTGCACCGTCGACTCCTCTCATCTCACCTTCCTCTCCTCTGTTAACTAAACCCGTAAGTCCCACTTTCCCCCTTCTCTACTCTTTCTAAAAATACGGAATTACAAAACCCGACGGAATCGGAACAAATCCGATTTCCGATTCGGTTTTTTTATAAAACTTCACTTTTCTTTGATGCAATCAAGCTTAAACCATTTAATGTTGACTACTAATCTCTAATCAACCATATTTATCAAGTTTCATATCATAAAGTAATTGCTATTTCATTTTTCCATATTTTTCATTTAAATACCACATAGTTTTAATTCTACATTTAACATCACAAAACTTACTATACCTTTAAGTAGATCACGAGGTAATGACCTACCTCTTCACACACTCATATGAAACATAGCACAATACCCTCAGGAACATAGAATACGGGAAATCGATATCTTTACAAATAAATACCATAATTAATAAAACTGTTTTTCCTTAATGATTAGTATTTATACAAATCTTTGCAAAGCGCCGCTACAACCCATTTGGGGAACCCATTCAAGATGGTGCTGATTATCGCACATCCTCGAGCTTAGTAGTGTGAGATGCAGACCTCCGCAAGGAGCTTTCGGTCTCGAAAGATTTAAAATACGACATCTTAAGAAAAACGAGATTTCTAGAATATAATATATATATACTAAAATTATTTTCATACAAATATATGGATATGTAACATTAAAATATTTATTTTGAATTATTATAAATATTCCAACTCTTTTTAAAAATGACAAGAATCATTTTACGCTAAAAAACCATGAATTCCATACAAATCAATATTACAAATAAATACCTTTATTTATGAAATTAGGATATTTTCACTAGAAATATCACAATATAAAATCTACATTCATTACAACTCTAAAGACGAATAATAAATACTTGGGGTGTATTTTGAAAAGTATATAAAATTATTTTTACATAAACCCCCCCCCCCCCAAGTTCTATAAATTACCCTAAGGACCCTAGTAAACATAGGTTTACGAGGGACCAATCTCTTGAGCCTCAGGGAGCCGGAGAAGTGGATGCTTACCTATCTAACGTAGACAACTTAACAACGGTGTTATCAATACGGTAATCGTCTTTGAAAAAGACACAAATCTTGCCGCCCATGTGCAGCGGTTACCGATAACATCAAAACAATCAGGACTTCAATTTCTTTTCTAATTGTCTGACTCAGACTGAGTCTTCTCATTATTAATCTGACTTAAATACGATTCAAGTACAATCTACAATCTACAATTTACAATATTACAATTCAACATGAATCCATGAATCCATTATTCAATCTATCAACTTAACTGAACCGAACCATGGATATACATTCCAGTTTACATGAATCTCCAGTTACATACATGATTCTACAGTTACATCCGTTTACTGATATCATGGTTTCGGCAAGTCATCCAATTATACAATACAATTTACAAGACATTACAATGCAATACAATACTATCAATATAATAACTACACGGGGTATTAGGGTAGTTCATTCATGAATCCAACAGAATCTCAAAAGTACTCCTAGATCATGAATCCATATCTACTAACACAAGCAAGCAATCATGAGGGCCCATGTTTCCAAGCTCCTGGACTGTGGCCTGTTGAGTTTGGAATACTTCGGCGACGGTCGAAGTCCCGCTACTAACATATCATTCGGGCCAGTGGTTCCCTACCCCTGGACTGTGGCCTGTTGGGTTTGAGAACACTCTTGAGATTAGTTGACATTCATCCTTGAACTTACGATAATAACAGCATTAACATTATAACTATATAATACAACTTTAAAAGCTACACTCTCTCTTTCTTCTTTTCTACTTTTCTCTAATCTTAAGGACTTACCGAGCGATTTGTTCGCTGACGACATTCTCTTTCTTTCTTCTTTGAATGTCGTTAGGTGTTTCGGACCTTCTGGAGACGGAGCCCTGCATCGAGGACTTGGACCAGATTATTGAAGTCCTAGAGCTCTAGCTTTATTGTACACATTTCATTCTAGTACTT
The DNA here is from genome assembly GCA_030015575.1 of Agapanthus africanus. NCBI lineage: Eukaryota > Viridiplantae > Streptophyta > Magnoliopsida > Asparagales > Amaryllidaceae > Agapanthus > Agapanthus africanus. The sequence continues at coordinate 227,702,659 of JASDDO010000004.1, read as the reverse complement.
TTCTTTTTCTGTTATGCCATTGTTTAGGCATTGTTTTCATCAGATGTATTTACTTTTCCAAATACTGTAGAAAGAATGTGAATAAATAAAGTTGCTGTTCAATTTTATCTTTTGTCTCTTGTGTATATTTCTTTTATATTTCTTATATACGCTTAACGTTTTTACTTCACAGTAAATACGTAGCGGCCTCGTCGTGTCTCCTTCACCGTACACCGGGAAACGGGGCGTGACACTAAGCCTCAATTACATCTCCACAACTCAAAACATCGACTAAATATCGCCCTAGAATTTTCCAAGATCACTAAACATAACTTGTTTAACTCTAAACTAGCATAGGAGGTTATAAAACTTAAATACTTAACTAAAAGTGAGGGAATTACATTCCAAGAGCAACTCAAGAAAATTCTAAGATGGCCAAATTGCTCAAAGTTACAACTTGATCCAACCATGGTGCTTGTACTGATGCGAGGAAAATTATTTGTGAAGTTTGTATAAGATTTTTTTGGTGTTTTGATGGTGTTGCATTGAAGTAGTGAGGTGGTGGAGGAGTTAAGGAAAATAGAGGAGGAGATGAGGAAGAGAAGGAAGATGAAGTAATGAAGAAAACAAGGAGGTGAAGAAAGCCAATGAGAGTGTGTAGAACTTTCTCTCCCTCTCTCTCAACCATGCTTCCTTATCCCCACCTATTTTTTTTTCTTTCCCTTTTAAAAAAAACAAAACAATTTAAAAGCAAACTAGAAAAAAATGAAACCATGGCAATAAATAGGGACCAAGGTCACAATATGAAATGTTGCATGTCATGATACATAACTAGGGTTAATACATAATTAGTAAAATATTAATCATGTTTAGCGTAAACTTGTATGTAAATAATTGTATAAAAATTTATAAAAGCATTAATCCGATAAATGCTTCCATAATTAATAATTCATTTTAAAATTCCAATTGTTTTCCAAAATATATGTATATAATCATACCATTCCATCAAAACTAATTTCTATACTTTTATAATATTTATAAAATCTATAATTATATTATTTCAATTCCAAAAATAATATTTTATATTTCTGAAATGTTACAAGTTCCCAGCGAGTCCGTCCAGTGTAACTCATAACCCAATGAGCACCTGTATACTATCTCTGGTATCATATACCAATGGCTGCGGGACAGGCCACCTCCCCAGACTGGGGATAAGAAGCGTTTACATTAGTTTACTCTGGAGTATCGATGCCCTGTCTTGATAATCCTGCGATTTAGGACAAGTTCAAAGATGTGCTTATAGACTACCCAGCCCCCACTAGTGTGATTGTCATCACAACGCTGGTAGTCAAGCAAAGATCCTAAGGGCTCTATCAATATGTATTAGCGATATGTTAAAAGAAACATATATACATATTAAGGTAGAATCAAACCAGATAGCATACTATCATATTGAGCAAGACAGTCATTATATCTGTGTATATCCCAATTTTCAAATATGTAATATACAATCCATATTATACAATAATGGCCTCTAGGGCATATATCACTAACAATCTGCCACTTGCACTAAGGCTATGTATTGGCGTATCGCAGGTCTATCATCTCGAATAGCCTCTCGAACTGCGTTTGAGGGATGACCTTTGTGAGTAGATCTGCAGTGTTGTTCTCCGTGTCTACTCTCCGCACCTCGATCTCCCGGTGATCCATGATCTCCCAGATCAGGTAATACCGCCTCAAGATATGTCTAGACTTCTAATGGGACCTTGGTTCTTTAACTAAAGCTATAGCCCGCTGTTGTCACAATATAAAGGTATTGGATCAATAATGGACGGAACCACTTGAAGTTCTATAACAAACTTCTTCATCCGAACTGCTTCTTTTACGGCATCACATGCAGCGATATACTCTACCTCCATCGTCAAGTCAGCAATGGTATCCTGCTTGGAGCTCTTCCAATAGACCGCCCCTCCATTAAGGGTAAAGACATAACCCGACATGGATTTGGAGTCATCCTTGTCACTCTGGAAGCTGGAATCAGCGAAGGCCTCGATCTGGTGGTCTTTACTGCCGTACACCAAGAATATCTCCTTAGTCCTTCTCAGGTACTTGAGAATATTCTTAACTGCTATCTAGTACTTCTCCCCAGGGTTTGACTGATACCTGCTTACCATGCTCAGTGCGTAAGCAACATCTAGTCTGGTACACAACATCGTATACATTATAGAGCCTACCGCAGAAGCGTAGGGTATAATACTCGTGTGATCCCTTTCCAAATCAGTCTTGGGAGACATCTCTTTGGAGAGGGTGATCTCGTGACAAGCCGGTAGATTACCGCGCATACTAAATCTTTTCAGTATGGTGTCAATGTGCCTAGACTATGAAAGTCCCAACATCCTCTTTGATCTATCACGATAGATCTGGATCCCCAGAATGTTGGAGGCATCATCCAGGTCTTTCATGGAGAACTTCTGTGACAAGAATCCTTTGACTGATTGTAGCATAGGAATGTCGTTTCCTATCAGTACAATGTCATCCATGTACAAGACGATGAATACTACAGTTCTCGCTACAATCTTACTATAAATGCATGGTTCATCTGGATTTTTGATAAAGTCAAATTCTTTGACCGTCTCATCAAAGCAGATGTTCCAACTTCGCGATACTTGCTTTAATCCATAAATGGATTTAAGCAACTTGCACACTTTTACGCTGCTCCCACTCACTATGAAACCCTCTGTCTGATCCATATAAACACACTCTTCCAAATTTTCATTCAGAAAAGCGGCCTTTACGTCCATCTGCCAAATTTCATAATCATTGAAGTGGGCAATGGCAAGTAAGATCCGAATGGATTTAAGCATAGCCACTGGAGAAAATGTTTCATTATAGTCCAAACCAGGTCTTTGACGAAAACCTTTAGCTACAAGTCTAATCTTATAAGTTTCAACCTATCCATCTGCACCAATATTCTTTCTGAAGATCCATTTGCAGCCTACGGGTTTTACCCCTTGAGGTGCAATGTCCAAAATCCAAACTTTGTTGGTGTAGATGGATTCCATTTCGGCCCGCATTGCATCCAGCCACTTTACTGAGTCTCTGCTCATAATGGCCTGCTGGAAACTAGTGGCTCATCATCATTGATGTTGCAATCCTCTCTATCCCCGTCTAAGAGAAAACTGTAGTATCTCTCGGGCGGATAAGACAGCTTACTAAATCTGCGGAGTGGCGCAGGGACGTCCGGTTCTTCTGAAACTTCTGGTTTCACCATACTTTCAGTAATAGTTTGTGGTTCTGGAATTTCTTCCAGTTCTATTGTGCTCCCATTTATTTATTTTTCAATAAATTGAGTCTCCAGAAAGTGGGCATGCCGAGAAACAAAAACCTTTTGTTCCTCTGCGTAATTGAAAAGATACCCTCAGGAGTTCTTTGAGTATCCCACTAACATACATAGTACCGATCGTGCCTCGAGCTTATCCGTATGCTGCTTTTTGACAAAAACTGGACATCCTCATATCTTTAGATATTTAAGATAGGGTTTCTTCCCACTCCACATTTCATATGGTGTGATAGGCACTGAAAGTGTGTCTTAGCACCACCACTAGGTTTTTACTGGCAACAAGCATGCAATTTTAAAAATTCTTGGGTACTAAGCTACACTAACCAAGAATCTAACTATAGTATTAGGGTTTAATGAATGATATAAGAAGTTTTACACTAAGTGAAACAGGATACAACCTTTGTAGACCAAGTCCTTCACTTCTATAGCTCCGGGTAGTAGTCCCTACGACTCCTCATGGAACCACTTGAAGAAATGCACGAGCTTGCTTCGCGATCTTCGAGGCCGAAGATGATCCACTTTAAAGCTTCTCTTGTTCAAGCTACCTCTTCACTAATCTATCATTAGTGAAGAAAATAACCTATACTTAATGGCTAATTGAGTGTAGGTTGATGAAATAAGAGTATTAGCTCACTTAGAACTCTCTTAAGCCCTAGGGTTCACAACTCTTGTGAGGGTTAGGGCTTGGATGAAGAAGAAGATGAAAATGAAGAGAGTGAAGGAAAAGAGCTAAGGCAAATTATCAAGTGAAGAATGTCTCTCTATAGCTCCTCACTTATTGAAGCATGAATAAATCCCAATAGAAATATACAACCATGCTTCAATAGTGTAGCCAAATGAATAATCAAATAGAAAAAGCCATGCCTCACCCATTCCACAAATATCTCTCCAATTTCCACCTCATTTTTCTATTTTCTCAAAATAGAAATTCCAAATATATATATATATATATATATATATATATATATTAAGAGAAGAAAATAATTAGTGAGCATTAATATTAGTTAATATATAAATATATCAAATAAAAATATATATCAAATAATTAAATGAGCACTTGATTTAATAATCCGGTTATATCATATATAACCGAATAATATCATTGATCTGTATAGCATATTATCAAATCAGCACTTGATTCAATAATCCAGTTATATCATATATAACCTAATTGATATCAAAAGTCACCAGATTATAATACGGTATCACATATTCTTATTTAATCAGGCTCCGGCACATATCAACATATGTGCCTTACTTCGTTTCTCTTGAACTATGAAACCTCTATGTGGGACTCTAAATACTCGTCAATACACCAGCAGTAGGTAATGATCACATCAGTTACCCACAAGCCGTCAGCGGTACTAACTGGACGTAACGGCTACCCAGATATTGAGCGATTAGAAGATAAACAAGCAAGTTTTTCCAAACTCCCATGAAGCCTATAAGTAACACTTACCGTACAGTCCGATCTCTTCGTCTGATATGTCGCATATTGAGTCTAGGGGTGGAATCGTTAGACCCCAGTAACTTGATAAGTCATGCCGATGTGTGGTTCACAACAGTTCGAGAAACTACTGATAACACTTACCTGTAAATCTCATCAGCCTTGGCCAGGAACTTGTTGTTATAGCTAATCGAGCATATCGCAACATCAACTCCCTATACCAGGAGAGACGAAACCCCTCCTATCGCTCACTGCCTCCATGTCACTCAGGACTGAACCCAAAATCTACTTGTTTGCATGACTCCTTTGAGCCATGGTAGGGAGGAAATCAAAGCACAGTGGGACGCACAAAATACACTATGACGATCTCGGGTCTACAGACTAACATGTACCAGTGTCACCAGAGAACTGCTATCTAACGATAGGTATGGTACCATCTAGGAGTTCTCGGCGAGTCCTGTTCGGTGTACCCATTCTTTAATGAGCACCTGTGTACAATCTATGTTGTCAAACACCAATGGTGATGGGATCAACCATTGCCCCATACAGGGTCAAGAAACGTACACACAAGTCTAATCTGGAATATTGATGCCTTGTCTCAATATCCCCTCGACTAGGTGTTGGAGATAGTGCCCTCATAGTCAATTATTGGATCGCAGGTACGTGATTGCAATGATTGCGGAGGCCCTATACCAGTAGGACAGTCTTACTCGAAATGATAGTATGCTATCTGGTTTGCCTTTATCAGTCGTGTACATGTTCAGGTGACTGATTACATGTTACATTTTGATAGAGCCCTTAGGATCTTGCTTTACTACCAACAGTATGATGGCGATCATATACGTGAGAGTTGGGTAGTTTATATGCATATCCTTAATTGTGGTCCCTAGTCGTGGGAGTTTCGAGACAGGGCATCGATACTCCGGAGTAGACTAGTGTATACAGTCGAGACCCCGATGAGGGGCGGTGGCCGGTCTCACAAGCCACTGGTGTCAGTTGGATCACCTAAGATGTATACAGGTGCTCATTGGGTTATGAGTACACCGGACAGGACTCGCCGGGAATTTGCTAGTTAGTACTATACCTATCGTCAGATAGCAGTTCCCTGGTGACATGTGTACAGGTTAGTTCATCGACCTGAGGTCGTCATTTGTCTCTTGTGAGTTCCCACTGTGCTTTGATTTCTACCCTACCACGGCTCAAAGGAGTCGTGCAAACAGGTAGTTTTTGGGTACAGTCCCGAGCCATATGGAGGCACGTGAGCGGATCGGCAGGGGATTCATCTCTCCCGGTATTGGGGGCGAGATCGTGCTGTGTCTAGGAGAGCCATTACACAAAGCCCACGGTCGTGGCAGGAGATTTACTGGTAGGTACTCCAGTAGTATCTCAGGGTGTTATTGGGCTTCACTCAGACACGACTTATACTGCTATTGGGGGTCTGACGTTACTAGCCCCCTAGACAGATATGCGATACTCATAGACGAACGGACCGGACTGTATATACATTGTCTCTGTTAGGCTCAGTAGGGTTTCCGGATGAGTTCACTCATCGGCTTCCCTTGAGGTCAGTCCATGGGCAACAGTTACGCATCGCTAGTGCCGCTGACGGTTTGTGGTTAAACCCAGTGCCAGGGTACTGATGAGTCATTAGAGTCTCCCACAGACAGTTTCCCAAGTTCGGGCGAAACATTGTAGAGGCCATATGGTTTTATGGCAGGGTTCGGAAAATGCACGTGCGTTTACGCACGTGTTATTTTTCGGGCAGATGATACTGGTCGGCTTTGGTTTAAGCCGGATCCGAGTATTATATTGAGTAGGTATAATATCTTTGTCTCAGTTGCATTTGTATTCGGTCGTAATACAAATGCTGGTATATTTATACAGTTACGGGGTTATCCTGAAAGTCGTTTCAGGATCACTTTTGGAAGTTGCCAGTTTCCAGTTTTCTATCAGCCGTCTTTTAACATTCGGTTAAAGACGGATTTATCTTTTCTTGGATGAGGGTGAGTCATGCTTCTAGAAGGTTCTAGAAAGGGTGACTTGGCATGGTGAGTAATTAGTGCTTTAATGGAGCCATTAATGCAATGGTGACTAGGTTAATGAATCACCATTTGCATTAATGAGGTTTTGTTTGCTTAAGGATATTTTTCTTGTGTTCACACATGATATTTCTTTCTTAAGGTCACCCTCTTCTCTCCTACACTCACCCCCCTCCCTATATATGGCCGGCCCCTCCTCTCTCTCATATACACTTGATGTTCCATTTGAAAAGATATGATAGTATTTGGGGTGCATGGAATTTCACAGCTCATTTCATTCCATCACCCGATTCGAGTAGCAACTTCATTAACCGATCGTCCACGGTTTTGGACGAAGTGATACAAATTCATCTACTCATTCTCTACATCAATCCTGGTCGTCTCTTTTAGCAAACTTGACGACCGAGTTGCCTCAAGTCAGAGGCGGGAGCCCGTTTAAAGAATCAGTGACGTGGTGCCACCTGGACGAGCAGATCGGAGATCGAAGAGATCAAAGCAGCCGCAACGGAGCGTGGGATGATGGTTAAAGAATGAAGGACTCGGATCGTTCGGTATAACCTTTTCTACACTCTTTACAGTTTGTTAGTTTAGCAATAATGGAAGATCCGGGTTAAAGTATACGATAGCGCCAGTTAAAAGTTTTTTGTTCCGCCTTTGACGTCTGTAGACGGCCGGGGCGCTACCGTAGACTTACAGTGGTATCAGAGCCTCACCATTTTGCTTTACTAACTTGTGCTAACACGTTTAAAAGATTGATCGAACGGATTTTCAAAAACAACAATTTTCAAGTATTAAAGTTTCTGTTAATTTTAAAACTGGTCCAAATGTCATTTTGACCATACCAGAAAATCAAGCAGGGTTTTTGAGGAATACTGCAGAAATTCAACCACGTGATTCGACTGTTCCGCCGTGGATCCGCGGCCCAAGCATGGGTTTGGCCGCGGATCCGCCGCAGGAAAGTGACATCACTAAGCCAATTTTCTACAGTGCATTCTATGTTGGAAATTGTGGTTTATGGAACTGTTTTTTTGGGCCCAGTATTTTTTACTGTGCAGCAGATTTGCGTGGGGCCCACTTCGGAAAATTTAGTCGATCGAAATTTAAACATGTTAGTTTACAGTGCTTACATTATATCTCCGACCGGGAATGTCATTTGATCGGTAAACCGCGTCTGATTGCTATAGTTCTTTTAGACGGGTTTGCGAATATGACATTCGCGTTGATGTTCTGTGTTGTGCTGTGATGTTGCGGATTTGTCATGGTGGATAGCAGTGAGCAATGGTAGTACAGTTTGAGTTTATTTGTACATTTGATATTGCGGGGCGAGCGTCCAACTTGTGGACTGCCGTCACTGCCTGTTGTATAATATTCTTTTGGGGCACGACCAGGTTGCGGTCGATGTACCTGTTGTACTATTTTTCATTACTGTACTAGGTTTTGCCCCGCGACGGAGTGCACGGATAGCCAGGTTCTGGAGGGGCAACGGGTCCGCATCTCATGGCTTTGAGAGGCAGAGGGGCCCCACTCTAGAATTGGCAGACTATTCGCCGCACTCGTAGGGGGTACAGGTTGACCCAAGGAGGGGTGCCCAAGATTACCGGATTCCGTGAAGTACTGGGTGGTCCATTCACTATGCTGTAGGGGGCTGCCTCGCTTCAGGTTTTGGCGGGTAACTTGCCGCACCCGTAGGGGTCTAGGTTTCATTGCACAGGCTATCCACAGGATAGGGGAACGTCGAGTTTCAGCAGCGGCTCTGTGAAACTCGGGGATCCCAGATTATCTGTATTGTTCTGTGATGCTTATTACTTTTCTGTAATGTTGCATATTATCACGCCTGGAGCGATTATTGTATATTGGTTTATATACTATTAGATGTTGTATATGTTTTACACCCGCGCTAGTCCATTCCCCGCTCTGTCGTTAGTTAAGTAACCTAACGGGTGATGACGGGACCCAGTGATGAATGCGGATGGCATATACTTACATTTTATTTTCGTTCTTTTCTGGTGTGATTGATTGATGGCACTGCGTTGATTCTGATCAATGCAAAGTAAAAAAAACCTGTTTACAGTTGTTGGAACAAATTTAAAATGTGTTATTGCAAAGACGTTTCCTTTTGTTATGCATAGCGGTATTCAGTGGAATATCCTGCACCTCATTCGACGGGGCAAGGGCCGATATCCCTTCACCGGGACTGACCCCTTGGGCAGAAGTTTGCGTCAGGGTAATAACTTCACTATAGTCGATTACAAGTTGCTTTGCATCGCGGTATTCAGTGGAATATCCAGCACCTCATTCCACAAGGAAAGAGCCGAGATCCCTTCATCGGGAGTGACCTCTTTAGCAAAAGGTTTTCGCCACTATATTTTAAAAGTTATCAGGTTCCTTCAGCGATATCAAGTTCACTACGTTAAAGGTTTTTCGCCAAAAACCAGCCGTAGCCCTCCGTCACTTCTTTTGGGTATTCAGTAGTATTCAAGCTATGTATTTTGACCTAACGCCAAGGCATAGTGTTTGGTAGCTGCTGGGTAGTCAATTGTTGCATAGATAGATGAGTTGGTTTTGGACAGCCGTTCTGCCATTTTGACCTAACGCCAAGGGCATGTGCGGTTGGGTTCAAATTAACAAGATAGTGACGGGTAGAACTTGGCATGTGACTTATGACATTTTGACCTAACGCCAAGGTTATAAGAGCATGGGGCAAAAATCATATCGGGAGTTTCTAAAGAAACTGAAACTTGCCAAGTATGCGCATACCTTCTGGAGTATGAGTAACGTGGATGCATTCCATCACGTTATCATGCGATGAGAGTTGGATCCCGATTCCCACTGATGAATTGGTTTACTCTTCGGGTGATCCCGATTGATTCTTCTTTCTGGTTTGGAGGAGAATTTGACAGGACAGTGGGAGGTTTCCGGATTAGATAAAGTGATAACCATTATGATCTAGGTTAGAGTGCACGCAGAGTGTTTCTTTTCTCTCTCTCTTTGGCAGCAACCTTTGACCGACCCTAGACTATGACTCAGTGACCAGGTTGACCGAACCTTCTTAAAATACTGGCTTTTGGATTGTCTGAGTTGCATAAGTCATTTCCACTCCTTCTTTTACCCTTTGAATTTCTCAAAACACCCGTATTACTACGGATATCCACTTCCATTGGATAGATCCATCGTATGGTTATATACGAACTCGAAGGGACTTCTTCGAGGATGGATCCAGGTTCAGGAGAAATTGAATTGGTTTATTCAGTTGTCTTTTATTATCACATTTTCTCAGGTTGCGAGGGCTCCTTGGTTTAGGAGAGTACACCTATTACGCTTATTGGATAGTCTTATTCCAAACCATAGGCAGGTGCCGAAAGGTAGGGAATGAAGAAAACCAATTAGCCTAAGTAGGGTGTGCAGAAGGTAATATGTAAAGACAAAATAAAGGGATTAGAAAGAGGGCAAAGTAAAATTGCGACTGTTATCATTCACGACCAAACCGCGTACTTCATCGCCACTCCTATTTCACCTTTAAAGAAATAAGGTATTATTCAGTTGTCTTTTATCATCACCTTCTCTCAAGATGCGAGTACTCCTTGGTTTAGGAGGGTACACCTATTATGCTTACTGGATAGTCTTCTTCCAAACAATAGGCTGGTGCCGAACGGTAGGGAAGGAAGAAAACCTTTTAGCCTAACGATGGTGTACAGAAGGTAATGACTTAAGACAAATAAAGGGATATGGAGAGATGGCAAAGAGATATACGGTTGAAGTCATGAATTGGATTATGGAAGAGGCATTACTATGAATACCAGGATACCCCTATGAAACATTTTCATGTTTCAGTGCATTGTTAAAGGAAAACTGTTTTCCCGATTAGATACATACTCCAAGGGTATGTATTTACCATGTTTCATTCTCATATCTGTATGGTTTTACAGATGATGAGTGGGAGTAAGTTATTGTGAATTAGGTGATCATCCTCATTATATCGGAATTTGTTGTAATTGGTGATATTTGAGGAAATCGCCAGGGTACAGTTTTCAACCTACGACGCACAGGTTTTGAGTTGCTTAAACTCAGCGGACTTATACAGAGTATTGTATGTTGTCCAGTGTCCATCAGGACAAAGGAGTAGGTCCTCGTACTATGTTCTGTTTACTTATAACTTCTCTAGTATTTAGACAAGTGTTTCGTAAAAATACAAGGTCTAAGTTTTGAGAAGTTGTGGGTATAAGAATAAAGTAGAGAACCAGGTGTCACAAGTATCGGGATTCTTCAAAGAGATCGAAGATGTAGATTCTTGTGATTGGTATTCAGATGATAGTGATGGTTTTGAGAAACGTGTTTCTCTTTCAGGTTACTCATAATTGGATGGATTCCTAAGTTGAGTAATGCTGATTAGCCTCTTTCCATTAAGTTGATATGCACTGGAGACAGCTGCATGATTTGAATCTGGTTCCAATTAAATAAGTGCCAAAGTTTCTATATTGGATATAGAATGGATCATACCTTAAAAGATGTTAAGGTATGGGGAGTTGTCCAGCTTATGCTTAAAACCAGACTCTGGATAACTCAGGGCACGTTTCTGTAATGGCTGTTTGTGGGTTGACCCTGGCTATGACGAGGGTTGATATTCTACCATTTGGAAGATCAATAGTGATATTGTTCTTTACTCGCCACAGTTTTAGTAAAATGGATTTTTTCAGAAAACAGTAGTGGGAGTATGGTAGAACTGGAAGTGATTCCAGAACCGCGAACGATTACGGAAAATTTAATAGGACCTATATATTCAATCAGGTTTGACATTCCAATAGCCACTCCGCAGATATGATGGGTAACCTCAGACACCCGAGAGGTACTCCGGTAGCCTCAAGGACGGTGACAGGGAGGATCTTGTTAACCAGACTTGACACTACTGTTGTTCCTGGATATGAGACCCGGTAGGAGGGTTGTCGTAGTCAGTGGGAGCAGCGGAAGCATAGTGGGCAAGTCGCTTATGTCTATTTATAAACCTGAGCAGTTATAGCGGAGATAGATCATCTAATTTTGATGTGACAGTCATGGGTTTGACTTCATCAGAATAGGGGATGGATCTGTTAAGAAGGTAGTAGGGTGTGATGTCATAGTATTTGGATGACATACACAGAGTAGGAAGTAAAATTCCTATACTACGATCGGTTGTACTGTGGTCGTCACACAGTTTTTTCTCAAGACAGGATATGGATATAATATTTGACATTCTGGTTTCTAGATCTATGGTTTTAGATCTGGATTTGGGTAGTTTCCCAATATAGGTACTTTGACAGTATTCAAATGGTTTTTAGAATAGATGACTCCTAGCATGGTGGTGTACCTGCAGGTGATGGAGTCACCCTCTCTAAAGATGTCTTACAGACTAAAGGGGAGAGGGATGTGCATGATTGGCAGATCACTTGCTTAGGCATTTGAGTCAATCATGAGATGTCAAGTACCACACCAAAGGTTGTTTTTGCACTAGATGCAATAAGTTTGTATTAATCCAATCCTGGAGAAACATAAGGAAGCAGTTTTAGAACATAAGTGAATGTTCTACGGATTTGATGACGGCAGCCTCTTTCGGGAGACGGTTATCATTCCAGGCTTCAAAGGTGACATGGTTGACAGAGTGATTGATAGAGTTACAGTTTTCCTTCTGACGAGGGACAGTATTATGGACAGGTGGTCCAAGAGGATACTGTGGGAGGCATGGTGCGGATACTGATTAGGTTCAGTGATCGATACAGTCTAAGAAGTTTGGATTTGGAGTTCATTTATGAACTAGGTCCCATCAGATGTCCAGACATATTCTAAAACAGGTATTACTCAATTCGGGAGATAGCTTTCTCCGCGAATTTGAGATTAAGAGAGATATAGAAAGAAACATCTAGGCGGATCGACTCACTGAGGCTATTTCTCGAACACAATAGTTTTACAAACGGGCTTTGTGAAACTGATTAGTAGAGGAGTTGGATGTTCGGTTTCACACGGGCTGTGAGTAGTCGACATCGCAATAATTAGCCTTGAGTGCAAGTGGGAGATTGTTGGAGATAGTGCCCTCATAGTCAATTATTGGATCGCAGGTACGTGATTGCAATGATTGCGGAAGCCCTATACCAGTAGGACAGTCTTACTCGAAATGATAGTATGCAATCTGGTTTGCCTTTATCAGTCGGGTACATGTTCAGGTGACTGATTACATGTTACACTTTGATAGAGCCCTTAGGATCTTGCTTTACTACCAACAGTATGATGGCGATCATATACGTGAGAGTTGGGTAGTTTATATGCATATCCTTAATTGTGGTCCCTAGTCGTGGGTGTTTCGAGACAGGGCATCGATACTCCGGAGTAGACTAGTGTATACAGTCGAGACCCCGATGAGGGGCGGTGGCCGGTCTCACAAGCCACTGGTGTCAGTTGGATCACCTAAGATGTATACAGGTGCTCATTGGGTTATGAGTACACCGGACAGGACTCGCCGGGAATCTGCTAGTTAGTACTATACCTATCGTCAGATAGCAGTTCCCTGGTGACATGTGTACAGGTTAGTTCATCGACCTGAGGTCGTCATTTGTCTCGTGTGAGTTCCCACTGTGCTTTGATTTCTACCCTACCACGGCTCAAAGGAGTCGTGCAAACAGGTAGTTTTTGGGTACAGTCCCGAGCCATATGAAGGCACGTGAGCGGATCGGCAGGGGATTCGTCTCTCCCGGTATTGGGGGCGAGATCATGCTGTGTCTAGGAGAGCCATTACACAAAGCCCACGGCCGTGGCAGGAGATTTACTGGTAGGTACTCCAGTAGTATCTCAGGGTGTTATTGGGCTTCACTCCGACACGACTTATACTGCTATTGGGGGTCTGACGTTACTAGCCCCCTAGACAGATATGCGATACTCATAGACGAACGGACCGGACTGTATATACATTGTCACTGTTAGGCTCAGTAGGGTTTCCGGATGAGTTCACTCATCGGCTTCCCTTGACGTCAGTCCATGGGCAGCCGTTACGCATTGCTAGTGCCGCTGACGGTTTGTGGTTAAACCCACTGCCAGGGTACTGACGAGTCATTAGAGTCCCCCACAGACAGTTTCCCAAGTTCGGGCGAAACGTTGTAGAGGCCGTATGGTTTTATGGCAGGGTTTGGAAAATGCACGTGCGTTTACGCACGTGTTATTTTTCGGGCAGATGATACTGGTCGGCTTTGGTTTAAGCCGGATCCGAGTATTATATTGAGTAGATATAATATCTTTGTCTCAGTTGCATTTGTATTCGGTCGTAATACAAATGCGGGTATATTTATACAGTTACGGGGTTATCCTGAAAGTCGTTTCAGGATCACTTTTGGAAGTTGCCAGTTTCCAGTTTTCTATCAGCCGTCTTTTAACATTCGGTTAAAGACGGATTTATCTTTTCTTGGATGAGGTGAGTCATGCTTCTAGAAGGTTCTAGAAAGGGTGACTTGGCATGGTGAGTAATTAGTGCTTTAATGGAGCCATTAATGCAATGGTGACTAGGTTAATGAATCACCATTTGCATTAATGAGGTTTTGTTTGCTTAAGGATATTTTTCTTGTGTTCACACATGATATTTCTTTCTTAAGGTCACCCTCTTCTCTCCTACACTCACCCCCCCTCCCTATATATGGCCGGCCCCTCCTCTCTCTCATATACACTTGATGTTTCATTTGAAAAGATATGATAGTATTTGGGGTGCATGGAATTTCACAGCTCATTTCATTCCATCACCCGATTCGAGTGGCAACTTCATTAACCGATCGTCCACGGTTTTGGACGAAGTGAGACAAAGTCATCTACTCATTCTCTACATCAATCTTGGTCGTCTCTTTTAGCAAACTTGACGACCGAGTTACCTCAAGTCAGAGGCGGGAGCCCGTTTAAAGAATCAGTGACATGGTGCCACCTGGACGAGCAGATCGGAGATCGACGAGATCAAAGCAGCCGCAACGGAGCATGGGATGATGGTTAAAGAACGAAGGACTCGGATCGTTCGGTATAACCTTTTCTACACTCTTTACAGTTTGTTAGTTTAGCAATAATGGAAGATCCGGGTTAAACTATACGATAGCGCCAGTTAAAAGTTTTTTGTTCCGCATTTGGCGTCTGTAGACGGCCGGGGCGCTACCGTAGACTTACACTAGGAACAATTAAAGGATATGCTTGTAGACTATCCAGGCCCCACTAGTATGATCTACATCATGGTCATGGTAGTCAAGTCCACATCCTAATGGCTTTATCAACATGTATCATAGAGCCGGTATAATAATACAAATGTACATGTTAAGATAAAGAGAAACCAGATAGTATATTATCATGTCGAGCAAGAAAGTCCTATATATATATATATATATACATATGTCCAAACATCCACTATATCATATAACAATGGCCTCTAGGGCATACATATTCCTAACATTCTCCTACTTGCACTAAGGCCAGTTGTAGTATCTCATACCCAACATCCCAAAAAGTCTCTCAAACTGTGTCTGGGAAGGGACTTCGTGAGTGAATCTGTTGTGTTGTCCTTCGTGTCAACTCTCCTAACCTTGATCTCCTGGCGATTTACTATCTCCCGGATCAGGTTATACCGCCTAAGAATATGTCTGGATCGGTGATAGGACCGGGGTTCGTTGGCCAAAGCCACAGCTCTATTGTTATCATAATACAAAGGTATTGGATGCTTAATGAATGGAACCACACCAAGTTCAGCAATGAACTTCTTCATCCAGATAGCCTCTTTGGCAGCATCGTTGGCAGCGATGTATTCAGCCTCCATCGTCGAGTCTGCTGTGGTATCTTGCTTGGAACTCTTCCAACATACCTGTAGGGTTCCTAGGCACTCACAAGAGGTCTCACAAGGTATCAACCATGCCAATTTTAAATTTTAATTGTGCCGGGAAACCCTAACAAGATCGTTGGCTAGAAATCTTGGCGAAAAAACTAACTAGTTAACACTTAACTAAAAGAATACGGAAATACAACCTTTGTAGATCCGGTGCTCCACCTCCATAGCTCCGCAACGAAGTCCCTTTGCTGTCCAAATGAATTCCCGGGCTCTAGCGTCGGCTTCGTCGGAGAAATGGCGAGCTAGGTCGTCGATGTCCATGCCGAAGATGATCTACGTCGAGGCATCGCTAGATCAAGCTCCACCTTCACCAAGCCATGAAAACTTGTGAAGGAAACACCCTATACTACTTGGCAAGAGGTAGAGGATGAAGAAATAGGAAGTGGGTAGACTTTAGAATTGGATTTCTCACTCATTTCATCAATCCACCATTGATGAAGTCAAGGTTTTCTTCTTGAGTTCAAGGAAGAAGAAGTAGAATGTTATCCTGATAAGTTATACCAAATAGAAAATAAAAGGAATGTTTATCATAATCTAACCATGGTGAAGTGTAGAGAATCAACTAGGGTTGAGTGGAGTGGTTAGGGTTAAGCATGAGACAAAATGGTGACTAAGTCAAAGCTTCATGAAGCTTCAACATGCAAGTCCAAAATTAGCCACCATTTCATTTCTTTATGCTTAATATTTTTCCAAAATAAATAAACAAATAAATAATTGAATAAATAAATAATGGATAAAACAAAACCCTAATTTTCAACTTAACCATGGTTTAATTCTTTACACTTAACCAAAAAGCATGTATCATCAAACATGATACAATCATGTGTACAAAAGTATATCACATATACAATGTGCACAAACCAAGTGAGAAAATCCGTTTAAAGTGAACCAATACTAGTTAGTGCAAAGTAATATATCAAATATATAATTATGCATTAAATCATTAAATCAACACTTGATTCAATGATCCGGTCATGTCGCACACAACCGACTAGTATTCAATGTATCGGCTTATCGAATCAATACTTGATTCGATAACTAGGTTATATCACATACAACCAATCGATACATTCATCGCGAGAATAGAATACGGTATCACATACACGCATTATTCTCGGTCCCGCACATATCTCATATGCGCTCCTATTTCGTTTCGCTTGAGCCAGGAAACCTCTGTGTAGGACTCTAAAGACTCGTCAATACGCCGGCAGCAGGTGATGATCATATCAAACACCCACAAGCCGCAAGCGGTCTGCTAAACGTAACGGCCACCCGGGTATTGAGCGATCAGAAGATCGACGAGCAAGCCCGCTCACACTCCAGTGAATCCAACCAGTAACACTACTGTACAATCCGGTCTGATCGTCTGATATGTCGCATATCTCGCCTAGGGGTGGTAAACGTCAGACCCCAATAGCTCGATAAGTCGTGTCGATATGAGGTCTATAACATTTCGAGAAACTACTGGTAACACTTACCAGTATATCTCAGCAACGCTGGCCAGGGATTTCCTGTTATAGCCAATCGAACACAGCGCAACATCAACTCCCTATACCGGGAGAGACGAATCCCCTCCTATCGCTCATTGCCTCCATGTGACTCGGGACTGTACCCAAAAACCACCATTTTGCACGCCCTCTTGGACGTGGTAAGGTGGAAATCAAAGCACAGTGGGAACCACACAAGACTCTATGACGATCTCGGGTCAACAGACTACTCTGTACCAGTGTCACCAGAGAACTGCCATCTGACGTAAGGTATAATACCATCTGGGAGTTCTCGGCGAGTCCGTCCAGTGTACCCAGTCTCCACTGAGCACCCGTATATCATCTCTGATGTCAAACACCAATGGATATGGGATCATCCATCTCCCATCTATATGGGCCGAGAAGGTACACGCTAGTCTACTCTGGTATATCGATGCCCCGTCTCGATACACCCACTACTAGGGACTTTGAAAGATGTACTTATGGACTACCATGTCCCCACTAGTATGATCCGCATCATAGTCCAGGTAGTCAAGTACACATCCTAAGGGCTTTACCAACATGTAACAGAGAGACAATCGGTATACATGTTAAGGTAAAGAGCAACCAGATAGCATACTATCATGTCTAGCAAGAAAGTCCTCCCTATATATGTCCCAGCATCCACTACAATATACATCCTATGTACAGTAATGGCCTCTAGGGCATACATATAACTAACAATCTCCCACTTGCACTAGGGCCATCTGTAGCAGTGGTCGAAGTATCTCATACTCAACCATCCCATAAAAGTCTCTCTCTGGGAATAGGCCTTCGTGAGTGGATCCGCCGTGTTATCCTTTGAGTCTGCTCTCCTAACCTCGAACACCCTGGAGATCAACCATCTCCTTGATCAGGCGATACTGCCTTAGATTAAGTCTGGATCACTGATGGGACCGGCGTTCCTTGGCATAAGCCACAACTCCATTGTCACACAATGGGAGGAACATAGTTCATCTCATGAACCAATATACATCCAAATAGCCTCTTTGGTAGCATCTTAAGTAGCGATGTATCCAGCCTTTATCGTCAAGTATGCCACGGTATCTAGCTTGGAACTCTTCCAACATACCGTCCCTTTACTGAGGGTAAAGACAATGCCTGCGACTGACATTCAGTCGTCTTTATCATCCTGGAACACTTCCAGTGATTCTCCCCAGGATCGATTGATACCATCTCACTACAGCTTATGATAGTCCTAATATCCATTTAGATCTATCTCATAGATCCAAAACCCAGGATTTAGTAGGTATCACTTTGATCCTACACGGAGAATCTTTGTGATAAGCGGAGATTGATCGAGCGTAGCATAGGAAACTCTTTCCCTATCAAGAGTATGTCATCCACGTACTCTACGAGGATCACCACCATACTCCCTACTACCTTTTTGTATATACAAGGTTCATCTACCATTTTGATGATGTCAAACTCTTTGACTACTTCATCAAAACAGATGTTCCAACTCCGCGATGCCTGCTTTATCCTATAAAGCATCTTGCACACGTTTCCGCTGCTCCCACTGTCTACGAGGCACTCTGGCTGTGTACTTATAGACGCTCTCTTCTAAAACATCATTTAGAAAAGCTGTCATGACACCCAACCACCAGATATCGTAGTCATGGTATGTAGCCGTGGCAAGTAGGATCTGGATGGACTTAAGCATAGGTACTGGAAAAGGTTTCATCATTATCCACGCCTGGTCAATGACGAAAGCCTTTAACAAGTCTAGCTTTGAAAGTCTCAACTTTTCCATTTACACCAAGTAATCTTCTCAAGATATACTTGCTCCTGATGGGGATTTAACCCTTCAGATATAGCAACCAAAGTCCATACTTTGTTGGTGTATAAGGATTCCATCTCAGATCGATAAACATCCAGCCATTCTTACAGAGTCTTACTCCTGATGGCCAGCTCGAAACTAGTTGGGTCATCATCTCATGATGCAATCCTTGCTCCCACTGTCAAAGAGAAACAGAAGTATCTCTCAGGTGGGTGAGAAACCCTACTAGATCGGCGGAGAGGCTGAGGTTCGTTGGCATCTACGGAATCCTTTGGTTGTACCAAATCATCTGCTGTATTTTGTATAGATGGAACATTTCCAGTTGTACATAACAGACCTTGCCTCGAGCTTGTCCGGATTTTGCTTTTTAGACATAGGCCGGACAACCCCAAATCTTAAAGAACTTAAGATATGGGCTCTTCCCTTTCCATATCACATATGAAATGGTAGGCAACTGATTTGATTCGAACCCTATTCAATAGGTATGCAACTTCTCAAGTGCATAACACCCAATAGGAAAAAGGTAACTCAGTACTACTCATCATAGAGCACACCATATCAAATAGGGTGTATCTGCTCCGCCCCGATATACCATCGTGCTTTGGTGTATACGGAGGAGTAATTCTGAGAGAGAATCTCATTCTCCTTTAGAATAGTCCAACAATTTCCGTGCTCAAGTATTCTCCTCCTCGATCACATCAAAGGACATAATACTTATACCCGTATTTTGATTCTCTACTTCTAACTTATATTCTGTGAATATCTCAAAAGGTTCGGACTTGTGTTTCAACAGGAACATATGTCTGAATCTAAAGAGTTCATCAGAGAACGTAATGAAGTATAAAGAACCGGTCTTGGTATGTGTAGACAGGGGACTTACATATATCAACATGTATCATCCCAAGAGTTCACTAACTCTTTCTCTGTTTCCAATAAACAGAGCTATGGTCATCTTATCTTTGTGACATGACTGGCGAGTTTCACAAGATGTAAATTCAAACTAATTTAAATATGCATCTGTATGAAACTCCAGCTGGTCGGGTCGCACTGATATGACTTAGTCTACAATACCTCAAGAAGGATCCATCCATTTATGAACTATTCCTCTTGTGTGTGTTCTGTATACTAAGAACTGTAGTTTGATTTAGAACATTAATGCTTTTAGATAACGTGCCTGAATCGATCAACTTTTTGATATAGGAAATGTTCAAAACATTATCCAACAATACAAAATTATATCATTTCTTTACTACTAAAGAGAGTAATATGATTTTGTATAGCAGGTTCGGTATCTAATAACATTCGTTCAGAATCAATGTATTTGTAATACAGGGTGACAGTGACCGACAGACTTGGCTGCAACTCTTGCCCCGTTTTCTGCCTCATGAAACTTATCACCCGTTCTCAGTTTTATACCCTTTTGTAGCCCTATGTAACATCTTACATATCTGGGATCCTGATCCGGTATCATATACCGTGGATGCGGAGGATACTGAGAAACAGTTCTGTATAATGAACACACCCGCAGATGATGCATCAGCATGCACTCTCTTCATTTGGGCGGCACGGGAAATCTAGTATTCCCCAATTTCCTGCTCTGTCTTATAACAATTATAAGTTGGAGCGGGACCAACGTTCCCCAGCTCAGTATAACAAGCGGGTTCGGTCAAATATTCGTATTATTATCTTGATTAAGGCGTGATATGGTCGCTACCAGGAGAGAGAGAGAAGAAATCACTCAGCGTGCGCTCTTGCAAGAATAGATTGGTTATTATTTTATCTAATCAAGATGGCTCCCACTGCTTTTTATCAAATCTTCCTTCAAACCCTAAAAGGAAAGACTAGCCGGGATTAATTACACACTACAAGTTCGCCAATCTTTCAGCCAGGCCAGTGTCGGTACTTTGAGGGAGGTCCCCCGTGCTTTCGCACGAACCTATTTAATGTAAACCTCGTTTTCCCAGAGGCGTAACCCCGTTGACACCTTTCTAGACACCTACTTGATCGGCTAATTGTAATGTATAAGACTCTTCCAGGAGTAACAATTACTCGCAGCGGGTATCGGGATCCAACTATCTCATAGAAGGTATGCAATCTCATTGCAAATTTCAACACTTGAAATTCCCGATAATCTTTTGCCCCTAGCGTCCTATGACCTTGACGGAGGCCAAACAACCCATAGTCCGCTAGTCAAGTTCAACCCGTACATTTCTTGATTGAATTAAACCCACCCGTACGACCCTTGACGGAGGCCAAACAACGCCGTACGAATACCCTAATCCAATCGCATCATATGCTAGCAGATAAGCACTAGTTAGCTACCGTACACTACGCCTTGACGGAGGCCAAACAACCGCAGCACAAATACTAACTAGTACATATCTGAAATGACGGAGGGCTACGACAGGTTTTTCTTAAAACCTATTGCGTAATGAACTTGATATCGTTGTAGGATCGAATGAATTTTGAAATGGAGTGTTTTTGAGGCTTTTCTAGTTTTGCTAAAGGAGTCACTCCCGGTGAAGGGATCGTCGGTCCTTTCCTCGTCGAATGAGGTGCGGGATATATCACATATATCACTGTGCAAAGCAAAAACTCTTAAAAGCAGTCAAAAGACAAACCGAGGGGTGTAGCATCTGCCAGTTATCGCTAAAGGAGTCACTCCCGGTGAAGGGATCTCGGTCCTTTCCTTATCGAATAAGGTGCAGGATAAATCGTATATACCGCTGTGCAAAGCAAGAACTGTAGCTACCTGTTTTATTTTGAAATTCGATTCCACAACATCTTAGGTTTCTTTTATTTCATTAATCACATTAATGAAGTCCCATCATTTAAGTACCTAAACATCACAGATAAATACGACGTACACTTATGCCATCCGCATTCGCCTCGATGTCCCCTCGTTCATCGATAGGTTAGGTAACTAACGGCAGAGCGGGGCAGGGCTAGCGCGGGTGTAAAACATAAGTAATGTCTATATAATATATCATATATACTATATACTGTATCTATCTTAGAACATCACATGATCACATCACAGATATCGCAGCAGAAGAAACATATGAAATATTGGATATACTAGGACGTCCGTGTTTTCAATACGAGCCAGTATAAAACACGGATTCCATGGTCGTGATGAATAGCCAAACCCACACCCCTAGACCCCTACGAGAGCGGCAAGCAACCCTACCAAATCTAGAGTTAGGAGACCCGGACTCGACTCCTCGAGTTGGTCTCCTACTGGACTCCAGAACCCGGTTACTTGTGCCCTCCTCCTTGGGTCTATCCTAGTGCGGAATAGTAAATAATATACAAAGGGTGACATCTTCCGCAACCTGGAAGTGCCCCAATAAAAGAATATTACATACAAGTTTTTACATGAATGAAAATGAAAAACACTCATCTCACATAAAACCCCCCGGTTATTCAAACACGACGATCCAATATAACATATCCAGCAACACATAACATCACATGTCATCAACGTAAGTAAATATGCGCATCCCAATTGTCGTTGACATATAGCAACGAAACCGGCGATATCACATATTACACTTACGGTCACAGAAAAGAAAGTGAAAAACTACAACAGTTGGAATCCGCAACCACCTCAGACATCGCATGCCTGACCAAATGAATTACTTGGACATCGCATGCCTAACAATTATAAACCCCGCATTTTAGTCTCATTTATCGAAAACTCTTTTCAATATCAAGTCGGGCAATTCAACAGGATTCCCGACATCCTGATCGAATGCTCGTTGCAAACTATAGTAGGCGGCCGCACCCCCGACGCCGTCGACGAAGTGCACCAAGGCGGAACACCGCTGCCGCGAGCATCCGTACGGATGCTTTCGGCGACGGGGTTCTCCTACAGTCACTTGGTCGGGGCTATGGGGTGTGGCTGTCTATTAAGTTTACCCGGCGAGTATCCGCGTACGCTACGTGATTGCGACGGACTTTTGATCACATCAAAATTCCGTGGCAACCGATCAAGTGAGACTAAACCGCTAGATTTATAACATTCATTCAGTTATCTCATAACTTATTGTGAATTCCAACTATTGTATCGCATTCTGGATAAATAGAAAATGACAAACTTTCCGATCGAACAATCGAACACCCAAGTTTTCCCGATACAGATCAACACATGAAATAAGTCTAACAACATTCAGTTCGTGCCTCAGTACCAACGGTCCAGTCGTAGAAGGGTCAAGCCAACGCCTCACATGTGGCACGCCGTACTGCCCCAAACCCGAAGGTTCAAAGGGCAGTTCAAGACGGTCACATAATCGAGTTAAGGTTTGTTGTCTTCTAGAGGGTCCATTGCGTTACTTGCACTACTTAGAACATCGTCAAACTACGGAAAAATCCAACACTTGGAAATTTCCCGGCAGGGGAAAAATTAGGTATTTATATCCGGTCGAACTTTTTAACATATTCTAAAATTATCCGGAAAGCCAAATAGACAAAATTTGATACCCCGATCGAAACACCGAATCCCCAAAACAACCCCAGAAAATCCAACTCTTGAATAAATTTTAAAAATACCCAGAGAACTCAGCACCTGAAACAATGAATTACTGTGCAAACAGTTAGGGCTGACGTCACATTTCTGCCGCGGAACCGCCGCATAAGCTAGACTTATGCCGCGGTTCCGCCGCCGACTACACTGTTCATGAAATAAAATTTGCGCCGTAATTCTTAGAATTCCCTGCTGAGTTTTCTGCATATTTTTAATTTTGAAAAAACTCAGTTTTTAGAAAAAGTCCAGAGAGCAATTTGTATTGGGGTTTCGGGTTCGTTCGGAATTCAAATGTTGTCTAGACTTCGCCTAAGGCTCTAGCTAGGCTCTGATACCACTGTAGGGTTCCTAGGCACTCACAAGAGGTCTCACAAGGCATCAACCATGCCAATTTCAAATTTTAACTGTGCCGGGAAACCCTAACAAGATCGTTGGCTAGAAATCTAGGCGAAAAAACTAACTAGTTAACACTTAACTAAAAGAATACGGAAATAGAACCTTTGTAGATCCGGTGCTCCACCTCCATAGCTCCGCAACGAAGTCCCTTTGCTGTCCAAATGAGTTCCCGGGCTCTAGCGTCGGCTTCGTCGGAGAAATGGCGAGCTAGGTCGTCGATGTCCATGCCGAAGATGATCTACGTCGAGGCATCGCTAGATCACGCCCCACCTTCAACAAGCCATGAAAACTTGTGAAGGAAACACCCTATACTACTTGGCAAGAGGTAGAGGATGAAGAAATAGGAAGTGGGTAGACTTTAGAATTGGATTTCTCACTCATTTCATCAATCCACCATTGATGAAGTCAAGGTTTTCTTCTTGAGTTCAAGGAAGAAGAAGAAGAATGTTATCCTGATAAGTTATACCAAATAGAAAATAAAAGGAATGTTTATCATAATCTAACCATGGTGAAGTGTAGAGAATCAACTAGGGTTGAGTGGAGTGGTTAGGGTTAAGCATGAGACAAAATGGTGACTAAGTCAAAGCTTCATGAAGCTTCAACATGCAAGTCCAAAATTAGCCACCATTTCATTTCTTTATGCTTAATATTTTTCCAAAATAAATAAACAAATAAATAATTGAATAAATAAATAATGGATAAACCAAAACCCTAATTTCCAACTTAACCATGGTTTAATTCTTTACACTTAACCAAAAAGCATGTATCATCAAACATGATACAATCATGTGTACAAAAGTATATCACATATACAATGTGCACAAACCAAGTGAGAAAATCCGTTTAAAGTGAACCAATACTAGTTAGTGCAAAGTAATATATCAAATATATATTTATACATTAAATCATTAAATCAACACTTGATTCAATGATCCGGTCATGTCGCATACAACCGACTAGTATTCAATGTATCGGCTTATCGAATCAATACTTGATTCGATAATTAGGTTATATCGCATACAACCAATCGATACATTCATCGCGAGAATAGAATACGGTATCACATACACGCATTATTCTCGGTCCCGCACATATCTCATATGCGCTCCTATTTCGTTTCGCTTGAGCCAGGAAACCTCTGTGTAGGACTTTAAAGACTCGTCAATACGCCGGCAGCAGGTGATGATCATATCAAACACCCACAAGCCGCAAGCGGTCTGCTAAACGTAACGGCCACCCGGGTATTGAGCGATCAGAAGATCGACGAGCAAGCCCGCTCACACTCCAGTGAATCCAACCAGTAACACTACCGTACAGTCCGGTCTGATCGTCTGATATGTCGCATATCTCGCCTAGGGGTGGTAAACGTCAGACCCCAATAGCTCGATAAGTCGTGTCGATATGAGGTCTATAACATTTCGAGAAACTACTGGTAACACTTACCAGTATATCTCAGCAACCCTGGCCACGGATTTCCTGTTATAGCCAATCGAACACAGCGCAACATCAACTCCCTATACCGGGAGAGACGAATCCCCTCCTATCGCTCATTGCCTCCATGTGACTCGGGACTGTACCCAAAAACCACCATTTTGCACGCCCTCTTGGACGGGGTAAGGTGGAAATCAAAGCACAGTAGGAACCACACAAGACTCTATGACGATCTCGGGTCAACAGACTACTCTGTACCAGTGTCACCAGAGAACTGCCATCTGACGTAAGGTATAATACCATCTGGGAGTTCTCGGCGAGTCCGTCCAGTGTACCCAGTCTCCACTGAGCACCCGTATATCATCTCTGATGTCAAACACCAATGGATATGGGATCATCCATCGCCCATCTGTATGGGTCGAGAAGGTACACGCTAGTCTACTCTGGTATATCGATGCCCCGTCTCGATACACCCACGACTAGGGACTTTGAAGGATGTACTTATGGACTACCATGTCCCCACTAGTATGATCCGCATCATAGTCCAGGTAGTCAAGTACACATCTTAAGGGCTTTACCAACATGTAACAGAGAGACAATTGGTATACACGTTAAGGTAAAGAGCAACCAGATAGCATACTATCATGTCGAGCAAGAAAGTCCTCCCTATATATGTCCCAGCATCCACTAAAATATACATCCTATGTACAGTAATGGCCTCTAGGGCATACATATAACTAACAATACCGTCCTTCCATTGAAGGTGAAGACAAAACCTTGTCGTCCTTATCACTCTGGAAGCTTGAATCGGTAAAGGACTCCACCTGGAGTTCTCCGTTACCATACACCAAGAACATTTCTTTAGTCCTTCTCAATTACTTAAGAATGTTCTTCACAACTGTCTAGTGCTTTTCCCCAGGATCTGATTGATACCTACTCACTACACCTAGTGTGTAAGCTACATCCGGTCTGGTATATAACATCGCATACATGATATACCCAACTGCAGAAGCATAGGGTATCACTGTCATGCGAGCACTCCCTAAATCAGTCTTAGGAGACATCTCTTTGGACAGAATGATTCCTGAGCAAGCGGGTAAATTACCATGCTTAGAATCTTCCATACTAAACCTCTTAAGTATGGTTTGTATGTACCTGGATTGGGACAACCCCAAAATCTACTTAGATCTATCTCTATAGATCTTTATCCCCAGGATGTAGGAGGCATTACCTAGATCTTTCATGAAGAACTTATGTGATAAGAAGAGCTTGACCGAGTGTAGCATAGTTACATCATTTCCTATCAAGAGTATGGCATCCACATACAATACGAGGAAGACAACCTTACGCTCTACAACCTTTTTTTATATACAAGGTTCATCTTCGTTTTTGATGAAGTCAAACTCTTTGACTGATACATCAAAACAGATGTTCCAGCTCCGCGATGCCTGCTTTAATCCGTAGATTGATTTGAGCAGCTTTCACACCTTTTCGCTGCTACCACTGTCTACGAAGCCTTCTGGCTGAGTCATGCACATGCTCTCTTCTAAATCACCATTTAGAAAAGCGGTCTTGAAGTCCATGTGCCAGATTTCATAGTCATAGTATGCAGCAATGGCATGTAGGATCCTAATGGACTTAAGCATAGCCACTGGAGAAAAGGTTTCATCATAGTCGACACCTGGTCGTTGACGAAAACATTTTGCTACAAGTCTAGCTTTGAAGGTCTCAACCTTTCCATCTACACCAATTTTTTTATTAAAAATCCACTTGCTCCCGATGGGTTTTACCCCTTCAGGAGCAACTTCCAAACTCCATACTTTGTTGGTATACATGGATTCCATCTCAGATCGCATAGCATCCAGCCATTTCACAGAGTCTCCACTTGTGATGGCTTGGTCGAAACTAGTTGGGTCATCATCTTCCATGATGCAATCATCGCTCCCACCGACTATGAAAAAATCATAGTATCTCTCAAGTGGATGAGGAACAGTACTAGATCTGCGGGGTGGCTGAGGTTCGTCGGAGACTACTGGATCCTCTGGTTCTATCAAGTCATCAGTTGTAGTTTGTGTAGCTGGAACTTCTTCCAGCTCTACCTATTTACCACTAATTTCTTTCACAAGAAATTCCTTTTCTAAAAAGGTGGCATATTGAGAAACAAACACCTTTTTTTCCTCAGTGTGGTATAATATATATCCATGTGAATTCTTTGGATATACCACAAATATGCAAAGAACTGATCGTGCCTTGAGTTTTTCCGGATTCTTTTTTTTAACATAGGCTGGAAAACCCCATATCTTAATTCGTTTAAGATATGATCTCTTTCCACTCCATATCTCATATTGTGTCTTAGGAACAGATTTTGATGGAACATGATTCAATAGATATGCGGCTGTCTCAAGTGCATAACTCCAAAAGGAAATAGGTAACTCAGCATTATTCATCATAGAGCGTACCATATCTAATAGGGTGTGATTCCTTCGCTCCGATACTCTATTGTGCTGTGGTGTATATGGAGGAGTAAGCCGAGAGAGAATCCCATTCTCTTTTAAATAATCTGAAATTCCGTGCTCAAGTATTCTCCTCCCCGATCAGATCGTAGGATTTTAATACTTTTACACGTAAGGTTCTCTACATTGTTCTTATGTTCCTTGAATATCTCAAAAACTTCAGATTTGTGTTTCAACAGGAACACATGTCCAAATCTTGAGAGATCATCGGTGAATGTAATGAAGTATGAGGAACCATTCCTGGCATGTGTAGACATAGAACCGCATACATCACTATTTATCAGTCCCAAGAGTTCGGTAGCTCTTTCTCCGTGTCCCGTAAACAGAGTTTTGGTCATCTTGCTTCTGAGACATGACTGGCAAGTTTCATAAGATGTAAATTCAAATGGATTAAAATATCCATCTTTATGCAACTTAGCTAGTCTTGTCGCATTGATATGACCTAGTCTACAATGCCAAAAGAAGGCTTCATTCATCTCTGAACTTTTCCTCTTGTGTGTGTTCTATATGTTTGGAACTGTAGTTTGATTTAGAACGTATATACCGTTACATAATGTACCAAACCAAATCAACACTTGATTTAGGAAAATGTTCATAACATTATCCTCTAATACAAAGCTATATCCTTCTTTATGTAATAAAGAAACTGATATAATATTGCACATCATTTTTGGTACACAATAACAGTCGTTCAGAATAATGTATTACCATTTGATAATACTAGGTGATATTCGCCAACTGCTTTGGTTGCAACAATTGCACCATTCCCTACTTTGAGAGACATCACTATTTCCCAGTTCTCTACCTCTCCTTAACCCATGTAACAAATTACATACGTGGGATTATGATCCGATATCCAATACCCAGGACATAGAGCAAACGGAGAAACAGTTCTCGGTAACGAACACACCCGAAGAAGATGCATCATCATGCTCTTTCTTTGTTCGGGTTGCGTAGGAATCCTGATATTCCCCTATTCCGTGCTCAGAATTATGACAGTCATAAGATAGAGCGGAACCAGCGTTCACCAGCTCAGTATAATAAGCGGGTACGGTCAATACATCCATATTATTATCTTGATTAAGGCGTATCTTGATTGCTACCTGGAAAGAGAGAAGGAAACACTTTAGCATGCGCTCTTTGTAAGATTAGATTGGTTATTATCTTATCAAATCAGGATGGCTCCCACTGTTTTTATCAAATCTTCCTTCAAATTCTGAAAGGTAAGATTAGCCGGGATTAATTATACCCTACATGTTCGCCAATAGGTCAGCCAGGCAGGTATTGGTACTCCGAGAGAGTCTCCCCATGCTTTCGCATGGAACAAATTAAATAATCTCGTTTCCGCAAGGGCATAACCCCGTTAACACCTTTCTTATACACCTATTGGATCAGCTAATTGTAAAGTAGAAAACTCTCCCAGGAGTAACTCTTACTCGCAGTGGGTATCGGGATCCTACTATCTCATAGAAGGTATGCAATCTTATTGCAAATTTCAACACTTGAAATTCCCAATATCTGTTTTTCCCCCCAACCACTTATGACCTTAACAAGGTCAACAAATCATAAGTACTAATCAAGTTCAACCCGTCATTTCGTGATTGAATTAAACCCACCCGTACAACCCTTAACAAGGTCAACAAAGCCGTACGACTACCCTAATCCAATCGTATCACATGCTGCAGATAAGCACTAATCAATTACCGCACACTACGCCTTGACAAGGTCAATAAACGCAGCACGAATACTAAATAGTCCTTATCTGAAATGACGGAGGGCTGCGTTTGGTTTTGAAGAAAACCTTTTAACTTAATGAACTTGATATCGTTGTAGAATCTTATAATTTGAAAAAGGAGTGGTTTAAGCTCCGCTTTTAAAATTGAGTAGTTTTCAAAACAACCCACATGGGTTGTAGCATTTGCTAGTTTTACTAAAGAGGTCACTCCTGGTGAAGGGATCTAGGCTCTTTCCTCATCGAATGAGGTGCTAGATATTCATAAAGGAATACGGCTATGAAAAACAATAACCAGAGCTACCTTTTTGAAACAAATCGAGTGGATTGTAGCGTTTGCTAGTTTTGTTAAAGAGGTCACTCTCGGTGAAGAGATCTAGGCTCTTTCCTCATCGAACGAGGTGTTGGATATTCATAAAGGAATACCGCTATGCTAAACAAGAACTAGAGCTACCATTTTGAAAAATTTGATTCTAAAACATCTTTAGGTTTCTTATCTTATCATTAATCTCATTAATGACGTCCTATCATTTATGTTTCCTAAACATCACAGATGAAACGAAAATAGAACGTACGCTTATGACATCCGTATTCGCCATGGGGCCCCGTCATGCAACGTTAGGTTACTTAACTAATGGCAGAGCGGGGGCTGGACTAGCGCGGGTGCAAAACATAAGCAACGATTATTATATATATCATATATATCATTCTTCTCACGCGGTTATATGATCACATCACGGAACTTAAGCAGCAGAAGTTAACATATGAAATATTGGATATTCTAGGAGGTCCGTGTTTTAAATTAAGCCAGTAATAAAAAACACGGATTCCATGGTCGTGATGAATAGCCAAACCCACATCCCTGACCCCTACGAGAGTGGCAAGCAACCCTGCCAATTCTAGAGTTAGGAGACCCGGTTCGCTTTCTCGAGATGGTCTCCCACTGGACTCTAAAACCCGGTTACTTGTGCTCCCCGTCTTGGGTCTATCCTAATGCAGAAAAGTAAATAATATGCATCAATGGAAACATTGATCAGTTGAAAATAATGTATTTTTAACACGGCAATTTCCCTATCATTTGCACTCATTTAGAAGTGTTCGGTATTCATATTTCACATATTTGCAAATCAGTCGTAAAATATCAGATTTCATGTGTTAGACTTTTAAACCGGCACTTTAAGGGAAATTGACCGCATTTCATGGCATCGCATCATCTCTGTATTTGCGCAACACTTGTGTCGAGATTTGTGCAGGAAATTGCAGGAGCAAAGCAAAAGAGCTGATCAAAAATACGTCAACTCAATGATTTCAGATCTGGTAGCAATCTAGAGGGCAAAATACAATTCAACATATCACAAAAGGGCCCATATGTCAATACCAGAGAAGCCCAAAAGTTGCAAGCCATGAAGCCTCTAAAGCGCCGCGGAACCACGGCGGGAGCCGGCTTGCGCCGCGGTTCCGCGGCGGATCTGCCACTTCAGCACCTCAGATTTGCATCACAATTATTCTCGAAGGGCCCGCATTCATTTAAGATGCTTCAAATTCCAGAATTCTCTCGAAGATTCTACCAGATCAGCAAAGATCATTAAACAAGGCTAATCTTAATTAAGCTCCTAACAAACTATTTCTAGAAGCTCACTCCTAACTAATCACATCTAGAAGCTTCTCCTCTAACTAACTTTTGGAGGGAAATTCAAATCTCCTCAACAAATTTTTGGAGGGAAATTCAAATTTGAAATCCTAGATCAAGGGTTTAGATGGCTATAAATAGGAACCTAGATCTAAGGGTTGAGGTTGTTCTTCATTAGTTCAATAATCTTTAGTCTTCTTCAATTCTTCATCTTCTTCCACAAGTCTAGTGACAAGGCTTGTGCGAAACCCTAACCCTAATTCCACTCCAAATTCAAGATCTTGAGTACCAATCAAGCAAGAAGCCCTTCAACGTTTTAGGAGCTGAGCCGATCTTCAATCGGGCAAGTGATCCAAGCCGATCCGCGACTCACGGAGACGAGCGAAGCCAAATCGACGATCGAGTTCTTCCTCTTGTAGTTCTTGAGCGAATGTAACGAAATTGTTGATATAAATAAAAGGTGAAATTCTTGAATCTTGCTTTCTTTTAATTCTTGCATCATGATTAGATCTCAATTTGTAATTATTGTTCTTGTTGTGATGTTCGAGTAAAACTCCGCTCGTTAAGGAGCCGAGACGATCAATAGAAAAATGATGTAACAAATCTCAAAACGATTTTTAAGTCCTACGAGTTTTGTAAACCCTAGCAAGTTCAAGAATCGATGACCTAGTTTCGTTGCGATGCTTTCTTGATTGTTGTCGCTCGAAATTAGGGATCTACGATCATTTCTTGAATTTACTAGAGGCTAGAATGTGAATGATATCGACGAAAGAACAAGGGATAAGATGAAACCCTAGTTTCACTAGAAATCCCTAATTCTTGTCGATCATCATCGATCTATTATCAATTCATCGAAGGATAAGAATACGTCAATGTAAGATTACATCACATCTATAGATCCGATCGACTCCTACGAGACTCATTTCGATTCTTGATATTTGGTTGGAAAAATCATCAAAACTATCAATTCTTGATTCTATCTTTTTCTTGTTATTAGATCTATTTTTTCTAATTCTTGAACTTCAAATATAAATCATGAATTGTTTTGTTTTGTTTTCTTTAAAGTTTCGACTCATCTAATTCAAAAGACGAACGATTACACTGTCCCTGTGGACGATCCGCACTCACTTACAATCTACATCCGACACCGTAGTTGATTGCGGTCAAATAATTTTTGGTTGTGATTTCTTTACAATTTCCAACTACACAAACAAGAATTTCTTTAAAATCAAATGGCGCCGTTGCCGGGGACTATTTGACTTGATATACACAATCCGAAATTCTTTTCAATCAAATGGCCCCTTTGCCGGGGACTATTTGTCCGTGTTTTGATTCTTGGTTGTTTGCATATTAATACGGATATTAAGGGGCACGACCAAATCCAGATTAGGTGGGGAGTTCATTACCCTTCCTAAGCCCCAAAAATCACAAACTTGCATCCGCATTTACCCTCATTAATTAAAAGAAATCTGGAGATGACTCTAAGGACCGTCGCGCTCACTTAGGACAGAAGAAGGCCGTAGGTAATTCATTGCTTATCCGCGTTTTCTTGTGGTGTCTAAGGCAAGTGTGTCGAAGACTAGTGGTTATTAATTAGGCCTACTACTTACGTAGTGGAGTACCTTCACACTTACCTGGCAGTTACCTGGCCACAGGGGAACAAAGAGGCAGTGGAGGATTTATCCTGCGACTTGTCTTTTGCCAGTTAGGAGCGGTCTAGAGTTTTGACCTAGGTGACCCCTAGAATTAGGGTTTTGCTTGTTGCATTTGTTGTGTTGCATCATTTTTTTTCAAAAATCCATATATTTTCAAAACAAACACCGCATTCATATCATTTCCCCTAATTATAAATTCACGCTGCCACTTGTACTAACCCTTTTTAGTGCAAGATAGGCTGGACACGGGTTTCTAGTGCCCGTTAGTCCGCGTTTCCTTTTATCGACCCTAAAGTCGGTATTTCTACACTTACCTTTTCTTTACCCACCACCACACCCACTTCGATGGATCCTTCTCCATCGAACTTCTTTTCCACTACTCTGCCGCCGTCCGTTGGTGCGCAGAATCCACCTCGCATCTCTCTCCAAGAGAGGTGCTATCCAACACGAGGCCCACTTTCCACTTGTCTTTCCATTCCACCAGCCAACGGGGAAAATTTTCAAATAAAACCCCAATACATCAACCTGCTACCAAAATTTCACGGTCTCGAGTCTGAAGACGCATACGTGTTTATCACGAAATTTGAAAATTTATGCGCAATCTTGGGTATTTCACAGCTTTCTGTGGATGCTTTCCGTCTTCGTCTTCTCCCATTTACTTTGTGCGATTTAGCCGAGAAGTGGCTATATAACACTACCGCACATTCTATTTCAAATTGGGACGAATTCGTCAAAGCATTCCTTAAGAAATTCTACCCACACCAAAAGACAGCTCGAGTCCGTAGCGAAATCTATCAATTCACCCAGCTTCCAAATGAAACATTTTCAAAATGTCTTGAACGCTTCAAGGATTTGTTAGTCCAATGTCCACATCACGGCATCCCGAGATGGGAACTGTGCCGAATCATTTATGAGGGCATTAATCCTAACACAAGTCAGACCCTTGAATTAATGTGTCAAGGCAATTTCATGACTAAAGATAATGGGGAAGCCTGGAAATTCCTAGAAGATTTCGCTGAAAAATCTTTACAGTGGGAGGGTGTGAGTCAATCGTCTAGGGATGGCAATGATATTTCCATAGGAGTTAGAGCTGACATTGCAGCTATACACAAGAAACTCGAGACTATGGAAAATAAATTTTTACCCGCCACCCTAAATCAAATGTCACTCTCCAAAACTGTATGTGGCTGCTGTTCTGATCCGTCTCACTTGACGGAAGAATGTCCGTTTCAAGGTCATGAGCATACCAATGCCGCATTTCAAAGACCTAGAAACGATCCATCTTCCTCCACATATGATCAGGGTTGGAGGAATCACCCTAACTTTGCTTGGAACCAATCACAATCTCAAAACACGGTTCCAAACACGAATCATTTCCAAAGGGTCCCTCCACCACAACAGCAGCCACCACTTCAATTGAGTCAGCACCCCTTCCAAGCACAAAACTTTCAAAATCCGGCCAACACTTTTGCACCGTCTAGTCCTTTGCAATTGACCGGTACAGATAATACCTCTGCACTAGCACAAACCTTGGATACTTTCATGAAACAATCCATCCAATGGACGGCAAGTTTGCAATCTTCCGTCGAGAATGTGATGAAGATC
Organism: Agapanthus africanus; assembly: GCA_030015575.1. NCBI lineage: Eukaryota > Viridiplantae > Streptophyta > Magnoliopsida > Asparagales > Amaryllidaceae > Agapanthus > Agapanthus africanus. Next base: position 227,668,192 of record JASDDO010000004.1, on the reverse strand, counting down.
ATTGTCTCTCAAAATGAGAACATCAAATCGATGGATGAACAAATTGCACAACTAAAAGCCGAAATGCGTGCAAGAGAGAAAGGGAAACTTCCAGCTCAACCTTTACCTAATCCTGGCTATTCACATCATGTGGATGCAATTACGTTGAGATCTGGAAGAGTGCTTGACCATCACGTTGGGGAAGAGTTTGATGATACTGATAAATCAATCAATAACACCCTGGCTGAGACCTTTCCTCACACACACACTTCTAATTCTAACCCCAGTTCTTCTACCCCACCATTTTCTTCCGAGCCTATTCATCGTTTCCCAAAAGGCTCGCCACCTCAGTCCACCTCTTTTACTCCTCTACGGACGATCCCCACTTCTATTTTGGGATCGGTTCCACACCCACTTCCTTCTCCTATGATGGACCCAGCGCTTATTGCTAAAGCACCTTATCCTAATCGGTTAAGGGCTAACACACCGAGTCCACATATGGAGAAGATTATGAACATTTTTAAGCAAGTTAACACCAACATCCCTCTCCTAGATGCTATCCAACAAGTTCCGTCCTATGCGAAAACTCTTAAGAACTTGTGCACTAGGAAGAGGAAGACTCAAGTGCCCAAGAAGATTTTCATGGAAAAAAACAATAGACACGGCTTTCCCCCAACAATTACCGAGGAAACGTAAGGATCCTGGATATCCTACTATTTCCGTTTCTATTGGGGAAAAACACATCAACCGTGCTCTACTAGACCTTGGCGCTAGTGTTAACTTGCTTCCATATTCAGTTTATGAGCAATTAGGAATCGGAGAGTTGAAGCCAACCAATTGCACTCTCCAGATGGCTGACCGATCAATCACCAAACCTAGGGGTGAACTGGAGGATGTGTTAATAAAAATCGGGGAATTCATATTCCCTGTGGACTCTATTGTAATTGATACACAGCCTGTAGCGAACCTACGGAATCAAATTCCGGTGATTTTAGGTCGCCCCTTTTTGGCCACTTCCAATGCTATAATCAACTGTCGTAATGGTTCTATCACCCTATCCTTTGGGAATAGGTCAATAGAGCTGAACATTGACAAGTTGGGAAGTGTACCCTCCGAACCTACTGCTCAGGTATGTTATGTCGACTTAATGGATGTCGACAGCAGCGAATTTGATGATCCTCCTGATATTGATCTAGACTCTTTTCATATGTTATTGTTTGACCCAACTATGTATCATACACATACGGACTCTTCCACCGAGATGTCCGGGTCAACAATTAACACTGATTATGAACGGTTTTTAGAGTCTGAAGATCACCCCGCACTTTGTGATGACATTATTCATCGGGGTATTGATGGAACTTTTGAGGAGATCTTCGCTGATGAACTCGCATTTTTGAATGACACGGGTGTTGAGATGAATCATCTCCCAATCAATGAAATTGAACCTCCACCCCTTCTTCTGAACTGTAAAAAGAATGCGAGTAATCCATCACACTCACTGCATCGTCTCTCCAAAATGAGACGCACACATATTCTATTCCACCACTTAACCTTTCCCCACTTCTTCTTCCACCAACCAGAGCACTGCATTGATAAAATTTTTGAATGGTTGGTGTTAACATTTGGTCTTTGCAAAGCTTGGCATCGACCACTAATTTTTGACCCCCTCATGTGATTTTCAAAGCTTAAAATTGCATAACTCAAGCTTGGGGGGGGGTATATTTTCTGGCTCTTGAAAAGAAATTTTTTACAAAATGATGAGCCAAGAATAAGTTTGGGGGAGGATCTTCACTTAAATATTTTGCCCCCACTAATAAAATCCACCCAAGCTTACAGGTTTTTCGAGATTTAGCAGAAGGCAACAGTGAGGACACAGTTGAAAACAAGTTTGGGGGAGGTTTGTGCTTATTTTCGCATCATTTGCATATCATTTACATAAGCACAAAACATTTTCGAATACCTATAAAAATTTAAAAATTTTCAAATATAAAAATATTTTCACATTTAAACATTTTTGTACATAAATAAGATAATAAAAGTTTAGATCATGAAAAATTACATCCATGAGATTAGAAAAATTTAAGAAAACCAAGAAAATTAGAAGTTTTCTTATACGAACTAGTAATAAGTAGTTATGAGTCGTTGTCCCAAGGATTAGTAAGATAAAGGACGTCACTAATCTGAGGATAAAAATAAGTCTGAAAAATAGTTTCTATTCTGGAAGCCAAACATTTTGAACGTTGATACCCTGCTATTCGCACTTACACACGTCTTGAAGCCTGGGATTGTAGAGATACCTTGAAATGCTCTTGTCTTAAAGCCGATGTATGAAGTAAATAAAAAGAAAAAAATGAATAAAAATATAAAGTGGTGAGAAAAATGGACACTGGTTGTGTTATCACCGAGGGCAATAAAAAAATATATAGCGAGGGTGCCTCTTCACCTAGTGCCCTAAGGCCAACTGGTCTGGGAGTCACTGCTATGCATGAGGTGGTGCAAGACGAGGAAAATACACCAAGTAAGCAAGCACATGAGTAATCGGTCGGTTAGTACCTCAAGAAGTATTAACGGTCGCATGAAAGTGTGTGAGCAATCTCATCTAAATATTCATTAATTAAAAAGTACTGAGGCTAATGGGCAAGAGTATGATAGCTTGAATTGAATTCTCCGGGTGTAGGGATGTTATTACACACACGTAGGGTGATATGATCGATGTTTGGAAGAAAGATAGGAATGAAGAATAAGACGATGTTTTATTGTGGGAGGACGATATTTCTAACATCTTTTCATGACCATTAAGATAGGGCTCATGACAACTGAAAAGCTAGCTTAGTTGGAAACCCTAATTTTCAAAGTCTTTCTTTAACAATTCTTTTCTTTAAATGTAAATTTCATGATCTTTCTTTTATTATTGAATTTTGTGGGTGCAATCCGCTGAAAACCCTCAGGAGACAACACTCCTCCTACTAGGGACACCTAGAGGTTTAAAGGCTTGTTGTACGTGCTCAGTGCAATCGTGTTGCCTACGAAAGTGTGCTAGTTAGTTTTTTCTCTTTCTTTATTTTCTCCTTCTCTTTTTAATAAAACATTCGCTCGAGACGATCGAAATTAAGTTTGGGGGTATTTGATCAGTCGAAAATAATGTATTTTTAACACGGCAATTTCCCTATCATTTGCACTCATTTAGAAGTGTTCGGTATTCATATTTCACATATTAGCAAATCAATCGTAAAATATCAGATTTCATGTGTGAGACGTTTAAACCGGCACTTTAAGGGAAATTGACCGCATTACATGGCATCGCATCATCTCTGTATTTGCGCAACACTTGTGTCGAGATTTGTGCAGGAAATTGCAGGAGCAAAGCCAAAAGAGCTGATCAAAAATACGTCAACTCAATAATTTCAGATCTGGTAGCAATCTAGAGGGCAAAACACAATTCAACATATCACAAAAGGGCCCATATGTCAACACCAGAGAAGCCCAAAAGTTGCAAGCCATGAAGCCTCTAAAGCGCCGCGGAACCGCGGCGGGAGCCGGCTTGCGCCGCGGTTCCGCGGCGGATCTGCCACTTCAGCACCTCAGATTTGCATCACAATTATTCTCGAAGGGCCCATATTCATTTAAGATGCTTCAAATTCCAGAATTCTCTTGAAGATTCTACCAGATCAGCAAAGATCATTAAGCAAGGCTAATCTTAATTAAGCTCCTAACAAACTATTTCTAGAAGCTCCCTCCTAACTAATCACATCTAGAAGCTTCTACTCTAACTAACTTTTGGAGGGAAATTCAAATCTCCTCAACAAACTTTTGGAGGGAAATTCAAATTTGAAATCCTAGATCTAGGGTTTAGATGGCTATAAATAGGAACCTAGATCTAAGGGTTGAGGTTGTTCTTCATTAGTTCAATAATCTTTAGTCTTCTTCAATTCTTCATCTTCTTCCACAAGTCTAGTGACAAGGCTTGTGCGAAACCCTAACCCTAATTCCACTCCAAATTCAAGATCTTGAGTACCAATCAACCAAGAAGCCCTTCAACCTTTTAGGAGCCGAGTCGATCTTCAATCGGGCAAGTGATCCAAGCCGATCCGCGACTCACGGAGACGAGCGAAGCCAAATCGACGATCGAGTTATATCTCTTGTAGTTCTTGAGCGAATGTAACGAAATTGTTGATATAAATAAAAGGTGAAATTCTTGAATCTTGCTTTCTTTTAATTCTTGCATCATGATTAGATCTCAATTTGTAATTGTTGTTCTTGTTGTGATGTTTGAGTAAAACTCCGCTCGTTAAGGAGCCGAGATGATCAATAGAAAGATGATGTAACAAATCCCAAAACGATTTTTAAGCCTACGAGTTTTGTAAACCCTAGCAAGTTCAAGAATCGATGACCTAGTTTCGTTGTGATGCTTTCTTAATTGTTATCGCTCGAAATTAGGGATCTACGATCGTTTCTTGAATTTACTAGAGGCTAGAATGTGAATGATATCGACGAAAGAACAAGGGATAAGATGAAACCCTAGTTTCCCTAGAAATCCCTAATTCTTGTCGATCATCATCGATCTAGTATCAATTCATCGAAGGATAAGAATACGTCAATGTAAGATTACATCACATCTATAGATCCGATCGATTCCTACGAGCCTCATTTCGATTCTTGATATTTGGTTGGAAAAATCATCAAACTATCAATTCTTGATTCTATCTTTTTCTTGTTATTAGATCTATATTTTCTAATTCTTGAACTTCAAATATAAATCATGAATTGTTTTGTTTTGTTTTCTTTAAAGTTTCGACTCATCTAATTCAAAAGACGAACGATTACACTGTCCCTGTGGACGATCCGCACTCACTTACAATCTACATCCGACACCGTAGTTGATTGCGGTCAAATAATTTTTGGTTGTGATTTCTTTACAATTTCCAACTACACAAACAAGAATTTCTTTAAAATCAAACATCATCCTCAACCCGGAAGTGTCCCAATAAAAGAATACTATATACAATTTTACATGAATGAAAATTGAAAAACTCTCATCTCAAGCAAAAAACCCCGGCTATTCAATCACGACGATCTAATATAACATATCATAGCAACACATAAACATCGCATGTCATCAACGTAAGTAAATATGTGTATCCCGAATGTCGTTGATGTATAGCAACGAGATCGGGGATACCCCACATATTACATTTACGGTCACAGAAAAGAAATGAAAACTACAATAATTAGAATCCGCATTAACCTTAGACATCATAAACCCGGAATATCTCATATTCCGGATTTCATGCCTAACCCTATAAACCCTGCATTTTAGTCTCAAATCGAAAACACTTTTCAATAACTTAGTCTGCTAATTCTACAAGACTCTCAACTACCTGATCGAATGCTCGTCGGGAACTTTAGTAGATGGCCACACCCCCGATGCCGTCGACGAAGTGCACTTAGGCGGAACACCATGGCCCCAAGCACCCGAGTGGATACTTTTGGCAACGGGGTTCTCCTACAGTCACTTAGTCGGGGCTATGGGGCATACCTATCTAATAGTGTTACCCGGCGAGTGTTCGCGTACTATACGAGATTGCGACGGAGTTTTGATTCCGAATCAAAACTCCGTGGAAATCGATCATCCGAGACTAAAACGCTAGATTTAGTAATAACAAACTAGTTTTCACAAAATTAATTTAATGTGGATTCCAAATATTGTATCACATATCAAACATAAACCCGAAACGATGTTAAATTGCAACTACGAAACACTCTGAATTTCCCTAACAGAAAAGATAACATCACATGCAATCTGGGCAAAAAAAAAACATAACCTGAAACCCTAAAACCAACACACCAGAACACCAAAGAAACTAGAGCCCAAAAATACATTGGGGGACCGGCCATGCCGGTCAAAATCCTTATGTGGCCGGTCAAATTTTTTACTATGGGCCTCGATTTTCTCCGGTGTTCTAGTGACATCACATGTAACATTCTGCACTTGTTTAAAAAAATTTCAGAGGAATTTAAAAATTGTACAGAAACTAGAGTTTCAGTTCGACTGCTTCGGAGTTGTTTCATTTTCGTAATTCTAGTTACACCGTCTAATGCTCTAGCTTGGCTCTGATACCATTAAAGTGTGTCTTAGCACCACCATTAGGTTTTTACCGGCAACAAGCATGCAATTTTAAATATTCTTGGGTGCTAAGCTACACAAACCTAGAATCTAACTAGAGTATTAAGGTATAATGCATGATATAAGATTTTTTACACTACGTGAAAGAGGTTACAACCTTTGTAGACCTTGTCTTTCACTTCTATAGCTCCGGATAGTAGTCCCTATGACTCCTCTTGGCTCACGAGCTTTCTTCGCGATCTTCGAGACCGAAGTTGGTCAACATTGAAGCTTCTCTAGTTCAAGTTGCCACTTCACCAATCTATCATTAGTGAAGGAAACAACCTATACTTAATAGCTAATTGAGTATGGGTTGATGAAGTAGGAGTATTAGCTCACTTAGAACTCTCTTAAGCCCTAGAGTTCACAACTCATATGAGGGTTAGGGCTTGGAGGAAGAAGAAGATGAAAATGGAGAGAGTGAAGGAAAAGAGCTAAGGCAAATTATAAAGTGAAGAATGGCTCTCTATAGCTCTTCACTTATTGAAGCAGGAATAAATCCCAATAGAAATATACAACCATACTTCAATAGTGTAGCCAAATGAATAAACAAATAGAAAAAGCCATATCTCACCCATTCCACATATATCTCTCCAATTTCCACCTCATTTTTATATTTTCTCAAAATAGAAAATCCAAATATATATATCACATATATATAAATATATATTAAGAGAAGAAAAAAATTAGTGAGCATTAATATTAGTTAATATATAAATATATCAAATACAAATATATATATCAAATTATTAAATCAACACTTGATTTAATAATCCGATTATATCATATATAACCGACTAATATCATTTATCTGTATATCATATTATCAAACAACACTTGATTTAATAATCCGGTTATATCACATATAACCTAATCGATATCAAAAGTCGCCAGATTATAATACGGTATCACATACTCGTATTTAATCAGGATCCCGCACATATCACCATATGTGCCCTATTTCGTTTCGATTGAACTATGAAACCTCTGTGTGGAACTCTAAAGACTCGTCAATACGCCAGCAGTAGGTAAAGATCACATCAGTTACCCACAAGCCGTCAGCGGTACTAGCTGGATGTAATGGCTACCCAGGTATTTATCGATTAGAAGATCAACAAGAAAGCTTGTCCAAACTCCCATGAAGCCTATAAGTAACACTTACCGTACAGTCTGATCTCTTCGTCTGATATGTCGCATATCGAGTCTAGGGGTGGAATCGTCAGACCCAGTAACTTGATAAATCAAGCCGATGTGTGGCTCATAACGGTTCGAGAAACTATTGATAACACTTACCAGTAAATCTCATCAGCCCTAACCAGAGACTTGCTGTTATAGCCAATCGAGCTTAGCGCAACATCAACTCCCTATACCGGGAGAGACGAATCCCCTCCTATCGCTCACTGCCTCCATGTGACTCCAGACTGTACCCAAAATCCACCTGTTTGCATGACTCCTTTGAGCCGTGGTAGGGAAGAAATCAAAGTACAGTGGGAGCCATACAAGACACTATGACGATCTCGGGTCTACAGACTAACCTGTACCAGTGTCACCAGAGAACTGCTATCTAACGATAAGTATGGTACCATCGAGAAGTTCTCGTCGAGTCATGTTTGGTGTACCTATTTTCTAATGAGCACCTGTGTACAATCTATGATGTCAAACACCAATGGTTATGGGATCAACCATCGCCCCATACAAGATCAAGAAACGTACACACTAGTGTAATCTGGAATATCGATGCCCTATCTCGATATCCCCTCGACTAGGAACAATTAAAGGATGTGCTTGTGGACTATCCAGGCCCCACTAGTATAATCTGCATCATAGTCCTAGTAGTCAAGGCCACATCCTAAGGGCTTTATCAACATGTATCGAAGTGTCAGTATAATAATACAAGTGTACATGTTAAGATAAAGGGCAACCAGATAGCATACTATCATGTCGCGCAAGAAAGTCCTCTATATATATGTCCAAGCATCCATTATATCATACAATAATGGCCTCTAGGGCATATATATTCTTAACATGCACTGACTTAGTAGGAATTCTGTTCAAAAGATATGCAGCAGATTCATAACCCCGGAATGATCGCGGTAACTCAGCGTTACTCATCGTAGAATGTACCATATCCAATAAGGTGTGGTTCCGCCTTTCCGATACATCGTTGTGTTGAAGTCTGTATGGAGGAGTAAGCTAAGAGAGAATTCCATTCTCTTTAAAATAATCTAGGAACTGGGCACTTAAGTATTCACCATCTCGATCAGATTGAAGTGTCTTGATATTTTTTTCTATTTGTTTTTCCACTTCATTCTTGTATTCTTGGAATTTCTCAAAAGCCTCGAATTTATGTTTCATCAAGAATACATGTCCATACCTTGAGAAATCATCTGTAAAAGTAATGAATTAGGAATAACCACTTCTTGCATGTGTAGACATTGGACCACACATGTCGCTGTGTATGAGTCCCAAGAGCTCGGTGGCTCTTACTCCGTGTCCGGTGAACAGAGTCTTTGTCATCTTTCTTTTGAGACATGATTGATAAGTTGCATAAGACAGATATTCAAACGGATCCAAATATCCCTCTTTATGTAACTTTGTCAACCATGTTTCACTGATGTGACCTAGTCTAAAATGCTATAAGAAAACTTGATTTAATTCTGGAGACTTTCTTTTAAGTGTGTTTTGGACATTGCAAACTTGGTGTTGATTTAATACGTATATACCGTTGTCTAGTGTAGCTGACCCAATCAAACCATGATTAAGGTGGATATTTTCAACATCGCTTACAAATGTAAAATCATAACCTTCTATAGATAGTAAAAATATAGAGATGATATTACATGTCAAACTAGGTACACAAAAATAGTTACGCAAAACAAAAATGTGTCCACTTGTCAATCCTAGGTGATATTCCCCTACGGACACATCATCCACGCTCGCTCTGTTAGCAACCCTGAGGGTCATATCACCTGCCTTTATAACTCTACGATTTCTCAGAGCCTGCAATGAATTACAGATATAAGATCCTGAACCGGTATCCAATACCCAAGAAGTAGTGTTGATTGACAGACGGTTTTCAAAAATACACAAACCTGAAGCCGAAACCACAACTTGCTTTGAATCCTGGTTCTTGGTTTTCCAAGCCCTGTAGTCCTTCTTCCAATGACCTTTCCTACGACAATAGAAGCATTTCACTTTCTCTACTGTCGGCCCCCCAACTTTTGCCTTGCCATTTCCCTCTACCTTACTGAAATCGGCTTTCGGCTTGGTGGGGGCCTTCTTCTTCTTCCCTTTGGCTTTTGCCTTGGATCTAGAGGAGAAAGATTCACCAATAAACAGAGCGGGTGACTCCCTGGTTTTCTTTAGGGTGCCCTCTGAACTCCTTAACATGTTGAGGAGTTATGAAAGTGTAACTTCCTTATCTTGAATATTGAAATTCAAGATAAACTGGGCATAGGTGTTAGATATGTATGCCCTAGAGGCCATTATTGTATAGTACTGGTTTGTATAATACATTTTGGAGGCTTGGGATATATATATGGTTTTACGACAGTCTTGCTCGATATAGTTGTATGCTACTTGGTTTGTTTCTATCTTAATATGTGTATATGTTTCTTTTAACATAACGCTAAAAACATATTGGTAGAGCCCCTAGGATTTTTGCTTGACTACCGGCGTTGTGATGGCGATCACACTAGTGGGGGCTGGGTAGTCTATAAGCACATCCTTATTTTGGTCCCTAGTCGTAGGATTATCGAGACAGGGCATCGATATTCCAGAGTAGACTGGTGCATACGCTTCTCTTCCCAGCAGGGGAGATGGTCTGTCCCACAGCCATCAGTACGTCGTACTGGAGATAGTATGTAGGTGCTCGTTAGGTTACGAGTACACTGGACAGGACTCATCGGGAACTGTTGGTTGGTATTATACCTATCGTCAGTTAACAGTTACCAGGTGACATGAGTACAGCTTAGTCCGCTGACTTGACACTGTCACTTCGCCTCGAGTGTGTTCCCACTGTTCTTAGATTACTACCTTACCATGGCTCTACTGAGTCGTGCAAACAGGTAGTAGTTGGATGCAGTTCCGAAGCACTTGGAGGCAGTGACGGCTAGACAGGATTCGTCTCTCCCGGTATTGGGGGTTGATATCGCGCTGTGTCTAGGAGAGCCATTACACAAAGTCCCTGGCCAGGGCAAGCGAGAATTGCTGGGGGGTTCTCCAGTAGATTCTCAGGGTGTTTTGGGCAACACTCCGACACGACTTGTACCGCTATTAGGGGACTGACGTTTACCGCCCCCTAGGCCCGCCATGCAATATTCTCAGACGAACGGACCGGACTGTACGGAGATTGTCACATTCAGGCTCAGTAGGTGTTCGATGGGTTCACCTCATCAGTCTTATTATCGGCATCTACTTGGGGACCGTTACGTACAGCTAGTACCGCTTGCGGCCTGTGGTTAAACCCACTGCCAGCGTAGTGTCGAGCCTTTAGAGTCCCACACAGAGGGTTACTCGCCTTTGGGGAAAACAGAGTAGAGGTTGCATGGTTTTGCGACGGGGTTCGTTCACATCCGCGCACTTGTGCACGTTTGATGTCCGGACAGCAGTTACTATTGGGCTTTGGTTTAAGCCGGATCCTAGTAACTGTTTTTGGGATTGGTTTTGTCTCGGTGTATTCGTGTTCCTTGGAGCACGGATGCGAGTGTGTATGAATAGTTGACAGAGGCAGAGGCAGAGGATTCTCATTAGGGTTGTTGACCATATGGCTTTGGTGGACTTGTTGACCGTTGACTTTTCTTTAAACCCTAATGAAAATATGATATATGATTAATAATATTAATTAAGTATTATTGTGCCATGGTTGAGTTGAAAGTTTGACTTTTGTTGACTTGTTGACTTTGTTGACCATTTTGGACTTGTTGACCATCATCATTTCATGGCTATCATTTCATGGGTATGACTTTTGCTTGCTTGTTGTTTGCAAAAGCAATTATAGCATGAAATGATAGTGGTTATTGAAACTAACCATCACCATATACTTAATTATTATTATTATTATCATTATTCACACTTTTGTGAGAAGGGTTGGATTATGAGAGCTCATTGTATCATTCTCTTTCTCTCTCCTAGAAAGAAAGCTCTCCCTCTTCCTCTTCCTCTCTCAAGGTTCAACTGTTCCATGAGTTGGAAATCATGAACCTTTGAGATAAAACCACCATCACTCTTCTTTACTCAATCTAAGGTATTAGGTTTAGCAAACCAAACACCTTAGTCATCTCTAGGTTGAGATAGGAGCCCAATTTCGAGACCCTCCGGTGGATCCATCTATATGGCAAAGAGGAGACGACAAGGAGGATCCGTTCAAGCGACTACGAGGAGCAAGAAAGAGGAAGAACCACATCAAGAAGAGAAGGAGTTCAAGACCAAGGTATAAACATTCTACATAGTAGTTAGAACTTGTAGAATTTTGTTAGTTTTTGTTTAGCAACGATACTTCATGAAACGGTCCATGTAACCTAGCTAGGGAAATTTTTCGTTTTACCTATTCCGCCTCCCCGAAAGGACCGGGGAGGGTAACGTGGACCTAACATTGGTATCAGAGCCTAAATAAACAATAACTAACAGTTAGCAAGGTTTTTAGAACTTCGATCCGGAAAAAATCCCAAAACGATGTCCGAAACCCATGCTTTCTGCAGTTTTTGAAACCTGCTCTGAAATTTTTTTAACATACCTGAAAAATACAAGCAGGGTTTTCTGGGAATAACCAAGAAATCAGAGACCATGACTCGTCCAACTCGCCGCGGAACCGCGGCGGAACCATGCGTTCCGCCGCGGATCCGCTGCCGAGTTGACTCGGCCGTGGCTCTGATTTCTTGCAGAATTCCTAGTTATGAGTTCTCGGATTCTTGAGATATTTTTGTTCTGCCTAGATTATCCAGAGAAAATGTTAATTTTTTGGGGGGTAGTTACAAATTTGTATTTTGATCGGAGTTCTACAAATTTTGGCTAAATGGTTATATCTGTAATGTGCTATATGCACTGAACGTCGGCTAATCGCTATTCGTCGATTTGTGGGGGTTGTGCATATCTGTGATCTGTAATGTTGATGGTTTGTGTTTATGAATTCGTTGGATTGTCACGGATGAATAGCCGGGGGGTTGTGAGATGAGAGTTTTCTTTATCTTTCAATTCATGTAATATTATTTTTATGGCCGCACAACCGGGATGGGGTTGTAGCCGTCATTGTATAATTTCTTTTACTGTTTTTGCTCCTAGGATAGACCCAAGGTGGGGTGTACAAACTACCGGGTACCTCGAAGTGCCGAGTGGCCTACTCACGGTGTTGAAGGAGGTTGCTTCGCCTCGGGTACTTGGCGGGTAGTTTGCCGCACCCGTAGGGGTCTAGTGTGGGGTATTGGCTATTCATCGCGACCGTGTAATCCGCTCTTCGTTACAGGCTCGTACGGAATGCGGATTCCTAGTATATCCAATGTGTTCATCTGTGATCTGGAATGGCTATCATTGCATCTGACGAATGTTTATATATATCTATATGATATCTATTTAGGCGTTGCTTATGTTTTGCATCCGCGCTAGTCCAGCCCCCGCTCTGTCGTTAGTTAAGTAACCTAACGGGTAATGACGGGGCCCCGTGGCGAATGCGGATGGAATAAGCGTACGTTATATTTTCGTTGTTTTCTGCAATGGTAGGATTAATTGATGGGACGCATTAAATTAATGCAAGATAACAAACCTAAAAAGAACGTTGTTGGAACAATTTTTCAAAAAGCTGTTATTGCAAGGACGCTCTCTTTTGTTTTGCATAGAGGTATTCGGTTATGAATGCCCAGCACCTCATTCGACGAGGCAAAGGCCGAGATCCCTTCATCGGGAGTGTCCCCTTGGACAAAAGGTTTGCGTCAGGGTAATAACTTCACTATAGTCGATTATTCTTGCTTTGCATCGAGGTATTCAGTTTGGAATATCCTGCACCTCATTCGACGAGGAAAGAGCCGAGATCCCTTCACGGGGAGTGGCCTCTTTAGCAAAAGTTTTCGCCACTATATTTTCAAAAGGGTTATCAGGTTCCTTCAACGATATCAAGTTCATTACGTTAACGGGTTTTTCGCCAAAAACCCAGCCGTAGCCCTCTGTCATTTCTTACAAGTAACACTTAGTATTCGTGCTGTGTTTGTTGACTCCGTCAAGGCGTAGTGTACGGTAGCTGAGTGCTGCTTGTTTGTTGCAGTATATGGGATTGGTTAGGACAGTCGTATAACCTTGTTGACTCCGTCAAGGGTTATGCGGGTGGGTTTAATGCAATCCAGATAATGACGGGTTGAACTTGACTAGGACTCTTTGATTTGTTGACTCCGTCAAGGTCACTTGAGTCTTAGGGGCAAAAATCCACATCGGGAGTTTCTAAAGAAACTGAAACTTGCAGATTTAGCATACCTTCTGGAGTGTAGTGACTAGAGTGGATCCCATCTAGGTCATTATACAATGATAGTTGGATCCCGATCCCACTGATGAGTTGGATTACTCTCGTGAGATTATTTCACTTAACAATCAATGCTATAAACCAAGTAGGTGTCTAGAACGGTGTTAGCGGGGCTACGCCTCCAGGGAAAAGAGGTTATTTAATTAAGGAACTTCGCGAAAGCGTTGGAAAACCTCCCTCGAAGTACCAACACCAGCCTGGCTGCAAGGTTAAGCATGTATTGTGACGTGTGATTAATCCTGACTAATTCTTCTTTTAGGGTTTGAAGAAGAATTTGAGGAAACAGTGGGAGCCATCCTGGTTAGATAAATCAATAAACCAATCTAATCTTGCAAGAGCGCACGCTGAGTGTTTCTTTTCTCTCTCTCCAGGTAGCAACTATTTCACGCCATAATCAAGATAATAAAATGTATCGCTTGAACGATCCGAATTCTTATTCGGGGCTGGGGAACGTTGGTTTGGCTCTAACTTACGACAACAGTCATAAGTATGAGCAAGGGAAAGAGGATTGTATGGATTCCAAGGATACCCAGTTGAAGAAGAAGCATGGTTTTGCATCTACTTCAGGTGTTCTTGTAATTGAGAACTGCTTTACGGTCATCCCTACCTCCTGGGTACTTGATACTGGATCAGGATCTCATATCTGTAATTTATTGCAGGGACTGAGAAAAAGTAGGAGAGTTGTACCTGGTGATATGTCGCTCAGAGTAGCGAACGGAGCACAAGTTAATGCTGCAGCCGTCGGTGAATATCACCTTGTGTTGCCAAATGGCAATACTATAATTTTGAACGATTGCTACTATGTACCTTCCATGGTTTGCAACATCATATCAGTTTCTTTACTCGATAAAGATGGATATAACTTTGTTCTTGATAGAAATATCATGAACATCTACCTTCATAAGGTACTGGTTGCAGAAGGTACACTGTGTAATAGTATCTACGTTCTAAATCAGAATACAGTTCTCAATGTACAAAACACACGCAAGAGGAAGAATTCAGATATGAATGAATCCTACTTGTGGCATTGTTGACTTGGTCATATCGGAGAGAAAAGAATAAGTAAGTTGCATAAAGATGGACTCTTGAATACGTTCGAGTTTTCATCTTATGAAACTTGTCAGTCTTGTCTCAAAGGAAAGATGACCAAATCTCCGTTCACTGGACATGGTTAAAAGGGCAGCAGAGCTCTTGGGACTCATACACAGTGATGTATGTGGTCCGATGTCTATACATGCAAGGGGTGGGTTCTCCTACTTCATCACATTCACTGGCGATCTCTCTAGATTCGGATAAGTGTATCTTATGAAACACAAATATGAAGTTTTTGAGAAATTCCAGGAATTCAGAAACGAAGTAGAGAACTAGACTGGCAAAAGTATCAAGATCCTCTGGTCTGATAGAGAAGGGGAGTACTTAAGTACGTAATTCCTAGATTACTTAAAAGAGAATGGTATTCTCTCTCAGCTTACTCCTCCTTATACACCACTGCACAATGGTGTATCGGAACGGAGGAATCGTACCCTACTGGATATGGTTCGCTCCATGATGACTAATGCCGAGTTGCCTCTTTCATTTTGGGGACATGCGCTTCAGACAGCGGCATACCTACTGAATTACGTTCCATCCAAATCTGTGCCTAAGACTCCATATGAAATATGGAGTGGTAAAAATCCGTATCTTAAGCGGTTCAAGATATGGGGTTGTCCGGCCTATGTAAAAACACAGAAATCGGACAAGCTAGAGGCACGGTCAGTTCTGTGTAAATTTGTGGGATATCCTAAAAACTCACTAGGATATCTGTTCTACCACACTGAGGATCAGAAGGTGTTTGTATCTCGTCACGCTACCTTTTTAGAAAGGGAGTTTCTTGAAAAAGAAACTAGTGAGAGTTCGGTATAACTGGAAGAAATTCAGCGACCACAAAATATAACTGAAAATTTGGAGGAACCACTGGATTCAATAACCCCAAACGAATCTCAACCACTCCGCAGATCTGGTAGGATTTCTCATCCGCCCGAGAGATACTACGGTTTTCTCTTAGACGGGGATCGAGAGGATTGCATCTTGGAAGAAGATGGCCCTACCAGTTTCAGGCAGGCCATTATCAGTAGGGACTCTGTTAAGTGGCTGGAAGCAATGCAATCCGAAATGGAGTCCATGTACACCAATAAAGTGTGGACCTTGGATATTGCTCCACCTGGGGTAAAACCCGTTGAATGCAAATGGGTCTACAAAAGGAAACTTGGTGTAGATGGGCAGGTGGAAACCTATAAGGCTAGACTCGTTGCAAAAGGTTTTCGTCAAAGACCTGGTTTGGACTATGGCGAAACTTTTTCTCCAATGGGTATGCTCAAATCCATTCGGATCCTACTTGCCATTGCTGCCTTCCATGACTATGAAATCTGGCAGATGGACGTTAAAACGGCTTTTCTAAACGGTTGTTTAGAAGAGTGTGTTTACATGGATCAGCCAGAAGGTTTCGTAGACAGTGGGAGCAGCGGGAAGGTATGCAAGTTGCTTAAATCCATTTATGGATTAAAGCAGGCATCGCGGAGCTGGAACATCTGTTTTGAAGAGGCAATCAAGGAATTTGATTTCATCAAGAACGAAGATGAACCTTGTGTCTATAAGAAGATTGTAGGACGAACTGTCGTATTCCTAGTCTTGTACGTGGACGACATTCTTTTGATAGGAAATGATATTCCTATGATACAATCGGTCAAGCTATTCTTGTCACAACGGTTCTCCATGAAGGACCTGGGTGATGCCTCGTACATTCTGGGGATCAAGATCTACAGAGATAGATCCAAGAGACTACTGGGACTTTCGCAGTCCAGGTACATAGAGACCGTACTAAAGAGATTTACTATGGAGGATTCCAAGCGCGGTAACATACCCGCATTTCACGGAATTACCCTCTCCAAGAGGATGTCTCCTAAGACTGACGAGGAGAGGGTTCGCATGAACACTATACCCTACGCTTCGGCGGTAGGATCTATAATGTATGCGATGCTATGTACAAGACCGGATGTAGCTTACGCGCTGAGTGTAGTGTGCCGGTATCAGTCAGACCCAGGTGAGGACCACTGGACGGCAGTGAAGAACATTCTCAAGTACCTGTGAAGGACTAAGGAGATGTTCCTGGTTTATGGTAATGGAGACCTCAGGGTCGAGTCCTTTACCGATTCAAGCTTCCAGAGTGACAAAGATGACAGCAAGTCTGTCTCGGGTTTTGTGTTTACCCTCAACGGAGGGGCGGTATGTTGGAGGAGTTCCAAACAGGATACCGTCGCAGACTCGACGATGGAGGCTGAATACATTGCTGCAAGCGTTGCCGCAAAAGAGGCGGTCTGGATGAAGAAATTCATTAGTGAACTTCAGGTGGTTCCGTCCATTGTTGACCCAATACCTTTGTATTGCGATAACAATGGGGCTATAGCTTTAGCGAAGGAACCAAGGTCCCATCAGAAATCCAGACACATCTTAAGGCGGTATCACCTGATCAGGGAGATCATTGATCGCCAGGAGATCGAGGTACGGAGAGTGGACACAAAAGACAACACAGCGGATCCATTCACGAAGGCCCTCCCTCAAACACAGTTCGAGCGACTTTTTGAGCTATTGGGTATGCGGTACGCCGGCAGCTGGCCTTAGTGCAGACGTTGGGTATGCGGTACACCAATTACTGGCCTTTAATGCAAGTGGGAGATTGTTAGATATGTATGCCCTAGAGGCCATTATTGTATAGTACTGGTTTGTATAATACATTTTGGAGGCTTGGGATATATATATGGTTTTACGACAGTCTTGCTCGATATAGTAGTATGCTACTTGGTTTTTTTCTATCTTAATATGTGTATATGTTTCTTTTAACATATCGCTAAAAACATATTGGTAGAGCCCTTAGGATTTTTGCTTGACTACCGGCGTTGTGATGGAGATCACACTAGTAGGGGCTGGGTAGTCTATAAGCACATCCTTATTTTGGTCCCTAGTCGTAGGATTTTCGAGACAGGGCATCGATACTCCAGAGTAGACTGGTGCATACGCTTCTCTTCCCAGCAGGGGAGATGGTCTGTCCCACAGCCATCGGTACGTCGCACTGGAGATAGTATGCAGGTGCTCGTTAGGTTACGAGTACACTGGACAGGACTCGTCGGGAACTGTTGGTTGGTATTATACCTATCGTCAGCTAACAGTTCCCAGGTTACATGAGTACAGCTTACTCCGCTGACTTGACACTGTCACTTCGCCTCGAGTGTGTTCCCACTGTTCTTAGATTACTACCTTACCACGGCTCTACTGAGTCGTGCAAACAGGTAGTAGTTGGGTGCAGTCCCGAAGCACTTGGAGGCAGTGACGGTTAGACAGGATTCGTCTCTCCCGGTATTGGGGGTTGATATCGCGCTGTGTCTAGGAGAGCCATTACACAAAGTCCCTGGTCAGGGCAAGCGAGAATTGCTGGTGGGTTCTCCAGTAGATTCTCAGGGTGTTTTGGGCTACACTCCGTCACGACTTGTACCGCTATTAGGGGACTGACGTTTACCACCCCCTAGGCCCGCCATGCGATATTCTCACACGAACGGACCGGACTGTACGTAGATTGTCACATTCAGGCTCAGTAGGAGTTCGATGGGTTCACCTCATCAGTCTTCTTATCGGCATCTACCTGAGGACCGTTACGTACAGCTAGTACTGCTTGAGGCCTGTGGTTAAACCCACTGCCAGCGTAGTGTCGAGCCTTTAGAGTCCCACACAGAGGGTTACTTGCCTTTGGGGAAAACAGATTAGAGGTTGCTTGGTTTTGCGATGGGGTCCGTTCACATCCGCGCACTTGTGCACGTTTGGTGTCCGGACAGCAGTTACTAGTGGGTTTTGGTTTAAGCCGGATCCTAGTAACTGTTTTTGGGATTGGTTTTGTCTCGGTGTATTCGTGTTCCTTGGAGCACGGATGCGGGTGTGTATGCACAGTTGACAGAGGCAGAGGCAGAGGATTCTCATTAGGTTTGTTGACCATATGGCTTTGGTTGAATTGTTGACCGTTGACTTTTCTTTAAACCCTAATGAGAATATGATATATGATTAATAATATTAATTAAGTATTATTGTGCCATGGTTGAGTTGAAAGTTTGAATTTTGTTGACTTGTTGACTTTGTTGACCGGTTGACCATTTTGGACTTGTTGACCATCATCATTTCATGGCTATCATTTCATGGGTATGACTTTTGCTTGCTTGTTGTTTGCAAAAGCAATTATAGCATGAAATGATAATGGTCATTGAAACTAACCATCACCATATACTTAATTATTATTATTATTATTATTATCATTATTCTCACTTTTGTGAGAAGGTTTGGATTATGAGAGCTCTTTGTATCATTCTCTTTCTCTCTCCTAGAAAGAAAGCACTCCCTCTTCCTCTTCCTCTCTCAAGGTTCAAGTGTTCCATGAGTTGGAAATTATGAACTTTTGAGATAAAACCACCATCACTCTTCTCTACTCAATCTAAGGTATTAGGTTTAGCAAACCAAACACCTTAGTCATCTCTAGGTTGAGATAGGAGCCCAATTTCGAGACCCTCGGGTGGATCCATCTATGGCAAAGAGGAGACGACGAGGAGGATCCG
Source organism: Agapanthus africanus (assembly GCA_030015575.1). Lineage (NCBI taxonomy): Eukaryota > Viridiplantae > Streptophyta > Magnoliopsida > Asparagales > Amaryllidaceae > Agapanthus > Agapanthus africanus. The sequence goes on along the minus strand of JASDDO010000004.1, from coordinate 227,648,913 downwards.
TTCAAGCGACTACGGGGTGCAAGAAAGAGGAAGAACCACATCAATAAGAGAAGGAGTTCAAGACCAAGGTATAACCATTCTACATAGTAGTTAGAACTTGTAGAATTTTGTTTGTTTTTTTTAGCAACGATCCTTCATGAAACGGTCCATGTTACCTAGCTAGGGAAATTTTTCGTTTTACCTATTCCGCCTCCCCGAAAGGACCGGGGTGGGTAACGTGGACCTAACAACAGGTAGAGGGGAGAGACTGTAGAATCAAGTCTGTATACAACTCGTTCTCCATCATGGTCCCAAGGTCCGCGAGCTCTTCAATATAGCTAATCATCTTAAGGACGTGGTCCACTACAGATGACCCGATAGCCAACCTCGCTTGAAATAATTTCTTCGAGGTCTTGTATCTTGTGATACGAGATTGCTCTCCATATAAATCATTGGTATTGAGGAAGATAGAAGCTAAGTCCATCTTCTTGTGCCGCCTCTGTTGTTCATTATCCATTGAGACCAGTACGAGGCACTTGTCTTTCGCATAGTCTATTTCCCATGTCTTATGGATCTCTATATCCACGATGGTGGAATCTGGACATGGGACGGCGAGGGCTTTGGTAGTAAGGAGGTAGCCTAGCTTGTCATAGGTTATATCCATCTGGACATTCCTTAGCCCATTTTTATAGTTTGGCCCCGTCAATATATTTTTATCTAGTAGTAATTTAAGCCCGACAATTTTGGTCGCTACAATTAGGAGAGAGAGAAGAAACACTCAGTATGATGCTCTTGTAATTTTAGATTGGTTATTAGTTTATCTAAACAGGATGGCTCCCACTGTTTCCTCAAATCTCCTTCAAACCAAAAAAGAAGAATTAGTCGGGATTAATCGCACCCTACAATTCTTGCTTAACCTTTCGGTCAGGCTAGTGTCGGTACTTCGAGAGAGGTTTTATAATGCTTTCGCGAAATTCCTTAATTAAATAACCTTTTTTCCCTGGAGGCGTAACCCCGCTATGTCACGACCCAAAGTTCGGCCCGTAACCGGCACTTAACCACATAACGTGTACAGGCGTAACGCGACTAACTAAGCCGAAACCAAGAAATCAAAACCATTAAAGGAAAGAGTGTTAAAACATTTAAGAGATATATTTGTTAAAACATTTAGAAAACCTTAAGTAATTTAGTGAAATTCTATAAAGTTCAAGTTATTGTCATAAAAATTTTGGCAGCATTTCCTTTGTAAAAACTAGCCCCGAAATCGGGTACAAGACAAGATCTGAGTAAAATGATATACGATACGAATAAAGTATCCCAAACGGGAGAAATCACGCCCAACGGCGGAAACAACCACACAAATATAATATACGACGCCGAAGCGATGAAATTAGCAGTATAAGTGAAAACAAATATCATAAAAGATGAAGCTGCATAAATAAAGTCGGCTCACAACGAGCTCGACACCAGAGTACAAAATAATATACAACTAGTCTCTAAGTCAATACATAAGTAGTAGATGGAGAGTACTAGATACAACGGTGTATACAACTGGAAAATAAACAGATACCGCACAAAACCCACCTATCTGCAAAGGGCTCACGCGCCAACTACAGTGGTATCTGTATCAAAAGATGCAAGAAAGCAGCCTACCGCGACTACTCTGAGGGGCAACCTGCAAACACTGTGGCACAACGGGGGTGAGTTGCCAACTCGTCAATAGTAGATAACATATAAAGGTAATCGTGAGTATGCACGTGTTGCGATACTCTAACCTATGCCAACAGATAACATCTATATGATGAGCTAGATCCGCAAAATCATGCAACAAGTGCGATGTAATAACATCTCTATATGATGAGAAGGGTATGCAATAATCGTGTATAGCATGTGTACTCTAATAACATCTATATAGGATGAGCAGGGTATGCGATAATTATGCCAAAGTACTCTATCAGGTATTACGACTATAGGATGAGATGCATAATAATGAATGCTGAGCATGGGATAAAATACATCTACACGGAATGTCAACATGGAAAAATAACCGGTGTCCATCAATACACCCAAATCCCAGTAAAACTAACTCAGGCGCCGTCACTCTGATCGGCCCTCAAATCCTGTACAGCTCATGGAATCGTGAATGCCTAGCATCGGCACTCGAAAATATCACGAAATCATCATGTCTAGCATCGACACGTAAATCCTCAAGTATCGGGCTCCGTCAGTCCAGATTGGCCCACGGGCTCCGTCTGCGGAATCGGCCCTCGGTCCCGGCAGTATGTGTCATCCCGTATCCATCTATCGACTCTGGTCGGTATCCTCCGGATAACAGTCAGGTCCAACCAATCACCGGTAGGTAGTAATCCCTCCGCCGGGCTCACCGTCTAACAATACGAATCTTCTTGCCCCGGGGTACCATACCGGGTCCACCATGTACCCGCAATCGGTGCCTACCACTCCTCGAATCAGGTATACTCACACAAGATCTCTGGAACCGAGAAAATTCATGGTTGACGCACTGAAATATCATATCAAGAGAAACTGGGTTTTTAAAACAGTGCGTATTTTCTTAAAATAATACCACGGTTCACAAATCCAGAAATCCCATAAATCCAACTCAATGCGTAAATCCATGCAATGTGTCGTATGACACTAAGAGTACAAAGCGAAAACCGCTCTTTTAAAAGAATCCAGTTTTGAAAATATATCACGCGGTCCCTATTTTCATGAAATCAAATCAATATCATCCATGTATGTGACATATGTATGTATGTAGGTATGGATGTGCAAATGGATATATACACGAATATGAGTGTAGCACTAGTATGAATATACAGTGTGCATGTTCGCAAGTATGAAGATATCAATATATGTGTGCACTGGTGATTGTTACGTTTTTGCCGTGTCGTATTTTAAAAAGAGTTTAGAAATTACCGCAATCCAAACGGTGTCGCTAGTAGCGAGCCGCGATGAGTACGGGTCGTCCGCAGGGAGATGGTAAGTTTTTTACGCTTGTTTTAACGAGTTAACAAAGTATTTTGACTTGTTGGTTAAACTAATTGTCGTAACAAAGAAATGTATAAAAAGAGACTTGTTAAGGGTATTAATAGGTTAGATTGCAAGAAGGTGATGTTTGTCGATTCCTTATAGCCCCAACTTTGCTTTTGACACTAAAGCAATAGGTAACAATGTGGATTAGGGAACTTGAAATACGGTATTTGCGGCATTTCGCTAAATCCGTCTTCCTTGTCCCTTGTCCTTCCGTTGTTATCTCTTGATTTTAGTCTTCGGCAAATTACTAGCAATCCGGTCACGATTACGAATCATCGCTATCGTGGTAGGATAGGATGCCTAATGGAGCGGAATTACGAGTGATTTGCACGGAGTTTCAATTGCAAGGTTTAAGGTTTTTAAGGTTTTAGCAAAGAACATCTTCAAATACAATCTAACCGTTTTCCACCCTTAACAAGTAAAGTGGCTACTCACTCATATTTACAAAATAAAAATAAACAAACGAGAAAAGAGTGAGGAACATAAAAATATAAGAAGAGAAAGATAAAAAGAGAACCGATGAATCCGAGTGTGAATATCTCCAAGTGTTCGTAGGCCGGGTGAAGTGTGAAATTCAAACACTAAACTTTAAGGTTGCAAGCTCACTTAAGAGGTTGCAAGATTAAAGTAAAGCAAGAATTTCACAAATTTAAATATGCAAACATAGAACAAGACATGAATAAAAATGTGAACTCTTTATTGAATCACAAATAGGTTACACTAATCTTGAAGTCAAGATCCTAAACCTTAAGCTTGCAAGTTCATTGAAGAAGTTGTAAGGTCAAGGCAAAGGGGCAAGAGCTCAAGAATTACAAAGGAAAGCAAGCTAACAACTTACAAGAGTTTTGTTATAAAGACTAAATCCAAGAGTACCCATTCCTCATGCCTTTGGTCTGTATTTATAGGCTCCAAAAATGAATAAATAAACAATAACAAAATGATAAAAAGGCAGCAAGGAGGGGCCAGTAGAAGAGTGGGGCCCACAGTAGGTGGTGGGGCCGGCCTGGCCGGAATTTGCAAGGAGGGGGTCGGCCCAAATCCGAGGGGTGGGTCCCATATTGCAGCGGTGGACTTTTCTTGTCCCCAGTATGACTTTGGTGCAGTTTGTTTTCTCAGTGAAGGCTCTGGATGCACCCAGGTTTTGGAGGGAAATAAGAAGATACAAATCACATCATATCTCTAAGCATTGAATGCACCATTAATGCACATCACCTCTATGCCACTTGCACAATGATTCATGGCTGCTCCATCATGGTCCATGGTCCAACAGTTGTGTGCAACATGTATTATGTTGGACCAAAAGTATGTGCACACATTTTATTTGCAAAATAACTCTTGGGATATCGGTCGGTTCTCCGTTCTGATTGCAGTGTCGGCTCTCAAATGTAATATCTGTGATTCTGGATGTATTTCTAGTATTTTATCACGGACACCTGTAATCTGTATTACAGAGCAAACACCGGTTAATAGTACCGATATATAACAAAATAGATAAAGAATGAGCGGTATTGAAATGCAGTTTTCTGTGATGAACAAATACCCCCAAACTTATCTTTTGCTCGTCCCGAGCAAAACAAAATCCTAACCTCACTTTCGCAGGGAACGCGATTGCACTGAGCGTGTGCAACATGCCGTTAAACCTCTAGGAGTCCCTAGTAGGAGGAGTGTTGTCTCCTGAGGGTTTTCAGCGGATTACACCCACAAAATCCCGTCAAGCTAGTTTTTTTGTGAAATAACTATGATTCTAACCCTAGGGTTTTGTTTTAAAGCTAGCAATTCTATTATCCTAATTCTAGACTATCGAACCATTATTTTTCACACCTCGCTTCTTATTTAACTTAAGATTTTATATGTCTTTACGTGCAGTGCAAATAGTGTCATTAAGTTTCAGAAGGATCGATTAAAGTCATCAAGTCACAAAATAAAGCCCAGATAAAAATTTTAAAAGGATCACATAAGTTTTATAAAGAGTTAAGTATATTTTTTTTTAAGTTTCGTTTTCCAGTAATGTTTCAATTTCAGAATTTCTATCTTCCTTAACAGAAAACTAGGTCTTATTTTTCACTCTACCTTTTTCTTGTTTTCATTTCATACACACCTTTATGAACGTGCAATAGTCTTTATCATAGAATAAAACCTTCATATCTCCGCTAGAAATATTTTTTTTATAAAAAACCCGTCTTTTGTCAAGATTATTCTCACACAAAGAACCGTTAGGAATTTTAACTCAGAGAGAACACTTGCTTGACTTTGTTTTAATCTGGACTTTCTAGGCTTCTTAACGAGCTTTGGGTCAATGCTCCCAAACTAGTTGGCTTTAGGGCATTAGGTGTAGAGACACCCCAGCGGACTTAATTACTCAAGTTACATAGGCCCAAAAACAAAAGACAATTTAGTGTGAAAATCATGACGATTTAATGCGAACAGAGATATAACCGGTAGTTTGATTAATTTTTTTTTTTTGGATAAAAGACGTGCTTAGTGGGTTAGGTGTGTAATCATTCCAATCAAGTTCTAGATGTGTTATTTTTCAGAATTAGTTCCAATTAAGGCATCAATAACATCCCTTCATATCCGTTTTACTTCATAAACTATTCTTGATATTACTTATTTCAGAACAAACCTATTTGATCCTCAGAAAATATTTTATCCATTTAAAAGTTTTCAGACATAATAGACTTGTCATCTAATTTTCAAAACTCACGACACGTGTAGTGTGATGTAAAGACGTATATCAGCTATAGTTAACTTCAAAGGAGAGTTATCTTTCAGGTTTTCAAAATCTAAAAATAAGATTTAGTTATTCTTATCTTATCAAACAAAACCGTCGAAATGTTAAATCTAAGTTCTCCCACTAGCTAACTTGACGAAAAAGTTTTTAGAAAATTTTCTGATTTTTATGGATTTTATTATGCAGATGCAAAATATACATATGAATGCTAAGGTTAGAAATGCGTACAGAGCGTACCCCCAAACTTAAACTGGACAGTGTCCCCACTGTCATTGTACATCAAGCAGGCAAAAATATTGAGGGGTCAAAATCGTCGGTTATATACACAATTTTTTTTGAGACAGAGTATCACCAGACAAGATTGCTCATAAAAATGGATATGCACCGGACAAGAATATCCACATATATATACAAAAAGAAGTATATACATACCTCCAAAATTATTTGAAACAGTGTCCACTGTTTGGCTGGATAACCAAAGTTTGGTGGTAGGCAGAGGAAGATTAAGCAGGGTAAACCAGCTCCTGTAAGACCAGGAGTTCCTCTGTTGGTTCGGCGCTAAGGTACGGTTTCAGTCTGTGTCCATTTACTTTGATAAATGAACCGTCCTTTGGATTCTCCAAATCCACAGCGACTTGCGGATACACATTCCGCACAAAAAATGGCACTTTCCAGCGAGATCTGAGCTTGCCTGGATGGAAATGTTGCAGAGTGTCGTAAAGCAGTACCTGTTGACCAAGTGCGAAAGTTTTGCGCAAAAGGTGTTTATCGTGAAACACCTTCCTTCGGTTCTTAACGACAACCGCGTTTTCGTAAGCCTCATCCCGAAGCTCGCTCAATTCGTTTAACTGCAGCTTCCGATGGTTGTCCGCATCTTCGAGAGATAGATTCAGCTCCTTTATCGCCCAAAATGCGCGATGCTCTATTTCCACTGGAAGGTGGCGAGCCTTTCTGTAAACAAGCCGATAAGGAGACATGCCAAGGTCGGTCTTATAAGCAGTTCGAAATGCCCAAAGGGCATCAGTGAGTTTTAAAGACCAATCCTTACGGTTCTTGGAAACCGTCTTCTCCAATATCTACTTGATTTGCCGATTTGAAACTTCGGCTTGCCCACATGTTTGGGGGTGGTAGGGCGTAGATAGCTTATGATTAATGGAATATTTCCGCATCAAGGCCTCGAAAGTCTTATTACAGAAATGAGTTCCATTGTAACTAATGATCGCTCGGGGGTGCCCAAACCGGGAGAAAATGTTTTCCTTAAGAAATCTAACGACAACCTTGTTGTCGTTAGTCCGGCCGGACACAGCCTCGACCCACTTAGAGACATAATCAACAGCGAGAAGAATGTATAAGTTCCCAAAAGAGCTGGGAAATGGCCACATAAAATCAATTCCCCAAACATCGAAAATCTGCACAACCAAGATTGGTTGGAGCGGCAACTCGTTTCTCCTGGATATCCGGCCCAAGTGTTGGCACCGGGAGAAAGTCTTGCAGTAGTCATGAGCGTTTTTGAAGAGTTATGGCCAGTAGAAACCACACTGCAAGATCTTCTCGGCTGTCTTTCTGGGGCCAAAATGCCCGCCACATGCTTGATCGTGGCAAATGACAGCACACTCTTGAATTCATTGTCAGGGACACACCGACGAATAATCTGGTCGGGACAATACTTGAACAGATAGGGTTCGTCCCAGTAAAAGTGTTTTACCTGTGATAAGAATCAAAGTCTGTCCTGACTTGACCATTCAGTCGGTAGTAATCCTGTGGCGAAATAGTTCACAATATCTGCGAACCAGGGTTCGCAAGATACTGTCAAGAGCTGTTCATCCGGAAAAACGTCGTTGATCGGAATTTGAAGCGACGGCGAAGAAGGAAGTCGTGAGAGATGGTCGGCAACTACGTTTTCACATCCTCTTTTGTCCTTGATGACAAGTTCAAACTCTTGAAGCAAGAGGATCCAACGTATCAGCCGAGATTTTGCATCCTTCTTTGCAAAAAGATGGCGTAGAGCAGAATGGTCCGTGTAGACGATGACTGGAGAGCCGATGAGGTAGGGCCTGAACTTTTCTAAAGCAAATACAACAGCTAAGAATTCCTTCTCGGTTGTTGTATAGTTCAGTTGGGCGTCGTTCAGGGTTCGGCTAGCATAATAGATTACGTGCGGCATCTTGTCGATGTGTTGTCCAAGGACAACACCGATGGCAAAGTCGGATGCATCGTACATAATCTTAAATGGGTGTGTCCAGTCAGGAGAAGAAAGAACGGGAGCAGAAGTGAGTGAGCTTTTTAATGACTCGAACGCAGTCACACAGCTCTAGTTGAAGTCAAATGTCGTGTCCTTGGCCAGCAAAAGAGTCAAGGGCCTAGCAATCTTGCTAAAGTCCTTGATGAACCGTTTATAGAAACCGGCATGGCCAAGGAAGGCTCGGATGTCTCTGACACATCTGTGAGGAGGGAGATTGGAAATGACTTCAATCTTTGCTTTGTCTACCTCAATGCCATTTTGCGAGATGATATGTCCTAAGACAATACCTTCGCGCACCATGAAGTGGCACTTCTCCCAATTTAATGTGAGGTTCTTGTCCTTACACCGGGTAAGGACAGCGTCGAGATGCAGCAAACACTCATCAAAGGAATGGCCGAAAATGGAGAAATCATCCATGAAGATCTCCAAGAATTTTTACACCATGTCTGAGAAGATTCCCATCATACACCACTGGAAGGTAGCGTGCGCATTGCACAACCCAAAGGGCATAAGACGATATGCAAACGTGCCGAAATTGTTAGTGTATATGCCCTAGAGGCCATTACTGTATCATACTAGTTTGTATATTACTTAATGGATGCTTAGGATATTCACCTTGTATATACAATCTTTCTCAAAATAGTAGTATGCTACTTGGTTTGTTTCTACTTCAATGTGTACATGTGTTTATTTTTGTATATCGCCTATACACATTAGTAGAGCCCTTAGGATCTTTGCTTGATTACCAGCGATGTGATGGCCGTCACACTAGTGGGGCTGGGTAATCTATAAGCACATCCTTAAGCAGGTCCCTGGTCGCAGGACTATCGAGACAGGGCATCGATACTCCGGAGTAGACCAGCGCATGCGCTTCTCATCCCAGTGTGGGAGACGGTCTGTCCCACAGCCGTCAGTACGTCGTACTTGAGATAGTATGCGGGTGCTCGTTAGGTTACGGGTACACTGGACAGGACTCGTCGGGAACTGACTAGTTGGTATTATGCCTATCGTCAGTTATCAGTTCCCAGGTGACATGAGTACAGCTTAGTCCGCTGACTTGACACTGTCACTTCGCCTCGAGTGTGTTCCCACTGTACATTGATCACTACCCTACCACGGCTCAAACGAGTCGTGCAAACAGGTGGTGGTTGGGTGCAGTCCCGAAGCACTTGGAGGCAGTGACGGTTAGACAGGATTCGTCTCTTCCGGTATTGGGGGTTGACATCGCGCTGTGTCTAGGAGAGCCATTACACGAGTAGTCCCTGGCCAGGGCAAACGAGATATACTAAAGGCTTCCAGTGTTATCTCAGGGTGTTTTGGGCTTCACTCCGGCACGACTTGTACCGCTATTGGGGGACTGACGTTTACCACCCCCTAGGCCCGCCATGCGATGTATCAGACGAACAGACCGGACTGTACGGACAATGTCACACTCAGGCTCAGTAGGAGTTCAGATGGGTTTCGCCTCGTCGGTCTTCTTGTCGGCATTACCTGGGGACCGTTACGCACAGCTAGTACCGCTTGCGTTCTGTGGTTTAACCCACTGCCAGCGTAGTGTCGAGTCTTTAGAGTCCCACACAGAAAGCTTTTCGCCTTTAGGCAAAAGAGTAGAGGTCGCATGGTATTGCGACAGGTCGCATGGTTTTGCGACAGGGTTCGGTCACATCCGTGCACTTGTGCACATACAGTGTCCGGACAGTTTACACTAGCGGGCTTTGGTTTAAGCCAGATCCTAGTGTACCTTATGGGATTGGATTTATCCAGTTTGCATTCGTGTTCCTCGGAACGCGGATGCGGGTGTGTATGCACAGTTGACAGGGAGGCACAGACAGCGGATTCTCATTAGGGTTGTTGACAGTTGACCGTTGATTTTTTGACTTTTTGCTCAACCCTAATGAGAATATGATATGTGATTAACTATTATATTAATTAAGTATTATGGTGACTTGGTTGTTGACTTTTGTTGACTTTGTTGACTTGTTGACTTTTGTTGACTTGTTGACTTTGTTGACCCGTTGACTAGGCTTGACTAGTTGACCATCATGATAACCATGGCTATCATTTCATGCCAAAGACTTTTACTTGCTTGCTCATTTGTGTAAAATGAGTGCATGACATGATATGGTTATGGTTGCTTCAACCATCACATAAGACTTTTATTGATATGATGAGTTATGATTACTTTGGATTATGAGAGGGTGAGAGACAAAAGAGAGCCTCATTCTTTCTTGCTCATTCTCTCTCTTGTTCTTGAGCTCTCCATTTTGCTCTCACCCTCTTGCTCTTGCTCCCTCTCTTTAATCTATGGTTCTCTTGTCTCATGAGTTGAGAATCAAGAACCATAGATAAAATCCCACACAAACTATTCTCCACTCATTCTAGTTCACTAGGTTTAGCAAACCAAGTGAACTAGTTTCTTCAAAGAACGAAGAAGGAGCTAAAGGTTGGAGCTTTCAAGTGGATCTATCTTCGGCGTACGGAGACGACGAGAAGGAGCCATCGGACCACCATCGGAGCTTGAAGACGAAGGAGTTCAAGACAAGCTAGGTATAACCCCCTAACCGAGTAGCTAGAAACTCTTAGTTAGGATGTTAGATAGATGTTTAACCAAGATCCGGGTTATAGGTCCATGTTACCATCTTTAAGAAAATTGTTTTTTACCAAATTCCGCATTCCCGAAAGTACCGGGAGAGGTAGCATGGACTTACAGTGGTATCAGAGCCTAGTTAAACTCTATCTAGCATGTTAGCAAGTAACTAGAAGATCGATCAACGAAAAAGTCCCGAAACGAACCCCAAAAATTTGCAGTTTCTGTCGATTTTTCCACTGTTCAAAAGTTGATTATTTTAACACCTAAAATCGGCTCAGGCTTTTCTGTGTGCACTCACCAAAAATCGTCCAACGGTCGAGTCAACGAGCCGCGGAAACGCGGCGGGAGCATGCTCCCGCCGCGGATCCGCGGCCGAGTCGACTCGGCCGAGGTCAATTTTTGGTGCAGTGTTTTTATGGGGGTATTTTGGGATTTTTGGAATATATATTTTCTGCCCAGATTTTCCAGAACGAAAATTTCATTTTTGGGGTCCCGAAAATCCGTATTTTTGATCGAACTTCTAAAAGACTTAAGCTAACGGGTTTTCTGTAATGTGATATTTGTATTGAACGTCTACTAATCGCTATATGTCGATTAGTGGGGGTTATACAAATCTGTGATCTGTAATGTTGCTGGAATGTGTATATGAATATGTTGGATTGTCGCGGGTGAATAGCCGGGGGTTGTGAGACGAGAGTTTTCTTTTCTTTCAATTCATGTAAATTTGTAAATTAATGTAATAATTATTTGTATGGCCGCACAACCGGGTCGGGGTTGTAGCCGTCATTGTATAATTTCTTTTTACTGTTTTTGCTCCCAGGATAGACCCATGGAGGGGTGCACAAACTACCGGGTATGCCGAAGTGTCGAGTGGCCTACTCATGGAGATGAGGGAGGTTACTACGCTTCGGGTACTTGGCGGGTAGTTTGCCGCACCCGTAGGGGTCTTGGGTAGGGTATTGGCTATTCACCGCGATCGTGTAATCTGTCTTCCGTTACAGGCTCGTACGAATTACAGATTCCTAGTATATCCAATGTATTCATCTGTGATCTGAAATGTTTATCATTGCAGTATATCTATATATGATATTATTTAGGCGTTGCTTATGTTTTACAGACGCGCTAGCCCAGCCCCCGCTCTGTCGTTAGTTAAGTAACCTAACGGGTAATGACGGGGCCAGTGGCGAATGCGAATGGCATAAGCGTACGTCATATTTTGGTTGTTTCTGCAATGGTAGGATTAAATGATGGGACGTATTAAAAGAACTAATGCAAGAATATCACGCATTAAAAGAACTAATGCAAGATAATAAACCAAGTTAAAGTCGTTGGAACACTTTCGAAAAACCATTCGGTTCTTTTCAAAACAAACTTTTAAAATACGGAGTTTGAGCCACTCCATTTAAAAGCTATCTCGTTCCGTCGACCAAATCAAGTTCACTACGTTCACGGTTTTGCCAAAACCATCCGTAGCCCTCCGTCGTTTCACATGAATAGTCAATAGTATTCAAGCTGTGTATGTTGGCCAAAGTCAAGGCACAGTGATTGGTAGCTATTGGGTGTTCATGTGTAGCATAGATAGATGCGTTGGTTTGGGACAGTCGTACTGCCATTTTGGCCAAAGTCAAGGGTAGGTACGAATGGATCCAAATTAACCTGGATAATGACGTGTAGAACTTGACATGTGACTTATGATATTTTGGCCAAAGTCAAGGTCATAAGAGCATGGGGCAAAAATTCACATCGGGAGTTTCATAAGTACTGAAACTTGCTAGATTTGCATACCATTTGGAGTGTGATGATTCTGGTTGGATTCCTTCAGTTTCGTCACGCGATGATATTTGGATCCCGATCCTACTATGAGTATATGCTACTCCTCGGGAAATTTCTCACTTAACGATCAATGCTATAAACCTAGTAGGTTAGAAAGGTGTTAGCGGGGCTATGCTCCCAGGGAAAAGAGGTTCTTTAATTAAGGAACTTCGCGAAAGCGTTGGAAAACCTCCCTCGAAGTACCGACACCGGCCTGGATGAACGGTTAAGCAAGTATTGTACGGTGGGATTGATCTTGACTAATTCTTCCTTTATGGTTTGAGGAGGGATTCGAGAAACAGTGGGAGCCATCCTGTTTAGACAAACTAAAAACCACTCTAAACTTGCAAGAGCATCATGCTGAGTGTTTCCTCTTCTCTCCAAATTGCAGCGACCAATCAACATGACTGGACTTAAGTTACTCCTAGATAAAAACAAACTGACTGGGCCAAACTACAAAGATTGGCTCAGGAATGTCAAGATAGCAATCACTTATGACAAGCTGGGGTATCTTCTTACCACCAAAGCTCCCCCTGTCCCTGGTCCAACTTCCAGCATCGCGGATAAGGAAATCCGCAAGACTTGGGAGATTGATAGCGCGAAGGCCAAGTGCCTCCTTCTTGCCTCGATGGACAACGAACATCAGAGGAGGCATGAGAATATGGACATGGAATCCATATTGCTCCATACAAAAGAACTGTATGGAGAGCAATCTCGTATCGCTAGATACGAAGCGTCGAAAAAGTTATTTTCGACAAGAATGGCCGTCGGATCATCAGTAGCCGAGCACGTGCTAAAGATGATCGGCTACATTGAGGAGCTCGCGGACCTAGGGATCACATTGGAGAGTGAGCTATATACGGATATAGTTCTCCAGTCCCTTCCTTCCACTTACGCCCAGTTTATACTGAACTTCAACTTACAAGAAAAAGAGGTTGAACTTTCAGAGCTCCTCAACATGCTGAGGAGCGCAGAGGGCACCCTACAGAAAGGTAGGGATACTGTAACGCTTTGAAAATCGTTTCGGTGAAATTTCGAAAAAAATCAGTGAAATAAAGGGGTTTTCTGTAAAAAGTCAAAATACAAATATCTTATTATAAAAACTAAATATACATATTCTAGCTATGTAATTGCTATTATTTGGTGTTTATTGAGCCGCTGGTGAAAATTCAAATTTTCTGAAAAAAATATTATTTTATTATTATTTTAAGCCGTCACTAATACATTTAATTAGGGAAAATTACAAATTGGAATGAGTTGAAACAAATTTTGTGTATCATAAAACATTAAATAAAAATTTATCATGTGGTTTTTGGAACGAAATCATTTGCCAAAACGGTTTAGAAATTATTGAAGAAAAAAAGGCTTTTTTTTAGCGTAAATGGATGTTTGGGGTATTGTATTTATCATTTTTCATCACCCCACACCCGTGCCCACACCCACACACCCCCACTTACTCCTCCCCTTAGCCAAATTCAGCAGCCCTCACTTTTTCCCCACTTGGTTTGCATAGGAAAAAGAAATGAAAAGAAATAAAAGAAAAGATTAGAAAATAGATAAAGTAGTTAGACTTTGACCTTACCTTGACCTTGACTTTCCTCCCTTGCATTTTCCTCACATCCCTCTCTCTCCCCTCACCCACTTCTGGCCGAAATTCTCAGCCCCCAACAGCAGCCCCTCCCTCCCTCTTCTCCTCTCATTTTCCATCAAAAAATTCACCCATTTCCATCAAAAATCAAAGCTAAAATCCAAATCCAAGCCCTACCCATTTTTCCTTAGCCTATCTAGCATGGATCTTGGTGAAAAGTTTGCATTTTGGAGACAAGTTTCATGTTGATCTCAAGATGGTTATGAGGTATAAATCTTGTTCTTTTTTTGAGTTGTTTGTTATTACTTCAAATTATGTTAATGAAAGGTTTAGTTTAGATTTTAAATTTAGAGTCCAAATTCATGATTAGGGTTTATGAAATTGAAGTGGGATTTTGTTTTGGAGTTGAATGATGATCAATTGTGCATGGTTATGTGATGTATTTTGTATCTTAGGGCATGCAAAATGTAATCTTGTTGCTTAGTGCTAATTGTAACATTAAAATATCCAATTTAGCTTTATTTAAGCAAACTAGTTTTTAGCTTTTGGTTCCAAATGGGTGATTTAAAATCTAATTTAGGTTTTGATGAATTTATTAACATTTTAATTTGTTGTTTAGCAATTTAGATCATGCAAAACCAAGCTTAATTGATGAATTGTGAATTTTGCTATAAAAGGTGTTAAAAATTTATATTTTTGCAAACTAGGATTTTGGAAATGAGGCAAATTTATGAGAATAAATTATAGAAATGGTTTATATGACTTAGTTATGATATTTAGTGGATATTGTGGTCGCTAAATTTGTTTAAACATTGTGTTTTGTACTAAAACGGCGAATTGTGCTTGCTAGATTTTCGGAAAAATGACTTTTTAAGTGAAATTGGCGTTTTTGTGAGTTTAACCTAGTTTATATTAAAATTAGTATTTGTGAATATACAAATGAGTGTGATTGGATTTTCTCGATGGTTTGACGTTCGTACATCGACATCGAGGGTTGGTTTGACTATTCCTGCATGCGTGGGCGATAGGTTTGGACCTATGCGTGATACGCGTGCCGATTTGATTTTCGTATGCCGTTTCGGTTTCGAATTTAGTTTTAATGCGATATGGTACGTTATGATATGTAGGTACCCCAATGTGGACTTCGAGACGACAAGCAAGCGCGTGGCGACGTCGGCACCGGCTAGCGAGGACCAGGTGAGTAGATTTATATCTACGGGGAGAAGTCGGGTGGATGGCGTATAGCACCCCCGCAGTCCGTGGTGGTGTATACGGATGCGTATACACACCAACAATTATTATATGTTATTTGGGATTAATAACGATGCTTAGGATGGATATTGGTGTGTTGGATTACTTTAGTGTTGCGAACCCTAGGGTAGTGTTACACACACACATACACACATACATACTTGCATACATTCCTATTGATATGTGATCATGGGATTCTTTATAGTTATGTGTTCACATGGGTATGGGACTATGTGTTCACATACGGATTGAGGATGATACTTGGGATTGAGCTGAGTCGATGAGATTTGATTTGAGGCCGTGAGATCGGTGATATAGCAGGGTTCGTATCTTAGATACGACATGACGTTGTAGTGGGTCCTTGACGTAGTGTTTCACACACGTCCATGCATACGTAGGCGGAATCAGTATGGTACTAGACGTAGATCAGTACCCCGATCATGATATTTGATAAAGAGGATACCAGGTGAATAGTATGATGAATGTGATATTGAACCGTACCCAGATTGGGATGCCGTACGACGGATTTACGTACGAGCTATATTGATGATTGATCCGCACTCTTGACTTGGGACGCCTGATTATAGATATGGTATCGGATATGATATTATTGAGGCGGGATCACCGACTATACATATACAGGTATGTATATGTATCGACTCAGATGATAGGCGGTTTCCTTACCTGTAGTTCAGCTTGTTAGTTCAGCCGTATAGTTTAGTGTAGTTGTTAGATTAGATTAGACTTCTTACCTATTTCAAAAACTAACGAATCGTGGGCATTTTTAAAGACAGCTCAAGGGAATCTACGGATATTTCAAAAACGACGTATCTTTTCATAAAAACACCGTAGCCCCTATTTTCAAAGCCCCATGATTCGTGTTATTTCAAAAGGCACCATTCGTAGGACTTATATTAGATTATTGCAGATTAGTTATCGTTGTGTCTAGTATTCAGCTCCCGCACATTATTGTTGTTCGCTCTGCCTCGCATATTTATTTTGCGGCATACTCCATTATTGATATCATGTTGTTAGGACACCAGCACCATTACCGATGATGCATATGTACCACGTACACCTACCTGCCGGCTCACACACATCTTCATCGGTAATTGCCATATCACGTACACTTTAGAGAATATAATTGCTTGACTTAGATTGTTAGCTAGTAGTGTTGACATGATATTAGTGTACTTCCCTTATATGTCATATTAGACATTGTAGTTATTACCTACCACTTCATGCATACTGTTATTCAGTTGTTCATGCCTAGTTCATTATCATTGACATATGCACTTGTGATGATTTCTTGAGATTTATGATATTTCTAGATTTCGGGGAAAGCCGCAAAATTTACAACTTATGATCTTTTAAAATATAAAATGTTGCGGTTTTCTAGTGATGTAAAGTGTCGTCCACTATGAGTTTGCTGTGGTTTTGGAGATCCGTGTCGAGGAGTGGAGGAACCGTCACGGGTACATGGTGAGCCCGGTATGGTACCCCGGGGCAAGAGGAATGTGGTGTTGACGTTGAGCCTGGCTGGGGAGCACTACCTACCGGTGATATTACCCGACGCGTTGGATATCCGGAGGATACCGTCGTGGTCTTGAGATGGATGGTAGGGGCCGGTCTGGACTGACGGCGCCCTAGATATTGAGATTGAGACATTGATATTTCGAGACAGTGAGATTTATGTTTTGTGTTGATGCTAGACACTGTTGATACTGATTTCATTATGATACCTCAGTTTAAAAATACGAAGGAAATCTCACTAATTTATGAAAACAGTTTCTTCATTTACATGTATTCTGTTTCATGCATTCATACCTCATTCATATGATATATTGCTACCTGAGGCACTGACACGGGCATGTGATTACACTCGGGTGAGATATTACCCTAGACATTGTCATAGACTGCCTGTTATACATATATTTAAGGACATATTATGATCATTGACCTAGGATTGCGTTATTTATGCGTTTTCTGTGCGTAGATATTTTTCTATTCACGAGTTGGCAACTCACCCCCGTTGTGCCCCAGTTTCTTGCAGGTTTGCCGTACAGGTTTCATTACGGCTTTACGGGCTCAGTTTCATTGGGGTGACTTGCTAGTAGGTGGGTTTTTCTTATATCGTACCCATCATATTACCTTGTATAATATTATTCCGTTGTATCTAGTAAATTCCATCAACCAAACATGTATCTATTGAGATAGAGACCAGTGTTGTTTATTCTTTCGACCTTAGAGTCGCTCGTTATATTTCTGGTGGTTTGAGTTCCCTTTTGAGTTTTTGATCCTCGCCGTTGGCGTTGTATATTATATTGCTTGTGTGGTTGTGACCGTCGATTGACGAAGAGCTAGCTCCCGTTTGGGGATGCCTTTTATTGATTTCGTATACTATTCATGTTGTATCCCGTTTTGGAGCCAGTATTTACAAAGGAGACTCTGCCGAAATTTTCAGTAAATTTTTGATGTTTTTAGAAACCCGCATAATTCGGCTTATGCTATTAAAACTACTTGATTTAAATTGGTTTTTCCTACTCTCTACTACTTTTCTTGGTTTGGATTTCTGGGTTTTCGGTTTACTTAGATTACGTACGTCTCGAGACGTTCGTAGTTTAAGTGCCGGTCATGTTCCGTACTTTCGGGTCGTGACAAAGTTGGTATCAGTGCATTAGGTTTTAACCTTCGGAGCGTAGGATGACCCTTGGTTGATGGAATAGGTGACTAAAGTAGAGTGACGTACCGTTGGTATGTTCCGCGGCATATTTACGACACGCCACTCCACTTATGAAGCCTTAGGATGTACATTTCCTTGTTCAGTATTATATTCCTTCCTGATCTAGCCTCGTCGGTACCAGTTTGGTTTTGCTGCTACGGTTACAGGCAGGGAGAGCTACGGCTAGAGTTGCGGTCAGCACAAGCTCATCACGAACGAGGACTGACCAGGGCGAAATTCCGGCGACACACGATTGCAGAGATGTGTCTTTTTACTGTGTTTCTGCGCCACGAGCGGTTGGCGGATCGCCTTTATGAGGTTACTCGGATGTGCTGATCGACACTAGAGGATTGAGCCACTGACAGAGGCCAGCCAGATTTTGATGACCGTTGGTGTGTTGCTTACTCCTGATGATTGAGGCACTGTTCAGCGTGCAGACGAGCGAGCCAGTTATTGCTGCGAATGACGAGATATTTCCCAGATGCTAGAATTAATGCAGGACGAGTTGTACTAAGAGATGATAGGAGGTCGCTAGTCATCAAGGATGAATGACTAGGACATGTGGATCGTTCGCCTACCCCGATGTGAGATCATAAGATAGATTGATTCCAGCTAGAGACGACTTCACGCGGAGACGTTGGGAGTCGACAGAGACGATCGAATGTCAGAAACCTATTATTCCAAGTTTAAAGTAGTCGGAAAGACATGCAGGCAATTCTATGGTCTCTCTAGAAGAATGAAATCCTAACTCGACTTAATGACCGTGTGAAAGCCTTTGAACCTTCGGGTTTGCGGCAGTTCTACGGCGCCATTAGTGAGGCTTGGGTTTGCCCTTCTACGGCTGGACCACCGATGCTGTGGTCTGTACTCGATACTATTAAACTGTGCCCAAGAGGTTGAGCTCTTGGGGGATTATGAGGTTTTGACGACTCGATCGGATGACTCGACTTAATTCGGATGCTAGGTGGTGAGATGCATTCTTGGGAGACTCCAGATACGAGGATAGTCGTTGGAGCTCAGTCCATGCAGCCGCGACGAGACGAGTCCAAAGCAGACGACATTAGAGAAAAGTGAAGTAAGAGGTTCGTACCAGATCTAGATGAGATGACGTTCCACTCCGCCGACATCAGAGATGCGATGCGCATGCCGAGGCAGAGTACTGGATATACCTTCCAGAAGGAGTCGCGATGGGTATGCAGCCGTTACAGAGCAAGATGCAGATATAGGAAAGGACAATGACTTCCGGACAGTTGGCAGAGACGAGACATGGAAGAGACCGTGAGCAGGATTCCTTCCAGGACACTGCTGCAATGATACTTGCACCCAGGATCAGATGTGTCACGTACATTCAGAGAGCCAGAGGCCGACGCCGGTGATATGCTGTTTTATGAGTGGTCGCGATGATTGACCAAGAGATGACCAGAGAAGTGCCAGAACAGAATCGTCCCCGTTAGCACACCTGACATGGCCGATGAGCCGATGGACCGAAAGATTGGTAATTCACAGTGAAGACCTTGACCCAGGAGTGGTCATGGTTACGCACACCAGCAGGACAGAGTTCATGATCATCGACGAGACGTCCCACTAGTGACCGCGACAGTTGGCCGAGATTCTTAGAGAATGCACTTGAGCGGTACTATTCCGCCATTATCGATTTCGATGTTTTGGGTGATTTATTCGCATGATTTGATTTTGATGATTGAGAATTTACGATTCTTGCACAGTGTTGCACTTGATATCGTTTTCGTGCTTGGGTTTCACATGTTTGTGATTTTACGGTTTCAGACATTTGAGTTGATTTTGTGCGTATGATCGCACACGATTTCGTTCCTGCACTCTGTATAGTTCATATATGCTTGCAGTGCAATGATACGCCTTTTGTGCACTTAGATGCACTGGACATCGATTTCGATTGTGATACTCGATATTTGTTTTGGGCACCTTGTGCACCTGATTGATTTTGCGCACGTTCGGCGCTTGATATTGGATTTCATGATTTCGTGCACGATGGATGCACCTGGTTTGAATTTTCGCGCATGTCTTGAGATGCGATTTTGGTGCACACCAGATGCACTAAATCGAGATTTTTCGTGCATGTCAGATGCACCTGATTTTGCTGTCAGGCACACATGTTGCCTACGACAGATGTTTCGTGCACACCCGATGCACTTAGATGTTGTTTCTGTGCGCATGTATGGCACATTCATGGATTTTGATTTCCGTGCGCACCAGACGCACGTAGCATTCATGTGCATATTTTAGAATTGATAATGACGGGCCGAACTTGACTAATGGTTCATGATATGTTCGCATTGTCAAGGTCATGAATCGTTAGGGGCAAAAACCACATCGGGAGTTTCAATAGTACTGAAACTTGCAGATTTAGCATACCTTCTGGAGTGTAGTGACTAGAGTGGATTCCATCTAGGTCATCACACTATGATAGTTGGATCCCGATCCCACAGATGAGTTGGATTACTTTCGGGAGATTATTACACTTAACAATCAATGCTATAAACCTAGTAGGTGTCTAGAAAGGTGTTAGCGGGGTTACGCCCCCAGGGAAAAGAGGTTCTTGAATTAAGGAACTTCGCGAAAGAGTTGGAAAACCTCCCTCGAACTACCGACACTAGCCTGGCTGAAAGGTTAAGCAAGTATTGTGACGTGAATTAAAACCCGGCTAGTTCTTCTTTTAAAAAGGTTTTAAGAAGAATTTGAGTAAATAGTAGGAGACATCCTGGTTAGATAAATTAATAAACCAATCTAATCTTGCAAGAGCATACGCTGAGTGTTTCTTTTCTCTCTCTCCAGGAAGCAACCTCTTCACGCCCTAATCAAGATAATAAATTGTATCGCTTGACCGATCCGAATTCTTATTCGGGACTGGGGAAAGTTGGTTCAGCTCTAACTTGTGACAACAGTCATGAGTATGAGAATGGGAAAGGGGATTGTATGGATTTCCAGGATACCCAGTTGAAGAAGCAGCATGGTTTTGCATCTACTTCAGGTGTTCTTGTAATTGAGAACTGTTTTACGATCAGCCCTACCTCCTGGGTACTTGATACCGGATCAGGATCTCATATCTGTAATTTATTGCAGGGACTGAGAAAAAGTAGGAAAGTTGCACCGGGTGATATGTCGCTCAGAGTAGCGAACAGAGCACAAGTTAATGCGGCAGCCGTCGATGAATATCACCTAGTATTGCCAAATGGCAAGACTATGATTTTGAACGATTGCTACTATGTACCCTCCATGGTTTGCAACATCATATCAGTTTCTTTACTCGATAAAAATGGATATAACTTTGTTCTTGAAAAGAATATCATGAACATTTACCTTCATAAGGTACTGGTTGCAGAGGGTACACTGTGTAATGGTATCTACGTTCTAAATCAGAATACAGTTCTCAATATACAAAACACACGCAAGAGGAAGAATTCAGATACGAATGAAACCTACTTGAGGCATTGTAGACTTGGTCATATCGGAGAGAAAAGACTGAGTAAGTTGCATAAAGATGGACTCTTGAATGCGTTTGAGTTTTCATCTTATGAAACTTATCAGTCTTGTATCAAAGGGAAGATGACCAAATCTCCGTTCACCGGACATGGAGAAAGAGCAGCAGAGCTCTTGGGACTCATACACAGTGATGTGTGTGGTCCGAGGTCTATACATGCAAGGGGTGGGTTGTCGTACTTCATCACATTCACTGACGATCTCTCTAGGTTCGGATATGTGTATCTGATGAAACACAAATCTGAAGATTTTGAGAAATTCAAGGAATTCAGAAAGGAAGTAGTGAACCAAATTGGCAAAAGTATCAAGATCCTCCGGTCTGATAGAGGAGGGGAGTACTTAAGCACGGAATTCCGAGATTACTTAAAAGAGAATGGTATTCTCTCTCAGCTTACTCCTCCTTATACACCACAGCACAACGGTGTATCGGAGAGAAGGAATCGTACCCTATTGGATATGGTTCGATCCATGATGAGTAATGCTGAGTTACCTCTTTCATTCTGGGGACTTGCGCTAGATACAGCGGCATACTTACTGAATCAGGTTCCGTCTAAATCTGTGCCTAAGACTCCATATGAAATATGGAGTGGTTAGAAACCATATCTCGGACGAATTAAGATATGGGGTTGTCCGGCCTATGTAAAAGTACAAAAACCGGACAAGCTTGAGGCACGGTCAGTTTTAAGCAAGTTTGTGAGATATCCTAGAAATTCTCTAGGATATCTATTCTACCACACTGAGGAACAGAAGGTGTTCGTTGCTCGCCGCGCCACCTTTTTAGAGTGGCAATTTCTTGCAAAAGAAATAAGTGGGAGCACGGTAGAACTGGATGAAATACCTGATCCACAAACTCAAACTGAGGATTTAGCAGAACCAGAAAATTCAATAACCCCAAACGAACCTCAGCCACTCCGTAGATCTGGTAGGATTTCTCATCCGCCCGAGAGATACTACGGTTTTCTCATAGACGGGGATCGAGAGGATTGCATCTTGGAAGAAGATGACCCTACCAGTTTCAGGCAGGCCATTATCAGTAGGGACTCTGATAAGTGGCAGGAAGCAATGCAATCCGAAATGGTGTCCATGTACGCCAATAAAGTGTGGACCTTGGATATTGCTCCACCTGGGATAAAACCCGTTGGATGCAAATGGATCTACAAAAGGAAACTTGGTGTAGATGGGCAGGTGGAAACCTATAAAGCTAGACTCGTTGCAAAAGGTTTTCGTCAAAGACCTGGTTTGGACTATGACGAAACTTTTTCTCCGGTGGCTATGCTCAAATCCATTCGGATCCTACTTGCCATTGCTGCCTTCCATGACTATGAAATCTGGCAGATGGATGTTAAAACGGCTTTCCTAAACGGTTGTTTGGAAGAGTGCGTTTACATGGATCAACCAGAAGGTTTCGTAGACAGTGGGAACAGTGGGAAGGTGTGCAAGTTTCTTAAATCCATTTATGGATTAAAGCAGGCATCGCGGAGCTGGAACATCTGTTTTGATGAGGTAATCAAGGAATTTGATTTCATCAAGAATAAAGATGAACCCTGTGTCTATAAGAAGATTGTAGGACGAAATGCCGTATTCCTAGTCTTGTACGTGGACGACATTCTTTTGATAGGAAATGATATTCCTATGCTACAATCGGTCAAGCTATTTTTGTCACAAAGGTTCTCCATGAAGGACCTGGGTGATGCCTCGTACATTCTGGGGATCAAGATCTATAGAGATAGATCGAAGAGACTACTGGGACTTTCGCAGTCCAGGTACATAGAGACCGTACTAAAGAGATTTAGTATGGAGGATTCCAAGCGCGGTAACATACCTGCATTGCACGGAATTACCCTCTCCAAGAAGATGTCTCCTAAGACTGACGAGGAGAGGGTTCGCATGAGCACTATACCCTACGCTTCGGCGGTAGGATCTATAATGTATGCGATGCTATGTACAAGACCAGATGTAGCTTACGCGCTGAGCGCGGTAAGCCGGTATCAGTCAGACCCAGGGGAGGACCACTGGACAGCAGTGAAGAACATTCTCAAGTACCTGAGAAGGACTAAGGAGATGTTCCTGGTTTACAGTAATGGAGACCTCAGGGTCGAGTCCTTTACCGATTCAAGCTTCCAGAGTGACAAAGATGACAGCAAGTCCGTCTCGGGTTTTGTGTTTACCCTCAACGGAGGGGCGGTATGTTGGAGGAGTTCCAAGCAGGATACCGTCGCAGACTCGACGATGGAGGCTGAATACATTGCTGCAAGCGATGCCGCAAAAGAGGCGGTATGGATAAAGAAGTTCATTAGTGAACTTCAGGTGGTTCCGTCCATTGTTGACCCAATACCTTTGTATTGCGATAACAATGGGGCTATAGCTTTAGCGAAGGAACCAAGGTCCTATCAGAAATCCAGGCACATCTTATGGCGGTATCACCTGATCAGGGAGATCATTGATCGCCAGGAGATCGAGGTGCGGAGAGTGGACACAAAGGACAACACAGCGGACCCATTCAAGAAGGCCTTACCCCAGACTCAGTTCGAGCGGCTGATCGAGATGATAGGTCTTCGATACGCCAGTACATGGCCTTAGTGCAAGTGGGAGATTGTTAGTGTATATGCCCTAGAGGCCATTATTGTATCATACTAGTATGTGTATTACTTGGGATATTCACAGTTGTACAGACAATCTTACTCAATATAGTAGTATGCTACTTGGTTTGTCTCTGCTTTAATGTGTACATGTGTGTTTATTTATTATATCACCTATACGCATTAGTAGAGCCCTTAGGATCTTTGATTGATTACCGGCGTTGTGATGGCGATCACACTCGTGGGGCTGGATAATCTACAACCACATCCTTATACACGTCCCTAGTCGTGGGAGTATCGAGATAGGGCATCGATACTCCGTAGTAGACTAGCGTATGCGCTTCTCATCCCAGCACGGGAGACGGTCTGTCCCACAGCCGTTAGTACGTCATACTTGAGATAGTATACGGGTGCTCGTTAGGTTACGAGTACACTGGACAGGACTCGTCGGGAACTGTTGGTTGGTATTATACCTATCATCAGTTATCAGTTCCTAGGTGACATGCGTACAGCTTAGTCCGTTGACTTGACACTGTCACTTCGCCTCGAGTGTGTTCCCACTGTTCTTTGATTACTACCTTACCACGGCTCTACTGAGTCGTGCAAACAGGAAGTAGTTGGGAGTAGTCCCGAAGCACTTGGAGGCAGTGACGGCTAGACAGGATTCGTCTCTCCCGGTATTGGGGGTTGACATCGCGCTGTGTCTAGGAGAGCCATTACACGAGTAGTCCCTGGCCAGGGCAAGCGAGATATACTGGTAGATTTCCAGTGTTATCTCAGGGTGTATTGGGCTTCACTCCGACATAACTTGTACCGCTATTAGGGGACTGACGTTTACCGCCCCCTTAGGCCCGCCATGCGATGTATCAGACGAACAGACTGGACTGTACGGAGATTGTCACATACAGGCTCAGTAGGAGTTCGGATGGGTTTACCTCATCGGCCTTCTTATCGACATCTACCTGGGGACCGCTACGTACAACTAGTGCCGCTTGCGGTCTGTGGTTAAACCCACTGCCAGCGTAGTGTCGAGTCTTTAGAGTCCCACACAGAGAGTTTCCCTGCACTGAGCGAAACGTGTAGAGGCCGTATGGTTTTACGGCAGGGCTGCGATCACTTACGTACACTTGTGTACGTGCGATGTTCGGGCGGGCAGTACTAGTGGGCTTTGGTTTAAGCTAGATCCTAGTATTGCACGGATGGATTTGTTTTGTCTTCTGTGCATCCGCATTCTACGGAATACGGATGCAGGTGTGTATGCACAGTTTTCCGGAGCGGTGAAGGAGGAGGTGCCTCATTAGGGTTTCGGCAGTTGGTTCGGCCAAAACCGTTATGTGGCAGGCTCATTAGGGTTTTGACAGTTGATTCGGTCAAAACCACTTTGAGGCGGACTCATTAGGGTTTTGACAGTTCGTTTGGTCAAAACCATTATGAGCCGCGGATATCATTTACTAATCCTTTTAGTGATAATTTTATGATGGCTAATTGCATTGACCATTTGACCCCGTTGACCTCTCTTGACTTTGTTGACCGGTTGACCGTGTTGACCATTGACTTTCAAGAGGGATCTAAACTCTTCTTTTCATTTTCTTTTTCTTTTGGATTATGATAATGGTCATTTCAATGTAGCCATCAAACTTTATCTTGATGGGATTAGTAATGATGTTGTTTTTTCATTATTGCAACCATGGTTACTTTTCTTTGTATCATAATTTCTTTCTCATTCTCTCTCTTGGTTTTTCAAGTGAGAAGAAAAGAAATGAACCATGGTTGTTGCTCCTCCTTCTTCTTCCTCCTCTTGATTAATCTTTTAATCTCATGTGTTGAGAGATAAAGATCCCACAAAGACAAAACCATCCCTTCATCACTTCTACACAACCTAGGGCTTCTAGATTAGCAATCTCTTTGCCCTAGTTACCTTGGCTCGAGGTGGAGCTCGGTGCACATCTCTCGGGTGGATCGTCTTCGACTCAAGGAGGCCGCGGAGGTGACCAAAGTCCGGATCAACCCTCGGAGCAAGCAAGGAGAAGAAAAACAAGAAGAGAAGTAGTTCAAGTTGAGGTATAACCCCTAACCAAGTAGATAAATCTCTAGTTAGGATGCTAGAGTATTGTTTAGCAAAGATCCGGCTTTTACGGTCCATGTTGCCAAGTCCAGAAAAAATTTTGTTTTACCGTTTCCGCAACCCCGAAAGTACCGGGAGAGGTAATGTGGACCTAACAACTCCATCATACCAGGGTCGTCCTACACTCCGAAGGTAAATGCTACGCTCTGATACCAACTTTGTCACGACCCAAAGTTCGGCCCGTGACCGGCACTTAACCACGTAACGTCTACAGGCGTAACGCGGCTTAGTAAGCCGAAACCCAGAAATCAAAACCATTAAAGGAAAGAGTGTTAAAACATTTAAGGGAGACATTTGTTAAAACATTTACAAAACCTTAAGTAATTTAGTGAAATTCTTTAAAGTTCAAGTTATTGTCTTAAAAATTTTGGCAGCATTTCCTTTGTAAAAACTATCCCCGAAATCGGGTACAAGACAAGATCTGAGTAAAATGAATATGATACGAATAAAGCATCCTAAACAGGTGCAATCACGCCAAACGGAGAAAACAACCACACAAATATAATATACGACGCCGAAGCGAAGAAATGAGCAGTATAAGTGAAAACAAATATAATAAAAGATGAAGCTGCATAAATAAAGTCGGCTCACAACGAGCTCGACACCAGAGTACAAAATAATATGCATCGTCCTCACAACTGGTCTCTAAGTCAATACATAAGTAGTAGATGGAGAGTACTAGATACAACGGTGTATATAACTGGAAAATAAACAGATCCCGCACAAAACACACCTATCAGCAAAGGGCTCACGCACCAACTGCAGTGGTATCTGTATCAAAAGATGCAAGAAAGGAGCCTGCCGCGACTACTCTGAGGGGCAACCTGCAAACACTGTAGCACAACGGGGGTGAGTTGCCAATTCGTGAATAGTAAATAACATATAAAGATAATTGCAAGTATGCACGTGCTGCGATACTCTAACCTATGCCAACAGATAACATCAATATGATGAGCTTGATGCGCAAAATCATGCAAGAAGTGCGATCTAATAACATCTCTATATGATGAGCAGGGTATGCAATAATCGTGCATAGCATGTGTACTCTAATAACATCTATATAGGATGAGCAGGGTATGCGATAATTATGCAAAAGTACTATATCAGGTACTACGACTACAGGATGAGATGCATAATAATGAATGCTGAGCATGGGATAAAATACATCTACGCGGAATGTCAACATGGAAAAATAACCGGTGTCCATCAGTACACCCAAATCCCAGTAAAACTAACTCAGGTGCCGTAACTCTGATCGGCCCTCAAATCCTGTACAGCTCATGAAATCGTGAATGCCTAGCATCGGCACTCGAAATATCACGAAATCATCGTGTCTAGCATCGACACGCAAATCCTCAAGTATCGGGCTCTGTCATTCAGGATCGGCCCACGGGCTCCGTCTGCAGAATCGGTCATCGGCCCCAGCAGTACGTGTCGTCCCGTATCCATCTATTGTCTCTGGTCGGTATCCTCCGGATAACCGCCAGGTCCAACTAATCACCGGTAGGTAGTAGTCCCTCCGCCGGGCTCACCGTCTAACAATACGAGTCTTCTTGCCCCGGGGTACCATACCGGGTCCAACATGTACCCGCAATCGGTGCCTACCACTCCTCGAATCGGGTATACTCACACAATCTCTCTGGAACCGAGAAAACTCATGGTGGACGCACTGAAATATCATATCAAGAGAAACTGGGTTTTTAAAACAGTGCGTATTTTCTTAAAATAATACCACGGTTCTCAAATCCAGAAATCCCATAAATCCAGCTCAATGCGTAAATCCATGCAATGTGTCGTATGACACTAAGAGTTAAAAGGGAAAACCGCTCTTTTAAAAGAATCCAGTTTTGAAAATATCTCATGCGGTCCCTATTTTCATGAAATCAAATAAATATCATCCATGTATGTGACATATGTATGTATGTAGGTATGAATGTGCAAATGGATATATACACGAATATGAGTGTAGCACTAGTATGAATATACAGTGTGCATGTGCGCAAGTATGAACATATCAATATATGTGTGCACTGGTATGAATATACAGTGTGCATGTGCGCAGGTATGAAGATATCAATATATGTATGCACTGGTATGAATATACAGTGTGGATGTGCTCATGTATGAAGATATCAATATATGTGTGCACTGGTATGAATATACAGTGTGCATGTGCGTAGGTATGAAGATATCAATATATGTGTGCACTGGTATGAATATACAGTGTGCATGTGCCCAGGTATGAAGATATCAATATATGTGTGCACTTGTATGAATATACAGTGTGCATGTGCCCAGGTATGAAGATATCAATATATGTGTGCACTTGTATGAATATACAGTGTGCATATGCGCAGCTATGAAGATATCAATATATGTGTGCACTGGTATGAATATACAGTGTGCATGTGCGCAGGTATGAATATCTAAAAACATCTACGACTAAACATCCTATTACGCCCTGACGCTTAACGTCATACGGGTGATTTCCCCGTAGATGTTAAATCTACTCACCTGGTCGCGTGCTAAGTGTAGCCGACCACTTACTTCCCTTTCTTTGTGGCGTCCGATGTACCCGCCTGCTAACCTAGAATTCACATAGAGAATCTATATAAGCAAATATCTCGCAATACGCGATATCGAAATCAAACGAGAAACTCGCGCCGCGAACTAAACGCGTGTGTGTTCGATACGCAAAAACATGTGTATACGCGTCTGAAACTACCCCGACACGTCGCGATACACTAGAACACAGAACCCACTCACGTATCATACGTGTCGCGCAAACAAAACGTATTGGAAAAATGATACTACGCTCCAGATTTTTACCCAGGTGAAAACTTACAAAATTGCATATACCACAGACTTTAAATATACAGCAGACTCCAACCCATGCAAACCGAACCGAAAAACTCCCTCATCTGGCCGCAATTTACGGCCAGAAAGAATAAATCGGCAGCCAAAGGGTGGTTTGGGGGTCTCGTTCTCTGGTGGTGTGCTCAAGGTCTATCAAATATGCTCCAGTTATCTCAATTTTTCTCTGAAGTAACCGGGTCTATAGCAGATCACAGAAAGGCTAACTTTTGCTTAAAAACGTTATATTTTGCATAAAATCAAAATCTATGGTATTTTGGTGAAATCTGGGTTTAAACTAGGTTTATGTGGCCCTAATAACACTTAACTAGGCTAGGCTGACCAATAAAATCACCACTTGGCCACAACTTTACACAAAACACCATTTCTTGTACTAAAACGCAAAATTAACACTAACCGAAGCTATTTAACACACAAGCTTAGCAAAAAGGAGTCGGGTTTATGAAATATACCCCAATTGACCATAGGAAGTAGGAGAAGGAGGAGAAGAATATGATGAGGTGCTGCTGCTGCTGCTGCTGGAGCAGCATGGAGCTGCTGCTGTTGCTTGCTACAGCTGCTGCTGTGTGCTGTTGTTGCTGCTGATTGTTGTTGCTGCTGCTGCTGCTGCTACTTCTTCTGCTGCAACTATTGCTTCTGCTGCTGCTGCTGCTATTTTTGCTATGATAGTGAGAGTGAGAGAGTTGTGAGAAAATGAGAGGCAAAGGAAAAAGAATTGAGAGTTAAGGCTAGTCAACCCCCTCCTCTCTTTCTCTCTTCATTAAATGAAGGCATGGCTCAAGCCATGATGCCCTTCTCTTTCTCTCCAAGTCAACCAAATTTTAAATCATTTCCTTTTTAAAAAAAACAATTAACCACAAAACCCTTAATAAAAATTTCAAATGGGCTTAACAAAATGGTTAGTTCACCATGGTTGCTAATCATGGTCTAACCCTAATTTTAACCCTAGTTTACATGCACATATGTGTGCAAGCTTAGAAAAATTCTAATAAAATATTCATTAAATTTGATAAATTATTTGAAAATCGTTTTGGTTAACTTTTTTATTAAAAACCATATATTAAAATATAATTAGCTACTAATCACATCCTAAGGTGTTACACGCTAACACCATTCTAGTCACCTACTGTAACATTTGAGAAAAAAAATATAATATTATTTTGGGAAAATTCTGGACAAAAATTATGGAAATTCTAAAATATGTTATTTAGTGGTAATTGTGTTTAATTTAGGGTTTTTGGTAAAAAGTTTACCAAAACGGCTTTTAAAATTTTTAACTGGTTTTATAGATATTTTATCGAAATTTTATCTGGGCTGCGCACACATGTGCATGTTAACTTGGGTTAAGTCTAGGGTTACCATGTTAGATGACCATGGTGGTCTAACCCATTTGGTTAGGTTAATTAGTTTTAACTAAGGGTGTAGTTTGGTTTAATTAGGTTGGGGTTGACTTGTGGCTAGAGAGAGAGAGAGGAGGCATGATGGATGTGCCATGACTTCGATTTAATGTTGAGTGAAGATGATAGGAGTTAACCTCACTTCACTTCAAATCTTTTTCCTTATCTCACACTCACATCTCTCCCTCTCACTCACACTCACATCTCCCACTCTCACACTTCCCTACAACCTCAGCCCCCATTTCAACTAGCATCAGCTGCTGGCTAAAACATCAGCAACTTGCAGCAACTGCAGCCACCCCAGCCCCTAGCATCAGCTGCCACTATGCCATCAGCCATCAACACCCCCCTAGCTACTCTACACCAGCTGCACACAACTACAACACTCCACCCTATATCAGCCACAGCCCAACACTTCAGCTGCTGCCTCACACACTGAAAAATAAAACAAAAGAGAAATGGCAAGCAGCAGCAGCAACCTGAACAGCAACAGCAACAAGGGGAAAACAGCCCAAGGGGCAGCTCCACAGCAGCAACAGCCCTTCCTTCCTTCCTCCTTCCTCTGTTCTCCTACATTTTAGGATTTCCTTGAGGTATAATCTCGCAACCTAACTCTTTTCTTTCTTGATTATGGTCGTAAAACTGAAACTTAGTGTTATTAAGTAGATCAGTCCTAGTTTAGATAAATTTGAGTGAGATTTGTCAAGAGATGGTTGTGATGGTTGGTATAGCCCTATTAGGTGTATTTGAGACCAGTTTAACCAAGATTACCCCAGATTTCCAGTAAGTTACCTGAAAGTTTCGACTTGGCGTATTTTAGCGATTTCGTCGATTTTGTAACCTTTCTGGAATCTGCTACAACCCGGGGCCTCCTAAAATAAAATTGACTTGGCAGTGAGACATGCAGGCAGATAAGAACCAACACCCAAAGACCTAGCCCCCAACTCCCACTTCAGGCCGCCATTTTATTCCTTCTGGCCGCAATTTACGGCCAGACCAGGGTGAAACCCCCTCGTTTTGCGTGCACGGCTCTTTTACCTGTAAACTTGACCCTGGGTATGCCTAGTTTTGTCTGATTCCAATTAGGTAGAATCTGGGTTGATTTTCTTGAGTTAGCGCGTGATTTATGACTTGTTTTCGTATGGATTTTGGTATTGGATGATTGGTGACTGTCGGGTGGCGTTTGAACGCCAACGGCAGCAGGTTGTTGGCTGTGTTTGCACGCAAGGCTACAGCTTTTTACCTATGAGCGTAGCGCGTACCATTTTGGTTTCCGACATGGTTTTCATGTGTTTTAACGTGTGATATCCTTGTAGGTACCCCACATGCCGTCGGAGCGTTGGAGATGCAAATGGCGACATCGGCACCGGCACACATAAAGAAAGGTGAGTAGATTTATATCTACGGGGAGAAGTCGGGTGGATGGCGTATAGCACCCCCGCAATTCGTCGTGATGTATACGGATGCGTATACACACTTACAAATATTATATGTCATTTGGGATCAATAATAATGTTAAGATGGATATTGGTGTGTTGGATTGGTGAAAGGTTACGAACCCTAGGGTTATGGGTGCACTACACATACATATTCACACATACATACCTGCATACATCCTTATTACATATGTGGTTATTGGATTCTATAAAGATATGTGTTCACGTGGGTATGGGACTATGTGTTCACATACGGATTTGAGGATGATACTTGGGATTGAGATGTGTCAATGAGAGTTGATCTGAGATTATGATATCGGTGATTGGCAGGATTTGCACTTGATATACGTCCTCATTTGATAGCGGGTCTTGGATGATAATGCCATAGGAATAGTGATATATATAAAATGATCGACATGTGATTATGATACGAGATAGGATATGACAAGATAGGACAAGATATTTATGATAGGCCGCCTTGGGCGTTGTATACTCTTTGAGATGATATGTGCTGATGATATCGATTCATACGAGACTGTTGATCAGTAGTCAGATCATGATGATAGTGATGATGTTAGCTTTGTACTAGAAATAGCTCAGTACCCAGATTATGATATTTGATATAGAGAATACCAGATGAATGATATGACGAATGTGATATTGACCCGTACCCAGATTTGGGGATGCCGTACGACGGATTTACGTACGAGCTGTAATTTGATGTTTGATCCGCACTCTTGACTTGGGAATAACCGATTATAGAGATGTGGTATCGGATGTGATATTATCGAGGCGGGATCACCGACTATATATATTGTATTGACTCAGAGGTTAGGCGGTTTCCCTTACCTACTGTCAGCTTTAGCTCAGCCTTATAGTAGTGTAGCTATATGACTCTTATGACATTAGATGCAGTTTAGCTATCATTTTGTTTGGTATTCAGCTCCCGCACATTATTATTGTTGCTCTGCATCGCATACTTATTATGATTCATATTCTATTGTTGATATCATGCTGTTAGGACGCCAGCACCATTACCGATGATGCGTATGTACCACGTACACTTACTTGCCAGTTCACACACATATTCATCGGTAATTGCCATGTCACTACACAGTAGTATCATTGCTGCAGGATATGACCCTTGTATGTGCATACTATTATTCCATGTTGCATGATATACTGTTATACTTGCACTTCATTGATATGTCACATACATCATGTTTTCTGATTATGCGCATTGAGATATGTTGTTCTATGATATTTCCGGATTTGGGAACCGTGGGTATTTCAAAGAGATTATGTAATTGTTTTAAAAACCCGGCTACCCCTGATATGATATTTCAGTGCGTCCACCATGTGTTTTTTCGATGCTGAGAGCGACATGTGAAACCCGATTCGAGGAGGCGGATGAGGCCGATTGCGGGTACATGGTCGGCCCGGTGCGGTACCCCGGGGCAAGAAGATCGCAGGAGATGGCGTTGAGCCTTGTAGGGGAGCACTACCGACCAGTGATTTTACCCGACACGTCGGATATCCGTAGGATACCGTCGTAGTCTTAAGATTGATGGTAGGGGCCGGTCTGGATTGACGGCGCCCTAGATAGTGAGACTTATCAGAGACATTGAGATATTGAGATTGAGGCTATGTTTTGTGCCGATGCTGGGCACAGGTTTCATGATGTTTTTCCATGATTTTCACTATATCCTTTTATTTACATGCATGATGCTTATTGTCATTGGGTGACACGTGGACGGGATCCACCTATATACAGGCATTGATCACATACAGACTCTGATTACATTGATCAAACTTTTCATGCATTCATACATCATTTATATGATACATTACTACCTGAGGCACTGACACTGATACAGGCAGATGGGATTTCATTTGGGTTAGATAGTTACCCTAGCCATTGTTATAGAATGCTTGTTATATAATTGAGGATTATATATTATGATCGTATGACCTAGGATTGCGTCTTACATATGATTTTCTGTTCGTAGATGTTTTTCTATTCATGAGTTGGCAACTCACCCCCGTTGTGCCCCAGTTTCTTGCAGGTGTTGCCGTACGGGTTTCATTACGGTTTTGCGGGCACAGCTTCTTCAGGTGACTTGCTAGTAGGTGGGTTATTTGTATCATATGTAGGGTTCCTAGGCACAAACTAGAGGTCTCACAAGGCATCAACCATGCCCGTTTCAAAATTTATATGCCGAGAAACCCTAGACTACGGATCGTTGCTAGATGTCTAGGCGAAAAGCAAGCTAGTTAACAACTTAACTACAAAGAAACGGAAATACAACCTTTGTAGATCCGATGCTCCACCTCCATAGCTCCGCAACGAAGTCCCTTTGCTGTCCAAATGAATTCCCGGGCTCTAGCGTCGGCTTCGTCGGAGAAATGGCGAGCTAGGTCGTCGATGTCCATGCCGAAGATGATCTACGTCGAGGCATCGCTAAATCAAGCTCCACCTTCACCAAGTCATGAAAACTTGTGAAGGAAACACACTCTAGTACTTGGCAAGAGGTAAAGGATGAAGAAATAGGAAGTGGGTAGACTTTAGAATTGGATTTCTCACTCATTTCCATCAATCACCATTGATGGAGCTTGCTTTCTTCAAGTGAAGAAAGGAAGAAGAAGAAGAATTATGTTATGATGAGTTAATTAAAAAAGAAAAAAATAATCAATCCTTATCATAACATGACCATAGTTAAGTGTAGAGAACTAATCATGGTTTAATGCAATGGTTAGGGTTAAGCTAAAAACAAAATGGTCAACAAGTCAAAGCATTCATGAAGCTTCATGAATGAACAAAAGAAATGCCACCATTTTATCATTTCATTTCCTTTTTCCAATAAGAAAAAGTTTAATAAATAAATGAATAAAATGAATAAGCAAATAGTAAACCCTAATCATTCCATTAACCAAGGTTTAATTCTATACACTTAATTAAAAAGGCATGTATCATCAAACATGATACAAGCATGTGCACAAAATCATATCACATATGCAATGCGCACACCCGAGCGAGAAAATCCATTTAAAGT
The DNA here is from genome assembly GCA_030015575.1 of Agapanthus africanus. Classification (NCBI taxonomy): domain Eukaryota; kingdom Viridiplantae; phylum Streptophyta; class Magnoliopsida; order Asparagales; family Amaryllidaceae; genus Agapanthus; species Agapanthus africanus. Next base: position 227,613,964 of record JASDDO010000004.1, on the reverse strand, counting down.
GAACCGATACTAGTTAATGCAAAGTAATATATCAAATATATAATTATGCATTAAATCATTAAATCAACACTTGATTTAACGATCCGGTCATATCGCATATAACCGACTAGTATCATTAGTAACAACTTATCGAATCAACACTTGATCCGATAACCCGGCTATATCGCATATAACCGATCAATGTCACATCGCGAGAATCGAATACAGTATCACATACTGGTATTATTCTCGGTCCCGCACATATCTCATATGCGCTCCTATTTCGTTTTGCTTGAGCCAGGAAACCTCTGTGTAGGACTCTAAAGACTCGTCAATACGCCGGCAGCAGATGATGATCATATCAAGCATCCACAAGCCGCAAGCGGTCTGCTAAACGTAACGGCCACCCGGGTATTGAGCGATCAGAAGATCGACGAGCAAGCCCGCTCACACTCCTGTGAATCCAACCAGTAACACTACCGTACAGTCCGGTCTGATCGTCTGATATGTCGCATATCTCGCCTAGGGGTGGTAAACGTCAGACCCCAATAGCTCGATAAGTCGTGTCGATATGAGGTCTATAACAATTCGAGAAAGTACTGGTAACACTTACCAGTAAATCTCAGCAACCCTGGCCAGGGATTTCCTGTTATAGCCAATCGAACACAGCGCAACATCAACCCCCTATACCGGGAGAGACGAATCCCCTCCTATCGCTCATTGCCTCCATGTGACTCGGGACTGTACCCAAAAACCACCGTTTTACATGCCCTCTTGGACGTGGTAAGATGGAAATCAAAGCACAGTGGGAACCACACAAGGCTCTATGACGATCTCGGGTCAACAGACTACTCTGTACCAGTGTCACTAGAGAACTGCCATCTGACGTGAGGTATAATACCATCTGGGAGTTCTCGGCGAGTCCGTCCAGTGTACCCAGTCTCTACTGAGCACCCGTATATCATCTCCGATGTCAAACACCAATGGATATGGGATAATCCATCGCCCATCTGTATGGGTCGAGAAGGTATACGCTAGTCTACTCTGGTATATCGATGCCCCGTCTCGATACACTCACGACTAGGGACTTTGAAGGATGTACTTATGGACTACCGCATCCCCACTAGTATGATCCGCATCATAGTCCAGGTAGTCAAGTACACATCCTAAGGGCTTTACCAACATGTAACAGAGAGACAATCAGTGTACACGTTAAGGTAAAGATCAACCAGATAGCATACTATCATGTCGAGCAAGAAAGTCCTCCCTATATATGTCCAAGCATCCACTACAATATACATCCTATGTACAGTAATGGCCTCTAGGGCATACATATAATTAACAATCTCCCACTTGCACTAGGGCCATCTGTAGCAGTGGTCGTAGTATCTCATACTCAACCATCCCATGAAAGTCTCTCTCTAGGAATAGGCCTTCGTGAGTGGATCCGCTGCGTTATCCTCTAAGTCTGCTCTCCTTGCCTCGATCATCCTGGAGATCAACCATCTCCATGATCAGGTGATACTGCCTTAGAATAAGTCTGGATCACTGATGGGACCGGCGTTCCTTGGCGTAAGACACGACTCAATTGTCTCACAATGGTAGGAACGTAGTTCATCTCATGAACTAATATACACCCAAACATCCTCTTTGGTAGCATCTTGAGTAGCGATGTATCCAGCCTTTATCGTCTAGTATGTCACGGTATCTAGCTTGGAACTCTTCCAACATACCGTCCCTTTACTGAGGGTAAAGACAATGCCTGCGACTGACATTCAGTCGTCTTTATCACTCTGGAACCCTTCCAGCGATTCTCCCCAGGATCTATTTATATCATCTCACTACAACTAGTGAGAATCCTAACATCCAATTAAATCTATCTCATAGATCTAAAACTCAGGATTTAGGAGGTATCATTTTGATCCTACACGGAGAATCTTTGTGATAAACGGAGATTGATCGATCGTAGCATAAGAAACTCCTTTCTTATCAAGAGTATGTCATCCACGTACTCTGCGAGGATCACCACCATACTCCCTATTACCTTTTTGTTTATACAAGGTTCATCTACCATTTTGATGATGTCAAACTCTTTGACTAATCCATAAAAACAGATGTTCCAACTCCGCGATGCCTGCTTTATCCTATAAAGCATCTTGTACACGTTTCCGCTGCTCCCACTGTCTACGAAGCCCTCTGGCTGTGTTCTTACAGACGCGCTCTTCGAAAACACCATCTAGAAAAGCAGTCATGACACCCAACCACCAGATATCGTAGTCATGGTATGTAGCCGTGACAAGTAGGATCTGGATGGACTTAAGCATAGCTACTTGAAAAGGTTTCATCACTATCCAAGCCTGGTCGATGACGAAAACCTTTAACAAGTCTAGCTTTGAAAGTCTCAACTTTTCCACGTACACCAAGTAATCTTCTCAAGATATACTTGCTCCTGATGAGGATTTAACCCTTCAGATATAGCAACCAAAGTCCATACTTTGTTGGTGTATAAGGATTCCATCTCAGATCGATAAGCATCCAGCCATTCTTACAGAGTCTTACTCCTGATGGCCAGCTCGAAGCTAGTTGGGTCATCATCTCATGATGCAATCCTCGCTCCCACTGTCATAGAGAAACCGAAGTATCTCTCAGGTGGGTGAGGAACCCTACTAGATCGGCGGAGAGGCTGAGGTTCGTTGGAATCTACTGAATCCTTTGGTTTTATCAAATCATCAGCTGCAGTTTGTATGGTTGGAACATTTCCAGTTCTACATAACAGACCTTGCCTCGAGCGTGTCCGGATTTTGCTTTTCAGACATAGGCCGGACAACCCCAAATCTTAACTAACTTAAGATATGGGCTCTTCCCTTTCCATATCATATATGAAGTGGTAGGCAACTGATTTTATTTGAACCCTATTCAATAGGTATGCAGCTTCATAAGTGCATAACCCCCAAAAGGAAATAGGTAACTCAGAAGTACTCATCATAGAGCACACCATATCAAATAGGGTGTATCTGCTCCGCCCCGATATACCATCGTGCTATGGTGTATACGGAGGAGTAATGCTGAGTGAGAATCTCATTCTCCTTTAGAATAGTCCAGGAATTCCATGCACAAGTATTCTCCTCCTCGATCACATCAAAGGACATAATACTTATACCCGTATTTTGGTTCTCTACTTCTAACTTATATTTTGTGAATATCTCAAAAGATTCGGACTTGCGTTTCAACAGGAACATAGGCCTGAATCTCGAAAGATCATCAGAGAATGTAATGAAGTATAAAGAACCAGTCCTGGCATGTGTAGATAGGAGACCTTGCATACATCATCATGTATCATTCCCAAGAGTTCACTAACTCTTTCTTTGTTTACAATAAACAGAGCTATGGTCATCTTATCTTTGTGACATGACTGGCGAGTTTCATAAGATGTAAATTCAAACTAATTTAAATATGCATCTTTATGTAACTCAGCTAGTCGGGTCGCATTGATATGACCTAGTCTACAATACCTCAAGAAAGATCCGTTCATTTCTGAACATTTCTTCTTGTGTGTGTTCCGTATACTAAGAACTGTAGTTTGATTTAGAACATTAATGCTTTTAGATGACGTGCCTGAAGCGATCAACTTTTGATATAGGAAATGTTCAAAACATTATCCAACTATACAAAATTTTATCATTTCTTTACTAATAAAGAGACTGATATGATTTTGTATATCAGGTTCGGTATCTAATAACATTCGTTCAGAATCAATGTATTACAATACAGGGTGACAGTGACCAACAGACTTGGCTGCAACACTTGCCCCGTTTTTTGCCTCATGAAACTTATCACCCGTTCTCAGTTTTTCTACCCTTTTGTAGCCTTATGTAACAAATTACATATTTGGGATCCTGATCCGGTATCATATACCAAGGATACGGAGGATCCTGAGAAACAGTTCTTTGTAATGAACACACCCGAAGATGATGCATCAGCATGCACTCTCTTCGTTTGGGCGGCACGGGAAATCTGGTATTCCCGAATTTCCTGCTCTGTCTTATAATAATTATAAGTTGGAGCGGGACCAACGTTCCCCAGCTCAGTATAACAAGCGGGTTCGGTCAATAATCCGTATTATTATCTTGATTAAGGCGTGATATGGTCGCTACCAGGAGAGAGAGAGAAGAAAACACTCAGCGTGCGCTCTTGCAAGAATAGATTGGTTATTATTTTATCTAATCAGGATGGCTCCCACTGCTTTTTATCAAATCTTCCTTCAAACCCGAAAAGGAAAGACTAGCCGGGATTAATTACACACTACAAGTTCGCCAATCTTTCAGCCAGGCCAGTGTCGGTACTTTGAGGGAGGTCCCCCGTGCTTTCGCACTTACCTAATTAATGTAAACCTCGTTTTCCCAGAGGCGTAACCTCGTTAACACCTTTCTAGACACCTACTTGATCGGTTAATTGTAATGTGTAAAACTCTCCCAGGAGTAACTCTTACTCGCAGCGGGTATCGGGATCCAACTATCTCATAGAAGGTATGCAATCTCATTGCAAATTTCAACACTTGAAATTCCCGATAATGCTTTTGCCCCTAGCGTCCTATGACCTTGACGGAGGCCAAACAACCCATAGTCCGCTAGTCAAGTTCAACCCATACATTTCTTGATTGAATTAAACCCACCCGCACGACCCTTGACGGAGGCCAAACAACGTCGTACGAATACCTTAATCCAATCGCATCATATGCTAGCAGATAAGCACTAGTTAGCTACCGTACACTACGCCTTGACGGAGGCCAAACAACCGCAACACGAATTCTAATTAGTACTTATCTGAAATGACGGAGGGCTACGACAGGTTTTTCTGAAAACCTATTGCGTAATGAACTTGATATCGTTGTAGGATCGAATGATTTTAAAATGGAGTGCTTTTGAGGCTTTTCTAGTTTTGCTAAAGGAGTCACTCCCGGTGAAGGGATCGTCGGTCCTTTCCTCGTCGAATGAGGTGCGGGATATATCATATATATCACTGTGCAAAGCAAAAACACTTAAAAGCAATCAAAGAAAAACCGAGGGTGTAGCATCTGCCAGTTATTGCTAAAGGAGTCACTCCCGGTGAAGGGATCTCGGTCCTTTTCTTATCGAATAAGGTGCAGGATATATCACATATACCGCTGTGCAAAGCAAGAACTGTAGCTACCTGTTTTATTTTGAAATTCGATTCTACAACATCTTAGGTTTCTTTTAATTTCATTAATCTCATTAATGAAGTCCCATCATTTAAATACCTAAACATCACAGATAAATACGACGTACACTTATGCCATCCGCATTCGCCTCGATGTCCCCTCGTGCACCGTTAGGTTAGGTAACTAACGGCAGAGCGGGGCAGGGCTAGCGCGGGTGGAAAACATAAGTAACGGCTATATAATATATCATATATACTATATACTTTATCTATCACAGAACATCACATGATCACATCACAGATATCGCAGCAGAAGAAACATATGAAATATTGGATATACTAGGACGTCCGTGTTTTCAATACGAGCCAGTATAAAACACGGATTCCACGGTCGTGATGAATAGCCAAACCCACACCCCTAGACCCCTACGAGAGCGGCAAGCAACCCTACCAATTCTGGAGTTAGAAGACCCGGACTCGACTCCTTGAGTTGGTCTCCCACTGGACTCCAGAACCCGGTTACTTGTGCCCTCCTCCTTGGGTCTATCCTAGTGCGGAAAAGTAAATAATATACAAACGGTGATAACTTCCGCAACCTGGAAGTGCCCCAATAAAAGAATATTACATACAAGTTTTTACATGAATGAAAATGAAAAACACTCATCTCACATAAAAACCCCCGGCTATTCAAACACGACAATCCAATATAACATATCCAGCAACACATAACATCACATGTCATCAACGTAAGTAAATATGCGCATCCCAATTGTCGTTGGCATATAGCAACGAAACCGGCGATATCACATATTACACTTACGGTCACAGAAAAGAAAGTGTAAAACTACAACAGTTGGAATCCGCAACCACCTCAGACATCGCATGTCTGACCTAAATGAATTACTTAGACATCACATGCCTAACAATTATAAACCCCTCATTTTAGTCTCAAAATCGAAAACACTTTTCAATATCAAGTCGGGCAATTCAACAAGATTCCCGACATCCTGATCGAATGCTCGTCGCAAACTTCAGTAGGCGGCCGCACCCCCGATACCGTCGACGAAGTGCACCAAGGCGGAACACCGCTGCCGCGAGCACCCGGACGGATGCTTTCGGCGACGGGGTTCTCCTACAGTCACTTGGTCGGGGCTATGGAGTGAGGCTGTCTATTAAGTTTACCCGGCAAGTATCCGCGTACGCTACGTGATTGCGACGGACTTTTGATCACATCAAAATTCCATGGCAACCGATCAAGTGAGACTAAACTGCTATGTTTATAACATTCATTCAGTTATCTCATAACTACTTGTGAATTCCAATTATTGTATCCCATTCCGGATAAATAGAAAATGTCAAACTTTCCGATCGAACAATCGAACACCCAAGTTTTCCCGATACAGATCAACACATGAAATAAGTCTAACAACATTCAGTTCGTGCCTCAGTACCAACGGTCCAGCCGTAGAAGGGTCAAGCCAACGCCTCACATGTGGCACGCCGTACTGCCCCAAACCCGAAGGTTCAAAGGGCAGTTCAAGACGGTCACATAATCGAGTTAAGGTTTGTTGTCTTCTAGAGGGTCCATCGCGTTACTTGCACTACTTAGAACGTCGTTAAACTACGGAAAAATCCAACACTTGGAAATTTCCCGACAGGGGAAAAATTTGGTATTTATATCCGGTCGAACTTTTTAACATATTCTAAAATTTATCCGGAAAGCCAAATAGACAAAATCTGATAAACCTGATCGAATCATCGAAGCTCCAAAACATCCCAGAATATTCAACTCTTGAATAAGTATTAAAAATACCCAGAGAACTAGTCACTATTAAATAGGAATTACTGTGCAAAAGTCAACGCAAGAGGAGACCATACGGCCGCGGAACCACCGCACATGCCAAGCTCGTGCCGCGGTTCCGCGGTGGTTTAATTGAATTAGGCCCCCGTATTTAACAGTAATTCATATAAAACCCTGCTTAATTTTCTGCATATTTTTAATGTGGAAAAATGCACAGTTTTGAAAAAAGGACAGAGAGCATGGGAAATATGGGGTTTCGGGTTCGATCGGGATTCAAACGTCGTCTAGACTTCGCCTAAGGCTCTAGCTAGGCTCTGATACCACTGTAGGGTTCCGAGGAACACACTAGAGGTCTCACAAGGCATCAACCATGCCTGTTTCAAAATTTATATGCCGAGAAACCCTAGACTACGGATCGTTGCAAGATGTCTAGGCGAAAAGCAAGCTAGTTAACAACTTAACTACAAATAAACGGAAATACAACCTTTGTAGATCCGATGCTCCACCTCCATAGCTCCGCAACGAAGTCCCTTTGCTGTCCAAATGAATTCCCGGGCACTAGCGTTGGCTTTGTCGGAGAAATGGCGAGCTAGGTCGTCGATGTCCATGCCGAAGATGATCTACGTCGAGGCATCGCTAAATCAAGCTCCACCTTCACCAAGTCATGAAAACTTGTGAAGGAAACACACTCTACTACTTGGCAAGAGGTAGAGGATGAAGAAATAGGAAGTGGGTAGACTTTAGAATTGGATTTCTCACTCATTTCCATCAATCACCATTGATGGAGCTTGCTTTCTTCAAGTGAAGAAAGGAAGAAGAAGAAGAATTATGTTATGATGAGTTAATTAAAAAAGAAAAGATTAATCAATCCTTATCATAACATGACCATAGTTAAGTGTAGAGAACTAATCATGGTTTAATGCAATGGTTAGGGTTAAGCTAAAAACAAAATGGTCAACAAGTCAAAGCATTCATGAAGCTTCATGAATGAACAAAAGAAATGCCACCATTTTATCATTTCATTTCCTTTTTCCTATAAGAAAAAGATTAATAAATAAATGAATAAAATGAATAAGCAAATAGTAAACCCTAACCATTCCATTAACCAAGGTTTAATTCTATACACTTAATTAAAAAGGCATGTATCATCAAACATGATACAAGCATGTGCACAAAATCATATCGCATATGCAATGCGCACACCCGAGCGAGAAAATCCATTTAAAGTGAACCGATACTAGTTAATGCAAAGTAATATATCAAATATATAATTATGCATTAAATCATTAAATCAACACTTGATTTAACGATCCGGTCATATCGCATATAACCGACTAGTATCATTAGTAACAACTTATCGAATCAACACTTGATCCGATAACCCGGCTATATCGCATATAACCGATCAATGTCACATCGCGAGAATCAAATACAGTATCACATACTGGTATTATTCTCGGTCCCGCACATATCTCATATGCGCTCCTATTTCGTTTTGCTTGAGCCAGGAAACCTCTGTGTAGGACTCTAAAGACTCGTCAATACGCCGGCAGCAGATGATGATCATATCAAGCATCCACAAGCCGCAAGCGGTCTGCTAAACGTAACGGCCACCCGGGTATTGAGCGATCAGAAGATCGACGAGCAAGCCCGCTCACACTCCTGTGAATCCAACCAATAACACTACCGTACAGTCCGGTCTGATCGTCTGATATGTCGCATATCTCGCCTAGGGGTGGTAAACGTCAGACCCCAATAGCTCGATAAGTCGTGTCGATATGAGGTCTATAACAATTCGAGAAAGTACTGGTAACACTTACCAGTAAATCTCAGCAACCCTGGCCAGGGATTTCCTGTTATAGCCAATCGAACACAGCGCAACATCAACCCCCTATACCGGGAGAGACGAATCCCCTCCTATCGCTCATTGCCTCCATGTGACTCGGGACTGTACCCAAAAACCACCGTTTTGCACGTCCTCTTGGATGTGGTAAGATGGAAATCAAAGCACAGTGGGAACCACACAAGACTCTATGACGATCTCGGGTCAACAGACTACTCTGTACCAGTGTCACCAGAGAACTGCCATCTGACGTGAGGTATAATACCATCTGGGAGTTCTCGGCGAGTCCGTCCAGTGTACCCAATCTCTACTGAGCACCCGTATATCATCTCCGATGTCAAACACCAATGGATATGGGATCATCCATCGCCCATCTGTATGGGTCGAGAAGGTATACGCTAGTCTACTCTGGTATATCGATGCCCCGTCTCGATACACCCACGACTAGGGACTTTGAAGGATGTACTTATGGACTACCGCGTCCTTACTAGTATGATCCGCATCATAGTCCAGGTAGTCAAGTACACATCCTAAGGGCTTTACCAACATGTAACAGATAGACAATCAGTGTACACGTTAAGGTAAAGATCAACCAGATAGCATACTATCATGTCGAGCAAGAAAGTCCTCCCTATATATGTCCAAGCATCCACTACAATATACATCATATGTACAGTATGGCCTCTAGGGCATACATATAACTAACATCATACCCATCATTATACATTGTATATTATATTTCAGTTGTATCTAGAAGTTCCATCAACCAAATATGTACTTATTTGAGATAGAGACCGGTGATGTTTATTCTTTCGACCTTAGAGTCGCGTGTTACGTTTCTATGGATTTCTTGCTGTTGAGTTCCCTTTTCTGTTGTGATCCTCGCCTTTAGGCGTTGTATATTATGTTGCAAACTGGTTGATTTACTTATGGTTTTTCCTTCACTCCTCTACTTTTCTTGGTTTGGATTTCTGGGCTCGGCTTACTTAGAGCACGTACGCCTTGAGACGTTCGTAGCCTAAGTGCCGGTCATGTTCCGTACTTTCGGGTCGTGACAAAGTTGGTATCAGAGCGTTAGGTTTTACCTTCGGAGCATAGGATGACCCTTGGTTGATGGAATATGTGACTAAAGTAGAGTGACGTGCCGTGGGTATGTCCGCGGCATATTTACGATACGCCACTCCACTTAAGAAGCCTTAGGATGTACATTTCCTTGTCCAGTATCATATTCATTCCTGATCTAGCCTCATCGGTACCAGTTATGTTTTACTGCCATGATTACGGGCAGGGAGAGCTTCGGCTAGAGTTGCGGTCAGCATGAACTCATTGCGAACGAGGACTGACTGGGGCGTGATTCGGCGACACACGATTGCAGAGATGTGTCCTTTTACTGTGTTTTTGCGCCATGAGCATTGGATGGGTCGCTGTATGAGATTTCTCGGACGTGCAGATCAGCACCAGAAGATTGAGCCACTGAGAGAGGCCGGCCAGATTTTGATGACCGTTGATGTATGGCTTATTCGTGATGATCGAGGCACTGTTCAGCGTGCATGCGAGTGAGACAGTATTGTTGTGAACGACGAGATATCACCCCAGATGTTGGAGCCATTTCAGTACGAGTTGTACTAAGAGATGATAGATGGCCGCTAGTCACCAAGGATGAACGACTAGGACATGTGGATCGTTCGCTACCCCGATGCGAGGTCATCAGATAGATTGATTCCAGCTGAGACGACTTCACGCGGAGACATTGAGAGTCGACAGAGACGATCGAATGTCAGAAACCTATTATTCCAAGTTTAAAGTATTCGGGAAGACATGCAGACAATTCTATGGTCCCTCTAGAAGAATGAAACCCTAACTCGACTTAATGACCGTGTGAAAGCCTTTGAACCTTAGGGTTTGCGGCAGTTCTGCGGCGCCATTAGTAAGGCTTGGTTTGCCCTTCTACGGCTGGACCACCGATGCTGTGGTATGTACTCGATACTATTATACTGTACCCAAGATGTTGAGCTCCTGGGGGATTATGAGGCCTTGACGAATCGATCGGATGGCTCGACTTTATTCGGATGCTAGGTGGTAAGATGCATTCTTGGAAGACTCCAGATACGAGGATAGCCGTTGAAGCTCAGTTCATGCAGCCACGACGAGACGAGTCCGAATCGGTCGACATTAAAGAAGTGAAGTAAAGAGTTCGCTAGAGATTTCGCGAGATGACGTTCCACTCCGCCGACACCAGAGATGCGATACGCATGCCGAGGCATTGTACTGGGATATACCTTCCAGAAGGAGTCGCGAGGAGTATGCAGCCGTTCCGGAGCAAGAAACAGATATAGTAAAGGACAGTGATTTCTGGACAGTTCGGCAGAGATGAGACTTGGAAGAGACCTTGTGCAAGATGCATTCCAGGAAACTGCTGCAATGATACTTGCACCCAGGATCAGATGTGTCACGTACATTCAGAGAGCCAGAGGCCGACGCCAGTGACATGTTGCTTCACGAGTGGTCGCGATGATTGACTGAGAGATGACCAGAGGAGTGCCAAGACGGAATCGTCTCCGTTAGCACGTCTGACAGGGCCGATGAGCCGATGGATCGTGAGATTGGTGATCCACAGAGGAGACTTGGACCCAGGAGTGGTCATGTTACGCACACCAGCAGGCCAGAGTTCAGGATCGTCGACGAGATATGCTATGAGTGACCACGACAGTTGGCCAGATATTCTTGGAGGATGTGCTTGAGCAGAACTAATCCGCCATACTTGATTCGGTATTGTTGGGCGATTTATTCGCATGATTTGATTTTGATGATTGAGAAGTTACGATTTTTGCACAGTTGTTGCACTCGATATCGTTTTCATGCCTTGGTTTCACATGTTTGTGATTTTATGGGGTTTAGACATTTGAGTTGATTTTGTGCGTATGCACGCTCACGATTTGGTTTTTGCACTCTGTATAGTTTACATATGCTTGCAGTGCAGTGACATATATTTTGTGCACTTGGATGCACTGGGCTTCGATTTCGATGGTGATGCTCGATATTTGTTTTGTGCACTTAAGGCACCTGATTGGATTTTGCGCATGTTCGGCGCTTGATGTTGGATTTCATGATTCCGTGCATGATGGATGCACCGGATTAGGATTTTTAGCGCATGTTGGGCGCATGTTATGTGATGCGATCTGGTGCACACCAGATGCACTAAATCAAGATTCTTCGTGCATGTCAGATGCACCTGTTTTTGCTGTCAGGCACACATGTGGCCCATGACAGATGCTTCGTGCACACCGATGCACTTAGATGTTGTTTTTGTGCGCGTGTATGGCACATTTATGGATTTTGATTTCCGTGCGCACCAGAAGAACGTAGTATTCTTTTGCACATTTTGGGATTGATTTCTTATGGAGCAGTACGTTTTATGATATTTGCTATGTGTTTGCGTACTGAGCAGGACTAGTCAGACGATAGTGCCTGGATATATTTTGCATGCACTGATAGATTTCAAAGGGATTTCCAAAAGCGAGCTATAGTCTCATTATTTACACACGTGTCCAATATGACACGAAACGTCCTAAAACGAGGAAACCCTTCTAAATTGTTTTCAAAATGGCAGATCGTGCATACTAAACAAAAGATATATATGTATATGGCTATTTTTCTTATAGAAACGTCCGCCATGGTGCAGTGTTATGCGCATTGCACATCGACTTTAAAGAATTTGGCACGCATTCCCTTCAAGATATTTACATGTACGGATTTGGTATTTACATGTATAGTTCCGATTTCTAGCATTTCGGTTTTGCTTTGGTTTTGGCATTCGTGTTTTCGCCTTAACTCCGATAATTCCGGGATGCTTGAAGGAGTTTTGGTTTCGAGTTATCTGCTCGTTACGCATGCGCATGTATTGCGCTACGATGCGTTCTATGGATTGATGGTTTAGGAGCCCCGTTGACTTAGACATTTTATTGAAATGTTTTAAAATTTGGGGGTTTAAATTTAAATTCGGGGACCGAATTTCTTTAAGGTGGGAAGACTGTAACATTTCAGAAAAAAATATAATATTATTTTGGGAAAATTCTGGACAAAAATTATGGAAATTCTAAAATATGTTATTTAGTGGTAATTGTGTTTAATGTAGGGTTTTTGTTAAAAAGTTTACCAAAACGGATTTTAAATATTTTATCTGGTTTTATAGATATTTTATCGGAATTTTATCTGGGCTGCGCATACATGTGCATGTTAACTTGGGTTAAGTCTAGGCTTACCATGTTAGATGACCATGGTGGTCTAACCCATTTGGTTAGGTTAATTAGTTTTAACTAAGTGTGCAGTTTGGTTTAATTAGGTTGGGGTTGACTTGTGGCTAGAGAGAGAGAGAGGAGGCATGATGGATGTGCCATGACTTGCATTTAATGTTGAGTGAAAATGATAGGAGTTAACCTCACTTCACTTCAAATCTTTTTCCTTATCTTACACTCACATCTCTCCCTCTCACTCGCACTCACATCTCCTACTCTCACACTTCCCTACAACCTCAGGCCCCATATCAACTAGCATCAGCTGCTGGCCAAAACATCAGCAACTTGCAGCAGCTGCAGCCACCCCAGCCCCTAGCATTAGCTGCCACTATGCCATCAGCCATCGACACCCCCTAGCTACTCTACACCAGCTGCACACAACTACAACACTCCATCCTATATCATCCATAGCCCAACACTTCAGCTGCTGCCTCACACACAGAAAAATAGAACAAAAGAGAAATGGCAAGTAGCAGCAGCATCCTGAACAACAACAACAACAACAAGGGGAAAACAACCCAAGGGGCAGCTCCACAGCAGCAGCAACCCTTCCTTCCTTCCTCCTTCCTCTCTTCTCCTACATTCTCGGATTTCGTTGAGGTATAATCTCACAACCCAACTCTTTTCTTGCTTGATTATGGTCGTAAAACTAAAACTTAGTGTTATTAAGTAGATCAGTGCTAGTTTAGATAAATTTGAGTGAGATTTGGCCAAGAGATAGTTGTGATGGTTGGTATAGACCTATTAGGTGTATTTAAGACTAGTTTAACCAAGATTACCCCAGATTTCCAGTAAGTTACCTGAAAGTTTCGACTTGGCGAATTTTAGCGATTTCGTCGATTTTGTGACCTTTCTGGAATCTGCTACAACCCGGGGCCTCCTAAAATAAAATTAACTTGGCAGTGAGACATGCAGGCAGATAGGAACCAACACGCAAAGCCCTATCCCCCAACTCCCACTTCAGGCCGCCACTTTATTCCCTCTGGCCGCAATTTGCGGCCAGACCAGGGTGAAACCCCCTCGTTTTGCGTGCACGACCCTTTTACCTGTAAACTTGACCCTGGGTATGTCTAGTTTTGTCTGATTCCAATCAGGTAGAATCTGGGTTGATTTTCTTGAGTTGGCGCGTGATTTACGACTTGTTTTCGTATGGATTTTGGAATTGGATGATTGGTGACTGTCGGGTGGCGTTTGAACGCCAACGGCAGCAGGTTGTTGGCTGTGTTTGCACGCAAGGCTACAGGTTTTTACCTATGAGCGTAGCGCGTACCATTTTGGTTTCCGACATGGTTTTCATGTGTTTTAGTGTGTGATATCCTTGTAGTTACCCCACGTGGCGTCGGAGTGTTGGAGATGCAAATGGCGACATCGGCACCGGCACGCATAAAGAAAGGTGAGTAGATTTATATCTACGGTGAGAAGTCGGGTGGATGGCGTATAGTACCCCCGTAATTCATCGTGATGTATACGGATGCGTATACACACTTACAAATATTATATGTCATTTGGGATCAATAATAATGTTAAGATGGATATTGGTGTGTTGGATTGGTGAAAGGTTACGAACCCTAGGGTAGTGGGTGCACTACACATACATATTCACATATACATACCTGCATACATCCTTATTACATATGTGGTTATGGGATACTATATAGATATATGTTCACGTGGGTATGGGACTATGTGTTCACATACGGGTTTGAGGATGATACTTGGGATTGAGATGTGTCAATGAGAGTTGATCTGAGATTATGATATCGGTGATTGGCATGATTTGCACTTGATATACGTCCTGATATGATAGCGGGTCTTGGATGATAATGCCATAAGAATAGTGATATATATAAAATGATCGACATGTGATTATGATACGAGATAGGATATGACAAGATAGGACAAGATATTTATGATAGGCCGCCTTGGGCGTTGTATACTCCTTGAGATGATATGTGCTGATGATATCGATTCATACGAGACTGTTGATCAGTAGTCTGATCATGATGATAGTGATGATGTTAGCTTTGTACTAGACATAGGTCAGTACCCAGATTATGATATTTGATATAGAGAATACCAGATGAATGATATGACGAATGTGATATTGACCCGTACCCAGATTTGGGGATGTCGTACGACGGATTTACGTACGAGCTGTAATTTGATGTTCGATCCGCACTCTTGACTTGGGAATAACCGATTATAGAGATATGGTATCGGATGTGATATTATCGAGGCGGGATCACCGACTATATATATTGTATCGACTCAGAGGTTAGGCGGTTTCCCTTACCTACTGTCAGCTTTAGCTCAGCCATATAGTAGTGTAGCTATATGACTCTTATGACATTAGATGCAGTTTAGCTATCATTGTGTTTGGTATTTAGCTCCCGCACATTATTATTGTTGCTCTGCATCACATACTTATTATGATTCAAATTCTATTGTTGATATCATGCTGTTAGGACACCAGCACCATTACCGATGATGCATATGTACCACGCACGCTTACTTGCCAGTTCACACACATCTTCATCGGTAATTGCCATGTCACTGCACAGTAGTATCATTGCTGCAGGATATGACCCTTGTATGTGCATATTATTATTCCATGTTGCATGATATACTGTTATACTTGCACTTCATTGATATGTCACATACATCATGTTTTCTGATTATGCGCATTGAGATATGTTGTTCTATGATATTTCCGGATTTGGGAACCGTGGGTATTTCAAAGAGATTATGTAATTGTTTTCAAAACCCGGTTACCCCTGATATGATATTTCAGTGCGTCCACCATGTGTTTTCTCGGTGCTGAGAGCGACATGTGAAACCCGATTCGAGGAGGCAGATGAGGCCGATTGCGGGTACATGGTGGGCATGGTGCGGTAACCCGGGGCAAGAAGATCGCAGGAGATGGCGTTGAGCCTGGCAGGGGAGCACTACCGACCGGTGATTTTATCCGACGCGTCGGATATCCGAAGGATACCGTCGTGGTCTTGAGATTGATGGTAGGGGCCGGTCTGGATTGACGGCGCCCTAGATAGTGAGACTTATCAGAGACATTGAGATATTGAGATTGAGGCTATGTTTTGTGCCGATGCTGGGCACAGGTTTCATGATGTTTTTCCATGATTTTGACTATATCCTCATATTTACATGCATGATACTTATTGTCATTGGGTGACACGTGGACGGGATCCACCTATATACCAGCATTGATCACATACAGACTCTGATTACATTGATCATACTTTTCATGCATTCATACATCATTTATATGATACATTGCTACCTGAGGCACTTACACTGATACAGGCACATGGGATTTCATTTGGGTTAGATAGTTACCCTAGCCATTGTTATAGAATGCTGGTTATATAATTGAGGATTATATATTATGATCGTATGACCTAGGATTGCGTCATACATACGATTTTCTGTTCGTAGATGTTTTTCTATTCACGAGTTGGCAACTCACCCCCGTTGTGCCCCAGTTTCTTGCAGGTGTTGCCATACGGGTTTCATTACAGTTTTACGGGCACAGCTTCTTCAGGTGACTTGCTAGTAGGTGGGTTATTTGTATCATATCCATCATTATACATTGTATATTATATTTCAGTTGTATCTAGAAGTTCCATCAACCAAACATGTACTTATTTGAGATTGAGACCGGTGATGTTTATTCTTTCGACCTTAGAGTCGCGTGTTACGTTTCTATGGATTTTTTGCTGTTAAGTTCCCTTTTCTGTTGTGATCCTCGCCTTTAGGCGTTGTATATTATGTTGCAAACTGGTTGATTTACTTATGGTTTTTCCTTCACTCCTCTGCTTTTCTTGGTTTGGATTTCTGGGCTCGGCTTACTTAGAGCACGTACGCCTTGAGACGTTCGTAGCCTAAGTGCCGGTCATGTTCCGTACTTTCGGGTCGTGACACCTACTTGGTTTATAGCATTGATTGTAAAGTGAAAAACTCTCCCGAAGAGTAATAAAACTCACGGTGGGATCAGGATCCAACTATCATTGTGTGACAAATTTGAAGGAAGCCTACCAAAATCATCACACTCCAGATGGTATGCAAATCTAGCAAGTTTTCTTTTCCTTTGAAACTCCCGATGTGGATTTTTTCCCCGGGAGCTTATGACCTTAACAAAATCCAAAATATCATAAGACGCAATTCAAGTTCTACCAGTCACTATCCAGGTTAATTTAAATCCATTCGTACAAACCCTTGACGAAGACCAAAATACTTGTACACCTATCCCAGATTAACGAATTTATCTATGCTACAGATTGTAGAGTTCCTAGGCACTCTTGTGAGGGTTCATAAGGCATCAACCATGCCCGAATAAAATTTTAGATGTGCCGAACAACCTATAGGCGGGATCTTTGCTAGATTATTAGGGTTTAACATGCAAGTAAACATCTTTACTACTAAGTGTGAGGGATTACAACCTTTATAGTCCACTCCTTCGCTTCATAAGCTCCGAGTATAAGTCCCTTCGCCACGACCCACGATCTCCCGGACTCAAGAGAGGCTCCACAACTCGAACGATCCATGCTAGCTTGTAGTGTCCCGTTTCTCCGATGATCTACGTCGAAGTTGCTATAACTCAAGCTCTCTCACTCTAATGAGGTGAACACCCTAATCTAATGGGCTAGATTAGATGAGGATGATGGAGTAGTATTTATGCTATCTTTTTATATCAAATTCTCACATGAAAACATCACAAAAGGAAAATCTAGCAAGCTTTCTCAAAGCTCAAGAGAGAAGAAGATGATGAATAATGAGATAATCCTTTTGTGATGAATAATGAAATGTATATATGAATTAATAATGTAACCATGGTCAAGGGATGAAAAGGATAACCCTTGTAGAGAATCAACTAGAGCTAGGGTTTGGTTGGGTTAAAGAGTGAGTCATGGATAAATATCAACATAATATCTTTCTCATGACAAAAGGAATTCCTTCTAGAATGATCAAGAAGGAGCTAACCCTAATCAAACCCTAACCTTGTTTAATCTCTACTAAACTTGTTCCATTATTAATCATATCATGTTGCAATAATATATATCACATATATATTATATATTTGCAACAAAAGAAAAATAATACAATTAACATATATCGCATATATATCAATATATTACCCTGTGAGAAAATGAAATAATAAAGTGATCCAATATTAGATAATGTAATACAATATATCATATATATTATTATACATTAAATCATCGAATCAACACTTGATTCGACAATCCGGCTATATCGAATATAACCGACTAATATATCATTTACCGATTCATCGAATCAACACTTGATCCGATGACCCGGTTCATATCTAAATATCGCGAGAATATAATACGGTATCATATATCGCATTATCCTCGGTCCTGCACATATCACATATGTGCCTCTACTCCATTTTGCCTGAGCCAAGAAATCTCTGTGTGGGACTCTAAAGAATCCTCAATATGCCGGTAGCAGGTGATGATCATATCAAACACCTACAAGCTGCAAGCGGTCAGCTAAACGTAACAGCCACCCAGGTATTGAGCGATCAGAAGATCAACAAGCTAGCCTGTACGTTCTCCTATGAATCCAATCAGTAACACTCCCGTACAGTCCGGTCTCTTCGTCTGATATGTCGCATATCAAGTCTAGGGGTGGTATACGTCAGATCCCAGTAACCGATAAGTCGTGTCGATGTGTGGCTCATAACGGGTCGAGAAACTACTGGTAACACTTACCAGTAAATCTCTATATCAGCCCTGGCCAGGGACTTCCAGTTATAGCCAATCGAACACAGCACAACATCAACTCCCTATACCGGGACCGATGAATCCTCTCCTATCGCTCATTGCCTCCATGTGATTCGGGATTGTACCCAAAAGCAACCGTTTTGCACGCCCTCTTGGACGTGGTAAGGTGGAAATCAAAGCACAGAGGGAATCACACAAGACTCTATGACGATCTCGGGTCTACAGACTACCCTCTACCAGTGTCACCGGAGAACTGCCATCTGAAGTGTGGTATGTCACCATCTGGGAGTTCTAGGCGAGTCCGTACAGTGTACCCAGTCTCCACTAAGCACACGCAGACCATCCTTGATGTCCAACACCGATGGATATGGGATCATCCATCGCCCATCATATGGGTCAAGATGCGTATACGCTAGTCTACTCTGGTGTATCGATGCCCTGTCTCGATATACCCTCGACTAGGAACAGTTATAGGATGTACTCATCGAATACCGTGGCCCCACCAGTATACGATCTCATCATAATCCTAGTAGTCGAGTACAGATCCTAAGGGCTTTATCAACATGTGAGAGTAAGACAGTAACCAGTACAAGTCAACATGTTATGATAAAGTGAAACCAAATAGCATACTATCATGACGAGCAAGAAAGTCCTCTCTATATATATCCAAGCAACCATTATAATATACATCATATGTACAACAACGGCCTCTAGGGCATATACATAACTAACAATCTCCCACTTGCACTAAGGCCAGCTGATGTAGTATCTCATACCTAGCATCCCGAATAATCTCTTAAACTGTATCTGGGGAATGTCCTTCATGCGTGGATCCACAGTGTTGTCCTTCGTATCTACTCTCCTGACCTCGATCGCCCGGCGATCAACTATCTCCCTGATCAGGTGATACCGCCTCAGAATATGTCTGGACTTTTGATGGGACCTGGGTTCCTTGGCCAACGCCACAACTCCATTGTTATCGCAATACAGAGGTATTGGATGTTCAATAGATGGAACCACACCAAGTTCACTAATGAACTTCTTTATCCAGGCAGCCTCTTTGGCAGCATCATTGGCAGCGATGTATTCAGCCTCCATCGTCGAGTCTGCAACGGTATCCTGTTTGGAACTCTTCCAACATACCGCCCCTCCATTGAGGGTAAAGACAAACCCCGAGTGCGACTTAGAGTCGTCCTTATCACTTTGGAAGCTCGAATCGGTAAAGGACTCCACTTGGAGTTCTCTGTTACCATACACTAAGAACATCTCTTTAGTCCTTCGCAAGTACTTGAGAATGTTCTTCACAGCCGTCCAGTGACTCTCTCTAGGATCTGCTTGATACCGACTCACTACACTTAGTGAGTATGCTACATCAGGTCTGGTACATAGCATCGCATACATGATTGAGCCTACTGCCGAAGCATAGGGTATCCCTTGCATGCGAGCTCTTTTCAAATCATTCTTGGGAGACATCTCGTTGGAGAGAGTGAGTCCAGAGATCGTGGGTTGGTTCCCACGCTTGGATTCTTCCATACTAAACCTCTTTAGTGTGGTGTCAATGTACCTGGATTGGGACAATCCCAGTATCCGTTTAGATCTATCTCTATAGATCATGATTCCCAATATGCAGGAGGCATCACCTAGATCTTTCATTGAGAATCTTTGTGATAAGAAGAGCTTGACTGATTGCAGCATAGGAATATCATTTCCTATCAAGAGTATGTCATCCACGTACAATACGAGGAAGACAACCTTACTCTCTGCTACCTTCTTATAGATACAAGGTTCATCCATATTTTTGATGAAGTCAAACTCTTTGACTACAACATCAAAACAGATGTTCCAACTCCGCGATGCTTGCTTTAACCCATAAATGGATTTAAGCAGCTTGCACACCTTTCCGCTGCTCCCACTATCTACGAAGCCCTCTGGCTGAGTCATGTACACGCACACTTCTAAATCACCGTTTAGAAAGGCGGTCTTAACATCCATTTGCCAGATTTCATAGTCATGGTATGCAGCAATGGCAAGTAAGATCCGGTCAACACACCAATTGCGTCAGCTCCTCCACCACAACAGCAACCACGTCAATTGAGTCAGCACCCCTTCCAAGCACAAAACTTTCAAAATCCGGTCAACACACCTGCACCGTCTAGTCCTTTACAGTTGACAGGGACCGATGAATCCTCTTCATTCATAAACTTGCTTCTAACAAATCTCATGCAAGTATCGGCTGAAATAAAGACTTCTGTCGATGATATAAAGAAAAACTCAGCGTCCCAAGCTGAGAGTATTAAATCGATGGAAGCAGAAATTGCACGATTAAAAGCCGAAATGAGTGCAAGAGAGAAAGGGAAACTTCCAGCTCAACCTCTACACAATCCTGGCTATTCACATCATGTGAATGCAATTACGTTGAGATCTGGAAGAGTGCTTGACAATCACATAGGGGAAGAGATTGATGACACTGAAAAATCTATCGATGATACCCCGGCTGAGACCTTTCCTTCCACTTCTACTTCTAATTCTGACCCCAGTTCTTCTACCCCACCGTCTTCTTGCGAGCCTATTCTTCGTTTCCCATAAGGCTCGCCACCTCAGCCCATCTCTTATAGTTCTCCACGGACGATCCCCACTTCTATTCTGGGATCTGGTCCACACACACTTCCTTCTCCTATGATGGACCCAGCGCTTATTGCTAAAGCACCTTATCCTAATCGGTTAAGGGCTAACACATCGAGTCCACATATGGAGAAGATTATGGATATGTTTAAGCAAGTTCACATCAACATCCCTCTCCTAGATGCCATTCAACAAGTTCCGTCCTATGCGAAAACCCTTAAGAACTTATGCACTAGGAAGAGGAAGACTCAAGTTCCCAAGAAGATATTCATTGCAAAGACTGTAGACACGGCTTTCCCCCAACAAGTACCGAGGAAACGTAAGGACCCTGGCTGTCCTACTATTTCTATTTCTATTGGGGGAAAACACATCAACCGTGCTCTACTAGACCTTGGCGCTAGTGTTAACTTGCTTCCATATTCGGTTTATGAGCAACTAGGTATCGGAGTGTTAAAGCCCTCGATTATAACTCTCCAGATGACTGACCGATCAATCACCAAACCTAGGGGTGAACTGGAGGACGTGTTAATAAAAATCGGGGAATTTGTATTCCCTGTGGATTTTATTATAATTGATACACAGCCTGTAGCGAACCCATGGAATCAAATTCCGGTGATTTTAGGTCGCCCCTTTTTGGCCACTTCCAACGCTATCATCAACTGTCGTAAAGGTTCTATGACCCTATCCTTCGGGAATAGGTCAATTGAGCTGAACATTTACAAGTTGGGAAGTGTACCCTCCGAACCTACTGCTCAGGTCTGTTCTGTCGACTTAATGGATGTCGACATCAGCGAATTTGATGATCCTCATGATACTGATCTTGACTCTTTTCATACGTTGTTGTTTGACCCAACTATGTATCAAACACATACGGACTCTTCCACCGAGATGTCCGGGTCAACAATTAACATTGATTATGAACTGTTTTTAGAGTCTGAAGATCACCCCGCACTTTGTGATGACATTGTTCATCGGGGTATTGATGGAACTTTTGAGGAGATGTTCGCTGATGAACTCGCATTTTTGAATGACACGGGCGTTGAGATGAATCATTTCCCAATCAATGAAATTGAACCTCCACCCCTTCTTCTGAACTATAAAAAGAATGCAAGCAATCCATCACAATCACTGCATTGTCTCTCCAAAATGAGACGCACACACATTCTATTCCACCACTTACCCTTTCCCCACTTCTTCTTCCACCAACCATAGCACTGCATTGATAAAATTTTCGAATGGTTGTTGTTGACGTTCGGTCTTTGCTTAGCTTGGCATCGACCAATGATTTTTGACCCCCTCATGTGATTTTCAAAAGATTAACATGGCTTAACTCAAGTTTGGGAGGTATAATCGGGCTCTTGAAAAGAATTTTTTTACAAAATGATGAGCCAAGAATAAGTTTGGGGGAGGTTCTTCACTTAAATATTTTGCCCCCGCTAATAAATTCCTCCCAGGCTTACATGTTTTTGTAGATATAGCGGATGGCAACAGTGAGGACACTGTTGAAAACAAGTTTCTGGGAGGTTAGTGCTTATTTTTGCATCATTTGCATCATACTTTGCATAAGCATAAAACATTTCAAAACCTATAAAAATTTAAAAAATTTCAAAAAAATATATATATAAATTTTTTTGTACATAAATAAGATAATAAAAATTTAGATAGTGAAAAATTACATCCAAAAGATTTGAAAAATTTAAGAAAACCAAGAAAATTAGAAGTTTTCTTAAACGAACTAGTAATAAGTAGTTATGAGCCGTTGTCCCAAGGGTTAGTAAGATGAAGGAAGTCACTAATCTGAGGATAAAAATAACTCTGAAAAATAGTTTCTATTCCGGAAGCCAAACATTTTGAACATTGATACCCTACTATTCACACTTGCACATGTCTTGAAACTCGTGATAGTAGAGGATACCTTCAAATGCTTTTGTCTAAAAGCCGATGTATGATGGAAATAAAAAAAAATTAATAAAATATAAAATGGTGAGAAAAATGAACACTGGTTTTGTTATCGCCAAGGCAGCAATAAAAAAATATAGCGAGGGTGCCTCTTCACCTTGTGCCCTAAGGCCAACTGGTCTGGGAGTCACTGCTAAGCCTTAGGTGGTGCAAGACGAGGAAAATACACCAAATAATCAAGCACATGAGTAATCGGTCGGTTAGTACCTCAAGAAGTATTAACGGTCGCATGAAAGTGTGTGAGCAAATTCATCTAAATATTCATTAATTAAAAAGTACTGAGGTGGATGGACAAGAGTCTGATAGCTTGAATTGAATTCTCCGGGTGTAGTGATGTCCTTTACACACACGTAGGGTTATATGATCGATGTTTGGAAGAAAGATAGGAATGAAGAATAAGACAATGTTTTATTGAGGGATGATGTGATTTCTAACATCTTTTCATGACTATTAAGATAGGGCTCATGACAACCGAAAAGCTAGCTTATTTGGAAACCCTAATTTTCAAGGCTTTTCTTTTACAATTCTTTTCTTTAAATGTAATATTCACGGTCTTCCTTTTATTATTGGATTTTGTGGGTGCAATCCGCTGAAAACCCTCAGGAGACAACACTCCTCCTACTAGGGACACCTAGAGGTTTAAAGGCTTGTTGTACGTGCTCAGTGCAATCGTGTTGCCTATGAAAGTGTGCTAGTTAGTTTTTCTCTTTCTTTATTTTCTCCTTCTCTTTTTAATAAAACAGTTCGCTCGAGACGACCGAAAATAAGTTTGGGGGAATTTGATCAGTCGAAAATAATGTATTTTTAACACGTCAATTTCCCTATCAATTGCACTCATCTAGAAGTGTTCGGTATTCATATTGCACATATTAGCAAAACAGTCGTAAATTAACAGATTGCTTGTGTTATACTTTAAAACCGGCATTTTTTTAGGGAAATTGACTGTTTATCATGGCATCGCATCATCCTTGTAATGCGCAACACGTTTTTCGAAGTCTGTGCAGGAAATTCCAGGAGACAGGCCAAAATTGTCAAAGTGCTGATAAAAGATATGCCAACTCAAAGATCTGAGATCTGGCAGTGATACAGAACGCCAAATGTGATTTAACATATTTTATAAAGGCCCATAAGTCATCCCAAGAATTACCATTGAAGTTCCAAGCTCTGAAGCTCCTATTGAGCCGCGGAACAGCGGCCGGAGCCGGCTTGCGCCGCGGTTCCGCGGCGGCTTGACGTCATCACAAATTTCCTAACGTGCTCTCAAATTACTGTACAAGCTTCCAGAAGACTCCCGATTCTCCACGTGGCTTCATCTAGAAGGCTCGGCCTAACAAACCATTTCTAGAAGCTCCCTCCAACTAACTCCTTCTAGAAGCCTCTCCCTATAACAAACTTTTGGAGGGAAATTCAAATTTGAAATCCTAGATCTAGGGTTTTGGATGTCTATAAAAGGGAGCCTAGATCTAAGGGTTGAGGTTGTTCATTAAATCATTAGGGTTCATTAGTTCTTCATCTTCCCCAAAATCCTCTTACAAGTTGAGTGACACATCTTGTAGCCCTAAATCCAACATCCAAAGCCAAATTCAAGATCCCGAGTACCATTCAAGCGAGAAGTCTTCAACCTTTTAGGAGCGGAGCCGATCTTCAATTGAGCAAGTGATCCAAGCC
Source organism: Agapanthus africanus (assembly GCA_030015575.1). Lineage (NCBI taxonomy): Eukaryota > Viridiplantae > Streptophyta > Magnoliopsida > Asparagales > Amaryllidaceae > Agapanthus > Agapanthus africanus. The sequence goes on along the minus strand of JASDDO010000004.1, from coordinate 227,588,854 downwards.
GATCCGCGACTCAAGGAGAAGAGCGAAGCCAAATCGACGATCGAGTTCTTCTTCTTGTAGTTCTTGAGCGATTTGTAACGGAATTTTTGATATAAATAAAAGGTGAAATTCTTTAATCTTGCTTTCTTTAAATTCTTGCATCATGATTCAATCTCAATTTATGATTGTGGTTCTTGTTGTGATGTTTGAGTAAAACTCCGCTCGTAAAGGAGTCGAGACGATCAATAGAATGATGATGTAAAAAATCTTAAAACGATTCTTAAGTCCAACGAGTTTTGTAAACCCTAACAAATTGAAGAATCGACGACATAGTTTCGTTGCGATGCTTTCTTAATTGTGATCGCTCGAAATTAGGGATCCACGATCGATTCATGAATTTACTAGATGCTAGAATGTGAATGATATCGACGAAGGAACAAGGGATAAATGATGAAACCCTAGTTTCACAAGAAATCCCTAATTCTCGTTGATCAACATCGATCTAGTATCAATTCATCGATGGATAAGAATACGTAATCGCTAGATTTCATCACATCTATAGATCCGATCGATTCCTACGAGTCTCATTTCGATTCTTGATATTTGATTTGGAAATCATCACAAATTCTCAATTCTTGATTTTATCTTTCCTTGATTTAGACTAGATTTTCCTTATTCTTGAACTTCAACATACAAATCATGAATTGTTGTTTGTTTTCTTTTCTTTAAAGTTTCAACTCATCTAAATCGAAACACGAACGATTACACTTTCCCTGTGGACAATCCGCACTTACTAACGCGCTACATTCGACACCGTTATTGATTGCGGTCAAAATATTTTTGGTTGTGATTTCTTTACAATTTTCTAACTACACAATCTGAAATCGTTTCAATCAGGACGTAGCGAGAAAAAGTGTTCTACTCATTATCTACATCCATCTTGGTCATCTCTTTTGGCAAACATGATGATCGAGTTGCCTCGGTTCGGAGGCGGGAGCCCGTTTAAACATCCGTCGACGTGGTGCCACCTGGACGAGAAGGCTGGAGATTCAGGAGATCGGAGCAGCCGCAACAAAGCGTGGGATGATGGTTGAAGACCGAAGGACTCGGATCGTTCGGTATAACGTTTCTACCGATTTTGTAGTTTGTTAGTTTAGCTTTAATGGCAGATCCGGGTTATAGTATACGATAGCGCCAGTTGTAAAAGTTTTTGTTCCGCATCTGGCGTCTGTTAGACGGACGGGGCGTTACCGTGTACTTACAATCTCACCATTAGTGAAGAGATAGCATGAGCTAGTGTCTCCTCGATGTAGATCATCTTCAGCCTCGAAGACTTCGATGCAAGCTTGTTCATTTCTTTATGGGAGCCTCTCTAGAGTCCTGGAGTTCGTGATCGTAGTGAAGGGATTACTACACGGAGCTATTGAAGTAAAGGACCGGTCTACAAAGGTTGTATTTCTTGTTCGCTTCAGTTGCAAAGTTGTTTGCATTAGTTTCGTCGGATTTTCTAGTACGATTCTAGGGTTAGGGTTAGCTAGAACGGAAAAATTTTAAATTGGCATGGATGATGCCTCTCGAAACCTTGTTGCCACGCTAGGCAACCCTATAATCTGGGCAAAAACCAAATGTACCAAAAATCACATTTCCATGAACCTGAACCACAGAAAAAATTGAGAGCACCATGACCACAATTAGGCCGCGTATTAGCAGTCGAATTATAAGCTCATGTGCTCAAATTTTTTTCTTGCTCTTATAAATGCCTGCACATATTTTAAGGTTACTGAAAATATTTTTTGAACAACTTTGAAAATCGAACAGTAAGCTATACTTGGAAATGTAATTTCGGATATTTTCCGTCGATCGAAATTCTAAATACTTGCTAACTAGCTAGTTAAGGTTTAAGTAGGCTATGATACTACTGTAAGTCGATGTCGCACACCCCACGCGGTTTGTGGGAAGGCGGAATTTATAAAAACGATTTTAAACTTGCAACATTGACCTATCATCCAGGATCTTTTCGGAAACCCTAACTAGCCAAACACATAGAGGTTCTAAACTACTATGAAAGAGTTTTATACCTCCTGGATACAAGTCCTTCGGGTCTTCTTCTCCTCTTCTTATGCTCCTAGAAGGTGAGGATCTCGCTTGGTCGTCGGTCTCTTCATGTCAAAGACGATCTACCTGAGAGTCTATGGTTCAAGCTCTAACCTCTAAACCGAGGTAACTAAAGTACCTAGTTCGCTAATCTAAGTAGCTTAGGAGATCTAGAGAGTTGATTGGAGTATTTTATCTCAAATGACCGTAGGATTCACAACACATATGAGGGTTAGGATTTTGAGGAAGAAGGAGAAGAACAATGGAGAGAGGGTGAGAAAACACAAATGAACAAGTGATGAAGGAAAGCGAAGAATGGCTCATTCTGTTTCTCACATCAAGCATGCATTATTTTCCATAGAAAATTCTAGCCATGCTTTGATAGTGAGACCAAACTAATAAACAAAACAATTAGCCATTCTTCAATCCATGCCACAAATATCTCCATTTTTCACCACATTAATCTATTTTCAAAAATAGATAAAACCAATAATGAGATGCCCCCTTCTAGAAGCATCTCTTGTAAAAATTACAAGAATGCCCTCACCATATATACATACCCATATTCGTACTGCAAAAAATATGAATACAAAGAGATAAAGATAATCCAATAATATAATACTAGAAGCTGGCTTAATCCTAAGCCCACTAGTATTATCCGTCCGAACAACATCCGTGCAGCTAGTGCACGTATATGATCGGAACCCCGCACATAAAACCATACGGCCTCTACATCGTTTCGCCTAAACCAGGGAAACCCTCTGTGTGAGACTCTAAACACTCGACAGTATGCTGGCAGTGGGTTTAACTACAAGTCCGTCAGTGGCACTAGCTGTACGGCTACCCAGGTACCTGTCGAAAAGAAGGCCGATGAGACAACTCATCCGAACCTCTACTAAGACTATCCATGACAATCTCCGTACAGCCCGGTCTGTTCGTCTAAGAGTATCTCATATCGAGCCTACGGGGTGGCAAACATCAGACCCCTAATAGCGCAATAAGTTGTGTTGGTGTAGAGCCCAATACACCCTGAGAAACTACTAGTGTACCTACCGGGAAATCTTAATTGCCTTGGTCAGGGACTTTGTGTATTGGCTAACCGAACACAGCGCGATATCAACTCCCAATACCGGGAGAGACGAATCCCTTCTAACCCCTACTGCCTCCAAGTGCTTCGGGACTGCTTCCAACTACTACTTGTTTGCACGAATCATTTGAGCCATGGTAAGGTAGTAATCTAAGTACAGTGGGAACACACTCGAGACGAATAATGATGTCAAGTCAACGGACTAACCTGTACTCATGTTACCGGGAAACTGCTTACTGACGATAGGTATAATACCAACCAGCAGTTACCAGCGAGTCCGTCCAGTGTAACAAATAACCCAATGAGCACTTGTATACTATCTCTAGTACCATATAACAATGGCTGCAGGACAGATGATTAGTCTAAAATATTGCATATTTGAATGAACATTTTCTCTACTATTGTTAAGTGCTAAAATGTGTTTATTGTAAATATAGAACATATGAGGGTTTATTTGTAAAAATTTTATTATCATTTGTTTCTACATTATAATTAATATAATGAGGGAAAATGTATGCATATAATATCTTAATGAAATATTAGTAATTAAAATATGCATATCATATCAAATAATTCTAATCAATATTCTTAAAGATATTTTATTATTTAAATGATTGGACTAATATCTCAAAAATATAAAATTCTACTAAACACTTTGATTTGAGATATTTTGCAGATATTAGCTTAGGTCTTGAATCCAAGCAAGAGATCCAAGTCAAATCGAAATATCGGAACCGAATCTGCCAAAATATAGATGCAAATCGAGAGATCTAGCAATCGCAGAGACTCAGAGCATTATTTTCAGAATCTAGACATCAAGAGGATCTCCAAATATCAATACAAACTACCAGAAAAAATCCCAAAACCTGATATCACCAAGTTGCGGCGGATCCATGGCCAAACATGGCTATATCGGCGGAAGCACGGCGCAATCTGGGCCGTAGGATATGAGATTTGAGGATAATGATCTTAACTGCATATAATCTCATATGAAATCTAGGGTTTCTGGTTTCTGGGACTATATATTAGACCGAGAGCTGTACATTCGAAATCATCACCGAAGAGATCAAGAGATCCACGTATCCGAGTGATCATCATCTATTCATCTACTTCCTAAAAGAGAGAGATCTTGAGCAAACATAGTGTTCTTGTAATCTATTTCTAATGAGAAAAATTCTAAATGCAATAGTTGATTAATAAAGGTAGTTTTTATTTTAAATTATTTTTGCACTTAATTTCTTCACTTACTTTTACGCATTACTTTTCTGCATCTTCATTATGCTTTCATTCACCTTCATCCTTTCTTCTAAGTTAACCATGAGAGAGTAATTCCTAGCCTGCTAGGGTTGTATGATAAGGTAGGATAATGGATGAGAAAAACTTTTAATTTCTTTTATACATTTTAAAGTTTATAAACTTTAGCAAAATAAATGTTCACCTCCTTATCGGGCGCGCTGTCAATTCATTGATAATCTCGACCGCGATTTGAGATTGGTTAAACACTTGTTTTGTTAAAGGCTAGAAATGAATAGAGATCAATGAAAGGACAGGGGTTAGCAATAGGGAAACCCTAGCTTCTTCCAAGAACCTTAATCTACATTCATCACTATCTCTTAGTTTTAAACTATTAAAAGATAAAAGGAGTCATTTTTAATTATTAATCCATTACTACTAAGTCGTATGAAACCTACAAGAATTTTTATTATAAATTTTATAACCGTATTAAAATATAACGACAAACAATCAACCATCTTTCATCAACTCATCTAAAGCAAGAAAAAGGTTTACGTTTCTCTGCGGACGACCCGTACTCATCGCGGCTAGCTACTAGCGACACCATCTTGATAGCGGTTATTTACAAAAACTCTTTCTTCGCAAACGATCAATCAAATGGCGCCGTTGCCGGGGAAACGGTCGTAATTTTTCCTTGTTATTCGGGTTGATTTCTAATAAAATCCAGCGAACATAACATAAACGATAACTAAAACCGCATTTTGCGATTTTAACGATTATTGTGCGAGTTTTGCTAGGGAATCTGGATTAACTAGAGCAAGGAAATAGAGATTCATAGATTTCAACTTAGACCAGAGGAGCATAAGTGTGCTCTGAAGAAAAATTGGCAAACGATCCTTCCACCTTACGGCGGAACCACGGCAGAAATAGGGGTTTGGCGGCGAAACAACAGCGCTTTGGGTGAATTACAACCCCAAAATCCTCTGGTATTTTCCTAAGATTTCTTTCTCCTCCAAGCTCCAATAATCTGATTTTGCCTGCAGGATTCTTTGCAAACAACGCCGCTAAAAAATCTTTTTGCGTGTTTTGATTTTCGGTTTGTTTTTGCATATCTAAACCGAACTTTAAGGGGAAATAAACCCAAATCCTGATTAGGTGGGGATTTCATCACCCTTCCTAGGCCCCACAAATCAAAAAAGGAGCATACTATCACCCTACATTAATTAAAAAATATCTAGACCAAGCTTCTAAGGACTGTCGCGCACAATTAAGAAAGAGGAGGGTCGTGGGTAATTTATCGCTTATCTGCATTTCTCTTGTGGTGTCTAGGCAAGTGTGACTAAGGAAAGTGCTTACTTAATTAGGACCACTATTTTGGTCATTCGTATAGTAGATACCTCCCACTTACCTGGCATTTACCTGGCCATAAGAGTGATAAAGAGGTGGTAGAGAATTGATCCTACTACTTGTCCTTTGGAAGTCTAGAAGCAGTCTAGTGACTTAACCTAGGTGACCCTAGTTCTATGGTTTGATTGTGCATTTTGTGATTTGTTGAGTTAAGCCTCACGTTCGACTATTTTTTTCAAAATAAAACATATTAAAATCGTTCTCACATACCATACGTTGCCACGTGCATTAAACCCGCTTAGTGCATGATCGGCTGGACACGGGATTCTAGTGCCCGTCTTGTCCGTGTTTTTTCTATCGACTCCGAAGTTGGTACTTCATCATCTTCTATCTCTCCTCCACCCACCACATCTCCTGAGATGAACGTGTTAGCTATAGTTCCCTCAAGTCAATTATTGAATCGCAGGCACGCGATTGCGATGATTGAGGGAAGACCTATACGGATAGAACAGTCTTACTCTAGATGATAGTATGCTATCTGGTTTATCTTTATCATCATGTACATACTTTATGTGGTATTACTGATCACTATTACATGTTGATAGAGCCCTTAGGATTCTTTCTTGATTACTAGCATTATGATGGCGATCATATACGTGGGAGCTGGGTGGTCTATAAGCACATCCTTAAATTTCCCTAGTCGTGGGTGTTTCGAGAATGGGCATCGATACTCCAAAGTAGACTAGTGTGTACTGATCGAAACCCCGACGAGGAGCGGTGGCCAGGCCTCACAAGCCATTGGTGTTAGTTTGTTCACCTAAGATAGTATACATATGCTCATTAGGTTATGAGTACACTGGACGGACTCGCCGGGAACCTTCTAGTTGGTAGTATACCTATTGTCATATAGCAGTTCCCAGGTGACATGTATGCAGGTTAGTCTTGTTGGAGATAATGCCCTCAGAGTCAATTATTGGATCACAGGTATGTGATTGCAATGATTGATGGAGGACCTATCCCGGTAGGACAGTCTTACTCGAGATGATAGTATGCTATCTGGTTTACCTTTATCATCGTGTACTGTTTTAGGTGACCTGACACGTCGCTATTACACGTTGATAGAGCCCCTAGGATTCTTGCTTGACCACCAGCAGTATGAGGGCGATCATATACGTGGGAGCTGGCAGTCTATAAGCATATCCTTAAATGGTCCCTAGTCGTGTGAGTTTCGAGACAGGGCATCGATACTCCATAGTAGACTAGTGTATACAGTCGAGACCCCGACGAGGGGCGGTGGCCGGTCTCACAAGCCACTGGTGTCAGTTGGATCACCTAAGATGTATACAGGTGCTCATTGGGTTATGAGTACACCGGACAGGACTCGCCGGGAACATGCTAGTTGGTCATATACCAGACGTCAGATGGCAGTTCCCTGGTGACATGTGTGCAGGTTAGTTCATCGACCTGGGGATCGTCATTTGTCTTGTGTGAGTTCCCACTGTACTTTGATTACTACCCAACCACGGCTCAAAGGAGTCGTGCAAACAGGTTTTAGTTGGGTACAGTCCCGAGCCACATGGAGGCAGTGAGCGTATCTTCAGGGGTTCGTCTCTCCCGGTATTGGGGGTGAGGTCGTGCTGTGTCTAGGAGAGCCATTACACGAAGCCCTCGGCCGAGGCAAGGAGATTTACTGGTAGGTATTCCAGTAGTATCTCAGGGTGTTCTGGGCTACACTCCGACACGACTTGTACCGCTTTTGGGGGTCTGACTTTTACCAACCCCCTAGGCCCGCCATGCGATGCTCATAGACGAACGGACCGGACTGCACGGATATTGTCACTGACAGGCCCAGTAGGGTTGTCGGGCTGAGTTCGCTCACAGACGTCCCTTTTAGTCAGTACCTGGTAGCCCGTTACGTATTGGCTTATACCTCTGACGTGCTAGTGGTTAAATCCATAACCAAGGTGTTGACGAGTCTTTAGAGTCCCCCACATTCAGTTACTCAGCTTTCGGGCGAAAGGTTGTAGAGGCCGTATGGAGATATGGCAAGGTCCGATCAGATACGTGCGGTATTGCACGGATCAGGATCAGACAGTTTGTACTATAGGCCATATGGTTATATGGCAGGGTTCGATCAGATACGTGCGGTATTGCACGGATCAGGATCGAACATATGTTACTAGCCGGTTTTGGTATAAGCCGGATTCTAGCATAGTACAGAGGAGATTTTGTCTCATTGCATTTGTATTTCGGTCGAAATACAGATGCGGGTGTGTATGCACAGTATTGGGGTTTTCCTGTAATTTATTACGGGACCAGTTTTCTGGAGTTGCTAGTTTGCTTTCCGTTTCGGCCAATTTCCATTGTTCCGTTCATTGGCAGAAGTTTGGTGGAGGAGGGCTTATTTGCATTGTTGCAAATAAGTGATTGTGGAGGGGGTCTTTGCATATTCTTGTGTCATGATGGTTGCACCATTCCTTGACCTTGACTTCTTGACTTCTCCATCATGGCTTGACTTTCATATGACATGGTTTTCATGATGATTGTGGTGGAGTGAGGTTCTCTTTTGGTGATCATTTCTTTGCATGATTTGGTTGTTGAGTGTTGGTGTTTCTTTGTGATCATTATTCCTTATGATAACCATTCCTCTCTCTCTCTCTTGCATGATTGATATGGTCACCTCCCCCTTGACTTTTCCCTCTCTCTTTGATATACATGGGCCGGCCATCCCTTGTGGGGGGTTGATTGATTTTTGGTGTAGCATTTTTGGTTCTCTTCATGCTCCAAAAATCACACAAGAAGACTCTCCAAAATTCCAAGTTCTTTTTCCTCCACTAAAAAGGCAATTCCACAAACCCAAAGTGAGACATGGTTCTATACATATTCTACAGCATATCTTGGGCACGTCGAGTAGCCGGCTTCGTGCCCGAGTTGCCTCGGCATTGAGGTGGGAGCCCGTAAACGATGTAGGCGATGTGGTGCACTTCCGGCGACGAGGAGGAGACGGGACATTCCGTAGGAGATCGGGACGATGACGAGAAGACCGGAGGACTCGGATCTGTCGGTATACTTCTCTTCCCTTTCTTGTTAGTAGCTTAGACTTTTTAATGGTTACGATCCGGATGTTTAGTGCGCGGGGGTGCCGGTTTGCTAAGTCCGCAAAATTAAAGTTTTTCACCGCTTCCGCACTCCGGCGTCGGATTGACGGCCGGGGCGCCGCCGTGCACTTACAGTGGTATCAGAGCCTCGCCATTAACTTAGTCTAGCTTTGTGTAATGTGTTTTTCTGTTTCGATCGATCGAATGTTCCAAAACTGCATTTTAGTTCGCATCAGTTTCTGTTGAAAATTTTTGGTCTCGAAAATTTTTTCAGGTTGTAAAATATTGATGTACTGGAAAATCTAAGAGCTCTGTAAAAATTCGATGAAGTGACTCCACAGTTGGAGCGCGGAACCGCCGCGAAAACCCCCTTCCCGCCGCTGTTCCGCCGTGCACTGTGGAGATCACTGCACCAATTTTTTACAGTGGCTTTCTGGGGTGAAAAGTGGGGTTTTGGAATAATAATATTGGGCCCAGAATTTCTTGATCTGCTACAGTTTTGATTGGGGGCCCACTTGTTAAAATTTGATTGAACGAAAATTTTAAACACATATTTCACAGTATTTACATTATATCTGCGACCGTGAATGTCACTCGATCGGTAAATCCGGTCTAACTGCTATAGCCCGGTTAGACGGATTTGCGAACGTGACTTTCACGTTGATGTTCTGTTTTTGCTGTGATGTTACGGATCGGTTGTGGGGGATAGCCTGGATGCAATGCTAGTACAGTTCTGTTGTATTATGTACATTTGATATTGCGGGGCGAGCGTCCGACATGTGGACTGCCGTCACTGCCTGATTGTATTATTATTTTGGGGCACGGCCAAGTTGCGGTCGTTGTACCCGGTGTATGTATATTTTACTTTCTGTACTAGGATTACCCCGCGGTGGGGTGCATGGATAGCCGGGTTCTAGAGGGCAACAAGCCCGCATCTCATGGCATAGAGACGGAGGGGGCTTTACTCTAGGATTGGCGGGCTATTCGCCGCACTCGTAGGGGGTACAGGTTGACCCAGGAGGGGTGCCTAAGTTACCGGATTCCGTGAAGTGCTGGGTGGTCCATTCACGGTACTGAAGGGGGCTGCCTCGCTTCAGGTTTTGGCGGGTAACTTGCCGCGCCCGTAGGGGTCTAGGATTTCATTGCGCAGGCTATCCACACGACCAGGGGAACGTCGGGTTTCAGCGGCTCTGTGAAACCCGGGGATCCCAGATATCTGTTTGTTTCTGTGATGCTGTACATTTCTGTGATGTTGCATTTCTTTCACGCCTTGAGCGAAATATAATATATTGGTATATATATTAGTAGATGTTGTATATGTTTTACATCCGCGCTAGTCCAGTCCCCGCTCTGTCGTTAGTTAGCTAACCTAACGGGTAATGACGGGACCCAGTGGCGAATGCGGATGGCATATACGTACATCAGTATATTTTCGTTCTTTTTGGTGTGATCAATTGATGGGACTGCATTGATTCGGATCAATGCAAGTTAAAAAACAAACCTAATCTGATGTTGTTGGAACACTTTTTCAAAAAGCTGTTATTGCAAGGACGTTCACTTTTGTTTTGCATCGTGATATTCAATTGGAATATCCTGCTCCTCAGTCGACGAGGCAAGGGCCGAGATCCCTTCACCGGGAGTGACCCCTTGGACAAAAGGTTTGCGTCTGGGCATTAACTTCACTATAGCCGATTACTTTTGCTTTGCACCGTGGTATTCAGTTGTAATATCCTGCACCCCATTCTACGGGGAAAGAGCCGAGATCCCTTCACCGGGAGTGACCACTTTAGCAACGGTTTTCGTCACTATATTTTCAAAAATCTATTCGTTCCTTCAACGATATCAAGTTCATTACGTTAAAGGTTTTCGCCAGAAACCATTCGTAGCCCTCCGTCGTTTCATATGGGTGGTCAATAGTATTCAAGCTGTGTATGTTGGCCAAAGTCAAGGCACAGTGATTGGTAGCTATTGGGGTATTCATATGCAGCATAGATAGATGTGTTGGTTTGGGACAGTCGTACTGCCATTTTGGACAAAGTCAAGGGTATGTACGGGTGGATTCAAATTAACCTGGAGAATGACGGGTAGAAATTGACATGTGACTTATGATATGTTGGCCAAAGTCAAGGTCATAAGAGCATGGGGCAGAAATCACATCGGGAGTTTCAAAAGAACTGAAACTTGCCAGATATGCGCATACCTTCTGGAGTGTGATACCGTGAGCGGATTCCGTCACGTTATCATGCGATGATAGTTGGATCCCGATTCCCACTGATGAGTTAGTTTACTCCTCGGGTAACCCCGACTAATTCTTCTTTCAGGTTTGGAGGAGAATTTGAGGTACAGTGGGAGGATTCCAGATTAGATAAATTGGTAACCATTCTGATTTAGGTTAGAGTGCACGCTGAGTGTTTCTTTTCTCTCTCTCTTTGGCAGCGACCATTGACCCGACCCTAAGACTTTGACTCAGAGACCAAGTTGACCGAACCTTCTTAAACACTGGCTTATGGATTATCAGAGTTGCAAACCTCATTGCCACTCCTACTTTTACCCTTTTCTCCAGGACACCCCGTATTACTACGAACGTCCACTTCCATTGGACAAAACCATCGTATGGTTAGATACGAACTCGAAGGGATTTGTTCGAGGATGGTTTCCGGTTCTGGAGAAAACGGATAGGACTATTCAGTTGTCTTTTCTTTTCACCCTCTCTCAGGTTGCGAGTACTCCGTGGTTTAGGAGTAGTGCACCTATTACGCAAATTGGATAGTCTTCTTCCAAACCATAGGCTGGTGCCGACCGGTAGGGAAGGAAGAAAGCCAATTAGCCTAAACGGTGTACAGAAGGTATTAAGTTAAGACAAAGCAAGGGATTAGTGAGAGGGCAAAGTAAATTGCAACAGATATTCACGACCAAACTAAGTATTCCTTCGCCAATCCAAAATCACCTTTGTATTTCTCCGGAACACTCCGTATCACTACGAAGATCCACAGTTTATTGGATACTCCATCGTATGGTTATATACGAACTCGAAAGGAACTTGTTCCAGTTCGGGGATGGATTTTGGTTCAGGAGAAATAGGAATAAGATTTATTCAGGTGTCTTTTATCTTCACCTTCTCTCGCATTGCGAGTGTTCCTAGGATTAGGACAGTACACCCATTATGCTTATTGGATAGTCTTCTTCCAAACCATAGGCTGGTGCCGAACGGTAGGGAAGGAAGAAAACCATTTGGCCTAAAAGGATGTGCAGAAGGTAATGACTAAAGACATATGAAGGGATTTGGAGAGGTGGCAAAGGATTATATGGTTACAGTCGTGAATCTGGAAGAGGCATTACTAGGAATACCGGGATACCCCATCGAAACATTTCAATGTTTCAGTTTCACTGTGTACTGTTAAAGGAAAACTGATTTCCCAGTTAGACACTTACTCCAGGGTATGTATTTACCAGGTTTGTTTCTCACATCTGTATGGTTTTACAGATGATGAGTGGGAGTAGGTTATTGGGAATTGGGTGATTATCCTCATTATATCGGGATTCGTTGTAATCGGTGATATTTGAGGAAATCACCTGGGCTGTTTGCCGGTCGGCAAATATTTGGTTTTGAATATCCGCTGTTATGCACCAATTTCAAATTGATATATCTGTACGTCTATTTTCATAGAGTGAGATATACCTTTCTGAAATTATGTCTACGACATTTACCTATATCAGTGGATGGTTAGGTAAGGAGCATTAAACAGCGGTGTAATTCTTCTTGACCATAAGTACAGTTTTCAACCTACGACACACAGTGAATGAGTTATCAGATTCAAGGGACTTATACAGAGTATTGTATGTTGTCCAGGGTCCATCAGGACAGAGGGGTTGGTCCTCGTACTATATTCGGTTTACTTATGACTTCTCTAGTTTTTTAGACAAGTGTTTCGCGGAAACACAGGGTCTGAATTTTGAGAAATTATAGGTATTTGAATAGAGTAGAGAACCAGGTATAGCAAGTATCGGGATTCTTCAAGGTGATCGAAGATGTAGATACTTGTGTATGGTATTCAGTTGAAAGTAATGATTAAGAGATCTTGCTTCTCTTTCAGGTTACTCATAATTGGAAGCATTCCTAAGTTGAGTAACGCTGATCGGCCTCCTTTCATTTTAGCTGACATGCACTGGGGACAGCAGCATGATTTGAATCTGGTTCAATTAAATCAGTGCCTCTGGTTCTATATTGGATATAGTACAGTTCATATCCTAACATTGTTAAGGTAGGGGGAGTTGTCCGGTTTATGCTTAAAACCAGACATTGGACAACTCAAGGCACGTTTCTGTAATGGCTGTTTGTGGGTTGACCCAGGCTGTGACGAGGGTTGACTTTCTACCATCTGGATGAACAATAGCGATATTGTTCTATACTCGCCACAGTTTTATCAAAAATGGATTTTTTCAGAAAACAGTAGTGGGAGTATGGTAGAACTGGAAGTGATTCCAGAACCACAAACGATTACTGAAGATTTGATAAGGAACCTAAAGATTCAATCTGGATTGACATTCCATTGGCCACTCCGCAGATAAGGTGGGTAACTTCAGACACCCGAGAGGTACTACGGTAGCCTCAAGGACGGTGACAGGGAAGTTCTTGTTCACCCACAATTAACATTGCTGTTGTTCCAGGCTGCGAGACCTGGCGGGAGGACGAGTATAGCGTCGTTCTGAACTCGCTTCAGAAGTGTACGTGTATATGACTCTGCCAGAGGGTTGTCGTAGACAGTGGGAGCAGCGGAAGCATTGGTGGACAAGTAGCTTATGTCTATTTATAGACTAAAGCAGATGTAGCGGAGATAGATCATCTATTTCTGACGTGACAGTCATAGTTTTGACTTCATCAGAATAGAGGATGGATCTGTTGAGAAGGTAGTAGGGTGTGATGTCCTGGTATTTGGATGACATACACAGAGTAGGAAGTGATATTCCTATACTACAATCGGTTATACTTTGGTCGTCACACAGCGATTTCTCCACAAAGGACTTGGATTTTATATCAGACATACTGGTTACTAGATCTATGGTTTTAGATCTAGATTTGGGTGGTTTCCCAATCAGGGTACTTGACAGCATTCTAAGAGTGTTTAGAATGGACGACTCCATGCACGGTAGTGTTCATGCAGAAGATGGAGTCACCCTCTCCAAAGGTGTCTTACCGACTAAAGGGGAGAGGTACGTGCATGATTGGCAGATCACTTGCTCAGGCAATTGAGTCAATCATGAGATGTCAAGTACCATACCAGATGTTGTTCTTACACTAGATGCAATAAGTTGACATTAATCCAATCCTGGAGAAACAGTCGGAAGCAGTTTTAGAACATAAGTGAATGTTCTAGGGATATGATAACGACAGCCTCATTCGTGAGACAGTTATCATTCCAGGCTTCCAAGGTGACATGGACGACAAGGAGGTTGTCAGAGTTATAGTTTTCCCACTGACAAGAGGCAGTATTTTGGACAGGTGGTCCAAGGCAATACTGAGGGAGGCATGGCGCAGGATACTGATTAAGTTCAGTTGACGATACAGTCTAAGAAGTTTGGATTTGGAGTTCATTTATGAGCTATGTCCCATCAGACATCTAGACACATTCTAAGACAGGTATTGCACATTTCGGGAGATGGGTTTCTCCGCGAACTTGAGATATAGAGAGACATAGAAAGAGATATCCAGGCGGATCCACTCACTGAGGCTATTCCTCGAACGCAATAGTTTCGTAAACGAGCTTTGTGAGACTGACTAGTAGAGGAGTTGGGTGTTCGGTATCACACGGGCTGTGAGTATGCGACATCGCAATAATTAGCCTTGAGTGCAAGTGGGAGATTGTTGGAGATAATGCCCTCAGAGTCAATTATTGGATCACAGGTACGTGATTGCAATGATTGAAGGAGGACCTATCCCGGTAGGACAGTCTTACTCGAGATGATAGTATGCTATCTGGTTTACCTTTATCATCGTGTACTGCTTTAGGTGACCTGACAAGTCGCTATTACACGTTGATAGAGCCCCTAGGATTCTTGCTTGACCACCAGCAGTATGAGGGCGATCATATAAGTGGGAGCTGGGAGTCTATAAGCATATCCTTAAATGGTCCCTAGTCGTGTGAGTTTCGAGACAGGGCATCGATACTCCATAGTAGACTAGTGTATACAGTCGAGACCCCGACGAGGGGCGGTGGCCGGTCTCACAAGCCACTGGTGTCAGTTGGATCACCTAAGATGTATACCGATGCTCATTGGGTTATGAGTACACCGGACAGGACTCGCCGGGAACATGCCAGTTGGTCATATACCAGACGTCAGATGGCAGTTCCCTGGTGACATGTGTGCAGGGTAGTTCATCG
Organism: Agapanthus africanus; assembly: GCA_030015575.1. Lineage (NCBI taxonomy): Eukaryota > Viridiplantae > Streptophyta > Magnoliopsida > Asparagales > Amaryllidaceae > Agapanthus > Agapanthus africanus. Next base: position 227,573,636 of record JASDDO010000004.1, on the reverse strand, counting down.
ACCTGGGGATCGTCATTTGTCTTGTGTGAGTTCCCACTGTACTTTGATTACTACCCTACCACGGCTCAAAGGAGTCGTGCAAACAGGTTTTAGTTGGGTACAGTCCCGAGCCACATGGAGGCAGTGAGCGTATCTTCGGGGGTCGTCTCTCCCGGTATTGGGGGTGAGGTCGTGCTGTGTCTAGGAGAGCCATTACACGAAGCCCTCGGCCGAGGCAAGGAGATTTAGTGGTAGGTATTCCAGTAGTATCTCAGGGTGTTCTGGGCTACACTCCGACACGACTTGTACCGCTTTTGGGGGTCTGACTTTTACCAACCCCCTAGGCCCGCCATGCGATGCTCATAGACGAACTGACCGGACTGTACGGATATTGTCACTGACAGGCTCAGTAGGGTTGTCAGGCTGAGTTCGCTCACAGACGTCCCTTTTAGTCAATACCTGGTAGCCCGTTACGTATTGGCTTATACCTCTGACGTGCTAGTGGTTAAATCCACAACCAAGGTGTTGACGAGTCTTTAGAGTCCCCCACATTCAGTTACTCAAGCTTTCGGGCGAAAGGTTGTAGAGGCCGTACGGAGATATGGCAAGGTCCGATCAGATACGTGCGGTATTGCACGGATCAGGATCGGACAGTTTGTACTATAGGTCGTATGGTTATATGGCAGGGTTCGATCAGATACGTGCGATATTGCATGGATCAGGATCGAACAGATATTACTAGCCGGTTTTGGTATAAGCCGGATTCTAGTGTAGTACAGTGGAGATTTTGTCTCATGGCATTTGTTTTTCGGTCGAAATACAGGTGCGGGTGTGTATGCACAGTATCGGGGTTTTCCTGTAATTTATTACGGGACCAGTTTTCTGGAGTTGCCAGTTTGCTTTCCGTTTCGGCCGATTTCCATTGTTCCGTTCATTAGCCGAAGATTGGTGGAGGAGGGTTTATTTGCATTGTTGCAAATAAGCATTTTGTGGAGGGGGTCTTTGCATATGTTTGTATCATGATGGTTTTCATGATGAAGCCCCATCCATTGACCTTGCTTGACTTTTATCTTCATGATGGCATGACTTTTTGAGTCATCATGGTTGTTAATGATTTGTTGATGGAGTGTGGCTTTCCTAGTGATCATTTCTATTTGCATGATAGCTTCCTCTCTCTCTCTTACATGATATGAGTTTGGCTCCTATTATTTTTGGTCACTCTCTCATTTTTCCTCACCCTCCCCTCACTTGTAGTGGCCGGCCCAAGCATGAGAGGGGGCTGTCCAAAATTTTGGGGGTGGGTATTTGGTCCATTTCATGCTCCCAAATATCCACAAGTTCCATCTCCAAACTCCATAGTTCATCCCTCCACCAAAAGGCAATTCCTACAACCCCAAAGTGAGACATGGTTCTATACATATTCTACAGCAAATCGTGGGCACGTCGAGTAGCCGGCTTCTTGCCCGAGTTGCCTCGGCATTGAGGTGGGAGCCCGTAAAAGTAGTAGGCGATGTGGTGCACTTCCGGCGACGAGGAGGAGACGGGACATTCCGCAGGAGATCGGGACGATGACGAGAAGACCGGAGGACTCGGATCTGTCGGTATACTTCTCTTCCCTTTCTTGTTAGTAGCTTAGATTTGTTAATGGTTACGATCCGGATGTTTAGTGCGCGGGGGTGCCGGTTTTCTAAGTCCGCAAAATTAAAGTTTTTCACCGCTTCCGCATTCCGGCGTCGGATTGACGGCCGGGGCGCCGCCGTGTACTTACAGAGAATTGGTAGGCTATTCGCCGCACTCGTAGGGGGTATAGGTTGACCCACGGAGGGGTGCCTAACTTACCGGATTCCGTGAAGTGCTGGGTGGCCCACTCAAGTTGTTGATTTGGGTTGTCTCACTTCTGGGATTGGCGGGTAACTTGCCGCACTCATAGGGGTCTAGGTTTTCATTGCACAGGCTATCCACACGACAGAGAACGTCGGGTCTCATTTGCGGCTCAAGTGAAACCCGAGGCTCCAGGATTATCCACCATTCTGTGTTGTTGGCTGAGATTCTATGATCTTGCTTTATATCATGCCTGGGATGATTGATATATATATTTATATATATAATAGTAGTTGTTGTATTTTTTGCACCCGTGCTAGTCCAGCCCCCGTTTTTCGTTAGTAAAGTAACCTAACGGGTGATGACAGGGCCCAGTGGCGAATGCGGATGGCATATACGTACATTTTATTTTCGTTCCTTTCTTTGGTGTGATATGTTTAATTGATGGGGCTGTGTTGATTCTGATCAATGCAAGGAAAACAAAACTATATATGATGTTGTTGGAACCAAGCTTTTAAAAAACAGACATTACAGACGTTTACTTTTGCTTTGCACAGTGATATTCGGTTATGAATATCCAGCACCTCATTCGATGAGGCAAGGGCCGAGATCCCTTCATCGGGAGTGACCCCTTGGGTAGAAGATTGCATCAACGTAATAACTTCATTATAGTCGACTCTTTTTCTTTACATCGTGGTATTCAGTTTGGAATATCCCGCACCTCATTCGATGAGGAAAGAGCCGAGATCCTTTCACCGGGAGTGATCTCTTTGGCAAAAGTTTGTGCCACTATATATTTGAAAAAACCACTTGGATTCCTTCAACGATATCAAGTTCATTACATTAAAGGTTTTTCGCCAGAAACCATCCGTAGCCCTCCGTTATTTCATATTAGTATTGCTTAGTATTCGTGCTACGTATGTCGTGCTTAGCCGAGACGTAGTGTTCGGTAACTGTGTAATGCTTTTCTGTTGCATGGATATGTGATTGGTTAGGACATTCGTACGGTCATTTTGGCTCAGTCAAGGACTCGTGCGGGTGATTCTAATGCAATCAAGATAATGACGGGTTAAACTTGACTTGGATCCTTTGATATGTTGGCTCAGTCAATGTCACTTGGGTCCTATGGGAAAAAATCACATCGGGAGTTTCAAACATACAGGAAACTTTCCAGGAATGCGCATACCTTCTGTAGTATGGTGACTTGAGTGGATTCCATCAAGTTATCATGCGATGATAGTTGGATCCTGATTCCCACTGATGAGTAGGATTACTCCTCGGATGATTTTAGATGATCCCGACTCATTCTCCTTTTGGGTTTGGAGGAGAATTCGAGGAAACAGTGGGAGACATCTTGATTAGATAAAGTGATTAACCATTCTGATCTAGGTTAGAGTGCACGCTGAGTGTTTCTTTTCTCTCTCTCTCTTTGGCAGTGACCATGGCCCGACCGTAGACTAAAACTCATGAACCAGGTTAACCGAACCTTCTTAAAATACTCTGGCTTTTGGATTGTGATGGAGTCGCATATATCATTGCCATTTCTAAATCACCTTTGCATTTCTCCAAAACACCCCGTATCACTACGAAGATCTATATTTATTAGATAATCCATCGTATTGTTACATACGAACTCGAAGGAACTTGTTTCAGTTCGAGGATGGATTCTGGTTCAGGAGAAATTGAATAGGATTATTCAGCTGTCTTTTCCCTTTACCTTCTCTCAAGTTTCGAGAGCTCCTAGGATTAGGAGAGTACACCTATTATTGGATAGTCTTCTTCCAAACCACAGGCAGGTGTTGAAAGGTGGGGAAGGATGAAAACCAATTAGCTTAAGTGTGGTGTGCAGAAGGTAATAAGTAAAGACATATAAAGGGATTGGCGTAGGGGCAAAGGAAATTGCGACTGCTATCATTCATGACAGAACCGCGTATACCCCTGCCACTCCTACTTCACCTTTGCATTTCCCCAGAATACTTTGTAACACTACGAAGATCCATAATGCTTGGATATACCATCGTATAGTTACATACGAACTCGAAGGAACTTGTTCCAGTTCGAGGATGGATTCTGGTTCAGAAGAAATGGAATAGGATTATTCAGTTGTCTTTTCACATCACCTTCTCTCAGGTTGCGAGGGCTCCTAGTATTAGGAGAATACACCTATTGGGCTTTTTGGACAGTCTTCTTCCAAACCTTAGGCCGGTACCGAAGGGTAGGGAAGGAAGAAAATCAATTAGGCCAAGTGTGGTGTACAAAAGGTAATAAGTTAAGTCATATAAAGGGATTAGGAGTGATGGCAAGTAAGTATACGGTTACCGTCATGAATAAGGATACTGGAAGTGGCATTACTAGAAATACCCGGTTATCCCTTCGAAACATTTTCATGTTTCAGTTTTACCATGCGATGTTAATTGAAAACTGTTTTCCTAATTAGATTCTGACTCCATGATATGTATTTACCAGATTTGATTCTTAAATCTGTATGGCGTTACAAATGGTGAGTGGGAGTAAGATATTGGGAATTGGGTGATAATATCCTCAATAAGAATTCTCTGTAATTAGTGATATTTGAGGAAATCACCTGGGTTTTGCCTGACGGCAAATATTTGGTTTTGAATATCTGTTGTTATGCACCAATTTCAAACTGATATATCTGTACGTTTATTTTATATAGTGAGATATAAATTTTTGAAATTATATCTATGACATTTACCTATATCAGTTGATGATTATGTAAGGTGCATTCAAAAGCAGTGTAATTCTTCTTAACCATAGTACAGTTTTCAACCTACAACGCACATGGTTTGAGTTATTGAACTCAGGAGACTTATACAAAGTACTGTATGTTGTCCAGTGTCCATTAGGACAAAGGGGTTGATACTCATACTATATTCTGTTTACTCATGACTTCTCCAGTTCTAGACACGTATTTCGTTGAAATACAAGGTCCAGATATTGAGAAGATATAGGTATAAGAATGAAGTAGAGAACCATATGTTGCAAGACAAATGGTTGGTGCTTATACTATATTCTCTTTACTTTTGACTTCTTGAGTTTTAGAAAAGTATTTCATTGAAATACAGGGTCCAAATTTTGAGAAGTTATAGGTATAAGAATAAAGTAGAGAACCATTTGTTGCAAGTATCAGGATTCTTCAAGGAGATCGAAGATTTAGATACTTGTGTTTGGTATTCCGTTGTAAGTAATGGTTTTGAGAACTTGCTTCTCTTTCAGGTTACTCATATGTGGATGCACTCCTAGATGAGTGTTCATATCATAATTTTGCATTATTATATTCCTCAGTCTTATTCATTTTACAAACAAACAGGTGCTTTTGATCCATGTCTGCTACATAGTTGCAGGTTACAGGTTCTCGGAACAAAACAGTGAAAATGATGAAAATACGATACAAAAGTGAGACTACGACCAACAAATGGAAGAATCTTGATCATGCCTACAGTTTGAGGGACAAATGAAGATCAATGAACAAGTTCACAAAGTACAAAGGCAGCGCAAGGTTCAAGACATCGACACGAAGCAAAGGGTAAAAGTCCACGACATTATGCACTGTGGAAATCTGGAAGAGACTAGAAGACATTCTGAAGAACCAAGTGAAGAAAAGCCAAGTAAAATGCAACAGGAAGCAGCCCAGAAGAATCCAGCAAAAGACCCCACTATATGGCCACGGATCCGCGGCGAAAAAGGGCATTTGGTCGCGGATCCGCGGCCGTGCTAAACACGTGTCGGTGCGAACTTTGATGGCGGCGGCGGTGCGTTGACTAGGCTTCTTAGGGTAATCTTGTAAATGCAGATAGGGATGAGATGTAACCCTAGGGTTTCTATAATCTATAAATAGGAACCCTACAGCTCTTTTTGGAGCATGCCTCTTCCTATGCCTCTTTTCATTTATCAAATTCAGAATTTCAATTCCTGTAATGTTTGAAGAGTGCATCAAATAAAAATTAAAGTAAGTCTTTCTTTTCTTGCCTTAGTTAATTTTTCTTTCTTCCCTAGTTAATTTTATTTATCTGTCGTAGTTTAGCAATTTTATTTATCCGCCGTAGATTAGATAATTAGGTTATTAAAAACAATCATAAAAATTTCTCTTGTTATCAATTCCCTAATGAGTGAGTAGTTCCTCACTTGTTAGGGTTAGGAATGGAAAAGGCTTAAGAGATGAAAATCTCTCACTCCTTTCTTGCCCGTCACACATTTTAATAGGACTCTATGCATACGTACACACACCGCTCACTACGGCACCCTATCCCACGAGGTAGCGGTGATACCGTAGTTAAAGACCGGTTATGTATATTTTCCATGGAGTTTAGGGTAGATGTTCTGAAAGGACGGACAATGACTTAGAGAAAGAAACCTAGTTTCTTCCCGATGGTGCCAATCCACTTTGTTAACCATTACCTTAACACCTAAAAGATCTTAATTAGGGCATAGAAAGTGGTGAGAAATATTGAATTTCCAAACTTAACCTAAAGCTAACCCTAGCAAGATTTTAATCCTTATCAAACTCATTTCAGTTTTTAGTGATAATCAATCCAACCCCAATTGGAATTAACTCGTTAAAACAAATAGAAAATACATAAAATCCCTATGGACCGACCCGTACTCACCGGCTAGCTACCAAGCGACGCCGTTCTTGATTGCGGTTAATATTCTTCGATTCATCTTTTAAAAGCGAAAGCGCATAAAAAACTCTTTCAATCAAATGGCGCTGCCGGGGATGGCGTAGTATTTTCTTTTTGCAATTTCGGGTTAATATAAAATCATAAAATTCATAAAAACTGAAAAATAAAAAAATTATAAAAAATTTATCATCTTGTTATTCTTTGAAGGGTGTTTCATTTGAATTGTGCAGGATCGACGAACAGATTCAGATCTGGAAAAATCCAGAGAGTAAAACAGCAAATAACAGATCTGAACAGACAAAGGAAAATCAGAACAGAGAAACAGAAAAGATTTGGGATCTGAACCGACAAAGACACCGCGGAACCGCCGCTATTTCCTTCAATTAGCCGCGGAACCGCCGCGGTCTGCTGACGTCAGCAGACTAAAATCCCTCTGTAAGTTTTCTTTTCTTCTTCTGAACCCCCTGATCTCCTCTAAAAAAAATTTCCTGCAGGGTTCTTTGCGCAAAAACTTCTCTCCCTTCTCCAATAACTTGATCTTATGCAGGATTCTTTGCGCCGCAATAAAAAATTTTTTTGCAAGTGTTTGATTGTGTTTACTGCTTTGCATCTTTAAAATTGACTTTAACGGGCATTTACAACAATCCAGATTGGATGGGGATTTCATTACCCTTCTTAGGACCCAAAAAATCACAAAAAGCATTTTGCATTAACCATCAAGTTAATTAAAAAAGATTAGACTCAGCCTTAAGGACTGTCGTGCTCAATAGGACAAAGGAATAGTTGTAGGCATCGATCGTTTATCTAAACCAGATTTTGTGGTGCCTAGGCTAGACAAGTGGGGAAAGGTAATTTTAAAAGACCCGTCTCACGGTGATTCGTGAGCAGATCCCTCCTTTCTTTACTTGTGCTTACCTGGCCACAATTGGCGTTGAAGAGGCGATTTGAGGACCTCACAACTTGCCCTTTGGAACAGTTAGGAGCAGTCTAGTTGACCTAGGAGACCATAGATCTAGGCTTGATTGTGCATATTGTGATTGATTGAACGTGTGTCTAGCTTCTTATAAAAATCTTTTTGCAAAAAGTTCCTTATAAAAATAACACAAAACAGAAAATTTTACAAAAACTTGCCACTTGTCGCTAAGAAATCCATTGCACCCCACTTGCACCCACATTTTTTTCTTCTTCTCCTTCTTACATCATAGGTACCCCACCTCACAAAACTCTTGCCGTACTTTGGTACCCTCATCCAAACATTGCTTCCTACGCGAATTGTTTTGGTTGAATTACGGACGACCCCTCCATGCCTAAAATTTCTTTGAAAGATCGAATAGAAGCGTCTAAGAGAAACAGTTCGACTCCGCAATCCACTTTGTATCAACCATTTCAACCTTCACCACCATCTTACGTTGATACTCTTTTTTCGAGTCCTGTTGTAACTCCGAAACCCATGTCTATTGCTGAACATATTGAACAATCTCATAACCGATTTTTCACTCCTTTCAACACTTTCAGTTCTTGGGATCAACAAGTCCATTCACCTTTTTATCCAAATGTTGATCCTACTCCTGTCCAACCATTCAATTCCTACCAGTCTTACCCGACTTTCGCACCATCCCTAAACATTGCTTCTACACTGCTATTTGGGAGTTTCCAGAATCCAAACAATTTTGAATTTTTTACTGCAACCCCTTCACAACCCATGTCTAGTCTGGAAAAGTCGTTGGAAGCTTATATTGTAGCAACAAACCAACAGATGAGGAATTTGGATGCGTCCATTGCCGCCCTTAATTCATCAAGACAACCAAGTGAACCGGTAGCTAGTTTCCAACTAGCTCCAAATTTTCCAATGTATGATGAGGCGGTTGGACAGATTGAGAATTTGAGTGAAGAGAGTGAGCAGTGCACCCTTCCAAATCAAACCTACCCATACCCAATTGAATCCTACAACTACGGTTTTGAATGTCTATCAAGTTTCCCAAATAATTCACCAATTAAAAATAAAACATTTAATGAGTTATGCAACTTTGTAGTGCTTGATTTGCCAGATTGTCATGGGTCTCTTTCGAGTGAACCCACACCCAATCCTGTTGAACTTTACACCTCCAATCTAGAACCTGAATTGATAAATATCCATGCTTTTGATGAGGTGTCTGAGAAAATGGATTTTCACTTGATTAAGGATATTGACGCAGGGAATAATTTGGATGATGAACCCGCAGATTTGACTGAATTTTTCTCTCCAATTCATCATCCCGATTCATTAAATGTTTCTCCCGAACTTCATAGGCGTCTTGATTTTGATGATAATTGCATGGATGAGATAACTTTTGAGGAAAATTATGAGGATAGTATTGAGGATGAACCAGTTTTGTTTGATGAATCGGATTTTCCAATTCATCCTCCTGAACATTTAACTGTTATACTTCCTAAATCACCCCCTTTCATCCTTTCCATCGTTCCGACCACGCAAGAGATCACGCAGGAAGACTGTGAGCTTGAAAAATTTCTGTTCGATCATAGCAATTTTGACGCCACTAGTGCGTTCCTCCTTGAATCTGGCACAGTTCTCACAACCGATAACGATCACGAGTGTTTCACATTTTCGGACGATTTTGAAGAATCACCGTACGAGTTTGAGTCCTTTGAATTTTCATATGAGTTAGTTGAACCATCAGACTCGGTTGCTTACAGTCATTTCGAACCATTGAAGGAATCCTTCGAGTTCGAGACAGTTTCACCAATTTCACCTTCAATTGTTTCACCTCTGAAACTCGAACTCAAGCTGTTGCCGTCTCACCTTACATACGCTTACTTAGGTGAGAATGAGACCCTTCCTAAATCACTCCCCTTCGTCCTTTCCATCGTTTCGACCGCGCAAAAATTCGTCACGCTTCCATTTTCAATGTATGGTTTACCAAGTTCAACGTACCTATGTTTTCTCGCGAATCTTGAGGGATTTGATCCCATTTCTCGACGGGTTGATAGATTAGCACAATCGCTTTTAACACATCGGTCATCACAATTTGTGCTAATTTATTCACTCAATTTACACCCTCAAGTTCGTACTACACTTCTTTCTCTCTTCCGCCATTCTTCTCCTAATATACCAAGACTATATTCCACATTTCTTCCCATACGGTCTCGTGTGTTTCTCATTTCTTTTCTCTACACTCTATTCTTTCACAACCCACACCATTATAACGATAATTTTTTTGAATGGTCGGTGCTAACCTTTGGCTTGTGTAAGGCCGTGTATAGCTTGATACTGTGTTTTTCTCCTCCCTAACTCGGAACTTTTACGTTTCAACAGTGGAAACACTGTTTCACTTAAGTTTGGGGGGACCATTTTGTATATATAACAATAAAAAAAAATAAACAGGGGAGTGCCGACAATTTTGACCCTCTTGCTGTAGCCTGACAGTGAGGAAACTGTCAAGTTTAAGTTTGGGGGTGTAAGTTTTCTTCCTTCGCATTCATATGTATATTTTTGCATTTGCATACTTATTTTAAAACCCATAAAAATTAAAAAATTATAAAAAATATAAAAATTGAAAAGCTCAATTTTGGCCATAATTGACTTGAGTTTGACAAGACGGTTAACTAGCGAGGAAAAACTAGATCCTAGACTTAGTAAATTAAAAACCCTAAATATAACCTTTCTTAAAAATTTAACAGTAGAAAAATATATGTCTTTGTAGTTTACTTAGAAATAGGAAAATTTTGAGTTCATTTCTTGGGTTATGTAAAAAAGGTAAAAGTATTGATATTTTTATTAAAGTATAAGTCTGAAAAATAATCCCTAAGCTTAAGTCTAAATTCTGAAAATATATACCCTACAACTTGCACAAACACGAATCTTGAAACTTGGAATAGTAGAGGAGACCTGGAATGCTCTTGTCTAAAGTCCTTAGTATGAAGGAAAATAAAATAAAAATACAAGTGTGAATAAAGAGATAAAAAAATGAACACTGGTTTTGTAATTACTTAAGGCTGCATAAATAGAAAAAATATTTAGCGATTGTGCTTTATCACCTAGTGCCTTAGACCAACTGGTTTGGGAGTCACTGCTAAAAGCCTTAGGTATTACAAGATGAGGAATTACGCCTTAATATGCAAACACATTTTGTAATCGGTCGTTAGTACCTCAAGAAGTATTAACGGTCGCATGAAGAATGTGTGTGCGTTTTCATCTAAAAATTCACCAACTAAAAGTACTTTAGATGATGGACAAGAGTATAAGAGCTTGAATTGAATTTCCAAGTGTAGGGTGATACATACACACACGTAGGGGTATATGATTGGGGTTTAGATGAGAGATAAGGAATGAAAAATAGGACTTATATCTTTAGTAGAGACGATAAAAATTTCTAAGTTGAGATGGAACTTTAGAAGGAAAATTCAAAAGATGCTAAAAGCTAAGTGAATTTATAGAACATATACAATCTTAAGTTAAATGATAAGGAAGCGTGAAAAATACGGGTTGATAATTTCTGAGTTGAAGATAATAGAATTTCTTGCTAGAAAACCGAATAGGAGAATAAAAGTCAATAGGACGAATTGAGAGGATTTTGTGGGTAGTATCCACTGAAAACGCTCAGGAGACAACACTCGTCCTACTAGGGACACCTAGAGGTTTAACGGCATGTTGCACGAGCTCAGTGCAATCGCGTTTCCCTGCGAAAGTTAGGGTAGGTCTTTTTCGAGAATAAAACTAGTTTTGCTCGAGGACGGGCAAAAGATAAGTTTAGGGGTATTTGTTCATATCATAAGTTTGCATTATTATATTCCCCAGTCTTATTCATTTTACAAATAAACATGTGCTTTTGATTCATGTCTGCTACATAGTTGCAGATTACAGGTTCTCGGAACAAAACAGTGAAAATGATGAAAAGACGATACAAATGTGAAACTACGACCAACAAATGGAAGAATCTTGATCATGCCTACAGTTTGAGTGACAAATGAAGATCAATGAACAAGTTCACAAAGTACAAAGGCAGCACAAGGTTCAAGACTTCGACACGAAGCAAAGGGTAAAAGTCCACGACATTATGCACTGTGGAAATCTCGAAGAGACTAGAAGACATTCTGAAGAACCAAGTAAAATGCAAACTGAAGCAGCCCAGAAGAATCCAGCAAAAGACCCCACTATATGGTGGCGGATCCACGGCCAAACAGGGCATTGGCCGCGGATCTGCAGCCGTACTAAGCACGTGTCGGTGCGAACTTTAACGGCGGCGACGATGCGTTGACTAGGCTTCTTAGGGTAATTTTGTAAATGCAGATAGGGATCAGATGTAACCCTAGGGTTTCTATAATCTATAAATAGGAACCCTACCGCTCTTTTTGGAGCATGCATCTTCCTGTGCCTCTTTTCATTTATCAAATTCAGAATTTCAATTCCTGTAATGTTTGAAGAGTGCATCAAATAAAAATTAAAGTAAGTCTTTCTTTTCTTGCCTTAGTTAATTTTTCTTTCTGCCCTAATTAATTTTATTTATCTACCGTAGTTTAGAAATTTTATTTATCCGCCGTAGATTAGACAATTAGGTTATTAAAAACAATCATAAAAATGGCTTTTGTTATCAATTCCCTAATGAGTGAGTGGTTCCTCACTTGTTAGGGTTAGGAATGGGAAATGCTTAAGAGATGAAAATCTCTCACCTTTTTCTTGCCCGTCGTACATTTTAATAGGACTCTATGCATACATACACACACCGCTCACTACGGCACCCTATCCCACGAGGTAGCGGTGATACCGTAGTTAAAGGCCGGTTGTGTATGTTTTCCATGGAGGCTAGGTTAAGAGTTAAGAAAAGACGGACAAGGACCTAGAGGAAGAAACCTAGTATTTATGCTATCTTTTTATATCAAATTCTCACATGAAAACATCACAAAAGGAAAATCTAGCAAGCTTTCTCAAAGCTCAAGAGAGAAGAAGATGATGAATAATGAGATAATCCTTTTGTGATGAATAATGAAATGTATATATGAATTAATAATGTAACCATGGTCAAGGGATGAAAAGGATAACCCTTGTAGAGAATCAACTAGAGCTAGGGTTTGGTTGGGTTAAAGAGTGAGTTATGGATAAATATCAACATAATATCTTTCTCATGACAAAAGGAATTCCTTCTAGAATGATCAAGAAGGAGCTAACCCTAATCAAACCCTAACCTTGTTTAATCTCTACTAAACTTGTTCCATTATTAATCATATCATGTTGCAATAATATATATCACATATATATTATATATTTGCAACAAAAGAAAAATAATACAATTAACATATATCGCATATATATCAATATATTACCCTGTGAGAAAATGAAATAATAAAGTGATCCAATATTAGATAATGCAATACAATATATCATATATATTATTATACATTAAATCATCGAATCAACACTTGATTCGACAATCCGGCTATATCGAATATAACCGACTAATATATCATTTACCGATTCATCGAATCAACACTTGATCCGATGACCCGGTTCATATCTAAATATCGCGAGAATATAATACGGTATCATATATCGCATTATCCTCGGTCCTGCACATATCACATATGTGCCTCTACTCCATTTTGCCTGAGCCAAGAAATCTCTGTGTGGGACTCTAAAGAATCCTCAATATGCCGGTAGCAGGTGATGATCATATCAAACACCTACAAGCTGCAAGCGGTCAGCTAAGCGTAACAGCCACCCAGGTATTGAGCGATCAGAAGATCAACAAGCTAGCCTGTACGTTCTCCTGTGAATCCAATCAGTAACACTCCCGTACAGTCCGGTCTCTTCGTCTGATATGTCGCATATCAAGTCTAGGGGTGGTATACGCCAGATCCCAGTAACCGATAAGTCGTGTCGATGTGTGGCTCATAACGGGTCGAGAAACTACTGGTAACACTTACCAGTAAATCTCTATATCAGCCCTGGCCAGGGACTTCCAGTTATAGCCAATCGAACACAGCACAACATCAACTCCCTATACCGGGACCGATGAATCCTCTCCTATCGCTCATTGCCTCCATGTGATTCGGGATTGTACCCAAAAGCAACCGTTTTGCACGCCCTCTTGGACGTGGTAAGGTGGAAATCAAATCACAGAGGGAATCACACAAGACTCTATGACGATCTCGGGTCTACAGACTACCCTCTACCAGTGTCACCGAAGAACTGCCATCTGAAGTGTGGTATGTCACCATCTGGGAGTTCTAGGCGAGTCCGTACAGTGTACCCAGTCTCCACTAAGCACACGCACACCATCCTTGATGTCCAACACCGATGGATATGGGATCATCCATCGCCCATCATATGGGTCAAGATGCGTATACGCTAGTCTACTCTGGTGTATCGATGCCCTGACTCGATATACCCTGGACTAGGAACAGTTATAGGATGTACTCATCGAATACCGTGGCCCCACTAGTATATGATCTCATCATAGTCCTAGTAGTCGAGTACAGATCCTAAGGGCTTTATCAACATGTGAGAGTAAGACAGTAACCAGTACAAGTCAACATGTTTTGATAAAGTGAAACCAAATAGCATACTATCATGACGAGCAAGAAAGTCCTCTCTATATATATCCAAGCAACCATTATAATATACATCATATGTACAACAATGGCCTCTAGGGCATATACATAACTAACAATCTCCCACTTGCACTAAGGCCAGCTGCTGTAGTATCTCATACCTAGCATTCCGAATAATCTCTTAAACTGTATCTGGGGAATGTCCTTCGTGCGTGGATCCGCAGTGTTGTCCTTCGTATCTACTCTCCTGACCTCGATCGCCCGGCGATCAACTATCTCCCTGATCAGGTGATACCGCCTCAGAATATGTCTGGACTTTTGATGGGACCTGGGTTCCTTGACCAACGCCACAACTCCATTGTTATCGCAATACAGAGGTATTGGATGTTCAATAGATGGAACCACACCAAGTTCACTAATGAACTTCTTTATCCAGGCAGCCTCTTTGGCAGCATCGTTGGCAGCGATGTATTCAGCCTCCATCGTCGAGTCTGCAACGGTATCCTGTTTGGAACTCTTCCAACATACCGCCCCTCCATTGAGGGTAAAGAAAAACCCCGAGTGCGACTTAGAGTCGTCCTTATCACTTTGGAAGCTCGAATCGGTAAAGGACTCCACTTGGAGTTCTCTGTTACCATACACTAAGAACATCTCTTTAGTCCTTCGCAAGTACTTGAGAATGTTCTTCACAGCCGTCCAGTGACTCTCTCTAGGATCTGCTTGATACCGACTCACTACACTTAGTGAGTATGCTACATCAGGTCTGGTACATAGCATCGCATACATGATTGAGCCTACTGCCGAAGCATAGGGTATCCCTTGCATGCGAGCTCTTTTCAAATCATTCTTGGGAGACATCTCGTTGGAGAGAGTGAGTCCAGAGATCGTGGGTTGGTTCCCACGCTTGGATTCTTCCATACTAAACCTCTTTAGTATGGTGTCAATGTACCTAGATTGGGACAATCCCAGTATCCGTTTAGATCTATCTCTATAGATCATGATTCCCAATATGCAGGAGGCATCACCTAGATCTTTCATTGAGAATCTTTGTGATAAGAAGAGCTTGACTGATTGCAGCATAGGAATATCATTTCCTATCAAGAGTATGTCATCCACGTACAATACGAGGAAGACAACCTTACTCTCTGCTACCTTCTTATAGATACAAGGTTCATCCATATTTTTGATGAAGTCAAACTCTTTGACTACAACATCAAAACAGATGTTCCAACTCCGCGATGCTTGCTTTAACCCATAAATGGATTTAAGCAGCTTGCACACCTTTCCGCTGCTCCCACTATCTACGAAGCCCTCTGGCTGAGTCATGTACATGCACACTTCTAAATCACCGTTTAGGAAGGCGGTCTTAACATCCATTTGCCAGATTTCATAGTCATGGTATGCAGCAATGGCAAGTAAGATCCGGTCAACACACCAATTGCGTCAGCTCCTCAACCACAACAGCAACCACGTCAATTGAGTCAGCACCCCTTCCAAGCACAAAACTTTCAAAATCCGGTCAACACACCTGCACCGTCTAGTCCTTTACAGTTGACAGGGACCGATGAATCCTCTTCATTCATAAACTTGCTTCTAACAAATCTCATGCAAGTATCGGCTGAAATAAAGACTTCTGTCGATGATATAAAGAAAAACTCAGCGTCCCAAGCTGAGAGTATTAAATCGATGGAAGCAGAAATTGCACGATTAAAAGCCGAAATGAGTGCAAGAGAGAAAGGGAAACTTCCAGCTCAACCTCTACACAATCCTGGCTATTCACATCATGTGAATGCAATCACGTTGAGATCTGGAAGAGTGCTTGACAATCACATAGGGGAAGAGATTGATGACACTGAAAAATCTATCGATGATACCCCGGCTGAGACCTTTCCTTCCACTTCTACTTCTAATTCTGACCCCAGTTCTTCTACCCCACCGCCTTCTTGCGAGCCTATTCTTCGTTTCCCATAAGGCTCGCCACCTCAGCCCATCTCTTATAGTTCTCCACGGACGATCCCCACTTCTATTCTGGGATCTGGTCCACATACACTTCCTTCTCCTATGATGGACCCAGCGCTTATTGCTAAAGCACCTTATCCTAATCGGTTAAGGGCTAATACATCGAGTCCACATATGGAGAAGATTATGGATATGTTTAAGCAAGTTCACATCAACATCCTTCTCCTAGATGCCATTCAACAAGTTCCGTCTTATGCGAAAACCCTTAAGAACTTATGCACTAGGAAGAGGAAGACTCAAGTTCCCAAGAAGATATTCATTGCAAAGACTGTAGACACGGCTTTCCCCCAACAAGTACCGAGGAAACGTAAGGACCCTGGCTGTCCTACTATTTCTATTTCTATTGGGGGAAAACATATCAACCGTGCTCTACTAGACCTTGGCGCTAGTGTTAACTTGCTTCCATATTCGGTTTATGAGCAACTAGGTATCGGAGTGTTAAAGCCCTCGATTATAACTCTCCAGATGACTGACCGATCAATCACCAAACCTAGGGGTGAACTGGAGGATGTGTTAATAAAAATCGGGGAATTTGTATTCCCTGTGGATTTTATTATAATTGATACACAGCCTGTAGCGAACCCATGGAATCAAATTCCGGTGATTTTAGGTCGCCCCTTTTTGGCCACTTCCAACGCTATCATCAACTGTCGTAATGGTTCTATGACCCTATCCTTCGGGAATAGGTCAATTGAGCTGAACATTTACAAGTTGGGAAGTGTACCCTCCGAACCTACTGCTCAGGTCTGTTCTGTCGACTTAATTGATGTCGACATCAGCGAATTTGTTGATCCTCATGATACTGATCTTGACTCTTTTCATACGTTGTTGTTTGACCCAACTATGTATCAAACACATACGGACTCTTCCACCGAGATGTCCGGGTCAACAATTAACATTGATTATGAACTGTTTTTAGAGTCTGAAGATCACCCCGCACTTTGTGATGACATTGTTCATCGGGGTATTGATGGAACTTTTGAGGAGATGTTCGCTGATGAACTCGCATTTTTGAATGACACGGGTGTTGAGATGAATCATCTCCCAATCAATGAAATTGAACCTCCACCCCTTCTTCTGAACTGTAAAAAGAATGCAAGCAATCCATCACAATCACTGCATTGTCTCTCCAAAATGAGACGCACACACATTCTATTCCACCACTTACCCTTTCCCTACTTCTTCTTCCACCAACCATAGCACTGCATTGATAAAATTTTCGAATGGTTGGTGTTGACGTTCGGTCTTTGCATAGCTTGGCATCGACCAATGATTTTTGACCCCCTCATGTGATTTTCAAAAGATTAACATGGCTTAACTCAAGTTTGGGAGGTATAATCGGGCTCTTGAAAAGAATTTTTTTACAAAATGATGAGCCAAGAATAAGTTTGGGGGAGGTTCTTCACTTAAATATTTTGCCCCCGCTAATAAATTCCTCCCAGGCTTACAGGTTTTTGTAGATATAGCGGATGGCAACAGTGAGGACACTGTTGAAAACAAGTTTCTGGGAGGTTTGTGCTTATTTTTGCATCATTTGCATCATACTTTGCATAAGCATAAAACATTTCAAAACCTATAAAAATTTAAAAAATTTCAAAAAAATATATATATAAATTTTTTTGTACATAAATAAGATAATAAAAATTTAGATAGTGAAAAATTACATCCAAAAGATTTGAAAAATTTAAGAAAACCAAGAAAATTAGAAGTTTTCTTAAACGAACTAGTAATAAGTAGTTATGAGCCGTTGTCCCAAGGGTTAGTAAGATGAAGGAAGTCACTAATCTGAGGATAAAAATAACTCTGAAAAATAGTTTCTATTCCGGAAGCCAAACATTTTGAACATTGATACCCTACTATTCACACTTACACATGTCTTGAAACTCGTGATAGTAGAGGATACCTTCAAATGCTTTTGTCTAAAAGCCGATGTATGAAGGAAATAAAAAAAAATTAATAAAATATAAAATGGTGAGAAAAATGAACACTGGTTTTGTTATCGCCAAGGCAGCAATAAAAAAATATAGCGAGGGTGCCTCTTCACCTTGTGCCCTAAGGCCAACTGGTCTGGGAGTCACTGCTAAGCCTTAGGTGGTGCAAGACGAGGAAAATACACCAAATAAGCAAGCACATGAGTAATCGGTCGGTTAGTACCTCAAGAAGTATTAACGGTCGCATGAAAGTGTGTGAGCAAATTCATCTAAATATTCATTAATTAAAAAGTACTGAGGTGGATGGACAAGAGTCTGATAGCTTGAATTGAATTCTCCGGGTGTAGTGATGTCCTTTACACACACGTAGGGTTATATGATCGATGTTTGGAAGAAAGATAGGAATGAAGAATAAGACAATGTTTTATTGAGGGATGATGTGATTTCTAACATCTTTTCATGACTATTAAGATAGGGCTCATGACAACCGAAAAGCTAGCTTATTTGGAAACCCTAATTTTCAAGGCTTTTCTTTTACAATTCTTTTCTTTAAATGTAATATTCACGGTCTTCCTTTTATTATTGGATTTTGTGGGTGCAATCCGCTGAAAACCCTCAGGAGACAACACTCCTCCTACTAGGGACACCTAGAGGTTTAAAGGCTTGTTGTACGTGCTCAGTGCAATCGTGTTGCCTATGAAAGTGTGCTAGTTAGTTTTTCTCTTTCTTTATTTTCTCCTTCTCTTTTTAATAAAACAGTTCGCTCGAGACGACCGAAAATAAGTTTGGGGGAATTTGATCAGTCGAAAATAATGTATTTTTAACACGTCAATTTCCCTATCAATTGCACTCATCTAGAAGTGCTCGGTATTCATATTGCACATATTAGCAAAACAGTCGTAAAATAACAGATTGCTTGTGTTATACTTTAAAAGCGGCATTTTTTTAGGGAAATTGACTGTTTATCATGGCATCGCATCATCCTTGTAATGCGCAACACGTGTTTCGAAGTCTGTGCAGGAAATTCCAAGAGACAGGCCAAAATTGTCAAAGTGCTGATAAAAGATATGCCAACTCAAAGATCTGAGATCTGGCAGTGATACAGAAAGCCAAATGTGATTTAACATATTTTATAAAGGCCCATAAGTCATCCCAAGAATTACCATTGAAGTTCCAAGCTCTGAAGCTCCTATTGAGCCGCGGAACAGCGGCCGGAGCCGGCTTGCGCCGCGGTTCCGCGGCGGCTTGACGTCATCACAAATTTCCTAACGTGCTCTCAAATTACTGTACAAGCTTCCAGAAGACTCCCGATTCTCCACGTGGCTTCATCTAGAAGGCTCGGCCTAACAAACCATTTCTAGAAGCTCCCTCCAACTAACTCCTTCTAGAATCCTCTCCCTATAACAAACTTTTGGAGGGAAATTCAAATTTGAAATCCTAGATCTAGGGTTTTGGATGTCTATAAAAGGGAGCCTAGATCTGAGGGTTGAGGTTGTTCATTAAATCATTAGGGTTCATTAGTTCTTCATCTTCCCCAAAATCCTCCTACAAGTTGAGTGACACATCTTGTAGCCCTAAATCCAACATCCAAAGCCAAATTCAAGATCCCGAGTACCATTCAAGCGAGAAGTCTTCAACCTTTTAGGAGCGGAGCCGATCTTCAATTGAGCAAGTGATCCAAGCCGATCCGCGACTCAAGGAGAAGAGCGAAGCCAAATCGACGATCGAGTTCTTCTTCTTGTAGTTCTTGAGCGATTTGTAACGGAATTTTTGATATAAATAAAAGGTGAAATTCTTTAATCTTGCTTTCTTTAAATTCTTGCATCATGATTCAATCTCAATTTATGATTGTGGTTCTTGTTGTGATGTTTGAGTAAAACTCCGCTCGTAAAGGAGTCGAGACGATCAATAGAATGATGATGTAAAAAATCTTAAAACGATTCTTAAGTCCAACGAGTTTTGTAAACCCTAACAAATTGAAGAATCGACGACCTAGTTTCGTTGCGATGCTTTCTTAATTGTGATCGCTCGAAATTAGGGATCCACGATCGATTCATGAATTTACTAGATGCTAGAATGTGAATGATATCGACGAAGGAACAAGGGATAAATGATGAAACCCTAGTTTCACAAGAAATCCCTAATTCTCGTTGATCAACATCGATCTAGTATCAATTCATCGATGGATAAGAATACGTAATCGCTAGATTTCATCACATCTATAGATCCGATCGATTCCTACGAGCCTCATTTCGATTCTTGATATTTGATTTGGAAATCATCACAAATTCTCAATTCTTGATTTTATCTTTCTTTGATTTAGATTAGATTTTCCTTATTCTTGAACTTCAACATACAAATCATGAATTGTTGTTTGTTTTCTTTTCTTTAAAGTTTCAACTCATCTAAATCGAAACACGAACGATTACACTTTCCCTGTGGACAATCCGCACTTACTAACGCGCTACATTCGACACCGTTATTGATTGCGGTCAAAATATTTTTGGTTGTGATTTCTTTACAATTTTCTAACTACACAATCTGAAATCGTTTCAATCAGGACGTAGCGAGAAAAAGTGTTCTACTCATTATCTACATCCATCTTGGTCATCTCTTTTGGCAAACATGATGATCGAGTTGCCTCGGTTCGGAGGCGGGAGCCCGTTTAAAGATCCGTCGACGTGGTGCCACCTGGACGAGAAGGCTGGAGATTCAGGAGATCGGAGCAGCCGCAACAAAGCGTGGGATGATGGTTGAAGACCGAAGGACTCGGATCGTTCGGTATAACGTTTCTACCGATTTTGTAGTTTGTTAGTTTAGCTTTAATGGCAGATCCGGGTTATAGTATACGATAGCGCCAGTTGTAAAAGTTTTTGTTCCGCATCTGGCGTCTGTTAGACGGACGGGGCGTTACCGTGTACTTACAATCTCACCATTAGTGAAGAGATAGCATGAGCTAGTGTCTCCTCGATGTAGATCATCTTCAGCCTCGAAGACTTCGATGCAAGCTTGTTCATTTCTTCATCGGAGCCTCTCTAGAGTCCTGGAGTTCGTGATCGTAGTGAAGGGATTACTACACGGAGCTATTGAAGTAAAGGACCGGTCTACAAAGGTTGTATTTCTTGTTCGCTTTAGTTGCAAAGTTGTTTGCATTAGTTTCGTCGGATTTTCTAGTACGATTCTAGGGTTAGGGTTAGCTAGAACGGAAAAATTTTAAATTGGCATGGATGATGCCTCTCGAAACCTTGTTGCCACGCTAGGCAACCCTATAATCTGGGCAAAAACCAAATGTACCAAAAATCACATTTCCATGAACCTGAACCACAGAAAAAATTGAGAGCACCATGACCACAATTAGGCCGCGGATCCGTGGCCAAATGACCATTTGGCCGCGTATTAGCAGTCGAATTATAAGCTCATGTGCTCAAATTTTTTTCTTGGTCTTATAAATGCCTGCACATATTTTAAGGTTACTGAAAATATTTTTTGAACAACTTTGAAAATCGAACAGTAAGCTATACTTGGAAATGTAATTTCGGATATTTTCCGTCGATCGAAATTCTAAATACTTGCTAACTAGCTAGTTAAGGTTTAAGTAGGCTATGATACTACTGTAAGTCGATGTCGCACACCCCACGCGGTTTGTGGGAAGGCGGAATTTATAAAAACGATTTTAAACTTGCAACATTGACCTATCATCCAGGATCTTTTCGGAAACCCTAACTAGCCAAACACATAGAGGTTCTAAACTACTATGAAAGAGTTTTATACCTCCTGGATACAAGTCCTTCGGGTCTTCTTCTCCTCTTCTTATGCTCCTAGAAGGTGAGGATCTAGCTTGGTCGTCGGTCTCTTCATGTCAAAGACGATCTACCTGAGAGTCTATGGTTCAAGCTCTAACCTCTAAACCGAGGTAACTAAAGTACCTAGTTCGCTAATCTAAGTAGCTTAGGAGATGTAGAGAGTTGATTGGAGTATTTTATCTCAAATGACCATAGGATTCACAACACATATGAGGGTTAGGATTTTGAGGAAGAAGGAGAAGAACAATGGAGAGAGGGTGAGAAAACACAAATGAACAAGTGATGAAGGAAAGCGAAGAATGGCTCATTCTGTTTCTCACATCAAGCATGCATTATTTTCCATAGAAAATTCTAGCCATGCTTTGATAGTGAGACCAAACTAATAAACAAAACAATTAGCCATTCTTCAATCCATGCCACAAATATCTCCATTTTTCACCACATTAATCTATTTTCAAAAATAGATAAAACCAATAATGAGATGCCCCCTTCTAGAAGCATCTCTTGTAAAAATTACAAGAATGCCCTCACCATATATACATACCCATATTCGTACTGCAAAAAATATGAATACAAAGAGATAAAGATAATCCAATAATATAATACTAGAAGCTGGCTTAATCCTAAGCCCACTAGTATTATCCGTCCGAACAACATCCGTGCAGCTAGTGCACGTATATGATCGGAACCCCGCACATAAAACCATACGGCCTCTACATCGTTTCGCCTAAACCAGGGAAACCCTCTGTGTGAGACTCTAAACACTCGACAGTACGCTGGCAGTGGGTTTAACTACAAGACCGTCAGTGGCACTAGCTGTACGGCTACCCAGGTACCTGTCGAAAAGAAGGCCGATGAGACAACTCATCCGAACCTCTACTAAGACTATCCATGACAATCTCCGTACAGCCCGGTCTGTTCGTCTAAGATTATCTCATATCGAGCCTACGGGGTGGCAAACATCAGACCCCTAATAGCGCAATAAGTTGTGTTGGTGTAGAGCCCAATACACCCTGAGAAACTACTAGTGTACCTACCGGTAAATCTTAATTGCCTTGGTCTGGGACTTTGTGTATTGGCTAACCGAACACAGCGCGATATCAACTCCCAATACCGGGAGAGACGAATCCCTTCTAACCCCTACTGCCTCCAAGTGCTTCGGGACTGCTTCCAACTACTACTTGTTTGCACGAATCATTTGAGCCATGGTAAGGTAGTAATCTAAGTACAGTGGGAACACACTCGAGACGAATAATGATGTCAAGTCAACGGACTAACCTGTACTCATGTTACCGGGAAACAGCTTACTGACGATAGGTATAATACCAACCAGCAGTTACCAGCGAGTCCGTCCAGTGTAACAAATAACCCAATGAGCACTTGTATACTATCTCTAGTACCGTATAACAATGGCTGCAGGACAGATGATTAGTCTAAAATATTGCATATTTGAATGAACATTTTCTCTACTATTGTTAAGTGCTAAAATGTGTTTATTGTAAATATAGAACATATGAGGGTTTATTTGTAAAAATTTTATTATCATTTGTTTCTACATTATAATTAATATAATGAGGGAAAATGTATGCATATAATATCTTAATGAAATATTAGTAATTAAAATATACATATCATATCAAATAATTCTAATCAATATTCTTAAAGATATTTTATTATTTAAATGATTGGACTAATATCTCAAAAATATATAATTCTACTAAACACTTTGATTTGAGATATTTTGCAGATATTAGCTTAGGTCTTGAATCCAAGCAAGAGATCCAAGTCAAATCGAAATATCGGAACCGAATCTGCCAAAATATAGAAGCAAATCGAGAGATCTAGCAATCGCAGAGACTCAGAGCATTATTTTCAGAATCTAGACATCAAGAGGATCTCCAAATATCAATACAAACTACCAGAAAAATTCCCAAAACCTGATATCACTAAGTTGCGGCGGATCCATGTCCAAACATGGCTATATCGGCGGAAGCACGGCGCAATCTGGGCCGTAGGATATGAGATTTGAGGATAATGATCTTAACTGCATATAATCTCATATGAAATCTAGGGTTTCTGGTTTCTGGGACTATATATTAGACCGAGAGCTGTACATTCGAAATCATTACCGAAGAGATCAAGAGATCCACGTATCCGAGTGATCATCATCTATTCATCTATCTCCTAAAAGAGAGAGATCTTGAGCAAACTAGTGTTCTTGTAATCTACTTTCTAATGAGAAAAATTCTAAATGCAATAGTTGATTAATAAAGGTAGTTTTTATTTTAAATTATTTTTGCACTTAATTTCTTCACTTACTTTTACGCATTACTTTTCTGCATCTTCATTATGCTTTCATTCACCTTCATCCTTTCTTCTAAGTTAACCATGAGAGAGTAATTCCTAGCCTGCTAGGGTTGTATGATAAGGTAGGATAATGGATGAGAAAAACTTTTAATTTCTTTTATACATTTTAAAGTTTATAAACTTTAGCAAAATAAATGTTCACCTCCTTATCGGGCGCGCTGTCAATTCATTGATAATCTCGACCGCGATTTGAGATTGGTTAAACACTTGTTTTGTTAAAGGCTAGAAATGAATAGAGATCAATGAAAGGACAGGGGTTAGCAATAGGGAAACCCTAGCTTCTTCCAAGAACCTTAATCTACATTCATCACTATCTCTTAGTTTTAAACTATTAAAAGATAAAAGGAGTCATTTTTAATTATTAATCCATTACTACTAAGTCGTATGAAACTTACAAGAATTTTTATTATAAATTTTATAACCGTTTTAAAATATAACGACAAACAATCAACCATCTTTCATCAACTCAACTAAAGCAAGAAAAAGGTTTACGTTTCTCTGCGGACGACCCGTACTCATCGCGGCTAGCTACTAGCCACACCATCTTGATTGCGGTTATTTACAAAAACTCTTTCTTCGCAAACGATCAATCAAATGGCGCCGTTGCCGGGGAAACGGTCGTAATTTTTTCTTGTTATTCGGGTTGATTTCTAATAAAATCCAGCGAACATAACATAAACGATAACTAAAACCGCATTTTGCGATTTTAACGATTATTGTGCGAGTTTTGCTAGGGAATCTGGATTAACTGGAGCAAGGAAATAGAGATTCATAGATTTCAACTTAGACCAGAGGAGCATAAGTGTGCTCTGAAGAAAAATTGGCAAACGATCCTTCCACCTTACGGCGGAACCGCGGCAGAAATAGGTGTTTGGCGGCGAAACAACAGCGCTTTGGGTGAATTACAACCCCAAAATCCTCTGGTATTTTCCTAAGATTTCTTTCTCCCCCAAGCTCCAATAATCTGATTTTGCCTGCAGGATTCTTTGCAAACAACGCCGCTAAAAAATCTTTTTGCGTGTTTTGATTTTCGGTTTGTTTTTGCATATCTAAACCGAACTTTAAGGGGAAATAAACCCAAATCCTGATTAGGTGGGGATTTCATCACCCTTCCTAGGCCCCACAAATCAAAAAACGAGCATACTATCACCCTACATTAATTAAAAAATATCTAGACCAAGCTTCTAAGGACTGTCGCGCACAATTAAGAAAGAGGAGGGCCGTGGGTAATTTATCGCTTATCTGCATTTCTCTTGTGGTGTCTAGGCAAGTGTGACTAAGGAAAGTGCTTACTTAATTAGGACCACTATTTTGGTCATTCGTATAGTAGATACCTCCCACTTACCTGGCATTTACCTGGCCATAAGAGTGATAAAGAGGTGGTAGAGAATTGATCCTACTACTTGTCCTTTGGAAGTCTAGAAGCAGTCTAGTGACTTAACCTAGGTGACCCTAGTTCTATGGTTTGATTGTGCATTTTGTGATTTGTTGAGTTAAGCCTCACGTTCGACTATTTTTTCAAAATAAACCATATTAAAATCGTTCTCACACACCACACGTTGCCACATGCATTAAACCCGCTTAGTGCATGATCGGCTGGACACGGGATTCTAGTGCCCGTCTTGTCCGTGTTTTTTCTATCGACTCCGAAGTTGGTACTTCATCATCTTCTATCTCTCCTCCACCCACCACATCTCCTGAGATGAACGTGTTAGCTATAGTTCCCTCAAGTCAATTATTGAATCGCAGGCACGCGATTGCGATGATTGAGGGAAGACCTATACGGATAGAACAGTCTTACTCTAGATGATAGTATGCTATCTGGTTTATCTTTATCATCATGTACATACTTTATGTGGTATTACTGATCACTATTACATGTTGATAGAGCCCTTAGGATTCTTGCTTGATTACTAGCATTATGATGGCGATCATATACGTGGGAGCTGGGTGGTCTATAAGCACATCCTTAAATTTCCCTAGTCGTGGGTGTTTCGAGAATGGGCATCGATACTCCAAAGTAGACTAGTGTGTACTGATCGAAACCCCGACGAGGAGCGGTGGCCAGGCCTCACAAGCCATTGGTGTTAGTTTGTTCACCTAAGATAGTATACATATGCTCATTAGGTTATGAGTACACTGGACGGACTCGCCGGGAACCTGCTAGTTGGTAGTATACCTATTGTCATATAGCAGTTCCCAGGTGACATGTATGCAGGTTAGTCTTGTTGGAGATAATGCCTTCAGAGTCAATTATTGGATCACAGGTATGTGATTGCAATGATTGATGGAGGACCTATCCCGGTAGGACAGTCTTACTCGAGATGATAGTATGCTATCTGGTTTACCTTTATCATCGTGTACTGTTTTAGGTGACCTGACACGTCGCTATTACACGTTGATAGAGCCCCTAGGATTCTTTCTTGACCACCAGCAGTATGAGGGCGATCATATACGTGGGAGCTGGCAGTCTATAAGCATATCCTTAAATGGTCCCTAGTCGTGTGAGTTTCGAGACAGGGCATCGATACTCCATAGTAGACTAGTGTATACAGTCGAGACCCGACGAGGGGCGGTGGACGGTCTCACAAGCCACTGGTGTCAGTTGGATCACCTAAGATGTATACTGGTGCTCATTGGGTTATGAGTACACCGGACAGGACTCGCCGGGAGCATGCTAGTTGGTCATATACCAGACGTCAGATGGCAGTTCCCTGGTGACATGTGTGCAGGTTAGTTCAACGACCTGGGGATCGTCATTTGTCTTGTGTGAGTTCCCACTGTACTTTGATTACTACCCTACCACGGCTCAAAGGAGTCGTGCAAACAGGTTTTAGTTGGGTACAGTCCCGAGCCACATGGAGGCAGTGAGCGTATCTTCAGGGGTTCGTCTCTCCCGGTAATGAGGGTGAGGTCGTGCTGTGTCTAGGAGAGCCATTACACGAAGCCCTCGGCCGAGGCAAGGAGATTTACTGGTAGGTATTCCAGTAGTATCTCAGGGTGTTCTGGGCTACACTCCGACACGACTTGTTCCGCTTTTGGGGTCTGACTTTTACCAACCCCCTAGGCCCGCCATGCGATGCTCATAGACGAACGGACCGGACTGCACGGATATTGTCACTGACAGGCCCAGTAGGGTTGTCGGGCTGAGTTCGCTCACAGACGTCCCTTTTAGTCAGTACCTGGTAGCCCGTTACGTATTGGCTTATACCTCTGACGTGCTAGTGGTTAAATCCACAACCAAGGTGTTGACGAGTCTTTAGAGTCCCCCACATTCAGTTACTCAGCTTTCGGGCGAAAGGTTGTAGAGGCCGTATGGAGATATGGCAAGGTCCGATCAGATACGTGCGGTATTGCACGGATCAGGATCAGACAGTTTGTACTATAGGCCATATGGTTATATGGCAGGGTTCGATCAGATACGTGCGGTATTGCACGGATCAGGATCGAACAGATGTTACTAGCCGGTTTTGATATAAGCCGGATTCTAGCATAGTACAGAGGAGATTTTGTCTCATTGCATTTGTATTTCGGTCGAAATACAGATGCGGGTGTGTATGCACAGTATTGGGGTTTTCCTGTAATTTATTACGGGACCAGTTTTCTAGAGTTGCTAGTTTGCTTTCCGTTTCGGCCAATTTCCATTGTTCCGTTCATTGGCCGAAGTTTGGTGGAGGAGGGCTTATTTGCATTGTTGCAAATAAGTGATTGTGGAGGGGGTCTTTGCATATTCTTGTGTCATGATGGTTGCACCATTCCTTGACCTTGACTTCTTGACTTCTCCATCATGGCTTGACTTTCATATGACATGGTTTTCATGATGATTGTGGTGGAGTGAGGTTCTCTTTTGGTGATCATTTCTTTGCATGATTTGGTTGTTGAGTGTTGGTGTTTCTTTGTGATCATTATTCCTTATGATAACCATTCCTCTCTCTCTCTCTTGCATGATTGATATGGTCACCTCCCCCTTGACTTTTCCTTCTCTCTTTGATATACATGGGCCGGCCATCGCTTGTGGGGGGTTGATTGATTTTTGGTGTGGCATTTTTGGTTCTCTTCATGCTCCAAAAATCACACAAGAAGACTCTCCAAAATTCCAAGTTCTTTTTCCTCCACTAAAAAGGCAATTCCACAAACCCAAAGTGAGACATGGTTCTATACATATTCTACAGCATATCTTGGGCACGTCGAGTAGCCGGCTTCGTGCCCGAGTTGCCTCGGCATTGAGGTGGGAGCCCGTAAACGATGTAGGCGATGTGGTGCACTTCCGGCGACGAGGAGGAGACGGGACATTCCGCAGGAGATCGGGACGATGACGAGAAGACCGGAGGACTCGGATCTGTCGGTATACTTCTCTTCCCTTTCTTGTTAGTAGCTTAGACTTGTTAATGGTTACGATCCGGATGTTTAGTGCGCGGGGGTGCCGGTTTGCTAAGTCCACAAAATTAAAGTTTTTCACCGCTTCCGCACTCCGGCGTCGGATTGACGGCCGGGGCGCCGCCGTGCACTTACAGTGGTATCAGAGCCTCGCCATTAACTTAGTCTAGCTTTGTGTAATGTGTTTTTCTGTTTCGATCGATCGAATGTTCCAAAACTGCATTTTAGTTCGCATCAGTTTCTGTTGAAAATTTTTGGTCTCGAAAATTTTTTCAGGTGATTGCAGAATGATGTACAGAGTACCCTAAGACCACAGGAAAATTTTGGTTCCCTGAACCCTCCGTACGACCGCGGAACCGCGGCCTTAACCCCTTGTTGGCCGCGGTTCCGCCGCAGGTATTTGGGTTCAGCTCACCAGGTTTTTCCAGTGGGCTTGTGGGCTTTAAATTTGGGTTTTGGAATATTAATTTTGGGCCCAGGATTTCTTGATCTGCTACAGTATTGTTTGTGGGCCCACTTGTTAAAATTTGATGGATCGAATATTTTAAACACATTTTTCACAGTATTTACATTATATCTGCGACCGTGAATGTCACTTGATCGGTAAATCCGGTCTATCTGCTATAGCCCGGTTAGACGGATTTGCGAACGTGACTTTCACGTTGATGTTCTGTTTTTGCTGTGATGTTGCGGATCGGTCGTGGAGGATAGCCTGGATGCAATGCTAGTACAGTTGTGGTTGTATTATGTACATTTGATATTGCGGGGCGAGTGTCCGACATGTGGACTGCCGTCACTGCCTGATTGTATTATTATTTTGGGGCACGGCCAGGTTGCGGTCGTTGTACCCGGTGTATGTATATTTTACTTTCTGTACTAGGATTACCCTAGGAGGGGTGCACGGATAGCCGGGTTCTAGAAGGCAACAAGCCCGCATCTCATGGCATTGAGACAGAGGGGGCTTCACTCTAGGATTGGCAGGCTATTCGCCGCACTCGTAGGGGGTACAGGTTGACCCAGGAGGGGTGCCCATGTTACCGGATTCCGTGAAGTGCTGGGTGGTCCATTCACGGCACTGAAGGGGGCTGCCTCGCTTCTGGTTTTGGCGGGTGACTTGCCGCGCCCGTAGGGGTCTAGGTTTTCATTGCACAGGCTATCCACACGACCAAGGGAACGTCGGGTTTCAGCAGTGGCTCTGTGAAACCCGGGGATCCCAGATATCTGTATTGTTTCTGTGATGCTGTACATTTCTGTGATGTTGCATTTCTTTCACGCCTTGAGCGAAATATAATATATTGGTATATATATTAGTAGATGTTGTATATGTTTTGCATCCGCGCTAGTCCAATCCCCGCTCTGTCGTTAGTTAGCTAACCTAACGGGTAATGACGGGACCCAGTGGCGAATGCGGATGGCATATACGTACATCAGTATATTTTCGTTCTTTGTGGTGTGATCAATTGATGGGACTGCATTGATTCGGATCAATGCAAGTTAAAAACAAACCTAATCTGATGTTGTTGGAACACTTTTTCAAAAAGCTGTTATTGCAAGGACGTTCACTTTTGTTTTGCATCGTGATATTCAGTTGGAATATCCTGCTCCTCAGTCGACGAGGCAAGGGCCGAGATCCCTTCACCGGGAGTGACCCCTTGGACAGAAGTTTGCGTCAAGGCATTAACTTCACTATAGCCGATTACTTTTGCTTTGCATCGCGGTATTCAATTGGAATATCCTGCACCCCATTCTACGGGGAAAGAGCCGAGATCCCTTCACCGGGAGTGACCTCTTTAGCAACGGTTTTCGTCACTATATTTTTAAAAAGCTATCCGTTCCTTCGACGATATCAAGTTCTTTACGTTAAAGGTTTTCGCCAGAAACCATTCGTAGCCCTCCGTCGTTTCATATGGGTGGTCAATAGTATTCAAGCTGTGTATGTTGGCCAAAGTCAAGGCATAGTGATTGGTAGCTATTGGGGCATTCATATGCAGCATAGATAGATGCGTTGGTTTGGGACAGTCGTACTGCCATTTTGGCCAAAGTCAAGGGTATGTACGGGTGGATTCAAATTAACCTGGAGAATGACGGGTAGAACTTGACATGTGACTTATGATATGTTGGCCAAAGTCAAGGTCATAAGAGCATGGGGCAGAATTCACATCGGGAGTTTCAAAAGAACTGAAACTTGCCAGATATGCGCATACCTTCTGGAGTGTGATGATGTGAGCGGATTCCGTCACGTTATCATGCGATGATAGTTGGATCCCGATTCCCACTGATGAGTTGGTATACTCCTCGGGTGATCCCGACTAATTCTTCTTTCAGGTTTGGAGGAGAATTTGACGGTACAGTGGGAGGTTTCCAGATTAGATAAATTTTTTACCATTCTGATCTAGGTTAGAGTGCACGCTGAGTGTTTCTTTTCTCTCTCTCTTTGGCAGCGACCATTGACCTGACCCTAAGACAATGACTCAGTGACCAAGTTGACCGAACCTTCTTAAACACTGGCTTTTGGATTGTCAGAGTTGCAAACCTCATTGCCACTCCTACTTTTACCCCTTTTCTCCAGGACATCCCATATTACTACGAACGTCCACTTCCATTGGACAAAACCATCGTATGGTTAGAAACGAACTCGAAGGGATTTATTCGAGGATGGTTTCCGGTTCTGGAGAAAACGGATAGGATTATTCAGTTGTCTTTTCCTTTTACCCTCTCTCAGGTTACGAGTACTCCTTAGTTTAGGGGTAGTACACCTATTACGCAAATTGGATTGTCTTCTTCCAAACCTTAGGCTGGTGCCGACCGGTAGGGAATGAAGAAAACCAATTAGCATAACGATGGTGTGCAGAAGGTATTAAGTTAAGACAAAGCAAGGGATTAGTAAGAGGGCAAAGTAAATTGCAACAGATATTCACGACCAAACAAAGTATTCCTTCGCCAATCCTAAATCACCTTTGTATTTCTCCAGAACACTCCGTATCACTACGAAGATCCACAGTTTATTGGATACTCCATCGTATGGTTATATACGAACTCGAAAGGAACTTGTTCCAGTTCGGGTATGGATTCTGGTTCAGGAGAAATAGGAATAAGATTTATTCAGGTGTCTTTTATCTTCACCTTCTCTCGCATTGCGAGTGTTCCTAGGATTAGGACAGTACACCCATTATGCTTATTGGATAGTCTTCTTCCAAACCATAGGCTGGTGCCGAACGGTAGGGAAAGAAGAAAACCACTTGGCCTAAGGGGTGTGCAGAAGGTAAAGACTAAAGACATATAAAGGGATTTGGAAAGATGGCAAAGAATTACACGGCTACAGTTGTGAATCTGGATAATGGAAGAGGCATTACTAGGAATACCAGGATACCCCATCGAAACATTTCAATGTTTCAGTTTCACTGTGTACTGTTAAAGGAAAACTGATTTCCCGATTAGACACTTGCTCCAGGGTATGTATTTACCAAGTATGATTCTCACATCTGTATAGTCTTACAGATGATGAGTGGGAGTAAGTTATTGCGAATTAGGTGATCATCCTCATTATATCGGGATTCGTTGTAATCGGTGATATTTGAGGAAATCACCTGGGCTGTTTGCCGGTCGGCAAATATTTGGTTTTGAATATCCGTTGTTATGCACCAATTTCAAATCGATATATCTGTACGTCTATTTTCATAGAGTGAGATAACCCTTTTGAAATTATGTCTATGACATTTACCTATATCAGTGGATGGTTAGGTAAGGAGCATTGAACAGCGGTGTAATTCTTCATAACCAAAGGTACCGTTTTCAACCTACGGCACACAGTGAATGAGTTATCAGACTCAAGGGACTAGTACAGAGCATTGTATGTTGTCCAGGGTCCATCAGGTAAGAGCGGTTGGTCCTCGTACTATATTCGGTTTACTTATGACTTCTCTAGTTTTTAGACAAGTGTTTCGTGGAAACACAGGGTCTGAATTTTGAGAAGTTGTAGGTATTTGAATAAAGTAGAGAACCAGATATTGCAAGTATCGGGATTCTTCAAGGTGATCGAAGATGTAGATACTTGAATATGGCATTCAGATGATAGTAATGATTAAGAGATCTTGCTTCTCTTTCAGGTTATTCATAATTGGAAGCATTCCTAAGTTGAGTAACGCTGATCAGCCTCTTTCCATTTTAGTTGACATGCACTAGATATAGCTGCATGATTTGAATCAGGTTCAATTAAATCAGTGCCTCTGTTTCTATATTGGATATAGAACAGTTCATATCTTAACGATGTTAAGGTACGGGGAGTTGTCCGGTTTATGATTAAAACCAGACACTGGACAACTCAAGGCACGTTTCTGTAATGGCTGTTTGTGGGTTGACCCAGGCTATGACGAGGGTTGACTTTCTACCATCTGGATGAACAATAGCGATATTGTTCTAGACTCGCCACAGTTTTATTAAAAATGGATTTTTTCAGAAAACAGTAGTGGGAGTATGGTAGAACTGGAAGTGATTCCAGAACCACAAACGATTACAAAAGATTTGATAAGGAACCTAAAGATTCAATTTGGATTGACATTCCATTAGCCACTCCGCAGATAAGGTAGGTAACTTCAGGCACCCGAGAGGTACTACTGTAGCCTCAAGGACGGTGACAGGGAAGTTCTTGTTTACCCACAATTGCCAATTCTGTTGTTCCAGGTTACGTGACCCGGCAGGAGGATGAGTATAGCGTCGTTCTGAACTCGTTTTAGAAGTGTACGTCTATATGACTCTGCCAGAGGGTTGTCATAGTCAGTGGGAGCAGCGGAAGCATTGGTGGACAGATAGCTTATGTCTATTTATAGACTAAAGCAGATGTAGCGGAGATAGATCATCTATTTCTGACGTGACAGTCATGGGTTTGACTTCATCAGAATAGGGGATGGATCTGTTGAGGAGGTACTAGGGTGTGATGTCATGGTATTTGGATGACATACACAGAGTAGGAAGTGATATTCCTACACTACAATCGGTTATACTTTGGTCGTCACACAGTGTTTTCTCCACAAAAGAAATGGATTTTATGTCAGACATACTGGTTACTAGATTTATGGCTTTAGATCTAGATTTGGGTGGTTTC
The DNA here is from genome assembly GCA_030015575.1 of Agapanthus africanus. NCBI lineage: Eukaryota > Viridiplantae > Streptophyta > Magnoliopsida > Asparagales > Amaryllidaceae > Agapanthus > Agapanthus africanus. Next base: position 227,540,050 of record JASDDO010000004.1, on the reverse strand, counting down.
CCAATCAGGGTACTTTGACAGCATTCTAAGAGTATTTAGAATGGACGACTCCTAGCACGGTAGTGAACCTGCAGGTGATGGAGTCACCCTTTCCAAAGGTGTCTTACAGACTAAAGGGGAGAGGGACGTGCATGATTGGCAGATCACTTGCTCAGGCAATTGAGTCAATCATGAGATGTCAAGTACCACACCAAATGTTGTTCTTGTACTAGATGCAATAAGTTGACATTAATCCAATCCTGGAGAAACAGTCGGAAGCAGTTTTAGAACATAAGTGAATGTTTTAGGGATATGATAACGACAGCCTCATTCGTCAGACAATTATCATTCCAGGCTTCCAAGGTGACATGGACGACAAGGAGGTTGTCAGAGTTATATTTTTCCCTCTGACGAGGGGCAGTATTTTGGACAGGTGGTCCAAGGAAATACTGAGGGAGGCATGGCGCAGGATACTGATTAAGTTCAGTTGACGATACAGTCTAAGAAGTTTGGATTTGGAGTTCATTTATGAGCTATGTCCCATCAGACATCCAGACACATTCTAAGACAGGTATTGCTCATTTCGGGAGATGGGTTTCTCCGCGAACTTGAGATATAGAGAGACATAGAAAGAGACATCAAGGCGGATCCACTCACTGAGGCTATTCCTCGAACGCAATAGTTTCGTAAACGAGCTTTGTGAGACTGACTAGTAGAGGAGTTGGGTGTTCGGTATCACACGGGCTGTGAGTATGCGACATCGCAATAATTAGCCTTGAGTGCAAGTGGGAGATTGTTGGAGATAATGCCCTCAGAGTCAATTATTGGATCACAGGTATGTGATTGCAATGATTGATGGAGGACCTATCCCGGTAGGACAGTCTTACTCGAGATGATAGTATGCTATCTGGTTTACCTTTATCATCGTGTATTGTTTTAGGTGACCTGACACGTCGCTATTTCACGTTGATAGAGCCCCTAGGATTCTTGCTTGACCACCAGCAGTATGAGGGCGATCATATACGTGGGAGCTGGCAGTCTATAAGCATATCCTTAAATGGTCCCTAGTCGTGTGAGTTTCGAGACAGGGCATCGATACTCCATAGTAGACTAGTGTATACAGTCGAGACCCCGACGAGGGGCGGTGGCCGGTCTCACAAGCCACTGGTGTCAGTTGGATCACCTAAGATGTATACAGGTGCTCATTGGGTTATGTGTACACCGGACAGGACTCGCCGGGAACATGCTAGTTGGTCATATACCAGACGTCAGATGGCAGTTCCCTGGTGACATGTGTGCAGGTTAGTTCATCGACCTGGGGATCGTCATTTGTATTGTGTGAGTTCCCACTGTACTTTGATTACTACCCTACCACGGCTCAAAGGAGTCGTGCAAACAGGTTTTAGTTGGGTACAGTCCCGAGCCACATGGAGGCAGTGAGCGTATCTTCAGGGGTTCGTCTCTCCCGGTATTGGGGGTGAGGTCGTGCTGTGTCTAGGAGAGCCATTACACGAAGCCCTCGGCCGAGGCAAGGAGATTTACTGGTAGGTATTCCAGTAGTATCTCTGGGTGTTCTGGGATACACTCCGACACGACTTGTACCGCTTTTGGGGGTCTGACTTTTACCAACCCCCTAGGCCCGCCATGCGATGCTCATAGACGAACGGACCGGACTGCACGGATATTGTCACTGACAGGCTCAGTAGGGTTGTCGGGCTGAGTTCGCTCACAGACGTCCCTTTTAGTCAGTACCTGGTAGCCCGTTACGTATTGGCTTATACCTCTGACGTGCTAGTGGTTAAATCCACAACCAAGGTGTTGACGAGTCTTTAGAGTCCCCCACATTCAGTTACTCAGCTTTCGGGAGAAAGGTTGTAGAGGCCGTATGGAGATATGGCAAGGTCCGATCAGATACGTGCGGTATTGCACGGATCAGGATCAGACAGTTTGTACTATAGGCCATATGGTTATATGGCAGGGTTCGATCAGATACGTGCGGTATTGCACGGATCAGGATCGAAAAGATGTTACTAGCCGGTTTTGGTATAAGCCGGATTCTAGCATAGTACAGAGGAGATTTTGTCTCATTGCATTTGTATTTCGGTCGAAATACAGATGCGGGTGTGTATGCACAGTATTGGGGTTTTCCTGTAATTTATTACGGGACCAGTTTTCTGGAGTTGCCAGTTTGCTTTCCGTTTCGGCCAATTTCCATTGTTCCGTTCATTGGCCGAAGTTTGGTGGAGGAGGGCTTATTTGCATTGTTGCAAATAAGTGATTGTGGAGGGGGTCTTTGCATATTCTTGTGTCATGATGGTTGCACCATTCCTTGACCTTGACTTCTTGACTTCTCCATCATGGCTTGACTTTCATATGACATGGTTTTCATGATGATTGTGGTGGAGTGAGGTTCTCTTTTGGTGATCATTTCTTTGCATGATTTGGTTGTTGAGTGTTGGTGTTTCTTTGTGATCATTATTCCTTATGATAACCATTCCTCTCTCTCTCTCTTGCATGATTGATATGGTCACCTCCCCCTTGACTTTTCCCTCTCTCTTTGATATACATGGGCCGGCCATCCTTTGTGGGGGGTTGATTGATTTTTGGTGTGGCATTTTTGGTTCTCTTCATGCTCCAAAAATCACACAAGAAGACTCTCCAAAATTCCAAGTTCTTTTTCCTCCACTAAAAAGGTAATTCCACAAACCCAAAGTGAGACATGGTTCTATACATATTCTACAGCATATCTTGGGCACGTCGAGTAGCCGGCTTCGTGCCCGAGTTGCCTCGGCATTGAGGTGGGAGCCCGTAAACGATGTAGGCGATGTGGTGCACTTCCGGCGACGAGGAGGAGACGGGACATTCCGCAGGAGATCGGGACGATGACGAGAAGACCGGAGGACTCGGATCTGTCGGTATACTTCTCTTCCCTTTCTTGTTAGTAGCTTAGAATTCTTAATGGTTACGATCCGGATGTTTATTGCGCGGGGGTGCCGGTTTACTAAGTCCGCAAAATTAAAGTTTTTCAACGCTTCCGCATTCCGGGGTCGGATTGACGGCCAGGGCTCCGCCATGCACTTATAAGTCTGTCGACCTGAGATCATCATTTGTCTCGTATGAGTTCCCACTATGCTTTGATTACTACCCTACCACGGCTCAAAGGAGTCTTGCAAATAGATTTTAGTTGGGTACAGTCCCGAGCCACATGGAGGTACTGAGTGGATCGTCGGGGATTCGACTCTTCCGGTACAGGGGGTTGATGTCGCGCGGTGCACGGGTGGCCATCACCAGAAATCCTTGGCCAAGGTAGTCGAGGATTACTGATTTGGATCACTAGTTTCTCAGTTGGTGATGGGCTTCATACCTACACGAAATGTCGCGTTATTAGGGGTCTGACTTTATCCACCCCCTAGAATTGATATGCGATACTCTTAGACAAACAGACCGGACTGCACGGATATTGACACGAATAGGCTCAGTAGGGGTTCAGGATGAGTTTACTCGTCGGCCTCCCTTTCTCTCAATACTTGGGTAGCCGTTATGTACAGCTAGTGCCGCTAACGTTCTTATGGTTAAACCCACTGCCAGCGTATTGACGAGTCTTTAGAGTTCCACACAGATGGTTTCCCTGCTTCTGGTGAAACGATGTAGAGGCCGTATGGTTTTTCGGCAGGGTTCGATCATATACTTGCACTTGTGCATGTATCATAATGTGGACGGATAATACTGGTGGCTTTGGTTTAAGCCGGATTCTAGTATTATATTGTTGGATTATTTTCGTCTCTTTGTATTCGTATTTTTCGGAATACGGGTATGTATATATGGATGAGGGGTATTCTTATAATTTATTATAAGATACTTCTAGAAGTTGCCACCTCATTTAGTTTTAACCATTTAAGATTAAATGGTTAATGAGGTGGAGAAGATGAGGTGTTTATTTCATTTTTGTGACATAGCTTAATAGTGACTCTTGGTTACTATTCTAGCGTGCTTAGTTTTTTGTTTTTTTTGAGATTTTTGTTGACTTGAGATATTTTACGTTGACTTGAGATATTTTGTTGACTTGAGATATTTTGGAGTCTTGAGTTATTTATTTGGGCGGCTCCATTATTTCTCACATCTTACAACACACAAGAAAACACTTAGCGATTTTTCTAGGGTAGCCTCACACTCTCATCTTCAATCTTCTTTTTCTACCTGCACCCTTCATGTATCATGTGTTGAGAAACCTAGAGTTTTATGAGACAAATTAATCCATCACAATACTCTACATCCTCTAGACTATCTAGTTTAGCGATCTAGGTACCCTAGCAATCTCGGCTATTGAGGTAGGAGCTCGGAATACAAATCCTCGGGTGGATCATCTTCGATAGAAGGAGACCGGAGATCAAGCTTGATCGTGGTGGCCTCTAGGAGGTTGGGAAGGTGGTTGAAGACCGAAAGCCACGGATCGATTCGGTATAACAATTCCTAACTCTTTATTGTTTGCTAGTTTAGGGTTAATGGTAAATTCGGGTAGCGGGTTGTCTTAGTACCAGTTTTGAATATTTTTGTTCCGCAATCGGCCACGGTTTGATGGCCAGGGCGCTTGCATAACCCAACATAGTATCAGAGCCAACTCATTAACCCCATAGTAGCTTATTCTTACGTGCTTAAAAGATCAATCGAGCAAAATTCCCGAAATCACGATTTCATTTTTCATGTTTCTACCGATTTTTCAAACTGTTGAAAAAATTATTTCCAGCATCATAAAAATTCGTGCACGGTTTTTTAGAAGCCCATAAGAAAATTAGGGACATGAACCAATCATTAAGCCACAGAACCGCGGCAGAACATGCAAGTTTGCCGCGGTTGCGCGGCCGAAATGTGGCTTCTGTTCACAAATTTTCTCGAGGTGTTCTAATGTTCGAAAATGTGATTTCTGGGATATTTTGTTTTTGGCCCAGATTTGTTTTAGTACGGGATTGCACTTTGGGCCAATACGGAAAGTTTTTTTTGTCGATCGAAATTTTAAATGCGAAAGTTTACAGTGCATACATTACAATCTGCGACCGTGAATGTCATTAGAGCGGTACAACTCGTCTAATTGCTATATGTATTTTAGACGGGATTGCGAACATGACATTTACGTTGATGTTCTGTGTTGTGCTGTGGTTGTGGTTGGATCGTCGTGGTGGATAGCCAGTGGTGCAATGGTAGTACAGTTTAGATTTATTTGTAAATTTGATATTGCGGGGCGAGCGTCTGACATATGGACTGTTGTCTCTGCCAGTTTGTATATTATTTGTTTGGGATACGACCGGGTTGAGGTCGATGTCACCCTTGTACATATTATTTTCTTTTCTGTACTAGGATTACCCCACGATGGAGTGAACGAATAGCCAGGTTCTAGAGGGCAACGGGTCCACATCTCATGGTTGAGACAGAGGGGTCCTTACTCTAGAATGTTGGAGATAATGCCCTCAGAGTCAATTATTGGATCACAGGTACGTGATTGCAATGATTGATGGAGGACCTATCCCGGTAGGACAGTCTTACTCGAGATGATAGCATGCTATCTAGTTTACCTTTATCATCGTGTAATGCTTTAGGTGACCTGACAAGTCGCTATTACACGTTGATAGAGCCCCTAGGATTCTTGCTTGACCACCAGCAGTATGAGGGCGATCATATAAGTGGGAGCTGGGAGTCTATAAGCATATCCTTAAATGGTCCCTAGTCATGTGAGTTTCGAGACAGGGCATCGATACTCCATAGTAAACTAGTGTATACAGTCGAGACCCCGACGAGCGGCGGTGGCTGGTCTCACAAGCCACTGGTGTCAGTTGGATCACCTAAGATGTATACAGATGCTCATTGGGTTATGAGTACACCGGACAGGACTCGCCGAGAACATGCCAGTTGGTCATATACCAGACGTCAGATGGCAGTTCCCTGGTGACATGTGTGCAGGTTAGTTCATCGACCTGGGGATCATCATTTGTCTTGTGTGAGTTCCCACTGTACTTTGATTACTACCCTACCACGGCTCAAAGGAGTCGTGCAAACAGGTTTTAGTTGGGTACAGTCCCGAGCCACATGGAGGCAGTGAGCGTATCTTCAGGGGTTCGTCTCTCCCGGTATTGGGGGTGAGGTCGTGCTGTGTCTAGGAGAGCCATTACACGAAGCCCTCGGCCGAGGCAAGGAGATTTACTGGTAGGTATTCCAGTAGTATCTCAGGGTGTTCTGGGCTACACTCCGACACGACTTGTACCGCTTTTGGGGGTCTGACTTTTACCAACCCCCTAGGCCCGCCATGCGATGCTCATAGACGAACGGACCGGACTGTACGAATATTGTCACTGACAGGCTCAGTAGGGTTGTCAGGCTGAGTTCGCTCACAGACGTCCCTTTTAGTCAATACCTGTTAGCCCGTTACGTATTGGCTTATACCTCTGACGTGCTAGTGGTTAAATCCACAACCAAGGTGTTGACGAGTCTTTAGAGTCCCCCACATTCAGTTACTCAAGCTTTCGGGCGAAAGGTTGTAGAGGCCGTATGGAGATATGGCAAGGTCCGATCAGATACGTGCGGTATTGCACGGATCAGGATCGGACAGTTTGTACTATAGGCCGTATGGTTATATGGCAGGGTTCGATCAGATACGTGCGGTATTGCATGGATCAGGATCGAACAGATATTACTAGCCGGTTTTGGTATAAGCCGGATTCTAGTGTAGTACAGTGGAGATTTTGTCTCATGGCATTTGTATTTCGGTCGAAATACAGATGCGGGTGTGTATGCACAGTATCGGGGTTTTCCTGTAATTTATTACGGGACCAGTTTTCTGGAGTTGCCAGTTTGCTTTCCGTTTCGGCCAATTTCCATTGTTCCGTTCATTGGCCGAAGATTGTTGGAGGAGGGCTTATTTGCATTGTTGCAAATAAGCATTTTGTGGAGGGGGTCTTTGCATATGTTTGTATCATGATGGTTTTCATGATGAAGCCCCATCCATTGACCTTGCTTGACTTTTATCTTCATGATGGCATGACTTTTTGAGTCATCATGGTTGTTAATGATTTTTTGATGGAGTGTGACTTTCCTAGTGATCATTTCTATTTGCATGATAGCTTCCTCTCTCTCTCTTACATGATATGAGTTTGGCTCCTATTATTTTTGGTCACTCTCTCATTTTTCCTCACCCTCCCCTCACTTGTAGTGGCCGGCCCAACCATGAGAGGGGGCTGTCCAAAATTTTGGGGGTGGGTATTTGGTCTATTTCATGCTCCCAAATATCCACAAGTTCCATCTCCAAACTCGATAGTTCATTCCTCCACCAAAAGGCAATTCCTACAACCCCAAAGTGAGACATGGTTCTATACATATTCTACAGCAAATCTTGGGCACGTCGACTAGCCGGCTTCGTGCCCGAGTTGCCTCGGCATTGAGGTGGAAGCCCGTAAAAGTAGTAGGCGATGTGGTGCACTTCCGGCGACGAGGAGGAGATGGGAAATTCCGCAGGAGATCGGGATGACGACGAGAAGACCGGAGGACTCGGATCTGTCAGTATACTTCTCTTCCCTTTCTTGTTAGTAGCTTAGATTTGTTAATGGTTACGATCCGGATGTTTAGTGCGCGGGGGTGCCGGTTTGCTATGTCCGCAAAATTAAAGTTTTTCACCGCTTCCGCATTCCGGCGTCGGATTGACGGCCGGGGCGCTGCCGTGCACTTACAGTGGTATCAGAGCCTCGCCATTAACTTAGTCTAGCTTGGTGTAATGTGTTTTTCTGTTTCGATCGATCGAATGTTCCAAAACTGCATTTTAGTTCGCATCAGTTTCTGTTGAAAATTTTTGGTCTCGAAAAATTTTTCAGGTTGTAAAATATTGATGTACTGGAAAATCTAAGAGCTCTGTAAAAATTCGATGAAGTGACTCCACAGTTGGAGCGCGGAACCGCCGCGAAAACCCCCTTCCCGCCGCTGTTCCGCCGTGCACTGTGGAGATCACTGCACCAATTTTTTACAGTGGCTTTCTGGGGTGAAAAGTGGGGTTTTGGAATAATAACATTGGGCCCAGAATTTCTTGATCTGCTACAGTTTTGATTGGGGGCCCACTTGTTAAAATTTGATTGATCGAAAATTTTAAACACATATTTCACAGTATTTACATTATATCTGCGACCGTGAATGTCACTCGATCGGTAAATCCGGTCTAACTGCTATAGCCCGGTTAGACGGATTTGCGAACGTGACTTTCACGTTGATGTTCTGTTTTTGCTGTGATGTTACGGATCGGTCGTGGGGGATAGCCTGGATGCAATGCTAGTACAGTTCTGTTGTATTATGTACATTTGATATTGCGGGGCGAGCGTCCGACATGTGGACTGTCGTCACTGCCTGATTGTATTATTATTTTGGGGCACGGCCAGGTTGCGGTCGTTGTACCCGGTGTATGTATATTTTACTTTCTGTACTAGGATTACCCCGTGGTGGGGTGCACGGATAGCCGGGTTCTAGAGGGCAACAAGCCCGCATCTCATGGCATTGAGACGGAGGGGGCTTTACTCTAGGATTGGCGGGCTATTCGCCGCACTCGTAGGGGGTACAGGTTGACCCAGGAGGGGTGCCCAAGTTACCGGATTCCGTGAAGTGCTGGGTGGTCCATTCACGGTACTGAAGGGGGCTGCCTCGCTTCAGGTTTTAGCGGGTAACTTGCCGCGCCCGTAGGGGTCTAGGATTTCATTGCGCAGGCTATCCACACGACCAGGGGAACGTCGGGTTTCAGCGGCTCTGTGAAACCCGGGGATCCCAGATATCTGTTTGTTTCTGTGATGCTGTACATTTCTGTGATGTTGCATTTCTTTCACGCCTTGAGCGAAATATAATATATTGGTATATATATTAGTAGATGTTGTATATGTTTTACATCCGCGCTAGTCCAGTCCCCGCTCTGTCGTTAGTTAGCTAACCTAACGGGTAATGACGGGACCCAGTGGCGAATGCGAATGGCATATACGTACATCAGTATATTTTCGTTCTTTTTGGTGTGATCAATTGATGGGACTGCATTGATTCGGATCAATGCAAGTTAAAAAACAAACCTAATCTGATGTTGTTGGAACACTTTTTCAAAAAGCTGTTATTGCAAGGACGTTCACTTTTGTTTTGCATCGTGATATTCAATTGGAATATCCTGCTCCTCAGTCGACGAGGCAAGGGCCGAGATCCCTTCACCGGGAGTGACCCCTTGGACAAAAGGTTTGCGTCAGGGCATTAACTTCACTATAGCCGATTACTTTTGCTTTGCACCGTGGTATTCAGTTGGAATATCCTGCACCCCATTCTACGGGGAAAGAGCCGAGATCCCTTCACCGGGAGTGACCTCTTTAGCAACGGTTTTCGTCACTATATTTTCAAAAATCTATTCGTTCCTTCAACGATATCAAGTTCATTACGTTAAAGGTTTTCGCCAGAAACCATTCGTAGCCCTCCGTCGTTTCATATGGGTGGTCAATAGTATTCAAGCTGTGTATGTTGGCCAAAGTCAAGGCACAGTGATTGGTATCTATTGGGGTATTCATATGCAGCATAGATAGATGCGTTGGTTTGGGACAGTCGTTCTGCCATTTTGGCCAATGTCAAGGGTATGTACGGGTCGATTCAAATTAACCTGGAGAATGACGGGTAGAAATTGACATGTGACTTATGATATGTTGGCCAAAGTCAAGGTCATAAGAGCATGGGGCAGAAATCACATCGGGAGTTTCAAAAGAACTGAAACTTGCCAGATATGCGCATACCTTCTGGAGTGTGATACCGTGAGCGGATTCCGTCACGTTATCATGCGATGATAGTTGGATCCCGATTCCCACTGATGAGTTAGTTTACTCCTCGGGTAACCCCGACTAATTCTTCTTTCAGGTTTGGAGGAGAATTTGAGGTACAGTGGGAGGATTCCAGATTAGATAAATTGGTAACCATTCTGATTTAGGTTAGAGTGCACGCTGAGTGTTTCTTTTGTCTCTCTCTTTGGCAGCGACCATTGACCCGACCCTAAGACTTTGACTCAGAGACCAAGTTGACCGAACCTTCTTAAACACTGGCTTATGGATTATCAGAGTTGCAAACCTCATTGCCACTCCTACTTTTACCCTTTTCTCCAGGACACCCCGTATTACTACGAACGTCCACTTCCATTGGACAAAACCATCGTATGGTTAGATACGAACTCGAAGGGATTTGTTCGAGGATGGTTTCCGGTTCTGGAGAAAACGGATAGGACTATTCAGTTGTCTTTTCTTTTCACCCTATCTCAGGTTGCGAGTACTCCGTGGTTTAGGAGTAGTGCACCTATTACGCAAATTGGATAGTCTTCTTCCAAACCATAGGCTGGTGCCGACCGGTAGGGAAGGAAGAAAGCCAATTAGCCTAAACGGTGTACAGAAGGTATTAAGTTAAGACAAAGCAAGGGATTAGTGAGAGGGCAAAGTAAATTGCAACAGATATTCACGACCAAACCAAGTATTCCTTCGCCAATCCAAAATCACCTTTGTATTTCTCCGGAATACTCCGTATCACTACGAAGATCCACAGTTTATTGGATACTCCATCGTATGGTTATATACGAACTCGAAAGGAACTTGTTCCAGTTCGGGGATGGATTTTGGTTCAGGAGAAATAGGAATAAGATTTATTCAGGTGTCTTTTATCTTCACCTTCTCTCGCATTGCGAGTGTTCCTAGGATTAGGACAGTACACCCATTATGCTTATTGGATAGTCTTCTTCCAAACCATAGGCTGGTGCCGAACGGTAGGGAAGGAAGAAAACCATTTGGCCTAAAAGGGTGTGCAGAAGGTAATGACTAAAGACATATGAAGGGATTTGGAGAGGTGGCAAAGGATTATATGGTTACAGTCGTGAATCTGGAAGAGGCATTACTAGGAATACCGGGATACCCCATCGAAACATTTCAATGTTTCAGTTTCACTGTGTACTGTTAAAGGAAAACTGATTTCCCAGTTAGACACTTACTCCAGGGTATGTATTTACCAGGTTTGTTTCTCACATCTGTATAGTTTTACAGATGATGAGTGGGAGTAGGTTATTGGGAATTGGGTGATTATCCTCATTATATCGGGATTCGTTGTAATCGGTGATATTTGAGGAAATCACCTGGGCTGTTTGCCGGTCGGCAAATATTTGGTTTTGAATATCCGCTGTTATGCACCAATTTCAAATTGATATATCTGTACGTCTATTTTCATAGAGTGAGATATACCTTTCTGAAATTATGTCTACGACATTTACCTATATCAGTGGATGGTTAGGTAAGGAGCATTAAACAGCGGTGTAATTCTTCTTGACCATAAGTACAGTTTTCAACCTACGACACACAGTGAATGAGTTATCAGATTCAAGGGACTTATACAGAGTATTGTATGTTGTCCAGGGTCCATCAGGACAGAGGGGTTGGTCCTCGTACTATATTCGGTTTACTTATGACTTCTCTAGTTTTTTAGACAAGTGTTTCACGGAAACACAGGGTCTGAATTTTGAGAAATTATAGGTATTTGAATAGAGTAGAGAACCAGGTATAGCAAGTATCGGGATTCTTCAAGGTGATCGAAGATGTAGATACTTGTGTATGGTATTCAGTTGAAAGTAATGATTAAGAGATCTTGCTTCTCTTTCAGGTTACTCATAATTGGAAGCATTCCTAAGTTGAGTAACGCTGATCGGCCTCCTTCCATTTTAGCTGACATGCACTGGGGACAGCTGCATGATTTGAATCTGGTTGATTTGAATCAGTGCCTCTGGTTCTATATTGGATATAGTACAGTTCATATCCTAACATTGTTAAGGTACGGGGAGTTGTCCGGTTTATGCTTAAAACCAGACATTGGACAACTCAAGGCACGTTTCTGTAATGGCTGTTTGTGGGTTGACCCAGGCTGTGACGAGGGTTGACTTTCTACCATCTGGATGAACAATAGCGATATTGTTCTATACCCGCCACAGTTTTATCAAAAATGGATTTTTTCAGAAAACAGTAGTGGGAGTATGGTAGAACTGGAAGTGACTCCAGAACCATAAACGATTACTGAAGATTTGATAAGGAACCTAAAGATTCAATCTGGATTGACATTCCATTGGCCACTCCGCAGATAAGGTGGGTAACTTCAGACACCCGAGAGGTACTACGGTAGCCTCAAGGACGGTGACAGGGAAGTTCTTGTTTACCCACAATTAACATTGCTGTTGTTCCAGGCTGCGAGACCTGGCGGGAGGATGAGTATAGCGTCGTTCTGAACTCACTTCAGAAGTGTACGTGTATATGACTCTGCCAGAGGGTTGTCGTAGACAGTGGGAGCAGCGGAAGCATTGGTGGACAAGTAGCTTATATCTAATTATAGACTAAAGCAGATGTAGCGGAGATAGATCATCTATTTCTGACGTGACAGTCATAGGTTTGACTTCATCAGAATAGAGGATGGATCTGTTGAGAAGGTAGTAGGGTGTGATGTCCTGGTATTTGGATGACATACACAGAGTAGGAAGTGATATTCCTATACTACAATCGGTTATACTTTGGTCGTCACACAACGATTTCTCCACAAAGGACTTGGATTTTATATCAGACATACTGGTTACTAGATCTATGGTTTTAGATCTAGATTTGGGTGGTTTCCCAATCAGGGTACTTGACAGCATTCTAAGAGTGTTTAGAATGGACGACTCCATGCACGGTAGTGTTCATGCAGAAGATGGAGTCACCCTCTCCAAAGGTGTCTTACCGACTAAAGGGGAGAGGGACGTGCATGATTGGCAGATCACTTGCTCAGGCAATTAAGTCAATCATGAGATGTCAAGTACCACACCAGATGTTGTTCTTACACTAGATGCAATAAGTTGACATTAATCCAATCCTGGAGAAACAGTCGGAAGCAGTTTTAGAACATAAGTGAATGTTCTAGGGATATGATAACGACAGCCTCATTCGTGAGACAGTTATCATTCCAGGCTTCCAAGGTGACATGGACGACAAGGAGGTTGTCAGAGTTATAGTTTTCCCTCTGACGAGGGGCAGTATTTTGGACAGGTGGTCCAAGGCAATACTGAGGGAGGCATGGCGCAGGATACTGATTAAGTTCAGTTGACGATACAGTCTAAGAAGTTTGGATTTGGAGTTCATTTATGAGCTATGTCCCATCAGACATCCAGACACATTCTAAGACAGGTATTGCACATTTCGGGAGATGGGTTTCTCCGCGAACTTGAGATATAGAGAGACATAGAAAGAGACATCCAGGCGGATCCACTCACTGAGGCTATTCCTCGAACGCAATAGTTTCGCAAACGAGCTTTGTGAGACAGACTAGTAGAGGAGTTGGGTGTTCGGTATCACACGGGCTGTGAGTATGCGACATCGCAATAATTAGCCTTGAGTGCAAGTGCGAGATTGTTGGAGATAGTGCCCTCAGAGTCAATTATTGGATCACAGGCACGTGATTGCAATGATTGATGGAGGACCTATCCCGGTAGGACAGTCTTACTCGAGATGATAGTATGCTATCTGGTTTACCTTTATCATCGTGTACTGCTTTAGGTGACCTAACAAGTCGCTATTACACGTTGATAGAGCCCCAAGGATTCTTGCTTGACCACCAGCAGTATGAGGGCGATCATATAAGTGGGAGCTGGGAGTCTATAAGCATATCCTTAAATGGTCCCTAGTCGTGTGAGTTTCGAGACAGGGCATCGATACTCCATAGTAAACTAGTGTATACAGTCGAGACCCCGACGAGGGGCGGTGGCCGGTCTCACAAGCCACTGGTGTCAGTTGGATCACCTAAGATGTATACAGATGCTCATTGGGTTATGAGTACACCGGACAGGACTCGCCGGGAACATGCCAGTTGGTCATATACCAGACGTCAGATGGCAGTTCCCTGGTGACATGTGTGCAGGTTAGTTCATCGACCTGGGGATCGTCATTTGTCTTGTGTGAGTTCCCACTGTACTTTGATTACTACCCTACCACGGCTCAAAGGAGTCGTGCAAACAGGTTTTAGTTGGGAACAGTCCCGAGCCACATGGAGGCAGTGAGCGTATCTTCAGGGGATCGTCTCTCCCGGTATTGGGGGTGAGGTCGTGCTGTGTCTAGGAGAGCCATTACACGAAGCCCTCGGCCGAGGCAAGGAGATTTACTGGTAGGTATTCCAGTAGTATCTCAGGGTGTTCTGGGCTACACTCCGACACGACTTGTACCGCTTTTGGGGGTCTGACTTTTACCAACCCCCTAGGCCCGCCATGCGATGCTCATAGACGAACGGACCGGACTGTACGGATATTGTCACTGACAGGCTCAGTAGGGTTGTCAGGCTGAGTTCGCTCACAGACGTCCCTTTTAGTCAATACCTGGTAGCCCGTTACGTATTGGCTTATACCTCTGACGTGCTAGTGGTTAAATCCACAACCAAGGTGTTGACGAGTCTTTAGAGTCCCCCACATTCAGTTACTCAAGCTTTCGGGCGAAAGGTTGTAGAGGCCGTATGGAGATATGGCAAGGTCCGATCAGATACGTGCGGTATTGCACGGATCAGGATCGGACAGTTTGTACTATAGGTCGTATGGTTATATGGCAGGGTTCGATCAGATACGTGCGATATTGCATGGATCAGGATCGAACAGATATTACTAGCCGGTTTTGGTATAAGCCGGATTCTAGTGTAGTACAGTGGAGATTTTGTCTCATGGCATTTGTATTTCGGTCGAAATACAGATGCGGGTGTGTATGCACAGTATCGGGGTTTTCCTGTAATTTATTACGGGACCAGTTTTCTGGAGTTGCCAGTTTGCTTTCCGTTTCGGCCGATTTCCATTGTTCCGTTCATTAGCCGAAGATTGGTGGAGGAGGGTTTATTTGCATTGTTGCAAATAAGCATTTTGTGGAGGGGGTCTTTGCATATGTTTGTATCATGATGGTTTTCATGATGAAGCCCCATCCATTGACCTTGCTTGACTTTTATCTTCATGATGGCATGACTTTTTGAGTCATCATGGTTGTTAATGATTTGTTGATGGAGTGTGGCTTTCCTAGTGATCATTTCTATTTGCATGATAGCTTCCTCTCTCTCTCTTACATGATATGAGTTTGGCTCCTATTATTTTTGGTCACTCTCTCATTTTTCCTCACCCTCCCCTCACTTGTAGTGGCCGGCCCAAGCATGAGAGGGGGCTGTCCAAAATTTTAGGGGTGGGTATTTGGTCCATTTCATGCTCCCAAATATCCACAAGTTCCATCTCCAAACTCCATAGTTCATCCCTCCACCAAAAGGCAATTCCTACAACCCCAAAGTGAGACATGGTTCTATACATATTCTACAGCAAATCTTAGGCACGTCGAGTAGCCGGCTTCGTGCCCGAGTTGCCTCGGCATTGAGGTGGGAGCCCGTAAAAGTAGTAGGCGATGTGGTGCACTTCCGGCGACGAGGAGGAGAAGGGACACTCCGCAGGAGATCGGGACGACGACGAGAAGACCGGAGGACTCGGATCTGTCGGTATACTTCTCTTCCCTTTCTTGTTAGTAGCTTAGATTTGTTAATGGTTACGATCCGGATGTTTAGTGCGCGGGGGTGCCGGTTTGCTAAGTCCGCAAAATTAAAGTTTTTCACCGCTTCCGCATTCCGGCGTCGGATTGACGGCCGGGGCGCCGCCGTGCACTTACAGAGAATTGGTAGGCTATTCGCCGCACTCGTTGGGGGTATAGGTTGTCCCACGGAGGGGTGCCTAACTTACCGGATTCCGTGAAGTGCTGGGTGGCCCACTCAAGTTGTTGATTGGGGTTGTCTCACTTCTGGGATTGGCGGGTAACTTGCCGCACTCATAGGGGTCTAGGTTTTCATTGCACAGGCTATCCACACGACAGAGAACGTCGGGTCTCATTTGCGGCTCAAGTGAAACCCGAGGCTCCAGGATTATCCACCATTCTGTGTTGTTGGCTGAGATTCTATGATGTTGCTTTATATCATGCCTGGGATGATTGATATATATATTTATATATATAATAGTATTTGTTGTATTTTTTGCACCCGCGCTAGTCCAGCCCCCGCTTTTTCGTTAGTAAAGTAACCTAACGGGTGATGACAGGGCCCAGTGGCGAATGCGGATGGCATATACGTACATTTTATTTTCGTTCCTTTCTTTGGTGTGATATGTTTAATTGATGGGGCTGTGTTGATTCTGATCAATGCAAGGAAAACAAAACTATATATGATGTTGTTGGAACCAAGCTTTTAAAAAACAGACATTACAGACGTTTACTTTTGCTTTGCACAGTGATATTCGGTTATGAATATCCAGCACCTCATTCGATGAGGCAAGGGCCGAGATCCCTTCATCGGGAGTGACCCCTTGGGTAGAAGATTGCATCAACGTAATAACTTCATTATAGTCGACTCTTTTTCTTTGCATCGTGGTATTCAGTTTGGAATATCCCGCACCTCATTCGACGAGGAAAGAGCCGAGATCCTTTCACCGGGAGTGATCTCTTTGGCAAAAGTTTGTGCCACTATATATTTGAAAAAACCACTTGGATTCCTTCAACGATATCAAGTTCATTACATTAAAGGTTTTTCGCCAAAAACCATCCGTAGCCCTCCGTTATTTCATATTAGTATTGCTTAGTATTCGTGCTACGTATGTCGTGCTTAGCCGAGACGTAGTGTTCGGTAACTGTGTAATGCTTTTCTGTTGCATGGATATGTGATTGGTTAGGACATTCGTACGGTCATTTTGGCTCAGTCAAGGACTCGTGCGGGTGATTCTAATGCAATCAAGATAATGACGGGTTGAACTTGACTTGGATCCTTTGATATGTTGGCTCAGTCAATGTCACTTGGGTCCTATGGGAAAAAATCACATCGGGAGTTTCAAACATACAGGAAACTTTCCAGGCATGCGCATACCTTCTGTAGTATGGTGACTTGAGTGGATTCCATCAAGTTATCATGCGATGATAGTTGGATCCTGATTCCCACTGATGAGTAGGATTACTCCTCGGATGATTTTAGATGATCCCGACTCATTCTCCTTTTGGGTTTGGAGGAGAATTCGAGGAAACAGTGGGAGACATCTTGATTAGATAAAGTGATTAACCATTCTGATCTAGGTTAGAGTGCACGCTGAGTGTTTCTTTTCTCTCTCTCTCTTTGGCAGTGACCATGGCCCGACCGTAGACTAAAACTCATGAACCAGGTTAACCGAACCTTCTTAAAATACTCTGGCTTTTGGATTGTGATGGAGTCGCATATATCATTGCCATTTCTAAATCACCTTTGCATTTCTCCAAAACACCCCGTATCACTACGAAGATCTATATTTATTAGATAATCCATCGTATTGTTACATACGAACTCGAAGGAACTTGTTTCAGTTCGAGGATGGATTCTGGTTCAGGAGAAATTGAATAGGATTATTCAGCTGTCTTTTCCCTTTACCTTCTCTCAGGTTTCGAGAGCTCCTAGGATTAGGAGAGTACACCTATTATTGGATAGTCTTCTTCCAAACCACAGGCAGGTGTTGAAAGGTGGGGAAGGAAGAAAACCAATTAGCTTAAGTGTGGTGTGCAGAAGGTAATAAGTAAAGACATATAAAGGGATTGGCGTAGGGGCAAAGGAAATTGCGACTGCTATCATTCACGACAGAACCGCGTATACCCCTGCCACTCCTACTTCACCTTTGCATTTCCCCAGAATACTTTGTAAAACTACGAAGATCCATAATGCTTGGATATACCATCGTATAGTTACATACGAACTCGAAGGAACTTGTTCCAGTTCGAGGATGGATTCTGGTTCAGAAGAAATGGAATAGGATTATTCAGTTGTCTTTTCACATCACCTTCTCTCAGGTTGCGAGGGCTCCTAGTATTAGGAGAATACACCTATTGGGCTTATTGGACAGTCTTCTTCCAAACCTTACGCCGGTGCCGAAGGGTAGGGAAGGAAGAAAATCAATTAGGCCAAGTGTGGTGTACAAAAGGTAATAAGTTAAGTCATATAAAGGGATTAGGAGTGATGGCAAGTAAGTATACGGTTACCGTCATGAATAAGGATACTGGAAGTGGCATTACTAGGAATACCCGGTTATCCCTTCGAAACATTTTCATGTTTCAGTTTTACCATGCGATGTTAATTGAAAACTGTTTTCCTAATTAGATTCTGACTCCATGATATGTATTTACCAGATTTGATTCTTAAATCTGTATGGCATTACAAATGGTGAGTGGGAGTAAGATATTGGGAATTGGGTGATAATATCCTCAATAAGAATTCTTTGTAATTAGTGATATTTGAGAAAATCACCTGGGTTTTGCCTGACGGCAAATATTTGGTTTTGAATATCTGTTGTTATGCACCAATTTCAAACTGATATATCTGTACGTTTATTTTATATAGTGAGATATAAATTTTTGAAATTATATCTATGACATTTACCTATATCAGTTGATGATTAGGTAAGGTGCATTCAAAAGCAGTGTAATTCTTCTTAACCATAGTACAGTTTTCAACCTACAACGCACATGGTTTGAGTTATTGAACTCAGGAGACTTACACAAAGTACTGTATGTTGTCCAGTGTCCATTAGGACAAAGGGGTTGATACTCATACTATATTCTGTTTACTCATGACTTCTCCAGTTCTAGACACGTATTTCGTTGAAATACAAGGTCCAGATATTGAGAAGATATAGGTATAAGAATGAAGTAGAGAACCATATGTTGCAAGACAAATGGTTGGTGCTTATACTATATTCTCTTTACTTTTGACTTCTTGAGTTTTAGAAAAGTATTTCATTGAAATACAGGGTCCAAATTTTGAGAAGTTATAGGTATAAGAATAAAGTAGAGAACCATTTGTTGCAAGTATCAGGATTCTTCAAGGAGATCGAAGATTTAGATACTTGTGTTTGGTATTCCGTTGTAAGTAATGGTTTTGAGAACTTGCTTCTCTTTCAGGTTACTCATATGTGGATGCACTCCTAGATGAGTGTTCATATCATAATTTTGCATTATTATATTCCTCAGTCTTATTCATTTTACAAACAAACAGGTGCTTTTGATCCATGTCTGCTACATAGTTGCAGGTTATAGGTTCTCGGAACAAAACAGTGAAAATGATGAAAATACGATACAAAAGTGAGACTACGACCAACAAATGGAAGAATCTTGATCATGCCTACAGTTTGAGGGACAAATGAAGATCAATGAACAAGTTCACAAAGTACAAAGGCAGCGCAAGGTTCAAGACTTCGACACGAAGCAAAGGGTAAAAGTCCACGACATTATGCACTGTGGAAATCTGGAAGAGACTAGAAGACATTCTGAAGAACCAAGTGAAGGAAAGCCAAGTAAAATGCAACAGGAAGCAGCCCAGAAGAATCCAGCAAAAGACCCCACTATATGGCCACGGATCCGCGGCGAAAAAGGGCATTTGGTCGCGGATCCGCGGCCGTGCTAAACACGTGTCGGTGCGAACTTTGATGGCGGCGGCGGTGCGTTGACTAGGCTTCTTAGGGTAATCTTGTAAATGCAGATAGGGATGAGATGTAACCCTAGGGTTTCTATAATCTATAAATAGGAACCCTACAGCTCTTTTTGGAGCATGCCTCTTCCTATGCCTCTTTTCATTTATCAAATTCAGAATTTCAATTCCTGTAATGTTTGAAGAGTGCATCAAATAAAAATTAAAGTAAGTCTTTCTTTTCTTGCCTTAGTTAATTTTTCTTTCTTCCCTAGTTAATTTTATTTATCTGTCGTAGTTTAGCAATTTTATTTATCCGCCGTAGATTAGATAATTAGGTTATTAAAAACAATCATAAAAATGTCTCTTGTTATCAATTCCCTAATGAGTGAGTAGTTCCTCACTTGTTAGGGTTAGGAATGGAAAAGGCTTAAGAGATGAAAATCTCTCACTCCTTTCTTGCCCGTCACACATTTTAATAGGACTCTATGCATACGTACACACACCGCTCACTACGGCACCCTATCCCACGAGGTAGCGGTGATACCGAAGTTAAAGACCGGTTGTGTTTATTTTCCATGGAGTTTAGGGTAGATGTTCTGAAAGGACGGACAATGACTTAGAGAAAGAAACCTAGTTTCTTCCCGATGGTGCCAATCCACTTTGTTAACCATTACCTTAACACCTAAAAGATCTTAATTAGGGCATAGAAAGTGGTGAGAAATATTGAATTTCCAAACTTAACCTAAAGCTAACCCTAGCAAGATTTTAATCCTTATCAAACTCATTTCAGTTTTTAGTGATAATCAATCCAACCCCAATTGGAATTAACTCGTTAGAACAAATAGAAAATACATAAAATCCCTATGGACCGACCCGTACTCACCGGCTAGCTACCAAGCGACGCCGTTCTTGATTGCGGTTAATATTCTTCGATTCATCTTTTAAAAGCGAAAGCACATAAAAAACTCTTTCAATCAAATGGCGCTGCCGGGGATGGCGTAGTATTTTCTTTTTGCAATTTCGGGTTAATATAAAATCATAAAATTCATAAAAACTGAAAAATAAAAAAATTATAAAAAATTTATCATCTTGTTATTCTTTGAAGGGTGTTTCGTTTGAATTCTGCAGGATCGACGAACAGATTCAGATCTGGAAAAATCCAGAGAGTAAAACAGCAAATAACAGATCTGAACAGACAAAGGAAAATCAGAACAGAGAAACAGAAAAGATTTGGGATCTGAACCGACAAAGACACCGCGGAACCGCCGCTATTTCCTTCAATTAGCCGCGGAACCGCCGCGGTCTGCTGACGTCAGCAGACTAAAATCCCTCTGTAAGTTTTCTTTTCTTCTTCTGAACACCCTGATCTCCTCTAAAAAAAATTTCCTGCAGGGTTCTTTGCGCAAAAACTTCTCTCCCTTCTCCAATAACTTGATCTTGTGCAGGATTCTTTGTGCCGCAATAAAAAATTTTTTTGCAAGTGTTTGATTGTGTTTACTGCTTTGCATCTTTAAAATTGACTTTAACGGGCATTTACAATAATCCAGATTGGATGGGGATTTCATTACCCTTCCTAGGACCCAAAAAATCACAAAAAGCATTTTGCATTAACCATCAAGTTAATTAAAAAAGATTAGACTCAGCCTTAAGGACAGTCGTGCTCAATAGGACAAAGGAATAGTTGTAGGCATCGATCGTTTATCTAAACCAGATTTTGTGGTGCCTAGGCTAGACAAGTGGGGAAAGGTAATTTTAAAAGACCCGTCTCACGGTGATTCGTGAGCAGATCCCTCCTTTCTTTACTTGTGCTTACCTGGCCACAATTGGCGTTGAAGAGGCGATTTGAGGACCTCACAACTTGCCCTTTGGAACAGTTAGGAGCAGTCTAGTTGACCTAGGAGACCATAGATCTAGGCTTGATTGTGCATATTGTGATTGATTGAACGTGTGTCTAGCTTCTTATAAAAATCTTTTTGCAAAAAGTTCCTTATAAAAATAACACAAAACAGAAAATTTTACAAAAACTTGCCACTTGTCGCTAAGAAATCCATTGCACCCCACTTGCACCCACATTTTTTTCTTCTTCTCCTTCTTACATCATAGGTACCCCACCTCACAAAACTCTTGCCGTACTTTGGTACCCTCATCCAAACATTGCTTCCTACGCGAATTGTTTTGGTTGAATTACGGACGACCCCTCCATGCCTAAAATTTCTTTGAAAGATCGAATAGAAGCGTCTAGGAGAAACAGTTCGACTCCGCAATCCACTTTGTATCAACCATTTCAACCTTCACCACCATCTTACGTTGATACTCTTTTTTCGAGTCCTGTTGTAACTCCGAAACCCATGTCTATTGCTGAACATATTGAATAATCTCATAACCGATCTTTCACTCCTTTCAACACTTTCAGTTCTTGGGATCAACAAGTCCATTCACCTTTTTATCCAAATGTTGATCCTACTCCTGTCCAACCATTCAATTCCTACCAGTCTTACCCGACTTTCGCACCATCCCTAAACATTGCTTCTACACTGCTATTTGGGAGTTTCCAGAATCCAAACAATTTTGAATTTTTTACTGCAACCCCTTCACAACCCATGTCTAGTCTGGAAAAGTCGTTGGAAGCTTATATTGTAGCAACAAACCAACAGATGAGGAATTTGGATGCGTCCATTGCCGCCCTTAATTCATCAAGACAACCAAGTGAACCGGTAGCTAGTTTCCAACTAGCTCCAAATTTTCCAATGTATGATGAGGCGGTTGGACAGATTGAGAATTTGAGTGAAGAGAGTGAGCAGTGCACCCTTCCAAATCAAACCTACCCATACCCAATTGAATCCTACAACTACGGTTTTGAATGTCTATCAAGTTTCCCAAATAATTCACCAGTTAAAAATAAAACATTTAATGAGTTATGCAACTTTGTAGTGCTTGATTTTCCAGATTGTCATGGGTCTCTTTCGAGTGAACCCACACCCAATCCTGTTGAACTTTACACCTCCAATCTAGAACCTGAATTGATAAATATCCATGCTTTTGATGAGGTGTCTGAGAAAATGGATTTTCACTTGATTAAGGATATTGACGCAGGGAATAATTTGGATGATGAACCTGCAGATTTGACTGAATTTTTCTCTCCAATTCATCATCCCGATTCATTAAATGTTTCTCCCGAACTTCATAGGCGTCTTGATTTTGATGATAATTGCATGGATGAGATAACTTTTGAGGAAAATTATGAGGATAGTATTGAGGATGAACCAGTTTTGTTTGATGAATCGGATTTTCCAATTCATCCTCCTGAACATTTAACTGTTATACTTCCTAAATCATCCCCCTTCATCCTTTCCATCGTTCCGACCACGCAAGAGATCACGCAGGAGGACTGTGAGCTTGAAAAATTTCTGTTCGATCATAGCAATTTTGACGCCACTAGTGCGTTCCTCCTTGAATCTGGCACAGTTCTCACAACCGATAACGATCACGAGTGTTTCACTTTTTCGGACGATTTTGAAGAATCACCGTACGAGTTTGAGTCCTTTGAATTTTCATATGAGTTAGTTGAACCATCAGACTCGGTTGCTTACAGTCATTTCGAACCATTGAAGGAATCCTTCGAGTTCGAGACAGTTTCACCAATTTCACCTTCAATTGTTTCACCTCTGAAACTCGAACTCAAGCTGTTGCCGTCTCACCTTACATACGCTTACTTAGGTGAGAATGAGACCCTTCCTAAATCACTCCCCTTCGTCCTTTCCATCATTTCGACCGCGCAAAAATTCGTCACGCTTCCATTTTCAATGTATGGTTTACCAAGTTCAACGTACCTATGTTTTCTCGCGAATCTTGAGTGATTTGATCCCATTTCTCGACGGGTTGATAGATTAGCACAATCGCTTTTAACACATCGGTCATCACAATTTTTGCTAATTTATTCACTCAATTTACACCCTCAAGTTCGTACTACACTTCTTTCTCTCTTCCGCCATTCTTCTCCTAATATACCAAGACCATATTCCACATTTCTTCCCATACGGTCTCGTGTGTTTCTCATTTCTTTTCTCTACACTCTATTCTTTCACAACCCACACCATTATAACGATAAATTTTTTGAATGGTCGGTGCTAACCTTTGGCTTGTGTAAGGCCGTGTATAGCTTGATACTGTGTTTTTCTCCTCCCTAACTCGGAACTTTTACGTTTCAACAGTGGAAACACTGTTTCACTTAAGTTTGGGGGGACCATTTTGTATATATAACAATAAAAAAAAAATAAACAGGGGAGTGCCGACAATTTTGACCCTCTTGCTGTAGCCTGACAGTGAGGAAACTGTCAAGTTTAAGTTTGGGGGTGTAAGTTTTCTTCCTTCGCATTCATATGTATATTTTTGCATTTGCATACTTATTTTAAAACCCATAAAAATTAAAAAATTATAAAAAATATAAAAATTGAAAAGCTCAATTTTGGCCATAATTGACTTGAGTTTGACAAGACGGTTAACTAGCGAGGAAAAACTAGATCCTAGACTCAGTAAATTAAAAACCCTAAATATAACCTTTCTTAAAAATTTAACAGTAGAAAAATATATGTCTTTGTAGTTTACTTAGAAATAGGAAAATTTTGAGTTCACTTCTTGGGTTAAGTAAAAAAGGTAAAAGTATTGATATTTTTATTAAAGTATAAGTCTGAAAAATAATCCCTAAGCTTATGTCTAAATTCTGAAAATATATACCCTACAACTTGCACAAACACGAATCTTGAAACTTGGAATAGTAGAGGAGACCTGGAAATGCTCTTGTCTAAAGTCCTTAGTATGAAGGAAAATAAAATAAAAATACAAGTGTGAATAAAGAGATAAAAAAATGAACACTGGTTTTGTAATTACTTAAGGCTGCATAAATAGAAAAAATATTTAGCGATTGTGCTTTATCACCTAGTGCCTTAGACCAACTGGTTTGGGAGTCACTGCTAAAAGCCTTAGGTATTACAAGATGAGGAATTACGCCTTAATATGCAAACACATTTTGTAATCGGTCGTTAGTACCTCAAGAAGTATTAACGGTCGCATGAAGAATGTGTGTGCGTTTTCATCTAAAAATTCACCAACTAAAAGTACTTTAGATGATGGACAAGAGTATAAGAGCTTGAATTGAATTTCCAAGTGTAGGGTGATACATACACACACGTAGGGGTATATGATTGGGGTTTAGATGAGAGATAAGGAATGAAAAATAGGACTTATATCTTTAGTAGAGACGATAAAAATTTCTAAGTTGAGATGGAACTTTAGAAGGAAAATTCAAAAGATGCTAAAAGCTAAGTGAATTTATAGAACATATACAATCTTAAGTTAAATGATAAGGAAGCGTGAAAAATACGGGTTGATAATTTCTGAGTTGAAGATAATAGAATTTCTTGCTAGAAAACTGAATAGGAGAATAAAAGTCAATAGGACGAATTGAGAGGATTTTGTGGGTAGTATCCACTGAAAACGCTCAGGAGACAACACTCCTCCTACTAGGGACACCTAGAGGTTTAACGGCATGTTGCACGAGCTCTGTGCAATCGCGTTTCCCTGCGAAAGTTAGGGTAGGTCTTTTTCGAGAATAAAACTAGTTTTGCTCGAGGACGGGCAAAAGATAAGTTTAGGGGTATTTGTTCATATCATAAGTTTGCATTATTATATTCCCCATTCTTATTCATTTTACAAATAAACATGTGCTTTTGATTCATGTCTGCTACATAGTTGCAGATTACAGGTTCTCGGAACAAAACAGTGAAAATGATGAAAAGACGATACAAATGTGAAACTACGACCAACAAATGGAAGAATCTTGATCATGCCTACAGTTTGAGTGACAAATGAAGATCAATGAACAAGTTCACAATGTACAAAGGCAGCACAAGGTTCAAGACTTCGACACGAAGCAAAGGGTAAAAGTCCACGACATTATGCACTGTGGAAATCTGGAAGAGACTAGAAGACATTCTGAAGAACCAAGTAAAATGCAAACTGAAGCAGCCCAGAAGAATCCAGCAAAAGACCCCACTATATGGTCGCAGATCCGCGGCCAAACAGGGCATTGGCCGCGGATCCGCAGCCGTACTAAGCACGTGTCGGTGCGAATTTTAACGGCGGCGACGATGCGTTGACTAGGCTTCTTAGGGTAATTTTGTAAATGCAGATAGGGATCAGATGTAACCCTAGGGTTTCTATAATCTATAAATAGGAACCCTACAGCTCTTTTTGGAGCATGCATCTTCCTGTGCCTATTTTCATTTATCAAATTCAGAATTTCAATTCCTGTAATGTTTGAAGAGTGCATCAAATAAAAATTAAAGTAAGTCTTTCTTTTCTTGCCTTAGTTAATTTTTCTTTCTGCCCTAATTAATTTTATTTATCTGCCGTAGTTTAGAAATTTTATTTATCCGCCGTAGATTAGACAATTAGGTTATTAAAAACAATCATAAAAATGTCTTTTGTTATCAATTCCCTACTGAGTGAGTGGTTCCTCACTTGTTAGGGTTAGGAATGGGAAATTCTTAAGAGATGAAAATCTCTCACCTTTTTCTTGCCCGTCGTACATTTTAATAGGACTCTATGCATACATACACACACCGCTCACTACGGCACCCTATCCCACGAGGTAGCGGTGATACCATAGTTAAAGGCCGGTTGTGTATGTTTTCCATGGAGGCTAGGTTAAGAGTTAAGAAAGGACGGACAAGGACCTAGAGGAAGAAACATAGTTTCTTCCCGATGGTGCCAATCCACTTTGTTAACCATTACCTGAACACCTAAAAGATCTTAATTAGGGCATAGAAAGCGGTGAGAAATATTGAATTTCCAAACTTAACCTAAACCTAACCCTAGCAAGATTTTAATCCTTATCAAACTCATTTCAGTTTTTAGTGATAATCAATCCAACCCCAATTGGAATTAACTCGTTAGAACAAATAGAAAATACACAAAATCCCTGTGGACCGACCCGTACTCACCGGCTAGCTACCAAGCGACGCCGTTCTTAATTGCGGTTAATATTGTTTGATTCATCTTTTAAAAGCGAGAGCGCATAAAAAACTCTTTCAATCAATGAGTAATGCTGCTTGGTTTTCTTCCATTTGGTTGATATGCACTGGAGACAGATGCATGAATTTGAATCTGGTTCCAATTAAATTAGTGTCTTTGTTTCTATAAGGTTTATAGAATCAATTCATATCTTAACGATGTTAAGGTATAGGGAGTTGTCCGGCTGATGCTTAAAACAAGAATCTGGATAGACTCAAGGCATGTTTTTGTAATAGTGTTTTGTAGGTTAACCCGGACTTTGACGAGGGTTAACATTCTACCATCAGGAAGTTCAATAGTTATATTGTTCTTGACTCACCACCAGTTTTAGTAAACTAGACTCTTTTGGGAAAACATTAGTGGGTGTATGGTAGAACTGGAAGTGAATCCAGAACCACAAACGATTACTGAAAATTTAATAGAACCGAAAGATTCAATTGGATTTGACATTCTATAAGCCACTCCGCAGATTTGGTGGGTAACCTCAGGCACCCGATAGGTACTTCGGTCTTCTTAGAGACGGTGACATGGAGGTTATTATTTACCCAGATTTGTCATTGCTGTTATTCTAGACTACGAGACCTGGCAGGAGGATGAGTATAACGTCGTCTAAATTAGTTTTAGAAAGAGCACATGTATATGACTCTGCCGGAAGGTTGTTGTAGTCCGTGGGAGCAGCGGAAGCATAATTGGCAAGTAGCTTATGTCTATTTATAGACTAAAGCAAGTATAGAGGAAATAGATCATCTATTTTGATGTGACGGTCATAGGTTTTGACTTCATCAGAATAGGAGATGGATCTGGTAAGAAGGTAGTAGAGAGTGATGTCCAGGTATTTGGATGACATGCACTTGATAGGAAGGGATCTTCCTATACCACGATCGGTTATATACTGTGGTTGTCACAAAGTGTTTCTCCACATAGGATATGGATAAAATATCAGGAATTCTGGTGACTAGATCTATGATTTTAGATCTAGATTTGGGAAGTGTCCCAATTAGGGTACTTTTGAAAATATTCTAAAGGTGTTTTAGAATGGATGACTCCTGGCGTAGTGGTGTACCCGCAGGTGATGGAGTCACCCTCTCTAAAGAGATGTCTTACAGACTGATGCGGAGAGGGAGTTGCATGATAGGCATATCACTTGCTTAGGAAATTGAGTCAATCATGAAATGCCAAGTACAACACCAGATATTGCTTTTGCACTGGCTGCAATAAGCATATGTATTAATCCAATCCTAGAGAAACGTTGGGAATCAGTTATGAACATAAGTGGATGTTCTTGGGATATGGTAACGGCAGCCTTCTTCGGGAGACGGTTATCATTTCAGGCTTCCAAAGTGACCTGGATGATAGACTGGCGGTCAGAGTTATAATTTTCCCTCTTTTGAGGGACATTATGTTGGACAGGTGGTCTAAGCGGATACTGAGGTAGGGATGGCACAGTATACTGATTAAATTCAGAGGATGATATAGTCTAAGAAGTTTGTTGGATTTAGAGTTCATTTATGAACTGGGTCCCATCAGATATCCATAAAAATTCTAAGACAGGTATTGCTCATTTCGGGAGATAGTCTTTCTCCATGAAGTATAGATATAGAAATAAACATTGGAGCGGATTCACTCACTGAGGCTATTGCTCGAATACAATAGTTTAATAAACAAGATTTATGAAACTGATTGATAGAGAAGTTGGGTGTTCGGTATCACACGAGCTGTGAGTATGCAACACCGTAATAATTAGCCTTAAGTGCGAGTGGAAGATTGTTGGCTATAGTGCTCTTAAGTCAATTATTGAATCGCAGGCACGCGATTGCGATGATTGAGGGAGGACCTATACGGATAGAACAATCTTACTCAAGATGATAGTATGCTATCTGGTTTGTCTTTATCATCATGTACATGCTTTATGTGGTATTACTGATCACTATTACATGTTGATAGAGCCCATAGGATTCTTGCTTGACTACCAGCATTATGATAGCGATCATATACGTGGGAGCTGGGTGGTCTATAAGCATAACCTTAAATGTCCCTAGTCATGAGAGTTTCGAGACTGGGCATCGATACTCCAAAGTAGACTAGTGTGTACTGATCGAGACCCCGATGAGGGGCGGTGGCCAGGTCTCACAAGCCATTGGCACTAGTTTGTTCACCTAAGATAGTATGCAGGTGCTCAGTGGGTTATGAGTACACTAGACGGACTCACCGGGAACCTGCTAGTTCGTAGTATACCTATTGTCAGATAGCAGTTCCCAGGTGACATGTGTGCAGGTTAGTCTGTCGACCTGAGATCATCATTTGTCTCGTGTGAGTTCCTACTGTGTTTTGATTACTACCCGACCACGGCTCAAAAGAGTCATGCAAACAGGATTTAGTTGGGTACAATCCCGAGCCACATGGAGGCAGTGAGCGGATCGTCGGGGATTCGTCTCTTCCGGTATTGGGGGTTGATGGCGCGCGGTGCACGGGTGACTGATTGGTGTGATTTAGCGTGCTTGCGCTTTCTATAAGATAGATCAAAAATATTTGTAACCGCAATCAAGAACGGCGTCGCTTTGCAGCTAGCCGGTGAGAACGGGTCGGTCCACAGGGATGTTGTGAATTTCCTAATCGCGCTAACGAGTTAATTCCGAAGGGTGTTCGGATTGATTATTAAATCTAAAAATTGAAGTTGTATGATACTAGGATTAGAAACTTGCTAGGATTAGGTTTAGGGAAAATTTGGTAAACAAAGATCTACATCTCTTTCCATTGCCTTTTCATTAAAGATATCATATTAGTGTTATGGTAAATCTTAACAAAGGGGATTAGGATGATTGGGAAGATTGATTCTTCCTCTAGATCCTTGTCCTTCCTTTCTTAATCTTTACCCTAACCTCCATGGAAAACCTTAGAATCCGGGCCTTTAGACTATGGAATCACCGTTACCTCGAGGGTAGAGTGCCGTAGGGAGCGGAATAAGAAGGTATGCATGGAGTTCTAATTTTCATAAAAGATTGGCAAAGAAAAGAGATGAGAGATCTTCATCTCTCAAATCCTTCCCTATTCCTAACCCTAACAAGCGAGGAAACTACTCGCTCATTAAGGAATTGAAGAACATTTATCTAGGGCAGAGAATAAAAATTACCTAGGGCAAGAATTGAAATCTAAACTAGAGCAAGGAATTAAATCTACTTACAGATGCATCTCTCCAATCATCAACGCAGGGTTGTCAGATCTGAATTCATGAATTGAAAAGAAACACCGATGCTCTCCAAAAGAATTCTAAAATTTATTAATGAAGGGAGGCATAGGGAGGCATAAGAAAATACAATGGTTAGAGTTCCTATTTATAAAGAATAGGAAACCCTAGGTTACAATTGATTTGCATGTCTACATTTACCAAAATATCCTTAGGAAGACCTAGTCAAAGTAGACTTCAAGCTTTGGTAAAATTTTATGTCTCTTTAAAAGAAAGTATTGGGCCTTGGATCTTTGGGCTTCCTTATTATTTGGTTCTTTATTAAAATAGCTTCAATGTTTCTTCCAGATCTCCAGTGAATAATTGCGGTGGGCTTTTAACCGTTCGCTTTGTAATCTTGGACCTTGTATTGCCTTGTACTTTGTGAATTTTATCTTCGATGTAGGCTTGATCAAGAGTCTTCTGTTTGTTGGTCAAAGTCCACTTTTGCGTCTTCTTTTCATCATTTTCACTGTTTTCTGTCCAAGAACCTGTAACCTGTAACATGTAGCAGACATACGTCAAAAGCACCTGTTTTCATTGTAAAATGCATAAGAATGGGGAATAGAAAATGCAATATTATGGTAAGAACAAATACCCCCAAACTTAACTTTTGCTCGTCCTCGAGCAAACTTATTTTTTTATTCTCGATAAAAATCTAACCTAGCCGCACTTTCGCAGGGAAACGCGATTGCACTGAGCTCGTGCAACAAGCCGTTAAACCTCTAGGTGTCCCTAGTAGGAGGAGTGTTGTCTCCTGAGGGTTTTCAGCGGATACTACCCACAAAATCCTATCAATTCGGCCCATTAACTTTTGTTCTCCAATTAGGTTTTCTAACAAGGAATTCTATTATCTTTTGACTCGCAAATTATCCACCCATATTCTTCACACTTCCTCATCATTTAACTTAAGATTATATATATCATGCAGATCTACTTAGCTTTCGGCATTTCCTAAGTTTTCCTTCTAGGGTTCCATTTCCACTTAGGAATTTCTATCAACTCCATTAAAGATACAAGTTCTATTCTTCATTCCTCTCTCTTATCTAAATTCCAATCACATATCCCCACGTGTGTGTATAAATCACCTCTACACTTGGAAATTCAAATCAAGCAATCGTACTCTCGTCCTTTGTCCAAAGCACTTCTTAGTAGGTGAATTTAAATGAAATTTGCTTACACATCCTTCATGCGACCGTTAATACTTCTTGAGGTACTAACGACCGATTACAAAATGCGTTTGCACTTTAAAGCATACATCCTAGTCTTTGCAACACCCAAGGCTTTAGCAGTGACTCCCAAACCAGTTGGTCTAAGGCACTAGGTGATGAAGCACCCTCGCTAAGTATTTTTCTATTTTTGCAGCCTTAAGTAATCACAAAAACCAGTGTCCATTTTTTTTTATTCATTCACACTTTTTCATACTAAGGACTTTAGACAAGAGCATTTCAAGGTCTCTTCTACTATTCCAAGTTTTAAGGTGCGTGATTGTGCAAATTGTAGGGTATACATTTTCAGAATCTAGACTTAAGCTAGGAACTATTTTTCAAACTTATACTCTAATAAGAACATCAATACTCTTCCCTTGTTTCGACTTAGCCTAAGAAGTGAACCCAAAATTTGCCTATTTCTAAATAAACTACAAGGCATATACTTTCTACCGTTAAACTTTAAGGAAGGTTATTTTTAGGGTTTTTAATTCACTAAGTCTAAGATCTAGTTGTTCCTAGCCAGTTAACCTATCTGTCAAACTCAAGTCAATTAGCCAAAATTGAATACATTAATTTTTATAATTTTTGAAATTTTTGAAATTTTTATGGGTTTTGAAATAAGCATGCAAATGCAAAAATATGTACAAATGAATGCGAAGGAAAAAGACGTACCGAGCATACCCCCAAACTTGAACTTGACAGTGTCCTCACTGTCATGCTAAACCAAGAGGGTCAAAATACCGGCACTCCCCTGTTTATTTATTTATAATTTTTTTATATTTTTAATGTTTTGAAATTTTTTTTTTTATTTTTTTTAATAGAAAAGAAAACAAAAAATATATACATATATACAAAGATTCCCCCCAAACTTAAGCTTGGCCTTACACAAGCCAAAGGTTAGCACCAACCATTCAAAAATTCTATCGTGGTAATGGTAGAGTTGGTGAAAGAATGGAGTGGAAAGAAAAGAAATGAGAAGCACACGAGACCGTGTGGAGAGAAAGGGATAATATGGTCTCGGTGGAGGAGAATGGCGGAGGGGAAGAAGAAATGGTAGGGGTTCTACTTCTTCGAGTGGAGGTTGATTAATCACAAAATCCATATCATTTAAGAATGCGAGTTCGTCGGCGAAAATATCTTCGAAACTTTCCTCGAAGGTCCAATTGAAAATTATCGAACTCAAAATGTCGGATTGTGATTCATCAACACTCGATATCATTAAAGGAAGATTAGAAGAACCAAAGAAAGTGGGAATACGAAGTTGAGGGTGTGGATGGAGCGTATAGATTAGCACAATTTGTAATGACCGATGTGTAAAAAGCGATTGTGCTAATCTATCAACCCGCGAAAATATGAGATTAAATCCCTCAAGAGTCGTGAGCAAACATGGGTACGTCGAACTAGGTATTGGAGATGAAAGCGTAACGGTCTCTTGCACAGTCGAAACGATAGGAAGGACGGAAGGAAGTGAGTGAGGATGGGTATTAGTTAAGGATTTAGTAGGGTGTATTGGAAAATTCGACACATCAAAGAAAAATGGTTCAACCTCAATATGATTCTCACTACTCTCCTCAATATTATCCTCATAATTCTCCACAATATTCAACTCATCCATGCCATTATCATCAAAATCAAGACGCATATGAGATTCGGGAGAAACATTTAATAACTCAGGATGATGATTTGAACATAAAATTTCAATTAAATCGACAGGTTCATCATCCGAAATATTCCCGGCGTCTATATCCTCAATCAAGTGAAAATCAATTTCTTTAGACACCTCATCAAAAGCATGGATATTTATCGATTTAGGTTTTAGAGTGGAGGTGTAAAGATCGAAAGGATTAAGTCTGGTTTCACTCGAAAGGGGTTCTTCACAATCTGGCAAATCAAACACTACAAAATAACACAACTCGCTTTTATTTTGAACTTGTGAATCATTTAGGACATTCGATGGAAAACTGGAGTTGTGGGCTTCAATTGGGTAAGGGTAGGTTTGATTTGGAAATCCTCTCTCATTCTCACTCAGTCCAACCACCTCCTCATACATTGGAAAATTTGGAGCTAGTTGGAAACTAGCTACCAGTTCACTAGGTCGCATAAGGGTGGCCACGGACGCTTCCACATTCCTAACCATTTTGTTTGTTGCTGTGATATATGCCTCCAACGCCTCTTCCAAACTAGACTTTGGTGGTAAAGGGGTTTCGGCAAAAGATTCAAAATTGTTTGGATATGTGAAACTCCCTAATGGCTGTGTAGAAGCAGTGTCTAGTGAAGGTGGAAAGGTCGGGTAGGACTGGTAGGAAGTGGGTGATTGGACTGGGGTAGGGTCAACATATGGATAAAAAGGTGAATAGTCTTGTTGATCCCTAGAACTAGATGTGTGGAGAGGGGTGAAAGATCGGCTACGAGATTGAGCAATATGCTCAGCAATGGACATCGGCCTAGGAGTGACAGAAGGACTTGAAGAAGTGGTGTCAACATATGTAGGTGGTGAAGGTTGACTTGGTTGACCCAAAGTGGGTTGAAAAGTCAAACTATTTCTCCTAGACTCCTCTATGTGATCTTTCATAGATTTTTTAAGCATGGAGGGATCCTCTTTAAATTGACCGAACAAATTGCCGAACGACGCAAAATTAGGTTCGGGATACCAAAGTTCGGCTAATGATTTTTTATGTGGGGTACCCATGTTAGAAGAAAGGATGAAAGAAAGAAAGTTGGGTGATGGTGCAAGGATTTATTTGCGGCAAAAGTTTGCAAGTTCTTTTTATGAAAATTTTCCTCTTATTTTTATTTGTTTTGCAAAAAATTTTGATAAAGGGCTTAGACACAAATGCAATCAACCAGAAATGCACAATCAGGCCTAGATCTAGGGTCACCTAGGTCAGCTAGACAGCTCCTAACTGTTCCAAAGGGCTAGAAATAGGACCTCAAACCGCCTCTTCACTGGCAAGTACGGCCAGGTAAGTGGGAAGGAACCACCACTACAGTGGGCCTAATTAATAACCACTAGCCTAGACACCGCAATGTCAGTTAGGATAAACGGTCGATGCCTATACTAGTCCTTTTCCTATTGAGCTCGATGTCCTTAGGGCTGAGTCTAGTATTTTTTATTAATTATGGTCGATGCAAAATGCTTTAGATGTTTTCTGGGGTCCTGGGAAGGGTGATGAAATCCCCACCCAATCTGATTTGGTCAAAAGCCCCTTAAAGTCCGATTAAAGATATGCAAAACAGTAAATCACTTGCAATCAAATCTTTTTTGTGAATTTCAAAATTTGCAAGTTTTCTAATTAAAACATTCTTTTTTTCTCTTGCTCTTTATTTGGAAAGATATTTTAGCAAAAAGATTAAGGATATGCAAATCAGAAAAGATCACCTGCAATCAATTATTATTTTAAGCATAGCACAACGAATCCTGCATAAGATTTATTATTTGGAAAAGAAAATATTTTTAAAGCGCAAAGAAATCCTACAGGCAAATTTACAGAAGATATATCAAGATTTGCAGAAGAGGAGAGAGAAAACTTACAGAATTTTTTTTTTTTTTACCGCGCGTCAGCACCCTGTTTTTTTTTTATTTTTTTTTGAACCTACCAGGCCGCGGCGGTTCCGCGGCCAGAAGGGATGTCCCGCGGCGGTTCCGCGGCCGGAAAGAGCCGCCGGCGGTTTCTTTTTTTTTTTTTTTTTTTTGGCAGCTGCACTAGATCGCGCGGTTGACTTGTTGACTCGGTCCTCTAAATTTTTTTTTGTTCCTCTGTTGTTGCAATCTTCTGTTGATAGGATCGTCTATTTGCTGTTTCGCTTTCTGTAGATTTCCAGATCCGAATTTGTGCGTAGATCCTGCAAAATTCACACAAAGATACCCTTTCCAAAAATAACCGATGATATATTTTTATATTTTTTTTGGTGATTTTTCAGATTTTTATGAATTTTTTTTTTAAATTTTTATTAACCCGAAATTGCAAAAAGGAAATAACACGCCATACCCGGCAACGGCGCCATTTGATTGGTGTGATTTAGCGTGCTTGCGCTTTCTAAAAGATAGATCAAAAATATTTGTAACCGCAATCAAGAACGGCGTCGCTTTGCAGCTAGCCGGTGAGTACGGGTCGGTCCACAGGGATGTTGTGAATTTCCTAATCGCGCTAACGAGTTAATTCCGAAGGGTGTTCGGATTGATTATTAAATCTAAAAATTGAAGTTGTATGATACTAGGATTAGAAACTTGCTAGGATTAGGTTTAGGGAAAATTTGGTAAACAAAGATCTACATCTCTTTCCATTGCCTTTTCATTAAAGATATCATATTAGTGTTATGGTAAATCTTAACAAAGGGGATTAGGATGATTGGGAAGATTGATTCTTCCTCTAGATCCTTGTCCTTCCTTTCTTAATCTTTACCCTAACCTCCATGGAAAACCTTAGAATCCGGGCCTTTAGACTATGGAATCACCGTTACCTCGAGGGTAGAGTGCCGTAGGGAGCGGAATAAGAAGGTATGCGTGGAGTTCTAATTTTCATAAAAGATTGGCAAAGAAAAGAGATGAGAGATCTTCATCTCTCAAATCCTTCCCTATTCCTAACCCTAACAAGCGAGGAAACTACTCGCTCATTAAGGAATTGAAGAACATTTATCTAGGGCAGAGAATAAAAATTACCTAGGGCAAGAATTGAAATCTAAACTAGAGCAAGGAATTAAATCTACTTACAGATGCATCTCTCCAATCATCAACGCAGGGTTGTCAGATCTGAATTCATGAATTGAAAAGAAACACCGATGCTCTCCAAAAGAATTCTAAAATTTATTAATGAAGGGAGGCATAGGGAGGCATAAGAAAATAGAATGGTTAGAGTTCCTATTTATAAAGAATAGGAAACCCTAGGTTACAATTGATTTGCATGTCTACATTTACCAAAATATCCTTAGGAAGACCTAGTCAAAGTAGACTTCAAGCTTTGGTAAAATTTTATGTCTCTTTAAAAGAAAGTATTGGGCCTTGGATCTTTGGGCTTCCTTATTATTTGGTTCTTTATTAAAATAGCTTCAATGTTTCTTCCAGATCTCCAGTGAATAATTGCGGTGGGCTTTTAACCGTTCGCTTTGTAATCTTGGACCTTGTATTGCCTTGTACTTTGTGAATTTTATCTTTGATGTAGGCTTGATCAAGAGTCTTCTGTTTGTTGGTCAAAGTCCACTTTTGCATCGTCTTTTCATCATTTTCACTGTTTTCTGTCCAAGAACCTGTAACCTGTAACATGTAGCAGACATACGTCAAAAGCACCTGTTTTCATTGTAAAATGCATAAGAATGGGGAATAGAAAATGCAATATTATGGTAAGAACAGTGACCATCACCAGAAATCCTTGGCCAAGGTAGTCGAGAATTACTGATTTGGATCAGTAGTTTCTTAGTTGGTGATGGGCTTCATACCGACACGAAATGTTGCGTTATTAGAGGTCTGACTTTATCTACCCCCATAGACTCGATATGCGATAATCTTAGACGAATAGACCGGGCTACACGGATATTGTCATGGACAGGCTCAGTAGGGGTTCAGGATGAGTTTGCTCGTCGGCCTCCCTTTCTCTCAATACCTGGGTAGCCGTTACGTACAGCTAGTGCCGCTGACGTGCTTGTGGTTAAACATGATCGGTCGAAAATACTGCATTTTTAACATGGCAATTTCCCTATCATTTGCACTCATCTAAAAGTGTTCGGTATTCATATTGCATATATTAGCAAAACATCTCTGAAATAACAGATTGCATGTGTTAAACTTTAAAACCGGCACTTTTAGGGAAATTTTATGTTCATCATTGCATCACATCATTCTTGTATAGCGCAACTCTTGTTCCGAGAAATTGTGAAGGAAATTGCAGAGACCGAGTCAAAATTTTGAAAACAGTGCTCATAAAATACGCCAACTCAAAGGCTAAAGATCTGGAAGTGATCAAAGGCTAATTACAAGATTTAACATATCATAAAAAGGCCCAATTGTCAGCCCAAGACCACAGCAGAAGACCTAAGCCCTAAGGCTTCCAAACCGCCGCGGTTCCGCG
This sequence comes from Agapanthus africanus, assembly GCA_030015575.1. Taxonomy (NCBI): domain Eukaryota; kingdom Viridiplantae; phylum Streptophyta; class Magnoliopsida; order Asparagales; family Amaryllidaceae; genus Agapanthus; species Agapanthus africanus. The sequence continues at coordinate 227,502,998 of JASDDO010000004.1, read as the reverse complement.
GCGGGAGCTGGCTTAAGCCGCGGAACCGCGGTGGCTTGACGTCATCAGAGGCTCAAAATTTCTCCACGTGTCTCAGCTAACGGCCCAAGCTTCCAGAAGACCCCAGAAACTCCACGTGGCGCATATAGAAGGCTCGGCTTAACAAACTATTTCTAGAAGGCTCTCTTAACAAACTTTTGGAGGGAAATTCAAATCTTTTGCTAACAAACTTGTGGAGGGAAAATTCAAATTTGAAATCCTAGATCTAGGGTTTTGAGGTCTATAAAAGAGAGCCTAGATCTACGGTTGAGGGGGTTCAAGAATCACCATCATCTTCTACCCACAAGTCGAGTGACACGACTTGTGTCAAACCCCAATTCAAAATCAAGATCAAGATCCCGAGTGCAATTCAAGCAAGAGAGCCTTCAACCTTTAGAAGCGACGCCGGATTTCAATGGAGCAAGAGATCCAAGCCGATCCGCGACTCAAGGAGCCGAGCGAAGCCGAAATCGACGATCTAGTTCCATCCTTTTGTAAATTCAAGAGAGTTGTAACGAAAATTGTCGATAAATAAAGGTGAATTTTCTATATTCTTGCTTATCTTTTAATTCAAGCATAATGATTAGATCTCAATTTGTGATTGTGTTTGTGATCATGATGTTTGAGTAATCTCCGCTCGTGTAGGAGTTGTGACGATCTTTAGATGATGATGATTTAGACAGTTTTACAATTCTTAAATCCTATAGTGTTTGGAAATTCTAGTGAATCAAAAGATTAATGACCTAGTTTCGAGATGATGCTTTCTTGATCGTGTTCACTCGAAATTAGGGAACAACTATTGATCATTTGATTAACTAGAAGCTAGAATTTGAATGAGATTCATCGAAAGGACAAAGGATGAGTTGTGGAACCCCTAAATTCTCCGCAAGATCCTTAAACCTCGACAAATCATCATCGATCTAGTATCAATTCGTTAATGGATAAGAATGAGTAATCATTAGATCTCATCACATCTATAGATCCGATCTACTCCTAGGAGCCATACTTCTAATCTTGATTGTTGGTTGGAAATTATCACACATCTCAATTCTTGTTTTTAATGTTTCTTTGAGATCTAGATTTTTCTTATTCTTGATCTTCAATTACAAATCATGAATTATTTTCTTTTCTTTTCCTTAAATTTTCAACTCATCTAATTCGGAAATTGAACGGATCTCACTTTCCCTGTGGACGATCCGCACTTACTAACGCGCTACATCCGAAACCGTTATTGATTGCGGTCAAAATATTTTTGGTTGTGATTTCTAAATACAATTTTCTATAAACCAACACACAACGGAAAATCGTTTCAATCAAAATGGCGCCGTTGCCGGGGATTGTGTGCTATTTGTTCATTTTTTGAAATTTGAGTTGAAAATTTTATTCCATCTAAAATTTTGAGATCAAAACTCGCGCAAAACACTAAACGAGTTGTTGTAGTTAATTGCAAGAAAATCTGGAGCTTGCTATGCAATTGGAAAATTATTTGAAGAATTCCAGAGGACTAAGGAAGAGATAAGGAGTGTTCTGTGAATTTTTTGTGCAGAGATCTCACTGTTCCACTGCGTTTCCGCGGCATAAGGGCTTCATTGCGGCGGTTCCGCGGCATCTTCAGGGCTTAGCTGCATAAAAAAATTTCAGGTACTTTCTAACTTTCTTATCTCCTTCCTCATCTGCTCCAATTAACAATTTGTTGCAGGCTTCTTTGCAAAATTCGCAGCGCCGCAAAAAGCAAAATAAATTGTGCTTGTTTTTGGTTTTGTGGTTGTTTGCGTAATTAATACGGACATTAAGGGGCACGGCCAAATCCAGATTAGGTGGGGAGTTCATTACCCTTCCTAAGCCCCAAAAATCACAAACCTGCATCCGCATTACCCTCATTAACTAAAAAATATCTAGAGATGACTCTAAGGACCGTCGCGCTCACTTAGGACAGAAGAAGGCCGTGGGTAATTCATTGCTTATCCGGATTTCTTTTTGTGGTGTCTAAGGCAAGTGTTAAAGGCTAGTGGTTACTTAATTAGGCCCACTACTTACGTAGTGGAGAACCTCCCACTTACCTGGCCACAGGAGAAACAAAGAGGCAGTGGAGGATTTATCCTGCGACTTGTCTTCTGGAAGTTAGGAGCGGTCTAGAGATTGGACCTAGGTGACCATAAATTTTAGGGTTGCTTGTTGCATTTGTTGTGATCGCATCATCATTTAAAAATCCGTATCATTTTTCAAAACAAACACCGCATTCATTCATTTCCCCTAATTATAAATCCACGCTGCCACTTGTACTAACCCTTTTTAGTGCAAGATAGGCTGGACACGGGATTCTAGTGCCCGACTTGTCCGCGTCCCCTCGATCGACTCCGAAGTCGGTATTTCTCCATTTACCTTTCTTTTACCCACCACCACACCCACACCGATGGATCAGTCTCCATCGAACCTCTTTACCGCTGCTCTGCCGCCGTCCGTTAGTGCGCAGAATCCTCCACGCATCTCCCTCCAAGAGAGGTGCTACCCTTTGCGAGGTCCTCTCTCGACCTGCTTATCCATTCCACCAACCAACGGGGATAACTTTGAGATTAAGCCCCAGTACATCAACCTTCTACCCAAATTCCACGGTCTCGAGACTGAAGACGCTTACGTTTTCATTACCAAATTTGAAAACGTATGCACAATGATGGGTACATCACAACTTTCTGTGGATGCCATGCGTCTACGACTTCTTCCATTTACCTTGTGCGATATAGCCGAGAAGTGGCTGTATAACACCACCGCACATTCCATTACGAATTGGGAAGAATTCGTTGCGGCATTCTTAAGAAATTCTACCCTATGCAAAAGACAGCTCGAATCCGTAGCGAACTATATCAATTCACCCAGCTCCCAGCTGAACCATTCTCAAAATGCTTTGAACGATTCAAGGATCTTTTGGTTCAATGCCCACATCACGGCATCCCGAGATGGGACCTTTGTCGAATCATATATGAGGGCATTAACCCTACCACTAAACAAAAGCTTGAAAACATGTGTCAAGGCACCTTTATGACCAAGGATGATGGGGAAGCTTAGAAGTATTTAGAAAAGTTCGCTGAAAAGTCACTACAGTGGGAGACTGGAACCCAGCCATCGAGTAGGGGTGGCGTACACCAAATAGACGTGTCCATAGGTGTTCGAACCGAGATGGCAGCTATGCAAAAGAAGCTCGACGCTATGGAACACAAATTCTTAGCAGCCTCCCTAAACCCGATGTCACTCCCCAAAACTGTATGTGGGTGCTGTTCTGATCCTTCTCACTTGACGGAAGAATGTCCATTAAACTCTCAGTTTCAAGGTCTCGAGCAGACCAATGCCGCATTTCAAAGACCTAGAAACGAGCATTTTTCTTCCACATATAATCAGGGTTGGAGGAATCACCCGAATTTTGCTTGGAATCAATCCCAAAACACGGTTCCAAACTAATCAATTCTAACGGGTCCCTCCACCACAACAGCAACCACTTCAACTCACTCAGCACCCCTACCAGTCACAAAATTTCAAAAACCAGGTCGACACTCCTGCACCGTCTAATCCTATGCAGTCGACCTATTCTGACGAATTCTCTCAATTCGCTCAAACCATGAAATCACTCCTGTCAAATTTCATGGAAGTATCGGCTGAGGTTAGGTCTTCTGTCGGTGAGATAAAGAAAAACTCAGCGTCCCAAGCTGAGAGTATCAGAACGATGGAAGCTGAAATTACACGACTTAAGGCCGAAATGAGTGCGAGAGAAAAAGGGAAACTCCCAGCTCAACCTTTACCCAATCCTGGCTATTCACATCATGTGAATGCAATCACCACGTTGAGATCTGGGAGAGTGTTTGACAATTATGTTGGGGAAGAGATTGATGACACTGAAAAGTCTATCGATGATACCCCGGCTGAGACCTTTCCTTCCACTTCCACTTCTAATTCTGACCTCAGTTCTTCTACCCCACCACCTTCTAGCGAGCCTATTCTTCGTTTCTCATAAGGCTCGCCACCTCAGCCCAGCTCTTCTAGTCCACCAAAAACGATCCCCACTCCTATTCTTAGATCGTTTCCATCCACACGATCTTCTCCAGTGTTGGACCCTGATCTTATTGCTCAAGCTCCTTACCCAAATCGATTAAGGGGAAACACACTGAGTCCACAAATGGAGAAGATCACTGAAATGTTTAAACAGGTTAACATCAACATCCCTCTTCTAGATGCTATCCAACAAGTCCCCGCATATGCGAAAGTTCTTAAAGACTTGTGCACTAGAAAGAGGAAGAAACAAATGCACAAGAAGATATTCATAGCAAAGAATGTAGACACGGCTTTCCCCCAGCAATTACCAAGGAAACGTAAGGATCCTGGCTATCCTGCGATTTCCATTTCTATTGGGGACAAACACATAAACCGTGCTCTACTAGACCTTGGGGCAAGTGTTAACCTGCTTCCTTTCTCAGTCTATGAGCAGTTAGGGATCGGAGAGTTGAAACCATCTTCTTGCACTCTCCAGATGGCTGACCGATCAATCACCAAACCTAGGGGTGAACTAGAGGATGTGTTATTAAAAATCGGGGAATTTATATTCCCTGTGGACTTTATGGTAATTGATACACAGTCTGTAGCGAACCCACGGAATCAAATTCCGGTGATTTTAGGTCGCCCCTTTTTGGCCACTTCCAACGCTATCATCAACTGTCGTAATGGTTCTATGACCCTATCCTTCGGGAAAAGGACAATTGAGATGAACATTTACAAGTTGGGAAGTGTACCCTCCGAACCTACTGCTCAGGTCTGTTCTGTCGACTTAATGGATGTCGAAAGCAGCGAATTTGATGATATACCAGATACCGATCTAGACTCTTTTCATACGTTGTTGTTTGACCCAACTATGTATCATACACATACGGACTCTTCCACCGAGATGTCCGGGTCAACAACTAACACCGATTATGAACTGCTTTTAGAGTCTGAAGATCACCCCGCACTTTGTGATGACATTATTCTTCGGGGTATTGATGAAACTTTTGAGGAGATCTTCGCTGATGAACTCGCATTTCTGAATAACACGGGTGTTGAGATGAATCATGTCCCAATCATTGAAATTGAACCTCCATCCCTTCTTCTGAATTGTAAAAAGAATGCGAGTAATCCATCACATTCATTGCATCGTCTCACCAAAATGAGATGCACACACATTCTGTTCCACCACTTAACCTTTCCCCGCTTCTTCTTCCACCAACCAGAGCACTGCATTGATAAAAGTTTCGAATGGTTGGTGTTGACATTCGGTCTTTGCAAGGCTTGGCATCGACCAACGATTCTTACCCCCCCCCCTCATGTGATTTTCAAAGCTTAACTCAAGTTTGGGGGGGAGGCATTTTTTTTTTCTGGCTCTTGGAAAGAAAAATTTAAGAGAGCCAAGAATAAGTTTGGGGGAGGATCTTCACTTATATATTTTTTGCCCCCACTAATAAATTCCTCCTAGGCTTACAGGTTTTGTAAATATAGCGGTTGGCAACAGTGAGGACACTGTTGAAAACAAGTTTGGGGGAGGTTTGTGCTTAGTTTTGCATCATGTGCATATCATTTGCATAAGCACAAAACATTTCTTTAAAAAAACATAAAAATTTAAAAAAATTTTAAAACCCATAAAATTTTTGTGTACAGATTTTTGGCTCAGCATTTTTTGTAAATAATTTTTCAAAACACATTAAAACCTATAAAAATTTAAAATTTTTCAAAATCCATAAAAATTCAACAAATTTCAAAAATCATAAAATTTTAAAATTTTCGAAATATAAAAATATTTAATATTTAAGATAATAAAAGATTAGATAGTGAACAATTACATCCATGAGATTAGAAAAATTTAAGAAAACCAAGAAAATTAGAAGTTTCCTTATACGAATTAGTAATAAGTAGTTATGAGCCGTTGTCCCAAGGGTCAGTAAGATGGAGGAAGTAACGAATCTGAGGATAAAAATAAGTCTGAAAAATAGTTTCTATTCTGGAAAGCCAAACATTTTGAACGTTGATACCCTGCTATTCGCACTTACACACGTCTTAAAGCCCGGGATAGTAGAGAATACCTTGAAATGCTCTTGTCTTAAAGCCGATGTATGAAGGAAATAAAAAAATGAATAAAATATAAAGTGGTGAGAAAAATGGACACTGGTTTTTGTTATCACCAAGGGCAATAAAAAAATATATAGCGAGGGTGCCTCTTCACCTAGTGCCCTAAGGCCAACTGGTCTGAGAGTCACTGCTATGCCTAAGGTGGTGCAAGACGAGGAAAATACACCAAATAAGCAAACACATGAGTAATCGGTCGGTTAGTACCTCAAGAAGTATTAACGGTCGCATGAAAGTGTGTGAGCAAATTCGTCTAAATATTCATTAATTAAAAAGTACTGAGGCTGATGGACAAGAGTATGATAGCTTGAATTGAATTCTCCGGGTTTAGGGATGTCCTTAACTCACACGCAGGGTGATATGATCGATGTTTGGAAGAAAGATAGGAATGAATAATAAGACGATGTTTTATTGAGGGAGGACGTGATTTCTAATATCTTTTCATGACCATTAAGATAGGGCTCATGACAACCGAAAAGCTAGCTTAGTTGGAAACCCTAATTTTCAAGGGTTTTCTTTTACAACTCTTTTCTTTAAATGTAATATTCATGATCTTCCTTTTATTATTGGATTTTATGGGTGCAATCTGCTGAAAACCCTCAGGAGACAACACTCCTCCTACTAGGGACACCTAGAGGTTTAAAGGCTTGTTGCACGTGCTCAGTGCAATCGTGTTGCCTACGAAAGTGTGCTAGTTAGTTTTTCTTTTTCTTTATTTTCACCTTCTCTTTTTAATAAAATAATTCGATCAAGACGATCGAAAATAAGTTTGGGGGAATTTGATCATTCGAAAATACTGCATTTTTAACATGGCAATTTCCACTATCATTTGCACTCATCTAGAAGTGTTCGGTATTCATATTGCACATATTAGCAAAACATCTCTGAAATACCAGATTGCATGTGTTAAACTTTAAAACCGGCACTTTTAGGAAAATTTTATGTTTATCATGGCATCACATCATTCTTGTATAGCGCAACTCTTGTTCCGAGAAATTGTGCAGGAAATTGCAGAGACCGAGTCAAAATTATGAAAACAGTGCTCATAAAATACGCCAACTCAAAGGCTAAAGATCTGGAAGTGATCAAAGGCTAATTACAAGATTTAACATATCATAAAAAGGCCCAATTGTCAGCCCAAGACCACAGCAGAAGACCCAAGCCCTAAGGCTTCCAAACCGCCGCGGTTCCGCGGCGGGAGCTGGCTTAAGACGCAGAACCACGATGGCTTGACGTCATCAGAGGCTCAAAATTTCTCCACGTGTCTCAGCTAACGGTCGTGTCTCAGCTAACGGCCCAAGCTTCCAGAATACCCCAAAAACTCCACGTGGCACATCTAGAAGGCTCGGCTTAACAAACTATTTCTAGAAGGCTCTCTTAAAAAACTTTTGGAGGGAAATTCAAATCTTTTGCTAACAAACTTGTGGAGGGAAAACTCAAATTTGAAATCCTAGATCTAGGATTTTGAGGTCTATAAAAGAGAGCCTAGATTTACGGTTGAGGGGGTTCAAGAATCACCATCATCTTCTACCCACAAGTCGAGTGACACGACTTGTGTCAAACCCCAATTCAAAATCAAGATCAAGATCCCCAGTGCAATTTAAGAAAGAGAGCCTTCAACCTTTAGAAGCCACGCCGGATTTCAACGGAGCAAGAGATCCAAGCCGATCCGCGACTCAAGGAGCCGAGCGAAGCCGAAATCGACGATCTTGTTCTATCCTTTTGTAAATTCAAGAGAGCTGTAACGAAAATTGTCGATAAATAAAGGTGAATTTTCTATATTCTTGCTTATCTTTTAATTCAAGCATAATGATTAGATCTCAATTTGTGATTGTGTTTGTGATCATGATGTTTGAGTAATCTCCGCTCGTGTAAGAGTTGTGACGATGTTTAGATGATGATGATTTAGACAGTTTTACAATTCTTAAATCCTATAATGTTTGGAAATTCTAGTGAATCAAATGATTAATGACATAGTTTCGAGATGATGCTTTCTTGATCGTGTTCACTCGAAATTAGGGAACAACTATTGATCATTTGATTAACTAGAAGCTAGAATTTGAATGAGATTCATTGAAAGGACAAAGGATGAGTTGTGGAACCCCTAAATTCTCCGCAAGATCCTTAAACCTCGACAAATCATCATCGATCTAGTATCAATTCGTTAATGGATAAGAATGAGTAATCATTAGATCTCATCACATCTATAGATCCGATCTACTCCTACGAGCCATACTTCTAATCTTGATTGTTGGTTGGAAATTATCACACATCTCAATTCTTGTTTTTAATGTTTCTTTCAGATCTAGATTTTTCTTATTCTTGATCTTCAATTACAAATCATGAATTGTTTTCTTTTCCTTAAATTTTCAACTCATCTAATTCGGAAATTGAACGGATCTCACTTTCCCTGTGGACGATCCGCACGTACTAACGCGCTACATCCGACACCGTTATTGATTACGGTCAAAATATTTTTGGTTGTGATTTCTAAATACAATTTTCTATAAACCAACACACAACGGAAAATCGTTTCAATCAAAACACACTGCCATTCTATTGACGAGTCTTTAGAGTCCCACACAAAGGGTTTCCCTGCTTCGGGCAAAACGATGTAGAGGTCGTATGGTTTTGCGGCAGGGTTCGATCATATACGTGCACTTGTGCAGGTATCATAATTCGGACGAATTATACTGGTGGCTTTGGTTTAAACCGGATTCTAGTATTATATTGTTGGATTATTTTCTTCTCTTTGTATTCGTATTTTTTGGAATACGGATACGGGTATATATATACGGATGAGGGGTATTCTTGTAATTTATTACAAGGTGCTTCTAGAAGATGCCACCTCATTTAGTTTTAAGCATTTAGGATTAAATGGTTAATGAGGTGGAGAGGATGAGGTGTTTATTGCATTTTTGTGGGATGGCTTAATAGTGACCCATGGTTACTATTCTAGCATGCTTAGTTTTTTTGTTTTTTTGAGATTTTTGTTGAGTTGAGATATTTTGGGTTGACTTGAGATATTTATTTGGATGGCTCCATTATTTCTCACATCTTACAACACACAAGAAAACACTTAGCCATTTTTCATGAGTGGCCTCACACTCTCATCTTCAAGATTCTTCTTCTACCTCCATCGTTCATATCTCATGTGTTGAGAAACCTAGGGTGTTATGAGAAAAATTAATCCATCACGACACTCTATATCCTCTAGGCTATCTAGTTTAGCAATCTAGGTACCCTAGCTACCTCGGCTATTGAGGTAGGAGCTCGGAATAAAAATCCTCAGGTGGATCATCTTCGATGGAGGGAGACCGGAGATCAAGCTTGATCTTGGTGGCCTCTAGGAGCTTAAGAAGGTGGTTGAAGACTGTCATGACCCGAAATGGCACGTGACTGGCACTTGAATCATATGAAGTCTATAGGACCCCATCTAATTCTTGTAAACCAAAATCCCAGAAATCTAAACCATTTTTAAAGAAAAGGTTTTTTTAAAATAAGACGAATATGAGTTTTTAAAACATCAAGTCTATTCTGAATATTTTGGCAGAATTTCCTTTGTAAATACTGGCCCCAAACGGGTACAACATGCATAATATATAAAAAGGGATCCCCAAGCGGGAGCTAGCTCTTCGTCAATTGACGGTCACAACCACGCAAGCAATATAATATACAACGCCAAAGGGTGAGAATCAAAACTCAAAAGAAAACTCAAAACAACAAGAAAACCATAATAATACAACGCGCGACTCTAAGGTCGAAAGAATATACAATCTGGTCTCTAAGTCAAATAAATATACATGTCTGGTTGATGGAGTTTCTAGATACAACAATTTAAATAAAATACAAGGGTGGACACGATGCGGGTGAACCCACCTACCAAAGCAATCACCCGGAAAGGAGCAATGTGCCAGCAAAGCCGCAACGAAATCTGTACAACAAAACCTGCAAGAAACTGTGGCACAACGGGGGTGAGTTGCCAACTTGTGAGTAGAAAACATCACAGAGCAGAAATCGTATGTATGACTCAATCCTAGGTCAATACGATCAGTAATAAATATCCTCAATATGATAAGGTCTGAAGCATGAAAAGGTGGCAAGAGTAAACATCCATACATAAGTGTAATCCCATGTGGTCGTGTCAGTGCCTCAGGTAGAAATATATCATATGTATGAGGTATGAATTCATGAAAACAGAATACATGTAAATGAAGAAACTGTTTTCTGAATTTAGTGAGATTTCTGTATATTTAAAACGAGGTATCATCAATAAATCAATATAAATCAGTGTCTAACATTGACACAAAACATATATCAAATATCCAATATCTTGGGCTCCGGCTATCCGGACTGACCCATATCATAAAATCTCAAATACCTCAAATATCATTATCTAGGGCTCCGGCTATCCGGACTGGCCCTGGGCTCCGGCTATCCGGACCGGCCCGACTCCGATCGGTATCCTCCGGATATCCGTCGAGTCACACTAAAATCACCGGTCAGTAGTGCTCCCCTGTCACAGGCTCAACGCCATCATCTGCGACCTTCTTGTCCCGGGGTACCGCACGGGGTCCACCATGCACACAGACGGTTTCTCCTCCTCCTCGAATCGGGTGTATGATATCGCTCAAGAGCCGAGAAAACTCATGGTGGACATATCTCAAATCATATCATGAGAAAACCGCAATTTATATCTTTTGAAATGAATAATAAGTTTATAAAATGTTGCGGTTTCTCCAAATCCAGAAATCTCATGGAAATCCGAAATCCCAATCTCAAGCATAAATAAACAATGAATTAAAAGTATTGGGCTCCGGCAAACCGGACTGGCCCTAATAATATTGCATGACAATGAATACATAAATATGCATGACAATCACAGTAATAAATGCAATGTCTAAGGTAGCAATAACAGCAAGTACACTAATACCATGTCGAAACTATTAGATAACAATTTGTACTAATGACTGGAATTTTCTAATGTGTACGTGACATGGCAATTACCGATAAAGATGTGCGTGAGCCGGCAAGCAGGTGTACATGGAACATACGCATCATCGGTAATGGTGCTGGTGCCTGACAACATGATTTCAATAATAGCATATGAAAACACAATATAAGCATGCGATACGATGCGAACAGTAAGAATATGCAGAAGCTGAATGATAAACATAATAATAAGGAAATAAACATTTATAGGGGTCATACAGTTTGCCATTTGAAATAACATGAATCGTGTTGTTTAGAAAATAGGACTACGGTGTTTTTAAGAAAATGTATGTCCTTTGAAATATCCGTAGAATCCCTTGGCATGTCTTTAAAATATTCACGATTCGTTAGTTTTGAAATATGTATGACCCGGGTCTAATCTAACATATATAGATAAACTACAGGTCTAAACTAACAGACTAATCGAAAAGGGTAAGGAAAACCACCTAAGTCTGAGTCGATATATATATATATATATATATATAGATATAGATATATATAATAATAATAATAATAATAGTCGGTGATCCCGCCTCAATAGTATCGCATACGATACAATATCTATAATATGACATCCTCAAGTCAAGAGTGCGGATCTATCATCAATATATAGCACGTACGGTAAATCCGTCGTACGGCATCCCAAATCTGGGTACGGGTCAATATCACATTTATCTCATTATTCAACCGGTATCCTTATCATCATATCATGATCTGGGTACTGATCTATGTCTAGTACATACTGATACCATCTACATATATAAATGCATGTGTATGAAAGCACAACGCCTAAAGACCCGCTATACTAATCATGTCGTATCTCATAATACGAACCATGTCACATCACTGATCTCATGGCACCATGCCCAATCTCATCGACTCATCTCCAAATACCATTTACTATCCTCATCATCCATGTATATGTATACATATATATATATATACATTGTCCCATACCTATGTGTGCGTATGTGTATCCCCATATATGCACAAGTAATAAAATGTATGTGAGTGTGTGTGCGTGCGTGTATGCAAATCATTAATCTAGGGTTTCGCGACTAAGAAGCTAAACTACGTTACTTCTAATTACACTAAACTAACTCATAAACATATAAACCTATCTTGATAATCGTAGTCTCACAATAAACATAAGTATGCGTATTCGTATACGACACTACGAAACTGCGGGTGTGCTATACGTCATCCATCCGACTTCCCCCATAGATATATATCTACTCACCTCGATGCTTGCTTGCCGAAGTCGATGACGCCACGCTCGTCCCTGTCTTTCATGTCCACTCGGAGTACCTACATATATACATGTTAGGTCTACGTTGCCCACCCCGGTGCTTACGGGGAGGCGGAAACGGTATAAAGAATCGATTTTTAGAACTTAAGGCAACATGGACTAAAAGGAGGATCTTTGCTAAACAAAAACTAACAACCATGCTAAGAGATTTAGCTACTCGGTTAAAGGGTTATACCTAAGTCTTGAACTCCTTCTCTTCTTGCTCCTTGGAGTGGGATGAACGGGTCGTCCTCGTCGCTTTCTCTTGCCGAAGAAAGATCCACCCGAGGGCCTCTACCTTTGGCTCCTACCTCAACCTAGAGGTAACTAAAGTGCATGGTGTGCTAAACCTAGAACCTTAGGATGAGTAGAGAGTAATTTTGGTGTTTTATCTCAAAAGCAAAATGGTTCTCAACTCATGAGAGGGGAGAGCTTTGAGAGAGAAGAAGAGGATGAGAGAGAATGAGCATGAGAGAATGAGGATAATATCAACCATTCTCACATATATGTGAATTATGATAATTAAATAATTAATCAAAGATAATAGTGATGGTTAACTTGAAGTGACCATTATCATTTCACATTAATGAATTTTGCAAGAATCAAAGAGCATCTTTCATGTGAAATGATGATGGTCAATTTGTCAACATAGGTCAACAAGTCAACCATAGTCAAATGGTCAACAACCCTAACCATAACACAATTATAATTAATTAATATCAATAATCATATTTCACATATCCATTAGGGTTAAGAAAAAGACAACGGTCACCAACCCTAATGAAAGTCCTCTGCCTCTGCCTCAGTCAACTGTGCATACACACCCGTATCCATGTTCCGAGGAACACGAATACAATGAGATAAAACCAATCCCAAAACATATACTAGGATCTGGCTTAAACCAAAGACCTCTAGTATCAACTGTCCAGACACCAAACGTGCACAAGTGCGCGGATGTGAACGAACCCCGTCGCAAATTCATGCGACCTCTACTCTATTTTGCCCAAAGGCGAATAACCCTCTGTGTGGGACTGTAAAGACTCGACACTACGCTGGAAGTGGGTTTAACCATAGGCCGCAAGCGGTACTAGCTGTACGTAACGGTCCCCAGGTAGATGCCGATAAGAAGACTGACGAGGTGAACCGATCTGAACTCCTACTGAGCCTGAATGTGACAGTCTCCGTACAGTCCGGTCTGTTCGTCTAAGAGTATCTCATGGCGGGACTAGTGGGCGGTAAACGTCAGTCCCCTAATAGCGGTACAAGTCGTGTCGGAGTGTAGCCCAAAACACCCTGAGAAACTACTGGTAACACTACCAGCAAATCTCGCTTGCCCTGGCCAGGAAGGACTATGTGTAATGGCTCTCCTAGACACAGCGCGATATCAACTTCCAATACCGGGAGAGACGAATCCTGTCTAACCGTTACTCCCTCCAAGTGCTTCGGGACTGCACCCAACTACTACCTGTTTGCATGACTCAGTAGAGCCGTGGTAGGGTAGTAATCTAAGAACAGTGGGAACATACTCGAGGCGAAGTGACAGTGTCAAGTCAGCGGACTAAGCTGTACTCATGTCACCTGGGAACTGTTAACTGACGATAGGTATAATACCAACCAACAGTTCCCGACGAGTCCTGTCCAGTGTACTCGTAACCTAACGAGCACCTGCATAATATCTCCAGTACGACGTACTGATGGCTGTGGGACAGACCATCTCCCCTGCTGGGAAAAGAAGCGTATGCACCAGTCTACTCTGGAGTATCGATGCCATATCTCGATAATCCTACGACCAGGGACCAAAATAAGTATGTGCTTATAGACTACCCAGCCCCCACTAGTGTGATCGCCATCACAATGCCGGTAGTCAAGCAAAGATCCTAAGGGCTCCATCAATATGTATTAGCGATAAGTTAAAAGAAACATATACACATATTAAGATAGAAACAAACCAAGTAGCATACTACTATATCGAGCAAGACTGTCGTAAACCCGTGTGTGTGTATATATATATATATATCCAAAGCTTCCAAAATGTATTATACAAACTAGTAGTATACAATAATGGCCTCTAGGGCATACATATCTAACAATCTCCCACTTGCACTAAAGGCCAGTAATTGGTGTACCGCATACCCAACGTCTGTACTAAGGCCAGCTGCTGGTGTACCGCATACCCAATAGCTCAAAAAGTCGCTCGAACTATGTTTGAGGGAGGTCCTTTGTGAATGGATCCACCGTGTTGTATTTTGTGTCCACTCTCCGTACCTCGATCTCCTGGCGATCAATAATCTCCCTGATCAGGTGATACCGCCTTAAGATGTGTCTGGATTTCTGATGGGACCTTGGCTCCTTCGCTAAAGCTATAGCCCCATTGTTATCGCAATACAAAGGTATTGGGTCAACAATGGACGGAACCACCTGAAGTTCACCAATGAACTTCTTCATCCAGACCGCCTCTTTTGCGGCATCGCTTGCAGCAATGTATTCAGCCTCCATCGTCGAGTCTGGGACGGTATCCTGTTTGGAACTCCTCCAACACACCGTCCCTCCGTTGAGGGTAAACACAAAACCCGAGACAAATTTGTTGTCATCTTTGTCACTCTGGAAGCTTGGATCGGTAAAGGACTCGACCCTGAGGTCTCCATTACCGTAAACCAGGAACATCTCCTTAGTCCTTCTCAGGTACTTGAGAATGTTCTTCACTGCCGTCCAGTGTTCCTCACCTGGGTCTGACTGATACCGGCTCACCACGCTCAACGCGTAAGCTACATCTGGTCTTCTACATAGCATCGCATACATTATAGATCCTACCGCCGAAGCGTAGGGTATAGAGCTCATGCGAACCCTCTCCTCGTCAGTCTTAGGAGATATCTTCTTGGAGAGGGTGATTCCGTGCAATGCGGGTATATTACCGCGCTTGGAATCTTCCATACTAAATCTCTTTAGCACGGTCTCTATGTACCCAGACTGCGAAAGTTCCAGTAGTCTCTTGGATCTATCTCTGTAGATCTTGATCCCCAGAATGTACGAGGCATCACCCAGGTCCTTCATGGAGAACCGTTGTGACAAGAATAGCTTGACCGATTGTAGCATAGGAATGTCATTTCCTATAAAGAGAATGTCTTCGACGTACAAGACTAGGAATACGACAGTTCGTCCTACAATCTTCTTATAGATACAAGGTTCATCTTCGTTCTTGATGAAATCAAATTCCATGATTGCCTCATCAAAACAGATGTTCCAGCTCCAAGATGCCTGCTTTAATCCATAAATGGATTTAAGTAACTTGCACACCTTCCCGCTGCTCCCACTGTCTACGAAACCTTCTGGCTGATCCATGTAAACACACTCTTCCAAACGGCCGTTTAGAAAAGCCGTTTTAACGTCCATCTGCCAGATTTCATAGTCATGGAAGGCAGCAATGGCAAATAGGATCCGAATGGATTTGAGCATAGCCACTGGAGAAAAAGTTTCGTCATAGTCCACACCAGGTCTTTGACGAAAACCTTTTGCAACGAGTCTAGCCTTATTGGTTTCCACCTGCCCATCCACACCAAGTTTCCTTTTGTAGATCCATTTGCATCCAACGGGTTTTACCCCAGGTGGAGCAATATCCAAGGTTCACACTTTATTGGTGTACATGGACTCCATTTCGGATTTCATTTCATCCAGCCACTTATCAGAGTCCCTACTGATAATGTCCTGCTTGAAACTGGTAGGGTCATCTTCTTCCAAGATGCAATCCTCTCGATCCCCGTCTATGAGAAAACCGTAGTATCTCTCGGGCGGATGAGAAATCCTACCAGATCTGCGGAGTGGCTGAGGTTCGTTGGGTGTAACTGAATCTAGCGGTTCCGCCAAATCTTTAGTTAAAGTTTGTGTTTCTAGAATATCATCCAGTTCTACTGTGTTGCCACTAATATTTTTAACAAGAAATTCTTTTTCTAAAGATGTGGCATTCCTGGAAACAATTATCTTCTGTTCCTCTACATGGTAGAATAGATACCCACTAGAATCTTTTGGGTATCCCACAAACTTACACAAAACTGCCCGTGCCTCAAGTTTGTCTGGGTTCTGCTTTTTAACATAAGCTGGGCAACCCCAAATCTTAATACGTTTAAGATACAAACTCTTACCACTCCATATTTCATACAGAGTTTTAGGCACGGATTTGGATGGAACTTTATTCAATAGATGTGCCGCTGTTTGAAGTGCATATCCCCCGAATGAAAGTGGCAACTCAGCATTACTCATCATGGAGCGAACCATATCCAATAGGGTTCGATTCCTCCGTTCTGATACACCGTTGTGTTATGGTGTATAAGGAGGAGTAAGCTGAGAGAGAATTCCATTCTCTTTTAAGTAATCTACGAATTCCATGCTTAAGTACTCCCCTCCCCTATCCGATCGGAGGATCTTGATACTTTTGCCAGTCTGGTTCTCTACTTCGTTTCTGAATTCCTTGAATTTCTCAAAAGCTTCTGTTTTGTGTTTCATCAGATACACATACCCGAACCTAGAGAGATCGTCAGTGAATGTGATGAAGTACGAAAACCCACCCCTTGCATGTATAGACATTGGACCACATACTGAAAGGTTCCTAGGCACCCTAAAGAGGTCTCATGAGGCATCGGACATGCCATTTCAAAAAAATTGGTGCCGAGAAACCCTAGACTACGGATCGTTGCTAGAATTTTAGGTGAAAAGAAAAAGCTAGTTAACAAATTAACTAAAGGTCGGAAGCTACAACCTTTGTAGATCCGGATTTCCACCTCCTTAGCTCCACGTGATCATGCCCTCGCTGTCCATCACGAATCCTCGACTCAATCGTCGGCTTCATCGGAATAATGTGCGGAATAGGTCGTCGGCTTTGTGTCAAAGACGATCTACGTCGAGGTTGCACTAGTTCAAGCTCCGACTTCACAAAGTTGTGAAACTTGTGAAGACAACACCCAAAACAACTTGGCAAGAGGTAGAGGGTGAAGAAATAGGAGATGGGTTCACTTTAGATTTGGAATTTTCTCACTAGAACTCAAGTTGCCATTGGAGTAGCAAGCTTGAAGAAGAAGAAGAAGATGAGCTAGTTATGATAAGTCTTGTGTTAAAATGAATAATAATTCAATACTTATCATAACTTGACTAAGGTTAAGTGTAGAGAATAAACCATGGTGAATTAAGTGGGTTAGGGTTAAGTAAGATGACAAGAATGGTTGCAAAAGTCAAGGGTTCAAGAAGCTTCAACATAAAACAAGAATTGCCACCATTCTCATCTTGAATTTATCTATATAAATAAACAAATAAATGAATAAATAAATATGCAAAACCCTAATTACAAAATAACCATGGTTTAATTCTATTCATTTAACCATATGATCAAGTATCATCAAACATGATATAAAAAGGTGCACAAAAATATATCACATATACAATGTGCAAATCAAGTGAGAAAAATCCGTTTAAAGTGAACCTATACTAGTTAATGCAAAGTAATATATCAAATATATAATTATACATTAAATCATTAAATCAACACTTGATTCAATGATCCGGTCATGTCGCACATAACCGACTAGTATTCAATGCATCGATTTATCGAATCAATGATTCGATAACTAGGTCATATCTCATATAACCAATCGAAACATTAAACGCGAGATTGAAATGCGGTATCACATACACGCATTATTCTCGCTCCCGCACATATCTCATATGCGCTCCTATTTCGTTTTGCTTGAGCTAGGAAACCTCTGTGTAGGACTCTAAAGACTCGTCAATACGCCGGTAGCAGATGATGATCATATCAAGCACCCACAAGCCGCAAGCGGTCTGCCAAACGTAACGGCCACCCGGGTATTGAGCGATCAGAAGATCGACGAGCTAGCCCGCTCACACTCCTGCGAATCCGACCAGTAACACTTACCATATAGTCCGGTCTCTTCGTCTGATATGTCGCATATCAAGTCTAGGGGTGGTAAACGTCAGACCCCAATAACCCGATAAGTCGTGCCGATGTGAGGCTCATAACGGGTCGAGAAACTACTGGTAACACTTACCAGCAAATCTCTGATCAGCCCTGGCCAGGGACTTCCCTGTTACGGCCAATCGAGCACAGCGCAACATCAACCCCCAATACCGGGAGAGACGAAACCCCTCCTATCGCTCATTGCCTCCATGTGACTCGGGACTGTGCCCAAAGACCACCGTTTTGCACGCCCTCATGGACGTGGTAAGGCGGAGATCAAAGCACAGTGGGAATCACACAAGACTCTATGACGATCTCTGGTCTACAGACTATCCTGTACAAGTGTCACCTGAGAACTGCCATCTGACGTGAGGTATAATACCATCTGGGAGTTCTCGGCGAGTCCGTCCAGTGTACTCAGTCTCCACTGAGCACCCGTACACCATCTCTGATGTCAAACACCAATGGATATGGGATCATCCATCGCCCATCACATGGGTCGAGAAGCGTATACGCTAGTCTACACTGGTATATCGATGCCCCATCTCGATACACCCACGACTAGGGACCTTGAAGGATGTACTTATGGACTACCATGTCCCCACTAGTATGATCCGCATCACAGTCCAGTTAGTCAAGTACACATCCTAAGGGCTTTACCAACATGTAACTATAAGACAGTATAAAGAGACTAGTGTACATGTTAAGATAAAGAGTAACCAGATATCATACTATCATATCGAGCAAGAAAGTCATCTCTATATATGTCCAAGCATCCAATATAATATACAACATCTGTACAATACTGGCCTCTAGGGCATACATACAACTAACAATCTCCCACTTGCACTAGGGCCAGCTGCTGTAGTATCGCATACCGAGCATCCCGAAGAGTCTCTCAAACTTCGTCTGGGGAATGGCCTTCGTGAGTGGATCCGCCGTGTTATTCTTCGTGTCAACTCTCCTGACCTCGATCTCCCGGCGATCAACTATCTCCCGGATCAGGTGATACCGCCTCAGAATATGCCTGGATCGCTGATGGGACCTGGGTTCCTTGGCTAAAGCCACCGCTCCATTGTTATCGCAATACAAAGGTATTGGATGCTCAATGGATGGAACCACTCCAAGTTCAGAAATGAACTTCTTGATCCAGACAGCTTCTTTAGCAGCATCGTTGGCAGCGATGTATTCAGCCTCCATCGTCGAGTCTGCCACGGTTTCCTTCTTGGAACTCTTCCAGGTAACCGCCCTTCCGTAAAGGGTAAAGACAAAGCCCGACTGCGACTTAGAGTCGTCCTTATCACTCTGGAAGCTCGAATCGGTAAAGGACTCCACTTGGAGTTCTCCGTTACCATACACCAAGAACATATCTCTAGTCCATCGCAAGTACTTGAGAATGCTCTTCACAGCTGTCCAGTGACTCTCTCCAGGATCAGCTTGATACCAGCTCACTATACTTAGTGAGTATGCTACATCGGGTCTGGTACATAGCATCGCATACATGATAGAGCCTACTGCCGAAGCATAGGGTATCCCTTGCATGCGAGCTCTCTCCAAATCAGTCTTGGAAGACATCTCTTTGGAGAGAGTGACTCCAGAGATCGTGGGTAAGTTCCCACGCTTGGACTCTTCCATACTAAACCTCTTTAGTATGGTGTCAATGTACCTGGATTGGGACAATCCCAAAATCCGTTTGGATCTATCTCTATAGATCCTTATTCCCAATATGCAGGAGGCATCACCAAGATCTTTCATTGAGAATCTTTGTGATAAGAAGAGCTTGACCAATTGCAGCATAGGAATATCATTTCCTATCAAGAGTATGTCGTCCACGTACAATACGAGGAAGACAACCTTACTCTCTGCCACCTTCCTGTAGATACAAGGTTCATCTGGATTTTTGACGAAATCAAACTCTTTGATAACGACGTCAAAGCAGATGTTCCAACTCCGCGATGCTTGCTTTAATCCATAAATGGATTTAAGCAGCTTGCACACCTTCCCGCTGCTCCCACTATCTACGAAGCCCTCTGGCTGAGTCATGTACACGCACTCTTCTAAATCACCGTTTAGAAAGGCGGTCTTAACATCCATTTGCCAGATTTCGTTATCATGATATGCAGCGATGGAAAGCATGATCCGGATGGATTTAAGCATAGCCACTGGAGAAAAGGTCTCGTCATAGTCCACACCTGGTCTTTGACGAAAACCCTTTGCTACAAGTCTAGCTTTGAAAGTCTCCACTTTCCCATCTACACCAAGTTTCTTCTTGAAGATCCACTTGCTCCCAATGGGTTTAACCCCTTCAGGAGCAACTTCCAAAGTCCATACTTTGTTGGTGTACATGGAATCCATCTCAGACCGCATAGCATCCAGCCATTTCACTGAGTCCCCACTCGTGATGGCCTGCTCGAAGCTAGTTGGGACATCATCCTCCATGATGCAATCCTCTCTCCCACCATCCATGAGAAAACCGTAGTATCTCTCAGGTTGGCGAGGAACCCTACTAGATCGGCGGAGAGGCTGAGGTTCGTCGGGAGCTACTGAATCCTCTGGTTCCACTAAATCTTCAGTTTGAGTTTGTGTAGCCGGAATTTCTTCCAGTTCTACCTCACCGCCACTAATTTCTTTTGCAAGAAATTCCTTTTCCAAAAAGGTGGCATGTCGAGAAACAAACACTTTTTGTTCCTCTGTATGGTAGAAAAGATATCCTTGTGAATGTTTGGGATATCCCACAAACTTACATAGAACTGACCGTGCCTCGAGTTTGTCTGGATTTTGTCTTTTGACATAGGCCGGGCAACCCCATATCTTAACTCGTTTAAGACATGGTCTCTTCCCACTCCATATCTCATATGGTGTGGTAGGTACAGATTTAGATGTAACTTGATTCAATAGGTATGCTGCTGTCTCCAGCGCATAACCCCAGAAGGAAATAGGCAACTCAGCTGTGCTCATCATAGAGCGCACCATATCTAATAGGGTGCGGTTCCTCCGTTCTGATACACTGTTGTGCTGTGGTGTATATGGAGGAGTTAGCTGAGAGAGAATCCCATTCTCTTTTAGGAAGTCCAGGAATTCATTGCTCAAGTATTCACCTCCTCGATCAGATCGTAGGATTTTAATACTTTTTCCGGTTTGGTTCTCAACTTCTTGTTTATATTCCCTAAATTTCTCAAAAGCTTCTGATTTGTGTTTCATCAGGAACACATACCCGAACCTAGAGAGATCGTCAGTGAATGTAATGAAGTACGAAGAACCAACCCTGGCATGTGTAGACATGGGACCGCATACATCACTATGTATCAGTCCTAAGAGTTCGATAACTCTTTCTCCGTGTCCCGTAAACGGAGTCTTGGTCATCTTGCCTTTGAGGCATGACTGGCAAGTGTCATAAGATGAAAATTCAAACGGATTTAAATATCCATCTTTATACAACTTAGCTAGTCGTGTCGCATTGATGTGACCCAGTCTACAATGCCACAAGAAGGATTCGTTGAGTTCAGAACTCTTCCTCTTGTATGTGTCTGTTATGCTCAGAACTGTTGATTGATTTAGAACATAAATGCCATTGCATAACGTGCCTGATCCAACCAACTTTTGGTCACTGAAAATGTTCATAACATTTTCCTGTAATACAAAATTATATCCTTCTTTGCTTAATAAAGAAACCGATATAATATTGCATATCAGGTTCGGCATGTAATAGCATTCGTTCAGAACCAATGTATTTCCAGTTGGTAATACAAGGTGATATTCCCCGACAGTCTTAGCTGCAACAATTGCACCATTTCCAACTTTAATGTCTTTATCACCTTCTCCAAGTTCTCTACCTTTCCTAAGCCCATGTAACTGATTACATATATGGGATCCTGACCCGGTATCTAATACCCAGGACGTAGAGCAAATGGAGAAACAGTTCTCAGTAACGAACACACCCGAAGAAAATGCATCAACATGTACTTTCTTCATTCGGGTGGCATGGGAATCCTGGTATTCCCCTATATCCTGTTCATTCCTATAACTCTTATAAGAAAGAACGGAACCAACGTTCCCCAGCACAGTAAAACATGCGGGTTCGGTCAATACATCAATATTATTATCTTGATTAAGGCATGAACTGGTCGCTACCTGGAGAGAGAGAGAAGAAAACACTTTAGCGTATGCTCGTGCAAGATCAGATTGGTTATTATCTTATCTAATCAGGATGGCTCCCACCGCTTTTTATCAAATCTTCCTCCAAACCCTAAAAGGAAAGACTAGCCTGGATTAATTACACACTACAAGTTCGCCAATCTTTCAGCCAGGCCAGTGTCGGTACTTTGAGAGAGGTCCCCCGTGCTTTCGCACGAACCTAATTAATGTAAACCTCGTTTTCCCAGAGGCGTAACCTTGTTAACACCTTTCTCGACACCTACTTGATCGGCTAATTGTAATGTGTAAAACTCTCCCAGGAGTAACTCTTACTCGCAGCGGGTATCGGGATCCAACTATCTCATAGAAGGTATGCAATCTCATTGCAAATTTCAACACTTGAAATTCCCGATAATATTTTGCCCCTAACCTCCTATGACCTTGACAAAGGCCAACAAACCATAGGATGCTAGTCAAGTTCAACCCTTCATTTCTTGATCGAAATAAACCCACCCGCACGGCCCTTGACAAAGGCCAACAAGGTCGCACGACTACCCTAATCCAATCTGCATCATATGCACAAGCAGATAAGCACCAGTTAGCTACCGCACACTGCGCCTTGACAAAGGCCAACAAACGCAGCACGAATACTAACTACTACTTATCTGAAATGACGGAGGGCTACGCAGGTTTTTCATAAAAAACCATGAGCGTAATGAACTTGATATCGTTGTAGAATCAAATGAAGTTTTGAAATGGAGTGATATTGAGACTTTTCTAGTTTTGCTAAAGGAGTCACTCCCGGCGAAGGGATCTCGGTCCTTTCCTCGTCGAATGAGGTGCGGGATATATCATATATATCGCTGTGCAAAGCAAAAACTCTTAAAAGCTATCAAAGCCAAACCGAGTGTGTAGCATCTGCCAGTTACTGCTAAAGGAGTCACTCCCGGTGAATGGATCTCGGTCCTTTCCTCATCGAATAAGGTGCAGGGTATATCATATATACCGCTGTGCAAAGCAAGAACTGTAGCTACCTGTTTTATTTTAAAATTCGATTCTACAACATCTTAGGTTTCTTATCTTTCATTAATCACATTAATGAAGTCCCATCATTTAAATACCTAAACATCACAGATAGATATGACGTACACTTATGCCATCCGCATTCGCCTCGATGTCCCCTCGTGCACCGTTAGGTTAGGTAACTAACGACAGAGCAGGGAAGGGCTAGCGCGGGTGTAAAACATAAGTAACGTCTATATAATATATCATATATACTATATATACTATATCCATCACAGAGTCACAATACAGATATCGCAGCAGAATAAACATATGAAATATTGGATATACTAGGACGTCCGTGTTTTCAATACGAGCCAGTATAAAAGACGGATTCCACGGTCGTGATGAATAGCCAATCCCACACCCCTAGACCCCTACGAGAGCGGCAAGCAACCCTTCCAATTCTAGGGTTAGGAGACCCGGACTCGACTCCTCGAGTTGGTCTCCCACTGGACCCCAGAACCCGGTTACTTGTGCCCCCCTCCTTGGGTCTATCCTAATGCGGAAAAGTAAATAATATACAAAAGGTGACAACTTCCTCTACCTGGAAGTGCCCCAAATAAAAGAATATTACATACAAGTTTTTACATGAATGAAAATGAAAAACACTCATCTCACATAAAACCCTCCCGGCTAATCGAATACGACGATCCAATATAACATATCCAGCAACACATAACATCACATGTCATCAACGTAAGTAAGTATGCATACCCCAATTGTCGTTGACGTATAGCAACGAAACCGGCGATATGAACATACTACACTTACGGTCACAGAAAAGAAAGTGTAAAACTACAACAATTGGAATCCGCAACTTCTTTAGACATCGCATGCCTAATTAAATGAAATACTTAGACATCACATGCCTAACAGATATAAATCCCGCATTTTAGTCTCATTATCGAAAACTCTTTTCAATATCGTATGGGACTAAAGTGCTAGATTTATAACATTCATCCAGTTATCTCATAACTGTTTGTGAATTCCAATTATTGTATCACATTCCAGATAAACAGATAATGTTAAACTTTCCGATCGAACAGTCGAATACCCAAGTTTTCCCGATACAGTCCAACACATGAAATAAGTCTGACAACATTTAGTTCATGCCTAAGTACCGACGGTCCAGCCGTAGAAGGGTCAAGCCAACGCCTCACATGTGGCACGCCGTACTGCCCCAAACCCAAAGGTTCAAAGGGCAGTTCAAGACGGTCACATAATCGAGTTAAGGTTTGTTGTCTTCTAGAGGGTCCATCGCATTACTTGCACTACTTAGAACGTCGTTAAACCACGGAAAAATCCAACACTTGGAAATTTCCCGACAGGGAAAAATTGGGTATTTATATCCGGTCGAACTTTTTTAACATATTCTAAAAATTATCCGGAAAAACACAAATACGAAATTTGATAATCCGATCGAACATTCGAATCCCCAAAACAACCCAGAAAAATTCAACTCTTGAAAAAATATTAAAAATACCCAGGAAAACCAGCACTGTATTTTATGAATTACTGTACAAATTTGGATGCCACAAAAGACAAAACGGCCGCGCTTCCGCCGCACGAGCCATGCTCGTGCCGCGGAAACGCGGTGGTAAAATTGAATTAGGTCCATGAATTTTACAGTAATTCCTAGAAAACCCTGCTTGATTTTCTGGATATTTTTAAACTTGAAAAATCCACAATTTTAAAATCTGGACAGAGAGCATGGGTGTGTTAGGATTTCGGGTTCGTTCGGAGTTCAAAATCCGTCTAGACTTCGCCTAAGGCTCTAGCTAGGCTCTGATACCAGTGAAAGGTTCCTAGGCACCCTAAAGAGGTCTCATGAGGCATCGGACATGCCATTTCAAAAAAATTGGTGCCGAGAAACCCTAGACTACGGATCGTTGCTAGAATTTTAGGCGAAAAGAAAAAGCTAGTTAACAAATTAACTAAAGGTCGGAAGCTACAACCTTTGTAGATCCGGATTTCCACCTCCTTAGCTCCACATGATCATGCCCTCGCTGTCCATCACGAATCCTCGACTCATTCGTCGGCTTCATCGGAATAATGTGCGGAATAGGTCGTCGGCTTTGTGTCAAAGACGATCTACGTCGAGGTTGCACTAGTTCAAGCTCCGACTTCACAAAGTTGTGAAACTTGTGAAGACAACACCCAAAACAACTTGGCAAGAGGTAGAGGGTGAAGAAATAGGAGATGGGTTCACTTTAGATTTGGAATTTTCTCACTAGAACTCAAGTTGCCATTGGAGTAGCAAGCTTGAAGAAGAAGAAGAAGATGAGCTAGTTATGATAAGTCTTGTGTTAAAATGAATAATAATTCAATACTTATCATAACTTGACTAAGGTTAAGTGTAGAGAATAAACCATGGTGAATTAAGTGGGTTAGGGTTAAGTAAGATGACAAGAATGGTTGCAAAAGTCAAGGGTTCAAGAAGCTTCAACATAAAACAAGAATTGCCACCATTCTCATCTTGAATTTATCTATATAAATAAACAAATAAATGAATAAATAAATATGCAAAACCCTAATTACAAAATAACCATGGTTTAATTTTATTCATTTAACCATATGATCAAGTATCATCAAACATGATATAAAAAGGTGCACAAAAATATATCACATATACAATGTGCAAATCAAGTGAGAAAAATCCGTTTAAAGTGAACCTATACTAGTTAATGCAAAGTAATATATCAAATATATAATTATACATTAAATCATTAAATCAACACTTGATTCAATGATCCGGTCATGTCGCACATAACCGACTAGTATTCAATGCATCGATTTATCGAATCAATGATTCGATAACTAGGTCATATCTCATATAACCAATCGAAACATTAAACGCGAGAATGAAATGCGGTATCACATACACGAATTATTCTCGCTCCCGCACATATCTCATATGCGCTCCTATTTCGTTTTGCTTGAGCTAGGAAACCTCTGTGTAGGACTTTAAAGACTCGTCAATACGCCGGTAGCAGATGATGATCATATCAAGCACCCACAAGCCGCAAGCGGTCTGCCAAACGTAACGGCCACCCGGGTATTGAGCGATCAGAAGATCGACGAGCTAGCCCGCTCACACTCCTGCGAATCCGACCAGTAACACATACCATACAGTCCGGTCTCTTCGTCTGATATGTCGCATATCAAGTCTAGGGGTGGTAAACGTCAGACCCCAATAACCCGATAAGTCGTGCCGATGTGAGGCTCATAACGGGTCGAGAAACTACTGGTAACACTTACCAGCAAATCTCTGATCAGCCCTGGCCAGGGACTTCCCTGTTACGGCCAATCGAGCACAGCGCAACATCAACCCCCAATACCGGGAGAGACGAAACCCCTCCTATCGCTCATTACCTCCATGTGACTTGGGACTGTGCCCAAAGACCACCGTTTTGCATGCCCTCATGGACGTGGTAAGGTGGAGATCAAAGCACAGTGGGAATCACACAAGACTCTATGACGATCTCGGGTCTACAGACTATCCTGTACAAGTGTCACCTGAGAACTGCCATCTGACGTGAGGTATAATACCATCTGGGAGTTCTCGGCGAGTCCGTCCAGTGTACTCAGTCTCCACTGAGCACCCGTACACCATCTCTGATGTCAAACACCAATGGATATAGGATCATCCATCGCCCATCACATGGGTCGAGAAGCGTATACGCTAGTCTACACTGGTATATCGATGCCCCGTCTCGATACACCCACGACTAGGGACCTTGAAGGATGTACTTATGGACTACCATGTCCCCACTAGTATGATCCGCATCACAATCCAGGTAGTCAAGTACACATCCTAAGGGCTTTACCAACATGTAACTATAAGACAGTATAAAGAGACTAGTGTACATGTTAAGATAAAGAGTAACCAGATAGCATACTATCATATCGAGCAAGAAAGTCATCTCTATATATGTCCAAGCATCCAATATAATATACAACATCTGTACAATACTGGCCTCTAGGGCATACATACAACTAACACATACATCACTATGTATGAGTCCCAAGAGCTCTGCTGCCCTTTCTCCATGTCCGGTGAACGGAGATTTGACTATCTTTCCTTTGAGACAAGACTGACAAGTTTCATAAGATGAAAACTCGAACGTATCCAAGAGTCCATCATTATGCAACTTACTTAGTCTTTTCTCTCCGATATTACCATGTCTACAATGCCACAAGTAGGATTCATTCGTATTTGAACTTTTCCTCTTGCGTGTGTTTTGTATATTGAGTACTGTATTCTGATTTAGAACGTAGATACCATTACACAGTGTACCTTCTGCAACCAGTACCTTATGAAGGTAGATGTTCATGATATTTCTATCAAGAACAAAGTTATATCCATCTTTATTGAGTAAAGAAACCGATATGATGTTGCAAACCATGGAAGGTACATAGTAGCAATCGTTCAAAATAATAGTATTGCCATTTGGCAACACAAGGTGATATTCACCGATGGTTGCAGCATTAACTTGTGCTCCGTTCGTTACCCTGAGCGACATATCACCAGGTACAACTCTCCTACTTTTTCTCAGTCCCTGCAATAAATTACAGATATGAGATCCTGATCCGGTATCAAGTACCCAGGAGGTAGGGCTGACCGTAAAGCAGTTCTCAATTACAAGAACACCTGAAGTAGATGCAAAACTATGCTTCTTCATCAACTGGGTATCCTTGGAATCCATACAATCCTCTTTCCCTTGCTCAAACTTATGACTGTTGTCGTAAGTTAGAGCCGAACCAACGTTCCCCAGCCCCGAATAAGAATTCGGATCGGTCAAGCGATACATTTTATTATCTTGATTAGGGCGTGAAATGGTTGCTACCTGGAGAGAGAGAAAAGAAACACTTAGCGTGCGCTCTTGCAAGATTAGAATGTTTTATTAATTTATCTAACCAGGATGGCTCCCACTGTTTCCTCAAATTCTTCTTAAAACCTTTTAAAAGAAGAACTAGTCGGGATTAACTGCACGTCACAATACTTGCTTAACCTTTCAGCCAGGCTAGTGTTGGTACTTCGAGGGAGGTTTTCCAACGCTTTCGCGAAGTTCCTTAATTAAGTAACCTCTTTTCCCTGGAGGTGTAGTCCCGCTAACACCGTTCTAGACACCTACTTGGTTTATAGCATTGATTGTTAAGTGAAATAATCTCCCGAGAGTAATCCAACTCATCAGTGGGATCGGGATCCAACTATCATTGTGCGATGACCTAGATGGAATCCACTCTAGTCACCACACTCCAGAAGGTATGCTAAATCTGCAAGTTTCAGTTTCTTTAGAAACTCCCGATGTGGATTTTTTCCCTTAGGACCCAAGTGACCTTGGCACAGTCAACAAATCAAAGAGTCCTAGTCAAGTTCAACCCGTCATTATCTTGATTGCATTAAACCCACCCGCATAACCCTTGACACAGTCAACAAGGTTACACGACTGTCCTAACCAATCACATTGTATCCAGCAGATAAGCAATACACAGCTACCGTTCACTACGCCTTGACACAGTCAACAAACGCAGCACGAATACTAAGTATAACTTATAAGAAATGACGGAGGGCTACGGCTGGGTTTTTGGCAAAAAACCCGTTAACGTAATGAACTTGATATCGTTGAAGGAACCTGATAACCTTTTTGAAAATATAGTGGCGAAAACTTTTGCTAAAGAGGTCACTCCCTATGAAGGGATCTCGGCTCTTTCCTCGTCGAATGAGGTGCGCGATATTCCAAACTGAATACCTCGATGCAAAGCAAGAATAATCGACTATAGTGAAGTTATTACCCTGACGCAAACTTTTGTCCAAGGGGTCACTCCCGATGAAGGGATCTCGGCCCTTGCCTCGTCGAATGAGGTGCTGGGCATTCTTAACCGAATACCTCTATGCAAAACAAAAGAGAAAGTCCTTACAATAACAGCTTTTTGAAAATTGTTCCAACAACGTCTTTTAGGTTTGTTTTCTTGCATTAATTTAATGCGTCCTATCAGTTAATCCTACCATTGCAGAAAACAACGAAAATATGACGTCCGCTTATGCCATCCGCATTCGCCACGAGGTCCCGTCATCACCTGTTAGGTTACTTAACTAACAACAGAGCGGGGGCTGGACTATCGCGGATGCAAAACATAAGCAACGCCTACTAGATATCATAAATAGATATATACATTCGTCATATGCAATGATAGCCATTCCAGATAACAGATGAACACATTGGATATGCTAGGAATCTGTGTTTCGTTCGAGCCTGCAACGAAAGACGGATTACACGGTCGCGATGAATAGCCTAGACCCCACCCTAGACCCCTACGGGTGCGGCAAACTACCCGCCATGTACCCGAAGCGAAGCAACCTCCCTCAACAACGTGAGTAGGCCACTCGGCACTTCGAGGTACCCGGTAATTTGTGCACCCCACCTTGTGTCTATCCTAGGAGCAAAAACAGTAAAAGAAATAATATACAATGGCGGCTACAACCTCATCGCGGATGTGCGGACATACAAATAATATTACATCAATTTACATATTACATGAATTGAAAGATAAATAAAACTCTCATCTCACAACCCCCCGGCTATTCATCCGCGACAATCCAACGAATCCATATACACAAACCATCAACATTACAGATCACAGATATGCACAACCCCACTAATCGACGTATAGCGATTAGCCGACGTTCAGTGCATATATCACATTACAGATATTACCAATTAGCCAAAATCTACAGAACTTCGATCAAAATACGAATTTGTAACCACCCCAAACACAAATTTGTTCTCTGGAAAATCTGGGCAGAAACAACATATTCAAAAAAACCCAAAACACCATTCTAAGAACACTGCAGAAAAAACGATCCACGGCCGAGTCAACTCGGCCGCGGATCCGCGACAAGAAGCATGTTCTTGCCGCGGTTCCGCGGCGCTTTGACCGAGTCAGTGGGTCGTTTTTCTTGTGTGTTCTTTAAAAACCCTGAGCCGATTTTTAGTGTATGTTAAAATATTTTTTGAACAGATTTGAAAATCGGCAAAAAGTTCAATTTTGTACGTGTTTTGCGGTTTTTTTTCTCCGATCGAAATTCCAGATACTTTGCTAACATGCTAGTTTGTGTTTAGCTAGGCACTGATACCACTGTTAGGTCCACGTTGCCCACCCCGGTGCTTACGGGGAGGCTGAAACGGTATAAAGAATCGATTTTTAGAACTCAAGGCAACATGGACTAAAAGGAGGATCTTTGCTAAACAAAAACTAATAAGCATGCTAAGAGATTTAGCTACTTGGTTAAAGGGTTATACCTAAGTCTTGAACTCCTTCTCTTCTTGATCCTTGGAGTGGGATGAACGGGACGTTCTCGTCGCCTTCTCTTGCCGAAGAAAGATCCATCCGAGGGCCTCTACTTTTGGCTCCTACCTCAACCTAGAGGTAACTAAAGTGCATGGTGAGCTAAACCTAGAACCTTAGGATGAGTAGATAGTAATTTTGGTGTTTTATCTCAAAAGCAAAATGGTTCTCAACTCATGAGAGGGGAGAGCTTTGAGAGAGAAGAAGAGGATGAGAGAGAATGAGCATGAGAGAATGAGGATAATATCAACCATTCTCACATATATATGAATTATGATAATTAAATAATTAATCAATGATAATAGGGATGGTTAACTTGAAAGGACCATTATCATTTCACATTAATGAATTTTGCAAGAATCATAGAGCATCTTTCATGTGAAATGATGATGGTCAATTTTGTCAACATAGGTTAAAAAGTCAACCATAGTCAAATGGTCAACAACCCTAACCATAAAAAATTATAATTAATTAATATCAATAATCATATTTCACATATTCATTAGGGTTAAGAAAAAGACAACGGTCATCAACCCTAATGAAAGTCCTATGCCTCTGTCTCAGTCAACTGTGCATACACACCCGTATCCATGTTCCGAGAAACACGAATACAATGAGATAAAACCAATCCCAAAACATATACTAGGATCTGGCTTAAACCAAAGCCCGCTAGTATCAACTGTCCGGACACCAAACGTGCACAAGTGCGCGAATGTGAACGAACCCCGTCGCAAAACCATGCGACCTCTAATCTGTTTTGCCCAAAGGCGAATAACCTTCTGTATGGGACACTAAAGAATCGACACTACGCTGGCGGTGGGTTTAACTACAGGCCGCAAGCAATACTAGCCGTACGTAACGGTCCCCAGGTAGATGCCGATAAGAAGACTGACGAGTTGAACCCATCTGAACTACTACTGAGCCTGAATGTGACAGTCTCCGTACAGTCTGGTCTGTTCGTCTAAGAGTATCGCATGGAGGGCCTAGGGGGGCGGTAAACGTCAGTCCCCTAATAGCGGTACAAGTCGTGTCGGAGTGTAGCCCAAAACACCATGAGAAACTACTGGTAACACTACCAGCAAATCTCGCTTGCTCTGGCCAAGGACGACTATGTGTAATGGCTCTCCTAGACACAGCGCGATATCAACTCCCAATACCGGGAGAGATGAATCCTGTCTAACCGTTACTGCCTCCAAGTGATCCAGGACTGCACCCAACTACTACCTGTTTGTGTTAGTTATATGTATGCCCTAGAGGCCATTACTGTACATAGGATGTATATTGTAGTGGATGCTGGGACATATATAGGTAGGACTTTCTTGCTCGACATGATAGTGCGCTATCTGGTTGCTCTTTATCTTAACATGTATACTTTCTGTCTCTCTAATTACATGTTGATAAAGCCCTTAGGATGTGTACTCGACTTCCAGGACTATGATGAAGATCATACTAGTGGGGCCTGGGTAGTCAATGAGTACATCCTTCATTGTTCCTAGTCGTGGGAATATCGAGACGGGGCATCGATATTCCACAGTAGACTAGCGTATATCTTCTCGATCCATGTGATGGGCGATGGATGATCCCATATCCATTCGTGTTTGACATCAGAGATGGTATGCGGGTGCTCAGCGGAGACTGAGTACATTGAACGGACTCGCCGAGAACTACCAGATGGTATTATACCTCACGTCAGATGACAGTTCTCTGGTGACACTGGTACAGCTTAGTCTGTTAACCCGAGATCGTCATAGAGTCTTGTGTGTCTCCCACTGTGCTTTGATTTCCACCCTACCACGGCTCTACAGAGTCGTGCAAACAGGTGGTTTTTGGGTACAGTCCCGATTCACATGGAGGCAATGAGCGATAGGAGGGGATTCGTCTCTCCCGGTATTGGGGGTTGATATTGTGCTATGCTCGACTGGCCATA
This sequence comes from Agapanthus africanus, assembly GCA_030015575.1. Taxonomy (NCBI): domain Eukaryota; kingdom Viridiplantae; phylum Streptophyta; class Magnoliopsida; order Asparagales; family Amaryllidaceae; genus Agapanthus; species Agapanthus africanus. The sequence goes on along the minus strand of JASDDO010000004.1, from coordinate 227,470,124 downwards.
ACAGGAAATCCCTGGCCAGGGTTGCAGTGATATACTGGTAAGAGTTATCAGTAGTTTCACGAATGTTATGTACCTTACGTCGGCATGACTTATCAAGCTACTGGGGTCTGACGTTTACCACCCCTAGGCGAGATATGTGACATATCAGACGAACAGACCGGACTATACGGTAAGTGTTAATGGTTGGATTCACAGGAGTGTGAGCGGGCTTGCTCGTCGATCTTCTGATCGCTCAATACCCGGGTGGCCGTTACGTTTAGCAGACCGCTTGCGGCTTGTGGGTGTTTGATATGATCATCATCTGCTGCCGGCGTATTGACGAGTCTTTAGAGTCCTACACAGAGGTTTCCTGGCTCAAGCGAAACGAAATAGGTGCGCATATGAGATATGTGCGGGACCGAGAATAATGCGAGTATATGATACCGCATTCCATTCTCGCGATGAATGTATCGAACGGTTGTATGTGATATAACCTAGTTATCGAATCAAGGATTGATTCGATTAAGCCGATACATTGGATACTAGTCGGTTATATGCGACATGACCGGATCATTGAATCAAGTGTTGATTTAATGATTTAATGTATAATTATATATTTGATATATTACTTTGCATTAACTAGTATTGGTTCACTTTAAATGGATTTTCTCACTTCATGTGCACATTGTGTATATGATATATTTTAGTGCACAAGATTCTATCATGTTTGATGATACATGTTCACTTGGGTTTGTGTAAAGAATTAACCATGGTTATATGAGTGGTTAGGTTTTTTTTATTTACTTATTCATTTATTTTATTTATTATTCTTTTGAAATGATAAAGAAAAGAATGGTGGCTTATTTTGTTTGTTGTTGAAGCTTCATGAAGCTTTGACTAAGTGACCATTCTTATCTCATGCTTAACCCTAACCAATCAAACTAACCATAGTCTATTCTCTACACACTAACCAAGGTTGGATTATGATAAGAATGAGTTGGATTTTCTTTTTGATGATAATCTTTTTTATCTATCATATTCTTTCTTCATCTTCTTCTTCTTCTTCAAGAAGAAAACTTGCCACCATTAATAGCATCTTGAGCAAAAGAGTGAGAAATCCAATTCTAAAGTGAACCCGCCTCCTATTTCTTCATCCTCTACCTCTTGCAAGTAGTATAGGATGTTTTCTTCACAAGTTCATGACTTGGTGAAGTTGGAGCTTGATCTTGTGTTGCCTCGACGTAGATCATCTTCGGCATCGAAGCCAACGACCTAGCCCGCCCATTTCTCCGATGAAGCCGATGCTAGAGTCCGGATCCGATATGGACAGCGAGGGGACGTCATCATGGAGCCTAGGAGGTGGAGGACCGGATCTACAAAGGTTGTAGCCTCTTTCTTTTAGTTAAGTTGTTAACTAGCTTCTTGTATCGCCTAATCTCTAGTCAACAATCCGTATTAGGGTTTCTCGGCACTTGTAAAATTTGAAATTGGCCTGGTTGATGCCTTGTGAGACCTCCTTAGTGTGCCTATGAACCCTAAATGCGGGGTTTATAACTGTTAGGCTTGCGATGTCTAAGGAATTCATTTGGCAAGGCATGCGATGTCTAAAGAGTTTGCGGATTCCAACTGTTGTAGTTTTACACTTTCTTTTCTGTGACCGTAAGTGTAATATGTGATATCGCCGGTTTCGTTGCTATATGTCAACGACAATTGGGATGTGCATATTTACTTACGTTGATGACATGTGATGTTATGTGTTGCTGGATATGTTATATTGGATCGTCGTGTTGAATAGCCGGGGGTTTTTATGTGAGATGAGTGTTTTTCATTTTAATTCATGTAAAAAAAACTTGTATGTAATATTCTTTTATTGGGGCACTTCCACGTTGCGGATGTTGTCACCATTTGTATATTATTTACTTTTCCGTATTAGGATAGACCCAAGGAGGGGAGCACAAGGTACCGGGTTCTGGGGTCCAGTGGGAGACCAACTCGAGTAGTCGAGTCCGGGTCTCCTAACCCTAGAATTGGTAGGGTTGCTTGCCGCTCTCGTAGGGGTCTAGAGGTGTGGGATTGGCTATTCATCACGACAGTGGAATCCGTGTTTTATACTGGCTCGTATTGAAAACAGGGACGTCCTAGTATATCCAATATTTCATATGATATTTTCTGCTGCGTTATCTGTGATGTGATCATGTGATGTTCTGTGATAGATATAATATATAGTATATATGATATATTATATAGACGTTACTTATGTTTTACACCCGCGCTAGCCCTGCCCGCTCTGCCGTTAGTTACCTAACCTAACGGTGCACGATGAGGACATCGAGGCGAATGCGGATGGCATAAGTGTACGTCATATTTATCTGTGATGTTTAGGTAATTTAAATGATGGGATATTCACTTAATGAGATTAATGAAAGAAAATAAACCTAATTGATGTTGTGGAATCGAATTTCAAATAAAAACAGGTAGCTACAGTTCTTGCTTTGCATCGCGGTGTTCCTTGTAGAACATCCTGCACCTTATTCGATAAGGAAAGGACCGAGATACCTTCACAGGGAGTGACTCCTTTAGCAATAACTGGATGATGCTACAACCATCGTTTGTCTTTTGATTGCTTCTATAGTTTCCGCTTTGCACAGTGATATATATGATATATCCCGCACCTCATTCGACGAGGAAAGGGCCGACGATCCCTTCACCGGAGTGACCCCTTTAGCAAAACTAGAAAAGCTTCAAAAAACGTTCCATTTAAAACCATTTGTGTCACGACCCGAAGTTCGGCCCGTGACCGGCACTTAACCACGTAACGTCTACAGCGTAACGCGACTAAGTGAACCGAAAACCCAGAAATCAAACAAGTGAAAGTATAGAGTGTTATAAGTTTTAAATGAAAGCACTTACTAACATGATAAGAAATCTAAGTAAACAATCACCAAGATAGTAATATACGACGCCGTAGCGAAGATCAAGATCCACAAGTGGGAACATCACAGATAGGATAAACTGTAAGTACAGTCGGCTCACAACGAGCTCGACACCAGAATACAAATATAATACATCATCGTCCTCACACTGTCTCTAAGTCAAATACATACATGGTAGATGGAGAATACTAGATACAACAATGTACATACTGAAAGATAAACAGATACCGCACAAAACCCACTTATCAGCAAAGAGCTAGTACACCAACTATGGGGGTATCTGTGTCAAAAGATGCAACCGCAGCCTACCGCGACTACTCCGAAGGGTAACCTGCACACACAGTGGCACAACGGGGGTGAGTTGCCAACTCGTGAATAGAGATAACATATAAAGTTATCGCGAGCATGCAGGTACAGCGCTACTCTATCATATGCCAACAGATGATATCAATATGTGATAAGCAGTATGTGCAATAATCATGCAAGTACTCTATCAGGTAATGTAACTACAGGATGAGGTATAATAGTAAATGCTGAGCAGGGCAATATAATATCTACACGGAATGTCAACGTAGGTAATATATAATCGGTGTCCATCAATGCACCCAGATCCCCCAAATAGCTCAGGCGCCGGCACTCTCATCGGCCCTCAAATCCTGTACGTCTCTGAGAATCCCGAGTGCCCACATCGGCACCCAAATATCATAAATACTCGTGTCCAGCATCGACACTCAAATCCTCATCCATCGGGCCCCGTCAGTCCGGGTCAACCCACGAGCTCCGTCTGCGGTATCGGCCCTCGGCACCAGCAGTACGGATCACCCCGCATCCATCTATAGACTCTGATCAGTACCCTTCCGGATAACTGTCAGGTCCCACCAATCACCGGTAGGTAGTAGTCCCTCTGCCAGGCTTACCGTCTACTGCACAGCGAAACCGTTCTCGCCCCGGGTACCATACCGGGTCCACCATGTACCCGTAATCGGTCTCAACCAGCTCCTCGATTCGGGTTCACATATATCACTCTAGCACCGAGAAAACACATGGTGGACGCACCAAAATATCATATCAAGGGAACCGGGTTTTAAATGATTACATATTTGCAATAGCCCACGGTTCCCAAATCCAGAAATCATATGTAATCCAAACCAAAATGCAAGTCAAAGATCCGATATGATATGTACGTCAATATAATATCATGTCAAGTCACATATAGATGAGCTACAATATGATGATCCGATGTAATATAGGCATCATGTATGAATAGCATATCAAGTCATATATAGGTGAGCTACAATATGATGATCGATGTAATATAAGCATCAAGTATGAATAGCATGTCAAGTCACATATAGATGAGCTACAATATGATGATCCGATGTAATATAGGCATCAAGTATCAATAGCATGTCAAGTCACATATAGATGAGCTACAATATGATGATCCGATGTGATATAGGCATCAAGTATAAATAGCATGTCAAGTCACATATAGATGAGCTACAATATGATGATCCGATGTGATATAGGCATCAAGTATAAATAGCATGTCAAGTCACATATAGATGAGCTACAATATGATGATCCAATGTGATATAGGCATCAAGTATAAATAGCATGTCAAGTCACATATACATGAGCTACAATATGATGATCCGATGTGATATAGGCATCAAGTATAAATAGCATGTCAAGTCACATATAGATGAGCTACAATATGATGATCCGATGTGATATAGGCATCAAGTATAAATAGCATGTCAAGTCACATATAGATGAGCTACATTTAGATGAGCTACAATATGATGATCCAATGTGATATAGGCATCAAGTATAAATAGCATGTCAAGTCACAAATAGATGAGCTACAATATGATGATCCGATGTGATATAGGCATCAAGTATAAATAGCATGTCAAGTCACATATAGATGAGCTACAATATGATGATCCGATGTAATATAGGCATCAAGTATAAATAGCATGTCAAGTCACAAATAGATGAGCTAAAATATGATGATCCGATGTGATATAGGCATCAAGTATAAATAGCATGTCAAGTCACATATAGATGAGCTACAATATGATGATCCGATGTAATATACTACAGTGTGAGTGTCATGGCAATTACTAACGGTGTGTGTGAAACATGCAGGATAGTGCTCGTGCAACATGGACCGTTAGTAATGGTGCGGTGTTCTATCAATTCTAGTTTATATCCAAATAGCAGGAATGCAGCATGCACTAAATAGTAGCCATGAATAGCCAATGTGTACAATGGAAACTATAAGGTCCTATCAGCCCTGACGTAGAACGCCATGCGGGCGATATCCCCGTAGATGTGAAATCTACTCACCGTAGTCTCTCGCTAGGTATAGCCAACAACTTGTTTCCCCCTTCTGCGCGGCGTCCGCCGTACTCCCCTGCGAACCTAGAATTACACAATATATCACACGTAAGCTTAAAGTCACACAAACGCGACATTAAAGCCGAACTAGTAACTCGTGTCGCGAACCAAGCGCGCGTGTGCGCGATACGTTAAAACGTGTGGTTACGTGCCAGAAACCACCCCGACGCGTCACGCTACGCAGAAACCCAAAACCCACAAACACGTATCACGCGTGTCGCGAAGACTAAAAATACGGGAAAATAGGTAATCACCTCTAGATTTTGATACAGGAAAGATATTGTAAAACTATATATACTAAAACAACCCACATAGCAGCAGACACCCACACCCCAAACCCCAACCCAAAGCACCCCCATCTAGCCGCAATTTGCGGCCCGAATGCATATTTTGGCGGCTCCAAATGGGAATTGGGCTCCAAGGTTTGGTGTGTGCTCTCTATACCCCCCATACATACTACAGTAACATCTAGTTTTACTCTGAAATGTCCCGGGTAGTAGCAGATCCTATAGGGCCTTAATTCTAGTCAAAATCCACACTTTGCACTAAAATGGAACTTTAGGGTATTTTTGTGCAAACTGAAACAAAACTTGGCCTAAGATAGCTCTAATAACACCTAATAGAGCTAACACAACTAACAAAACCCTAATCTAACATGTGAATCACAAATATCCTTAAATATCACCAAAAATGCACAAAAACGAGATTTTTACTAAAGAATACTACAAGTTATGGAAAAAGAGGTTAAGACATGAGTTTATACCTTCTAAAGACCTTGTGAAACACCAAAAGTCTCAGCTTTCCCTCAAGTGTGCAGATTTGCCTTTGAACACCTCAAAAACCTCACCTTTCCATGGTTTTGTGAAGAAAATGAGTTGATAAGTATAGGGTTTTGAGTATGGATCAAAGGGGAATGAAAAGAGAAGAGAATATGGAGGAAAAATGGAGGGTTTGCTGCTGGAAATTCTCCAGAATTCTGGAGTGGGGAAAGAGAGAGAGAAGAGAGGGAAAAATGGTCAAAAGTCAAGCTTTTACCTACCCCCCCCCCCCCCATGCCTCATTATTTAATAGAATTTGTAATTATAAAAATGAGGTTATGTTTAGGTTAAAATGGTGGGGAAAATAACAACCATGCAACACAAGAAAAATGGTTAACATGCTACCAAAACCCTAAGTCTAAAAAATGTAAGTCGATGTAGTACACCCCAGTACTTGTGGGGAGGCGGAATTTTCAAAAACGAACTTGTTTAGTGAACGAACATCGACTAACTGCTTGAATCGAAGCTAAACGATAACTAACCAAACATATAGTTGTTCTAAACTACTATGCTTAGGGATTATACCTATCGAAACTTGTCCTTCGTCTTTACGATCTCCTTGTTCTCCTCGGCCTTCTCTAGGTAGTAGACGATCCACCCGAGAGCAAAACTCCAAGCTAAACCTCTAAACTTGAGGCAACTAAACTTCTTGGATTGCTAATCAAAGAAGATAGATGAAATAGAGTGATGGTTATGGATTGATTAGTCTAACTAATCCTAGATCTCAACACATGAGGGTGAGGATTAGTCTTTTGAAGAGAGAGAGCTTGAGGAGAGAGAATGTGAATAATATTATGATATAAGTTTATGAGTATCATATCATATATGAAGCATTTTCTAATAATAAGAAAAGAATAAAGGGTGATGATAAATCATGCTTCATAAAATATCTAGTGGTGATTCATTAGAATGAGTCATTAAGCAATAAATGTGCATTAATGAAATGAATGAATCACCACCATGACTCATAAACTCATTCAATGAATATGACACATAACCCTCCTTAGTCACCATCTTCTAGAAGCTTCTCGAGCAATTACGAGAACGCCCCTCCGATCTGCAAAAATACGGAAAAACTTTAGACTGTAAAAATCCAATAACCGGATACCACTACCTGGCTTAAACCAAAGCCGACTGGTAAAATCTGTCCGAAAGACGTATGCGCGTAAACGCACGTATGCGTCCGAACCCTTTGTCGGAAAACCATGCAACCTCTATATCGTTTCGCCTGGAATAGGAAACTCTCTGTGTGGGACTCTAGAGACTCGACTACTACGCTGGCAGTGGGTTTAACCACAGACCGCAAGCGGCACTAGCTGTACGTAACGGTCCCCAGGTAGTTGTCGATAAGAAGGCCGATGAGAAAACCCATCCGAACTCCTACTGAGTCTGATGTGACAATCTCCATACAGTCCGGTCCGTTCTTCCAAGACTATCGCATATCGGACCTAGGGGGGCGGCAAGCGTCAGTCCCCTAATAGCGGTATAAGTCGTGTCGGAGGGAAGCCCATTACACCTGAGAAACTACTCGAACCTACCAGCAAATCTCGCTTGCCCTGGCCAGGGACTTTGCGTAATGGCTCTCTGACACAGCACGATATCTACTCCCAATACCGGGAGGGACGAATCCTGTCTAACCGCCACTGCCTCCAAGTGCTCGGGACTGCACCCAACTGCTACCTGTTTGCACGACTCCTTTGAGCCGTGGTAGGGTAGCAATCTAAGAACAGTGGGACACACTCGAGGCGAAGTAGCAGTGTCAAGTCTGCGGACTACGCTGTACTCATGTCACCTGGGAACTGTTCACTGACGACTGGTATCAAACCAACCAACAGTTCCTTGTGAGTCCTGTCCGGTGTACCCGTAACCTAACGAGCACCTGCATACTATCTCCAGTACGACGTACTGACGGCTGTGGGACAGACCATCTCCCCAACTGGGATGAGAAGCGTACACACTAGTCTACTCCGGAGTATCGATGCTCTGTCTCGATAATCCTACGACCAGGGACCTGAATAAGGATGTGCTTGTAGACTACCCAGCCCCCACTAGTGTGACTGCCATCACAACGCTGGTAGACAAGCAAGATCCTAAGAGCTCTATCAATACGTACACTCACATATTAAGATAGAAAAACCAAGTAGCATACTACCATGTTTAGCAAGACTGTTATATACATGTGAATATCCCAAGCTTCCATTAAGTAATATAGAAACTAGTATGATACAGTAATTGCCTTCTAGGGCATAAACACTAACAATCTCCCACTTGCACTAGGGCCATGTACTGGCATATCGTAGACCAATGATCTCGAGCAGCCTCTCGAACTGAATCTGAGGAAAGGCCTTCGTGAATGGATCAGCAATGTTCTCTTCTGAAGCAACTCTCCGAACCTCGATCTCCTGACGATCAATGATCTCCCTGATCAGGTGATACCGCCTCAAGGTGTGTCTGGACTTCTGATGGGACCTTGGTTCCTTCGCTAAAGCAATAGCTCCGTTGTTGTCGCAATATAGAGGTATTGGATCAACTATGGTAGGAACCACCTGAAGTTCTGTTAGGAACTTCTTCATCCAGACTGCTTCTTTTGCGGCATCGCAAGCAGCTATATACTCCTCTTCCATCGTCGAGTCAGCAACGGTGTCCTGCTTGGAGCTCTTCCAGCACACCGCCCCTCCATTGAGGGTAAAGACATAACCCGACATGGACTTGGAATCGTCCTTATCACTCTGGAAGCCGGAATCAGCAAAGGCCTCCAACCTGAGGTCTTTTCCGCCGTAAACCAAGAACATCTCCTTAGTCCTCCTCAGGTACTTGAGAATGTTCTTTACTGCTATCCAGTGTTTCTCCCCTGGGTCTGACTGATACCGGCTTACCACGCTTAGTGCGTAAGCTACATCCGGTCTGGTACACAACATCGCATACATTATAAAGCCTACCGCAGAAGCGTAGGGTATAATAGACATGCGTTCCCTTTCCAAATCAGTCTTGGGAGACATCTCTTTGGAGAGGGTGATTCCGTGACAAGCCGGTAGATTACCGCGCTTAGAATCTTCCATACTGAATCTTTTCAGTACAGTGTCGATATACCTGGACTGCGAAAGTCCCAACATCCTCTTGGATCTATCACGATAGATCCGGATCTCCAGAATGTAAGAGGCATCACCCAGGTCTTTCATGGAGAACCTGTGTGACAAGAATCCTTTGACAGATTGTAGCATAGGAATGTCATTTCCTATCAATAGAATGTCATCCACGTACAAGACGAGGAATACGACACTTCTGGCTACAACTTTACTATATATGCACGGCTCATCTGGATTTTTGATAAAGTCATATTCTTTGACTGTCTTATCAAAACAGATGTTCCAACTCCGCGATGCCTGCTTTAGTCCATAAATAGACTTAAGTAGCTTGCATACTTTCCCGTTGCTCCCACTCTGATTGAAACCCTCTGGCTGATCCATATAGACGCTCTCTTCTAAATTTCCATTTAGAAAAGCCGTCTTTACGTCCATCTGCCAGATTTCATAATCATGGAAGGCAGCAATAGCAAGAAGGACCCGAATGGATTTGAGCATAGCCACTGGAGAAAAAGTTTCGTCATAGTCCAAACCAGGTCTTTGACGAAAATCCTTTGCAACAAGTCTAGCCTTATAGGTTTCCACCTGTCCATCTACACCAATCTTTTTCTTGAAGATCCATTTGCATCCTATGGGTTTTACCCCATCTGGAGCAAAGTCCAAAGTCCATACTTTGTTGGTGTACATGGACTACATTTCGGTCCGCATTGCATCTAGCCATCGTACCGAGTCGCCGCTCTGGATGGCTTGCTGGAAGTCAGTAGGTTCATCATCATCTATGATGCAATCCTCTCTATCCCCGTCTATGAGAAAACCGTAGTATCTCTCAGGCGGATGAGACGGCCTACTACTCCTGCGGAGGGGTGCGGGAATGTCCTGTTCTTCTTGAACTTCCGGTTCTACCAAACTTTCAGTAGCAGTTTGTGGTTCTGGAATTTCTTCCAGTTCTATTTCGCTCCCACTTGATTCCTTTTCTAAAAACTGATGTTCTAGAAAATGGGCATTACGAGAAACAAACACCTTTTGTTCCTCTGCGTAATAGAATAGATATCCCCTGGAGTGCTTTGGATATCCCACAAACAAACACTTTACTGATCGTGCCTCGAGCTTGTCCACATGCTGCTTTTTAACAAAAGCTGGACATCCCCAAATCTTTATATACTGTAGATGGGGTTTCTTCCCACTCTACATCTGATATGGAGTGGTAGGCACAGTCTTGGTAGGTACCATGTTCAAATGATATGCCGCTGATTCTAGCGCATGACCCCAGAAAGATCGCGGTAACTCAGCATTACTCATCATGGATCGTACCATATCCAATAGGGTTCGATTCCGTATCTCCGATACACCGTTATGCTGTGGAGTGTACGGAGGAGTAAGCTGAGAGAGAATTCCTTTCTCTTTTAGGTAACCTAGGAACTCGGCACTCAAGTATTCACCACCTCGATCAGATCTAAGTGTCTTGATACTTTTGCCGGTTTGGTTTTCCACTTCATTCTTATACTCCTGGAATTTCTCAAAAGCCTCGGATTTATGTTTCATCAGATAAATGAATCCGTATCTTGAGTAATCATCCGTGAAAGTAATGAAGTAGGAATAACCACCTCTCGCATGTGTAGACATTGGACCGCATACATCGCTGTGTATGAGTCCTAAGAGCTCGCTCACTCTTACTCCTTGTCCAGTGAATGGAGTCTTTGTCATCTTTCCTTTGAGACAAGATTGACAAGTGTCATAAGATTGATATTCGAACAAGTCCAAATATCCTTCTCTATGCAACTTAGTCAACCTTCTCTCATTGATGTGACCCAGTCTACAATGCCATAAGAAAGCTTTATTTAAATCTGGAGAATTTCTTTTTAGTGTGTTCTGGACATTGAAAATTTGGAGTTGGTTTAAAACATATATGCCGTTATTTAGAGTACCGGACCCAATCAAACCATGATTAAGGTGGATGTTGACAACATCTCTTACAAACGTGAAATCATAACCTTTATTTGATAACAAGGAACTGATATGATATTACACGTTAAGCTGGGTACAAAATAACAGTTATGTAAAACCAAAATGTGTCCACTCGTCAATCCTAGGTGATAATCCCCGACGGACGCAGCTCCCACGCTAGCTCCGTTAGCAACCCTGAGGATCATATCACCTTCCTTCAGCACTCTACGGTTTCTCAGTGCCTGCAATGAATTGCAAATATGAGATCCTGATCCGGTATCCAATACCCAGGAAGTAGAGTTGATCGACAGACAATTCTCAATTACAAACACACCTGAAGTCGAAGCCACAGCTTGCTTCGGTTCCTGGTTCTTGGCGTTCCACGCCTTGCAATCCTTCTTCCAGTGCCCTTTCCTGTGACAATGGAAGCACTCATCCTGGCCAACTATCGGTACTGCAGTCTTTTTCTTTCCCTTCCCTCTCACCTTACTAACACCTCCTCTAGGTTTGGGTGCGGCCTTCTTCTTCCTTCCTTTGGCCCTAGCCTTGGACCCGGAAGAAGATGCACCGCCAACAAACATAGCGGGTGTTTCCCTTGCCTTCTGCAAGGTGCCCTCTGCACTCCTTAACATGTTCAGGAGTTCCGCAAGTTCAACTTCTTTTCCTTGAAGATTGAAGTTGAGGATAAACTGGGCGTAGGTGGGAGGAAGGGACTGGAGAATAAGGTCTGTATAGAGCTCATTATCCAAAGTCGTCCCAAGGTCTGCGAGCTCTTCTATGTAGCCGATCATCTTTAGGACATGTTCACTTACCGATGACCCGACAGCCAACCTCGCTCGAAACAAGTTCTTAGAGGTCTCGTATCTTGCTATACGAGATTGCTCTCCATAAAGTTCCTTTGTATGGAGAAATATGCCATCTAGGGACATATCCTCGTGCCTCCTCTGATGTTCATTGTTCATCGAGGCAAGCACGATGCACTTAGCTCTCGCGCAATCTAAATCCCAGGTTTTGAGGATTTCCTTAAACGCATTACTGGATTTGGGACCAGGGACAGCAGGTGCCGTAGCGGTGAGGACGTACCCCAGTTTGTCATAGGTCAAAGCCATTTTGACATTCCGCAGCCAATCTTTATAGTTTGGCCCCGTCAGTATATTTTTCTCTAAAAGTAACTTAAGTGCAGTCATTTTCAGGGTCGCTGCAATTAGGAGAGAGAGAAGAAAACTCTTTAGCATGATGCTCTTGCAAGTTTAGAGTGGTTTTTAATTTATCTAAACTGGATGGCTCCCACTGTTTCTCGAATCCTTCCTCAAACCATAAAAGAAGAATTAGCCAAGACTATTCTCACCGTACAATACTTGCTTAACCGTTCAGCCAAGCCGGTGTCGATACTTCGAGGGAGGTTTTCCAACGCTTTCGCGAAGTTCCTTAATTAAATAACCTCTTTTCTCTAGGGGCGTAACCCCGCTGACACTTTTCTGGACACCTACTAGGTTTATAGCAATGATCGTTAAGTGACGAATATCCTGATAAGTATCATATACTCACAGTAGGATCGGGATCCAAATATCATCGTCTGATAATGTTGTAGGAATGCTACCAACATTCATCAAACTCAAAATGGTATGCATCTCTTTGCAAATTTCAGTTTCTTTAGAAATTCCCGATATAAGTTTTTGCCCCATGCTCTTATGACCTTGGCGTTAGGTCAAAATATCATAAGTCACATGTCAAGTTCTACCCATCATTATCTTGTCAATTTGAACCCATCCGTATATATCTTTGACGTTCGGCCAAAATGATAATACAACTGTCCCAAACTAACTCATCTATCTATGCAACAAATGAATATCCAGCAGCTACCAAACACTATGCCTTGGCGTTAGGTCAAAATACATAGCTTGAATACTACTGAATACCCAGATGAAATGACGGAGGGCTACGACTGGTTTTGGCGAAACCGTGAACGTAGTGAACTTGATATAACCGAAGGAACCTGATAGCTTTTAAAAGGAGTGGTTAAAGCTCCGCATTTAAAAATATCTGTTTTAAAAATAACCGAGTGGTTTCTTTTAAATTGTTCCAACGATTAAAACTTTGGTTTATTATTCTTTGCATTATAGATAATGCGTCCCATCATTAACCTATCATTGCAGAAAACAACGAAAATACAACGTCCTCTTATGCCATCCGCATTCGCCACGGGGTCCCGTCATCACCCGTTAGGTTACTTAACTAACGACAGAGCGGGGGCTGGGCTAGCGCGGGTGTAAAACATAAGTGACGTCTAAATAGCTACAATATATATAGATATTTTACATTCGTCAGACGCAATGATATTCATTCCAGAACACAGATAAACAATATTGGATTTGCAAGCAATCTGTATTTCTTTTGAGCCTGCAAGAAAAGACAGATTACACAGTTGTGATGAATAGCCATTACCCCACCCTCGACCCCTACGGATACAGCAAACTACCCGCCCGGCAGTTTGTGTACCCCACCTTGGGTCAGTCCTACGAGCAAAAACAGTAAAATGAAATAATACAACGGTGGCTACAACCGCAACCTGGATGTGCCCCGCAAAATAATATTACAACAAATTACATTTACAACAAATGAATTAAACAATAACCCATTGCTAAACCCCGGCTAAACACCACAACAGTCCAATACAGTTTATATGCACAAACAGATATAACCATTTCAGAAATGTGCAACCCCCTGCCAACCGACATACTAGCAGTTAGGGGAGGTTTACGAACACATTAAACAATCACAGATATAATCCAATATGCAAATACTGTACAATTTCGATCGATTAAACATCTTTAATATTGCTCCAAAATCTGCTCTGTATACTGGAAACCTGAGCAAAATTAAAATATTCCAGAAAACCCCAAATACCAGAGAGGACCCACACATGAAAGATGAGTCCATGACTCGGCAACTCGGCCGCGGAAGCGCGGTGGATCGGTGGGATCCGCCGCCATTCCGCGGCGCTTTAGCCGAGTCTTGGGCTCGAATTTCATGGGTGTTCTCCTGGACTCTTTTCTAGCTTTTAGAGCACACCTGAAAAATTTTTGGACTTCATTTTAAGTTCGACAGAAACTGAACAGATTTAGGGTTTTCCGGCTTCGTTATTCCGTTCGAAATTCGTACAAATTTGCAATCAAGTTATTTATTGTTTAGCGAGGCTCTGATACCACTGTAAGTCGATGTAGTACACCCCAGTACTTGTGGGGAGGCGGAATTTTCAAAAACGAACTTGTTTAGTGAACGAACATCGACTAACCGCTTGAATCGAAGCTAAACGATAACTAACCAAACATATAGTTGTTCTAAACTACTATGCTTAGGAATTATACCTATCGAAACTTGTCCTTCGTCTTTACGATCTCCTTGTTCTCCTCGGCCTTCTCTAGGTAGTAGACGATCCACCCGAGAGCAAAACTCCAAGCTAAACCTCTAAACTTGAGGCAACTAACCTTCTTGGATTGCTAATCAAAGAAGATAGATGAAATAGAGTGATGGTTATGGATTGATTAGTCTAACTAATCCTAGATCTCAACACATGAGGGTGAGGATTAGTCTTTTGAAGAGAGAGAGCTTGAGGAGAAAGAATGTGAATAATATTATGATATAAGTTTATGAGTATCATATCATATATGAAGCATTTTCTAATAATAAGAAAAGAATAAAGAGTGATGATAAATCATGCTTCATAAAATATCTAGTGGTGATTCATTAGCTTGAGTCATTAAGCAATAAATGTGCATTAATGAAATGAATGAATCACCACCATGACTCATAAACTCATTCAATGAATATGACACATAACCCTCCTTAGTCACCATCTTCTAGAAGCTTCTCGAGCAATTACGAGAACGCCTCTCCGATCCGCAAAAATACGGAAAAATTTTAGACTGTAAAAATCCAATAACCTGATACCAGTAACTGGCTTAAACCAAAGCCGACTGGTAAAATCTGTCCGAAAGACGTACACGCGTAAACGCACGTATGCGTCCGAACCCTTTGTCGCAAAACCATGCAACCTCTATATCGTTTCGCCTGGAATAGGAAACTCTCTGTGTGGGACTCTAGAGACTCGACTACTACGCTGGCAGTGGGTTTAACCACAGACCGCAAGCGGCACTAGCTGTACGTAACGGTCCCCAGGTAGTTGTCGATAAGAAGGCCGATGAGAAAACCCATCCGAACTCCTACTGAGTCTGATGTGACAATCTCCATACAGTCCGGTCCGTTCGTCCAAGACTATCGCATATCGGGCCTAGGGGGGCGGCAAGCGTCAGTCCCCTAATAGCGGTATAAGTCGTGTCGGAGGGAAGCCCATTACACCCTGAGAAACTACTGGAACCTACCAGCAAATCTCGCTTGCCCTGGCCAGGGACTTTGCGTAATGGCTCTCTGACACAGCACGATATCTACTCCCAATACCGGGAGGGACGAATCCTGTCTAACCGCCACTGCCTCCAAGTGCTCGGGACTGCACCCAACTGCTACCTGTTTGCACGACTCCTTTGAGCCGTGGTAGGGTAGCAATCTAAGAACAGTGGGACACACTCGAGGCGAAGTAGCAGTGTCAAGTCTGCGGACTACGCTGTACTCATGTCACCTGGGAACTGTTCACTGACGACTGGTATCAAACCAACCAACAGTTCCCTGTGAGTCCTGTCCGGTGTACCCGTAACCTAACGAGCACCTGCATACTATCTCCAGTACGACGTACTGACGGCTGTGGGACAGACCATCTCCCCAACTGGGATGAGAAGCGTACGCACTAGTCTACTCCGGAGTATCGATGCTCTGTCTCGATAATCCTACGACCAGGGACATGAATAAGGATGTGCTTGTAGACTACCCAGCCCCCACTAGTGTGACTGCCATCACAACGCTGGTAGACAAGCAAGATCCTAAGAGCTCTATCAATACGTACACTCACATATTAAGATAGAAAAACCAAGTAGCATACTACCATGTTTAGCAAGACTGTTATATACATGTGAATATCCCAAGCTTCCATTAAGTAATATAAAAACTAGTATGATACAGTAATGGCCTTCTAGGGCATAAACACTAACAAAAAAAAGTTTAAGTGTGCAAGTGTGCACTAGCACAAGAAAATTCCCAATATGCAACCACTACTCAATATGACTAATAATCCTAGGAACACATATATATAATAACACAAACGATCACTAATTATCACGAAAGACATTCATACGGAAATCCAAAGTGTTACAATCTACCCCCCTTAAAGAAATTCGGTCCCCGAATTTAAAAAAATCTAACTATACGCACCTTCAAAAAGATGGGGATACCTCTTCCTCATCTCTCTCTCGGTCTCCCAAGTGACTTCCTCGCCGCTCTGGCCACGCCAAAGTACCTTAACGGACGGTATCTCTTTCGACCTCAGTTTCTTCACTTGCCGATCCAAGATCATCACCGGCTGCTCTGCATAGGAAAGGTCGCGCTCAAGCTGGATCGTCGGGTGCTGAATCGCATGCGAAGGATCATGAAGATATCTGCGGAGTATCGAAACGTGAAATACGGGGTGCACGTCTGGAAAACTGGGCGGAAGGGCTAATCGATACGCAACCGCACCAATACGCTCAAGGATCTCGAAGGGCCCCACATATCTGGGACTAAGCTTCCTCTTCTTCCCAAACCTCATCACACCTTTCATTGGGGAGACCCTCAAGAAAACATGATCACCAACAGAAAACTCAAGTCTGCGCCGACGACGGTCCGCATAAGATCTCTGCCTACTCTGGGCTGCTCTCATCCTATCGCGAATCAACTGGATCTTCGCGGTCGTCTCATCCACAATCTGCGGTCCTAAGATACTTCTCTCACTGAGCTCCATCCAACAGGTGGGCGATCTGCATCTCCTCCCATAAAGAGCCTCAAACGGTGCCATCTGAATGGTCTCCTGGTAGCTGTTGTTGTAGGAGAACTCTACTAAGGGCAAATGATGATCCCAGCTACCTCCGAAGTCTAAAACGCATGCTCTGAGCATGTCCTCGAGAGTCTGAATGGTCCGCTCTGACTGTCCGTCGGTCTGCGGATGGAATGCTGTGCTGAAACTCAAGCGAGTGCCCAAAGCCTCCTGAAGCCTCTGCCATAGCCGGCTGGTAAACTGGGTGCCTCTATCGGACACGATGCATGTCGGAACTCCATGCAGTCGTACAATCTCATCAATGTAAATCTGGGCATACTGAGCAAATCCGAAAGTCGTCTTCACCGGTAGGAAGTGAGCCGCTTTCGTCAAACGATCCACGATCACCCAGATGGAGTCATACCCTCGACTAGTCCTGGGTAGACCCACAATGAAATCCATAGATATATCTGTTCCCATTTCCACTCCGGAATGGGTAACGGCTGTAGCTCTCCCGCGGGCCTCTGGTGCTCAGCCTTGACTTGCTGACAAGTCAGGCATCTCGACACAAAATCTGCAATATCCCTCTTCATACCGTCCCACCAGTAAACCTTTCTCATATCGTGGTACATCTTGGTGGAACCGGGATGAACACTATATAACGACCGATGTGCCTCCTCAAGAATCTCGCGCCGCAATCCCTCAGCATCTAGTACGCACAGTCTAGCTCCAAATCGTAGTATCCCCTGATCATCGATCACGAACTCGGAAAATCTTCCTTGTCCCATCTGTGTCCTGATCTCTGAACAGCGGTCATCACTGTGCTGTGCCTCATGTACACGGTCATGCAACTGTTGGCGTGCACGAACATGCGCAATCTGTCCTCCGATCGGCGTGAACTCAAACTGTACCCGGCTATCGCATAAGATATGCCAATCCGCCGACGACTGCCTCTGCACTGCGCTCAAACAGGATAGACTACCCCCGGGCCTCCTGCTCAAAGCATCCGCCACTACATTCGCCCTGCCCGGGTGATACAAGATCTCACAATCGTAGTCCTTCACTAACTCCATCCATCGGCGCTGTCTAAGGTTCAGGTCTCGCTGCTGAAATATGTACTTTATGCTCTTGTGGTCAGTGAATATCTGGCACGACTCTCCATACAGATAATGTCGCCAGATCTTGAGTGCAAAGACCACTGTAGCCATCTCCAGATCATGAGTAGGGTAATTCTGTTCATGTTTCATTAATTGCCACGAAGCATACGCAATCACCCTGTCATGCTGCATCAAAACGCACCCCAGCCCTACTCGTGAAGCATCGCAGTAGACCACAAATCCGCCTGATCCTGAAGGCAATGATAGCACTGGTGTCGTAGTCAGTAGAGCCCGTAGCCGCTGGAAACTGTGCTCACACTCCTCCGTCCAATCGAAGCGAACTCCCTTCCGGGTCAACCCGGTCAAAGGTGTAGCAATGCGAGAGAAGTCCTGCACGAATCGCCGGTAATAGCCTGCCAGCCCTAGAAAGCTGCGAATCTCCGTCACTGACGTGGGTCTAGGCCAACTCCGAACTGCATCGATCTTCCTCGGGTCGACACATATACCATCTCGTGTAATCACGTGCCCCAAGAAGTCTACGCTGTCTAGCCAGAAGGCACACTTGGAGAATTTGGCGAAAAGCTGATGCTCTCTCAAGGTCTGCAGCGTAATCCACAGGTGCTGCTCGTGCTCCTCTCTACTCCGAGAATACACTAAGATATCGTCAATAAACACTATAATGAACAGATCAAGATACGGCCGGAAAATACGGTTCATCAAATCCATAAATGCTGCTGGCGCGTTGGTGAGTCCGAACGACATCACCAAAAACTCATAATGGCCGTAACGTGTGCGGAAGGCCGTCCTAGGAATGTCCTCCTGTCGAACCCGCAGCTGATGGTAGCCCGATCGCAAATCGATCCTCGAAAAGTATCCTGCCCCCTGAAGCTGGTCGAACAAATCGTCGATGCGTGGCAAAGGATATCTGTTCCGCACTGTCACCCTGTTCAGCTGGCGGTAGTCGATACACAAACGCATAATGCCGTCCTTCTTCTTGACGAACAGGACTGGAGCACCCCAAGGAGAAACACTGGGTCGAATAAGTCCCTTATCCAGCAAGTCCTGCAACTGGCCCTTCAATTCTTTAAGTTCCGCCGGGTCCATCCGATAAGGCGATACAGAAATAGGCCCCGTGCCAGGAACCAAGTCAATACAGAAAGAAATATCACGCTTGGGCGGTATCCCAGGAAGCTCGTCAGGGAACACATCAGGGAACTCGCTAACAACCGGAACCTGATCCACCGGAACCTCTGTAGCTCTAGTATCGCAAACATAGGCGAGAAATCCCTGGCATCCCTTTCTCAAAAGCTGTCCAGCGCGAAAAGATGAAATCACACTGTGAGGGGTGGCACCACGGTCCCCCAACACAACAACAACTGACTCGCCGGGAAAACAAAATCGAACTGTCTTCTCGCGGCAGTCGACAGAAGCATAGCACGTGGCTAACCAATCCATGCCCAAAAGAACGTCGATGTCCAACATCTTAAGAAGGATCAAATCGACCGGCAACTCTCTCTCGCCAATACGGACGGTACAGGATCGGAACACGTGCCTAGCAACAAACGACTCTCCCACAGGAGTAGTCACAACAAGCGGCTGGTTAAGCAAACCGGACACTCTACCCAAACTCGGCACAAAATGTGTGGATACGTACGAGTGCGTGGATCCGGGATCGAATAACACGTGTGCTTCAACCGAACATACAGAAAGGATACCTGAGACCACCGCATTGGACGCCTGCGCGTCCTGATGCGTCAAAGCAAAAACTCGCGCCTGTCCTCCACCTGCAACTAACTGTCCCCTGCCGGCCGCTTGCTGCCCTCTACCTCGGCCACTTCGTCCTCTATGAACAAATCCTCCGCGACCACGACCTCTCTGGGTATGCGTCTGACGCGGCGTAACGGCAGGTACTATCGGCAATGCCGTCTGGGGTGGTGAAGGTGGTAATGTAACATGTGGTGCTGTCGCCCCACTCCGGGGTACCTCAGGACAATCTCGCACACGATAATAAGAACTCCCGCAACGGTAACATCCCGATGACGGTCGCTGACCCTCCTGGGGATAGGAGCTAAACAATCGGCCTCGTCTCAAATCTCTGCCACCTGCAAGGTGCCTGTCACGATGCCGGAAATGCCGTCTCTGCACTGACGTATCTGCATGAACTCTCTTCGGCTCTGGAACTGCCGAAGTCTCAGCAAGGCGCTCCTTAACTAATAATGCTGCATCTACTGCTGCTGCGTATGTCTCGTAATGCTGCGCACTGATAGCAAGGAATAGTGGTGTAAGCAAGCCTCGGACAAATCTCTTGACTCGCAACTCCTCAGTAGCCACTAGATACGGAGCATAAACGGACAGCTCGGTGAACAGCACATCGTACACTGCCACTGACATCTCTGGCGTCTGGCGTAAGAACTCGAACCTGCGTGCTCTAGCATCTCTGACACTCAGGGGAAGAAAGCGGGCAAGGAATAGCGCCACGAACTCTGTCCAGGTCATAGGAGGAAGACCTGCTGCTCTACCCTTCTCGACTGATTCGCACCATTTCTGCGCAAGACCTTCCAGGCGAAAGCTCGCGAACTCAACCCATCTCGCATCTGCGCATCTAAGTGAACGAAATATCCGCGCCATCCTATCAATGAAAGACTGTGGATCTTCGGCCACATCGGTGCCTGTGAAGACCGGAGGCTTCAGCCTCATAAACTCTGACAGCGATACTGTAATAACCTCTGTAGTCGCAGGTGCAACTGCCTGAACTGTGGGTACCACCGCGGTCTCTGCAACGGGTGGAACTACCTCTGGTCGCTGCGCTCGAAGTGTCTCAACTAGAGATTCTATCATCTGGCGCATCTCCTGCATACTGGATCCCATCGTCTGGCGTATCTCCTGCACACCAGCCCCTAACATAGCAATATGATCTTTCATGGCAGGAACAGCCTGCTCGGGCACAACCGGTGTACTACCCGGACCAGTCCTCGTCTCGGACGAGTCAACTCGAATCTCGGCCCTCGCGGCCGCTCTCTGCGCCTTCGTAGTCTTTGGCGGCATATTGGCTAAAATGAACAATAGGATTCAATAAGGGTACGGAAATCGAATCTCAAGAATGTATATACTCAAGAAGGAATATTATATCAACAAGTCCTAAGGTCGCGTAAGCGGAGTACCGTGTCGTGAGTATGCCGCGGAACATACACACGCTACGCTACCCTGCTGCAGCTACCTACTCCATCATACCAGGGTCATCCTACACTCCGAAAGGTAAAACCTACGCTTTGATACCAACTTTGTCATGACCCGAAGTTCGGCCCGTGACCGGCACTTAACCACTTAACGTCTACAGGCGTAACGCGACTAAGTGAACCGAAAACCCAGAGATCAAACCAGTGAAAGTATAGAGTGTTATAAGTTTTAAATGAAAGCACTTACTAACATGATAAGAAATCTAAGTAAACAATCACCAAGATAGTAATATACGACACCGTAGCGAAGATCAAGATCCACAAGTGGGAACATCACAGATAGGATAAACTGCAAGTACAGTCGGCTCACAACGAGCTCGACACCAGAATACAAATATAATACATCATCGTCCTCACACTGTCTCTAAGTCAAATACATACATGGTAGATGGAGAATATTAGATACAACAATGTACATACTGAAAGATAAACAGATACCGCACAAAACCCACCTATCAGCAAAAGAGCTAGTACACCAACTATGGGGGTATCTGTGTCAAAAGATGCAACCGCAGCCTGCCGCGACTACTCCGAAGGGCAACCTGCACACACTGTGGCACAACGAGGGTGAGTTGCCAACTCTTGAATAGAGATAACATATAAAGGTAATCGCGAGCATGCACGTACAGCGCTACTATATCATATGCCAACAGATGATATCAATATATGATAAGCAGTATGTGCAATAATCATGCAAGTACTCTATCAGGTAATGTAACTACAGGATGAGGTATAATAGTAAATGCTGAGCAGGGGCAATATAATATCTACACGGAATGTCAACGTGGAATATATAATCGGTGTCCATCAATGCACCCAGATCCCCCAAATAGCCCAGGCGCCGGCACTCTCATCGGCCCTCACATCCTGTACGTCTCTGAGAATCCCGAGTGCCCAACATCGGCACCCAAATATCATAAATACTCGTGTCATGCATCGACTCGCAAATCCTCATCCATCGGGCCCCATCAGTCCGGGTCAACCCACGGGCTCCGTCTGCGGTATCGGCCCTCGGCCCCAGCAGTACGGATCACCCCGCATCCATCTATAGACTCTGATCAGTACCCTCCGGATAACTTTCAGGTCCAACCAATCACCGCTAGGTAGTAGTCCCTCTGCCAGGCTCACCTTCTACTGCACAGCGAAACCGTTCTCGCCCCGGGGTACCATACCGGGTCCACCATCTACCCGTAATCGGTCTCAACCAGCTCCTCGATTCGGGTTCACATATATCACTCTAGCACAGAGAAAACACATGGTGGACGCACCGAAATATCATAACAAGGGAACCGGGTTTTAAATGATTACATATTTGCAATAGCCACGGTTCCAAAATCCAGAAATCACATGTAATCCAAACCAAAATGCAAGTCAAAGATCCGATATGATATGTGCGTCAAATATAAATATCATGTCAAGTCACATATAGATGAGCTACAATATGATGATCCGATGTAATATAGGCATCATTTATGAATAGCATGTCAAGTCACATATAGGTGAGCTACAATATGATGATCCGATGTAATATAGGCATCATGTATGAATAGCATGTCAAGTCACATATAGGTGAGCTACAATATGATGATCCGATGTAATATAGGCATCAAGTATCAATAGCATGTCAAGTCACATATAGATGAGCTACAATATGATGATCCGATGTGATATAGGCATCAAGTATAAATAGCATGTCAAGTCATATATAGATGGGCTACAATATGATGATCCGATGTGATATAAGCATCAAGTATAAATAGCATGTCAAGTCACATATAGATGAGCTACAATATGATGATCCTATGTGATATAGGCATCAAGTATAAATAGCATGTCAAGTCACATATAGATGAGCTACAATATGATGATCCGATGTGATATAGGCATCAAGTATAAATAGCATGTCAAGTCACATATAGATGAGCTACAATATGATGATCCGATGTGATATAGGCATCAAGTATAAATAGCATGTCAAGTCACATATAGATGAGCTACAATATGATGATCCGATGTGATATAGGCATCAAGTATAAATAGCATGTCAAGTCACATATAGATGAGCTACAATATGATGATCCGATGTGATATACTACAGTGTGAGTGTCATGGAAATTACTAACGGTGTGTGTGTAACATGCGGGATAGTGCTCGTGCAATATGGACCGTTAGTAATGGTGCGGTGTTCTATCAATTCTAGTTTATATCCAAATAGCAGGGAATACAGCATGCACTAAATAGTAGCCATGAATAGTCAATGTGTACAAAAGAAACTATAAGGTCCTATCAGCCCTGACGTAGAACGCCATGCGGGCGATATCCCCGTAGATGTGAAATCTACTCACTGTAGTCTCTCGCTAGGTATAGCCAACAACTTGTTTCCCCTTCTGCGCGGCGTCCGCCGTACTCGCCTGCGAACCTAGAATTACACAATATATCATACGTAAGCTTGAAGTCACACAAACGCGACATTAAAGCCGAACTAGTAACCCGTGTCGCGAACCTAGCGCGCGTGTGCGCGATACATTAAAACGTGTGGTTACGCGCCAGAAACCACCCCGACGCGTCACGCTACGCAGAAACCCAAAACCCACAAACACGTATCACGCGTGTCGCGAAGACTAAAAATACGGGAAAATAGGTAATCACCTCCAGATTTTGATACAGGAAAGATATTGTAAAACTGTAAGTCGATGTTCAACACCCTAATACTTGTTGGGAGGCGGAAATATGAATAACAATCAAGTTCTATGATCAAACATCGATTAACCGTACGAATCGTTTGCTATACAAGTTTTAACAAAAGCTTTAGAGTTTTAATCTACTATGCGAAGGGATTATACCAAACGGTTCTAGTCCTTCGTCTTGATGTTCTCTACGGCCTCTTTGGATCTCCACGCCCTCTTCGTCTTTCTTCCGTGATAGACGATCCACCCGAGAACCCTAATCCAAGCTATAACCTCTAAACTTGAGGTTACTTAGTTTCTCTAGTTGCTAAATAGAGTAGCTAAGGTGATGTAGAGATTGGTTATGGAGTAATTAGTCTTTCCTAATCCTTGTTCTCAACTCATGAGGGTAGGATTAGGGTTTGGTGAAGGAGAGAGAACTTGAAGAGAGAGAGTGAGAAGATGATAATGATATTATATATTGAATAAAGCTTCTCACTTGATATATATGAAACATAAAGAATAAGAAAGAAAATCAACAATAAGTGAATATTCATCATGTTTCATTTAATCAAGTGTGTGATTCATCATGTGAGTCATTAAGCAATAAATGATGCTTTAATGACATGATGAATCACTCACAATGAGTCACTAATTCAATAAATGAAAATGCCACCTCTCTCTTTATGTCACATCCTTCTAGAAGCTTCTCGGAAAATTACGAGAACGCCCCTCTCATCCGTGAAAACACGGAAAAACTTTAGACTGTATTAATCCAATAACCTGATACTAGAAACTGGCTTAAACCAAAGACGGCTAGTAAAAATTGTCCGAATGTCGTACGTGCGATCAAACACGTATGCGTCCGAACCTTTGTCGTAAAACCATACGACCTCTATATCTTTTCGCCTGGGTTTGGGATATCTCTGTGTGGGACTCTAAAGACTCGACTACTACGCTGGCAGTGGGTTTAACCACAGACCGCAAGCGGTACTAGCTGTACGTAACGGTCCCCAGGTAGTTTTCGATAAGAAGGCCGATGAGGAAAACCATCTCGAACCCCTACTGAGCCTGATGTGACAATCTCCGTACAGTCCGGTCTGTTCGTCTAAGACTATCGCATATCAAGCCTAGGGGGCGGCAAGCGTCAGTCCCCTAATAGCTGTATAAGTCGTGTTGGAGCGAAGCCCATTACGCCCTGAGAAGCTACTAGAACCTACCAGTATATCTCGCTTGCCCTGGCCAGGGACTTTGCGTAATGGCTCTCTGACACAGTGCGATATCAACTCCCAATACCGGGAGAGACGAATCCTATCTAACCGCCACTGCCTCCAAGTGCTCGGGACTGCACCCAACTGCTACCTGTTTGCACGACTCCTTTGAGCCGTGGTAGGGTAGCAATCTAAGAACAGTGGGACACACTCGAGGCGAAGCAGCAGTGTCAAGTCTGCGGACTATGCTGTACTCATGTCACCTGGGAACTGATAACTGACGATGGGTATAATACCAACCAATCAGTTCCTCGGCGAGTCCTGTCCGGTGTACCCGTAACCTAACGAGCACCTGTATACTATCTCTAGTACGACGTACTGATGGCTGTGGGACAGACCATCTCCCTCACTGGGATGAGAAGCGTATACACTTAGTCTACTCCGGAATATCGATGCCCTATCTCGATAATCCAACGACCAGGGACCTGTATGGGATGTTGCTTATAGACTACCCAGCTCGCACTAGTGTGATTGCCATCACGACGCTGGTAATCAAGCAAAGATCCAATGGGCTCTACTAATATGTATAAGTGATACGTTACAAGAAACATATGCACATATTAAAGTAGACACAAACCAAGTAGCATACTACCATTTTAGCAAGACTGTATATATATAACTGTGAATATCCCAAGCTTCCATTAAGTAATATACAATCTAGTGTGATACAATAATGGCCTCTAGGGCATATACACTAACAATCTCCCACTTGCACTAGGACCATGAGCTGGCATATCGTAGACCTATCATCTCGAATAGCCTCTCGAACTGCGTCTGAGGAATGGCCTTTGTGAATGGATCAGCAATGTTATCCTCCGTCTTTACTCTCTTCACCTCGATCTCCCGGCGATCTATGATCTCCCTAATCAGGTGATACCGTCTTAAGATGTGTCTGGACTTCTGATGGGACCTGGGTTCCTTCGCTAAAGCTATAGCGCCGTTGTTGTCACAATACAGAGGTATTGGATCAACACTGGTAGGAACCACCTGAAGTTCTGTGAGGAACTTCTTCATCCAGACTGCTTCTTTTGCGGCATCGCAAGCAGCTATGTACTCTGCTTCCATCGTTGAGTCTGCAACGGTCTCCTGTTTGGAACTCTTCCAACAGACCGCCCCTCCATTGAGGGTGAAGACAAAACCCGACATGGATTTGGAGTCATCTTTGTCACTCTGGAAGCCGGAGTCGGCAAAGGCCTCCATTTGAAGGTCTTTTCCGCCATATACCAAAAACATCTCCTTAGTCCTCCTCAGGTACTTGAGATGTTCTTTACTGCTATCCAGTGCTTCTCCCCTGGGTTTGCTTGATACCTGCTTACTACGCTCAATGCGTATTCTACATCTGGTCTGGTACATAACATCGCATACATTATAGAGCCTACCGCAGAAGCGTAGGGTATAATTGACATGCGATCCCTTTCCAAATCAGTCTTGGGGGACATCTCTTTGGAGAGGGTGATTCCGTGACAAGCCGGTAGGTTACCGCGCTTAGAATCATCCATACTGAATCTCTTCACTATGGTGTCTATGTACCTGGACTGTGAAAGTCCCAATATCCTTTTTGATCTATCACGATAGATCCGGATCCCCAGAATGTAGGTGGCATCACCCAAGTCTTTCATGGAGAATTTATGTGACAAGAATCTTTTGACTGACTGTAATATAGGAATATCATTTCCTATTAGGAGAATGTCATCCACGTACAAGACGAGGAATACTACAGCTCTCCCTACAATCTTACTGTATATGCATGGTTCATCTAGATTTTTGATAAAGTCAAATTCTTTGACAGCATCATCAAAACAGATGTTCCAACTCCGCGATGCCTGCTTTAGTCCATAAATGGACTTAAGTAACTTGCATACTTTACCGCTGCTCCCACTCTGAATGAATCCATCTGGCTGATCCATATAGACGCTTTCTTCCAAATTTCCATTTAGAAAGGCCGTCTTTACGTCCATCTGCCAGATTTCATAATCGTGGAAGGCAGCAATAGCAAGAAGGACCCAAATAGATTTAAGCATAGCTACTGGAGAAAAAGTTTCGTCATAGTCCAAACCAGGTCTTTGACGGAAACCCTTTGCAACAAGTCCAGCTTTATAGGTTTCAACCTGTCTATCTACACCAATCTTCTTTTTGAAGATCCATTTGCATCCTACGGGTTTTACCCCATCTGGAGCAATGTCCAAAGTCCATACTTTGTTGGTGTACATGGACTACATTTCGGTCCGCATTGCATCTAGCCATTTTACCGAGTCACCGCTCTGAATGGCTTGCTGGAAGCTAGTAGGCTCATCATATTCAATAGTGCAATCCTCTCTATCCCCGTCTATGAGAAAACCGTAGTATCTCTCGGGCGGATGAGATTGCCTACTACTCCTGCGGAGTGGCATCGGGATGTCCTGTTCTTCTTGAACTTCTGGTTCTACCAAACTTTCAGTTGTAGTTTGTGTTTCTGGAATTTCTTCCAGTTCTATTTCGCTCCCACTAGTTTCCTTTTCTAAAAATCGCTATTCTAGAAAATGGGCATTACGAGAAACAAAAATCTTTTGTTCCTCTGCGTAATAGAAAAAATACCCCCTGGAGTTCTTTGGGTACCCCACAAACTTACACAGTACTGAGCGTGCCTCGAGCTTGTCCGGATGCTGCTTTTTTACAAAAGCTGGACAACCCCATGTCTTTAGGTACTGAAGACAGGGTTTCTTCCCACTCCACATCTGATATGGTGTGGTAGGCACTGTTTTGGTTGGAACCTTGTTCAAAAGATATGCAGCTGATTCTAGTGCATAACCCCAGAAAAATCGCGGTAACTCAGCTTTACTCATCATGGAACGAACCATATCCAATAGGGTTCGATTCCTCCTTTCTGATACACCGTTATGTTGTGGTGTGTATGGAGGAGTAAGCTGAGAGAGAATTCCATTCTCTTTTAAGTAACCCAGGAACTCGGCACTTAAGTATTCACCACCTCGATCAGATCTCAGTGTCTTTATACTTTTGCCTGTTTGTTTTTCCACTTCATTCTTGTATTCTTGGAATTTCTCAAAGGCCTCGGATTTATGCTTCATTAAGAAGACATATCCATACTTAGAGAAATCATCCGTAAAAGTAATGAAGTAGGAATAACCACCTCGTGCATGTGTAGACATTGGACCACACACATCACTGTGTATGAGTCCTAAGAGCTCGCTTGCTCTTTCTCCGTGTCCAGTGAACGGAGTCTTTGTCATCTTTCCCATGAGACAAGATTCACAAGTGGCATAAGACTGATACTCGAACGGATCCAAGTATCCCTCTCTATGTAACTTTTTTAATCTTCTCTCATTGATGTGACCTAGTCTACAATGCCATAAGAAAGCCTGATTTGTTTCCGGAGACTTTCTTTTAAGTGTGTTCTGGACACTGAAAATCTGAGCTTGATTTAATACGTATATTCCGTTCTCTAATGTACCTGACCCAATCAAATCTTGATTTAGGTGGATGTGAACCACATCTCTTGTAAAAGTAAAATCATATCCTTCTTTAGAAAGTAAGGGTACAGATATGATATTACAAGTCGTACCTGGTACATAAAAACAGTTACGCAGAATCAATATCTGCCCAGTTGTCATCCCAAGATGATATTCCCCTACGGATTCAGCGTTCATGCTCATTCCGTTAGCAACTGTGAGGGTCATATCTCCTATCCCGATAACCCTACGTTTTCTCAGAGCCTGTAATGAATTGCAGATGTGAGTTCCTGATCCGGTATCTAATACCCAAGAAGTAGGGTTAACTGACATACAGTTTTCTATCATAAACACACCCGAATTCGAAGCCACAACATGCTTCGTATCCTGGCTACTGGCTTCTAAAGCCCTGCAATCACTCTGCCAATGCCCAATCCCATAGCAATAGGAATATCCCTCAATAGGGTGGTCCAGCTTGTCATAGGCAATGGACATCTGGACAGACTTTTGCCAGTCATATAAGTCAGATTCAGTCAAATTATTATCTAGATGTAACCTATGTGTGGTCATAGGGTCGCTGCAATTTTAAGAGAGAGAAGAAGATACTTTTAGCTTGATGCTCTTGCAAGTTTAGAGTGGTTTAATTTATCTAAACAGGATGGCTCTCACTGTTTCTCGAATCCCTCCTCAAACCATAAAAGAAGAATTAGCCAGGACAATTCTCACCGTACAATACTTGCTTAACCGTTCAGCCAGGCCAGTGTCGATACTTCGAGGGAGGTTTTCCAACGCTTTCGCGAAGTTCCTTAATTAAATAACCTCTTTTCTCTGGGGGCGTAACCCCGCTGACACCTTTCTTGGCACCTACTTGGTTTATAGCATTGATCGTTAAGTGACGAATCTCCTGATAAGTAGTAAGTACCCACAGTAGGATCGGGATCCAAAATATCATCGTAAGATAATGTTGAAGGAATCCTACCAACATTCATCAAACTCCAAAATGGTATGCATCTCTCTGCAAATTTCAGTTTCTTTTGAAATTCCCAATATGGATTTTTGCCTCATGCTCTTATGACCTTGACGAAGGCCAACATATCATAAGTCACATGTCAAGTTCTACCCGTCATTATCCAGGTTAATTTGAACCCATCCGTACATACCCTTGACGAAGGCCAAAATAGTAGTACGACTGTCCCAAACCAACGCATCTATCTATGTTACAGATAAATATCCAGCAGCTACCAATCACTATGCCTTGGCGAAGGTCAAAATACATAGCTTGAATACTACTGAATATTTAACTGAAATGACGGAGGGCTACGACTGGTTTTGGCAAAACCGTGAACGTAGTGAACTTGATATAATCGAAGGAACCTGATACTTTTTAAAAGGAGTGGCTAAAGCTCCGCAATTAAAAAAAAATTCTGCTCTTTTAAAATAACCGAGTGGTTTCTTTTAAATTTGTTCCAACGATTAAACTTTGGTTTATTTTCTTTGCATTATAATAATGCGTCCCATCATTTAATTTTATCATTGCAGAAAACTACGAAAATACGACGTCCTCTTATGCCATCCGCATTCGCCACGGGGTCCCGTCATCACCCGTTAGGTTACTTAACTAACGACAGAGCGGGGGCTGGGCTAGCGCGGGTGTAAAACATAAGCGACGTCTAAATAGCTATCATATATATAGATATTTTACATTCGTCTGACGCAATGATATACATTCCAGAACACAGATAAACAATATTGGATTTGCAAGCAATCTGTATTTCTTTTGAGCCTGCAAGAAAAGACAGATTACACAGTTGTAATGAATAGCCATTACCCCACCCACGACCCCTACGGGTGCGGCAAACTACCCGCCCGGCAGTTTGTGCACCCCACCTTGGGTCAGTCCTAGGAGCAAAAATAGTAAAAAGAAATAATACAACGGTGGCTACAACCGCAACCTGGATGTGCCCCGCGAAATAATATTACAACTTGTTACAATTACATCAAATGAATTAAAACAATAACCCATCACAAAACCCGGCTAATCACCACAACAGTCCAATACAGTTTATATGCACAAACAGTTAAAATCATTACAGAAATGTGCAACCCCCTGCTAACCGACATACTAGCAGTTAGGGGAGGTTTACGAACACATTAAACAATCACAGATATAATCCAATATGCAAATACTGTACAATTTCGATCGATTAAACACTTTCAATATTGCTCCAAAATCTGCTCTGTAAAACTGAAACCTGTGCAACAATAAAATATTCCAGAAAATCCCAAATTCAACAGAGAACCCACCCAAGAAAACTGGGATCATGACTCGGCAACTCGGCCGCGGAAGGGCGGCGGATCGGTGGGCTCCGCCGCGGAACCGCGGTCGTTTGGTCGAGTCATGACCCTAAATTTCTTGGGTGTTCTTCTGGTGTCATAACAAGCTTTCTGAACATCCCTGAACCAATTTTGGACTTCATTTAAAATTCGACAGAAACTTGTAATTTTTAGGGTTTTCCTGCTTCGTTTTTCCGTTCGAAATTCGTACAAATTTGCGATTAAGTTAAAACTTGTTTAGCTAGGCTCTGATACCACTGTAAGTCGATGTTCAACACCCCAATACTTGTTGGGAGGCGGAAATATGAATAACAATCAAGTTCTATGATCAAACATCGATTAACCGTACGAATCGTTTGCTATACAAGTTTTAACAAAAGCTTTAGAGTTTTAATCTACTATGAGAAGGGATTATACCAAACGGTTCTAGTCCTTCGTCTTGATGTTCTCTACGGCCTCTTTGGATCTCCACGCCCTCTTCGGCTTTCTTCCGTGATAGACGATCCACTCGAGAACCCTAATCCAAGCTATAACCTCTAAACTTGAGGTTACTTAGTTTCTCTAGTTGCTAAATAGAGTAGCTAAGGTGATGTAGAGATTGGTTATGGAGTAATTAGTCTTTCCTAATCCTTGTTCTCAACTCATGAGGGTAGGATTAGGGTTTGGTGAAGGAGAGAGAACTTGAAGAGAGAGAGTGAGAAGATGATAATGATATTATATATTGAATAAAGCTTCTCACTTGATATATATGAAACATAAAGAATAAGAAAGAAAATCAATAATAAGTGAATATTCATCATGTTTCATTTAATCAAGTGTGTGATTCATCATGTGAGTCATTAAGCAATAAATGATGCTTTAATGACATGATGAATCACTCACAATGAGTCACTAATTCAATAAATGAAAATGCCACCTCTCTCTTTATGTCACATCCTTCTAGAAGCTTCTCGGAAAATTACGAGAACGCCCCTCTCATCCGTGAAAACACGGAAAAACTTTAGACTGTATTAATCCAATAACCTGATACTAGAAACTGGCTTAAACCAAAGCCGGCTAGTAAAAACTGTCCGAATATCGTACGTGCGATCAAACACGTATGCGTCCGAACCTTTGTCGTAAAACCATACGACCTCTATATCTTTTCGCCTGGGTTTGGGATATCTCTATGTGGGACTCTAAAGACTCGACTACTACGCTGGCAGTGGGTTTAACCACAGACCGCAAGCGGTACTAGCTGTACGTAACGGTCCCCAGGTAGTTGTCGATAAGAAGGCCGATGAGGAAAACCATCTCGAACCCCTACTGAGCCAGATGTGACAATCTCCGTACTGTCCGGTCTGTTCGTCTAAGACTATCGCATATCAAGCCTGGGGGCGGCAAGCGTCAGTCCCCTAATAGCTGTATAAGTCGTGTTGGAGCGAAGCCCATTACGCCCTGAGAAGCTACTGGAACCTACCAGTATATCTCGCTTGCCCTGGCCAGGGACTTTGCGTAATGGCTCTCTGACACAGTGCGATATCAACTCCCAATACCGGGAGAGACGAATCCTATCTAACCGCCACTGCCTCCAAGTGCTCGGGACTGCACCCAACTGCTACCTGTTTGCACGACTCCTTTGAGCCGTGGTAGGGTAGCAATCTAAGAACAGTGGGACACACTCGAGGCGAAGCAGCAGTGTCAAGTCTGCGGACTATGCTGTACTCATGTCACCTGGGAACTGATAACTGACGATGGGTATAATACCAACCAATCAGTTCCTCGGCGAGTCCTGTCCGGTGTACCCGTAACCTAACGAGCACCTGTATACTATCTCTAGTACGACGTACTGATGGCTGTGGGATAGACCATCTCCCTCACTGGGATGAGAAGCGTATACACTTAGTCTACTCCGGAATATCGATGCCCTATCTCGATAATCCAACGACCAGGTACCTGTATGGGATGTTGCTTACAGACTACCCAGCTCCCACTAGTGTGATTGCCATCACGACGCTGGTAATCAAGCAAAGATCCAATGGGCTCTACTAATATGTATAAGTGATACGTTACAAGAAACATATGCACATATTAAAGTAGACACAAACCAAGTAGCATACTACCATTTTAGCAAGACTGTATATATATAACTGTGAATATCCCAAGCTTCCATTAAGTAATATACAATCTAGTATGATACAATAATGGCCTCTAGGGCATATACACTAACAAAAACTATATATACTAAAACAACCCACATAGCAGCAGACACCCACACCCGAAACCCCAACCCAAAGCACCCCCATCTGGCCGCAATTTGCGGCCAGAATGCATATTTTGGCGGCCCCAAATGGGAATTGGGCTCCTAGGTTTGGTGTGTGCTCTCTATACCCCCCATACATACTACAGTAACATTTAGTTTTAGTCTAAAATGTCCCGGGTAGTAGCAGATCCTACAGGGCCTTAATTTTAGTCAAAATCCACACTTTGCACTAAAATGGAACTTTAGGGTATTTTTGTGCAAACTGAAACAAAACTTGGCCTAAGATAGCTCTAATAACACCTAATAGAGCTAACACAACTAACAAAACCCTAATCTAACATGTGAATCACAAATATCCTTAAATATCACCAAAAATGCACAAAAACGAGATTTTTACTAAAGAATACTACAAGTTATGGAAAAAGAGGTTAAGACATGAGTTTATACCTTCTAAAGACCTTGTGAAATACCAAAAGTCTCAGCTTTCCCTCAAGTGTGCAGATTTGCCTTTGAACACCTCAAAAACCTCACCTTTCCATGGTTTTGTGAAGAAAATGAGTTGATAAGTATAGGGTTTTGTGTATGGATCAAAGGGGAATGAAAAGAGAAGAGAATATGGAGGAAAAATGGAGGGTTTGCTGCTGGAAATTCTCCAGAATTCTGGAGTGGGGAAAGAGAGAGAGAAGAGAGGGGAAAATGGTCAAAAGTCAAGCTTTTACCTACACCCCCCCCATGCCTCATTGTTTAATAGAATTTGTAATTATAAAAATGGGGTTATGTTTAGGTTAAAATGGTGGGGAAAATAACAACCATGCAACACAAGAAAAATGGTTAACATGCTACCAAAACCCTAAGTCTCAAAAAAAGTCTAAGTGTGCAATAGCACAAGAAAATTCCCAATATGCAACCACTACTAAATATGACTAATAATCTTAGGAACACATATATATAATAACACAAACGATCACTAATTATCACGAAAGACATTCAAACTGAAATCCAAAGTGTTACAATTTGATTCCGCAACGAGATCAAGTTCAATGCGTTAAAGGTTTTCTTAAAAACCAGCCGCAACCCTCCGTCATTTTAGGAAGTAGAGTACTTAGTATTCGTGCTGTGTTTGTTGACCATAGTCAAGGCACAGTGTACGGTAGTTAAGTGATGTCTTCCTACACTGCATATGATGCGATTAGTTAGGACAGTCGCGTGACTTTGTTGACCTTAGCTAAGGGTCATGTGGGTGGGTCTAATTAATCTCGAAATGACGGGTAGAACTTGAGTAGTACTTATGATTTTTTGACCATAGTTAAGGTCATAGGTGCTAGGGGTAAAAACCTTTATCGGGAGTTTCAAGAGTTGAAATTTGCAATGAGATTGCATTCCTTCTATATGATAGTTGGATCCCGATACCCACTGCGAGTAATTGTTACTCCTGGGAGAGTTTTGCACTTTGCAATTAGCCGATCAAGTAGGTGTCTAGAAAGGTGTCAACGGGGTTACGCCTCTGGGAAAACGAGGCTTACTGTAATTAGGTCCGTGCGAAAGCACGGGGAACGTCCCTCAAAGTACAGACACTGGCCTGGCTGAAAGATTGGCGAACTTGTGGAGTGTAATTAATCCCGGCTAGTCTTTCCTTTTTAGGTTTGAAGGAAGATTTGATAAAAATAGTGGGAGCCATCCTGATTAGATAAAATACAAAATCAATCTAATCTTGCAAGAGCGCACGCAGAGTATTTTCTTTTCTCTCTCTCCAGGTAGCGACCATATCACGCCTTAATCAAGATAATAATATGTATGTATTGACCGAACCCGCTTGTTATACTGAGCTGGGGAACGTTGGTCCAGCTCCAACTTATAATTGTTATAAGACAGAGCAGGAGATAGGGGAATACCAAAATTCCTATGCCGCCCAAACGAAGAAAGTGCATATGTTGCATCTTCTTCGGGTATGTTCATTACAAAGAACTGTTTCTCAGTATTCTCTGCATCCTGAGTATTTGATACCGGATCAGGATCCCAGATATGTAATCTGTTACATAGGGCTACCGAAAGGTAGAAAGACTGAGAACGGGTGATAAGTTTCATGAGACAGAAAACGGGGCAAGTGTTGCAGCCAAGTCTGTTGGTCACTGTCACCCTGTATTACCAATACATTGATTCTGAACAAATGCTATTAGATACCGAACCTGATATACAAAATCATATCAGTCTCTTTATTAGTAAAGAAATGATAAAATTTTGTATTGATGGATAATGTTTTGAACATTTCCTATATCAAAAGTTGATCGGTTCAGGCACGTTATCTAAAAAGCATTGACGTTCTAAATCAAACTACAGTTCCTAGTATACAGAACACACACAAGAGGAAGAGTTCAAAAATGAACGAATCCTTCTTGAGGCATTGTAGACTAGGTCATATCAATGCGACCCGACTGGCTGAAGTTACATTTTTAGATGAATATTTAAATTAGTTTGAATTTTCATCTTGTGAAACTTGTCAGTCATGTCACAAAGATTAGATGACCATAGCTCTGTTTATTGGAAACAGAGAAAGAGTTAGTAAACTCTTGGTATCGATACATGATGATATATGTAAAGTCCCCTGTCTACACATGCCAGGACCGGTTCTTTGTACTTCACTACATTCTCTGATGATCTCTCAAGATTCAGTCATATGTTCCTGTTGAAACATAAGTCCGAACCTTTTGAGATATTCACAGAATATAAGTTAGAAGTAGAGAACCAAAATAAGGGTATAAGTGTTATGTCCTATGATAAGATCAGGGAAGAGAATACTTGTGCATGGAATTCTTGGACTATTCTAAAAGGAAAATGAGATTCTCTCTCAGTATTACTCATCTGAATACACCACAGCACAACGGTGTATCGGGACGGAGCAATCGCACAATATTAGATATGGTGTGCTCTATGATGAGTACTACTGAGTTTCCTATTTCTTTTAGGGAGTTATGCACTTATGAAGTTGCATACCTATTGAATAGGGTTCGATTGAAATCAGTGCCTACCATTCCATATAAGATATGGTATGGAAAGAACCCATCTCTTAAGCAAGTTAAGATTTGGGATTGTCCGGCCTATGTTTAAAGTAAAATCCGGACAAGATCGAGGCAAGGTCAGTTCTGTACAACTGGAAAGGTTCCAACTATACAAAACTGTAGATGATGATTTGACAGAACCAAAGGATTCAATAGTTCCCGACGAACCTCAGCCTCTCCGCCGATCTAGCAGGGTTCCTCACCTGCCTGAGAGATACTTCGGTTTCTCGATGACAGTGGGAGCGAGAATTGCATCATGAGATGATGACCCAACTAGTTTCGAGCAGGCCATCGAGAGTAGAGACTCTGTAAGAATGGCTGGATGCTTAGCGGTCTGAGATGGAATCCATATACACCAACAAAGTATGGACTTTGGTTGCGATATCTGAAGGGTTAAATCGCTATCAGGAGCAAGTATATTTTGAGAAGATTACTTGGTGTAGATGGAAAGGTTGAGACTTTCAAAGCTAGACTTGTTAAAGGTTTTCGTCATCAACCAAGCGTGGATAATGATGAAACCTTTTCCAGGAACTATGCTTAAGTCCATCCAGATCCTACTTACCATTGCTACATACCATGACTACGATATCTGGTGGTTGGGTGCCATGACTACTTTTCTAAATAATGATTTAGAAGTGAACGTCTATAAGAACACAGCCAGAGGGCTTCGTAAACAGTGGGAGCAGCGAAAACGTGTGCAAGTTGCTTTACATAATAAAGCAAGCATCGCGGAGTTGGAACGTCTGTTTTGATGTGATAGTCAAAGTGTTTGACTTCATCAAAATGGTAGATGAACCTTGTATGTACAAAAGGGTAGTAGAGAGTAAGGTGGTCATCCTCGTATTGTATGTAGACAACATACTCTTGATAGGAAAAGAGTTTCCTATACTACGATCGGTCGATCTCCTCTTATCACATGGATTCTCTAATAGGATAAAGATGATACCTCCTAAATCCTAAGATTTGGAACTATGAGATAGATCTAAAGGGATGCTAGGGTTCTCACTAGGTATAGTGAGATTGTATCAATCGATCCTGGGGAGAATCACTGGAAAGGTTCCAGGGTGATAAAGACGACTGAATGTCAGTCACAGACATTGTCTTTACCCTCAGTAAAGGGACGGTATGTTGGAAGAGTTCTAAGCTAGACACCGTGGCAAACTAGACGATAAAGGCTGGTAACATCGCTATTAAAGATACTACCAAAGAGGCAGTTTGAGTGTATATTGGTTCATAAGATGAACTAGGTTCCTACCATTGTGTGACAATGGAAATGTGGCTTTGGCCCGAGAACCCTGGTCCCATCAGTGACCCAGACATATTCTGAGTCAGCATCACCTGATCATGGAGATAGTTGATCTCCAAGGTGATCGAGGTTAGGAGAGTAGATTCAGAAGACAACACGGCGGATCCACTCACAAAGGCCTTTTCCCAAAGAGAGACTTTTATGGGATGGTTGAGTATGTGATACTGCAACCACTGCTACAGATGGCCCTAGTGCAAGTGGGAGATTGTTAGTTATATGTATGCCCTAGAGGCCATTACTGTACATAGGATGTATATTGTAGTGGATGCTGGGACATATATAGGTAGGACTTTCTTGCTCGACATGATAGTGCGCTATCTGGTTGCTCTTTATCTTAACATGTATACTTTCTGTCTCTCTGATTACATGTTGATAAAGCCCTTAGGATGTGTACTCGACTTCCAGGACTATGATGAAGATCATACTAGTAGGGCCTGGGTAGTCAATGAGTACATCCTTCATTGTTCCTAGTCGTGGGAATATCGAGACGGGGCATCGATATTCTAGAGTAGACTAGCATATATCTTCTCGACCCATGTGATGGGTGATGGATGATCCCAAATCCATTGGTGTTTGACATCAGAGATGGTATGCGGGTGCTCAGCGGAGACTGAGTACACTGAACGGACTCGCCGAGAACTCCCAGATGGTATTATACCTCTCGTCAGATGGCAGTTCTCTGGTGACACTGGTACAGCTTAGTCTGTTGACCAGAGATCGTCATAGAGACTTGTGTGTCTCCCACTGTGCTTTGATTTCCACCCTACCACGGCTCTACAGAGTCGTGCAAACAGGTGGTTTTTGGGTACAGTCCCGATTCACATGGAGGCAATGAGCGATAGGAGGGGATTCGTCTCTCCCGGTATTGGGGGTTGATGTTGTGCTATGCTCGACTGGCCATAACAGGAAATCCCTGGCCAGGGTTGCAG
This sequence comes from Agapanthus africanus, assembly GCA_030015575.1. Taxonomy (NCBI): domain Eukaryota; kingdom Viridiplantae; phylum Streptophyta; class Magnoliopsida; order Asparagales; family Amaryllidaceae; genus Agapanthus; species Agapanthus africanus. Next base: position 227,431,479 of record JASDDO010000004.1, on the reverse strand, counting down.
TGATATACTGGTAAGAGTTATCAGTAGCTTCACGAATGTTATGGACCTTACGTCGGCATGACTTATCAAGCTACTGGGGTCTGACGTTTACCACCCCTAGGCGAGATATGCGACATATCAGACGAACAGACCGGACTATACGGTAAGTGTTACTGGTTGGATTCACAGGAGTGTGAGCGGGCTTGCTCGTCGATCTTCTGATCGCTCAATACCCGGGTGGCCGTTACGTTTAGCAGACCGCTTGCGGCTTGTGGGTGTTTGATATGATCATCATCTGCTGCCGGCGTATTGACGAGTCTTTAGAGTCCTACACAGAGGTTTCCTGGCTTAAGCGAAACGAAATAGGAGCGCATATAAGATATGTGCGGGACCGAGAATAATGCGAGTATATGATACCGCATTCCATTCTCGCGATGAATGTATAGAATGGTTGTATGTGATATAACCTAGTTATCGAATCAAGGAGTGATTCGATAAGCCGATACATTGGATACTCGTCGGTTATATGCGACATGACCGGATCATTGAATCAAGTGTTGATTTAATGATTTAATGTATAATTATATATTTGATATATTACTTTGCATTAACTAGTATTGGTTCACTTTAAATGGATTTTCTCACTTCATGTGCACATTGTGTATATGATATATTTTAGTGCACAAGATTGTATCATGTTTGATGATACATGTTCACTTGGGTTTGTGTAAAGAATTAAACCATGGTTATATGAGTGGTTAGGGTTTTGTTTATTTACTTATTCATTTATTTATTTATTATTCTTTTTGAAATGATAAAGAAAAGAATGGTGGCTTATTTTGTTTGTTGTTGAAGCTTCATGAAGCTTTGACTAAGTGACCATTCTTATCTCATGCTTAACCCTAACCAATCAAACTAACCATAGTCTATTCTCTACACCTAACCAAGGTTGGATTATGATAAGAATGAGTTGGATTTTCATTTTTGATGATAACCTTTTTTATTCTATCATATTCTTTCTTCATCTTCTTCTTCTTCTTCAAGAAGAAAACTTGCCACCATTAATGGCATCTTGAGCAAAAGAGCGAGAAATCCAATTCTAAAGTGAACCCGCCTCCTATTTCTTCATCCTCTACCTCTTGCCAAGTAGTATAGGATGTTTTCTTCACAAGTTTCATGACTTGGTGAAGTTGGAGCTTGATCTTGTGTTGCCTCGACGTAGATCATCTTCGGCATCGAAGCCGACGACCTAGCCCGCCCATTTCTCCGATGAAGCCGATGCTAGAGTCCGGGATCCGATATGGACAGCGAGGGGACGTCATCATGGAGCCTAGGAGGTGGAGGACCGGATCTACAAAGGTTGTAGCCTCTTTCTTTTAGTTAAATTGTTAACTAGCTTCTTGTATCGCATAATCTCAAGTCAACGATCCGTATTAGGGTTTCTCGGCACTTGTAAAATTTGAAATTGGCATGGTTGATGCCTTGTGAGACCTCCTTAGTGTGCCTATGAACCCTACAGTTTGCACGGCTCAGTAGAGCCGTGGTATGGTAGTAATCTAAGAACAATGGGAACACACTCGAGGCGAAGTGACAGTGTCAAGTCAGCGGACTAAGCTGTACTCATGTCACCTAGGAACTGTTAACTGGCGATAGGTATAATACCAACCAACAGTTCCCGACGAGTCCTGTCCAGTGTACTCGTAACCTAACGAGCACCTGCATACTATCTCCAGTACGACGTACTGATGGCTGTGGGACAGACAATCTCCCTTGCTGGGAAAAGAAGCGTATGCACCAGTTTATTCTGGAGTATCGATGCCCTGTCTCGATAATCCTATGACCAGGGACCAAAATAAGGATATGGTTATAGACTACCCAGCCCCCACTAGTGTGATCGCCATCACAACACCGGTAGTCAAGCAAAGATCCTAAGGGCTCCATCAATATGTATTAGCGATATGGTAAAAGAAACATATACACATATTAAGATAGAAACAAACCAAGTAGCATACTACTATATCGAGCAAGACTGTCGTAAACCCGTATATATATATATATCCCAAGCTTCCAAAATGTATTATACAAACTAGTACTATACAATAATGGCCTCTAGGGCATACATATCTAACAATACACAAATAGCATCGTAAACGAAATCACGCACGAAAACCAAAATGTCGCACGAATCACCCATAGGTTAAAACATATAGTTTACGCATGCAAGAATAACCAAACAACTCTCGACGATCGACGTATAAACGTGAATCGACCGAGATAAAACACAAATACAAAGTCCCATTCATTAAAAGCCGTAAAACGAAATCAGTAACTATGTAAAACACTTCCAGATTTTGCCCTAGGTCAAATTGGTCAATTTTGCATATGGGAGGGGTCTAGTTTAAAGATACTGGAGCCATGAACCAAACACCACACTTTTCCTCTCTACCCTGGACACAAATTGCGGCCAGATAGAATAAATTTGCATCCTCAGCAGGGAATTAGGGGCTCGGGTCTCTAAGGTACACTCCAGGTTGCCTGCATGACTCTCTGTGTTTTCTAAAATATTTTCAGGTGCCCCGGATGTTAGCAGATCTCTAAATAACCTCACAATTTGAACAAATTCCCGATATTGGGGTTTCTAGGTTTGGGGTTTGGGGTCTAAGTCTATGGTTTCAGTCCATGAAATTAACATTATAGGGGTTATAAGGTCTCTACTAAGCTCAACTGCACTTTTGGATTCAATTCAAACCATAATCCTAACTTGAAATTTTCAAAGTCCACAAACACTAAAACACTTCAAAACTTGCATGAAAGCTAAAGTGAATCAAATACAATACTAAAGGTGATGAAATTACCTCATTTGGCGACTCAAGAAAATTTCTTGAGTTGCCTCAAGTCTTCAAAATCCAATTTTTCTTGGTCCAAAAGGTTTGTAGGGAGCTTGTGCATGTTTGTAATGAAGTGGGGATGGACTTTTGATGAGCGATTGAGGGTGTTTGTGCGGTTTTGAAGGAGAGGGAAGAAGGAGGCAGCCATGGTGAAATGAGGGGAAGAAATGATGAAGGAAAACAAATGAAAGAAGAAATGGCTTGGTCAACTTGGCCCCTCACCTCTCTCTCTTCTCTCTCATGCCCATGCTTTATTGTTTATTCTTTTTCTTTTCTTTTTCTATTTTCTTTTCTTCTTTTCTCATTTAAAAACTAAGAAATGAAATGAAGAAAACAAAGAAAAGACATGGTAGAAAAATGTAACAAGTGTAATTTGACATTGTGCATGTTTTGCACAAAACAAGCTTAATGTGCGATTAGCCATATTTAATCGCGTTAAGCATTAAAATAGTGTATAATGAATCATAAAATTTCATAATTTGCTTAAATCCAATAAAAACCCTATTTTTAGTAATTTCTATAATTTTCCAAACTTTTCCCGATTTATCGGTATTTAATTATACTGTACTAATAAAATATTCAATATATTTATTATTTAATTATAAAAATTCCCAAAAATAATATTTTATTTTTCTGAAATGGTACAATGACCGAAGGACACGGATTGATTCGGTATAACAATTCATAACGCTTTATTGTTTTCTAGTTTAGGGTTAATGGTAGATCCGGGTAGCGGGTTGTGTTAGCGCCAGTTTTGAAAATTTTTGTTCTGCAATCGGCCACGGTTTGATGGCCAGGGCACTTGCATAACCCAACAGGATGGATCTCCATCGAGATTTCACGATACCACCCTGCCACCACCCGTAGGTGCGCAGAATCCACCGCGCATCTCTCTCCAAGAAAGATGGCACCCCATACGCGGTCCCCTTCTTACCTGTTTGTCTCTTCCACCAGCCAATGTGGACAATTTTGAAATTAAACCTCACTTCATCAACTTGTTGCCCAAATTCCATGGGCTTGAATCCGAAGACGCATACGTTTTTATATCCAAATGTTAGTTATATGTATGCCCTAGAGGCCATTACTGTACATACGTTGTATATAGTAGTGGATGCTTGGACATATATAGGGAGGACTTTCTTGCTCGACATGATAGTATGCTATCTAGTTAATCTTTATCTTAACATGTACTCTAATTGTCTCTATGTCACATGTTGATAAAGTCCTTAGGATGAGTACTTGACTACCAGGACTATGATGCAGATCATACTAGTGGGGACAGTGTAGTCGCCAAGTACATCCTTCAAATGTTCCTAGTCGTGGGAGTACCGAGACAGGGCATCGATACTCCAGAGTAGACTAGCGTATGCGCTTCTTGACCCATATGATGGGCGATGGATGATCTCATATCCATTGGTGTTTGACATCAGAGAAGATATACGGGTGCTCAGTGGAGACTGGGTACACTGGACGAACTCGCCGAGAACTCCACAGATGGTATTATACCTTACGTCAGATGGCAGTTCTCTGGTGACACTAGTACAGGTTAGTCTGTAGACCCGAGATCGTCATAGAGTATTGTGTGATTCCCACTGTGCTTTGATTTCCATCATACCACGTCCAAGAGGGCGTGCAAAACGGTGGCTTTTGGGTACAGTCCCGAATCACATGGAGGCAATGAGCGATAGGAGGGGTTTCGTCTCTCCCGGTATAGGGAGTTGATGTTGCGCTGTGTTCGATTGGCTATAACTAGAAATCCCTGGCCAGGGTTGCTGAGATTTACTGGTAAGTGTTATCAGTAGTTTCTCGAACTGTTATGGACCTCATATCGACACGACTTATCTTTAAGTGCACGGCAGCGCCCCGGCCGTCTGTACGAGGCCAAAATGCGGAATATACAAACTTTTCTATAAACTAGAACCGGCGCTACCGCGTACTTTGAACCCGGATCGGGCCATTAACCTACTCCTAGCTGACTAGAGAAGGGGTAGAGAGATATACCGAGCGATCCGTGTCCTTCGGTCTTCTCGTCGTCGTCCCGATCTCCCCGCGGAATCTTCGGTCTTTATCTCCTTGTCGGAAGGGGCACCACATCGCCGGGTTCTTTTACGGGCTCCCACCTCTGGACCGAGGCAACTCGGGCACGAAGTTGGCGAGTCGACGTGTCCAAGAATGCTGTAAATGAAGTGTAGAAAGCTTTGTCTCATTGGGGTATGAAGTTGCCATTTGATGTGGAGGAAGAGTAGTAAGCTTTTTAGATGAACTAGAGGACTTTGTGGCAAGAAAAATGGATCAATTTCTCTCCTAAAAATTTTTGGACAGCCCCTTAAGAGAAGTGGTCGGCCTCCTTTCATGAAGAATGAGAGAGGGGAGAGAAAGGGAGTGGATCAATAATGCAAAGAAAGGAATGATGATAATCATGTAGAAAGTCACCTCAACAATTATATGCATATCTATCAACCATCATATCTCCACAAGTCAAGCCATCATGAACAAAAGAAAGTCAAAGGATGGTGGAACCATCATAAAACCATCATGATGCAACTACTTGCAAAAACAACCCTCCAAATTGCTAATTTGCACATTTGCAAATTAGCCCTCCTCCACCAATTTTCAGCCAAGGAAAGAAACAAAGGAAAATGGCCGAAACGGAAAGCAAACTGGCAACTTCAGAAAACTGATCCCGTAATAAATTACAGGAAAACCCCGCGACTGTATATACATACCCGCATTTGTATTCCGACCGAATACAAATGCAATGAGACAAAATCTACACTGTACAATACTAGGATCCGGCTCAAACCAAAGCCCGCTAGTATTATCCGTCCGATCATGATCCGTGCAATACCGCACGTATATGATCGAACCCTGCCATATTTCCATACGACCTCTACAGCGTTTCGCCCGAAACATAAGAAAACGGTCTGTAGGGGACTCTAAAGACTCGTCAATCCCTTGGCTGTGGATTTAACCACTAGCACGTCAGAGGTATTAGCCATAGGTAACGGGCTACCAGGTATTGACCAAAAGGGACGTCGATAAGCGAACTCATCCTGACACCCTACTGAGCCTGTCAGTGACAATATCTGTACAGTCCGATCCGTTCATCTATGAGCATCGCATGACGGGCCTAGGGGTTGGTAAAAGTCAGACCCCCAAAAGCAGTACAAGTCGTGTCGGAGTGTAGCCCAGAACACCGTAAGATACTACTGGAATACCTACCAGTAAATCTCCTGCCTTGGCCAAGGACTTCGTGTAATGGCTCTCCTAGACACAGCGCGACCTCACCCCCAATACCGGGAGAGACGAACCCCTGAAGATCCACTCACTGCCTCCATGTGGTTCGGGACTGTACCCAACTAAAACCTGTTTGCACGACTCCTTTGAGCCGTGGTAGGGTAGTAATCAAAGTACAGTGGGAACTCACACGAGATAAATGACGATCTCAGGTCGATGAACTAACCTATACACATGTCAGCAGGGACTGCCATCTGACGTCAGGTATAAGACCAAAGAGCAGGTTCCCGGCGAGTCATGTCCGGTGTACTCATAACCCAATGAGCACATGTATACATCTTAGGTGAACCAACTGACACCAGTGGCTTGTGAGACCGGCCACCGCCCCTCGTCGGGGTCTCGATTGTATACACTAGTCTACTCTGGAGTATCGATGCCCTGTCTCGAAAACTCCCACGACTTGGGACCTTTTAAGGATGTGCTTATAGACTACAGCTCCCACGTATATGATCGCCATCATACTGTTGGCTGTCAAGCAAGAATCCTAAGGGCTCTATCAACGCGCAATAGTGACCTGTAAGGTCACCTAAAGCAGCACACGATGATAAAGATAAACCAGATAGCATACTATCATTTTGAGTAAGACTGTTCTAACGGTATAGGTCCTCTCTCAATCATTGCAATCACGTGCCTGTGATCCAATAATTGACTCTGAGGGCACTATCTCCAACAATCTCCCACTTGCACTCAAGGCTAATTATTGCGATGTCGCATACTCACAGCCCGTGTGATACCGAACACCCAAATCCTCTACTAATCAGTCTCACAAAACCCATTTGCGAAACTAATGCGTTCGAGGAATAGCCTCAGTTAGTGGATCCGCCCTAATGTTTCTTTCTATATCTCTCGTTATCTCAAGTTCGCGGATAAAGCCATCTCCCGAAATGAGCAATACCTGTCTTAGAGTATGTCTGGATATCTGATGGGACCTAGTTCATAAATGAACTCCAAATCCAAACTTCTCAGACTGTATCGTCAACTGAACTTAATCAGTATCCTGCGGCATGCCTCCCTCAGTATCCACCTGGACCACCTGTCCAAAATACTGCCCCTCGTTAGAGGGAAAACAATAACTCTGATAGCCACTCTGTCATCCAGATCACCTTGGAAGCCTGGAATGATAACTGTCTCCCGAATGAGGCTCTCGTTATCATATCCCTAGAACATCCACTTATGTTCTAAAGCTGGTTCCGATCGTTTCTCCAGGATAGGATCAATATCAACTTATTGCAGCTTGTGCAAAAACAACATCTGGTGTGGTACATGACATCTCATGATTGACTCAATTGCCTAAGCAAGTGATCTGCCAATCATGCACATCCCTCTCCCCTTTAGTCTGTAAGACACCTTTAGAGAGGGTGACTCCATCACCTGCAGGTACACCACCATGCCAGGAGTCGTCCATTCTAAAGCACCTCTAGAATGCTGTCTAAGTACCCTGATTGGGAAACTACCCAAATCTAGATCTAAAACTATAGATCCAGTAACCAGAATGTCTGATATGAAATCCATTTCCTTTGTGGAGAAACCACTGTGTGATGACCAAAGTATAACCGACCGTAGTAAAGGAATTTCACTTCCTACTCTGTGTATGTCATCCAAATACCAGGACATCACACGCTACTACCTTCTTAACAGATCTATCCCCTATTCTGATGAATTCAAACCTATGACTGTCACGTCAGAAATAGATGATCTATCTCCTCTATATCTGCTTTAGTCTATAAATAGACATAAGCCACTTGTCCACTATGCTTCTGCTGCTCCCACTGACTACGACAACCCTCTCGCAGAGTCATATAGACGTACACTTCTAAAGCTAGTTTAGAACGACGCTATACTCATCCTCCTGCCGGGTCTCACAGTGTGGAACAACAGCAATGGCAAGTCTATGTAAACAAGAACCTCCCTGCCACCGTCCTTGAGGCTACCGGAGTACCTCTCGGGTGCCTGAGGCTACCCACCTTATCTGCGGAGTGGCCAATGGAATGTCAATCCAAATTGAGTCTTTAGGTTCTTATTAAATTTTCAGTAATCGTTTGCGGTTCTGGAATAACTTCCAGTTCTACCATACTCCCACTACTGTTTTCTGAAAAAATCCATTTTTGTTAAAACTGTGGCGAGTCTAGAACAATATCACTATTGATCTTCCAGATGGTAGAAAGTCAACCCTCGTCATAGCCCGGGTCGACCCACAAACAGCCTTTACAGAAACGTGCCTTGAGCTATCCAGAGTCTGGTTTTAAGCATAAGCTGGACAACTCCCTATACCTTAACATCGTCAAGATATGAACTGTTCTATATCCAATATAGAAACAGAGGCACTGATTTAATTGAACCAGAGTCAAATCATCCAGCTGTCTCCAGTGCTTGTCAACTAAATGGAGAGAGGCCGATCGACATTACTCAACTTAGAAGTACTTTCAATTATGAGTAACCTGAAAGAGAAGCAAGTTCTCTTAACTGAATACCATAAACAAGTATCTACATCTTCGATCACCTTGAAGAATCCCGATACTTGCAATACCCGGGTCTCTACTTTACTCTTATACCTATGACTTCTCAAAACTTGGACCTTGTGTTTCAACGAAACATCTGTCTAAAAACTAGAGAAGTCATAAGTAAATCGAATATAGTACGAGGACCAACCCCTCTGTCCGAATGGATACTGGACAACATTCAATACTCTGTATAAGTCCCTTGAGTTTAATAACTCATTCTCTGTGTGTCGTAGGTTGAAAACTGTACTTATGGTTAAGAAGAATTACACCGCTGTTTAATGCTCCTTACCTAACCATCCACTGATATAGGTAAATGTCATAGACATAATTTCAAAAAGGTATATCTCACTCTATAAAAATAGACGTACATATATATCAATTTGAAATCGGTGCATAACAGCGGATATTCAAAACCAAATATTTGCCGTCCGACAAACAACCCAGGTGATTTCCTCAAATATCACCAATTACAACGAATTCCGATATAATGAGGATGATCACCTAATTTCCAATAACTTACTCCCACATCATCTGTAAAACCATACAGATGTGAGAATCATACCTGGTAAATACATACCCTGGAGCAAGGGCTAATTGGGAAATCAGTTTTCTTTTAACAGTACACAGTGAAACTGAAACATTGAAATGTTTCGTAGGGGTATCCGGGTATTCCTAGTAATGCCTCTTCCATTATCAGATTCACAACTGTAACCGTATATTTCTTTGTCATCTCTCCAAATCTCTTCATATGTCTTTAGTCATTACCTTCTGTACACCTCTTTAGGCCAAATGGTTTTCTTCCTTCCCTACCGTTCGGCACCAGCCTATGGTTTGGAAGAAGACTATCCAATAAGCATAATGGGTGTACTATCCTAATCCTAGGAACACTCACAATGCGAGAGAAGGTGAAGATAAAAGACAACCGAATAAACCTTATTCCTATTTCTCATGAACCAGAATCCATCCCCGAATTGGAACAAGTTCCTTTCGAGTTCGTTTATAACCATACGATGGAGTATCCAAATAACTATGGATCTTCGTAGTGATACGGAGTGTCCTGGAGAAATACAAAGGTGAAGTGGGAGTGGTAATGAAATACTTGGTTTGGTCGTGAATAGCAGTCGCAATTTACTTTGCCCTCTTACTAATCCCTTTATTTGTCTTTACTTAATACCTTCTGTACAACATCGTTAGGCTAATTGGTTTTCTTCATTCCCTACCGGTCGGCACATGCCTATGGTTTGGAAGAAGACTGTCCAATTTGCATAATGGGTGTACTTCCCCTAATCTAAGGAGTACTCGCAACCTGAGAGAAGGTAAAAGGAAAAGACAACTGAATAGTCCTATTCGTTTTCTCCAGAACCGGAAACCATTCTTGAATAAATTCCTTCGAGTTCGTATATAACCATATGATGGTTTTGTCCAATGGAAGTGGACGTTCGTAGTAATACGAGGTGTCCTGGAGAAAAAGGGTAAAAGTAGGAGTGGCAATGAGGTTTGCAACTCTGACAATCCGAAAGCCAGTGTTTAAGAAGGTTCGGTTAATCTTGATCACTGAGTCATAGTCTAGGGTCGGGTCATGGTCGCTGCCAAAAAGAGAGAGAAAAGAAACACTCAGCGTGCACTCTAACCAAGATCAGAATGGATACCAATTTATCTAATCTGGAAACCTCCCACTGTACCGTCAAATTCTCCTCCAAACCTGAAAGAAGAATTAGTCGGGATCACCCGAGGAGTAAACCAACTCATCAGTGGGAATCGGGATCCAACTATCATCGCATGATAACGTGACGGAATCCACTCACGTTATCACACTCCAGAAGGTATGCGCATATCTGGCACGTTTCAGTTTCTTTACAAACTCCCGATGTGATTTTTGCCCCATGCTTTTATGACCTTGACGTAGGCCAAAATATCATAAGTCACATGTCAAGTTCTACCCGTCATTATCTAGGTTAATTTGAACCCGCCCGTACATACCCTTGACGTAGGCCAAAATAGTAGTACGACTGTCCCAAACTAACGCATCTATTTATGCAAGAGATAAATATCCGGTAGCTACCAATCACTATGCCTTGGCGTAGGTCAAAATAGACAGCTTGAATACTACCGAACATTTAACTGAAATGACGGAGGGCTACGAATGGTTTTTGGCGAAAAACCTTTAACGTAATGAACTTGATATCGTTGAAGGAACCAGATAGCTTTTTATAAAAATATAGTGACGAAAACCATTGCTAAAGAGGTCACTCCCGGTGAAGGGATCTCGGCTTTTTCCCCGTATAATGAGGTGCAGGATATTCCAACTGAATACCACGATGCAAAGCAAAAGTAATCGGCTATAGTGAAGTTATTACCCTGACGCAAACTTCTGTCCAAGGGGTCACTCCTGGTGAAGGGATCTCGGCCCTTGCCTCGTCGACTGAGGTGCAGGATATTCCAACTGAATACCACTGTGCAAAACAAAAGTGAACGTCCTTGCAATAACAGCTTTTTGAAAAATGTTCCAAGAACATCAGAATAGGTTTGTTTAGATTGCATTGATCCGAATCAATGCAGTCCCATCAATTGATCACACCAATAAAGAACGAAAATAATGATGTACGTATATGCCATCCGCATTCGCCACTGGGTGACGTCATTACCCGTTAGGTTAGTTAACTAACGACAGAGTGGGGACTGGACTAGCGTGGATGCAAAACATATACAACATTGATTAATCATTTCTTTGTGTGTGTTAAGAAAATGAATAAAATTCACAATCAAAGAATTATTTGACCGCAATCAACTACGGTGTCGGATGTAGATTGTAAGTGAGTGCGGATCGTCCACAGGGACAGTGTAATCGTTCGTCTTTTGAATTAGATGAGTCGAAACTTTAAAGAAAAGAAAACAAAACAATTCATGATTTATATTTGAAGTTCAAGAATTATAAAACATAGATCTAATAACAAGAAAAAGATAGAATCAAGAATTGATTGTTTGATGATTTTTCCAAACCAAATATCAAGAATCGAAATGAGGCTCGTAGGAATCGATCGGATCTATAGATGTGATGCAATCTTATGATGACGTATTCTTATCCTTCAATGAATTGATACTAGATCGATGATGATCGACAAGAATTAGGGATTTCTAGTGAAACTAGGGTTTCATCTTATCCCTTGTTCTTTCGTCGATATCATTCACATTCTAGCATCTAGTAAATTCAAGAAACGATCGTAGATCCCTAATTTCGAGCGATCGCAATCAGGAAAGCATCGCAACGAAACTAGGTCATCGATTCTTGGACTTTCTAGGGCTTACAAAACTCGTAGGACTCAAGAATCGTTTAAAGATTTGTTACATCATCATTCTATTGATCGTCTCGACTCCTTAACGAGCGGAGTTTTACTCAAACATCACAACAAGAACTACAATTACAAATTGAGATCTAATCATGATGTAAGAATTAAAAGAAAACAAGATAAAAGAATTTCACCTTATATTTATATCAACAATTTCATTACATTCGCTCAAGAACTACAAGAGGAAGAAGTCGATCGTCGATTTGGCTTCGCTCGGCTCCGTGAGTCGCGGATCGGCTTTGGATCACTTGCTCGATTGGAGATCGGCTCCGCTCCTAAAAGGTTGAAGGCTTCTTGCTTGATTTGGTACTCAAGATCTTGAATTTGGAGTGGAATTAGGGTTAGGGTTTCGCACAAGCCTTGTCACTAGACTTGTGGAAGAAGATGAAGAATTGAAGAAGACTAAAGATTAATGAAGGATTAGCTAACTAAAGAACAACCTCAACCCTTAGATCTAGGTTCCTATTTATAGCCATCTAAACCCTAGATCTAGGATTTCAAATTTGAATTTCCCTCCAAAAGTTTGTTGAGGAGATTTGAATTTCCCTCCAAAAGTTAGTTAGAGGAGAAGCTTCTAGATGTGATTAGTTAGGAGGGAGCTTCTAGAAATAGTTTGTTAGGAGCTTAATTAAGATTAGCCTTGCTTAATGATCTTTGCTGTTCTGGTAGAATCATCGAGCGAATTCTGGAATTTGAAGCATCTTAAATGAATGTGGGCCCTTCTAGAATAATTTTGATGCAAATCTGAGGTGCTGAAGTGGCAGAGCCGCCACGGAACCGCGGCGCAAGCCAGCTCCCGCGGTTCCGCGGCGCTTTGGTGGCTTCATGGCTTGTGCTCTCTGGTACATGTTGGATTTGATATGTGGGCCTTTTTATGATATGTTGATTCTGAAAATTCTTTCTAGATTACTTCCAGATCTGAATCTTTTGAGTTGGCGTAATGTTTTATCAGCAAAATGACAATTTTGGCTCGTCTCCTGGATTTTCCTGCACAAATCTCAAAACAAGTGTTGCGCAATATAGGGATGATGCGATGCCATGATAAACACACAATTACCTCAGAAATATCGGTTTTAGAGTCTAACACATGCAATCTGATATTTCAGGACTGTTTTGCTAATATGTGAAATATGAATACCGAACACTTCTAAATGAGTGCAAATGATAGGGAAATTGCCGTGTTAAAAATACATTATTTTCGACTGATCAAATTCCCCCAAACTTAATTTCGATCGTCTCGAGCGAACTGATTATTAAAAAGAAGGAGAAAATAAAGAAAGTGAAAAACTAACTAGCACACTTTCGTAGGCAACACGATTGCACTGAGCACGTGCAATAAGCCTTTAAACCTCTAGGTGTCCCTAGTAGGAGGAGTGCTGTCTCCTGAGGGTTTTCAGCGGATTGCACCCACAAAATCCAATAATAAAAGAAAGATTATGAATATTACATTTAAAGAAAAGAATTGTAAAAGAAAGACTTTGAAAATTAGGGTTTCCAACTAAGCTAGCTTTTTGGTTGTCATGAGCCCTATCTTAATGGTCATGAAAAGATGTTAGAAAACACGTCCTCCCTCAATAAAACATCGTCTTATTCTTCATTCCTATCTTTCTTCCAAATATCGATCATATCACCCTGCGTGTGTGTAAAGACATCCCTACACCCGGAGAATTCAATTCAAGCTATCATACTCTTGCCCATCAGCCTCAGTACTTTTTAATTAATGAATATTTAGATGAGATTGCTCACACACTTTCATGCGACCGTTAATACTTCTTGAGGTACTAACCGACCGATTACTCATGTGCTTGCGTATTTGGTGTATTTTTCTCGTCCTGCACCACCTTAGGCATAGCAGTGACTCCCAGACCAGTTGGCCTTTGGGCACTAGTTGAAGAAGCACCCTCGCTATACATTTTTATTGCCCTTGGTGATAACAAAACCAGTGTCCATTTTTCTCACCATTATATATTTTCTTCATTTTTTCTTATTTCCTTCATACTTTTGGCTTTAAGACAAGAGCATTTCAAGGTATCCTCTACTATCCCAGGCTTTAAGACGTGTGTAAGTGCGAATAACAGGGTATCAACGTTCAAAATGTTTGGCTTCCAGAATAGAAACTATTTTTCAGACTTATTTTTATCCTCAGATTAGTGACGTCCTTCATCTTACTAACTCTTGGGACAACGGCTCATAACTACTTATTACTAGTTCGTATAAGAAAACTTCTAATTTTCTTAGTTTTCTTAAATTTTTCTAATCTCATGGATATAATTTTTCACTATCTAAACTTTTATTATCTTATTTATGTACAAAAATTATTTTTATCTTTTTGAAAATTTTTAAATTTTTATCGGTTTTGAAAAATGTTTTGTGCTTATGCAAATGATATGCAAATGATGCAAAAATAAGCACAAACCTCCCCCAAACTTGTTTTCAACAGTGTCCTCACTGTTGCCATCTGCTAAATCTCGAAAAACCTGTAAGCTTGGGAGAAATTTATTAGTGGGGGCAAAATATTTAAGTGAAGAACCTCCCCCAAACTTATTTTTGGCTCATCATTTTGTAAAGATTTTCTTTCCAAGAGCCAAATAATGTACCCCCCAAACTTGAGTTATGCAATGTTAATGTTTGAAAATCATATGAGGGGGTCAAAAATCAGTGGTCGATGCCAAGCTTTGCAAAGACCGAAGGTTAATACCAACCATTCAAAATTTTTATCAATGCAGTGCTCTGGTTGGTGGAAGAAGAAGTGGGGAAAGGTTAAGTGGTGGAATAGAATGTGTGTGCGTCTCGTTTTGGAGAGACGATGCAGTGTATGTGATGGATTACTCACATTCTTCTTACAATTCAGAAGAAGGGGTGGAGGTTCAATTTCAATGATTGGGACATGATTCATCTCAACACCCGTGTCATTTAAAAATGCGAGTTCATCAGCGAAGATTTCCTCAAAAGTTCCATCAATACCCCGATGAATAATGTCATTACAAAGTGCGGGGTGATCTTCAGACTCTAAGAACAGTTCATAATCAGTGTTAATTGTTGACCCGGACATCTCGGTGGAAGAGTCCGTATGTGTATGATACATAGTTGGGTCAAACAATAACGTAAGAAAAGAGTCAAGATCAGTATCAGGAGGATCATCAAATTCGCTTCTGTCGACATCCATTAATTCGACAGAACAGACCTGAACAGTAGGTTCGGAGGGTACACTTCCCAACTTCTAAATGTTCAGTTCTATTGACCTATTCCCGAAAGATAGGGTCATAGAACCATTACGACAGTTGATTATTGCATTGGAAGTGGCCAAAAAAGGGCAACCTAAAATCACCGGAATTTGATTCCGTGGGTTCGCTACAGGTTATTTATCAATTACAATAAAATCTACAGGGAATATAAATTCCCCGATTTTTATTAACACATCCTCCAGTTCACCCCTAGGTTTGGTGATTGATCGGTCAGCCATCTGAAGAGTTATATTCGAAGGCTTTAACACCCCGATACCTAGTTGCTCATAGACTGAGTATGGAAGCAAGTTAACACTAGCGCCAAGGTCTAGTAGAGCACGGTTGATGTGTTTTTCCCCAATAGAAATGGAAATAGTAGGACAGCCAGGGTCCTTACGTTTCCTCGGTAATTGCTGGGGGAAGGCCGTGTCTACTGTCTTTGCCATAAAAATCTTCTTTGGCACTTGAGTCTTCCTCTTCCTAGTGCACAAGTTCTTAAGAGTTTTCGCATAGGACGGAACTTGTTGGATAGTATCTAGGAGAGGGATGTTGATGTTAACTTGCTTAAAAATGTCCATGATCTTCTCCATATGTGGACTTGATGTGTTAGCCCTTAACCGATTTGGATAAGGTGCTTTAGCAATAAGCGCTGGGTCCATCATAGGAGAAGGAAGTGTGTGTGGAATCGATCCCAGAATAGAAGTGGGGATCGTCCGTGGAGGGGTTAAAGAGGTGGGCTGATGTGGCGAGCCTTTTGGGAAACGAAGAATAGGCTCGGAAGAAGGTGGTGGGGTAGAAGAACAAGGATCAGAACTAGAAGGGTGTGTGTGAGGAAAGGTCCCAGCTGGGGTGTTATTGATTGATTTTTCTGTATCATCAAACTCTTCCCCAACGTGAGCGTCAAGCACTCTTCCAGATCTCAACGTGATTGCATCCACATGATGTGAATAGCCAGGATTGGGTAAAGGTTGAGCTGGAAGTTTCCCTTTCTCTCTTGCATGCATTTCGGCTTTTAGTTGTGCAATTTGTTCTTCCATCGATTTGATGTTCTCATTTTGAGAGATAATGATCTTCATCACATTCTCGACGGAAGATTGCAAACTTGCCGTCCCTTGGATGGATTGTTTCATGAATGTATCCAAGGTTTGTGCTAGTGCAGAGGTATTATCTGTACCGGTCAATTTCAAAGGACTAGACGGTGCAAAAGTGTTGGCCGGATTTTGAAAGTTTTATGCTTGGAAGGGGTGCTGACTCAATTGAAGTTGTGGTTGCTGTTGTGGTGGAGGAACCCTTTGGAAATGATTCGTGTTTGGAACCGTGTTTTGAAATTGTGATTGGTTCCAAGCAAAATTTGGGTGATTCCTCCAACCCTGATCATATGTGGAGGAAGATGGATCGTTTCTAGGTCTTTGAAATGCGGCATTAGTATGCTCATGACCTTGAAACGGACATTCTTCCGTCAAGTGAGACGGATCAGAACAGCAGCCACATACAGTTTTGGAGAGTGACATTTGATTTAGGGTGGCGGCTAAAAATTTATTTTCCATAGTCTCGAGTTTCTTGTGTAAAGCTGCAATGTCAGCTCTAACACCTATGGAAATATCATTGCCATCCCTAGACGATTGACTCACACCCTCCCACTGTAAAGACTTTTCAGTGAAATCTTCTAGGAATTCCCAGGCTTCCCCATCATTCTTAGTCATAAAGTTGCCTTGACACATTGATTCAAGGGTCTGTCTTGTGTAAGGAGTAATGCCCTCATAAATGATTCTACACAGATCCCATCTCGGGATGCCGTGATGTGGACATTGGACTAACAGATCCTTGAAGCGTTCAAGATATTTTGAAAATGTTTCATTTGGAAGCTGGGTGTATTGATAGATTTCGCTACGGACTCGAGCTGTCTTTTGATGTGGGTAAAATTTTTTAAGGAATGCTTTGACGAATTCATCCCAATTTGAAATGGAATGTGCGGTAGTGTTATATTGCCACTTCTCGGCTAAATCACACAAAGTGAATGGGAGAAGACGAAGACGTAAAGTATCCACAGAAAGCTGTGAAGTACCCATCATTGCGCATACATTTTCAAATTTCGTGATAAACACGTATGCGTCTTCAGACTCGAGACCGTGAAATTTTGGTAGAAGGTTGATGTATTGGGGTTTTATTTGAAAATTTTCCCCGTTGGCTGGTGGAATGGAAAGACAAGTGGAAAGGGGGCCTCGTGTAGGATAGCACCTCTCTTGGAGAGAGATGCGAGGTGGATTCTGCGCACCAACGTACGGCGGCAGGGTAGTGGAAAAGAAGTTCGATGGAGATGGATCCATCGATGTGGGTGTGGTGGTGGGTAAAAGAAAGGTAAATGTAGAAATACCGACTTTTGGGTCGATGAGGGAAACGCGGACTTAACGGGCACTAGAATCCCATGTCCAACCTATCTTGCACTAAAAGGGGTTAGTACAAGTGGCAGCGTGAATTTATAATTTGGGAAATGATGAAAGAATGCGGTGTTTGTTTTGAAAATTGGACGGATTTTTGAAAAAAATGATGCAACACAACAAATGCAACACACAAAACCCTAAAATCTAGTGGTCACCTAGGTCCGGCTCTAGACCGCTCCAAACTGCCAAAAGACAAGTCGCAGGATAAATCCTCCACTGCCTCTTTGTCCCCCTGTGGCCAGGTAAGTGCCAGGTAAGTGGGAAAGTACTCTACTACGTAAGTAGTGGGCCTAATTAATAATCACTAGCCTTCGACACACTTGCCTAGACACCATAAGAAAACGCGGATAAGCAATGAATTACCCACGACCTTCTCTTGTCCTAAGTGAGCGCGACGGTCCTTAGAGTCGTCTCTAGATATTTTTTAGTTAATGTGGGTCAATGCGGATGCAAGTTTGTGATTTTTGGGGCTTAGGAAGGGTAATGAACTCCCCACCTAATCTGGATTTGGTCTTTGCCCCTTAATGTCCGTATTAATTATGCAAACAACCACGAGAATCAAAACAAGCACAATGTAATTTTTCTATTTTGCGCGCTGCGATTATTTGCAAAGAAACCTGCAGGAAATTGTTATTTGGAGCAGAGAAGGAAGAAGATAAGAAAGTGAGAAGCTTACAGAG
The DNA here is from genome assembly GCA_030015575.1 of Agapanthus africanus. NCBI lineage: Eukaryota > Viridiplantae > Streptophyta > Magnoliopsida > Asparagales > Amaryllidaceae > Agapanthus > Agapanthus africanus. The sequence continues at coordinate 227,413,122 of JASDDO010000004.1, read as the reverse complement.
AAATTTTGGTACAGTGAAGAAGCAATGCTGCTGCGGAACCGCCGCAGGAGGGGGGTGTTCGCCGCGTAATCGCGGTTGGATGGTGGGATCTCTGCACAGAAATTTAGGACAATGCTTCTGTTGCTCTCTTTAGCTCTCTGGAATATTCACAAAAATTTTATCCAAGCTCCAATGATTCCAGATTTCCTCGCAATCAAATCACAACACACGTATTAGGGTTTGTGCGAGTTTAGATCTAAAAATTATAATGGAATAAATTTTTCAACTCAAATTTCAAAATACGAACAATTAGAGCACTATCCCCGGCAAGGGCGCCATTTGATTGTTGTAAATTTCTTGATTGGATGTAAAAGTATCAAATAGTCCCCGGCAACGGCGCCATTTGATTGATCATTTCTTTGTGTGTGTTAAGAAAATGAATAAAATTCACAATCAAAGAATTATTTGACCGCAATCAACTACGGTGTCAGATGTAGATTGTAAGTGAGTGCGGATCGTCCACAGGGACAGTGTAATCGTTCGTCTTTTGAATTAGATGAGTCGAAACTTTAAAGAAAAGAAAACAAAACAATTGATGATTTATATTTGAAGTTCAAGAATTAGAAAACATAGATCTAATAACAAGAAAAAGATAGAATCAAGAACTGATAGTTTGATGATTTTTCCAAACCAAATATCAAGAATCGAAATGAGGCTCGTAGGAATCGATCGGATCTATAGATGTGATGCAATCTTATGATGACGTATTCTTATCCTTCAATGAATTGATACTAGATCGATGATGATCGACAAGAATTAGGGATTTCTATTGAAACTAGGTTTTCATCTTATCCCTTGTTCTTTCGTCGATATCATTCACATTCTAGCCTCTAGTAAATTCAAGAAACGATCGTAAATCCCTAATTTCGAGCGATCGCAATCAAGAAAGCATCGCAACGAAACTAGGTCATCGATTCTTGAACTTGCTAGGGTTTACAAAACTCGTAGGACTCAAGAATCGTTTAAAGATTAGTTACATCATCATTCTATTGATCGTCTCGACTCCTTAACGAGCGGAGTTTTACTCAAACATCACAACAAGAACTACAATTACAAATTGAGATCTAATCATGATGCAAGAATTAAAAGAAAACAAGATAAAAGAATTTCACCTTTTATTTATATCAACAATTTCATTACATTCGCTCAAGAACTACAAGAGGAAGAACTCGATCGTCGATTTGGTTTCGCTCGGCTCCGTGAGTCGCGGATCGGCTTTGGATCACTTGCTCGATTGGAGATCGGCTCCGCTCCTAAAATGTTGAAGGGCTTCTCGCTTGATTTGGTACTCAAGATCTTGAATTTGTAGTGGAATTAAGGTTAGGGTTTCGCACAAGCCTTGTCACTAGACTTGTGGAAGAAGATGAAGAATTGAAGAAGACTAAAGATTAATTAAGAATTAGCTAACTAAAGAATAAGCTCAACCCTTAGATCTAGGTTCTTATTTATAGCCATCTAAACCCTAGATCTAGGATTTCAAATTTGAATTTCCCTCCAAAAGTTTATTGAGGAGATTTGAATTTCCCTCCAAAAGTTTGTTAGAGGAGAAGCTTCTAGATGTGATTAGTAGGAGGGAGCTTCAAAAAATAGTTTGTTAGGAGCTTAATTAAGATTAGCCTTGCTTAATGATCTTTGCTGATCTGGTAGAATCTTCGAGAGAATTCTGGAATTTGAAGCATCTTAAATGAATGTGGGCCCTTCCTGAATAATTTTGATGCAAATCTGAGGTGCTGAAGTGGCAGAGCCGCCGCGGAACCGCGGCGCAAGCCGGCACCGGCCGCGGTTCCGCGGCGCTTTGGTGGCTTCATGGCTTGTGCTCTCTGGTACATGTTGGATTTGATATGTGGGCCTTTTTATGATATGTTGATTTTGAAAATTCTTTCTAGATTACTTCCAGATCTGAATCTTTTGAGTTGGCGTAATGTTTGATCAGCAAAATGACAATTTTGGCTCGTCTCCTAGATTTTCCTGCACAAATCTCGAAACAAGTGTTGCGCAATATAGGGATGATGCGATGCCATGATAAACACACAATTTCCTCAGAAATGTCGGTTTTAGAGTCTAACACATGCAATCTGATATTTCAGGACTGTTTTGCTAATATGTGAAATATGAATACCGAACACTTCTAAATGAGTGCAAATGATAGGGAAATTGCCGTGTTAAAAATACGTTATTTTCGACTGATCAAACATCTACTAGTATATATCTCAATATATAATATTCGCTCAAGGCGTGATAAAATACAACATCACAGAAATGTAATAAGAATCACAGAACAATACAGATATCTGGGATCCCCGGGTTTCATAGAGCCGCTACTGAAACCCGACGTTCCCCTGGTCGTGTGGATAGCATGTACAATGAAATCCTAGACCCCTACGGGCGCGGCAAGTTACCCGCCAAAACCTGAAGCGAGGCAGCCCCCTTCAACAACGTGAATGGACCACCAAGCACTTCACGGAATCTGGTAACTTGAGCACCCCTCCTTGGGTCAACCTGTACCCCCTACGAGTGCGGCGAATAGCCCGCCAATTCTAGAGTGAAGTCCCCTCCATCTCAAAGCCATGAGATGCAGGCCCGTTGCCCTCTAGAATCCGGCTATCCGTGCACCCCACCGCGGGGTAATACTAGTACAGAAAGTAAAATATACAGACAACGGGTACATTGACCTCAGCCCGGTCGTGCCCTAAAAGAATAATATACAAACAGGCAGTGACGACAGTCCACATGTCGGATGCTCGCCCTGCAATATCAAATATACATAATAAACCAAACTGTACTACCATTGCATCCAGGCTATCCACCACGACAATCCGCAACATCACAGCACAACACAGAACATCAACGTGGATGTCACGTTCGCAAATCTGTCTAAAAGGGCTATAACAGTTAAACAGGATTTACCGATCAAATGACATTCACGGTCGCAGATATAATGTAAATACTGTGAACTAACATGTTTAAAATTATCGATCGCCAAAATTTTCCCAAGTGGGCCCCAAGCACTACTGTAGCTCTCAAAGAAAATCTGGGCCCAAAAAGAATATACCAAAAACCCTATTTCCATGTCAGAAGCTCACTGTAAAAATTTGGTGCAGTTTGGACACAAAACGGCGGCGGATCCGCGGCCTAAACATGGTTTTGGCCGTTGATCCGCCGCGCTACAGTAATATCAGCCACCAAATTTTCACAGAATTCTCAAAAAACCCTGCACGTAATTTTCTAATGTACCAAATAATTTTTTGACGACTGGAAAAATTCGACAGAAACTGATGCATGGAAAATGTGGTTTTTGGAAATTCGTTCGATCAAACTTGTAAACACGTTAGAGCAAGATAGACTAGGTTAATGGTGTGGCTCTGATACCAGTGTAAGTGCACGGCAGCGCCCCGGCCGTCTGTACGAGGCCAAAATGCGGAATATAAAAACTTTTCTATAAACTAGAACCGGCGCTACCGTGTACTTTGAACCCGGATCGGGCCATTAACCTACTCCTAGCTGACTAGAGAAGGGGTAGAGAGATATACCAAGCGATGCGTGTCCTTCGGTCTTCTCGTCGTCGTCCCGGTCTCCCCGCGGAATCTCCGGTCTTCATCTCCTTGTCGGAAGGGGCACCACATCGCCGGGTTCTTTTACGGGCTCCCACCTCTAGACCGAGGCAACTCGGACACGAAGTTGGCGAGTCGATGTGTCCAAGAATGCTGTAGATGAAGTGAAGAAAGCTTTGTCTCATTGGGGTATGAAGTTGCCATTTGATGTGGAGGAAGAGTAGTAAGCTTTTTAGATGAACTAGAGGATTTTGTGGCAAGCAAAATGGATCAATTTCTCTCCTAAAAATTTTTGGACAGCCCCTTAAGAGAAGTGGTCGGCCTCCTTTCATGAAGAATGAGAGAGGGGGGAGAAAGGGAGTGGATCAATAATGCAAAGAAAAGGAATGATGATAATCATGTAGAAAGTCACCTCAACAATTATACCCATATCTATCAACCATCATATCTCCACAAGTCAAGCCATCTTGAACAAAAGAAAGTCAAGGGATGGTGGAACCATCATGAAACCATCATGATGCAACTACTTGCAAAAACAACCCTCTAAATTGCTAATTTGCAAATTTGCAAATTGTTAGTTATATGTATGCCCTAGAGGCCATTACTGTACATGAGATGTATATTGTAGTGGATGCTGGGACATATATAGGTAGGACTTTCTTGCTCGACATGATAGTACGCTATCCGGTTGCTCTTTATCTTAACATGTATACTTTCTGTCTCTCTGTTAAGTGTTGATAAAGCCCTTAGGATGTGTACTCGACTTGCAGAACTATGATGTAGATTATACTAGGGGGGCCTGGGTAGTCCATGAGTACATCCTTCAATGTTCCTAGTCGTGGGAATATCAAGACGGGGCATCGATATTCCACAGTAGACTAACGTATATCTTCTCGATCCATGTGATGGGCGATGGATGATCCCATATCTATTGGTGTTTGACATCAGAGAAGGTATGCGGGTGCTCAGTGTCGACTGGGTATACTGAACGGACTCGCCGAGAACTCCCAGATGGTATTATACCTCACGTCAGATGGCAGTCCTCTGGTGACACAGGTACAGCTTAGTCTGTTGACCTGAGATCGTCATAGAGTTTTGTGTGTCTCCCACTGTGCTTTGATTTCCACCCTACCACGGCTCTACTGAGTCATGCAAACAGGTGGTTTTTGGGTACAGTCCCCATTCACATGGAGGCAATGAGCGATAGGAGGGGATTCGTCTCTCCCGGTATTGGGGGTTGATGTTGCTCTATGCTCGACTGTCCATAACTGGAAATCCCTGGCCAGGGTTGCACTGATTTACTGGTAAGTGTTATCAGTAGTTTCATGCTTGTTATGGACCATACATCGGCATGACTTATCAAGCTACTGGGGTTTGACGTTTACCACCTATAGGCGAGATATGCAACATATCAGACGAACAGACCGGACTGTGCAGTAAGTGTTACTGGTTGGATTCACAGGAGTGTGAGCGGGCTTGCTCGTTGATCTTCTGATCATTCAATACCCGGGTGGCCGTTACGTTTAGCAGACCGCTTGCGGCTTATGGGTGTTTGATATGATCATCACCTACTGCCGGCGTATTGACTAGTCTTTAGAGTCCTACACAGAGGTTTCCTGGCTCAAGCGAAACGAAATAGGAGCGCATATGAGATATGTGCGGGACCGAGAATAATACCAGTATGTGATACTGAATTCTATTCTCGCGATTTGTATCATCGAACGGTTATATGAGATATAGCCGGGTTACCGAATCAAATGTTGATTCGATATATTGATACACTTGATATAAGTCGGTTATATGCAGTATGACCGGATCATTAAATCAAGTGTTGATTTAATGATTTAATGTATAATTATATATTTGATATATTACTTTACATTAACTAGTATTGGTTCACTTAAGATTATTTTTCTCACTAGATTGTGCACATTGTATATATGATATATATTTGTGCACTAGTTGGTATCATGTTTGATGATACATGCAAACTTTGGTGTGTGTATGCTTTAAACCATGTTTAGGTTAATGGTTAGGGTTTTAACTTATTTATTTTATTTTATTTATTTATTTTTGGCAAAAAACAAAATGGTGGTTTTCTTTCTTTGCTTCAAGCTTCATGAAGCTTCTTAGCATCTTTGAAAAGTCTTAACCATTTTGTTTTTTCCTTTGACCTAACCATTACACCTAAACCCTAGTTTATTCTCTACATGTGTTAACTTCACCCATGGTTGCATTATGATAAGTATTCACTTGATTTATTATTTTTTCAAGAATAATTCATTTTCCTTCTTCTTCTTCTTCATCTTCTTCAAGTGAAGAAAACTCTTCTTGAAAATTTTCAAGTGATGAAATCAAGTGAGAAATCCAATTCCAAAGTGAACCCACTTCCAATTTCTTCATCCTCTACCACTTGCCATGTTGTATAGGGTGTTATCTTCACAAGTTTCATGACCTGGTGAAGATGGAGCTTGAGTTTGAGTCGCCTCGACGTAGATCATCTTCAGCATCGAAGTCAACGACCTAGACCGATCATTTCTCCGATGAAACCAACGCTAGAGTCCGGGATCCCGATGATCGCAGCGGAGGGACGTCATCACGGAGCTAAAAAAGTGGAGGACCGGATCTACAAAGGTTGTAGTCCCTTTCACTTAGTATCAAAGTAGTTTGATCGGTTGTAGTTTCTCCTTACCTCTAGTTAACGATCTTCATTAGGGTTTCTCGGCACATGAAAAATTTGATTTTGGCATGGTTGATGCCTTGTGGAACCTCTTGAGTGTGCCTAGGAACCCTATAGTGGTATCAGAGCCTAGCTAGAGCTTTAGGCGAAGAGTAGACGATGTTAGAAACCCGATCGAACCCCGAAACCCTAAACTTCACCCTTCTCTGTACATTTTTTAAAATAGTGGATATTTCCTAATTAAAAATTCTCAGAAAATAGAGTAGGTAATTCTAAGAAAAACTGCAGAAAACGACACCCTATCTCTACAGTAGCGCCGCGGAACCGCGGCCTAACCCTACTTGTTGCGGCGGTTCCGCGGCCGTCTATGATGATTAGGCAGTACATTTTCCACAGTTATCTCTTTAGGTGTTTATTGTTTCTTCTGGGAATTTTTAATTGATACTCAACAGTTGAATTTCCTGGGTTGTTTTGGGGACTCGATGATTCGATCGGATTGTTTAACTTTGTCTATGTGTTTTTCCGGATAATTTAGAGTATGTTAAAAAGTTCGACCGGATATAAATACCCACTTTTTCCCCTGCCGGGAAATTTCCAAATGTTGGATTTTTCCGTAGTTTAAGAACGTTCTAAGTAGTGCAAGTAACGCGATGGACCCTCTAGAAGACAACAAACCTTAACTCGATTATGTGACCGTCTTGAACTGCCCTTTGAACCTTAGGGTTTAGGGCAGTATGGAGTGCCACATGTGAGGCGTTGGCTTGACCCTTCTACGGCTGGATCGTTGGTACTGTGACATGAAGTAGATGTTTTTAAACTTATTTCATGTGTTGGTCCTTTCGGGAAAACATGGGTGTTTGATTGTTCGATCGGAAAGTTTAACATTGTCTATTTGTCTGGAATGTGATACAATAATTGGAATCCACAAGTAGTTATAAGATAACTGATTTGAATGCTATAAATCTAGCAGTTTAGTCTCACTTGATCGGTTGCCACGGAATTTTGATGTGATCAAAAGTCCGTCGCAATCGCGTTGCGTACGCGAATACTCGCCGGTAAACTTAATAGATAGCCACGCCCCGTAGCCCCGACCAAGTGACTATAGGAGAACCCCGTCGCCGAAAGCATCCGTTCGGGTGCCCGCGGCAGCGGTGTTCCGCCTTATTGCACTTCGTCGACGGTATCGGAGGTGCGGCCATCTACTAAAGTTTGAGACGAGCATTCGTTCAGGATGCCTGGAATCTTGTTGAATTGCCCGACTTGATATTGAAAAGATTTTTCGATAATGAGACTAAAATGCGGGGTTTATAATTGTTAGGCATGCGATGTCTAAGGAATTCATTTGGTTAGGCATGCGATGTCTAAGGAGGTTGCGGATTCCAACTGTTGTAGTTTTACACTTTCTTTTCTGCGACCGTAAGTGTAATATGTGATATCGCCGGTTTCGTTGCTATACGTCAACGACAATTGGGATACGCATATTTACTTACGTTGATGACATGTGATGTTATGTGTTGCTGGATATGTTATATTGGATCGTCGTGTTCGAATAGCCGGGTTTTTTTTTATGTGAGATGAGTGTTTTAAATTTTCATTCATGTAAAAAACTTGTATGTAATATTCTTTTATTGGGGCACTTCCGGGTTGAGGATGATGTCACCATTGTATATTATTTACTTTTCCGCATTAGGATAGACCCAAGACGGGGAGCACAAGTAACCGGGTTCTAGGGTCCAGTGGGAGACCATCTCGAGGAGTCGAGTCCGGGTCTCCTAACTTTAGAATTGGTAGGGTTACTTGCCGCTCTCGTAGGGGTCTAGGGGTGTGGGATTGGCTATTCATCACGACCGTGGAATCCGTGTTTTATACAGGCTCAAAATAAAACACGTACGTCCTAGTATATCCAATATTTCATATGATATTTTCTGCTGCGTTATCTGTGATGTGATCATGTGATTTGTTCAGATAGATATTGTATATAGTATATATGATATATTATATAAACATTGCTTATGTTTTACACCCGCGCTAGCCCTGCCCCGCTCTGCCGTTAGTTACCTAACCTAACGGTGCAGACGGGACATCGAGGCGAATGCGGATGGCATAAGCGTACGTTGTATTTATCTGTGATGTTTAGGTGGATTTAAATGATGGGACATTCATTAATGAGATTAATGAAAGATAATAAACCTAAAAGATGTTGTGGAATCGAATTTAAAAAATAAAACAGGTAGCTACAGTTCTTGCTTTGCATCACGGTGTTCCTTATAGAACATCCTGCACCTTATTCGATAAGGAAAGGGCCGAGATCCCTTCACCGGGAGTGACCCCTTTAGCAATAACTGGCAGATGCTACAACCCTCGGTTTGTCTTTTGATTGTTTCTATAGTTTTTGCTTTGCACAGTGGTATATATAATATATCCTGCACCTTATTCGATGAGGAAAGGGCCGACGATCCCTTCACCGGGAATGACCCCTTTAGCAAAACTAGAAAAGCCTTAAAAACACTCCATTTAAAAACCATTTGATTCTGCAGCGAGATCAAGTTCAAAGCGTTAAATGTTTTATTAAAAACCATCTGCAACCTCCGTCATTTTAGGAAGTAGAGTACTTAGTATTCGTGCTGTGTTTGTTGACCATAGTCAAGGCACAGTGTACGGTAGCTAAGTGATGTCTTCCTACACCGCATATGATGCGATTAGTAAGGACAGTCGCGTGACTTTGTTGACCTTAGTTAATGGTCATGTGGGTGGGTCTAATTAATCACGAAATGACGGGTAGAACTTGACTAGTGCTTATGATTTGTTGACTATAGTTAAGGTCATAAGTGCTAGGGGTATAAACCTTTATCGGGAGTTTCAAGTGTTGAAATTTGCAATGAGATTGCATACCTTCTATATGATAGTTGGATCCCGATACCCACTGCGAGTAATTGTTACTCCTTGGAGATTTTTGCACTTTACAATTAGCCGATCAAGTAGGTGTCTAGAAAGGTGTCAACGGGGTTACGCCCCTGGGAAAACGAGGTTTGCTTTAATTAGGTCCGTGCGATAGCACGGGGAACCTCCCTCAAAGTACCGGCACTGGCCTGGCTGAAAGATTGGCGAACTTGTAGAGTGTAATTAATCCCGGCTAGTCTTTCTTTTTAGGGTTTGAAGGAAGATTTGATAAAAACAGTGGGAGCCATCCTGATTAGATAAAATAAATAACCAATCTAATCCTGCAAGAGCGCACGCAGAGTGTTTTCTTCTCTCTCTCTCAAGGTAGAGACCATGTCACGCCTTAATCCAGATAATAATATGGAAGTATTGACCGAACCCGCTTGTTATACTGAGCTGGGGAATGTTGGTCCCGCTCTAACTTATAATTGTTATAAGACCGAGCAGGAAATTGGGGATTACCAGAATTCCCGTACCGCCCAAACGAAGAAAGTGCATGATGATACATCTCCTTCGGGTGTGTTCATTACAAAGAACTTTTTCTCTGTATCCTCTACGTCCTGGGTATTTGATACCGGATCAGGATCCCAGATATGTAATCTGTTACATGGGCTACAGAAAGGTAGAGAATTTAGAACGGTTGATAAGTTTCATGAGACAGAAAACGGTGCAAGTGTTGCAGCCAAGTCTGTTGGTCACTATCACCCTGTATTACCAAAATACACTGATTCTGAACGAATGTTATTAGATACCGAACCTGATATACAACATCATATCAGTCTCTTTATTTACTAAAGAAGGATATAATTTTGTATTGTTGGATAATGTTTTGCACATATCCTACATCAAGAGTTGATCGGTTCAGGCACGTTATCTAAAAGCATATGCATTCTAAATCAGACCACAGTTCTTAACGTATAGAACACACACAAGAGGAAGAGTTCAGAATTGAACGATTCCTTCTTGAGGTATTGTAGACTAGGTCATATCAATGTGACCCGACTAGCTAAAGTTACATTTAGATGCATATTTAAATCAGTTTGAATTTACATCTTGTGAAACTTGCCAGTCATGTCACAAAGATAAGATGACCATAGCTCTGTTTACTCGAAACAGAGAAAGAGTTAGTAAACTCTTGGGACTGATACATAATGATGTATAAAGATCCCCAGTCTACATATGCCAGGACTAGTTCTTTGTACTTCCTTACATTCATTGATGATCTTTCAAGATTCGGACACATGTTCCTGTTGAAACACATGTCTGAAGCTTTTGAGAAATTCAAAGAATATAAGTTAGAAGTAGAGAACCAAAAACGGGTATAAGTATTATATCCATTGATGTGAACAGGGAGGAGAATACTTGAGCACGGGATTCCTGGACTATTCTAAAGGAGAATGAGATTCTCTCTCAGCATTACTCCTCCGTATGCACCACAACACGTCGGTGTATCGGGGCGGAGCAATCACACCCTATATGATATGGTGCGCTCTATGATGAGTACCGCTGAGTTACCTGTTTCCTTTTAGGGGTTATGCACTTAAGAAGCTGCATACCTATTGAATTAGGTTCGAATCAGACCACTGCCTACCACTCCATATGAGATATGGTATGGGAAGAGCCCATCTCTTAAGTAAATTAAGATTGGGATTGTCCGGCCAATGTCAAAAGAAAAATCCGGACAAGATCGAGGCAAGGTCCGTTCTGTAGAACTGGAAGGAGTTCCAGTTATATAAACTACAACTGATGATTTGATAGAACCAAAGGATTCAATAGTCTCCGACGAACCTCAGCCTCTCCGCCGATCTAGCAGGGTTCTTCATCCGCCTGAGAGATACTTCGGTTTCTCGATGACAGTGGGAGCGAGGATTGCATCATGAGATGATGACCTAACTAGTTTGGAGCCGGCCATCAAGAGTGGGGACTCTGTAAGAATGGCTGGACGCTTAGCGATCTGAGATGGAATCCATGTACACCAACAAAGTATGGACTTTGGTTGCTGTATCTGAAGAGTTAAATCCCTATCAGGAGCAAGTATATCTTGAGAATATTACTTGGTGTAGATGGAAAAGTTGAGACTTTCAAAGCTAGACTTGTTAAAGGTTTTTCGTCATTGACCAGGCGTGGATAATGATGAAACCTTTTCCAGTAGCTATGCTTAAGTCCATCCGGATCTTACTTGCCACGGCTACATACCATGACTACGATATCTGGCGGCTGGGTGTCATGACTCCTTTTCTAAATACTGATTTAGAAGAGAACGTCTATAAGTACACGGCCAGAGGGTTTCGTAAACAGTGGGAGTAGCGGAAACATGTGCAAGTTGCTTTACAGATTAAAGCAGGCATCGCGGAGTTGGAACATCTGTTTTGATGAGGTAGTCAAAAAGTTTGACTTCATCAAAATGGTAGATGAACCTTGTATATACAAAAAGGTAGAAGAAAATAAGGTGGTGATCCTCGTAGAGTACGTGGACAACATACTCTTGATAAGAAAAGAGTTTCCTATACTACGCTCGGCCAATCTCCTCTTATCACATGGATTCTCCATATAGCATCAAAGTGACACCTCCTAAATCCTGGGTTTTGGATCTATGAGATAGATCTAAATGGATGTTAGGATTCTCACTAGGTGTAGTAAGATGGTATCAGTTGATCCTGCGGAGAATCACTGGAAAGGTTCCAGGGTGATAAGGACAACTGAATGTCAGTCACAGGCATTGTCTTTACCCTCAGTGGAGGGACGGTATGTTGGAAGAGTTCCAAGCATGATACCGTGGCAAACTAGACGATAAAGGCTGGTGACATCGCTATCAAAGATACTACCAAAGTGGAAGTTTGGGTGTATACTAGTTCATGAGATGAACTAGGTTCCTACCATTGTGTGACAATGGAAGTGTGGCTTTGGCCCAGGAACCCCGGTCCCATCAGTGATCCAGACATATTCTGAGGCAGGATCACCTGATCATGGAGATAGTTGATCTCCAGGGTGATCGAGGTTTGGAGAGTAGACTCAGAGGAAAACACGGCAATCCACTCACAAAGGCCTTTTCCCAGAGAGAGACTTATATGGGATGGTTGAGTATGTGATACTGCAACCACTGCTACAGATGGCCCTAGTGCAAGTGGGAGATTGTTAGTTATATGTATGCCCTAGAGGCCATTACTGTACATGAGATGTATATTGTAGTGGATGCTGGGACATATATAGGTAGGACTTTCTTGCTCGACATGATAGTACGCTATCTGGTTGCTCTTTATCTTAACATGTATACTTTCTGTCTCTCTGTTACGTGTTGGTAAAGCCCTTAGGATGTGTACTCGACTTGCAGGACTATAATGTAGATCATACTAGTAGGGCCTGGGTAGTCCTTGAGTACATCTTTCAATGTTCCTAGTCGTGTGAATATCGAGACGGGGCATCGATATTCCAGAGTAGACTAGCGTATATCTTCTCGATCCATGTGATGGGCGATGGATGATCCCATATCCATTGGTGTTTGACATCAGAGATGGTATGCGGGTGCTCAGTGTCGACTGGGTACACTGAACGGACTCGCCGAGAACTCCTAGATGGTATTATACCTCACGTCAGATGGCAGTTCTCTGGTGACACTGGTACAGCTTAGTCTGTTGACCCGAGATCGTCATAGAGTCTTGTGTGTCTCCCACTGTGCTTTGATTTCCACCCTACCACAGCTCTACTTAGTCATGCAAACAGGTGGTTTTTGGGTACAGTCCCGATTCACATGGAGGCAATAAGCGATAGGAGGGGAATCGTCTCTCCCGGTATTGGGGGTTGATGTTGCGCTATGCTCGACTGGCCATAATTGGAAATCCCTGGCTAGGGTTGCACTGATTTATTGGTAAGTGTTATCAGTAGTTTCATGCTTGTTATGGACCTTACATCGGCATGACTTATCAAGCTACTGGGGTCTGACGTTTACCACCCCTAGGCGAGATATGCAACATATCAGACGAACATACCGGACTGCGCGGTAAGTGTTACTGGTTGGATTCACAGGAGTGTGAGCGGGCTTGCTCGTTGATCTTCTGATCGCTCAATACCCGGCTGGCCGTTACGTTTAGCAGACCGCTTGCGGCTTGTGGGTGTTTGATATGATCATCACCTATTGCCGGCGTATTGACGAGTCTTTAGAGTCCTACACAGAGGTTTCCTGGCTCAAGCGAAACGAAATAGGAGCGCATATGAGATATGTGCGGGACCGAGAATAATACCAGTATGTGATACTGAATTCTATTCTCGCGATTTGTATCATCGAACGGTTATATGAGATATAGTCGGGTTACCGAATCAAATGTTGATTCAATATATTGATACACTTGATATTAGTCGGTTATATGCAGTATGACCGGATCATTAAATCAAGTGTTGATTTAATGACTTAATATATAATTATATATTTGATATATTACTTTACATTAACTAGTATTGGTTCACTTAAGATTATTTTTCTCACTAGATTGTGCACATTGAATATATGATATATGTTTGTGCACTAGTTTGTATCATGTTTGATGATACATGCAAACTTGGGTGTGTGTATGCTTTAAACCATGTTTAGGTTAATGGTTAGGGTTTTAACTTATTTATTTTATTTTATTTATTTATTTTTGGCAAAAAATAAAATGGTGGTTTTCTTTCTTTGCTTCAAGCATCATGAAGCTTCTTAGCATCTTTGAAAAGTCTTAACCATTTCGTTTTTTCCTTTAACCTAACCATTACACCTAAACCCTAGTTTATTCTCTTCATGTGTTAACTTCACCCATGGTTGCATTATGATAAGTATTCACTTTATTTATTATTTTTTCAAGAATAATTCATTTTCCTTCTTCTTCTTCTTCATCTTCTTCAAGTGAAGAAAACTCTTCTTGAAAATTTTCAAGTGAGAAATCCAAATCCAAAGTGAACCCACTTCCGATTTATTCATCCTCTACCATTTGCCATGTTGTATAGGGTGTTATCTTCACAAGTTTCATGACCTAGTGAAGATGGAGCTTGAGTTTGAGTCGCCTCGACGTAGATCATCTTCGGCATCGAAGTCAACGACCTAGCCCTATCATTTCTCCAATAAAACCAACGCTAGAGTCCGGGATCCCGATGATCGCAGTGGAGGGACGTCATCACGGAGCTAAAGAAGTGGAGGACCGGATCTACAAAGGTTGTAGTCCCTTCACTTAGTAGCAAAGTAGTTTGATCGGTTGTAGTTTCGCCTTACCTCTAGTTAACGATCTTCATTAGGGTTTCTCGGCACATGAAAAATTTGATTTTGGCATGGTTGATGCCTTGTGTAACCTCTTGAGTGTGCCTAGGAACCCTACAGAAATTAGCCCTCCACCACCAATTTTCAGCCAAGGAAAGAAACAAAGGAAAATGGACGAAACGGAAAGCAAACTGGCAACTTCAGAAAACTGATCCCGTAATAAATTACAGGAAAACCTCGCAACTGTATATACATACCCGCATTTGTATTCCGACCGAATACAAATGCAATGAAACAAAATCTACACTGTACAATACTAGGATCCGGCTTAAACCAAAGTCCGCTAGTATTATCCGTCCGATCATGATCCGTGCAATACTGCACGTATATGATCGAACCCTGCCATATCTCCATACGACCTCTACAGCGTTTCGCCCGAAACATAAGAAAACAGTCTGTGGGGGACTCTTAAGACTCGTCAATCCCTTGGCTGTGGATTTAACCACTAGCACGTCAGAGGTATTAGCCATACGTAACGGGCTACCTGGTATTGACCAAAAGGGACGTCGATGAGCGAACTCATCCTGACACCCTACTGAGCCTGTCAGTGACAATATCCGTACAGTCCGGTCCATTCGTCTATGAGCATCGCATGGCGGGCTTAGGGGGTTGGTAAAAGTCAGACCCCCAAAAGCGGTACAAGTCGTGTCGGAGTGTAGCCCAGAACACCCTGAGATACTACTGGAATACCTACCAGTAAATCTTCTCCCTTGGCCAAGGACTTCGTATAATGGCTCTCCTAGATACAGCGTGACCTCACCCCCAATACCGGGAGAGACGAACCCCTGAAGATCCGCTTACTGTCTCTATGTGGCTCGGGACTGTACCCAACTAAAACCTGTTTGCACGACTCCTTTGAGCCGTGGTAGGGTAGTAATCAAAGTACAGTGGGAACACACACGAGACAAATGACGATCTCAGGTCAATGAACTAAGTTGTACACATGTCAACAGGGACTGCCATCTGATGCCAGGTATAAGACCAACTAGCAGGTTCCCGGTGAGTCCTGTCCGGTGTACTCATAACCCAATGAGCACCTGTATACATCTTAGGTGAACCAACTGACACTAGTGGCTTGTGAGACCGGCCACCGCCCCTCGTCGGGGTCTCGACTGTATACACTAGTCTACTCTGGAGTATCGATACCATGTCTCGAAAACTCCCATGACTAGGGACCTTTTAAGGATGTGCTTATAGACTATAGCTCCTACGTATATGATCGCCATCATACTGCTGGCTGTCAAGCAAGAATCCTAAGGGCTCTATCAATGCGCAATAGTGACCTGTAAGGTCACCTAAAGCAGTATACGATGATAAAGATAAACCAGATAGCATACTATTATTTTGAGTAAGACTATTCTAACGGTATAGGTCCTCTCTCAATCATTGCAATCACGTGCCTGTGATCCAATAATTGACTCTAACGGTAAGCTACTGGGGTCTGACGTTTACCACCCCTTGGCGAGATATGCGACATATCAGACGAAAAGACCGGACTGTACGGGAATGTTACTGGTTGGATTCATGGGAGAATGTACAGGCTTCGTGTTGATCTTCTGATTGCTCAATACCTGGGTGGCTGTTACGTTTAGCTGACCGCTTGCAGCTTGTGGGTGTTTGATATGATCATCACCTACTGCCGGTGTATTGACGATTCTTTAGAGTCCTACACAGAGGTTTCCTGGCTCAGGCAAAATGGAGTAGGAGCACATATGTGATATGTGCGGTACCGGGAATAATACGTGTATGCGATACCGTATTGGATTCTCGCGATATGAGATATCGGCCGGGTATATGTGATATAGCCGGGTCATCGGATCAAGTGTTGATTCGATGAACTGATACAGATTATATTAGTCGGTTATTTGTGAAATGGCCAGATTATCAGATCAAGAGTTGATTCGATAATTTAATGTATAATTATATATTTGATATATTAAATTACATTAACTAATATAAGCTCACTAAAAGATTCTTTTTATCACTCGGGTAATACATTGATATATATGTGATATATGTTAATTGTATTATTTTATTTTGTTATAATAAATATTGTATATGTGATATATAATATTGTAACATGTTATGGTTATAAATGCAACATGATTTGTTAAGTTTAAATATGGTCAGGGTTTGTATTAGGGTTAAGCTTTCATGAAGCTTTCAAGAAGCTTATTGAACCATTGACTTTGACCTTGATATTTTGTGATATTTTGCAAAGATATTTCTTTAACCCAACACAACCCTTTAACCATATTTAAATCTCTACATGGGCTAAGTCTTCTTACTTAACCCATGGTTGCATTTCTAACCATACACTTGATTCATTATTCATCACAAAAGGAAAATTCTTCTTCTTCTTCCTTGAGTTCTTGAAAAGCTTTCTAGCTTTTTCATATATGATGATATTGAGTGAGATTTTGAAAACAAATGAGAACTAAATTCCTACTTCATCATCCTCATCTATTCTTTCCACTTAGAATAGGGTGTTTGCTTTGCTAATACTTGATTAGCAAAGCAAGAGCTTGGGTTTGAGTTTCTTCAAGGTAGATCATCTTTGTTATTGAAAATCGGAAGCAAGATTGTATATTTCTCTTCATGGAGCCTCTCAAGAGTCCAGGTACTCGATGATCGCAGTGAAAGGACCTCAACACGGAGCTTTAGAAGTGAAGGATCGGACTACAAAGGTTGTAATCCCAACCCTTAGAAGTAAAGTTGTTTACTTGCTTTGTTTCGCCTAATCTCTAGTCTATGATCTTGGTTAGGGTTGTTCGGCACATCTAAATTTTAAATCGGGCATGGTTGATGCCTTATAGACCCTTGTGACAGTGCCAAGTAACCTTACACCAAATTCAAAAATGTATGTGCAATGATAAGCACAACCCAACTTTCAGGGGATGCACCGCGATTACGTCTTCTCCCTTTTATCTTATGCGATCTAGCAGAAAAATGGCTTTATAGCACCGCTGCACAATCTATCGCTAAATGGAATGAATTCGTTCTAGCATTCCTTAAGAAATTTTATCCTCATCAAAAGACCGCCCGTGTTTGAAGCGAGATTAAGTAGTTTACCCAACTTCCTAACGAACCATTTTGGAAATGCTTTAAACGGTTTAAAGATCTTCTTGTCCAATGCCCTCATCACAGAATTTATAGATGGCAACTTTACCAAATTATATACGAGGGTGTGAATCCATCCACGAAACAAATGTTTGAAACCATTTGTCAATGTCATTTCATGTCTAAAGACGATGGCGAAGCTTGGTAATTTCTGAAAGATCTCGCCGAACAGACATTACAATAGGAGAGCACTAGACCAACATCGTCTTCATCTAGGGCAGGTATCCATTAGCTCGATGTTTCCATTGCAGTCAAATCCAAAATGGTCGCGATGTAAAAGAAACTCGAAGCTATAGAAAAAAAATTCTCGCCGGCCTCCTTAAACTAAGTTATGCTCCCTAAAACCGTGTGTGGTCGTTGTTCTGACCTATCACATTTAACGGAAGAATGTCCTTTGAATCATCCATTTCATGGTCAAGAACAAAGTAATGCTGTTTTTCAGCAACGACCTAGAAATGATCCTTAACCTCCACATACAATCAGGGATGGAGGAATCATCCTAATTTTTCTTGGAACCAAAACCAATCTCAAAATCAAAATCAGTTCTCAAGCCAAAATAACTATCAAAGGCTTCCCCCATAGCAACAACAGCCACCATAACAAATTCAGCAGCCCTTTCAATCGCCAGCTTTTCAAATCCGGCCAACAACTCTATCCCGCATAATAATTCTTTCTAAACCCAGACTAATATTCCAACGGCCGGTACCGATAAAACCTCTGCGCTCGAACAAAACATAGAAACGTTTATTAAACAATCCACACAAACGATGGCTAATTTAACGTCTTCTATCCAAATGTTAGTACAACACGCTGCTTGCCACGGTGAAAGCATAAAATCGATAAAAGCACAACTTGTACAGTTAAATGCCGCGATGAGTGAGAGAGAGAAAGTGAAACTTCCATCTCAATCTCTACCAAATCCTGGCCACTCACAAAATGCAATTTTCATCCTTCACCAACAAAATCATAATGTGAGTGCCTTAATTACGTTGAGATCGCGAAGAGTGTTCATTAACCAAGTCGGTGAACAAGTTGAAGTTGATGATATTGATGATACCCGGGCTACTACTTTTACTCCTACTTCGTCTGATCCAACATTTTCTTCCGAGCCTATTCTCCGTTTTGCAATAGGCTCGAACCCTCAGCCCACTTCCTTGAAGGAATTACCATATACGACCATCCCAAATCCAATTTTGGGATCCATTCTATCCCCCACAAACTTCTCATCAAAAGTTGGACCCAGCCCTTATTGATAAAGCTCCTTTTCCAAACAAATTAAGGGCCAACAAACCAAGTCCCCAAATGGAGAAGTGTAACATTTCAAAAAAAAATAAAATATTATTTTTGGGAATTTTCATAATTTAATATTAATTTTTAATGAATATTTTAATATTTCGGTATAATTAAATACCGATAAATGGGGAAATTCTGAAGAAAAAATATGGAAATTCTAAAATAGGGTATTTTGTGGAAATATGCCATTTATAAGTTTTTATGGTCAAGTGTATGCTATTTAGTGTTAATCGCAATAAAAAAATCGCTAATTGGATTTTTGCCTTTTTGTGCAAAAATGTGTACATAACATTTTCCATACTTGTCACACTGGTTTCATGTTTTGGATTCATGGAGATGACCATGATGGGTTGAACCATTTGATTAGGTTAATTGGGTTTAATTAAGGGTTCTTAGTGTTGTTTAAGGGTGATTAGGGTTAAGTTGACTTGTGTAGGGAGAGAGAAAGAGCCATGATGGTTTGAGCAAGCAACAATAAATGAGAGAGAGAGAGAGGAGGCTATGAGCTTATGTCACACCATTTCATTTCAAGACTTCTCACCTCAACACTTTTTCTTGTCTTTCACGCATCCTTCAACTCTCTCTCACACACACATCTCACACTCTAACACCCCACCATCAAATACACAACACTTCACCCTACATCAGCCAAAACAACCACAACAACAACTTCAACAGCAGCTGAAAGAGCGACTGCATCAGCAGTGAGGAAAACATCAGCAGCCACACCATAGCCCAACACCTACACACTCACATCAGCACAACTTCAGCCCCCATATCAACACATCAGCAGCTACATCAGCCACAAAACAGCCCCCCCTACATCTGCTGCTACTACAACCACAGCAACAAAAGCTTCAGCCCAACACTTCAGCCACAAATACATCTGCTGCTACCAACAGCCACAGCCACAACATCACATACTACAACATATACCACAGCCCCCTCCATCAGCTGCAGCTGCAACACACATTGAAACACAAAACAAAAGGGAAATTGCAAGCAGCAGATGCAGCATCACTAACTGCAACGAGAAAAGAGAACAGCCACAAGCAGGAGCTTAGCAGCAGCAACCCACCCTTCCTCCTTCATTCTTCCCTTCTCTTTCATTCTAGGACCCCTTGAGGTATAATCTTGCAACCTAACTCTTTTCTTGCTAAGTTATAGTTGTCGAGCTGAAATTTAGTGTTTTTATGTGGATTAGTGCTAGTTTAGGAAAATTTGAGTGAGACATAACCAAGTGTTGGTTTTGATTGTTAGGGTAACCTTATTAGGTGTGTTTGAGACCAGTTAACCCAAGAATACCCCAGATTTCCATTTAGTTACCTGAAAGTTTCGACTTGGCGTATTTTAGCGAATTTGTCGATTTTGTGACCTTTATGGAATCTGCTACAACCCGAGATACCCTAAAATAATATTGACTTGGCAGTGAGGTATGAAGGCAGATAGAAACCAACACCTAAAACCCTAGCTCCAACCCCTATTTTCTGGCCACAGATATATTCCCTCTGGCCTCAATTTGCGTCCAGAGCAGTAGTGAACTGCCTCGTTTTTTGTGCACGACTCTTTTACCTGTAAACTTGACCCTTGGTATGTCTAGTTTTATCTGATTCCAATCAGGGTAGAATCTGGGTAGATTTTCCTGAGTTGGCACATGATTTACGACTTGTTTTCGTATGGATTTTGGTATTCGATGATTCGTTTCTATCGGGTGGCGTTTGAACGCCAACGGCAGAGGGATATTGGTCGTGTTTGCATGCGAGGCTGTAGGTTTTTACCTATCGGCGTAGCGTGTACAACTTTGGTTTCCGACATGGTTTTCATGTGTTTTAGCGTGTGATATCCTTGTAGGTACCCCACGTGGCGTCGAGGCATTGGAGATGCAAATGGCGACATCGGCACCGGCACACATGAGCAAGGTGAGTAGATTTATATCAACGGGGAGAAGTCGGGTGGATGACGTATAACACCCCCGCAGTCTGTGGTGATGTATACGGATGCGTATACACACTTACAAATATTATATGTTATTTGTGATTAATGATAATGTTAAGATGGATATTGGTGTGTTGGATTGGTGAAAGGTTACGAAACCCTAGAGTAGTGGGTGCACTACACATACACACACATACATACTTGCATACATCCTTATTTCATATGTGGTTATGGGATTCTATATAGATATGTGTTCACGTGGGTATGGGACTATGTGCTCACATACGGATTTGAGGATGATACTTGGGTTTGAGATGAGTCGATGATATTTGATCCGAGATTATGATATCGGTGATATGGTAAAATTGATATTTGAGATACGTCTTGATGCTTTAGCGGATTGGGATAATGATGCCATAGGAATTGTGATATATATATAAACGATCAACATGTGATTATGATACGAGATAGGATATGATATGATATGATATGTCAAGATATTTATGATAGGTCGCCTTGGGCGTTTGTTTACTCCTTGAGATAATATGTGCTGACGATATCGATTCATACGAGACTGTTGATCAGTAGTCAGATCATGATGATAGTGATGATGTTAGCTTGTACTAGACGTAGGACAGTACCCAGATTATGATATTTGATATAGAGAATACCCGATGAGTGATATGTCGAATGTGATATTGACCCGTACCCAGATTTGGGGATGCCGTACGACGGATTTACGTACGAGCTATAAAATGATGTTTGATCCGCACTATTGATTTGGGAATAACTGATTATACAGATATGGTATCGGATGTGATATTATCGAGACGGGATTACCGACTATATATATATATATATATATATATATATATATATATATATATATATATATCGACTCAGAGGTCAGGCGGTTTCCCTTAGCTACCGTTAGCTTTTAGCTCAGCCTTATAGTGGTGTAGCTATATGACTCTTATGACATTAGATGCAGTTTAGCTATCATTGTGTTTGGTATTCAGCTCCCGCACATTATTTTTGTTGCTCTGCATCGCATACTTATTGTGATTCATATTGTAGTGTTGATATCATGCTGTTAGGACACCAGCACCATTACCGATGATGCGTATGTACCACGTACACTTACTTGCCAGCTCGCACACATCTTCATCGGTAATTGCCATATCACTACACAGTAGTATTATTGCAGCAGGATATGACCCTTGTATGTGCATACTATTATTCCATGTTGCATAATATACTGTTATACTTGCACTTCATTGATATGTCATATACATCATGTTTTCTGATTATACGCATTGAGATATGTTGTTTCTATGATATTCTGGATTTGAGAACCGTGGGTATTTCAAAAAGATTATGTAATTGTTTAAAAAACCCGGTTACCCTTGATATGATATTTCAGTGCGTCCACCATGTGTTTTCTCGGTGCTGAGAGCGACATGTGAAACCCGATTCGAGGAGGCGGATGAGGCCGATTGCGGGTACATGGTGGGCCCGGTGCGGTACCCCGGGGCAAGAAGATCGCAGAAGATGGCGTTGAGCCTGGCAGGGGAGCACTACCGACCGGTGATTCTACCCGACGTGTCGGATATCCGGAGGATACCGTCGTGGTCTTGAGATTGATGGTAGGGGCCGGTCTGGATTGACGTCGCCCTAGATAGTGAGACTTATTAGAGACATTGAGATATTGAGATTGAGGCTATGTTTTGTGCCGATGCTGGGCACAGGTTTCATGATGTTTTTCCATGATTTTGACTATATCCTCTTATTTACATGCATGATGCTTATTGTCATTGGGTGACACGTGGACGGGATCCACCTATATACAGACATTGATCACATACAGACTCTGATTACATTGATCATACTTTTCATGCATTCATACATCATCCATATTATATATTGCCACCTGATGCACTGATCCGGGCACATGGGATTACATTTGGGTTAGATAGTTACCCTAGCCATTGTTATAGGTTGCTGGTTATATATTTGAGGATTATATATATTATGATCGTATGACCTAGGATTGCGTCATACATGCGATTTTCTGTTCGTATATCTTTTTCTACTCACGAGTTGGCAACTCACCCCCGTTGTGCCCCAGTTTCTTGCAGGTGTTGCCGTACGGGTTTCATTACGGCTTTGCGGGCACAGCTTCTTTCAGATGACTTGCTGGTAGGTGGGTTATTGTATCATACCCATCATTATGCATTGTATATTATATTTTAGTTGTATCTAGAACTTCCATCAACCAAACATGTACTTATTTGAGATAGAGACCAGTGGTGTTTATTCTTTCGACCTTAGAGTCGCACGTTAAATTTCTCTGGGTTTCAAGCCGTTGAGTTCCCTTTTCTGTTGTGATCCTTGCCTTTTGGCGTTGTATATTATGTTGCAAACTGGTTGATTTACATATGTTATTTCCTTCACTCCACTACTTTTCTTGGTTTGGATTTCTGGGCTCGGCTTACTTAGAGCACGTACGCCTTGAGACGTTCGTAGCCTAAGTGCCGTTCAAGTTCCGTACTTTCGGGTCGTGACAAAGTTGGTATCAGAGCGTTAGGTTTTACCTTCGGAGCGTAGGATGACCCTTGGTTGATGGAATAGGTGACTAAGTAGATTGACGTACCGTGGGTATGTTCCGGGGCATATTTACGACACGCCACTCCACTTAAGAATCCTTAGGATGTACATTTCTTGTTCAGTATTATATCCCTTCCTGATCTAGCCTCATCGGTACCAGTTATGGTTTTGCTGCCACGATTACGGGAAGGGAGAGCTACGGCTAGAGTTGCGGTCAGCATGAGCTCGTCATGAATGAGGACTGACCAGGGCGTGATTCTGGCGACACACGATTGCTGAGATGTGTCTTTTTACTGTGTTTTCGTGCCACGAGCGTTGGATGGATCGCTGTATGAGATTGCTCGGACATGCCGATCAGCACCAGAGGATTGAGCCACTGACAAAGGCCAGCCAGATTTTGGTGACCGTTGATGCGTTGCTTATTCATGATGATTGAGGCACGGTTCAGCGTGCAGACAAGTGAGCTAGTTGTTGTCACGAACGACGAGATATCGCCCCAGTGTTGGAGCTATCGCGGTACAAGTTGTACTAAGAGATGATAGAAGGTCGCTAGTCACCGAGGATGAATGACTAGGACGTGTGGTTCGTTCGCTACCCCGATGCGAGGTCATCAGATAGATTGATTCCAGCTGAGACGACTTCACGCGGAGACGTTGAGAGTCGACAGAGACGATCGAATGTCAGAAACCTATTATTCCATGTTTAAAGTATTCGGTAAGACATGCAGGCAATTCTATGGTCCCTCTAGAAGAATGAAACCCTAACTCGACTTAATGACCGTATGAAAGCCTTTGAACCTTAGGGTTTGCGGCAGTTCTGCGGCACCATTAGTGAGGCTTGGTTTTGCCCTTCTACGGCCGGACCACCGATGCTGTGGTATGTACTCGATACTATTATACTGTACCCAAGATGTTGAGCTCATGGGGGGATTATGAGGTCTTGACAAATCGATCGGATGGCTCAACATAATTCGGATGCGAGATGGTGAGATGCACTTCTTGGGAGACTCCAGATACGAGGATAGCCATTAGAGCTCAGTCCATGCAGCTACGACGAGACGAGTCCGAAGCAATCGACATTAGAGAAAAGTGGAGTAAGAGGTTCGTACAAGATCTGGATATGATGACATTCCACTCCGCCGACATCAGAGATGCGATGCGCATGCCGAGGCATAGTACTGGATATACCTTCCAGAAGGAGTCGCGATGAGTATGCTGCCGCTCCGGAAACAAGAAGCAGATATAGTAAAGGATGAGGGCTTCCGGACAGTTAGGCAGAGACGAGATTTGGAAGAGACCTTGAGCAGGATTCCTTCCAGGACACTGCTGCAATGATACTTCCACCCAAGTCACATGTGTCACATGCATTCAGAGAGCCAGATGCCGACGCCAGTGACATGCTGCCTTACGAGTGACCGTGATGATTGACCGAGAGATGACCAGAGAAGTGCCCGAAAGGAATCGTCCCCGTTAGCACACCTGACAGGGCCAATGAGCCGATGGATCGTGAGGTTGGTAATCCACAGAGAAGACTCGGACCCAGGAGTGGCCATGTTACGCACACCATGTAGGGTTCCTATGCACACTCATGAGGTTCTACAACTGATCAACCATGCCAAAATCAAATTTTTCCATGTGCCAAAGAACCCTAATGCTAGATCGTTACTAGAGGTAAGGCGAAACATGCAAGTTAACAACTTTAACTAAAAGTGAAAGAGACTACAACCTTTGTAGATCCGGTCCTCCACTTCTCTAGCTCCGTGATGACGTCCCTCCGCTGCGATCATCGGATCTCGGACTCTATCGTCGGTTTCATCGGAGAAATGGGCGGGCTAGGTCGTCGACTTCGATGCCGAAGATGAACTACGTCGAGGCAAATCAAGATCAAGCTCCATCTTCACTTGGTCATAGAACTTGTGAAGATAACACACTCTACTACATGGCAAGTAGAAGAGGATGAAGAAATAGGAAGTGGGTTCACTTTGGATTTGGATTTCTCACTCTTTTGATCATGGCACCATTGGAGGTAGCAAGGTTTCTTGTTCTTGAAGAAGAAGAAGAAAAAGAATATGATAAGAATAATAAAATCAATTGATGAATAATAATAAATCAAATGATCTTATCATAATGCAACCATGGGTTAGTGTAACTAGTGTAGAGACTAAACTAGGGTTTAGGTGAATGGTTAGGTTAAGGAAAGAAACAAAATGGTCAATGCTTTTCAAAGCTTCATGAAGCTTCAACTAAAAACCAAAAGAAGCCACCATTTTATTTCTTGCCCAAAAATAAATAAAGAAAATAAATAATTAATAAAAGATAACAAAACCCTAACCATTAACCTAAACATGGTTTAAAGTAAACACATACCCAAGTTTGCATGTATCATCAAACATGATACAATCTAGTGCACATAAATATATCACATATACTACTTGTGCACATCAAGTGAGAAAATCGATCTTAAGTGAACCAATACTAGTTAATGTAAAGTAATATATCAAATATATAATAATACATTAAATCATTAAATCAACACTTGATTTAATGATCCGGTCATACTGCATATAACCGACTAATATCAAGTGTATCAATGTACCGAATCACAACTTGATTCGGTAACCCGGCTATATCATATATAACCGTCCAATGATACAAATCGTGAGAATGGAATACAGTATCACATACTGGTATTATTCTCGGTCCCGCACATATCTCATATGCGCTCCTATTTCGTTTCGCTTGAGCCAGGAATGCTCTGTGTAGGACTCTAAAGACTCGTCAATACGCCGGCAGCAGGTGATGATCATATCAAACACCCACAAGCCGCAAGCAGTCTGCTAAACGTAACGGCCACACGGGTATTGAGCGATCAGAAGATCAACGAGCAAGCCCACTCACACTCCTGTGAATCCAACCAGTAACACTTACCGTACAGTCCGGTCTGTTCGTCTGATATGTCGCATATCTCGCCTAGGGGTGGTAAACGTCAGACCCCAGTAGATTGATAAGTCATGCCGATGTAAGGTCCATAACAAGCGTGAAACAACTGATAACTCTTACCAGTAAATTACTGCAACACTGGCCAGGGATTTCCAGTTATGGCCAGTCGAGTATAGCACAACATCAACCCCCAATACCGGGAGAGACGAATCCCCTCCTATCGCTCATTGCCTCCATGTGAATAGAGACTGTACCCAAAAACCACCTGTTTGCATTACTCGGTTGAGCCGTGGTAGGGTGGAAATCAAAGCACAGTGAGAGACACACAAGACTCTATGACGATCTCGGGTCAACAGACTAAGCTGTACAAGTGTCACCAGAGAACTGCCATCTGACGTGAGGTATAATACCATCTGGGAGTTCTCGGCGAGTCCATTCAGTGTACCCAGTCATCACTGAGCACCCACATACCATCTCTGATGTCAAACACCAATGGATATGGGATCATCCATCGCCCATCATATGGGTCGAGAAGATATACGCTAGTCTACTCTGGAATATTGATGCCCAGTCTTGATATTCCCACGACTAGGAACATTGAAGGATGTACTCATGGACTACCCAGGCCCCACTAGTATGATCTACATCATAGTCCTAGAAGTCGAGTACACATCCTAAGGGCTTTATCAACATATAACAGAGAGACTGAAAGTATACATGTTAAGATAAAGAGCAACCAAATAGCATAATATCATGTCGAGCAAGAAAGTCATACCTATATACGTCCCGGCATCCACTACAATATACATCCTATGTACAGTAATGGCCTCTAGGGCATACATATAACTAACAATCTCCCACTTGCACTAGGGCCATCTGTAGAAGTGGTTGCAGTATCACATACTCAACCATCCCATATAAGTCTCTCTATGGGAAAAGGCCTTTGTGAGTGGATCCGACGTGTTATTCTCTGAGTCTACTCTCCTAACCTCGATCACCCTGGAGATCAACTATCTCCATGATCAGGTGATGCTGCCTCAGAATATGTATGGGTCACTGATGGGACCAGGGTTCCTGGGCCAAAGCCACACTTCCATTGTCACACAATGGTAGGAACCTAGTTCATCTTATGAACCAATATACACCCAAACTGCCTCTTTGGTAGTATCTTTGATAGCGATGTCACCAGCCTTTATCGTCTAGTTTACCACGGTATCTAGGTTGGAACTCTTCCAACATACCGTCCCTCCACTGAGGGTAAAGACAATGCCTGCGACTGACATTCAGTCGTCTTTATCACCCTGGAACCTTTCCAGTGATTCTCCCCAGGATCAACTGATACCATCTCACTACAACTAGTGGGAATCCTAACATCCATTTAGATCTATCTCATAGACCCAAATCCCAGGATTTAGGAGGTATCAACTTTATCCTATTTGGAGAATCCTTGTAATAAGAGGAGATTGACCGTGCGTAGCATAGGAAACTCTTTTCTTATCAAGAGTATGTTGTCCACGTACTCTACGAGGATCACTACCATACTCCCTACTATCCATTTGTATATACACGGTTCATCTACCTATTTTGATGAAGTCAAACTCTTTGACTAGCACATCAAAACAGATGTTCCAACTCCGCGATGCCTGCTTTATTCTGTAATGCAACTTGCACACGTTTCCGCTGCTCCCACTGTTTACGAAGCCCTCTGGTTGTGTACTTATAGACGTTCTCTTCTAAATCATTATTTAGAAAAGCAGTCATGGCACCTAACCACCAGATATCGTAGTCATGGTATGTAGCAATGTTAACTAGGATCCGGATGGACTTAAGCATCGTCCCTGGAAAAAGTTTCATCGTTATCCACGCCTGGTCGATGACGAAAACCTTTAACAAGTCTCGCTTTGAAAGTCTCAACTTTTCCATCTACACCAAGTAATCTTCTCAAGATATACTTGCTCCTGATGGGGATTTAACCCTTCAGATATAGCAACCAAAGTCCATACTTTGTTTGTGTACATGGATTCCATCTCAGATCGCTAAGCATCCAGCCATTCTTACAGAGTCCCTACTCTTGATGGCCTACTCGAAACTAGTTGGGTCATCATCTCATGATGCAATCCTCGCTCCCACTGTCATCGAGAAACCGAAGTATTTCTTAGGCAGGTGAGGAACCCTGCTAGTTCGGCGGAAAGGCTGAGGTTCGTCGGGGACTATTGAATCCTTTGGTCCTGTCAAATCAGCTGCAGTTTTGTATAGCTGGAACCTTTCCAGTTTTACAGAACTGACCTTGCCTCGATCTTGTCCGGATTTTGCTTTTTACATAGGCCGGAAAATCCCAAATCTTAACTTACTTAAGAGATAGGCTCTTCCCATACCATATCTTATATGGAGTGGTAGGCAGTGATCTAATTCGAACCTAATTCAAATAGGTATGCAGCTTCTCAAGTGCATAACCCCCAAAAGGAAATAGGTAACTCAGTAGTACTCATCATAGAGCACACCATATCTAATATCGTGCGATTGCTCCACCCCGATACACCGTTGTGCTGTGGTGTATTCAGAGGAGTAATACTGAGAGAGAATCTCATTCTCCATGAGAATAGTCCAAGAATTCCATGCACAAGTATTCTCCTCCCTGATCTCATCATATAACAAAATACTTATACCTTTATTTGGTTCTCTACTTCTCTCTTATATTCTGTGAATATCTCAAAAGGTTCGGACTTGTGTTTCAACAGGAACATATGTCTGAATCTTGAGAGATCATCAGAGAATGTAATGAAGTACAAAGAACCGGTCTTGGCATATGTAGACAGGGGACCTTGCATACATCACTATGTATCAGTCCCAAGAGTTTACTAACTCTTTCTCTGTTTCCAATAAACAGAGCTATGGTCATCTAATCTTTGTGACATGACTGGAAAGTTTCATAAGATGTAAATTCAAACTAATTTAAATATGCATCTAAATGTAACTTCAGCCAGTCGGGTCGTATTGATATGACCTAGTCTACAATGCCTCAAAAAGGATTCGTTCATTTCTGAACTCTTCCTCTTATGTGTGTTCCGTATATTAGGAACTGTAGTTTAATTTAGAACGTCAATGCTTTTAGATAACGTGCCTGAACCGATCAACTCTTGATATAGGAAATGTTCAAAACATTATCCAACAATACAAAATTATATCCTTCTTTAATAAATAAAGAGATTGATATGATTTTGTATATCAAGTTCGGTATCTAATAGCATTTGTTCAGAATCAATGTATTGGTAATACAGGGTGACAGTGACCAACAGACTTGGCTGCAACACTTGCCCCATTTTCTGTTTCATGAAACCTATCACCCGTACTCAGTTCTCTGCCTTTCTGTATCCCTATGTAACAGATTACATATCTGGGATCCTGATCCGGTATCAGATACCCAGGACGCAGAGGATACTGAGAAACAGTTCTGTGTAACGAACATACCCGAAGATGATGCATCATATGCACTTTCTCCGTTTGGGCGGCATGGGAATCTTGGTATTCCCCTATTTCCTGCTCTGTCTTATAACAATTATAAGTTGGAGCGGGACCAACTTTCCCCAGCTCAGTATAACAAGCGGGTTCGGTCAATTCATCCATATTATTATCTTGATTAAGGCGTGATATGGTCGCTACCTGGAGAGAGAGAAAAGAAAACACTCTGCGTGCGCTGTTGCAAGATTAGATTGGTTATATATTTTATCTAATCACGATGGCTCCCACTGTTTTTATCAAATCTTCCTTCAAACCTTAAAAGGAAAGACTAGCCAGGATTAATTACACTCTACAAGTTCGCCAATCTTTCAGCCAGGCCAGTATCGGTACTTTGAGGGAGGTTCCCCGTGCTTTCGCACGGACCTAATTAAAGTAAATCTCGTTTTCCCATAGGCGTAACCCCGTTGACACCTTTCTAGACACCTACTTGATTGGCTAATTGTAAAGTGTAAAACTCTCCCAGGAGTAACAATTACTCGCAGTGGGTATCGGGATCCAGCTATCATATAAAAGGTATGCAATCTCATTGCAAATTTCAACACTTGAAACTCCCGATAAAGGTTTTTTACCCCTAGCACCTATGACCTTAACTATGGTCAACAAATCAAAAGTACTAGTCAAGTTCTACCCGTCATTTCGTGATTAATTAGACCCACCCACATGACCCTTAACTAAGGTCAACAATGTCACGCGACTGTCCTAACTAATCACATCATATGCGGTGTAGGAAGACATCACTTAGCTACCGTACACTGTGCCTTGACTATGGTCAACAAACACAACACGAATACTAAGTACTCTACTTCCTAAAATGACGGAGGGTTGCGAATGGTTTTTAATAAAACCTTTAACGCTTTGAACATGATCTCGTTGCAAAATCAAATGGTTTTTAAATGGAGTGTTTTTTAGGCTTTTCTAGTTTTGGTAAAGGGGTCACTCCCGGTGAAGGGATCGTCGGCCCTTTCCTCATCGAATAAGGTGCAGGATATATCATATATACCGCTGTGCAAAGCAAAAACTATAGAAGCAATCAAAAGACAAACCGAGGGTTGTAGCATCAGCCAGTTATTGCTAAAGGAGTCACTCCCGGTGAAGGGATCTCGGTCCTTTCCTTATCGAATAAGGTGCAGGATGTTCTACAAGGATCACCGCGATGCAAAGCAAGAACTGTAGCTACCTGTTTTATTTTTGAAATTCGATTCCACAACATCTTTTAGGTTTATTTTCTTTCATTAATCACATTAATGAATATCCCATCATTTAAGTCCACCTAAGCATCATAGATAAATATAACGTACGCTTATGCCATCAGCATTCGCCTCGATGTCCCGTCTGCACCGTTAGGTTAGGTAACTAACGGCAGAGCGGGGAAGGGCTAGCGCGGATGTAAAACATAAGCAACATCTATATAATATATCATATATACTATATATAATATCTATCTGAACATATCTCATGATCACATCACAGATAACGCAGCAGAAAATATCATATGAAATATTGGATATACTAGGACGTCCGTGTTTTTAATACGAGCCAGTATAAAACACGGATTCCACGGTCGCGATGAATAGCCAAACCCACACCCCTAGACCCCTACGAGAGCGGCAAGCAACCCTACCAATTCTAAAGTTAGGAGACCCGGACTCGACTCCTCGAGTTGGTCTCCCACTAGACTCCAGAACACGGTTACTTGTTCCCTCCTCCTTGGGTCTATCCTAATGCGGAAAAGTAAAT
Organism: Agapanthus africanus; assembly: GCA_030015575.1. Taxonomy (NCBI): domain Eukaryota; kingdom Viridiplantae; phylum Streptophyta; class Magnoliopsida; order Asparagales; family Amaryllidaceae; genus Agapanthus; species Agapanthus africanus. Next base: position 227,381,478 of record JASDDO010000004.1, on the reverse strand, counting down.
AATATACAAAAGGTGACATCTTCCGCAATCTGGAAGTGCCCCAAATAAAAGAATATTACATACAAGTTTTTACATGAATGAAAATGAAAAACACTCATCTCACATAAAAAAACCTCGGCTATTCAAACACGACGATCCAATATAACATATCCAGCAACACATAACATCACATGTCATCAACGTAAGTAAACATGCGTATCCCAATTGTCGTTGACATATAGCAACGAAACCGGCGATATCACATATTACACTTACGGTCGCAGAAAAGAAAGTGTAAAACTACAACAGTTGGAATCCGTAACCTCTTTAGACATCGCATGCCTAACCAAATGAATTCCTTAGACATCGCATGCCTAACATTTATAAACCCCGCATTTTAGTCTCAATATTGAAAACACTTTTCAATATAAAGTCGGGTAATTCAACAAGATTCTCGACATCCAGAACGAATGCTCTTCGCGAACTTTAGTGGACGGCCGCACCCCCGATACCGTCGACGAAGTGCACTAAGGCGGAACACCGCTGCCGCGAGCACCCGAACGGATGCTTTTTGGCGACGGGGTTCTCCTACAGTCACTTGGTCGGGGCTATGGGGTGTAGTTGTCTATTAAGTTTACCGGCGAGTATCCGTGTAATCAACGTGATTGCGACGGACTTTTGATCACATCAAAATCCCGTGGAAACCAATCAAGTGAGGCTAAACTGCTATGTTTATAACATCCAAATCAGTTATCTCATAACTAATTGTGGATTCCAAATATTGTATCACATTCCAGATAAATAGAAAATGTTAAACTTTCCGATCAAACATTCAAACACCCAAGTTTTCCCAAACAGCTCAACACATGAAAGAAGTTTAAGAACATTCACTTCATGCCACAGTACCGACGGTCCAGCCGTAGAAGGGTCAAGCCAACGCCTCACATGTGGCACGCCGTACTGCCCCAATCCCTAAGGTTCAAAGGGCAGTTCAAGACGGTCACATAATCGAGTTAAGGTTTGTTGTCTTCTAGAGGGTCCATCGCGTTACTTGCACTACTCAGAACGTTCTCAAACTACGGAAAAGTCCAACAGTTGGAAATTTCCCGGCAGGGGAAAAATTGGGTATTTATATCCGGTCGAACTTTTTAACATATTCTAAATTATCCGGAAAAACACATAGACAAAATTAGACAATCCGATCGAATCTACGAATTCCAAATACAACCCAGAAAACTCAACTCTTGAGTATAATTTAAAAATTCCCAGAAAACTCAGCACTAACAGATAGGAATTTCTGTGCAATTTTCACAAAATAATGGTACAATATGGCCGCGGAACCGCCGCACGAGCCATACTCGTGCCGCGTATCCGCGGCGCTTTAGTGGAATCAGACGCACGTGCTGCACAGTATTTCTTAGAAAACCCTGCTAATTTTTCTGCATATTTTTAATTCACAAAAATCCACGATTTCAAAAAATGTACAGAGGATGGTTTTGGATTAGGGTTTCGGGTTCGATCGGACTTCTAACATCGTCTACACTTCGCCTAAGGCTCTAGCTAGGCTCTGATACCACTGTAGGGTTCCTATGCACACTCATGAGGTTCTACAACTGATCAACCATGCCAAAATCAAATTTTTCCATGTTCCAAAGAACCCTAATGCTAGATCGTTACTAGAGGTAAGGCGAAACATGCAAGTTAACAACTTTAACTAAAAGTGAAAGAGACTACAACCTTTGTAGATCCGGTCTTCCACTTCTTTAGCTCCGTGATGATGTCCCTCCGCTGCGATCATCGGATCCCGGACTCTAGCGTCGGTTTCATCGGAGAAATGGGCGGGCTAGGTCGTCGACTTCGATGCCGAAGATGATCTACGTCGAGGCAACTCAAGATCAAGCTCCATCTTCACTTGGTCATAGAACTTATGAAGATAACACACTCTACTACATGGCAAGTAGTAGAGGATGAAGAAATAGGAAGTGGGTTCACTTTGGATTTGGATTTCTCACTCTTTTGATCATGGCACCATTGGAGGTAGCAAGGTTTCTTCTTCTTGAAGAAGAAGAAGAAGAAGAAAAAAAAGAATATGATAAGAATAATAAAATCAATTGATGAATAATAATAAATCAAATGATCTTATCATAATGCAACCATGGGTTAGTGTAACTAGTGTAGAGACTAAACTAGGGTTTAGGTGAATGGTTAGGTTAAGGAAAGAAACAAAATGGTCAAAGCTTTTCAAAGCTTCATGAAGCTTCAACTAAAAACCAAAAGAAGCCACCATTTTATTTCTTGCCCAAATATAAATAAAGAAAATAAATAATTAAGAAAAGATAACAAAACCCTAACCATTAACCTAAACATGGTTTAAAGTAAATACACACCCAAGTTTGCATGTATCATCAAACATGATACAATCTAGTGCACATAAATATATCACATATACTACTTGTGCACATCAAGTGAGAAAATCCATCTTAAGTGAACCAATACTAGTTAATGTAAAGTAATATATCAAATATATAATTATACATTAAAACATTAAATCAACACTTGATTTAATGATCCGGTCATACTGCATATAACCGACTAATATCAAGTGTATCAATGTATCGAATCAACACTTGATTCGGTAACCCGGCTATATCATATATAACCGTCCAATGAAACAAATCGTGAGAATGGAATACAGTATCACATACTGGTATTATTCTCGGTCCCGCACATATCTCATATGCGCTCCTATTTCGTTTCGCTTGAGCCAAGAAACCTCTGTGTAGGACTCTAAAGACTCGTCAATACGCTGGCAGCAGGTGATGATCATATCAAACACCCACAAGCCGCAAGCGGTCTGCTAAACGTAACGGCCACCCGGGTATTGAGCGATCAGAAGATCAACGAGCAAGCCCGCTCACACTCTTGTGAGTCCAACCAGTAACACTTACCGTACAGTCCGGTCTGTTCGTCTGATATGTCGCATATCTCGCCTAGGGGTGGTAAACGTCAGACCCCATTAGCTTGATAAGTCATGCCGATGTAAGGTCCATAACAAGCGTGAAACTACTGATAACTCTTACCAGTAAATCACTGCAACCCTGGCCAGGGATTTCCAGTTCTGGCCAGTCGAGCATAGCAAAACATCAACCCCCAATACCGGGAGAGACGAATCCCCTCCTATCGCTCATTGCCTCCATATGAATCGGGATTGTACCCAAAAACCACCTGTTTGCACGACTCAGTAGAGCCGTGGTAGGGTGGAAATCAAAGCACAGTGAGAGACACACAAGACTCTATGACGATCTCGGGTCAACAGACTAAGCTGTACAAGTGTCACCAGAGAACTGCCATCTGACGTGAGGTATAATACCATCTGGGAGTTCTCGGCGAGTCCGTTCAGTGTACCCAGTCATCACTGAGCACCCGCATACCATCTCTGATTTCAAACACCAATGGATATGGGATAATCCATCGCCCATCACATGGGTCGAGAAGATATACGCTAGTCTACTCTGGAATATCGATGCCCCGTCTCGATATTCCCACGACTAGGAACATTGAAGGATGTACTCATGGACAACCCAGGCCCCACTAGTATGATCTACACCATAGTCCTGGAAGTTGAGTACATATCCTAAGGGCTTTATCAACATGTAACAGAGAGACTGAACGTATACATGTTAAGATAAAGAGCAACCAGATAGCATACTATCATGTCGAGCAAGAAATTCATACCTATATACGTCCCAGCATCCACTACAATATACATACTATGTACAGTAATGGCCTCTAGGGCATACATATAACTAACACACCAGCAGGCCAGAGTTCAGGATCATCGACAAGACATGCTATGAGTGATCAAGACAGTTGGCCAGAGATTCTTGGAGGATGCGCTTGGGCGAAACTATTCCGCCATACTTGATTTCGGTAATTTGGGGCAATTTATTCGCATGATATGGTTTTGATAATTGAGTTTCATGATATTTGTTTTCATGCACCATGGTGGCACCTATTGAGTATTTACGATTTTGCCACAGTGGTGCACTTGATATTGTTTCCGTGCCTTGGTTTCACATGTTTGTGATTTTATGGGTTTTAGACATTTGAGTTGATTTTGTGCGTATGCATGCACACGATTTGGTTTTTGCACTCGGTATAATTCACATATGCTGCAGTGCAGTGACATGTATTTTGTGCACTTGGATGCACTGGGCTTCGATTTCGATGGTAATGCTCGATATTTGTTTGGTGTACTTTATGCACCTGATTGGATTTGCGCGTGTTCGGCTTTTGATATTGGATTTCATGATTTCGTGCATGATGGATGCACCGGAATTGGATTTTCGATCCTGTTGGGCGCAGGTTATGAGATGCGATTTGGTGCACACCAGATGCACTAAATCGGGATTTTTCGTGCATGTCAGATGCACCTGATTTTGCTGTCAGGCACGCACGTTGCCTTTGACCGATGTTGTGTGCACAACCGTTGCACCTTGATGTTGTTTCTGTGCACCCGCTTGGCACATGTATGGATTTTGATTTCCGTGCGCACCGGACGCACAGGGTTTTCATATGCACTTTTGAATTGGTTCTGTGGAGCAGTACGTTTTATGATATTTGCTATGTGTTTTCGTACTGAGCAGGACTAGTCAGAGGACAGTGCCTGGATATATTTTGCATGCACTGATAGATTTTAATGGGATTTCCAAAAGCGAGTTGTAGTCTCATTATTTACATACGTGTCCGATATGACACGAAACGTTTAAAACAGGGAACCCCTCTAAATTGTTTTCAAAAAACGGTGGGTCGTGAATGTTAAACAAAAGATATATACGTATATGTCTATTTTCTTATAGAGACGTCCGCCACTATGCAGTGTTATGTGCATTGCACATCGACTTTAAAGAATTTTGGCATGCATTTCCTTCATATATTTACATGTATAGTTCTGATTTCTAGCATATCGGTTTTGCCTTGGATTTGGCGTTCGTGTTTTCACCTTGACTCCGATGATTGCGAGATACTTGACGGAGTTTTGTTTTCGAGTTATCTGCTCGTTACTCATGCGCATGTATTGCTCTATGATGCCTTTTATGTATTGATGATTTCGGAGCCCCGTTGACTTTGACATTTTATTGAAATGTTTTAGAATTTGGGGGTTTAAATTTAAATTCGGGGACCGAATTTCTTTAAGGGGGGAAGACTGTAACATTTCAAAAAAAATTAAAATATTATTTTTGGGAATTTTCATAACTGAATATTAATTTTTAATGAATATTTTAATATTTCGGTATAATTAAATACCGATAAATTGGGAAATTCTGAAGAAAAATTATTGTAACATTTCCAAAATAATAAAATATTATTTTTAGGAATTTTTATGATTTAATATTATTTTATTGATTATTTTAATATTAAATTAATAATTAAATGCAAATAAATGGAGAAAAATTATGGAAAATTATGGAAAATTCTTAAATGGGTTATTTATTGGAATTATGACATTTTTAAGTGTTTGTGATCATTTATATGCTAATTTAGTGCTAATCGCGATTAAAAATCGCTAATCGGATTTTTTGACTTGTTGTGCAAAATCGTGCACATATCATTTTGGACTTGTGTTACATTTTCTTGCCATGGTTTTATTTTGGGATCACTATTGGTGTGAGAAGGTTTAGGGATTAAAGGAAAAAGGAAAAAGGAAAGAAAATGAGAAAGGGGTTGGTGAGGAGAGGTATGGTGCACTTTTGACTTAACCTTAGCCATTCCCTTTGATTTTTCCATCATCTTCTCTCCCTCTCCCACCATTTGCTGCTGCTGCTACTGCCACTTATTCCCTCCCCTCTTCAAGCCCAATATCATCTCAAAAATCACTCCAAAACCCTTACCTCATTTCATTAAAATGATGCACAAGCTCGAGATCTACGCGATGGACCAAGAAAGCATGTATTTTGGCCACTAGGGGCAACTCAAGAATTTTCTTGAGTTGCCAAATGAGGTATTTACTGAACCATTAGCTTAGTTTTAGCTTTAATTATACCCCTATGCAAGTTTAGAATCGAAATCGGGTGATTTGTGGATTTTAGGAAAAACTAGTAAGGGTTTGAGGAATTGTGAGTTGTGATGGGGAATTGAGTTCAGTGGAGACCATAAGAGCACCCTAGTACTAGAAACCCAGACCAATCCCACTGGAAACTAAAAATACGGAATTTCGGGACTTTCATGTCGGTTTTTGAGAACCTGAAGCATGCAGGGAAATCTGGAACACAATGGGACTTATTCAGGGAAATTAAGCAACACCAGGGACCTAATTGAGACCCCAGGAGGCCACCCTAAGCAGACGGACCCCACTGGACTTAGGGGGGCCGGCCAGGCCGGTTTTGGGAAGGATGTGGCCGGCCAAGTAGTGGTGGAATGTGTCGGAGTTGGTCCAGTAGCTTAAATATATCATATACATCACCCTAGAGTTGTTTATTTGCCCTGTTTTGGCCTGAGACGAAATCTGGGATCATTTTCTTGGGTTTCTGCCTTACTTTCAGTTTTTGGTTTTATGTATTTTGATTTCCATATTTTGGTGTTTGTACGTTATCTCGATCGCGTGACGTTTGTACGACTGCATCGAGTGATTTCGGGTTGTTTTGCGAAGGCTAACTGTAGGTTCTAACCTATAAGCCTTTTAGCGTATCGTATTGGTTTTAGCGTGCCGTTTTAAGTTTGATTTGATTTTGATGCGATGCGATACGTGTGATATGTGTAGGTACCCCGCGACGATCCGAGGCGATGCAGAAGATGACGGTGATATCGACACCGGCACGCAGGACAAGTGAGTAGATTTATATCTACGGGGAGAAGTCGGGTGGATGGCGTATAGCACCCCCGCAGTCCGTGGTGTTGTATACGAATACGTATACACACGTATATTTTTTATCTGTGGTTTAGATTAGTGATGGTAATAATTGTATTATTGATGATCGGAATGTATTGGTTTAGTATAGTGCGAACCCTAGAGTAGTGGTTGCACCCACACATACACTTACACACATACTTGCATACATTCCTTCATTTGTTTATGTGCATATGATGATGCGTATATCTACACATGGGTATGGGACTATGTTTTTATATACGGGATTTGAGGATGATACGTGGGTTTGAGATGATACTTGATGTGAGGCCGTGAGATCGGCGATGTGACATAGCTTGTCTTTGAGGTGCGAGATGATAGTTTTAGCGGGCCTTTGGACATGTGTTTTACCCGCATTAATATTCTTATAGATGGTATCGTTTTGTACTAGACTTGGAGTAGTACCCTAGATTATGCGATCTGATGATAGTGATACCTGATATGTGATGAGATAGTGTGATATTGACCCCTACCCAGCTATTGGGATGCCGTACGACGATTTACCGTACGAGCCGATATTGATGATTGATCCGCACTCTTGACTTGGGATGTCTGATTATAGATATGGTATCGGATATGATATTATTGAGGCGGGATCACCGACTAATATATATACAGGTATGTATATGTATCGACTCAGATGTTAGGCGGTTCCCTTACTGTAGCTCAGCTTGTTAGTTCAGCCGTATAGTTTAGTATAGTAGTTAGATTAGATTAGACTCCTACCTATTTCAAAACGAGCGGGTCGTGGGTATTTTAAAAGACAGGTCAAGGGATCTACGGATATTTAAAAAGGCGTATCTTTTCATAAAAACACCGTAGCCCCTATTTTCAAAACCCCATGATTTGTGCTATTTCAAAAGGCACCAATTGTAGGACTTATGTTAGATTAATGCAGATTAGTTTTAGTTACGTCTAGTTTCAGCTCCCACTCCCTTTTTGTGGTTCGCTTTGCATCGCATTCTTGTATTATGTTTCGTACTATATTATTGATATCATGCTGTTAGGACACCAGCACCATTACCGATGATGCGTATGTACCACGTACACTTACTTGCCGGCTCACACACATCTTCATCGGTAATTGCCATGCCACGTACACTTTAGAAATACTATTGCATTGACATAGGTTGTTAGCTAATAATTTAGACAGGATGTTAGTGTACTCGCCTTATATGCTAGATTAGACATCGTAGTTATTACCTGCTACTTCATGCATATTGTTATTCATTGTTATGCCGCATTCATGGATTCTCATGCATATATTCACTATTTTACGTGTTATTGAGGTTTTGGATTTGGATTTCCGTGATATTTTCTGGATTTGGAGGAAAACCGCAAAAACACAAATAAACATTTTCTCTCTTTTAAAATAAAAGTGCGGTTTTCCCATGATGTATGAGTCGTCCACCATGAGTTTGCTGATGGATTTGGAAACCCGATTCGAGGAGACGGATGAACCGTTTCGGGTACAAGGTGGACCCGGTAAGGTACCCCGGGGCAAGAAGCGCGTGGTGATGACGATGTGAGCCTGGCAGGGGAGCACTACCTACCGGTGATTTTACCCGACGCGTCGGATATCCGGAGGATACCGTCGTGGTCTTGAGATGGATGGTAGGGGCCGGTCTGGATTGACGGCGCCCTAGATATTATGATTGAGACATTGAGACTTCAAGATTTCGAGGTACAGAGACTGTGATACAGAGATATCGAGATATTGGGATTACGTTTTGTGCCGATGCTAGGCACTGTTTTATGCTGATTTCATTATGATACCTCAACTAAAAATACAAGGGAAATCTCACTAAATTATGAAAACAGTTTCTTCATTTACATGTATTCTGCTTTCATACCTCATATTCATGACATGCCATTACCTGAGGCCCTAGCACGAGCACTTGGCATTACACTCATGTATAGAGATTACATTGCCAGTTTAGCATGTTTCAGCTTTATTCATATTGAGGTTTATTTATATCTGATCGTATTGACCTAGGATGGTCATGCATTCGATTCCTGCTTGTAGATATCTTTCTATTCACGAATTGGCCACTCACCCCCGTTGTGCCCCAGTTCTTGCAGGTTTGCCGTACAGTTCCATAGCGGCATTTCGGGCACGCTGCTTCCTTTGGGTGACTTGCTTGGTTAGGTGGGTTCTTTTGTATCAGAACCGCTATTGTATTTGTATTATTCATTGTATCTAGAATGTCCATCAACCAAAACTTGTATTTTCTTTCAGACTCAGACTTCAGTGTTGTATTATTTCGACCTTAGAGTCGCGCTTGTAGTATTGCGGTTTTCATGCTTACTGTGTTTTCTTTTGGATTTGATCCTCGCCTTTCGGCGTTGTATATTATTCTCACTTGTGTGGTTGTGGCCGTCGATTGACGAAGAGCTAGCTCCCGCTTGGGGATGCCTTTTATCATGTCATATATGTTATTCTTGTTGTCCCCGTTCGGGGCCAGTTTTTACAAAAGAAACTCTGCCGAAATTTTTAGGAAAAATTTCACATTTTAAAAATTCATATTCGGCTTAGTTATTTAAAAACTTGATTTTCAAAACATGATTCTTCAACCTCTTAAAACCAGTTTCTCCTTATTTACTCCTTAAATGGTTTTAGATTTCTGGGCTTTTGGCTTACTTGGATCAGATGGAGTCCTATAGACTTCATATGGTTCAAGGGCCAGTCACGTGCTCTTTCGGGTCGTGACAAAGTTGGTATCAGAGCGCTAGGTTGACCTTGGTTCGAGTCTAAGTTTGACTATGTGGAGCCTAGGGCGTTACTTATATACGGAACTTAGGCTTGACCTTCCGGAACTTAGACTTGGTCGAGGGGGTATTAGACCCGAACTTTCTTCGTGTAGGATGACCCTTGGTTGATGGATTAGGCGACTAAAGTAGAGTGACGTACCGTTGGTATGTTCTGCGGCATACTTACGACACGCCACTCCGCTTAAGAAACCTTAGGTTGTACATTTCCTTGCATTGTGTCATATTCCTTCCTATGATCTATCTTCATCGATACTGGTTATGGTTTTGCTGCCGCGATTGCACGGGCAGAGTGAGCTACGGCTCGAGTTGTCAGCATGAGCTCGTCGTGGACGAGGACTGACCAGGGCGTGATTCCCAAGGCTTACGATTGCATTTTGAGGCGTCGTCTTTTTGTGTTTCCGCGCTATGAGCGTTTGACAGATCGCTGTTGCGAGATTTTCTGGTTGTGCTGATTGGCACCAGAGGATTGAGCCACCGATAGAGGCCAGCCAGGATGTGATGACTGTTGAGATATCGCTTATCCAGGATGATTGATGCGCTGTTCAGCGTACGGACGAATGAGCCAGTTATTGCTGCGAATGATGAGATATCGCCCAGATGATTGGAGCTACTGCAGCCTGAGCATATTCTTAGAGATATGATAACGAGTCGCTAGTCACCGAGGAGTAATGACTAGGACATGTGGTTCGTTCGCTTACCCCGATGCGAGGTCATCAGGTAGATTGATTCCAGCTAGAGGCGACTTCACGCAGATTCGTTGAGAGTCGATTGAGACGATCGAATGTCAGGAACCTATTTTCCAAATTTAAAGTATACGGAAGGACAAGCAGGTGATTCTATGGACCCTCTAGAAGAATGAAACCCTAACTCGACTTAATGACCATGTGAAAGCCTTTGAACCTTAGGGTTTGCGGCGGTTCCTCCGCGCCATTAGTGAGGCTTGGGTCTGCCCTTCTACGGCTGGACCACCGACGCTGTGGCATGTACTCGATACTATTAAACTGTACCCAAGATGTGAGCTCTTGGGGGATTATGAGGTTCTGACGAGTCGATCGTATGGTTCGACATCTTTCGGATATTGTGATGGGACACTGCTTGGGAGACTCCAGATGCGAGCATAGCCATCGGAGCGCAGTTCGTGTAGCCACGATGAGATGAGTCCGAATCAGTCGACATTGGAGCAAGGTGGAGTAAGGAGTTTGCATGAGATTTCGACGAGGAGGCATTCCTTTTTGCGGACATTAGAGATGTGACATGCACGTTGAGGACGTGATCGGCTAGATATCTTCTACTGAGTGAGGAAGATACCGAGTTCGTGATTTCGAGTCCGTGTTGGAGACTTCGGATGGACCGTAGCTGAAGGCATTGCAGTGCGCAGATAGAGACGCGATGTCGAAATGGACGACGATACAGACAAGCGGGACCAGAGGTTCGTGCGAGACGCTGATGAGCTGTCATTATTTTCCGTCGAGACCAGAGGTCAGATGTGCTTACAGAGGCGCTGGGATGCGACCAATTCCCGAAGAAATGCTTTGCTGAGGACACAGATGTCCATTGGACGAGAAGAGATTATGCGAGAGTACCAGCCTCCGTACAGATCGGCATAGGCGAGATCGGCAGAGACCTTGAGCAGGATTCCTTTCAGGACACCACTGCAATGACGTTTGCACCCAGGATCAGACGTGTGATGTGCATTCGGAGAGCCGGAGGCCGACGCCAGAGATATATGGCTTTACGAGCGGTCATGAGGATTGAACGAGAGATTACCAAAGAAGTGCCAGAACGGAATCGTTCCTGTCAGCACTCCTGACCGGGCCGGTGAGCCGATGGATTGCGAGATTGGCAATCTACAGGAAAGATCAGGAACCAGAGGCAGAGGACGCCAGCCACGAGCAAGAGGCAAGTAGAGATCTTGCGCTGCTAGAATTGGATGTACCGGCACCTTCTCGACTTCGAGGGAGGATATACTGAAGACAGTGTTTATGATTTGTGATTTTGTGATTTGACTATTACGTATCTGTCACTTTGGGATTTCGGTATTTTGGCGTCACGTTTTCATGATTGGCTTTGATGGCTGAGTTCTATGATTTCTGTTTTCGTGCACCATGGTTGCACTGATTGGGCATTTATACCCGGCGCATCATTATTATTCTGGAGGTATTGATTGTGATTTCGTGCCTATTATATGCCGGTGATTTGATTTATGCTTCCAGCATAGTTTTCATGCATTTTGGTGTTATGATTTGATTTGTGCACACTGATGCACACGGTTGTGAGATTTTCCTTTGCGGTACACTTGATTTTGGTTTGAGCCGCATTATATCGTTGATTTTGACCCTGATATTGATGGTTGACTTTTGCACTCCGTGCTTTTGATGTGACTTACGCATGTTTGGCTTTTGCTGTTGGATTTCGTGATTCCGTGCATGTTGAGTGCGCAGGGTTTAGATTTTCATTCGTGCACGATGGATGCAACGATTTGGATTTTGCGCATGTTGGGCGCATATGTTGTGAGATACGATTTTGGTGCACACCCGATGCACTAAATCGAGGTTTCTTCGTGCATGTCATATGCACCGGATTTTTGGCTGTCAGGCACACACGTTGCCGATGACAGATGCTTCGTGCACACCCGTTGCACCTAGATGTTGATTTGTGCACCTGTTTAGCACATAGATGGATTTTTGATTTCCATGCGCACCAGACGCACAGGATTGTGTTATGTGCATTTTTGGGATTTATTCCTTTTGGAGCAGTACACTTTTATGATTTCGGATATTTGTTTTCATACTGAGCAGGACTAGTCAGAGGACAGTACCTGGATATATTTTGCATGCATTGATAGTTGAAGGGATTTCCAAGGAGCGAGCTATAGTCTCGATATGTATATACCTACGTGTCTGATATTACATGAGACGTTTTAAAAAAAAAAAAACAAGGAAACCCTTCTGATTGTTTTCAAAATGGCGGAACGTGCTTATTAAACAAAGGATATATATATACCTATATGGTTATTTTCTTATGAAAAACGTCCGCCACTGTGCAGTGTTGGGTGCATCGCACAGCGACTTAAAAAGATTTGGCATGCTTTTGCATCAGCTATTCACATGTATAGATTGGATGTCTACATGTGTAGTTCTGATCCATATCATATCCATTTTGTATTGGATTTGACATTGTGTTTTTACCTCGACTCCGATGATTGCGAGATGCTTGACGGAGCATTGCTTTTGAGTTATCTGCTCATTACTCCTGCGCATGCATAGCGCTGTGACGTTTTATGTATTGATGATTTCGGAGCCCCGACGACTTGGAAATTTGTAATGATATGTTTTAGTACTTGGGGGTTTTAAATTTAAATTCGGGGACCGAATTTCTTTAAGGGGGGTAGATTGTAACATTTCCAAAATAATAAAATATTATTTTTAGGAATTTTTTTGATTTAATATTATTTTATTGATTATTTTAATATTAAATTAATAATTAAATGCAAATAAATGGAGAAAAATTATGGAAAATTCTAAAATGGGTTATTTATTGGAATTATGCCATTTTTAAGTGTTTGTGATCATTTATATGCTAATTTAGTGCTAATCGCGATTAAAAATCGCTAATCGGATTTTTTGACTTTTTGTGCAAAATCGTGCACATATCATTTTGGACTTGTGTTACATTTTCTTGCCATGGTTTTATTTTGGGATCACTATTGGTGTGAGAAGGTTTAGGGATTAAAGGAAAAAGGAAAAAGGAAAGAAAATGAGAAAGGGGTTGGTGAGAGAGAGGTATGGTGCACTTTTGACTTAACCTTAGCCATTCCCTTTGATTTTTCCATCATCTTCTCTCCCTCTCCCACCATTTGCTGCTGCTGCTACTGCCACTTATTCCCTCCCCTCTTCAAGCCCAATATCATCCCAAAAATCACTCCAAAACCCTTACCTCATTTCATTAAAATGATGCACAAGCTCGAGATCTACGCGATGGACCAAGAAAGCATGAATTTTGGCCACTAGGGGCAACTCAAGAATTTTCTTGAGTTGCCAAATGAGATATTTACTGAACCATTAGCTTAGTTTTAGCTTTAATTATACCCCTATGCAAGTTTAGAATCGAAATCGGGTGATTTGTGGATTTTAGGAAAAACTAGTAAGGGTTTGAGGAATTGTGAGTTGTGATGGGGAATTGAGTTCAGTGGAGACCATAAGAGCACCCTAGTACTAGAAACCCAGACCAATCCCACTGGAAACTAAAAATACGGAATTTTGGGACTTTCATGTCGGTTTTTGAGAACCTGAAGCATGCAGGGAAATCTGGAATACAATGGGACTTTTTCAGGGAAATTAAGCAACACCAGGGACCTAATTGAGACCCCAGGAGGCCACCCTATGCAGACGGACCCCACTGGACTTAGGGGGGCCGGCCAGGCCGGTTTTGGGAAGGATGTGGCCGGCCAAGTAGTGGTGGAATGTGTCGGGGTTGGTCCAGTAGCTTAAATATATCATATACATCACCCTAGAGTTGTTTATTTGCCCTGTTTTGGCCTGAGACGAAATCTGGGATCATTTTCTTGGGTTTCTGCCTTACTTTCAGTTTTTGGTTTTACATATTTTGATTTCCATATTTTGGTGTTTGTACGTTATCTCGATCGCGTGACGTTTGTACGACTGCATCGAGTGATTTCGGGTTGTTTTGCGAAGGCTAACTGTAGGTTCTAACCTATAAACCTTTTAGCGTATCGTATTGGTTTTAGCGTGCCGTTTTAAGTTTGATTTGATTTTGATGCGATGCGATACGTGTGATATGTGTAGGTACCCCGCGACGATCCGAGGCGATGCAGAAGATGACGGTGATATCGACACCGGCACGCAGGACAAGTAAGTAGATTTATATCTACGGGGAGAAGTCGGGTGGATGGCGTATAGCACCCCCGCAGTCCGTCGTGTTGTATACGAATACGTATACACACGTATATTTTTTATGTGTGGTTTAGATTAGTGATGGTAATAATGGTATTATTGATGATCGGAATGTATTGGTTTATTATAGTGCGAACCCTAGAGTAGTGGTTGCACCCACACATACACTTACACACATACTTGCATACATTCCTTCATTTGTTTATGTGCATATGATGATGCGTATATTTACACATGGGTATGGGACTATGTTTTTATATACGGGATTTGAGGATGATACGTGGGTTTGAGATGATACTTGATGTGAGGCCGTGAGATCGGCGATGTGACATTGCTTGTCTTTGAGGTGCGAGATGATAGTTTTAGCGGGCCTTTGGACATGTGTTTTACCCACATTAATATTCTTATAGATGGTATCGTTTGTACTAGACTTGGAGTAGTACCCCAGATTATGCGATCTGATGATAGTGATACCTGATATGTGATGGGATAGTGTGATATTGACCCCTACCCAGCTATTGGGATGCCGTACGACGATTTACCGTACGAGCCGATATTGATGATTGATCCGCACTCTTGACTTGGGATGTCTGATTATAGATATGGTATCGGATATGACATTATTGAGGCGGGATCACCGACTAATATATATACAGGTATGTATATGTATCGACTCAGATGTTAGGCGGTTCCCTTACTGTAGCTCAGCTTGTTAGTTCAGCCGTATAGTTTAGAATAGTAGTTAGATTAGATTAGACTCCTACCTATTTCAAAACGAGCGGGTCGTGGGTATTTTAAAAGACAGGTCAAGGGATCTACGGATATTTAAAAAGGCGTATCTTTTCATAAAAACACCGTAGCCCCTATTTTCAAAACCCCATGATTCGTGTTATTTCAAAAGGCACCAATTGTAGGACTTATGTTAGATTAATGCAGATTAGTTTTAGTTACGTCTAGTTTCAGCTCCCACTCCCTTTTTGTGGTTCGCTTTGCATCGCATTCTTGTATTATGTTTCGTACTACATTATTGATATCATGCTGTTAGGACACCAGCACCATTACCGATGATGCGTATGTACCACGTACACTTACTTGCCGGCTCACACACATCTTCATCGGTAATTGCCATGCCACGTACACTTTAGAAATACTATTGCATTGACATAGGTTGTTAGCTAATAATTTAGACAGGATGTTAGTGTACTCGCCTTATATGCTAGATTAGACATCGTAGTTATTACCTGCTACTTCATGCATATTGTTATTCATTGTTATGCCGCATTCATGGATTCTCATGCATATATTCACTATTTTACGTGTTATTGAGGTTTTGGATTTGGATTTCCGTGAGATTTTCTGGATTTGGAGGAAAACCGCAAAAACACAAATAAACATTTTCTCTCTTTTAAAATAAAAGTGCGGTTTTCCCATGATGTATGAGTCGTCCACCATGAGTTTGCTGATGGATTTGGAAACCCGATTCGAGGAGACGGATGAACCGTTTCGGGTACATGGTGGACTCGGTAAGGTACCCCAGGGCAAGAAGCGCGTGGTGATGACGATATGAGCCTGGCAGGGGAGCACTACCTACCGGTAATTTTACCCGACGCGTCGGATATCCGGAGGATACCGTCGTGGTCTTGAGATGGATGGTAGGGGCCGGTCTGGATTGACGGCGCCCTAGATATTATGATTGAGACATTGAGATTTCGAGATTTCGAGGTACAGAGACTGTGATACAGAGATATCGAGATATTGGGATTACGTTTTGTGCCGATGCTAGGCACTGTTTTATGCTGATTTCATTATGATACCTCAACTAAAAATACAAGGGAAATCTCACTAAATTATGAAAACAATTTCTTCATTTACATGTATTCTGCTTTCATACCTCATATTCATGACATGCCATTACCTGAGGCACTAGCACGAGCACTTGGCATTACACTCATGTATAGAGATTATATTGCCAGTTTAGCATGTTTCAGCTTTATTCATATTGAGGTTTATTTATATCTGATCGTATTGACCTAGGATGGTCATGCATTCGATTCCTGCTTGTAGATATCTTTCTATTCACGAGTTGGCAACTCACCCCCGTTGTGCCCCAGTTCTTGCAGGTTTGCCGTACAGTTCCATAGCGGCATTTCGGGCACGCTGCTTCCTTTGGGTGACTTGCTTGGTTAGGTGGGTTCTTTTGTATCAGAACCGCTATTGTATTTGTATTATTCATTGTATCTAGAATGTCCATCAACCAAAACTTGTATTTTCTTTCAGACTCAGACTTCAGTGTTGTATTATTTCGACCTTAGAGTCGCGCTTGTAGTATTGCGGTTTTCATGCTTACTGTGTTTTCTTTTGGATTTGATCCTCGCCTTTCGGCGTTGTATATTATTCTCACTTGTGTGGTTGTGGCCGTCGATTGACGAAGAGCTAGCTCCCGCTTGGGGATGCCTTTTATCATGTCATATATGTTATTCTTGTTGTCCCCGTTCGGGGCCAGTTTTTACAAAAGAAACTCTGCCGAAATTTTTAGGAAAAATTTCACATTTTAAAAATTCATATTCGACTTAGTTATTTAAAAACTTGATTTTCAAAACATGATTCTTCAACCTCTTAAAACCAGTTTCTCCTTATTTACTCCTTAAATGGTTTTAGATTTCTTGGCTTTTGGCTTACTTGGATCAGATGGAGTCCTATAGACTTCATATGGTTCAAGGGCCAGTCACGTGCTCTTTCGGGTCGTGACAATTATGGAAATTCTAAAATAGAGTATTTTGTGGAAATATGCCATTTATAAGTTTTTATGGTCAAGTATAAGCTATTTAGTGTTAATCGCAATAAAAAAAATAGCTAATTGGATTTTTGGCTTTTTGTGCATAAATGTGCACATAACATTTTCCACACTTGTCACACTTATTTCATGTTTTGGATTCATGGAGATGACCATAGTGGGTTGAACCATTTGATTAGGTTAATTGGGTTTAATTAAGGGTTCTTAGTGTTGTTTAAGGGTGATTAGGGTTAAGTTGACTTGTGTAGGGAGAGAGAAAGAGCCATGATGGCTTGAGCAAGCAACATTAAATGAAAGAGAGAGAGAGGAGGCTATGAGGTTATGTCACACCATTTCATTTCAAGACTTCTCAACTCAACACTTTTTCTTGTCTTTCACACATCCTTGAACTCTCTCACACACTCACATCTCTCACTCTCACACCCCACCATCAAATACACAACACTTCACCCTACATCAGCCAAAACAACCACAATAACAACTTCAACAGCAGCTGAAACAGCAACTGCATCAGTAGTGAGGAAACCATCAACAGCCACACCATAGCCCAACACCTACACACTCACATCAGCACAACTTCAGCCCCCATATCAACACATCAGCAGCTACATCAGCCACAAAACAGCCCCCCTTACATCTGCTGCTACTACAACCACAGCAACAAAAGCTTCAGCCCAACACTTCAGCCACAAATACATCTGCTGCTACCAACATCCACAGCCACAACATCACATACTACAACATATACCACACCCCCTCCATCAGCTGTAGCTGCAACACACATTGAAACACAAAACAAAAGGGAAATTGCAAGCAGCAGATGCAGCATCACCAACTGCAACGAGAAAAGAGAACAGCCACAAGCAGGAGCTCAGCAGCAGCAACCCACCCTTCCTCCTTCCTTCTTCCCTTCTCTTTCATTCTAGGACCCCTTGAGGTATAATCTTGCAACCTAACTCTTTTCTTGCTAAGATATAGTTGTCGAGCTGAAATTTAGTGTTATTATTGTTAGTTATATGTATGCCCTAGAGGCCATTACTGTACATACGATGTATATTGTAGTGGATGCTAGGACATATATAGGGAGGACTTTCTTGCTCGACATGATAGTATGCTATCTGGTTGTACTTTATCTTAACATGTACTCTGATTGTCTCTGTGTTACATGTTGATAAAGCCCTTAGGATATGTACTCTACTACTGGGACTATGATGAGATCATATTAGTGGGGCCACGGTAGTCGACGAGTATATCCTATAACTGTTCCTAGTCAAGGGTGTATCGAGACAGGGCATCGATGCACCAGTGTAGACTAGCGTATACGCATCTTGACCCATATGATGGGCGATGGATGATCCCATATCCATCGGAGTTTGACATCAAGGATGGTGTACGGGTGCTCAGTAGAGACTGGGTACACTGGACGGACTCGCCGAGAACTCCCAGATGGTATTATACCTTACGTCAGATGGCAGTTCTCTGGTGACACTGGTACATGTTAGTCTGTAGACCCGAGATCGTCATAGAGTCTTGTGTGATTCCCACTATGCTTTGATTTCCACATTACCACGTCCAAGAGGGCGTGCAAAACGGTGGCTTTTGGGTACAGTCCCGAATCACATGGAGGAATTGAGCGATAGGAGGGGATTCGTCTCTCCCGGTATAGGGAGTTGATGTTGCGCTGTGTTCGATTGGCTATAACCGGAAATCCCTGGCCAGGGTTACTGACTGTAGGGTTGCAAGGCACGCGCACAAGGGTCTACGAGGCATCAACCATGCCCGATTAAAATTTTAGCTGTGCCGAACAACCCGAAGCCGGATCTTTAAACTAGGGTTTAGGCGAAAACATGCATGTTAAACTCTTTAACACTAAGTGAGAGGGATTACAACCTTTGTAGATCCGGTCCTTCACTTCTAAAGCTCCGTGTTGAGGTCCCTTCGCTGCGATCATCGTGTTCCCGACTCTCGAGAGGCTTCACGAAGAGAATGATGCAACCTTTGCTTCCGATCTTCGATACAAAGATGATCTACCTTGAAGTTTCGTTAACACAAGCTAACACTCATAATGTGAAGTGAACACCCTCATCTAAATGGCAAGGATAGATGAGGATGATGAAGTAGGATTTTTGCTCTCATTTATTATCTTTTTCTCACTCACTTTCATCACAAAAGAAAGCTTTTTCATAAAGGAACTCAAGCATGAAGAAGAAGAATGAAGAAGATAACCTTAATCCTTTTGTGATGAACAATGAATAATTGTAGTGGTTACAAATCTATCCAAGGGTTAAGCATGAGAGAGTTAACCCATGTAGAGAGTTAACTAGGGTTAATGGTTTGGATTGGGTTAACATAATATCTCATAAATAATATCAAGCAACCACAAAGTCAAAGCTTCATGAAGCTTCATGGAAGCTTCATGCAAAAGCTAACCCTAATCCAAACCTTAACCAAGTTTAAACCCTAATCCAATGTTAAATTTGTAACCCTAACATGTTACAATATTATATATCACATATACAATATATTTTGTAACAATAGAAAATAATACAATTAACATATATCGCATATATATCAATGTATTATCCCATGAGAAAATGAATATTTTAGTGAGCAATATTAGTTAATGTAATTTAATATATCATATATATTATTATACATTAAATTATCGAATCAACACTTGATCCGATAATCCGGCTATATCGCATATAAGCGACTAATACGATGACCCGGCTATACCACATATACACGGCCGATATCTCATATCGCGAGAATCCAATACGATATCATATACCACATTATCCTCGGTCCCGCACATATCACATATGTGCTCCTACTCCGTTTTGCCTGAGCCAAGAAACCTCTGTGTAGGACTCTTAAGAATCGTCAATACGCCAGCAGTAGTTGATGATCATATCAAACACCTACAAGCTGCAAGCGGTCAGCAAAACGTAACAGCTATCCAGGTATTGAGCGCTCAGAAGATCAACAAGCAAGCCTGTACATTCTCCTGTGAATCCAATCAGTAACACTCCCGTTCAGTCCGGTCTCGTCGTCTGATATATCGCATATCTCGCCTAGGGGTGGTAAACGTCAGACCCCAGTAGCTCGATAAGTCGTGTCGATATGAGGTCTATAACAGTTCGAGAAACTACTGATAACACTTACCAGTAAATCTCGGCAACCCTGGCCAGGGATTTCCGGATATAGCCAATCGAACACAGCACAACATCAACTCCTTATACCGGGAGAGACGAATCCCCTCCTATCGCTCATTGCCTCCATGTGATTCGGGACGGTACCCAAAATCCACCTTTTTGCACGCCCTCTTGGATGTGGTATGGTGGAAATCAAAGCAAAGTGGGAATCACACAAGACTCTATGACGATCTCGGGTCAACAGACTACTCTGTACCAGTGTCACCGGAGAACTCCCATCTGACGTACGGTATAATACCATCCGGGAGTTCTCGGCGAGTCCGTCCAGTGTACCCAGTCTCCACTGAGCACCCGTACACCATCCTTGATGTTAAACACCGATGGATATGGGATCATCCATCGCCCATCATATGGGTCAAGATGCGTATACGCTAGTCTACTCTGGTGCATCGATGCCCTGTCTCGATACACCCTCGACTAGGAACAGTTATAGGATGTACTCGTCGACTACCGTGGCCCCACTAGTATGATCTCATCATAGTCCCAGTAGTCGAGTACATATCCTAAGGGCTTTATCAACATGTAATATAGAGACAATCAGAGTACATGTTAAGATAAAGTACAAGTAGATAGCATACTATCATGTCGAGCAAGAAAGTCCTCCCTATATATATCCTAGCATCCACTACAATATACATCGTATGTATAGTAATGGCCTCTAGGGCATACATATAACTAACAATCTCCCACTTGCACTTGGGCCATCTATTGTGGTATTACATACCAAACAATTAGCTGCGGTTGAAGTATCTCATACTCAACCATCCCATAAAAGTCTCTACTGGGAAAAAGGCCTTTGTGAGTGGATCCACCCTGTTGTCCTCTGCGTCTACGATCCTAACCTCGATCTCCCTGGAGATCAACCATCTCCATGATCAGGTGATACTGCCTAAGAATTATATCTGGATTTCTGATGGGACGGTAGTTCCTTGGCTAAAGCCACAACTCCATTGTCACACAATGGTAGGAACGAAGTTCATCTCATGAACTTATATATATCCAGACTGCCTCTTTGGTAACATCCATGGTAATGATGTATCTTTCCTTTAATCGTCTAGTATGTCACGGTATCTAGTTTGGAACTCTTCCAACATACCGTCCCTCCATTGAGGGTAAAGACAATGCCTGCGACTGACATTCAGTCGTCCTTATCACCCTGGAACCTTTCCAGTGATTCTCCCCAGGATCGATTGATACCATCTCACTACAACTAGTGAGAATCCTAACATCCAATTAGATCTATCTCATAGATCCAAAACCCAGGATTTAGGAGGTATCACTTTGATCCTATATGGAGAATCCTTGTGATAAGCGGAGATTGACCGAGCGTAGCATAGGAAACTCCTTGCCTATCAAGAGTATGCCATCCACGTACTCTACAAGGATCACCACCATACTCCCTACTACTTTTTTGTATATACAAGGTTCATCTACCATTTTGATGAAGTCAAACTCTTTGACCACCACATCAAAACAGATGTTCCAACTCCGCGATGCCTGCTTTATCCTATAAAGCATCTTGCACACGTTTCCGCTGCTCCCACTATCTACGAAGCCCTCTGGCTGTGTACTTATAGACGCTATCTTCTAAAACATCATTTAGAAAAGCAGTCGTGACACCCAACCACCAGATATCGTAGTCATGGTATGCAGCCGTGGCAAGTAGGATCTGGATGGACTTAAGCATAGCTTTGAAAGTCTCAACTTTTCCCTGTACACCAAGTAATCTTCTCAAGATATACTCGCTCCTGATGGGGATTTAACCTTTCAGATAAAGCAACCAAAGTCCATACTTTGTTGGTGTATACGGATTCCATCTCAGATCGATAAGCATCCAGCCATTCTTACAGAGTCCCACTCCTGATGGCCAGCTCGAAACTAGTTGGGTCATCATCTCATGATGCAATCCTCGCTCCCACTGTCATAGAGAAACCGAAGTATCTCTCAGGTGGGTGAGGAACCCTACTAGATCGGCGGAGAGGCTGAGGTCCGTTGGTTACTATTGAATCCTTTGGTTCTACCAAATCATCTGCTGTAGTTTGTATAGCTGGAACCTTTCCAGTTCTACATAACAGACCTTGCCTCGAGCTTGTCCGGATTTTGCTTTTAGACATAGGCCGGACAACCCCAAATCTTAACAAACTTAAGATATGGGCTCTTCCCTTTCCATATCACATATGAAGTGGTAGGCAACTGATTTGATTTGAACCCTATTCAATAGGTAAGCAGCTTCTCAAGTGAATAACTCCCAAAAGGAAATAGGAAACTCAGTAGTACTCATCATAAAGCACACCATATCACATAGGGTGATATTGCTCCGCCCCGATATACCATCGTGCTATGGTATATACGGAGGTGTAATGCTGAGAGAGAATCTCATTCTCCTTTAGAATAGTCTAGGAATTCCGTGCTCAAGTATTCTCCTCCTTGATCTCATCAAAGGATATAATACTTATACCCGTATTTTGGTTCTCTACTTCTAACTTACATTCTGTGAATATCTCAAAAGGTTCAGACTTGTGTTTCAACAGGAACATATGTCTGGATCTTGAGAGATCATCAGAGAATGTAATGAAGTACAAAGAACCGGTTTTGGCATGTGTAGACTGGAGACTTTCATACATCAGCATGTATCTATCCCAAGAGTTCACTAACTCTTTCTCTGTTTCCAATAAACAGAGCTAAGGTCATCTTATCTTTGTGACATGACCGACAAGTTTCACAAGATGTAAATTCAAACTTATTTAAATATGCATCTAAATGTAACTTCAACCAGTCGGGTCGCATTGATACGACCTAGTCTACAATGCCTCAAGAAGGATTCGTTCATTTCTGAACTCTTCCTCTTGTGTGTGTTCTGTATACTAAAAACTGTAGTTTGATTTAGAACGTCTATGCTTCTAGATAACGTGCCTGAACCGATCAACTCTTGATATAGGAAATGTTCAAAAACATTATTCAACAATACAAAATTATATCCTTTCTTTACTAATAAAGAGATTGATATGATTTTGTATATCAGGTTCGGTATCTAATAACATTTATTCAGAATCAATGTATTCTGGTAATACAGGGTGATAGTGGCCAACAGACTTGGCTGCAACACTTGCACCGTTTCTATCTCATGAAACTTATCACCCGTTATCAGTTCTCTACCTTTCTGTAGCCCATGTAACAGATTACATATGCGGGATCCTGATCCGGTATCACATACACAGGACGTAAAGGATACTGAGAAACAGTTCTTTGTAATGAACACACCCGAAGATGATGCATCAGCATGCACTTTCTTCGTTTGGGCGGCACGGGAAATCTGGTATTCCCCAATTTCCTGCTCTGTCTTATAACAATTATAAGTTGGAGCGGGACCAACGTTTTCCAGCTCAGTATAACAAGCAGGTTCAGTCAATATATCCGTTTTATTATCTTGATTAAGGCGTGATATGGTCGCTACCTGGAGAGAGAGAGAAGAAAACACTCAGCGTATGCTCTTGCAAGATTAGATTGGTTATCTAATATATCTAATCAGGATGTCTCCAACTGTTTTAATCAAATCTTCCTTCAAACACTAAAAGGAAAGACTAGCCGGGATTAATTATACGCTACAAGTTCGCCAATCTTTCAGCCAGGCCAGTGTCGGCACTTTGAGGGAGGTCCTCCGTGCTTTCGCACGAACCTAATTAAAGTAAACCTCATTTTCCCAGAGGCGTAACCCCGTTGACACCTTTCTAGACACCTACTTGATCGGCTAATTGTAATGTGTAAAAGTCTCCCAAAATCCACCTTTTTGCACGCCCTCTTGGACGTGGTATGGTGGAAATCAAAGCAAAGTGGGAATCACACAAGACTCTATGACGATCTCGGGTCAACAGACTACTCTGTACCAGTGTCACCGGAGAACTCCCATCTGACGTACGGTATAATACCATCCGGGAGTTCTCGGCGAGTCCGTCCAGTGTACCCAGTCTCCACTGAGCACCCGTACACCATCCTTGATGTCAAACACCGATGGATATGGGATCATCCATCGCCCATCATATGGGTCAAGATGCGTATACGCTAGTCTACTCTGGTGTATCGATACCCTGTCTCGACACACCCTCGACTAGGAACAGTTATAGGATGTACTCGTCGACTACCGTGGCCCCACTAGTATGATCTCACCATAGTCCCAGTAGTCGAGTACATATCCTAAGGGATTTATCAACATGTAACATAGAGACAATCAGAGTACATGTTAAGATAAAGTACAACCAGATAGCATACTATCATGTCGAGCAAGAAAGTCCTCCCTATATATGTCCAAGCATCCATTACAATATACATCGTATGTATAGTAATGGCCTCTAGGGCATACATATAACTAACAATCTCCCACTTGCACTAGGGCCATCTGTTATGGTATCGCATACCCAACAATTAGCTGCGGTTGAAGTATCTCATACTCAACCATCCCATAAAAGTCTCTACTGGGAAAAAGGCCTTTGTGGTGGATCCGCGCCGTTGTCCTCTGTATCTACTCTCCTAACCTCGATCTCCCTGGAGATCAACCATCTCCATGATCAGGTGATACTGCCTAAGAATTATATCTGGATTTCTGATGGGACGGTAGTTCCTAGGATAAAGCCACAACTCCATTGTCACACAATGGTAGGAACGAAGTTCATCTCATGAACTTATATATATACAGACTGCCTCTTTGGTAGCATCCTTGGTATAGATGTATCTTGCCTTTAATCGTCTAGTATGTCACGGTATCTAGCTTGGAACTCTTCCAACATACCGTCCCTCCACTGAGGGTATAGACAATCCCTGCGACTGACATTCAGTCGTCCTTATCACCCTGGAACCTTTCCAGTTATTCTTCTCAGGATCGATTGATACCATCTCACTACAACTAGTGAGAATCCTAACATCCAATTAGAACTATCTCATAGATCCAAAACACAGGATTTAGGAGGTATTACTTTGATCCTATATGGAGAATCCTTGTGATAAGCGGAGATTGACCGAGCGTAGCATAAGAAACTCCTTCCCTATCAAGATATGTCATCCACGTACTCTACGAGGATCACCGCCATACTCTCTACTACCTTTTTGTATATACAAGGTTCATCTACCATTTTGATGAAGTCAAACTCTTTGACTACCACATCAAAACAGATGTTCCTACTCCGCGATGCCTGTTTTATCATATAAAACATCTTGCACACGTTTCCGCTACTCCCACTGTCTACGAAGCTCTCTGGCTGTGTACTTATAGACGCTCTTTTCTAAAACATCATTTAGAAAAGCAGTCATGACACCCAACCGCCAGATATCGTAGTCATGGTATGTAGCCGTGGCAAGCAGGATCTGGATGGACTTAAGCATAGCTTTGAAAGTCTCAACTTTTCCATGTACACCAAGTAATCTTCTCAAGATATACTCGCTCCTGATGGGGATTTAACCCTTCAGATAAAGCAACCAAAGTCCATACTTTGTTGGTGTATAAGGATTCCATCTCAGATCAATAAGCATCCAGCCATTCTTACAGAGTCTCACTCCTGATGGCCAGCTCGAAACTAGTTGGGTCATCATCTCATGATGCAATCCTCACTCCCACTGTCATAAAGAAACCAAAGTATCTCTCAGGTGGGTGAGGAACCCTACTAGATCGGCGGAGAGGCTGAGGTTCGTTGGAAACTATTGAATCCTTTGGTTTTACCAAATTATCAGCTGTAGTTTGTATAGCTGGGACATTTCCAGTTCTACATAACAGACCTTGTCTCGAGCTTGTCCGGATTTTGCTTTTAAACATAGGCCGGACAACCCCAATCTTAATCAACTTAAGATATGGGCTCTTCCCTTTCCATATCACATATGAAGTGGTAGGTAACTGATTTGATTCGAACCCTATTCAATAGGTATGCAGCTTCTCAAGTGCATAACTCCCAAAAGGAAATAGGAAACTCAGTAGTACTCATCATAGAGCACACCATATCACATAGGGTGTTATTGCTCCGCCCCGATATACCATCGTGCTATGGTGTATACGGAGGAGTAATGCTGAGAGAGAATCTCATTCTCCTTTAGAATAGACCCGGAATTCCGTGCTCAAGTATTCTCCTCCCTGATCTCATCAAAGGACATAATACTTATACCCGTATTTTGGTTCTCTACTTCTAACTTATATTCTGTGAATATCTCAAAAGGTTCAGACTTATGTTTCAAGAGGAACACATGTCTGAATCTTGAGAGATTATCAGAGAATGTAATGAAGTACAAAGAACCGGTCTTGGCATGTATAGACAGGGGACCTTCATACATCAGCATGTATCAATCCCAAGAGTTCACTAACTCTTTCTCTGTTTCCAATAAACAGAGCTATGGTCATCGTACCTTTGTGACATGACCGGCAAGTTTCACAAGATGTAAATTCAAACAGATTTAAATATGCATCTTTATGCAACTTAGCTAGTCGGGTTGCATTGATATGACCTAGTCTACAATACCTCAAGAAGGATCCATTCATTTCTGAACTCTTCCTCTTGTGTGTGTTCCGTATACTAAAGAACTGTAGTTTGATTTAGAACGTCAATGCTTTTAGATAACGTGCCGGAACCGACCAACTCTTGATATAGGAAATGTTCAAAACATTATCCAACAATACAAAATTATATCACTTCTTTACTAATAAAGAAACTGATATGATGTTGTATATCAGGTTCGGTATCTAATAACATTCGTTCAGAATCAATGTATTCAGGTAATACAGGGTGATAGTGACCAACAGACTTGGCTGCAACACTTGCACCGTTCTCTGTCTCATGAAACTTATCACCCGTTCTCAGTTCTCTACCTTTCTGTAGCCCATGTAACAGATTACATATGCGGGATTCTGATCTGGTATCACATACCCAGGACGTAAAGGATACTGAGAAACGGTTCTTTGTAATGAACACACCCGAAGATGATGCATCAACATGCACTTTCTTCGTTTGGGCGGCAAGGTAAATCTGGTATTCCCCAATCTCCTGCTCTGTCTTATAACAATTATAAGTTGGAGCGGGACCAACGTTCCCCAGCTCAGTATAACAAGCGGGTTCGGTCAATATATCCGTATTATTATCTTGATTAAGGCGTGATATGGTCGCTACCTGGAGAGAGAGAGAAGAAAACACTCAGCGTATGCTCTTGCAAGATTAGATTGGTTTTATAATATATCTAATCAGGATGTCTTCCACTGTTTTAATCAAATCTTCCTTCAAACCCTAAAAGGAAAGACTAGCCGGGATTAATTACACGCTACAAGTTCGCCAATCTTTCAGCCAGGCCAGTGTCGGTACTTTGAGGGAGGTCCCCCGTGCTTTCACACGAACCTAATTAATGTAAACCTCGTTTTCACAGGGGCGTAACCCCGTTAACACCTTTCTAGACACCTACTTGATCGGCTAATTGTAATGTGTAAAACTCTCCCAGGAGTAACTCTTACTCGCAGCGGGTATCGGGATCCAACTATCTCATAGAAGGTATACAATCTCATTGCAAATTTCAACACTTGAAATTCCCGATAATATTTTACCCCTAGCACTTATGACCTTAACTAAGGTCAACATATCATAAGCACTAGTCAAGTTCTACCCGTCATTTCATGATTAATCAGACCCACCCTACATGACCCTCAACTATGGTCGACATAATCACATGAATGTCCTAACTAATCGCATCATATGCTGTGTAGGAAGACATCACTTAGCTACCGTACACTACGCCTCAACTAAAGTCGACATACGCAGTACGAATACTAAGTACTCTACTTCCTAAAATGACGGAGGGCTACGCTAGGTTTTTAAGAAAACCCTTTGCGTAATGAACTTGATATCGTTGTAGAATCGAGTGATTTTAAATGGAGTGTTTTTGAGGCTTTTCTAGTTTTGCTAAAGCGGTCACTCCCGGTGAAGGGATCGTCGGCCCTTTCCTCATCGAATAAGGTGCGGGATATATCATATATATCACTGTGCAAAGCAGAAACTATAGAAGCAATCAAAAGACAAACCGAGGGTTGTAGCATTTGCCAGTTATTGCTAAAGGAGTCACTCCCGGTGAAGGGATCTCGGTCCTTTCCTTATCGAATAAGGTGCTGGATGTTCTACAAGAAACACCGCTATGCAAATCAAGAACTAGAGCTACCAGTTTTTATAAACAAGTTTCTACAACATTTTAGGTTTCTTTTTGTTTCATTAATCTCATTAGTGAAGTCCCATTTTATTGTGCTTCACAAGCATCTCATTTGAAACGAAATCTGCAATATAACATATATCTCATATATATAATATAAACATTCGTCACAGGCAGTAATATGATCTCATCACAGAACATTGCAGCAGAAGAACATATATGAAATATTGGATATACTAGGACGTCCGTGTTTTCAATACGAGTCTGTATAAAACACGGATTCCACGGTCGCGATGAATAGCCAAACCCACATCCCTAGACCCCTATGAGAGCGGCAAGTAACACTGCCAATTCTAGGGTTAGGAGACCCGGTCTCGACTCCTCGAGATGGTCTCCCACTGGACCCTAGAACCCGGTTACTTGTGCTCTCCTCCTTGGGTCTACCTAATGCGGAAAAGTAAATAATATACAACGGTGACATCTTCCGCAACCTGGAAGTGCCCCAATAAAAGAATATTACATACAAATGAATTTTACATGAATGAAAAAGAAAAACACTCATCTCACATAAAACCCCCGGCTATTCAAAACGCGACGATCCAATAGAACATATCACAACAACACATAATATCTCATATCATCAACGTAAGCAAGTATGCGTATCCTGATTGTCGTTGATGTATAGCAACGAAGCCGGCGATACACCACATACTACGCTTACGGTCACAGAAAAGAAAGTGTAAAACTACAACAGTTGGAATCCACAACCTCCTTAGACATCGCATGCCTAACCAGATGAATTCCTTAGACATCTCATGCCTAACAATTATAAACCCCGCATTTTAGTCTCATTATCGAAAACTCTTTTCAATATCAAGTCGGGCAATTCAACAAGATTCCCGACATCCTGATCGAATGCTCGTCGCAAACTTTAGTAGACGGCCGCACCCCCAGATGCTGTCGACGAAGTGTACTAAGGCGGAACACCGCTGCCGCGAGCACCCGAACGGATGCTTTCGGTGACGGGGTTCTCCTACAGTCACTTGGTCGGGGCTATGGGGCGTAGCTGTCTATTAAGTTTACCCGGCGAGTATCCGCGTACACTACGGGATTGCGACGGACTTTTGATCACATCAAAATTCCGTGGCAACCGATCATTTGAGACTGAACTGCTAGATTTATAATATTCAAATTAGTTATCTCATAACTTTTTGTGGATTCCAAATATTGTATCACATTCCAGATAAATAGACAAAGTTAAACTTTCCGATCGAATCATCAAACACCCAAGATTTCCCCAATGTATCTCAACACTTGAAATCAGTTTAAAAACATCCATCACATGCCACAGTACCAATGGTCCAGCCGTAGAAGGGTCAAGCCAACGCCTCACATGTGGCACTCCGTACTGCCCCAAACCCTAAGGTTCAAAAGGCAGTTCAAGACGGTCACATAATCGAGTTAAGGTTTGTTGTCTTCTAGAGGGTCCACCGCGTTACATGCACGACTTAGAACATTCTTAAACTCGAGAAAAAATCCAACTTTTGAAAAAATTTCCGACTGGGGAAAAAGTGAGTTATTGATATCCGTTCGAACTTTTTAACAGTTTCTAAAAATTATCCGGAACAACTAAACAAAGTTAAAACATCCGATCGAATCAACGATTCCCCAATACAACCCTAGAAAACTCAACACTTGAGTGGAATAAAACTATTCCCAGAAAAACTTAACAAGAAAGGGCCTAAAAATAATTACATGAAATTTCAGGGACTAAGTCCAAATTTTGGCCGCGGAACCGCCGCAAAACCCATGGTTTGGCCGCGGTTCCGCGCTCCAATTTTGGAATTAGAAGTCCGTACTTCACAGTAATTCTTAGTTTTTCCTGCTTGTTTTTCTGAGCATTTTTAATTCAGAAAATATCAACTTTTTGAAAAATGTACAGAGAGGGTTCCGTGTCGGGGTTTCGGCGTTCGATCGGACTTTAAACTTCGTCTAGACTTCGCCTAAAGCTCTAGCTTGGCTCTGATACCACTGTAGGGTTGCTAGGCACGCGCACAAGAGTCTATGAGGCATCAACCATGCCCGATTAAAAAATTAGCCGTGCCGAACAACCCGAATACGGATCTTCAAACTAGAGATTAGGCGAAAACTAACATGTTAACAACTTTAACACTAAGTGAGAGGGATTACAACCTTTGTAGATCCGGTCCTTCACTTCATATGCTCCGTGTTGTGGTCCCTTCGCTGCGATCATCGGGTTCCGGACACTCGAGAGGTTCCACGAAGAGAAAGATGCAACCTTTGCTTCCGATCTTCGATACAAAGATGATCTACCTTGAAGTTTCGTTAACACAAGCTAACTCTCATGAAATGATATGAACACCCTCATCTAAAGGGCAAGGGAAGATGAGGATGATGAAGTAGGATTTTTGCTCTCTTTATTTATCTTTTTCTCATATTTATTCATCACTTTGATCAAAGCAAGAAAGATTTTTTAAGCAAAGAAGAAGAAAGAAGAAGATGAACAATCTCATAGAAATCCTTTTGTGATGAATAGAAAAAGAATTAATATGATGAATAATGCAACCATGGTCAAGCAAACTCATGTAGAGAATTGACAAGGGTTAGGGTTTGGGTTAGGTTAAAGATGAGTCACACACAAATATCTTTATCATGACAAAATGAAAAGATTCTAGAATCAACTAGAAGACTTAACCCTAATCCAAACCCTAATCATGTTTAAACTCCACAAAACATTTTGCATTAGTTATCATATCATGTTACAATATTATATATCACATATATAATATTTATTGTAACCAAATAAAATAATACAATTAACATATATCGCATATATATCAATGTATTACCCGAGTGAGAAAAAGAATCTTTTAGTGAGCTAATATTAGTTAATGCAATTTAATATATCAAATACATATTATTATACATTAAATTATCGAATCAACACTTGATCCGACAATCCGGCTATATCGTATATAACCGACTAATATTTATCCGTACCGATTCATCGAATCAACACTTGATTCGATGACCCGGCTGATATCAAATATCGCAAGAATATAATACGCTATCACATACCGCATTATCCTCGGTCCCGCACATATCACATATGTGCCCCTACTCCGTTTTGCCTGAGCCAAGAAACCTCTGTGTAGGACTCTAAAGAATCGTCAA
Source organism: Agapanthus africanus (assembly GCA_030015575.1). Classification (NCBI taxonomy): domain Eukaryota; kingdom Viridiplantae; phylum Streptophyta; class Magnoliopsida; order Asparagales; family Amaryllidaceae; genus Agapanthus; species Agapanthus africanus. The sequence continues at coordinate 227,349,543 of JASDDO010000004.1, read as the reverse complement.
TACGCCGGCAGTAGGTGATGATCATATCAAACACCCACAAGCTGTAAGAGGTCAGCTAAACGTAACAGCTACCCAGGTATTGAGCGCTCAGAAGATCAACAAGCAAGCCTGTATATTCTCCTGTGAATCCAAACAGTAACACTCCCGTACAGTCCGGTCTCGTCGTCTGATATGTCGCATATCTCGCCTATGGGTGGTAAACGTCAGACCCCAGTAGCTCGATAAGTCGTGTCGATATGAGGTCTATAACAGTTCGAGAAACTACTGATAACACTTACCAGTAAATCTCAGCAACCCTGGCCAGGGATTTCCGGTTATAACCAATCGAACACAGCACAACATCAACTCCCTATACCGGGAGAGACGAATCCCCTCCTATCGCTCATTGCCTCCATGTGATTCGGGACTGTACCCAAAAGCCACCCTTTTGCACGCCCTCTTGGACATGGTATGATGGAAATCAAAGCACAGTGGGAATCACACAAGACTCTATGACGATCTCGGGTCAACAGACTACTCTGTACCAGTGTCACCGGAGAACTGCCATCTGACGTGAGGTATAATACCATCTGGGAGTTCTCGGCGAGTCCGTCCAGTGTATCCAGTCACTACTGAGCACCCGTACACCATCCTTGATGTCAAACACCGATGGATATGGGATCATCCATCGCCCATCATATGGGTCAAGATGCGTATACGCTAGTCTACTCTGGTGTATTGATGCCCTATCTCGACACACCCTCGACTAGGAACAGTTATAGGATGTACTCGTCGACTACCGTGGCCCCACTAGTATGATCTCACCATAGTCCCAGTAGTCGAGTACATATCCTAAGGGCTTTATCAACATGTAACATAGAGACAATCAGAGTACATGTTAAGATAAAGTACAACCAGATAGCATACTATCATGTCGAGCAAGAAAGTCCTCCCTATATATGTCCAAGCATCCATTACAATATACATTGTATGTACAGTAATGGCCTCTAGGGCATACATATAACTAACACTCTTCAGAAGCAACTCTCCGAACCTCGATCTCCTGACGATCAATGATCTCCCTGATCAGGTGATACCGCCTTAAGATGTGTCTGGATTTCTGATGGGACCTTGGTTCCTTCGCTAAAGCTATAGCTCCGTTGTTGTCGCAATACAGAGGTATTGGATCAACTATGGTAGGAACCACCTGAAGTTCTGTTAGGAACTTCTTCATCCAGACTGCTTCTTTTGCGGCATCGCAAGCAGCTATATACTCCGCTTCCATCGTCGAGTCAGCAACGGTGTCCTGCTTGGAGCTCTTCCCGCACACCGCCCCTCCATTGAGGGTAAAGACATAACCCGACATGGACTTGGAATCGTCCTTATCACTCTTGAAGCCGGAATCAGCAAAGGCCTCCAACCTGAGGTCTTTTCCGCCGTAAACCAAGAACATCACCTTAGTCCTTCTCAGGTACTTGAGAATGTTCTTTACTGCTATCCAGTGCTTCTCCCCTGGGTCTGACTGATACCTGCTTACCACGCTCAGTGCGTAAGCTACATCTGGTCTGGTGCACAACATCGCATACATTATAGAGCTACCGCAGAAGCATAGGGTATAATAGACATGCGTTCCCTTTCCAAATCAGTCTTGGGAGACATCTCTTTGGAGAGGGTGATTCCGTGACAAGCCGGTAGATTACCGCGCTTAGAATCTTCCATACTGAATCTTTTCAGTACAGTGTCGATATACCTGGACTGCGAAAGTCCCAATATCCTCTTGGATCTATCACGATAGATCCGGATCCCCAGAATGTAAGAGGCATCACCCATGTCTTTCATGGAGAACCTGTGTGACAAGAATCCTTTGACAGATTGTAGCATAGGAATGTCATTTCCTATCAATAGAATGTCATCCACGTACAAGACGAGGAATACGACACTTCTGGCTACAACTTTACTATATATGCACGGTTCATCTGGATTTTTGATAAAGTCATATTCTTTGACTGTCTCATCAAAACAGATGTTCCAACTCCGCGACGCCTGCTTTAGTCCATAAATGGACTTAAGCAGCTTGCATACTTTCCCGCTGCTCCCATTTTGATTGAAACCCTCTGGCTGATCCATATAGACGCACTCTTCTAAATTTCCATTCAGAAAGGCCGTCTTTACGTCCATCTGCCAGATTCCATAATCATGGAAGGCAACAATAGCAAGAAGGACCCGAATGGATTTGAGCAGAGCCACTGGAGAAAAAGTTTCGTCATAGTCCAAACCAGGTCTTTGACGAAAACCCTTTGCAACAAGTCTAGCCTTATAGGTTTCCACCTGTCCATCTACACCAATCTTTTTCTTGAAGATCCATTTGCATCCTATGGGTTTTACCCCATCTGGAGCAAAGTCCAAAGTCCATACTTTGTTAGTGTACATGGACTCCATTTCGGTCCGCATTGCATCTATCCATCGTACCGAGTCCCCGCTCTGGATGGCCTGCTGGAAGTCAGTAGGTTCATCATCATCTATGATGCAATCCTCTCTATCCCCATCTATGAGAAAACCGTAGTATCTCTCAGGCGGATGAGACGGCCTACTACTCCTGCGGAGGGGTGCGGGAATGTCCTGTTCTTCTTGAACTTCCGGTTCTACCAAACTTTCAGTATTAGTTTGTGGTTCTGGAATTTCTTCCAGTTCTATTTCGCTCCCACTTGATTCCTTTTCTAAAAACTGATGTTCTAGAAAATGGGCATTACGAGAAACAAAAACCTTTTGTTCCTCTGCGTAATAGAATAGATATCCCCTGGAGTTCTTTGGATATCCTACAAACTTACACTTTACTGATCGTGCCTCGAGCTTGTGCACATGCTGCTTTTTAACAAAAGCTGGACATCCCCAAATCTTTATATACTGTAGATAGGGTTTCTTCCCGCTCCACATCTGATATGGAGTGGTAGGCACAGTCTTGGTAGGTACCATGTTCAAAAGATATACCGCTGATTCTAGCGCATAACCCCAGAAAGATCGCGGCAACTCAGCATTACTCATCATGGATCGTACCATATCCAATAGGGTTCGATTCCGTCTCACCGATACACCGTTGTGCTGTGGAGTGTATGGAGGAGTAAGCTGAGAGAGAATTACTTTCTCTTTTAGGTAACCTAGGAACTCGGCACTCAAGTATTCACCACCTCGATCAGATCTAAGTGTCTTGATACTTTTGCCGGTTTGGTTTTCTACTTCATTCTTATACTCTTGGAATATCTCAAAAGCCTCGGATTTATGTTTCATCAGATAAATGAATCCGTATCTTGAGTAATCATCCATGAAAGTAATGAAATAGGAAAAACCACCTCTTGCATGTGTAGACATTGGACCACATACATCGCTGTGTATGAGTCCTAAGAGCTCGCTCGCTCTTACTCCTTGTCCAGTAAATGGAGTCTTTGTCATCTTTCCTTTGAGACAAGATTGACAAGTGTCATAAGTTTGATATTCGAACGAGTCCAAATATCCTTCTCTATGCAACTTAGTCAACCTTCTCTCATTGATGTGACCCAGTCTACAATGCCATAAGAAATCTTTATTTAAATCTGGAGACTTTCTTTTTAGTGTGTTCTGGACATTGAAAATTTGGAGTTGGTTTAAAACATATATACCGTTATTTAGTGTACCGGACCCAATCAAACCATGATTAAGGTGGATGTTAACAACATCTCTTACAAACGTGAAATCACAACCTTTATTTGATAACAAGGAAACTGATATGATATTACACGTTAAGCTTGGTACAAAAAAACAGTTATGTAAAACCAAAATGTGTCCACTCGTCAATCCTAGGTGATAATCCCCGACGGACGCAGCTCCCACGCTAGCTCCGTTAGAAACCTTTAGGGTCATATCACCTTCCTTCAGCACTCTACGGTTTCTCAGTGCCTGCAATGAATTGCAAATATGAGATCCTGATCCGGTATCCAATACCCAGGAAGTAGAGTTGATCGACAGACAATTCTCAATTACAAACACACCTGAAGTCGAAGCCACAGCTTGCTTCAGTTCCTGGTTCTTGGCGTTCCACGTCTTGCAATCCTTCTTCCAGTGCCCTTTCCTGTGACAATGGAAGCACTCATCCTGGCCATCTACCGGTACCGCAAACTTTTTCTTTCCCTTCCCTCCCACCTTACTTACACCTCCTCTAGGTCTGGGGACGGCCTTCTTCTTCCTTCCTTTGGCCCTAGCCTTAGACCCGGAAGAAGATGCACCGCCAACAAACAAAGCGGGTGTTTCCCTTGCCTTCTGCAAGGTGCCCTCTGCACTCCTTAACATGTTTAGGAGTTCCGAAAGTTCAACTTCTTTTCTTTGAATGTTGAAGTTCAGGATAAACTGGGCGTAGGTGGAAGGAAGGGACTGGAGAATAAGGTCTGTATAGAGCTCATTATCTAAAGTCGTCCCAAGGTCTGCGAGCTCCTCTATATAGCCGATCATCTTTAGGACATGTTCTCCTACCGATGACCCGACAGCCAACCTCGCTCGAAACAAGTTCTTTGAGGTCTCGTATCTTGCTATACGAGATTGCTCTCCATAAGTTCCTTTATATGGAGAAATATGGCGTCTAGTTCCATATCCTCGTGCCTCCTCTGATGTTCATTGTTCATCGAGGCAAGCACGATGCACTTGGTTTTCGCGCAATCGAAATCCCAGGTTTTACGGATTTCCTTATCCACATTACTGGATTTGGGACCAGGGACAGCAGGTGCCGTAGCGGTGAGGACGTACCCCAATTTGTCATAGGTCAAAGCCATTTTGACATTCCGCAGCCAATCTTTATAGTTTGGCCCTATCAGTATATTTTTCTCTAAAAGTAACTTAAGTCCAGTCATTTTCAGGGTCGCTGCAATTAGGAGAGAGAGAAGAAAACTCTTTAGCATGATGCTCTTGCAAGTTTAGAGTGGTTTTTAGTTTATCTAAACTGGATGGCTCCCACTGTTTCTCGAATCTTCCTCAAACCATAAAAGAAGAATTAGCAAGGACTATTCTCACTGTACAATACTTGCTTAACCGTTCAGCCAGGCTGGTGTCGGTACTTCGAGGGAGGTTTTCCAACGCTTTCGCGAAGTTCCTTAATTAAATAACCTCTTTTCTCTGGGGGCGTAACCCCGCTGACACCTTTCTTGACACCTACTTGGTTTATAGCATTGATCGTTAAGTGATGAATATCCTGATGAGTAGCATATACTCACAGTAGGATCGGGATCCAAATATCATCGTATGATAATGTTGAAGGAATGCTACCAACATTCATCAAACTCCAAATGGTATGAATCTCTTTGCAAATTTCAGTTTCTTTAGAAATTCCCGATATAAGTTTTTGCCCCATGCTCTTATGACCTTGGCATTAGGTCAAAATGTCATAAGTCACATGTCAAGTTATACCCATCATTATCTTGTCAATTTGAACCCATCCGTATATATCCTTGACGTTCGGCCAAAATGATAATACGACTGTCCCAAACTAACTCATCTATCTATGCAACAAATGAATATCCAGTAGCTACCAAACACTATTCCTTGGCGTTAGGTCAAAATGCATAGCCTGAATACTAATGAATACCCAGATGAAATGACGGAGGGCTACGACTGGTTTTGGCGAAACCGTGAACGTAGTGAACTTGATATAACCGAAGGAACCTGATAGCTTTTAAAAGGAGTGGTCAAAGCTCCGCATTTAAAAATATCTGTTTTAAAATTAACCGAGTGGTTTCTTTTAAATTGTTCCAACGATTAAAACTTTGGTTTATTTTCTTTGCATTATAGATAATGCGTCCCATCATTAACCTATCATTGCAGAGAACAACGAAAATATGACGTCCTCTTATGCCATCCGCATTCGCCACTGGGTCCCGTCATTACCCGTTAGGTTACTTAACTAACGACAGAGCGGGGGCTTGGCTAGCGCGGGTGTAAAACATAAGTGACGTCTAAAATCGCTATCATATATATAGATATTTTACATTCATCTGACGCAATGATATTCATTCCAGATCACAGATGAACTTAATTGGATTTGCAAGTAATCCGTGTTTGTTTTGAGCCTGCAACAAAAGACGGATTACACAGTTGTGATGAATAGCCATTACCCCACCCAAGACCCCAATGGGTACGGCAAACTACCCACCCGGCAGTTTGTGCACCCCACCTTGGGTCTGTCCTAGGAGCAAAAAACAGTAAAACGAAATAATACAACGGTGGCTACAACCGCAACCTGGATGTGCCCCGCAAAATAATATTACAACAAATTACATTTACATCAAATTAATTAAATAATAACCCATCACATAACCCCGGCTATACATCACAACAGTCCAACACAGTTCATATGCACAAACAGATAAAATCCATTACAGAAATGTGCAACCCCCTGCCAACCGACATACTAGCAGTTAGGGGAGGTTTACGAACACATTATACAAACACAGATATAATCCAACAAGCAAATACTGTATAATTTCGATCGATTAAACACTTTTAATTTTGCTCCAATACTTCTCTGTAAATCTGAAACCTGAGCAAAAATTAAAAATTCCAGAAAATACCAAATATCCCATAGAACCAACACAGGAAAATTGGGTTCCTGAATCGCCAACTCGGCGGCGGAAGCGCGGCGGATCAGTGGGATCTCACCGCGGTTCCGCGGCGCTTTAGGCGATTCAGGGGCCCAAATTTCTTGGGTGTTCTTATACTGTCATTTCAAGCTTTCTGAACATCCCTGAAAAATTTTTGGACTTCATTTAAAAATCGACAGAAACTCATGATTTCGGGCTTTTCCGGTTTCGTTTTTTCCGTTCGAAATTCATACAAATTTGCAAGTAAGTTATTTATTGTTTAGCAAGGCTCTGATACCACTGTAAGTCGATGTACAACACCCCACGACTTACGGGGAGGCGGAAATTTAAAAAACGATCTTGTTCTTTGCTTAAACATCGACTAACCGCATGAATCGAAGCTAAACGATAACTAACATGAAACATAGAAGTTCTATACTACTATGTTTAGGGATTATACCTAACGAATCGTGTCCTTCGTCTTTGCGAACTCCACCTCCTCCTCGGCCTTCTCAAAGTAGTAGACGATCCACCCGAGAGCTTTACTCCAAGCTTAGCCTCTAAACTTGAGGCAACTAACCTTCTTTAAGTGCTAATCAAAGAAGCTAGGTGATATAGAGTGAGGGTTATGATTTAGTTAGTCTAACTAATCCTTGTACTCAACACATGAGAGGGGAGGATTAGGGTTTGAAGAGGGAGAGCTTGAGGAGTGAGAAGATGAACATAATAATGAAGTGAGAATAATGAGTTATGATAATATATATCAAGCATTTCTTTTTATCAAGAAAAGAATATAAATCATTTAACAACCATGCTTGATAAATATCAAGTGATGATTCATCTCCATGAGTCATTAAGCATTTATGATGCTTTAATGACATGGATGAATCATCCATATGACTCACTAATCACATTCATTGTATATGCCATCTAAACATCCTTAGTCACCACCTTCTAGAAGCTTCTCGCGCAATTACGAGAACGCCCCTCCTTTCCGCAAAAATACGGAAAACTTTAGACTGTATAAAACCAATAACCGGATACCAGTAACTGGCTTAAACCAAAGCCGACTGGTAAAAACTGTCCGAAAGTCGTACGTGCGTAAACACACGTATGCGTCCGAACCCTTGTCGTAAAACCATACGACCTCTATATCGTTTCGCCCGGAGTAGGGAAACTCTCTGTGTGGGACTCTAGAGACTCGACTACTACGCCGGCAGTGGGTTTAACCACAGACCGCAAGCGGCACTAGCTGTACGTAACGGTCCCCAGGTAGATGTCGATAAGAAGGCCGATGAGGGAACCCATCCGAACTCCTACTGAGTCTGATGTGACAATCTCCATACAGTCCGGTCCGTTCGTCTAAGACTATCGCATATCGGGCCTAGGGGCGGCAAGCGTCAGTCCCCTAATAGCGGTATAAGTCGTGTCGGAGGGAAGCCCATTACACCCTGAGAAATTACTGGAACCTACCAGCAAATCTCGCTTGCCTTGGCCAGGGACTTTGCGTAATGGCTCTCTGACACAGCGCGATGTCAACCCCAAATACCGGGAGACACGAATCCTGTCTAACCGCCACTGCCTCCAAGTGCTCGGGACTGCACCCAACTGCTACCTGTTTGCATGACTCCTTTGAGCCGTGGTAGGGTAGCAATCTAAGAACAGTGGGACACACTTGAGGCGAAGTAGCAGTGTCAAGTCTGCGGACTATGCTGTACTCATGTCACCTGGGAACTGTTCACTGACGACTGGTATAAAACCAACCAACAGTTCCCTGTGAGTCCTGTCCGTTTTACCCGTAACCTAACGAGCACCTGCATACTATCTCCAGTACGACGTACTGACGGCTGTGGGACAGACCATCTCCCCAACTGGGATGAGAAGCGTACACACTAGTCTACTCCGGAGTATCGATGCTCTGTCTCGATAATCCAACTACTAGGGACCTGAATAAGGATGTGCTTGTAGACTACCCAGCCCCCACAAGTGTGACTGCCATCACAACGCTGGTAGTCAAGCAAGATCCTAAGAGCTCTATCAATACGTATACTCACATATTAAGATAGAAAAACCAAGTAGCATACTACCATGTTTAGCAAGACTGTTATATACATGTGAATATCCCAAGCTTCCATTAAGTAATATACAAACTAGTATGATACAATAATGGCCCCTAGGGCATATACACTAAGATGATCTACCTTGAAGTTTCATTAACACAAGCTAACACTCATAATATGAAGTGAACACCCTCATCTAAATGGAAAGGATAGATGAGTATGATGAAGTAGGATTTTTGCTCTCATTTATTATCTTTTTCTCACTCACTTTCATCACAAAAAAAAACTTTTTCATGAAGGAACTCAAGCATGAAGAAGAAGAATGAAGATGCTAACCTTAATCCTTTTATGATGAACAATGAATTATTGTAGTGGTTACAAATCTAACCAAGGGTTAAGCATGAGAATAGTTAACCCTTGTAGAGAGTTAACTAGAGTTAATGGTTTGGATTGGGTTAACATAATATCTCACAAAAAATATCAAGCAACCACAAAGTCGATGCTTCATGAAGCTTCATGGAAGCTTCATGCAAAAGCTAACCCTAATCCAAACCCAAACCAAGTTTAAACCTTAATCCATTGTTAAATTTGTAACCTAAACATGTTACAATATTATATATCTCATATACAATATATTTTGTAACAATAGAAAATAATACAATTAACATATATTGCATATATATCAATGTATTATCCCGTGAGAAAATGAATCTTTTAGTGAGCAAATATTAGTTAATGTAATTTAATATATCATATATATTATTATACATTAAATTATCGAATCAACACTTGATCCGACAATCCGGTTATATCGCATATAACCGACTAATACGATGACCCGGCTATATCACATATACCCGGCCGATATCTCATATCGCGAGAATCCAATACGGTATCACATACCGCATTATCCTCGGTCCCGCACATATCACATATGTGCTCCTACTCCGTTTTTCCTGAGTCAAGAAAACGCTGTGTAGGACTCTAAAGAATCGTCAATACGCCGGCAGTAGGTGATGATCATATCAAACACCCACAAGCTTCAAGCGATCAGCTAACCGTAACAACCACCCAGGTATTGAGCGCTCAGAAGATCAACAAGTAAGCCTGTAAATTCTCCTATGAATCCAAACAGAAACACTCCCGTACAGTCCGGTCTCATCGTCTGATATGTCGCATATCTCACCTAGGGGTGGTAAACGTCAGACCCCAGTAGCTCGATAAGTCGTGTCGATATGAGGTCTATAACAGTTTGAGAAACTACTGATAACATTTACCAGTAAATCTCAGCAACCCTGGCCAAGATTTCTGGTTATAGCCAATCGAACACAGCAAAATATCAACTCCCTATACCGGGAGAGACGAATCCCCTCCTATCGCTCATTGCCTCCATGTGATTCGGGACTGTACCCAAAAGCCACCTTTTTGCACGCCCTCTTGGACATGGTATGATGGAAATCAAAGCACAGTGGGAATCACACAAGACTCTATGACGATCTCGGGTCAACAGACTACTCTGTATCAGTGTCACCGGAGAACTGCCATCTGATGTAAGGTATAATACCATCTGGAGAGTTCTCGGCGAGTCCGTCCAGTCTACCCAGTCTCCACTGAGCACCCGTACACCATCCTTGATGTCAAACACCGATGGATATGGGATCATCCATCGCCCATCATATGGGTCAAGATGCGTATACGCTAGTCTACTCTGGTGTATCGATGCCCTGTCTCGATACACCCTCGACTAGGAACAGTTATAGGATGTACTCGTCGACTACCGTGGCCCCACTAGTATGATCTCATCATAGTCCCAGTAGTCGAGTACATATCCTAAGGGCTTTATCAACATGTAACATATAGACAATCAGAGTACATGTTAAGATAAAGTACAAACAGATAGCATACTATCATGTCGAGCAAGAAAGTCCTCCCTATATATGTCCTAGAATCCACTACAATATACATCATATGTACAGTAATGGCCTCTAGGGCATACATATAACTAACAATCTCCCACTTGAACTAGGGCCATCTGTTGTGGTATCACATACCCAACAATTAGCTGTGGTTGAAGTATCTCATACTCAACAATCCCATAAAAGTCTTTACTGGGAAAAGGCCTTCGTGAGTGGATCCGCGCTGTTGTCCTCTGTGTCTACTCTCCTAACCTCGATCACCCTGGAGATCAACCATCTCCATGATCAGGTGATACTACCTAAGAATTATATCTGGATTTCTGATGGGACGGTAGTTCGTTGGCTAAAGCCACAACTCCATTGTCACACAATGGTAGGAACGAAGTTCATCTCATGAACTTATATATATCCAGACTGCCTCTTTGGTAGCATCCTTCTTAATAATGTATCTTGCCTTTAATCGTCTAATATGTCACGGTATCTAGCTTGGAACTCTTCCAACATACTTACCCTCCACTGAGGGTAAAGACAATGCCTGCGACTGACATTCAGTCGTCGTTATCATCCTGGAACCTTTCCAGTGATTCTCCCCAGGATCGATTGATACTATCTCACTACAACTAGTGAGTATCCTAACATCCAATTAGATCTATCTCATAGATCCAAAATCCAGGATTCAGGAGGTATCATTTTGATCCTATATGGAGAATCCTTGTGATAAGCGGAGAATGACCGAGCGTAGCATAGGAAACACCTTCCCTATCAAGAGTATGTCATCTATGTACTCTACGAGGATCACCTCCATACTCTCTACTACCTTTTTGTATATACAAGGTTCATCTACCATTTTGATGAAGTCAAACTCTTTGACTTCCACATCAAAACAGATGTTCCAACTCCGCGATGCCTGCTGTATCACATAAAACATCTTGCACGCGTTTCCGCTGCTCCCACTGTCTACGAAGCCCTCTGGCTGTGTACTTATAGACACTCTCTTCTAAAACATCATTTAAAAAAGCAGTCATGACACCCAACCACCAGATATCGTAGTCATGGTATGTAGCCGTGGCAAGTAGGATCTGGATGGACTTAAGCATAGCTTTGAAAGTCTCAACTTTTCCATGAACACCAAGTAATCTTCTCAAGATATGCTTGCTCCTGATGGGGATTTAACCCTTCATATAAAGCAACCAAAGTCCATACTTTGTTGGTTTATAAGGATTCCATCTCAGATCACTAAGCATCCAGCCATTCTTACAAAGTCCCACTCCTGATGGCCAGCCCGAAACTAGTTGGGTCATCATCTCATGATGCAATCCTCACTCCCACTATCATAGAGAAACCGAAGTATCTCTCAGGTGGGTGAGGAACCCTACTAGATCGGCGGAGAGGCTTAGGTTTGTTGGAAACTATTGAATCCTTTAGTTCTACCAAATCATCAGTTGCAGTTTGTATAGCTGGAACCTTTCCAGTTCTACCTCATGACCACTAATTTCTTCACAAGAAATTTACTTTCACAAAAGTGGCATGCTGAGAAACAAAACACTTTTGTTCCTAGGTTTGGTAGAAGATATTCCCTTGCGAATGCTTGGGATATCCAACAAACTTCCATAGAACTGACTTTGCCTTAAGCTTGTCCGGATTTTGCTTTTAGACATAGGCCGGACAACCCCAAATCTTAACAAACTTAAGATATGGGCTCTTCCCTTTCCATATCACATATGAAGTGGTAGGCAACTGATTTGATTTGAACCCTATTCAATAGGTATGCAGCTTCTCAAGCGCATAACTCTCAAAAGGAAATAGGAAACTCAGTAGTACTCATCATAGAGCACACCATATCACATAGGGTGCTATTGCTCCGCCCCGATACACCGACGTGCTGTGGTGTATAAGGAGGAGTAATTCTGAGAGAGAATCTCATTATCCTTTAGAATAATCCAGGAATTCCGTGCTCAAGTATTCTCCTCCCTGATCACATCAAAAGACATAATACTTATACCCGTTTTTGGTTCTCTACTTCTAACTTATATTCTGTGAATACCTCAAAAGCTTCGGACTTGTGTTTCAACAGGAACATATGTCTGAATCTTGAGAGATCATCAAAGAATGTAATGAAGTACAAAAAACCGGTCCTGGCATATGTAGACAGGGGACTTTCATACATCAACATGTATCAATCCCAAGAGTTCACTAACTCTTTCTCTGTTTCCAATCAACAGAGCTATGGTCAACTTATCTTTGTGACATGACCGGCAAGTTTCACAAAATGTAAATTCAAACTCTTTAAATATGCATCTAAATGTAACTTAGCTAGTCGGTCGCATTGATATGACCTAGTCTACAATGCCTCAAGAAGGATTCGTTCATTTCTGAACTCTTCCTTTCGTGTGTGTTCTGTATACTAAGAACTGTAGTTTGATTTTAGAACGTCAATGCTTTTAGATAACGTGCCTGAACCGATCAACTCTTGATATAGGAAATGTTCAAAACATTATCCAACAGTACAAAATTATATCCTTTCTTTACTAATAAAGAGACTGATATGATGTTGTATATCAGGTTCGGTATCTAATAACATTCGTTTAGAATCAATGTATTCTGGTAATACAGGGTGATAGTGACCAACAGAGTTGGTTGCAACACTTGCACCGTTTTCTGTCTCATGAAACTTATCACCCGTTCTCAGTTCTCTACTTTTCTGTAGCCCATGTAATAGATTACATATGCGGGATCCTGATCCGGTATCTCAAACCCAGGACGTAAAGAATACTGAGAAACAGTTCTATATAATGAACACACCCGAAGATGATGCATCAGCATGCACTTTCTTCGTTTGGGCGGCACGGGAAATCTGGTATTCCCCAATTTCTTGCTCTGTCTTATAACTATTATAAGTTGGAGCGGGCCAACGTTCCCCAGCTCAGTATAACAAGCGGGTTCGGTCAATATATTTGTTTTATTATCTAGATTAAGGCGTGATATGGTCGCTACCTGGAGAGAGAGAGAAGAAAACACTCAGCGTATGCTCTTGCAAGATCAGATTGGTCATTATTTTATCTAATCAGGATGGCTCCCACTGTTTTTATCAAATCTTCCTTCAAACCCTAAAAGGAAAGACTAGCCGGGATTAATTACATGCTACAAGTTCGCCAATCTTTCAGCCAGGACAGTGTCGGTACTTTGAGGGAGGTTCCCCGTGCTATCGCACGGACCTAATTAAAGAAAACCTCATTTTCCCAGAGGCGTAACCCCGTTAACACCTTTCTAGACACCTACTTGATCAGCTAATTGTAATTTGTAAAACTCTCCCAGGAGTAACTCTTGCTCGCAGCGGGTATCGGGATCCAACTATCTCATAGAAGGTATGCAATCTCATTGCAAATTTCAACACTTGAAATTCCCGATAATTTTGCCCATAGCGTCCTATGACCTTGACGGAGGCCAAACTACCCATAGTCCGCTAGTCAAGTTCAACCCGTCATTTCCTGATTGAATTAAACCCACCCGCGTGACCCTTGACGGAGGCCAAACAACGCCGTACGAATACCCTAATCCAATCGCATCGTATGCTAGCAGATAACCATTAGTAAGCTACCGTACACTATGCCTTGACGGAGGCCAAACTAACGCAGCACGAATATAACTAGTACTTATCTGAAATGACGGAGGGCTATGACAGGTTTATGGGATTTCCGGTTATAGCCAAGAGGACAACAGCGCGGATCCACTCACAAAGGCCTTTTTCCTAGTAGAGACTTTTATGGGATGGTTGAGTATAAGATACTTCAACCGTAGCTGATTGTTTGGTATGTGATACCACAACAGATGGCCCTAGTGCAAGTGGGAGATTGTTAGTTATATGTATGCCCTAGAGGCCATTACTGTACATACGATGTATATTGTAGTGGATGCTAGGACATATATAGGGAGGACTTTCTTTCTCGACATGATAGTATGCTATCTGGTTGTACTTTATCTTAACATGTACTCTGATTGTCTCTATATTACATATTGATAAAGCCCTTAGGATATGTACTCGACTAGTGGGACTATGATGAGATCATACTAGTGGGGCCACGGTAGTCGACGAGTACATCCTATAACTGTTCCTAGTCGAGGGTGTATCGAGACAGGGCATCGATGCACCAGAGTAGACTAGCGTATACGCATCTTGATCCATATGATGGGCGATGGATGATCCCATATCCATTGGTGTTTGACATCAAGGATGGTGTACGGGTGCTCAGTGGAGACTGGGTACACTGGACGGACTCGTCGAGAACTCCCTGATGGTATTATACCATACGTCAGATGGCAGTTCTCCGGTGACACTGGTACAGAGTAGTCTGTTGACCCGAGATCGTCATAGAGTCTTGTGTGATTCCCACAGTGCTTTGATTTCCATCATACCACGTCCAAGAGGGCGTGCAAAAAGGTGGATTTTGGGTACAGTCCCGAATCACATGGAGGCAATAAGCGATAGGAGGGGATTCGTCTCTCCCGGTATAGGGAGTTGATGTTGCGCTGTGTTCGATTGGCTATAACCGGAAATCCCTGGCCAGGGTTGCTGAGATTTACTAGTAAGTGTTATCAGTAGTTTCTCGAACAGTTATAGACCTCATATCGACACGACTTATCGAGCTACTGGGGTCTGACGTTTACCACCCCTAGGCGAGATATGCGACATATCAGACGACGAGACCGGACTGTTCGGGAGTGTTACTATTTGGATTCACAGAAGAATGTACAGGCTTGCTTGTTGATCTTCTGAGCGCTCAATACCTGGGTGGCTGTTACGTTTAGTTGACCGTTTGCAGCTTGTGGGTGTTTGATATGATCATCAGCTACTGCCGGCGTATTGACGATTCTTTAGAGTCCTACACAGAGGTTTCTTGGCTCAGGCAAAACGGAGTAGGAGCACATATGTCATATGTGCGGGACCGAGGATAATGCGGTATATGATACCGTATTGGATTCTCGCGATATGAGATATCGGCCGGGTATATATGATATAGCCGGGTCATCGTATTAGTCGGTTATTTGTGAAATAGCCGGATTATCGGATCAAGTGTTGATTCGATAATTTAATTTATAATAATATATATGATATATTAAATTACATTAACTAATATTTGCTCACTAAAAGATTCATTTTCTCACGGGATAATACATTGATATATATGCGATATACGTTAATTGTATTATTTTCTATTGTTACAAAATATATTGTATATGTGATATATAATATTGTAAAATGTTAGGGTTACAAATTTAACATTGGATTAAGGTTTAAACTTGGTTAAGGTTTGGATTAGGGTTAGATTTTGCATGAAGCTTCCATGAAGCTTCATGAAGCTTTGACTTTGTGGTTGCTTGATATTATTTGTGAGATATTATGTTAACCTAATCCAAACCATTAACCGTAGTTAACTCTCTACAAGGGTTAACTTTCTCATGCTTAACCCTTGGTTAGATTTGTAACCACTACAATAATTCATTGTTCATCACAAAAGGAAAAAGGTTATCTTCTTCATTCTTCTTCTTCATGCTTGAGTTTCTTCTTGAAAAAGCTTTCTTTTGTGATGAAAGTGAGTGAGAAAAAGATTATAAATGAGAGAAAAAATCCTACTTCATCATCCTCATCTTTCCTTGCCATTTAGATGAGGGTGTTCAGTTCATATTATGAGTGTTAACTTGTGTTATCGAAACTTCAAGGTAGATCATCTTTGTATCGAAGATCGGAAGCAAAGGTTGCATCATTCTCTTCGTGAAGCCTCTCGAGAGTCGGGAACACGATTATCGCAGCGAAGGGACATCAACACGGAGCTTTAGAAGTGAAGAACCGGATCTACAATGGTTGTAATCCCTCTCACTTAGTGTTAAAGAGTTTAACATGCATCTTTTCGCCTAAACCCTAGTTTAAAGATCCGTATTAGAGTTGTTCGGCACGACTAAAATTTTAATCGGGCATGGTTGATGCCTCATAGACCCTTGTGCGCGTGCCTAGGAACCCTACAGTGGTATCAGAGTAGGGTTGCTAGGCACTGGTTGGATTTGTTGATCTGTTGATCTGTTGTGAGACCTCATGGGTGTGCCTAGCAACCCTACAGTGTTAGCCAGGATATTACTTATAACTAGTTAAGCGCATATCACATATGTGCTCCTACTCCGTTTATTGCAAGAGTTAACTATTATTCATGAATTCTTATCATATTATCATCATCTTCTTTTTCTTCTTCAAGAAGAAAGAAGCTTGCTAGCTTCAATGGTGAAATGAGAAAAAGAGTGAGAAATCCAATTCTAAAGTGAACCCACTTCCTATTTCTTCATCCTCTATCACTTGGCAAGTAGTATAGGGTGTTTTCTTCACAAGTTTCATGGCTTGGTGAAGTTGGAGCTTGATCTTGTGTTGCCTTGACGTATTTCTTTTGTGATGAAAGTAAGTGAGAAAAAGATTATAAATGAGAGCAAAAATCCTACTTCATCATCCTCATCTATCATTGCCATTTAGATGAAGGTGTTCACTTCATTTTATGAGTGTTAGCTTGTGTTATCGAAACTTCATGGTAGATCATCTTGGTATCGAAGATCGGAAGCAAAGGTTGCATCATTCTCTTCGTGAAGCCTCTCGAGAGTCTACAACACGATGATCGCAGCGAAGGGACCTCAACACGGAGCTTAAGAAGTGAAGGACCGGATCTACAAAGGTTGTAATCCCTCTCACTTAGTGTTAAAGCGTTTAACATGTTCGTTTTCGCCTAAACCCTAGTTTAAAGATCCGGCTTCGGGTTGTTCGGCACGGCTAAAATTTTAATCGGGCATGGTTGATGCCTCGTAGACCCTTGTGCGCGTGCCTAGCAACCCTACAGTGGTATCTTTGATATAGTATATATGATGTAGCTAGTTACATGTTTCATATGATTCTTCTGCTGCGATATCAGTGATGTGATCATTTGATGTTCTGTGATAAATACTGTATATAGTATATATGATATATTATATAGATGTTGCTTATGTTTTACACCCGCGCTAGCCCTGTCCCACTCTGCCGTTAGTTACCTAACCTAACGGTGCAGACGGGACATCGAGGCGAATGCGGATGGCATAAGCGTACGTTGTATTTATCTGTGATGTTTAGGTGACTTAAATGTTGGGACTTCATTAATGTGATTAGTGAAAGAAAAGAAACCTAAGATGTTGTGGAATCGAATTTCAAAATTAAAAACTGGTAGCTACAGTTCTTGCTTTGCATCACGGTGTTCCTTGTAGAACATCCTGCACCTTATTCGATAAGGAAAGAACCGAGATCCCTTCACCGGGAGTGACTCCTTTAGAAATAACTGGCAGATGCTACAACCCTCGGTTTGTCTTTTGATTGCTTCTATAGTTTCTGCTTTGCACAGTGATATATATGATATATCCCGCACCTCATTCGACGAAGAAAGGGCCGACGATCCCTTCACCGGGAGTGACCCCTTTAGCAAAACTAGAAAAGCCTAAAAAACACTCCATTTCAAAATTCATTCGATCCTACAACGATATCAAGTTCATTACGCAATAGATTTTCAGAAAAACCTGTCGTAGCTGTTAGTTATATGTATGCCCTAGAGGCCATTACACTACATACGATGTATATTGTAGTGGATGCTTGGTCATATATAGGGAGGACTTTCTTGCTCGACATGATAGTATGCTATCCGGTTGTACTTTATCTTAACATGTACTCTGATTGTCTCTATGTTACATGTTGATAAATCCCTTACGATATGTACTCGACTACTGGGACTATGATGAGATCATACTAATGTTAGTGTATATGCCCTAGAGGCCATTACTGTATTATACTAGTATGTATATTACTTGATGGAAGCTTGGGATATTCACAGTTGTATAGACAATCTTGCTCGATATAGTAGTATGCTACTTGGTTTGTCTCTGCTTTAATGTGTACATGTGTGTTTCTTTATTATATCACCTATACGCATTAGTAGAGAGCCCTTAGGATCTTTGCTTGATTACCGGCGTTGTGATGGCGATCACACTCGTGGGGGCTGGGTAATCTACAAGCACATCCTTAATACACGTCCCTAGTCGTGGGATTATCGAGACAGGGCATCGATACTCCGGAGTAGACTAGCGTATGCGCTTCTCATCCCAGCATAGGAGACGGTCTGTCCCACAGCCGTCAGTGCGTCGTACTTGAGATAGTATGCGTGTGCTCGTTAGGTTACGAGTACACTGGACAGGACTCGTCGGGAACTGATGGTTGGTATTATACCTATCGTCAGTTACCAGTTCCCAGGTGACATGAGTACAGCTTAGTCCGCTGACTTGACACTGTCACTTCGCCTCGAGTGTGTTCCCACTGTTCTTTGATTACTACCCTACCACGGCTCTACTGAGTCGTGCAAACAGGTAGTAGTTGGGAGCAGTCCCGAAGCACTTCGAGGTAGTGACGGTTAGACAGGATTCGTCTCTCCCGGTATTGGGGGTGTTAGTTATATGTATGCCCTAGAGGCCATTACTGTACATAGGATGTATATTGTAGTGGATGCTTGGACATATATAAGGAGGACTTTCTTGCTCGACATGATAATATGCTATCTGGTTACTCTTTACCTTAACGTGTATACTGGATGTCTCTCTGTTACATGTTGGTAAAGCCCTTAGGATGTATACTTGACTACCTGGACTATGATGCGGATCATACTAGTGGGGACATGGTAGTCCATAATTACATCCTTCAAGGTCCCTAGTCGTGGGTGTATCGAGACGGGGCATCGATATACCAGAGTAGACTAGCGTATAGCTTCTCGACTCATACAGATGGGCGATGGATGATCCCATATCCATTGGTGTTTGACTTCAGAGAAGATATACGGGTGCTCAGTGGAGACTGGGTACACTGGACGGACTCGCCGAGAACTCCCAGATGGTATTATACCTCACATCAGATGGCAGTTCTCTGGTGACACTGGTACAGGTTAGTCTGTAGACCCGAGATCGTCATAGAGTCTTGTGTGATTCCCACTGTGCTTTGGTTTCCACCTTACCACGTCTAAGAGGGCATGCAAAACGGTGGCTTTTGGGTACAGTCCCGAATCACATGGAGGCAATGAGCGATAGGAGGGGATTCGTCTCTCCCGGTATAGGGAGTTGATGTTGCGCTGTGTTCGATTGGCCATAACCGGAAATCCCTGGCCAAGGTTGCTGAGATTTACTGGTAAGTGTTACCAGTAGTTTCTCGAACTGTTATAGACCTCATATCGACACGACTTATCAAGTTATTGGGGTCTGACGTTTACCACCCCTAGGCGAGATATGCGACATATCAGACGAACAGACCGGACTGTACGGTAAGTGTTACTGGTTGGATTCACAGGAGTGTGAGCGGGCTTGCTCGTCGATCTTCTGATCGCTCAATACCCGGGTGGCCGTTACGTTTAGCAGACCGCTTGCGGCTTGTGGGTGATTGATATGATCATCACCTGCTGCCGGCGTATTGACGAGTCTTTAGAGTCCTACACAGAGGTTTCCTGGCACAAGCGAAACGAAATAAGAGCGCATATGAGATATGTGCGGGACCGAGAATAATGCGTGTACGTAATACCGTATTCTATTCTCGCGATGAATGTATCGATTGGTTGTATATGATATAACCTAGTTATCGAATCAAGGATTGATTCGATAAGCCGATACATTGGATACTAGTCGGTTATATGCGACATGACCGGATCATTGAATCAAGTGTTGATTTAATGATTTAATTTATAATTATATATTTGATATATTACTTTGCATTAACTAGTATTGGTTCACTTTAAATGGATATTCTCACTTGAAATGCACATTGTATATATGATATATTTTAGTGCACATGATTGTATCATGTTTGATGATACATGCTCACTTGGCTTTGTGTAAAGAATTAAACCATGGTTATATGAGTGGTTAGGGTTTTGTTTATTTACTTATTCATTTATTTATTTATTTTGCTTATTTTGGCAAAAGAAAATGATAAAGAGAAAATGATGGTTTTCTTTGTTCTTTGTTTGAAGCTTCTTGAAGCTTCAAAGCATCTTTGACTAAAGCAACCATTTTGTCTTCATCTCCTAACCCTAACCATTTAACTAACCTTAGTTTATTCTCTACACCTAACTATGGTTGGTATATGATAAGTATTCATATCATTTTCCTTTTTAGAAAAAACTTATCATATTCTATAATCTTCTTCTTCTTCTTCTTCAAGAAGAAAAGCTTGCCTCCATCAATGGCAACTTGAGCAAATGAGTGAGAAATCCAATTCTAAAGTGAACCCACCTCCTATTTCTTCATCCTCTACCTCTTGCCAAGTAGTATAGGGTGTTTTTTCTTCACAAGTTTCATGGCTTGGTGAAGTTGGAGCTTGATCTTGTGTTGCCTCGACGAGATCATCTTCGGCACCGTAGTCGATGACCTAGCCCGCCCATCTCTCCGATGAAGCCGATGCTAGAGTCCGGGATTCGATATGGAAAGCGAGGGGACGTCATCATGGAGCTTAGGAGGTGGAGGACCGGATCTACAAAGGTTGTAGCCTCTTTCCTTTAAGTTAAAGTTGTTTACTTACATCGCATCACCTATACATCTAGTTAACGATCCGTATTAGGGTTTCTCGGCACTTGTAAAATTTCAATTGGCCATGTTTGATCACTTGTGAGACTTCAATAGTGTGCCTAGGAACCCTACAGGGGGTTGACATCGCGCTGTGTCTAGGAGAGCCATTACACGAGTAGTCCCTGGCCAGGGCAAGCGAGATATACTGGTAGGTTTCCAGTGTTATCTCAGGGTGTTCTGGGCTTCACTCTTACACGACTTGTACCGCTATTAGGGGACTGACGTTTACCTCCCCCTAGGCCCGCCATGCGATGTATCAGACGAACAGACCGGACTGTACGGAGATTGTCACATACAGACTCAGTAGGAGATCGGATGGGTTTACCTCATCGGCCTTCTTATCGACATCTACCTGGGGACCGTTACGTATAGCTAGTGCCGCTTGCGGTTTGTGGTTAAACCCACTGCCAGCGTAGTGTCGAGTCTTTAGAGTCCCACACAGAGAGTTTCCCTGCACTGAGAGAAACGTGTAGAGGCCGTATGGTTTTACGGCAGGGCTGCGATCACTTACGTATACTTGTGTGCGTGTGGTGTTCGGGCAGGCAATACTAATGGGCTTTGGTTTCAGCCGGATCCTAGTATTGCACGGATGGATTTGTTTTGTCTTCAGTGCATCAACATTCTACGGAATGCGGATGCAGGTGTGTATGCACGGTTTTCCGGAGCGATGAAGGAGGAGGTGCCTCATTAGGGTTTTGGCAGTTGGTTCGGCCAAAACCGTTATGTGGCAGGCTCATTAAGGTTTTGACAGTTGATTCGGTCAAAACCATTTTGAGGCGGACTCATTAGGGTTTTGGCAATTCGTTTGGTCAAAACCATTATGAGCCGCGGACATCATTTACTAATCCTTTTAGTGATAATTTTATGATGGCTAATTGCATTGACCATTTGACCTCTCTTGATTTTGTTGACCGGTTGACCGGTGTTGACCATTGACCTTCATGAGAGGTCTACACTCTTCTTTTCATTTTCATTTTCTTTTTGATTATGATAATGGTCATTTCAATGTAGCCATCAACTCTATCTTGATTGGATTTGTAATGATGATGTTTTGGGATTATTGAACCATGGTTCATTTTCTTTAGCTCATAATTTTCTTTCTCACTCTCACTCTTGCTTTTTCTAGTGAGAAGAAAAGAAATGCACCATGGTTGCTAGCTCCTCCTTCTTCCTCCTCTTGATTCATCTTTTGATCTCATGTGTTGAGAGATAAAGATCCCACAAAGACAAAACCATCTCTCTATCACTTCTACACAACCTAGGGCAGAAGACTAGCAATCTCTTTGCCCTAGTTACCTCGGCTTGAGGTGGAGCTCGGTGTACATCTCTCGGGTGGATCGTCTTCGACTCAAGGAGGCCGCGGAGGTGACCAAAGTCCGGATCAACCCTCGAAGCAAGCAAAGAGAAGAACAACAAGAAGAGAAGGAATTCAAGTTGAGGTATAACCCCTAACCGAGTAGATAAATCTCTAGTTAGGATGCTAGTGTGTTGTTTAGAAAAGATCCGGCTTTTACGGTCCATGTTACCATGTTTAGAAAAAAATTGTTTTACCGTTCCCGCAACCCCGAAAGTACCGGGAGAGGTAACGTGGACCTAACAGTGGTATCTGAGCCTAACTAAACACACCCTAGCATGTTAGCAAAGTATCTAGAATTTCGACCGGACGAAAAACCGTAAAACACCCCGGAATTTCAAGTTTCTGCCGATTTTTAGATCTGTTCTAAAATCAATAAATCATACACTAAAAATCGGCTCAGGCTTTTTGTAGAAAACTGGAGAAAAATGATCCCCTAACTCGGTTAAAGCTCCGCGGAACCGCGGCCGAGTTAACTCGGTTGGGGATCCTGTTTGCTGCAGTGTTCTTATTTGGGTATTTTGTGATTTTTGGAATATGACTTTTCTGCCCAGATTTTCCAGAAAGCAAGATTTGTTTTTGGGGCTCAAAAATCCGTATTTTTGGTCGATGTTCTGTAGACTTTGGCTAATAGTTATATCTGTGATGTTATATGTGTATTGAACGTCTACTAATCGCTATACGTCGTTTAGTGGGGATTATACATATCTGTGATTTGTGTTGTTGATGGTATGTGTATATGAACTCGTTGGATTGTCGCGGATGAATAGCCGGGGTGGATGTGTGATGAGAGTTTCTTTTTCTTTCATTCATGTAATAAATTTGTAAATTGATGTAATATTATTTGTATGGCCGCACAACCGGGTCGGGGTTGTAGCCGTCATTGTATAATTCTTTTTACTGTTTTTGCTCCTAGGATAGACCCATGGAGGGGTGCACAAACTACCGGGAATCTCGAAGTGCCGAGTGGCCCACTCACGGCGTTGAGGGAGGTTGCTTCGCATCGGGTACTTGGCGGGTAGTTTGCCGCACCCGTAGGGGTCTTTGGTGGGGTATTGGCTATTCATCGCGACCGTGTAATCCGCTTTTCGTTGCAGGCTCGAACGAATCGCGGGTTCCTAGTATATCCAAAGTGTTCATCTGTGATCTGGATTGGCTATCATTGCTATATATCTATATATAATAACTATTTAGGCGTTGCTTATGTTTTTCAGCCGCGCTAGCCCAGCTCCCGCTCTGTCGTTAGTTAAGTAACCTAACAGGTGATGACGGGGCCCCGTGGCAAATGCGAATGGCATAAGCGTACGTCATATTTTGGTTGTTTTCTGCAATGGTAGGATTTAAATGATGGGACGCATTAAAAGAACTAATGCAAGAAAATAAACCAAAAAGACGTTGTTGGAACAATTTTCAAAAAGCTGTTATTGCAAGGACGTTCACTTTTGTTTTGCACAGAGGTATTCGGTTATGAATGCCCAGCACCTCAGTCGACGAGGCAAGGGTCGAGATCCCTTCATCGGGAGTGACCCCTTGGAAAAAAGTTTGCGTCACGGTAATAACTTCACTATAGTCGATTATTCTTGCTTTGCATCGAGGTATTCAGTTTGGAATATCCTGCACCTCATTCGACGAGGAAAGAGCCGAGATCCCTTCACAGGGAGTGACCTCTTTAGCAAAAGTTTTCGCCACTATATTTTCAAAAAGTGTATCACGTTCCTTCAACGATATCAAGTTTATTACGTTGACGGGTTTTCACCAAAACCCAGCCGTAGCCCTCCATCATTTCTTATAAGTTATACTTAGTATTCGTGCTGTGTTTGAGGACTGTGTCAAGATGCAGTGAACGGTAGCTGAGTATTGCTTATCTGCTGGATACAATGTGATTGGTTAGGACAGTGGTGTAACCTTGTTGACTGTGTCAAGGGTTATGCGGGTGGGTTTAATGCAATCAAGAAAATGACGGGTTGAACTTGAGTAGAACCCTTTGATTTGTTGACTGTGTCAAGGTCACTTGGGTCCTAGCGGCAAAAATCCACATCGGGAGTTTCTAAAGAAACTGAAACTTGCAGATTTAGCATACCTTCTGGAGTGTGGTGACTAGAGTGGATTCCATCTAGGTTATCACACAATGACAGTTGGATCCCGATCCCACTGATGAGTTGGATTACTCTCGGAAGATTATTTCACTTAACGATCAATGCTATAAACCTAGTAGGTGTCTAGAAAGGTGTTAGCGGGGCTACGCCCCCAGGGAAAAGAGGTTCTTAAATTAAGGAACTTCGCGAAAGCGTTGGAAAACCTCCCTCGAAGTACCGACACTAGCCTGGCTGAAAGGTTAAGCAAGTATTGTGACGTGAATTAAATCCCGACTAGTTCTTCTTTTAAAAAGGTTTTAAGAAGAATTTGAGGAAACAGTGGGAGCCATCCTGGTTAGATAAACTAATAAACCAATCTAATCTTGCAAGAGCGCACGCTGAGTGTTTTCTTTTCTCTCTCTCCAGGTAGCAACCTTTTCATGCCCTAATCAAGATAATAAAATGTATCGCTTGACCGATCTGAATTCTTATTCGGGGCTGGGGAACGTTGGTTCAGCTCTAACTTGTGACAACAGTTATAAGTATGAGCAAGGGAAAGGGGATTGTATGGATTCCAAGGATACCCAGTTGAAGAAGAAGCATGGTTTTGCATCTACTTCAGGTGTTCTTGTAATTGAGAACTGTTTTACGGTCAGCCCACCTCCTGGGTACTAGATACCGGATCAGGATCTCATATCTGTAATTTATTGCAGGGACTGAAAAAAAGTAGGAAAGTTGCACCGGGTGATATGTCGCTCAGAGTAGCGAACGGAGCACAAGTTAATGCGGCAGCCGTCGGTGAATATCACCTTGTATTGCCAAATGTCAAGACTATGATTTTGAACGATTGCTACTATGTACCCTCTATGGTTTGCAACATCATATCAGCTTCTTTATTAGATAAAGATGGATATAACTTTGTTCTTGATAGAAATATCATGAACATTTACCTTCATAAGGTACTGGTTGCAGAGGGTACACTGTGTAATGGTATCTACGTTCTAAATCAGAATACAGTTCTCAATATACAAAACACACGCAAGTGGAAGAATTCAGATACGAATGAATCCTAATTGTGGCATTGTAGACTTGGTCATATCGGAGAGAAAAGACTGAGTAAGTTGCATAAAGATGGACTCTTGAATGCGTTCGAGTTTTCATCCTATGAAACTTTTCAGTCTTGTCTCAAAGGGAAGATGACCAATTCTCCGTTCACCGGACATGGAGAAAGGGCAGCAGAGCTCTTGGGACTCATACACAGTGATGTATGTGGTCCGATGTCTATACATGCAAGGGGTGGGTTCTCGTACTTCATCACATTCACTGACGATCTCTCTAGATTCGGATATGTGTATCTTATGAAACACAAATCTGAAGCTTTTGAGAAATTCAAGGAATTCAGAAACGAAGTAGAGAACCAGACTGGCAAAAGAATCAAGATCATCCGGTCTGATAGAGGAGGGGAGTACTTAAGCACGGAATTCCTAGATCACTTAAAATAGAATGGTATTCTCTCTCAGCTTACTCCTCCTTATACACCACAGCACAACGGTGTATCGGAGCGGAGGAATCGTACTCTATTGGATATGGTTCGCTTCATGATGAGTAGTGCCGAGTTGCCTCTTTCATTCTGGGGATATGCACTTCAAACTGCAGTGCATCTATTGAATCAAGTTCCATCCAAATCCGTGCCTAAGACTCCGTATGAAATATGGAGTGGTAAGAGTTTGTATCTTAAACGTATTAAGATTTGGGGTTGCCCAGCTTATGTCAAAAAGCAGAACTCAGACAAACTTGAGGCACGGGCAGTTTTATGTAAGTTTGTGGGATACCCAAAAGATTCAAGTGGGTATCTATTCTACCATGCAGAGGAACAGAAGATAATTGTTTCCAAGAATGCCACATTTTTGGAAAAAGAATTTCTTGATAAAAACATTAGTGGCAGCACGGTAGAACTGGATGAAATTGCAGAAACACGAACTTTAACTAAAGATTTGGAGGAACCGCTAGATTCAGTTACACCCAACGAACCTCAGCCACTCCGCAGTTCTGGTAGGATTTCTCATCCGCCGGAGAGATACTACGATTTTCTCATAGACGAGGATCGAGAGGATTGCATCTTGGAAGAAGATGACCCTACCAGTTTCAGGCAGGCCATTATTAGTAGGGACTCTGATAAGTGGCAGGAAGTAATGCAATCTGAAATGGAGTCCATGTACGCCAATAAAGTGTGGACCTTGGATATTGCTCCACCTGGGGTAAAACCCGTTGGATGCAAATGGATCTACAAAAGGAAACTTGGTGTAGATAGGCAGGTGGAAACCTATAAGGCTAGACTCGTTGCAAAAGGTTTTCGTCAAAGACCTGGTTTGGACTATGATGAAACTTTTTCTCCGGTGGCTATGCTCAAATCCATTCGGATCCTACTTGCCATTGCTGCCTTCCATGACTATGAAATCTAGCAGATGGATGTTAAAACGGATTTTCTAAACGGTTGTTTGGAAAAGTGCGTTTACATGGATCAGCCAGAAGGTTTCGTAGACAGTGGGAGCAGCGGGAAGGTGTGCAAGTTGCTTAAATCCATTTATGGATTAAAGCAGGCATCGCGGAGCTGGAACATCTGTTTTGATGAGGCAATCAAGGAATTTGATTTCATCAAGAACGAAGATGAACCTTGTGTCTATAAGAAGATTGTAGGACGAACTGTCGTATTCCTAGTCTTGTACGTGGACGACATTCTTTTAATAGGAAATGACATTCCTATGCTACAATCGGTCAAGCTATTTTTGTCACAACGGTTCTCCATGAAGGACCTGGGTGATGCCTCGTACATTCTGGGGATCAAGATCTATAGAGATAGATCCAAGAGATTACTGGGACTTTCGCAGTCCAGGTACATAGAGACCGTACTAAATAGATATAGTATGGAGGATTCCAAGCGCGGTAACATACCCGCATTGCACGGAATTACCCTCTCCAAGAAGATGTCTCCTAAGACTGACGAGGAGAGGGTTCGCATGAGCACTATACCCTACTCTTCGGCGGTAGGATCTATAATGTATGCGATGCTATGTACAAGACTAGATGTAGCTTATGCACTGAGCGCGGCAAGCCGGTATCAGTCAGACCCAGGTGAGGACCACTGGACAGCAGTGAAGAACATTCTCAAGTACCTGAGAAGGACTAAGGAGATGTTCCTGGTTTACGGTAATGGAGACCTCAGGGTCGAGTCCTTTACCGATTCAAGCTTCCAGAGTGACAAAGATGACAGCAAGTCTGTCTTGGGTTTTGTGTTTACCCTCAATAGAAGGGCGGTATGCTGGAGGAGTTCCAAACAGGATACCGTCGCAGACTCGACGATGGAGGCTGAATACATTGCTGCAAGCGATGCCGCAAAAGAGGCGGTCTGGATGAAGAAGTTCATTAGTGAACTTCAGGTTGTTCCGTCCATTGTTGACCCAATACCTTTGTATTGCGATAACAATAGGGCTATAGCTTTAGCGAAAGAACCAAGGTCCCATCAGAAATCCAGGCACATCTTAAGGCGGTATCACCTGATCAGGGAGATCATTGATCGCCAGGAGATCGAGGTGCGGAGAGTGGACACAAAGGACAACACAGCAGACCCATTCACGAAGGCCTTGCCCCAGACTCAGTTTGAGCGGCTGATCGAGATGATAGGTCTTCGATACGCCAGTACATGGCCTTAGTGCAAGTGGGAGATTGTTAGTGTATATGCCCTAGAGGCCATTACTGTATCATACTAGTATGTATATTACTTGATGGAAGCTTGGGATATTCACAGTTGTATAGACAATCTTGCTCGATATAGTAGTATGATACTTGGTTTGTCTCTGCTTTAATGTGTACATGTGTGTTTCTTTATTATATCACCTATACGCATTAGTAGAGAGTCCTTAGGATCTTTGCTTGATTACCGGCGTTGTGATGGTGATCACACTCGTGGGGGCTGGGTAATCTACAAGCACATCCTTAATACACGTCCCTAGTCGTGGGATTATAGAGACAGGGCATCGATACTCCGGAGTAGACTAGCGTATGCGCATCTCATCCCAGAACGGGAGACGGTCTGTCCCACAGCCGTCAGTGCATCGTACTTGAGATAGTATGCGGGTGCTCGTTAGGTTACGAGTAACTGGACAGGACTCGTCGGGAACTGATGGTTGGTATTATACCTATCGTCAGTTATCAGTTCCCAGGTGACATGAGTACAGCTTAGTCCGCTGACTTGACACTGTCACTTCGCCTCGAGTGTGTTCCCATTGTTCTTTGATTACTACCCTACCACGGCTCTACTGAGTAGTGCAAACAGGTAGTAGTTGGGTGTAGTCCCGAAGCACTTGGAGGCAGTGACGGTTAGACAGGATTCGTCTCTCCCGGTATTGGGGGTTGACATCGCGCTGTGTCTAGGAGAGCCATTACACGAGTAGTCCCTGGACAGGGAAAGCGAGATATACTGGTAGGTTTCCAGTGTTATCTCAGGGTGTTCTGGGCTTCACTCCGACACGACTTGTACCGCTATTAGGGGACTGACGTTTACCGCCCCCCTAGGCCCGCCATGCCATGTATCAGACGAACAGACTGGACTGTACGGAGATTGTCACATACAGACTCAGTAGGAGTTAGGATGGGTTTACCTCATCGGCCTTCTTATCGACATCTACCTGGGGACCGTTACGTACAGCTAGTGCCGCTTGCGGTCTGTGGTTAAACCCACTGCCAGCGTAGTGTCGAGTCTTTAGAGTCCCACAGAGAGAGTTTCCCTGCACTGAGCGAAACGTGTAGAGGCTGTATGGTTTTACGGCAGGGCTGCGATCACTTACGTACACTTGTGTGCGTGTGGTGTTCGGGCAGGCAATACTAGTGGGCTTTGGTTTAAGCCGGATCCTAGTATTGCACGGATGGATTTGTTTTGTCTTCTGTGCATCCGTATTCTATGGAATGCAGATGCAGGTGTGTATGCACAGTTTTCCGGAGAGATTAAGGAGGAGGTGCCTCATCAGGGTTTTGGCAGTTGGTTCGGCCAAAACCGTTATGTGGCAGGCTCATTAGGGTTTTGACAGTTGATTCGGTCAAAACCATTTTAAGGCGGACTCATTAGGGTTTTGGCAATTCGTTTGGTCAAAACCATTATGAGCCGCGGACATCATTTACTAATCCTTTTAGTGATAATTTTATGATGGCTAATTGCATTGACCATTTGACCTCTCTTGACTTTGTTGACCGGTTGACCGGTGTTGACCATTGACTTTCATGAGAGGTCTACACTCTTCTTTTCATTTTCTTTTTCTTTTTGATTATGATAATGGTCATTTCAAAGTAGCCATCAACTTTATCTTGATTGGATTAGTAATGATGATGTTTTGGGATTATTGAACCATGGTTCATTTTCTTTAGCTCATAATTTTCTTTCTCACTCTCACTCTTGCTTTTTCTAGTGAGAAGAAAAGAAATGGACCATGGTTGCTAGCTCCTTCTTCTTCCTCCTCTTGATTCATCTTTTGATCTCATGTGTTGAGAGATAAAGATCCCACAAAGACAAAACCATCCCTCTATCACTTCTACACAACCTAGGGCTTCTAGACTAGCAATCTCTTTGCCCTAGTTACCTCGGCTCGAGGTGGAGCTCGGTGTACATCTCTCGGGTGGATCGTCTTTGACTCAAGGAGACCGTGGAGGTGACCAAAGTCCGGATCAACCCTCGGAGCAAGCAAAGAGAAGAACAACAAGAAGAGAAGGAATTCAAGTTGAGGTATAACCCCTAACCGAGTACATAAATCTCTAGTTAGGATGCTAGTGTGTTGTTTAGCAAAGATCCGGCTTTTACGGTCCATGTTACCATGTTTAGAAAAATTTTTGTTTTACCGTTTCCGCAACCCTGAAAGTACCGGGAGAGGTAACGTGGACATAACAACTAGTGGGGCCACGGTAGTGGACGAGTACATCCTATAACTGTTCCTAGTCGAGGGTGTATCGATACAGGGCATGATGCACCAGAGTAGAGTAGCGTATACGCATCATGACCCATATGATGGGCGATGGATGATCCCATATCCATCGGTGTTTGACATCATGGATGGTGTACGGGTGCTCAGTGGAGACTGGGTCCACTGGACGGACTCGCCGAGAACTCCCAGATGGTATTATACATCACGTCAGATGGCAGTTCTCCGGTGACACTGGTACAGAGTAGTCTGTTGACCCGAGATCGTCATAGAGTCTTGTGTGATTCCCACTGTGCTTTGATTTCCATCATACCACGTCCAAGAGGGCGTGCAAAAAGGTGGCTTTTGGGTACAGTCCCGAATCACATGGAGGCAACGAGCGATAGGAGGGGATTCGTCTCTCCCGGTATAGGGAGTTGATGTTGTGCTGTGTTCGATTGGCTATAACCAGAAATCCCTGGCCAGGGTTGCTGATATTTACTGGTAAGTGTTATCAGTAGTTTCTCGAACTGTTATAGACCTCATATCGACACGACTTATCGAGCTACTGGGTCTGACGTTTACCGCCCCTAGGCGAGATATGTGACATATCAGACGACGAGACCGGACTGTACGGGAGTGTTACTGTTTGGATTCACAGGAGATTGTACAGTCTTGCTTGTTGATCTTTTGAGCGCTCAATACCTGGGTGGCTGTTACGTTTAGCTGACCGCTTGCAGCTTGTGGGTGTTTGATATGATCATCACCTACTTCCGGCGTATTGACGATTCTTTAGAGTCCTACACAGAGGTTTCTTAGCTCAGGCAAAACGGAGTAGGAGCACATATGTGATATGTGCGGGACCGAGGATAATGCGGTATGTGATACCGTATTGGATTCTCGCGATATGAGATATCGGCCGGGTATATGTGATATAGCCGGGTCATCGTATTAGTCGGTTATTTGTGAAATAGCCAGATTATTGGATCAAGAGTTAATTCAATAATTTAATGTATAATAATATATATGATATATTGAATTACATTAACTAATATTAGCTCACTAAAAGATTCATTTTCTCACGGGATAATACATTGATATATATGCGATATATGTTAATTGTATTATTATCTATTGTTACAAAATAAATTGTATATGTGATATATATGTTGGAGATAGTGCCCTCATAGTCAATTATTGGATCGCAGGTACGTGATTGCAATGATTGCGGAGGACCTATACCGGTAGGACAGTCTTACTCAAGATGATAGTATGCTATCTGGTTTGCCTTTATCAGTCGTGTACATGTTCAGGTGACTGATTACATGTTACACTTTGATAGGGCCCTTAGGATCTTGCTTTACAACCAACAGTATGATGGCGATCATATACGTGAGAGTTGGGTAGTTTATATGCATATTCTTAATTGTGGTCCCTAGTCGTGGGAGTTTCGAGACAGGGCATCGATACTCCGGAGTAGACTAGTGTGTACAGTCGAGACCCCGACGAGGGGCGGTGGCCGGTCTCACAAGCCACTGGTGTCAGTTGGATCACCTAAGATGTATACAGGTGCTCATTGGGTTTTGAGTACACCGGACAGGACTCGCCGGGAATTTGCTAGTTAGTACTATATCTATCGTCAGATAGCAGTTCCCTGGTGACATGTGTACAGGTTAGTTCATCGACCTGAGGTCGTCATTTGTCTCGTGTGAGTTCCCACTGTGCTTTGATTTCTACCCTACCACGGCTCAAAGGAGTCGTGCAAACAGGTAGTTTTTGGGTACAGTCCCGAGCCATATGGAGGCACGTGAGCGGATCGGCAGGGGATTCGTCTCTCCCGGTATTGGGGGCGAGGTCGTACTATGTCTAGGAGAGCCATTACACAAAGTCCATGGCCATGGCAAGAGATTTACTGGTAGGTACTCCAGTAGTATCTCAGGGTGTTATTGGGCTTCACTCCGACACGACTTATACTGCTATTGGGGGTCTGACGTTACTAGCCCCCTAGGCAGATATGCGATACTCATAGACGAACGGACCGGACTGTATATACATTGTCACTGTTAGGCTCAGTAGGGTTTCCGGATGAGTTCGCTCTTCGGCCTCCCTTGAGGTCAGTCCATGGGCAGCCGTTACGCGTTGCTAGTGCCGCTGACGGTTTGTGGTTAAACCCACTGCCAGGGTACTGACGAGTCATTAGAGTCCCCCACAGACAGTTTCCCAAGTTCAGGAGAAACATTGTAGAGGCCGTATGGTTTTATGGCAGGGTTCGGAAAATGCACGTCGTTTACGCACGTGTTATTTTTCGGGCAGATGATACTGGTCGGCTTTGGTTTAAGCCGGATCCAAGTATTATATTGAGTAGGTATAATATCTTTGTCTCAGTTGCATTTGTATTCGGTCGTAATACAAATGCGGGTGTATTTATACAGTTTCGGGGTTGTCCTGAAATTCGTTTCAGGATCACTTTTGGAAGTTGCCAGTTTCCAGTTTTCTATCAGCCGTCTTTTAACATTTGGTTAAAGACGGATTTATCTTTTCTTGGATGAGAGTGAGTCATCATTCTAGAAGGTTCTAGAAGTGATGAGGTGGCTAATGAGTCATCTTGACATTGATTGGTGCATTAAAGGCTTGATGATGTGTATTAGTGACTCATGCATTATCATTAAAGCTTCTTGTTTTTCTTAAGGATATTTAGTGAGAAGCTTTCTTTTATGGTCACCCCCTTGATTGCTCCTACCATCACCTCCAGCTTTGATAAATAGTGGCCGGCCATTCTTTGTGAGAGAGAGAGAGATTAATTTCATTCTTGAGAGAAAAGACTATGGTTTAGGGTGCATGGAAATTTCATTGCCTCTTTCATTTCCATCACCCGATAAAATGGCAACTTCATTAACCGATCGTCCACGGACTTGGACGAAGTGAGACAAAGTCATCTACTCATTCTCTACATCATTCTTGGTCGTCTCTTTTAGCAAACTTGACGACCGAGTTGCCTCAAGTCAGAGGCGGGATCCCGTTTAAAGAATCGTCGACGTGGTGCCACCTCGACAAGGATAACGGAGATCGACGAGGTCGGAGCAGCAGCAACGGAGCGTGGGATGATGGTTAAAGAACGAAGGACTCGGATCGTTCGGTATAACCTTTCTACACTCTTTACAGTTTGTTAGTTTAGCAATAATGGCAGATCCGGGTTAAAGTATACGATAGCGCCAGTTAAAAGTTTTTTGT
This sequence comes from Agapanthus africanus, assembly GCA_030015575.1. Classification (NCBI taxonomy): domain Eukaryota; kingdom Viridiplantae; phylum Streptophyta; class Magnoliopsida; order Asparagales; family Amaryllidaceae; genus Agapanthus; species Agapanthus africanus. The sequence goes on along the minus strand of JASDDO010000004.1, from coordinate 227,315,731 downwards.
TCCGCATTTGGCGTCTGTAGCTGGCCGGGGCGCTAGCGTAGACTTACAGTGGTATCAGAGCCTCACCATTTTGCTATACTAACTTGTGCTAATGCGTTTAAAACTTCGATCGAACCGGAAATCAAAAATCATATTTTTTCAATTTGACAGTTTCTGTTGATTTTAAATGGTGTCCTAAAATTTTTCTACACATCTCAGAAAACTGTGCAGGGTTTTATAAGAACGCCGACAAAATTTGGGCTCGTGACACCACCAGACCGCCGCGGAAACGCGGCCAAACCCATGGTTTGGCCGCGTATCCGCGGCCACTTGGTGAGATCATGCTCCCAAATTTGGTAAGTGGGTTCTTCTCTGGAATTTGTGGTTTTTGTTATATATCTTTTGGGCGCAGATTTTGTTAGTGTTCAACAGATGTTCGTGGGACCCACTTTGTGATATTTGGTCGATCAAAATTTAAACATGTTAGTTTATAGTGCTTACATTATATATCCGACCGGGAATGTCATTTGATCGGTAAACCGCGTCAGATTGCTATAGTTCTTTTAGACGGGTTTGCGAACGTGACATTCGCGTTGATGTTCTGTGTTGTGCTGTGATGTTGCGGATTTGTCGTGGTGGATAGCAGTGTGCAATGGTAGTACAGTTTGTGTTTATTTGTACATTTGATATTGCGGGGCGAGCGTCCAACTTGTGGACTGCCGTCACTGCCTGTTGTATAATATTCTTTTGGGGCACGACCAGGTTGCGGTCGATGTACCTATTGCACTATTTTTCATTACTGTACTAGGTTTTGCCCCGCGACGGAGTGCACGGATAGCCGGGTTCTGAGGGGCAACGGGTCCGCATCTCATGGCTTTGAGAGGCAGAGGGGTCCCACTCTAGAATTGGCAGACTATTCGCCGCACTCGTAGGGGGTACAGGTTGACCCAAGCAGGGGTGCCCAAGATTACCGGATTCCGTGAAGTGCTGGGTGGTCCATTCACTATGCTGTAAGGGGCTGCCTCGCTTCAGGTTTTTGGCGGGTAACTTGCCGCACCCGTAGGGGTCTAGGTTTCATTGCACAGGCTATCCACACGACAGGGGAACGTCGGGTTTCAGCAGCGGCTCTGTGAAATCCGGGGATCCCAGATTATCTGTATTGTTCTGTGATGCTTATTACTTTTCTGTAATGTTGCATACTATCACGCCTGGAGGTATTATTGTATATTGGTTTATATACTATTAGATGTTGTATATGTTTTACACCCGCGCTAGTCCAGTCCCAGCTCTGTCGTTAGTTAAGTAACCTAACGAGTGATGACGGGACCCAGTGACGAATGCGGATGGCATATACGTACATTTTATTTTCGTTCTTTTCTGGTGTGATTGATTGATGGGACCGCATTGATTCTGATCAATGCAAAGTAAAACAAACCTGTTTGGATGTTGTTGGAACAAATTTAAAAAGTGTTATTGCAAAGACGTTTTCTTTTGTTATGCATAGCGGTATTCAGTGGAATATCCTGCACCTCATACGACGGGGCAAGGGCCGATATCCCTTCACCGAGACTGACCCCTTGGGCAGAAGTTTGCGTCAGCGTAATAACTTCACTATAGTCGATTACATGTTGCTTTGCATCGCGGTATTCAGTGGAATATCCTGCACCTCATTCCACGAGGAAAGAGCCGAGATCCCTTCACCGGGAGTGACCTCTTTAGCAAAGGTTTTCGCCACTATATTTTATAAAAAGCTATCTGGTTCCTTCAACGAGATCAAGTTCATTACGTTAAAGGTTTTTCGCCAAAAACCAGCCGTAGCCCTCCGTCGTTTCTTATGGATGGTCAGTAATATTCAAGCTATGTTTGTTGGCTTTCGTCAAGGCATAGTGTTTGGTAGTTGCTGGGGTATTCATTTGTTGCATAGATAGATGTGTTGGTTTGGGACAGTCGTATTACCTTGTTGGCTTTCATCAAGGGTATGTACGGGTGGGTTCGAATTAACAAGATAATGATGGGCAGAACTTGACATGTGACTTATGATTTGTTGGCTTTCGTCAAGGTCATAAGAACATGGGGTAAAAATCATATCGGGAGTTTCTAAAGAAACTGAAACTTGCCAGGCATGCGCATACCTTCTGGAGTGTGATAACGCGAGTGGATTCCGTCACGTTATCATACGATGAGAGTTGGATCCCGATTCCCACTGATGAGTTGGTTTACTCTTCGGGTGATCCCGATTGATTCTTCTTTAGGTTTGGAGGAGAATTTGACAGGACAGTGGGAGGTTTCCGGATTAGATAAAGTGATAACCATTCTGATCTAGGTTAGAGTGCACGCAGAGTGTTTCTTTTCTCTCTCTCTCTTTGGCAGCGACCTTTGACCGACCCTAGACTATGACTCAGTGACCAGGTTGACCGAACCTTCTTAAAATACTGGCTTTTTGATTGTCTGAGTTGCATAAGTCATTGCCACTCCTTCTTTTACACTTTGAATTTCTCAGAACACCCGTATTATTACGGATATCCACTTCCATTGGATAGATCCATCGTATGGTTATATACGAACTCGAAGGGACTTCTTCGAGGATGGATCCAGGTTCAGGAGAAATAGAATTGGTTTATTCAGTTGTCTTTTATTATCACCTTCTCTCAGGTTGCGAGGGCTCCTTGGTTTAGGAGAGTACACCTATTACGCTTATTGGATAGTCTTATTCCAAACCATAGGCTGGTGCCGAAAGGTAGGGAATGAAGAAAACCAATTAGCCTAAGTAGGGTGTGCAGAAGGTAATATGTAAAGACAAAATAAAGGGATTAGAAAGAGGGCAAAGTAAATTGCGACTGATATCATTCACGACCAAAACCGCGTACTTCATCGCCACTCCTATTTCACCTTTAAAAGAATAAGGTATTATTCAGTTGTCTTTTATCATCATCTTCTCTCAGTTGCGAGTACTCCTTGGTTTAGGAGGGTACACCTATTATGCTTACTGGATAGTCTTCTTCCAAACCATAGGCTGGTGCCGAACGGTAGGGAAGGAAGAAAACCATTTAGCCTAACAATGGTGTACAGAAGGTAACGACTTAAGACAAATAAAGGGATTTGGAGAGACGGCAATAAAATAGACGGTTGAAGTCATGAATTGGATTATGGAAGAGGCATTGCTATGAATACCAGCATACCCCTACGAAACATTTTAATGTTTCAGTGCATTGTTGAAGAAAAACTGTTTTCCCGATTAGACACTTACTCCAAGGGTATGTATTTACCAGGTTTCATTCTCATATCTGTATGGTTTTACAGATGATGAGTGGGAGTAAGTTATTGGGAATTAGGTGATTATCCTCATTATATCGGAATTCGTTGTAATTGGTGATATTTGAGGAAATCGCCAGGGTACAGTTTTCAACCTACGACGCACAGGTTTTGAGTTGTTAACTCAGCGGACTTATACAGAGTATTGTATGTTGTCCAGTGTCCATCAGGACAAAGGGGTAGGTTATCGTACTATGTTCTGTTTACTTATGACTTCTCTAGTACTTAGACAAGTGTTTCGTAGAAATACAAGGTCTATGTTTTGAGAAGTTGTGGGTATAAGAATAAAGTAGAGAACCAGGTGTCACAAGTATCGGGATTCTTCAAATAGATCGAAGATGTAGATTCTTGTGATTGGTATTCAGATGATAGTGATGGTTTTGAGAAACGTGTTTTCTCTTTCAGGTTGCTCACAATTGGATGGATTCCTAAGTTGAGTAATGCTGATTAGCCTCTTTCCATTAAGTTGATATGCACTGGAGACAGTTGCATAATTTGAATCTGGTTCCAATTAAATTAGTGCCAAAGTTTCTATATTGGATATAGAATAGTTCGTACCTTAAAAGATATTAAGGTACGGGGAGTTGTCCAGCTTATGCTTAAAACCAGACTCTGGATAACTCAGGGCACGTTTCTGTAATGGCTGTTTGTGGGTTGACCCTGGCTATGACGAGGGTTGATATTCTACCATTTGGAAGATCAATAGTGATATTGTTCTTGACTCGCCACAGTTTTAGTAAAATGGAACTTTTTCAGAAAACAGCAGTAGGAGTATGGTAGAACTGGAAGTGATTCCAAAACCACGAACGATTACGGAAAATTTAATAGGACCTATATATTCAATCAGGTTTGACATTCCAATAGCCACTCCGCAGATATGATGGGTAACCTCAGACACCCGAGAGGTACTCCGGTAGCCTCAAGGATGGTGACAGGGAGGATCTTGTTTACCCAGACTTGACACTACTGTTGTTCCAGGATATGAGACCCGGTAGGAGGGTTGTCGTAGTCAGTGGGTGCAGCGGAAGCATAGTGGGCAAGATGCTTATATCTATTTATAGACTTGAGCAGTTATAGCGGAGATAGATCATCTAATTTTGATGTGACAGTCATGGGTTTGACTTCAATCAGAATAGGGGATGGATCTGTTAAGAAGGTAGTAGGGTGTGATGTCATGGTATTTGGATGACATACACAGAGTAGGAAGTAAAATTCCTATACTACGATCGGTAGTACTGTGGTCGTCACACAGTTGTTTCTCCAGACAGGATATGGATATAATATTTGACATTCTGGTTTCTAGATCTATGGTTTTAGATCTAGATTTGGGTAGTTTCCCAATGTGGGTACTTTGACAGATATTCTAATGGTTTTTGGAATAGTTGACTCCTAGCATGGTTGTGTACCTGCAGGTGATGGAGTCACCCTCTCTAAAGGTGTCTTACAGACGAAAGGGGAGAGGGATGGGCATGATTGGAAGATCACTTGCTTAGGCAATTGAGTCAATCATGAGATGTCAAGTACCACACCAGATGTTGTTTTTGCACTAGATGCAATAAGTTTGTATTAGTCCAATCCTGGAGAAACATAAGGAAGCAGTTTTAGAACATAAGTACATGTTCTACGGATTTAATGATGGCAGCCTCCTTCGGGAGACGGTTATCATTCCAAGCTTCAAAGGTGACATGGATGACAGAGTGATTGTCAGAGTTATAGTTTTTCCCTCTGACGAAGAGGGGCAGTATTATGGACAGGTGGTTCAAGAGGATACTGTGGGTGGCATGGTGCCGGATACTGATTAGGTTCAGTGATCGATACAGTCTAAGAAGTTTCGATTTGGAGTTAATTTATGAACTAGGTCCCATCGGATATCCAGACATATTCTAAGACGGGTATTACTCAATTCGGGAGATGGCTTTCTCCGCGAACTTGAGATTAAGAGAGATATAGAAAGAAACATCTAGGCGAATCCATTCACTGAGGCTATTTCTCGAACACAATAGTTTTACAAACGGGCTTTGTGAAACTGATTAGTAGAGGAGTTGGATGTTCGGTTTCACACGGGCTGTGAGTAGTCGACATTGCAATAATTAGCCTTGAGTGCAAGTGGGAGATTGTTGCAGATAGTGCCCTCATAGTCAATTATTGGATCGCAGGTACGTGATTGCAATGATTGCGGAGGACCTATACCGGTAGGACAGTCTTACTCAAGATGATAGTATGCTATCTGGTTTGCCTTTATCAGTCGTGTACATGTTCAGGTGACTGATTACATGTTACACTTTGATAGAGCCCTTAGGATCTTGCTTTACTACCAACAGTATGATGGCGATCATATACGTGAGAGTTGGGTAGTTTATATGCATATCCTTAATTGTGGTCCCTAGTCGTGGGAGTTTCGAGACAGGGCATCGATACTCCGGAGTAGACTAGTGTGTACAGTCGAGACCCCGACGAGGGGCGGTGGCCGGTCTCACAAGCCACTGGTGTCAGTTGGATCACCTAAGATGTATACAGGTGCTCATTAGGTTATGAGTACACCGGACAGGACTCGCCGGGAATCTGCTAGTTAGTACTATATCTATCTTCAGATAGCAGTTCCCTGGTGACATGTGTACAGGTTAGTTCATCGACCTGAGGTCGTCATTTGTCTCGTGTGAGTTCCCACTGTGCTTTGATTTCTACCCTACCACGGCTCAATGGAGTCGTGCAAACAGGTAGTTTTTGGGTACAGTCCCGAGCCATATGGAGGCACGTGAGCGGATCGGCAGGGGATTCATCTCTCCCGGTATTGGGGGCGAGGTCGTACTGTGTCTAGGAGAGCCATTACACAAAGTCCATGGCCATGGCAGGAGATTTACTGGTAGGTACTCCAGTAGTATCTCAGGGTGTTATTGGGCTTCACTCCGACACGACTTATACTGCTATTGGGGGTCTGACGTTACTAGCCCCCTAGGCAGATATGCGATACTCATAGACGAACGGACCGGACTGTATATACATTGTCACTGTTAGGCTCAGTAGGGTTTCCGGATGAGTTCGCTCATCGGCCTCCCTTGAGGTCAGTCCATGGGCAGCCGTTACGCATTGCTAGTGCCGCTGACGGTGTGTGGTTAAACCCACTGCCAGGGTACTGACGAGTCATTAGAGTCCCCCACAGACAGTTTCCCAAGTTCGGGCGAAATGTTGTAGAGGCCGTATGGTTTTATGGCAGGGTTCGGAAAATGCACGTGCGTTTACGCACGTGTTATTTTTCGGGCAGATGATACTGGTCGGCTTTGGTTTAAGCCGGATCCAAGTATTATATTGAGTAGGTATAATATCTTTGTCTCAGTTGCATTTGTATTCGGTCGTAATACAAATGCAGGTGTATTTATACAGTTTCGGGGCTGTCCTGAAATTCGTTTCAGGATCACTTTTGGTAGTTGCCAGTTTCCAGTTTTCTATCAGCCGTCTTTTAACATTTGGTTAAAGACGGATTTATCTTTTCTTGGATGAGAGTGAGTCATCATTCTAGAAGGTTCTAGAAGTGATGAGGTGGCTAATGAGTCATCTTGACATTGATTGGTGCATTAAAGGCTTGATGATGTGTATTAGTGACTCATGCATTATCATTAAAGCTTCTTGTTTTTCTTAAGGATATTTAGTGAGAAGCTTTCTTTTATGGTCACCCCCTTGATTGCTCCTACCATCACCTCCCTCTTTGATAAATAGTGGCCGGCCATTCTTTGTGAGAGAGAGAGAGATTAATTTCATTCTTGAGAGAAAAGAATATGGTTTAGGGTGCATGGAAATTTCATTGCCTCTTTCATTTCCATCACCCGATAAAATGGCAACTTCATTAACCGATCATCCACGGACTTGGACGAAGTGAGACAAAGTCATCTACTCATTCTCTACATCATTCTTGGTCGTCTCTTTTAGCAAACTTGACGACCGAGTTGCCTCAAGTCAGAGGCGGGAGCCCGTTTAAAGAATCGTCGACGTGGTGCCACCTCGACAAGGATATCGGAGATCGACGAGATCGAAGCAGCCGCAACGGAGCGTGGGATGAGGGTTAAAGAACGAAGGACTCGGATCGTTCGGTATAACCTTTCTACACTCTTTACAGTTTGTTAGTTTAGCAATAATGGCAGATCCGGGTTAAAGTATACGATAGCGCCAGTTAAAAGTTTTTTGTTCCGCATTTGGCGTCTGTAGCTGGCCGGGGCGCTAGCGTAGACTTACAATATAATATTGTAACATGTTAGTGTTGGAGATAGTGCCCTCAGAGTCAATTATTGGATCACAGGCACGTGATTGCAATGATTGAGGGAGGACCTATCCCGGTAGGACAGTCTTACACGGGATGATAGTATGCTATCTGGTTTACCTTTATCATCGTGTACTGCTTTAGGTGACCTGACATGTCGCTATTACACGTTGATAGAGCCCCTAGGATTCTTGCTTGACTACCAGCAGTATGATGGCGATCATATACGTGGGAGCTGGTAGTCTATAAGCACATCCTTAAAAGGTCCCTAGTCGTAGGAGTTTCGAGACAGGGCATCGATTCTCCAGAGTAGACTAGTGTATACAGTCGAGACCCCGACGAGGGGCGGTGGCCGGTCTCACAAGCCACTGGTGTCAGTTGGTTCACCTAAGATGTATACAGGTGCTCATTGGGTTATGAGTACACCGGACAGGACTCGCCGGGAACATGCTAGTTGGTCTTATACCTGACGTCAGATAGCAGTTCCCTGGTGACATGTGTACAGGTTAGTTCATCGACCTGAGGATCGTCATTTGTCTCGTGTGAGTTCCCACTGTGCTTTGATTACTACCCTACCACGGCTCAAAGGAGTCGTGCAAACAGGTTTTAGTTGGGTACAGTCCCGAGCCACATGGAGGCAGTGAGCGGATCTTCAGGGGTTCGTCTCTCCCGGTATTGGGGGTGAGGTCGCGCTGTGTCTAGGAGAGCCATTACGCAAAGCCCTCGGCCGAGGCAGGAGATTTACTGGTAGGTATTCCAGTAGTATCTCAGGGCGTTCTGGGCTACACTCCGACACGACTTGTACCGCTTTTGGGGGTCTGACTTTTACCAACCCCCTAGGCCCGACATGCGATGCTCATAGACGAACGGACCGGACTGTACGGATATTGTCACTAACAGGCTCAGTAGGGTGTCAGGATGAGTTCGCTCATCGACGTCCCTTTTGGTCAATAGCTGGTGGCCCGTCACGTATTGGCTTATACCTCTGACGTGCTAGTGGTTAAATCCACAGCCATAGTATTGACGAGTCTTTAGAGTCCACCACACTTTCAGTTACTCAAGCTTTCGGGCGAAACGCTGTAGAGGCCGTATGGAGATATGGCAGGGTCCGATCAGATACGTGCGGTATTGCACGGATCAGGATCGGACGGATATTACTATCCGGCTTTGGTTTAAGCCGGTCCTAGTTTAGTACACTGTAGATTTTGTCTCATTGCATTTGTATCCGGACGGAATACAGATGCGGGTGTGTATGCACAGTATCGGGGTTTTCCTTTAATTTATTACGGGACCAGTTTTCTGGAGTTACCAGTTTGCATTCCGTTCCGGCCGGTTTTCCTTTGTTCTTTCCCGGCCGGACTTTTCCGATGGAGGGGGTTATTTGCAATTGTGCAAATAACATTTGTGGAGGGGGTTTCTTGCAAATGTATTCATTATGATAGGATAAGCATCCTTGCTTTTTCATGATGGTTTTTGCATTAATGAGATTTGATGTGATTAGAAGTGATAAGCATGGTTGATGTTTTCTTTGCTTTATGATGTGGTCACCTCTTGCTTTATCCTACACTCACCTCCCTTCTTGTTATGGTTGGTATTCTCATTCCTCCATCATTATTCTTCTCACTAGATGAAAGAATGCTTCACTTGAGAGAAAGAAAAGAATGAGAGAGTTCATCCTTGTTATGTGAGGAATTCTTCATCTCCTTCTTCTTCTTGTTTTGGAAAAATGAAAGCACCATTTTTCCTAACCCCATTCCTCCATCAAGGCAACTACAAACCCCAAATGAGACTAGCTTGATCTACTACACATTCTACAGCATATCTTGAGCATGTCGAGTTGCCGGCTTCATGCCCGAGTTGCCTCGGTATCGAGGCGGGAGCCCGTAAAAGACGCAGGCGATGTGGTGCCCTTCCGGCGAGGAGGCGACGATGTGAAGACAAGACTTTCCGCGGGAGATCGGGACGATGACGAGAAGACCGGAGGACTCGGATCACTCGGTATACTTCTCTTCCCATCTCTTGTTAGCTAGTATAGGTTAATGGTTAACGATCCGGGTTTTATTGTCCGCGGTAGCGCCAGTTTCCAAGTAAGGAAAATTTTTGATTCCGCATTTTGGCCTCGGTAAGACGGCGGGGGCGCTGCCGTGGCGCAACATGGTATCAGAGCCACGCCATTAACCTTGCCTAGCTTGTTCTAATGTGTTTTGCATTTCCGATCGACCAAAATTCCAAAAACTACAATTTTGTTCACATCAGTTTTCTGTTGAAAATTTTTGGTCTCAAAAAAATTTTCAGGTTGTAAAAAACTATTGTACTGGAAATTCTAAGAGATCTGGAAAAATTTGACATGTTCAGTCGATCACTGTGGCGCGGAACCGCGGCCAAACCCCCCCTTGGGCCGCGGTTCCGCCGCACATTAGTGTCTTCACTCTGTCCAATTTTTCTAGTTGGCTTGTGGGCTAATTTTAGGGGTTTTGGGATATTAAATTTGGGCCTAGATTTTCTGTGACTGTTGCAGTATTGCTTGGGGGCCCACTTGTTATTTGTTTGATCCATCGGATATTTTAAACACATTATTTCACAGTATTTACATTATATCTGCGACCGTGAATGTCACTTGATCGGTAAATCCCGTCTAACTGCTATAGCCCGGTTAGACGGATTTGCGAACGTGACTTTCACGTTGATGTTCTATGTTTATGCTGTGTTGTTGCGGATCGGTCGTGGGGGATATCCTGGATGCAATGCTAGTACAGTTTTGTTGTATTATGTACATTTGATATTGCGGGGCGAGTGTCCGACATGAGGACTGCCGTTACTGCCTGATTGTATTATTCTTTTGGGGCACGACCTGGTTGCGGTCGATGTACCCGGTGTATGTATATTTTACTTTCTGTACTAGGATTACCCCGCGGAGGGGTGCACGGATAGCCGGATTCTAGAGGGCAACGGGCCCGCATCTCATGGCATTGAGACGGAGGGGGCTTCACTCTAGGATTGGCGGGCTATTCGCCGCACTCGTAGGGGGTACAGGTTGACCCAGGAGGGGTGCCCAAGTTACCGGATTCCATGAAGTGCTGGGTGGTCCATTCACGGAGCTGAAGGGGGCTTCCTCGCTTCAAGTTTTGGCGGGTGACTTGCCGCGCCCGTAGGGGTCTAGGATTTCATTGCACAGGCTATCCACACGACCAGGGGAACGTCGGGTTTCAGCAGCGGCTTGTGAAACCCGAGGATCCCAGATATCTGTATTGTTCTGTGATGCTGTACATTTCTGTGATGTTGCATTTTATCACGCCTTGAGCGAATATAATATATTGGTATATATATTAGTAGATGTTGTACATGTTTTGCCTCCGCGCTAGTCCAGTCCCCGCTCTGTCGTTAGTTAAGTAACCTAACGGGTGATGACGGGACCCAGTGGCGAATGCGGATGGCATATACGTACATCAGTATATTTTCGTTCTTTGTGGTGTGATCAATTGATGGGACTGCGTTGATTCGGATCAATGCAAGATAAACAAACCTATTCTGATGTTGTTGGAACATTTTTCAAAAAGCTGTTATTGCAACGACGTTCACTTTTGTTTTGCATCGTGGTATTCAGTTGGAATATCCAGCTCCTCAGTCGACGAGGCAAGGGCCGAGATCCCTTCACCGGGAGTGAACCCTTGGACAAAAGTTTGCGTCAGGGCATTAACTTCACTATAGCCGATTACTTTTGCTTTGCATCGTGGTATTCAGTTGAAATATCCTGCACCTCATTCTACGGGGAAAGAGGCGAGATCCCTTCATAGGGAGTGACCTCTTTCGTAAAGGTTTTCGTCACTATATTTTTATAAAAGGTTATGCAGTTCCTTCAACGATATCAAGTTCATTACGTTAAAGGTTTTTCGCCAAAAACCAGTCGTAGCCCTCCGTCATTTCCTATGGGTATTATTTAGTTTTCGTGCTGAGTTTGTTGACTCCGTCAAGGCGTAGTGTACGGTAGCTAAGTGGTGCTTGTTTGTTGCATAAATGGGATTGGTTAGGACAGTCGTGCGGCCTTGTTGACTCCGTCAAGGGCACGTACGGGTGGGTTTAATGCAATCCAGATAATGACGGGTTGAACTTGACTAGGACTCTTTGATTTGTTGACTCCGTCAAGGTCACTTGAGTCCTAGGGGTAAAAACACACATCGGGAGTTTCAAAAGAACTGAAACTTGCCAGGCATGCGCATACCTTCTGGAGTGTGGTGGCTTGAGTGGATTCCGTCAAGTTATCATGCGATGATAGTTGGATCCCGATTCCCACTGATGAGTTGGTTTACTCCTCGGGTGATCCCGACTAATTCTTCTTTCAGGTTTGGAGGAGAATTTGACGGTACAGTGGGAGGTTTCCAGATTAGATAAAGTGATAACCATTCTGATCTTGGTTAGAGTGCACGCTGAGTGTTTCTTTTCTCTCTCTCTTTGGCAGCGACCATTGACCCGACCCTGGACTTTGACTCAGTGACCAAGTTGACCGAACCTTCTTAACACTGGCTTTTGGATTGTCAGAGTTGCAGACCTCATTGCCACTCCTACTTTTACCCTTTTCTCCAGGACACCCCGCATTACTGCGAACGTCCACTTCCATTGGACAAAACCATCGTATGGTTATATACGAACTCGAAGGACTTCGAGGATGGTTTCTGGTTCTGGAGAAAACGAATAGGATTATTCAGTTGTCTTTTCTTTTCACCTTCTCTCATTTCGAGTACTCCTTGGTTTAGGAGATAGTACACCTATTACGTAAATTGGATGGTCTTCTTCCAAACCTTAGGATGGTGCCGAACGGTGGGGAATGAAGAAAACCAATTAGCATAACGATGGTGTGCAGAAGGTATTAAGTTAAGACAAAGCAAGGGATTAGTAAGAGGGCAAAGTAAATTGCGACTGCTATTCACGACCGAACCAAGTATTTCTTCGCCAATCCTAAATCACCTTTGTATTTCTCCAGGACACTCCGTATCACTACGAAGATCCCAAGTTTTTTGGATAATCCATCGTATGGTTATATACGAACTCGAAAGGAACTTGTTCCAGTTCGGGGATGGATTCTGGTTCAGGAGAAATAGGAATAAGGTTTATTCGGTTGTCTTTTATCTTCACCTTCTCTCGCGTTGTGAGTGCTCCTAGGATTAGGACAGTACACCCATTATGCTTATTGGATAGTCTTCTTCCAAACCATAGGCTGGTGCCGAACGGTAGGGAAGGAAGAAAACCATTTGGCCTAAGGGGTGTGCAGAAGGTAATGACTAAAGACATATAAAGGGATTTGGAGAGGTGACAAAGAATTATACGGTTACAGTTGTGAATCTGGATAATGGAAGAGGCATTACTAGGAATACCAGGATACCCCATCGAGACATTTCGATGTTTCAGTTTCACTGTGTACTGTTAAAAGAAAACTGATTTCCCGATTAGATACTTACTCCAGGGTATGTATTTACAAGGTATGATTCTCAAATCTGTATGGTTTTACAGATGATGAGTGGGAGTAAGTTATTGGGAATAGGGTGATCATCCTCATTATGTCGGGATTCGTTGTAATCGGTGATATTTGAGGAGATCATCTGGGCTGTTTGCCGGTCGACAAATATTTGGTTTTGAATATCCGCTGTTGTGCACCAATTTCAAATTGATATATCTGTACGTCTATTTTCATAGAGTGAGATATGCCTTTTGATATTATGTCGATCACATTTACCTATATCAGTGGATGGTTAGGTAAGGAGCATTAAACAGCGGTGTAATTCTTCATAACCATAGTACAGTTTTCAACCTACGACACACAGTGAATGAGTTATCAGACTCAGCGGACTTATACAGAGTATTGTATGTTGTCCAATGTCTATTAGGACAGAGGGGTTGGTCCTCATATTATATTATGTTTACTTTTAACTTCTCTAGTTCTTAGACATGTGTTTCGTAGAAACACAGGGTCTAAGTTTTGAGGAGTTATAGGTATTTGAATAGAGTAGAGAACCAGGTGTAACAAGTATCGGGATTCTTCAAAGTGATCGAAGATGTAGATACTTGTGTATGGTATTCAGTTGATAGTAATGATAAAGAGAAATTGCTTCTCTTTCAGGTTACTCATAATTGGAAGCATTCCTAAGTTGAGTAACGCTGATCGGCCTCCTTCCATTTAGTTAACATGCACTGGAGACAGCTGCATGATTTGAATCTGGTTAAATTAAATCAGTGCCTCTGGTTCTATATTGGATATAGACCAGTTCATATCTTAATGTTGTTAAGGTACGGGGAGTTGTCCGGCTTATGATTAAAACCAGACACTGGACAACTCAAGGCACGTTTCTGTAATGGCTGTTTGTGGGTTGACCCAGGCTATGACGAGGGTTGACTTTCTACCATCTGGCAGATCAAAAGAAACATTGTTCTAGACTCGCCACAGTTTTATTAAAAATGGATTTTTTTTCAAATACAGTAGTGGGAGTATGGTAGAACTGGAAGTGATTCCAGAACCGCAAACGATTACTGAAGATTTGATAAGGAACCTAAAGATTCAATCTGTTTTGACATTCCATTGGCCACTCCGCAGATAAGGTGGGTAACTTCAGGCACCCGATAGGTACTCCGGTAGCCTCAAGGACGGTGACAGGGAAGTTCTTGTTTACCCACACTTGCCATTGTTGTTTTTCCAGGCTGCGAGACCCGGCAGGAGGATGAGTATAGCGTCGTTCTAAACTAGTTTTAGAAGTGCGCGTCTATATGACTCTGGCAGAAGGTTGTCGTAGTCAGTGGGAGCAGCGGAAGCATTGGTGGACATCAGGCTTATGTCTATTTATAGACTAAAGCAGATGCAGCGGAGATAGATCATCTATTTCTGACCTGACAGTCATAGGTTTGACTTCATCAGAATAGGGGATGGATCTGTTGAGAAGGTAGTAGGGTGTAATGTCCTGGTATTCGGATGACATACACAGAGTAGGAAGTGATATTCCTATACTACGATCGGTTATTCTTTGGTTGTCACACAGTGGTTTCTCTACATAGGACTTGGATATTATATCAGACATTCTGGTCACTAGATCTATGGTTTTAGATCTAGATTTGGGTGGTTTCCCAATCTGGGTACTTTGACAGCATTCTATGAGTATTTAGAATGGACGACTCCTGGCACGGTGGTATACCTGCAGGTAATGGAGTCACCCTCTCTAAAGGTGTCTTACAGACTAAAAGGGAGAGGATGTGCATGATTGGCAGATCACTTGCTTAGGCAATTGAGTCAATCATGAGATGTCAAGTACCACACCAGATGTTGTTCTTGCAGTAGATGCAATAAGATGATATTGATCCAATCCTGGAGAAACAGTCGGAAGCAGTTTTAGAACATAAGTTGATGTTCTAGGGATGTGATAACGACAGCCTCTTTTAAGAGACGGTTATCATTCCAGGCTTCCAAGGTGACATGGATGGCAGAGTGGCTGTCAGAGTTATAGTTTCTCCTTCTGACGAGGGGCAGTATTTTGGACAGGTGGTCCAAGGAAATACTGAGGGAGGCATGGCGCTGGGTACTGATTAAATTCAGTTATCGATACAGTCTAAGAAGTTTGGATTTGGAGTTCATTTATGAGCTAGGTCCCATCAGATATCCAGACATATTCTAAGACAGGTATTGCTCATCTCGGGAGATGGCTTTCTCCGCGAACATGAGATATAGAGAGACATAGAAAGAAACATCTGAGCGGATCCACTCACTGAGGCTATTCCTCGAACGCAATAGTCTCGCAAACGGGTTTTGTGAGACTGACTAGTAGAGGAGTTGGGTGTTCGGTATCACACGGACTGTGAGTATGCGACATCGCAATAATTAGCCTTGAGTTCAAGTGGGCGATTGTTGGAGATAGTGCCCTCAGAGTCAATTATTGGATCACAGGCACGTGATTGCAATGATTGAGGGAGGACCTATCCCGGTAGGACAGTCTTACTCAAGATGATAGTATGCTATCTGGTTTACCTTTATCATCGTGTACTGCTTTAGGTGACCTGACATGTCGCTATTACACGTTGATAGAGCCCCTAGGATTCTTGCTTGACTACCAGCAGTATGATGGCGATCATATACGTGGGAGCTGGTAGTCTATAAGCACATCCTTAAAAGGTCCCTAGTCGTAGGAGTTTCGAGACAGGGCATCGATTCTCTAGAGTAGACTAGTGTATACAGTCGAGACCCCGACGAGGGGCGGTGGCCAGTCTCACAAGCCACTGGTGTAAGTTGGTTCACCTAAGATGTATACAGGTGCTCATTGGGTTATGAGTACACCGGACAGGACTCGCCGGGAACATGCTAGTTGGTCTTATACCTGACGTCAGATAGCAGTTCCCTGGTGACATGTGTACAGGTTAGTTCATCGACCTGAGGATCGTCATTTGTCTCGTGTGAGTTCCCACTGTGCTTTGATTACTACCCTACCACGGCTCAAAGGAGTCGTGCAAACAGGTTTTAGTTGGGTACAGTCCCGAGCCACATGGAGGCAGTGAGCGGATCTTCAGGGGTTCGTCTCTCCCGGTATTGGGGGTGAGGTCGCGCTGTGTCTAGGAGAGCCATTACGCAAAGCCCTAGGCCGAGGCAGGAGATTTACTTGTAGGTATTCCAGTAGTATCTCAGGGCGTTCTGGGCTACACTCCGACACGACTTGTACCGCTTTTGGGGGTCTGACTTTTACCAACCCCCTAGGCCCGACATGCGATGCTCATAGACGAACGGACCGGACTGTACGGATATTGTCACTGACAGGCTCAGTAGGGTGTCAGGATGAGTTCGCTCATCGACGTCCCTTTTGGTCAATAGCTGGTGACCCGTCACGTATTGGATTATACCTCTGACGTGCTAGTGGTTAAATCCACTGCCATAGTATTGACGAGTATTTAGAGTCCACCACACTTTCAGTTACTCAAGCTTTCGGGCGAAACGCTGTAGAGGACGTATGGAGATATGGCAGGGTCCGATCAGATACGTGCGGTATTGCACGGATCAGGATCGGACGAATATTACTAGCCGGCTTTGGTTTAAGCCGGTCCTATTTTAGTACAGTGTAGATTTTGTCTCATTGCATTTGTATCCGGACGGAATACAGATGCGGGTGTGTATGCACAGTATCGGGGTTTTCCTGTAATTTATTACGGGACCAGTTTTCTGGAGTTGCTAGTTTGCATTCCGTTCCGGCCGGTTTTCCTTTGTTCTTTCCCGGCCGGACTTTTCCGATGGAGGGGGTTATTTGCAATTGTGCAAATAACATTTGTGGAGGGGGTTTCTTGCAAATGTATTCATTATGATAGGATAAGCATCCTTGCTTTTTCATGATGGTTTTTGCATTAATGAGATTTGATGTGATTAGAAGTGAAAAGCATGGTTGATGTTTTCTTTGATTTATGATGTGGTCACCTCTTGCTTTATCCTACACTCACCTCCCTTCTTGTTATGGTTGGTATTCTCATTCCTCCACCATTATTCTTCTCACTAGATGAAAGAATGCTTCACTTGAGAGAAAGAAAAGAATGAGAGAGTTCATCCTTGTTATGTGAGGAATTCTTCATCTCCTTCTTCTTCTTGTTTTGGAAAAATGAAAGCACCATTTTTCCTAACCCCATTCCTCCATCAAGGCAACTACAAACCCCAAATGAGACTAGCATGATCTACTATACATTCTACAGCATATCTTGAGCATGTCGAGTTGCCTGCTTCATGCCCGAGTTGCCTCGGTATCGAGGCGGGAGCCCGTAAAAGACGCAGGCGATGTGGTGCCCTTCCGGCGAGGAGGCGACGATGTGGAGACAAGACTTTCCGCGGGAGATCGGGACGATGACGAGAAGACCGGAGGACTCGGATCACTCGGTATACTTCTCTTCCTTTCTCTTGTTAGCTAGCATTAGGTTAATGGTTACGATCCGGGTATATTGTCCGCGGTAGCGCCAGTTTAAAAGATAAGAAAATTTTTGATTCCACAATTTGGCCTCGGATAGACGGCCGGGGCGCTGCCGTGGCGCAACAGTTAGGGTTACAAATTTAACATTGGATTAGGGTTTAAACTTGGTTAGGGTATGGATTAGGGTTAGCTTTTGCATGAAGCTTCCATGAAGCTTCATGAAGCTTTGACTTTGTGGTTGCTTGATATTATTTGTGAGATATTATGTTAACCCAATCCAAACCATTAACCCTAGTTAACTCTCTGCAGGGGTTAACTCTCCCATGCTTAACCCTTGGTTAGATTTTTAACCACTACAATAATTCATTGTTCATCACAAAAGGATTGAGTTATCTTCTTCATTTTTCTTCTTGATGCTTGAGTTCCTTCATGAAAAA
The DNA here is from genome assembly GCA_030015575.1 of Agapanthus africanus. Lineage (NCBI taxonomy): Eukaryota > Viridiplantae > Streptophyta > Magnoliopsida > Asparagales > Amaryllidaceae > Agapanthus > Agapanthus africanus. The sequence goes on along the minus strand of JASDDO010000004.1, from coordinate 227,297,840 downwards.
GCTTTCTTTTGTGATGAAAGTGAGTGAGAAAAAGATTTTAAATGACAGCAAAAATCCTACTTCATCATCCTCATCTATCCTTTCCATTTAGATGAGGGTGTTCACATCATTTCATTAGTGTTAGCTTGTGTTAACGAAACTTCAAGGTAGATCATCTTTGTATCGAAGATCGGAAGTAAAGGTTGCATCATTCTCTTCGTGAAGCCTCTCGAGAGTAGGGAACACGATGATCGCAGCGAAGGGACCTCAACACGGAGCTTAAGAAGTGAAGGACCGGATCTACAAAGGTTGTAATCCCTCTCACTTAGTGTTAAAGAGTTTAACATGCATGTTTTCGCCTAAACCCTAGTTTAAAGATCCGGCTTCAGGTTGTTCGGCACGGCTAAAATTTTAATCGGGCATGGTTTATGCCTCGTAGACCCTTGTGCGCATGCCTAGAAACCCTACAGTAGTATCAGAGCCAAACTAGAGTTTTAGGCGAAATCTAGACGAAGTTTAAAGTCCGATCGAACGCCGAAACCCCGATACGGAACCCTCTCTGGACAATTTTCAAACAGTTGATTCATTCAGAATTAAAAATGCTCAGAAAAACAAGCAGGAAAAACTAAGAATTACTGTGAAGTACGGATCTCTGAGTCAAAAATTTGACCGTGGAACCGGGGCCAAACCATGGCGTTTGAGGCGGTTCCGCGGCCAAAATTTGGACTTAGTCCCTGGAATTTCACTTAATTATTCTTAGGTCCTTTCTTGGCAATTTTTTCTGGGAATATTTTAATTCCACTCAAGTGTTGAGTTTTCTACGGTTGTATTGGGGACTCGTTGATTCGATCAGATAATTTAACTTTGTTTATTTTTGTCCGGATAATTTTAGAAACTGTTAAAAAGTTCGGGCGGATATCAATAACTCACTTTTTCCCCAGTCGGAAAATTTTTCAAAAGTTGGATTTTTTCTCGAGTTTAAGAACGTTCTAAGTCGTGCAAGTAACGCGGTGGACCCTCTAGAAGACAACAAACCTTAACTCGATTATGTGACCGTCTTGAACTGCCTTTTGAACCTTAGGGTTTGGGGCAGTACGGCGTGCCACATGTGAGGCGTTGGCTTGACCCTTCTACGGCTGGACCATTGGTACTGTGGCATGTGATGGATGTTTTTAAACTGATTTCAAGTGTTGAGATATATTTGGGAAAACTTGGGTGTTTGATTATTCGATCGGAAAATTTAACATTGTCTATTTATCTGGAATGTGATACAATATTTGGAATCCACAAGTAGTTATGAGATAACTAATATGAATGTTATAAACACAGCAGTTTAGTCTCAGATGATCGGTTGCCACGGAATTTTGATGTGATCAAAAGTCCGTCGCAATCACGTAGCGTACGCGGATACTCGCCGGGTAAATTTAATAGACAGCCATGCCCCATAGCCCCGACCAAGTGACTGTAGGAGAACCCCGTCGCCAAAAGCATCCGTTCGGGTGCTCGCGGCGACGGTGTTCCGCCTTAGTGCACTTCATCGACGTCATCGGGGGTGCGGCCGTCTACTAAAGTTTGCGACGAGCATTCGATCAGCATGTTGGGAATCTTGTTGAATTGCCCGACTTTATATTGAAAAGTGTTTTCGATAATGAGACTAAAATGCGGGGTTTATAATTGTTAGGCATGCGATGTCTAAGTAATTCATCTGGTTTGGCATGAGATGTCTAAGGAGGTTGTGGATTCCAACTGTTGTAGTTTTACACTTTCTTTTATGTGACCGTAAGCGTATTATGTGGTGTATCGCCGGCTTCGTTGCTATACATCAACGACAATCGGGATACACATACTTGCTTATGTTGATGATATGATTTATTATGTGTTGCTGTGATATGTTATATTGGATTGTCGCGTTTTGAATAGCTGGGGGTTTTATGTGAGATGAGATTTTTTCTTTTTCATTCATGTAAAATTCATTTGTATGTAATATTCTTTTATTAGGGCACTTCCAGGTAGAGGATGATGTCACCGTTGTATATTATTTACTTTTCCGCATTAGGTAGACCCAAGGCGGGGAGCACAAGTAACCGGGTTCTAGGGTCCAGTGGGAGACTATCTCGAGGAGTCGAGACCGGGTCTCCTAACCCTAGAATTGGCAGTGTTGCTTTCCGCTCTCGTATGGGTCTAGGGATGCGGGTTTGGCTATTCATCGCGACCGTGGAATCCGTGTTTTATACAGGCTCGTACTAAAACACGGAAGTCCTAGTATATCCAATATTTCATATATGGTCTTCTGCTGCAATGTTCTGTGATGAGATCATATTACTGCCTGAGACGGATGTTTATATTATATATATGAGATATATGTTATATTGCAGATTTCGTTTTCAAATGTGATGCTTGCGAAGCATAATAACATGGGACTTCATTAATAAGATTAATGAAACTAAAAGAAACCTAAGATGTTGTAGAAACTTGTTTCAAAAATAGGTAGCTGCGGTTCTTGCTTTGCATCGCGGTGTTCCTTGTAGAACATCCTGCACCTTATTCGATAAGGAAAGGGCCGAGATCCCTTCACCGGGAGTGACCCTTTTAGCAATGACTGGCAGATGCTACACCCCTCGGTTTGTTTTTTTTATTGCTTTTGGATTTTTTGCTTTGCATAGTGGTATATATGATATATCCTGCACCTTATTCGATGAGGAAAGGGCCGACGATCCCTTCACCGGGAGTGACCCCTTTAGCAAAACTAGAACAGCCTAAAAAACACTCCATTTAAAATCACTCGATTCTACAACGATATCAAGTTCATTACGCAAAGGGTTTCTTAAAAACCTGTCGTAGCCCTCCGTCATTTCAGATAAGTAGTATTTAGTATTCGTGCTGTGTTTGTTGACCTCTGTCAAGCAGTAGTGTGCGGTAGCTGATTAGTGCTTATCTGTATAAACATATGAAGTGATTGATTTAGGGTAGTCGTGCGACCTTGTTGACCTCTGTCAAGGGTCGTGCGGGTGGGTTTACTTTAATCAGGAAATGACGGGTTGAACTTGACTAGCAGCCTATGGTTTGTTGACCTCTGTCAAGGTCATAGGACACTAGTGGCAAAATATTATTGGGAATTTCAAGTGTTGAAATTTGCAATGAGATTGCATACCTTCTATGAGATAGTTGGATCCCGATACCCGCTGCGAGTAAGAGTTACTCCTGGGAGAGTTTTACACATTACAATTAGCCGATCAAGTAGGTGTCTAGAATGGTGTTAACGGGGTTACGCCTCTGGGAAAACGAGGTTTACTTTAATTAGGTCCGTGGGAAAGCACGGGGAACCTCCCTCAAAGTACCGACACTGGCCTGGCGGAAAGATTGGCGAACTTGTAGCGTGTAATTAATCCCGGCTAGTCTTTCCTTTTAGGGTTTGAAGGAAGATTTGATTAAAACAGTGGGACACATCCTGATTAGATATATTAGATAACCAATCTAATCTTGCAAGAGCATACGCTGAGTGTTTTCTTCTCTCTCTCTCTCTCCAGGTAGCGACCATATCACGCCTTAATCAAGATAATAAAACAGATGAATTAACCGAACCCGCTTGTTATACTGAGCTGGGGAACGTTGGTCCCGCTCCAACTTATAATTGTTATAAGACAGAGCAGGAAATTGGGGAATACCAGATTTCCCGTGCCGCCCAAACGAAGAAAGTGCATGCTGATGCATCATCTTCCGGTGTGTTCATTACAGAGAACTGTTTCTCGGTATACTTTACGTCCTGGGGATGATATACCGGATCAGGATCCCGTATATGTAATCTGTTACATAGGCTACAGAAAGGTAGAGAACTGAGAACGGGTGATAAGTTTCATGAGATAGAAACGGTGCAAGTGTTGCAGCCAAGTCTGTTGGTCACTATCACCCTGTATTACCAGAATACATTGATTATGAACAAATGTTATTAGATACCGAACTTGATATACAACATCATATCAATCTCTTTATTAGTAAAGAAATGATATAATTTTGTAATGTTGGATAATGTTTTGAACATTTCCTATATCAAGAGTTGATCGATTCAGGCACGTTATCTAAAAGCATTGACGTTCTAAATCAAACTACAGTTCTTAGTATACAGAACACACACAAGAGGAAGAGTTCAGAAATGAACGAATCCTTCTTGAGGCATTATAGACTAGGTCATATCAATGCGACCCGACTAGCTGAAGTTACATTAAGATGCATATTTAAATTTGTTTGAATTTACATCTTGTGAAACTTGCCGGTCATGTCACAAAGATAAGATGACCATAGCTCTATTTATTGGAAATAGAGAAAGAGTTAGTGAACTCTTGGGATTGATACATGCTGATGTATGAAAGTCCCCTGTCTACATATGCCAAGACCGGTTCTTTGTACTTCATTACATTCTCTGATGATCTCTCAAGATTCAGACATATGTTCCTGCTGAAACACAAGTCCGAAGCTTTTGAGATATTCACAGAATATAAGTTAGAAGTAGAGAACCAAAATACGGGTATAAGTATTATGTCTTTTGCTGAGATCAAGGAGGAGAATACTTGAGCACGGAATTCCTGGACTATTCTAAAGGAGAATGAGATTCTCTCTCAGTATTACTCCTCCGTATACACCACAGCAAGTCGGTGTATCGGGGCGGAGAAATAGCACCCTATGTGATATGGTGTGCTCTATGATGAGTACTACTGAGTTTCCTATTTCTTTTTGGGAGTTATGCGCTTGAGAAGATGCATACCTATTGAATAGGGTTCAAATCAAATCAGTTGCCTACGACTTCATATGTGATATGGAAAGGGAAGAGCCCATATCTTAAGTTGGTTAAGATTTGGGGTTGTCCGGCCTATGCCTAAAAGCAAAATCCGGACAAGCTCGAGGCAAGGACTGTTATGTAGAACTGGAAAGGTTCCCGCTATACAAACTATAGCAGATGATTTGATAGAACCAAAGGATTCAACAGTAACCAACAAACCTCAGCCTCTCCGCCGATCCAGTAGGGTTCCTCACCCACCTGAGAGATACTTCGGTTTTCTCAATGACAGTGGGAGCGAGGATTGCATCATGAGATTATGACCCAACTAATTTCGGGCTGGCCATCAGGAGTGGGACTCTGTAAGAATGGCTGGATGCTTAGCGATCTGAGATGGAATCCTTATACACCAACAAAGTATGGACTTTGGTTGCTTTATCTGAAGGGTTAAATCCCCATCAGGAGCAAGTATATCTTGAGAAGATTACTTGGTGTACATGGAAAAGTTGAGACTTTCAAAGCTATGCTTAAGTCCATCCAGATCCTACTTGCCACGGCTACATACCATGACTACGATATCTGGCGGTTGGGTGTCATGACTGCTTTTCTAAATGATGTTTTAGAAGAGAGCGTCTATAAGTACACAGCCAGAGGGCTTCGTATACAGTGGGAGTAGCGGAAACGTGTGCAAGATGCTTTATAGGATAAAGCAGGCATCGCGGAGTTGGAACATCTGTTTTGATGTGGTAGTCAAAGAGTTTGACTTCATCAAAATGGTAGATGAACCTTGTATATACAAAAAGGTAGTAGGGAGTATGGTGGTGATCCTCGTAGAGTACGTGGATGACATACTCTTGATAGGGAAGGAGTTTCCTATGCTACGCTCGGTCAATCTCCGCTTATCATAAGGATTCTCCATATAGGATCAAAGTGATACCTCCTAAATCCTGGGTTTTTGGATCTATGAGATAGATCTAATTGGATGTTAGGATTCTCACTAGTTGTAGTAAGATGGTATCAATCGATCCTGGGGAGAATCACTGGAAAGGTTCCAGGGTGATAAGGACGACTGAATGTCAGTCGCAGGCTTGTCTATACCCTCAGTGTAAGGACGGTATGTTGGAAGAGTTCCAAGCTAGATACCGTGACATACTAGAAGATTAAAGGCAAGATACATCGTTACTAAGGATACAACCAAAGAGGCAGTCTGGATACATATAAGTTCATGAGATGAACTTCGTTCCTACCATTGTGTGACAATGGAGTTGTGGCTTTGGCCAAGGAACTACCGTCCCATCAGAAATCCAGATATAATTCTTAGGCAGTATCACCTGATCATGGAGATGGTTGATCTCCAGAGAGATCGTGGTTAGGAGAGTAGACACAGAGGACAACAGCGCGGATCCACACACAAAGGCCTTTTTCCCAGTAGAGACATTTATGGGATGGTTGAGTATGAGATACTACAACCGCAGCTAATTGTTGGGTATGTGATACCACAACAGATGGCCCTAGTGCAAGTGGGAGATTGTTAGTTATATGTATGCCCTAGAGGCCATTACTGTACATACGATGTATATTGTAGTGGATGCTTGGACATATATAGGGAGGACTTTCTTGCTCGACATGATAGTAGGCTATCTGGTTGTACTTTATCTTAACATGTACACTGATTGTCTCTATGTTACATGTTGATAAAGCCCTTAGGATATGTACTCAACTACTGGGACTATGATGAGATCATACTAGTGGGGCCACGGTAGTCGACGAGTACATCCTATAACTGTTCCTTGTCGAGGGTGTATCGAGACAGGTCATCGATGCACCAGAGTAGACTAGCGTATACGCATCTTGACCCATATGATGGGCGATGGATGATCCTATATCCATCGGTGTTTGACATCAAGGATGGTGTACGGGTGCTCAGTGGAGACTGGGTACACTGGACGGACTCGCCGAGAACTCCCAGATAGTATTATACATCACGTCAGATGGCAGTTCTCCGGTGAAACTGGTACATAGTAGTCTGTTGACCCAAGATCGTCATAGAGTCTTGTGTGAATCCCACTGTGCTTTGATTTCCATCATACCACGTCCAAGAGGGCATGCAAAAAGGTGGCTTTTGGGTACAGTCCCGAATCACATGGAGACAATGAGCGATAGGAGGGGATTCGTCTCTTCCGGTTTAGGGAGTTGATGTTGTGCTGTGTTCGATTGGCTATAACCAGAAATCCCTGGTCAGGGTTGCTGAGATTTACTGGTAAGTGTTATCAGTAGTTTCTCGAACTGTTATAGACCTCATATCGACACGACTTATCGAGCTACTGGGGTCTGACGTTTACCACCCCTAGGCGAGATATATGACATATCAGACGACGAGACCGGACTGTACGGGAGTGTTACTGTTTGGATTCACAGGAGAATGTACAGTCTTGCTTGTTGATCTTCTGAGCGCTCAATACCTGGGTGGCTGTTACGTTTAGCTGACCGCTTGCAGCTTGTGGGTGTTTGATATGATCATCACCTGCTGCCGGCGTATTGGCGATTCTTTAGAGTCCTACACAGTGGTTTCTTAGCTCAGGAAAAACGGAGTAGGAGCACATATGTGTTATGTGCGGGACCGAGGATAATGCGGTATGTGATACCGTATTGGATTCTCGCGATATGAGATATCGGCCGGGTATATGTGATATAGCCGGGTCATCGTATTAGTCGGTTATTTGTGAAATAGCCGGATTATCGGATCAAGAGTTGATTCAATAATTTAATGTATAATAATATATATGATATATTGAATTACATTAACTAATATTAGCTCACTAAAACATTCATTTTCTCACGGGATAATACATTGATATATATGCGATATATGTTAATTGTATTATTATCTATTGTTACAAAATATATTGTATATGTGATATATAATATTGTAACATGTTAGGGTTACAAATTTAACATTGGATTAGGGTTTAAACTTGGTTAGGGTTTGGATTAGGGTTAGCTTTTGCATGAAGCTTCATGAAGCTTTGACTTTGTGGTTGCTTGATATTATTTGTGAGATATTATGTTAACCCAATCCAAACCATTAACCCTAGTTAACTCTCTACAAGGGTTAACTCTCTCATGCTTAACCCTTGGTTAGATTTGTAACCACTACAATAATTCATTGTTCATCACAAATGGATTGAGTTATCTTCTTCATTTTTCTTCTTGATGCTTGAGTTCCTTCATGAAAAAGCTTTCTTTTGTGATGAAAGTGAGTGAGAAAAAGATTTTTAATGAGAGCAAAAATCCTACTTCATCATCCTCATCTATCCTTGCCATTTAGATGAGGGTGTTCACATCATTTCATGAGTGTTAGCTTGTGTTAACGAAACTTCAAGGTAGATCATCTTTGTATCGAAGATCGGAAGCAAAGGTTGCATCATTCTCTTCGTGAAGCCTCTCGAGTGTCGGGAACACGATGATCGCAGCGAAGGGACCTCAACACGGAGCTTAAGAAGTGAAGGACCGGATCTACAAAGGTTGTAATCCCTCTCACTTAGTGTTGAAAAGTTTAACATGCATGTTTTCGCCTAAACCCTAGTTTAAAGATCCGGCTTCGGGTTGTTCGGCACGGCTAAAATTTTAATCGGGCATGGTTGATGCCTCGCAGACCCTTGTTCGCGTGCCTAGCAACCCTACAGTAGCCCTCCGTCATTTCAGATAAGTACTAGTTAGTATTCGTGCTGCGGTTGTTTGGCCTCCGTCAAGGTGTAGTGTACGGTAGCTTACTATTGCTTATCTGCTAGCATATGATGCCATTGAATTAGGATATTCGTACGGCGTTGTTTGGCCTCCGTCAAGGGTCGTGCGGGTGGGTTTAATTCAATCAGGAAATGACGGGTTGAACTTGACTAGCGGACTATGGGTTGTTTGGCCTCCGTCAAGGTCATAGGACGCTAGGGGCAAAATATTATCGGGAATTTCAAGTGTTGAAATTTGCAATGAGATTGCATACCTTCTATGTGATAGTTGGATCCCGATACCCACTACGAGTAATTGTTACTCCTGGGAGAGTTTTACACATTACAATTAGCCGATCAAGTATGTGTCTAGAAAGGTGTTAACGAGGTTACGCCTCTGGGAAAACGAGGTTTACATTAATTAGGTTCGTGCGAAAGCATGGGGGACCTCCCTCAAAGTACCGACACTGGCCTGGCTGAAAGATTGGCGAACTTGTAGCGTGTAATTAATCCTGGCTAGTTTTTCCTTTTAGGGTTTAAAGGAAGATTTGATAAAAACAGTGGGAGCCATCCTGATTAGATAAAATAATAACCAATCTGATCTTGCAAGAGCATACGATGAGTGTTTTCTTCTCTCTCTCTCCAGGTAGCGACCATATCACGCCTTAATCAAGATAATAATACGGATTATTGACCGAACCCGCTTGTTATACTGAGCTGGGGAACGTTGGTCCCGCTCCAACTTATAATTGTTATAAGATAGAGCTGGAAATTGGGGAATACCAGATTTCCCGTGCCGCCCAAACGAAGAAAGTGCATGATGATGCATCTTCTTTGGGTGTGTTCATTACAAAGGACTGTTTCTCAGTATCCTCTGCGTCCTGAGTATGTGATACCGGATCAGGATCCCAGATATGTAATCTGTTACATAGGGCTACAGATAGGTAGAGAACTGAGAACGGGTGATAAGTTTCATGAGACAGAAAACGGGGCAAGCGTTGCAGCCAAGTCTGTTGGTCACTGTCACCCTGTATTTCCAAGTACATTGATTCTGAACTAATGTTATTAGATACCGAACCTGATATACAAAATCATATCAGTCTCTTTATTAGTAAAGAAGGATATAATTATGTATTGTTGGATAATGTTTTGAACACTTCCTATATGAAAAGTTGATCGGTTCAGGCACGTTATCTAAAAGCATTGACGTTCTAAATCAAACTACAGTTCCTAGTATACAGAACACATACAAGAGGAAGAGTTCAGAAATGAACGAATCCTTCTTGAGGCATTGTAGACTAGGACATATCAAGGCGACCCGACTGGCTGAAGTTACATTTAGATGCATATTTAAATTAATTTGAATTTACATCTTGTGAAACTTGCCAGTCATGTCACAAAGATTAGATGACCATAGCTCTGTTTACTGGAAACAGAGAAAATGTTAGTGAACTTTTGGGATTGATACTTGCTGATGTATGAAGGTCCCCAGTCTACACAAGCCAAGATATGTTCTTTTTACTTCATTACATTCTCTGATGATCTCTCAAGATTCAGTCATATGTTCCTGTTGAAACATAAGTCCGAACCTTTTGAGATATTCACAGAATATAAGTTAGAAATAGAGAACCAAAACTAAGGGTATAAGTATTATGTCCTTTGATGTGATCAGGGAGGAGAATACTTGAGCACGAAATTCCTGGACTATTCTAAAAGAGAATGAGTTTCTCTCTCAGTGCTACTCCTCTGATTACACCACAGCACAACGGTGTATCGGGGTGGAGCAATCACACCCTATATGATAAGGTGTGCTCTATGAAGAGTACTACTGAATTACCTATTTCCTTTTGGGAGTTATACACTTATGAAGTTGCATACCTATTGAATAGGGTTCCAATCAAATCAGTTGCCTACCAGTTCATATGAGATATGGAAAGGGAAGAGCCCATATCTTAAGTCAGTTAAGATTTGGGATTGTCCGGCCTATGTCTAAAAGAAAAATCCGAACAAGCTCGAGGCAAGGTCTGTTATGTAGAACTGGAAATGTTCCAGCTATAAAAACTACAGCTGATAATTTGGTAGAACCGAAGGATTCAATAGTAACCAACGAACCTCAGCCTCTCCGCCGATCTAGTAGGATTCCTCACCCACCTGAGAGTTACTTTGGTTTCTCTATGACAGTGGGAGCGAGGATTGCATCATGAGATGATGACCCAACTAGTTTTGCGCTGGCCATCAGGAGTGAGACTCTGTAAGAATGGATGGATGTTTATTGATCTGAGATGGAATCCTTATACACCAACAAAGTATGGACTTTGGTTGCTCTATCTGAAGGGTTAAATCCCCATCAGGAGCAAGTATATCTTGAGATGATTACTTGGTGTACATGGAAAACTTGAGACTTTCAAAGCTAGACTTGTTAAAGGTTTTCGTCATCGACCAGGCGTGGATAATGATGAAACCTTTTTCCAGTGCCTATGCTTAAGTCCATCCAGATCCTACTTGCCACGGCTACATACCATGACTACGATATCTGGCGGTTGGGTGCCATGACTGCTTTTCTAAATGATGTTTTAGAAGAGAACGTCTATAAGAACACAGCCTGAGGGCTTCGTAAACAGTGGGAGCAGCGGAAACGTGTGCAAGTTACTTTACAGGATAAAGCAGGCATCGCGGAGTTGGAACATCTGTTTTGATGTGGTAGTCAAAGAGTTTGACTTCATCAAAATAGTAGATAAACCTTGTATGTACAAAAGGGTAGTAGGGAGTATGGTAGTGATCCTCGTAGAGTACGTGGATGACATACTCTTGATAGGGAAGGAGTTTCCTATGCTACGCTCGTTCAATCTCCGCTTATCACAATGATTCTCCATATAGGATCAAAGTGATACCTAATAAATCCTGGGTTTTGGATCTATGAGATAGATCTAATTGGATATTAGGATACTAACTAGTTGTAGTGAGATGGTATCAATTGGTCCTTGGGAGAATCACTGGATGGGTTCCAGGATGATAAAGACTGCTGAAAGTCAGTCACAGGCATTGTCTTTACCCGAAGTAAAGGGACGGTATGTTGGAAGAGTGCCAAGCTAGATACCGTGGCATACTAGATGATAAAGGCAGGATACATTGCTACTTAAGGTGCTACCAAAGAGGCAGTCTGGATGTATATTTGTTCATGAGATGAACTTAGTTCCTCCCATTGTGTGACAATGGAGTTGTGGCTTATGCCAAGGAACGTCCGTCCCATCAGTGATCCAGACATATTCTAAGGCAGTGTCACCTGATCGTGGAGATGGTTGATCTCCAGGGGATCGAGGTTAGGAGAGCAGACTCAGAGGACAACACGGCGGATCCACTCACAAAGGCCTTTTCCCAGAGAGAGACTATTATGGGATGGTTGAGTATGAGATACTACAACCACTGCTACAGATGGCCCTAGTGCAAGTGGGAGATTGTTAGTTATATGTATGCCCTAGAGGCCATTACTGTACATAGGATGTATATTGTAGTGGATTCTTGGACATATATAGGGAGGACTTTCTTGCTCGACATGATAATATGCTATCTGGTTACTCTTTACCTTAACGTGTACACTGATTGTCTCTCTGTTACATGTTGGTAAAGCCCTTAGGATGTGTACTTGACTACCTGGACTATGATGCGGATCATACTGGTGGGGACATTGTAGTCCATAAGTACACCCTTCAAAGTCCCTAGTCGTGGGTGTATCGAGACGGGGTATCGATATACCAGAGTAGACTAGCGTATACCTTCTCGACCCATACAGATGGGCGATGGATGATCCCATATCCATTGGTGTTTGACATCAGAGATTATATACGGGAGCTCAGTGGAGACTGGGTACACTGGACGGACTCGCCGAGAACTCCAAGATGGTATTATACCTTACGTCAGATGGCAGTTCTCTGGTGACACTGGTACAGGTTAGTCTGTAGACCCGAGATCCTCATAGAGTCTTGTGTGATTCCCACTGTGCTTTGATTTCCAGCTTACCACGTCCAAGAGGGCATGGAAAACGGTGGCTTTTGGGTACAGTCCCGAATCACATGGAGGTAATGAGCGATAGGAGGGGATTCGTCTCTCCCGGTATAGGGAGTTGATGTTGCGCTGTGTTCGATTGGCTATAACCGGAAATCCCTGGCCAGGGTTGCTGAGATTTACTGGTAAGTGTTACCAGAAGTTTCTCGAACTGTTATAGACCTCATATCGACACGACTTATCGAGCTACTGGGGTCTGACGTTTACCACCCCTAGGCGAGATATGCGACATATCAGACGAACAGACCGGACTGTACGGTAAGTGTTACTGGTTGGATTCACAGGAGTGTGAGCGGGCTTGCTCGTCGATCTTCTGATCGCTCAATACCCGGGTGACCGTTACGTTTAGCAGACCGCTTGCGGCTTGTGGGTGTTTGATATGATCATCACCTGCTTCCGGCGTATTGACGAGTCTTTAGAGTCCTACACAGAGGTTTCCTGGCTCAAGCGAAACGAAATAGGAGCGCATATGAGATATGTGCGGGGCCGAGAATAATACCAGTATGTGATACGGTATTCTATTCTAGCGATTTGTATCATTGGTCAGTTATATGTGATATAGCCGGGTTACCGAATCAAGTGTTGATTCGATACATTGATACACTTGATATTAGTCGGTTATATGCGATATGACCGGATCGTTAAATCAAGTGTTGATTTAATGATTTAATGTATAATTATATATTTGATATAATACTTTACATTAACTAGTATTAGTTCACTTAAGATGGATTTTCTCACTTGATGTGCACATTGTATATATGATATAGTTTTGTGCACTAGTTTGTATCATGTTTGATGATACATGCAAACTTGGGTGTGTATGTTTAAACCATGGTTATGTTAATGGTTAGGGTTTTGATTTACTTATTTATTTATTCTCTTAATTCATTTTTGGCAAAAAAAGAAATGGTGGCTTGCTTTGTTTTACATTGAAGCTTTATGAAGCTTTGAAAAAGTCTACCACTTTTGTTTCATGCCTAACCTAACCATTCACCTAACCTTAGTTTACTCTCTACACATAACCATGGTTGCTAATATGATAAGAATCACTTATTTTTCTATTATTCATGAATTCTTATCATATTATCTTCTTCTTCTTCTTCTTCTTCTTCAAAAAGAAAGAAGCTTGCTAGCTTCAATGGTGAAATGAGAAAAGGAGTGAGAAATCCAATTCTAAAGTGAACCCACTTCCTATTTCTTCATCCTCTACCACTTGCCAAGTAGTATAGGGTGTTTTCTTCACAAGTTTCATGGCTTGGTGAAGTTGGAGCTTGATCTTGTGTTGCCTCGACGTAGATCATCTTCGGCATCGAAGTCGACGACCTAGCCCGCCCATTTCTCCGATGAAGCCGACGCTAGAGTCCGGGATCCGATGATCGCAGCGAGGGGACATCATCACGGAGCTATGGAGGTGGAGGACCGGATCTACAAAGGTTGTATTTTCCGTTCACTCTTAGTTAAGTTGTTAACTAGTTACATGTTTCGCCTAATCTCTAGTCAACGATCGCATTAGGGTTTCTCGGCAACGGAAATTTTTGAATTTGGCATGGTTGATGCTTTGTGAGACCTCATTAGTGTGCCTAGGAACCCTACAGTGTGCACTGTAGGGTTGCTAGGCATGCGCACAAGGGTCTACGAGGCATCAACCATGCCCGATTAAAATTTTAGTCGTGCCGAACAACTCTAATACGGATCTTTAAACTAGGGTTTAGGCGAAAACATGCATGTTAAACTCTTTAACACTAAGTGAGAGGGATTACAACCTTTGTAGATCCGGTCCTTCACTTCTAAAGCTCCGTGTTGAGGTCCCTTCGCTGCGATCATCGTGTTCCCGACTCTCGAGAGGCTTCACGAAGAGAATGATGCAACCTTTGCTTCCGATCTTCGATACAAAGATGATCTACCTTGAAGTTTCGTTAACACAAGCTAACACTCATAATATGAAGTGAACACCCTCATCTAAATAGCAAGGATATATGAGGATGATGAAGTAGGATTTTTGCTCTCATTTATTATCTTTTTCTCACTCATTTTCATCACAAAAGAAAGGTTTTTCATGAAGGAACTCAAGCATGAAGAAGAAGAATGAAGAAGATAACCTTAATCCTTTTGTGGTGAACAATGAATTATTGTTAGGGTTACAAATTTAACATTGGATTAGGGTTTAAACTTGGTTAAGGTTTGGATTAGGGTTAGCTTTTGAATGAAGCTTCCATGAAGCTTCATGAAGCTTTGACTTTGTGGTTGCTTGATATTATTTGTGAGATATTATGTTAACCCAATCCAAACCATTAACCCTAGTTAACTCTCTACAAGGGTTAACTCTCTCATGCTTAACCAAGATCACATACTGGTATAATTCTTGGTCCGGCACATATCTCATATGCGCCCCTATTTCGTTTCACTTGAGCCAGGAAACCTCTGTGTAGGACTCTAAAGACTCGTCAATACGCCGGCAGCAGGTGATGATCATATCAAACACCCACAAGCCGCAAGCGGTCTGTAAACGTAACGGCCACCCGGGTATTGAGCGATCAGAAGATCGACGAGCAAGCCCGCTCACACTCCTGTGAATCCAACCAGTAACACTTACCGTACAGTCCGGTCTGTTCGTCTGATATGTCGCATATCTCGCCTAGGGGTGGTAAACGTCAGACCACAGTAGCTCGATAAGTCATGTCGATATGAGGTCTATAACAGTTCGAGAAACTACTGGTAACACTTACCAGTAAATCTCAGCAACCCTGGCCAGAGATTTCCGGTTATAGCCAATCGAACACAGCGCACCATCAACTCCCTATACAGGGAGAGACGTATCCCCTCCTATCGCTCATTGCCTCCATGTGATTCGGGACTGTACCCAAAAGCCTCCGTTTTGCACGCCCTCTTAGACGTGGTATGATGGAAATCAAAGCACTGTGGGAATCACACAAGACTCTATGACGATCTCGGATCTACAGACTAACCTGTACCAGTGTCACCAGAGAACTGCCATCTGACGTAAGGTATAATACCATCTGGGAGTTCTCGGCTAGTCCGTCCAGTGTACCCAGTCTCTACTGAGCACCCGTACACCATCCTTGATGTCAAACACCGATGGATATGGGATCATCCATCGCCCATCATATGGGTCAAGATGCGTATACGCTAGTCTACACTGGTGCATCGATGCCCTGTCTCGATACACCCTCGACTAGGAACAGTTATAGGATGTACTCGTCAACTACCGTGGCCCCACTGGTATGATCTCATCATAGTCCCAGTAGTCGAGTACATATCCTAAGGGCTTTATCAACATGTAACATAGAGACAATCAGAGTACATGTTAAGATAAAGTACAACCAGATAGCATACTATCATGTCGAGCAAGAAAGTCCTCCCTATATATGTCCTAGCATCCACTACAATATACATCGCATGTACAGTAATGGCCTCAAGGGCATACATATAACTAACAATCTCCCACTTGCACTTGGGCCATCTGTTGTGGTATCATATACCAACAATTAGCTGCGGTTGAAGTATCTCATACTCAACCATCCCATAAATGTCTCTACTGGGAAAAAGGCATTTGTGAGTGGATCCGCGCTGTTGTCCTCTGTGTCTACTCTCCTAACCTCGATCTCCCTGAAGATCAACCATCTCCATGATCAGGTGATACTGCCTAAGTATTATATCTGGATTTCTGATGGGACGGTAGTTCCTTGGCCAAAGCCACAACTCCATTGTCACACATTGGTAGGAACGAAGTTTATCTCATGAACTTATATATATCCAGACTGCCTCTTTGATAGCATCCTTGGTAACGATGTATCTTGCCTTTAATCGTCTAGTATGTCACGGTATCTAGCTTGGAACTCTTCGAACATACCGTCCCTCCAGTGAGGGTAAAGACAATGCCTGCGACTAACATTCAGTCGTCCTTATCACCCTGGAACCTTTCCAGTGATTCTCCCCAGGATCGATTGATACCATCTCACTACAACTAGTGAGTATCCTAACATCCAATTAGATCTATCTCATAGATCCAAAATCCAGGATTCAGGAGGTATCATTTTGATCCTATATGGAGAATCATTGTGATAAGCGGAGATTGACCGAGTGTAGCATAGGAAACTCCTTCCCTATCAAGAGTATGTCATCCACGTACTCTACGAGGATCACTACCATACTTCCTACTACCCTTTTGTACATACAAGGTTTATCTACCATTTTGATGAAGTCAAACTCTTTGACTACCACATCAAAACAGATGTTCCAACTCCGCGATGCCTGCTTTATCCTGTAAAGCAACTTGCACACGTTTCCGCTGCTCCCACTGTTTACGAAGCCCTCTGGCTGTGTTCTTATAGACGTTCTATTCTAAAACATCATTTAGAAAAGCAGTCGTGACACCTAACCACCAGATATCGTAGTCATGGTATGCAGCCGTGGCAAGTAGGATCTGGATGGACTTAAGCATAGGCACTGGAAAAAGGTTTTATCATTATCCACGCATGGTCGATGACGAAAACCTTTAACAAGTCTAGCTTTGAAAGTCTCAACTTTTCCATGTACACCAAGTAATCTTTTCAAGATATACTTGCTCCTGATGGGGATTTAACCCTTCAGATAAAGCAACCAAAGTCCATACTTTGTTGGTGTATAAGGATTCCATCTCAGATCGATAAGCATCCAGCCATTCTTACAGAGTCTCACTCCTGATGGCCAGCTCAAAACTAGTTGGGTCATCATCTCATGATGCAATCCTCGCTCCCACTGTCATAGAGAAACCGAAGTAACTCTCAGGTGGGTGAGGAACCCTACTAGATCGGCGGAGAGGCTGAGGTTCGTTGGTTACTATTGAATCCTTCGGTTCTACCAAATCATCAGCTGCAGTTTGTATAGCTGGAACATTTCCAGTTCTACATAACAGACCTTGCCTCGAGCTTGTTCGGATTTTGCTTTTAGACATATGCCGGACAATCCCAAATCTTAACTGACTTAATATATGGGCTCTTCCCTTTCCATATCTCATATGAAGTGGTAGGCAACTGATTTGATTGGAACCCTATTCAATAGGTATGCAGCTTCATAAGTGCATAACTCCCAAAAGGAAATAAGTAACTCGGTAGTACTCATCATAGAGCACACCTTATCATATAGGGTGTGATTGCTCCACCCCGATACACCGTTGTGCTGTGGTGTAATCAGAGGAGTAACACTGAGAGAGAAACTCATTCTCTTTTAGAATAGTCCAGGAATTTCGTGCTCAAGTATTCTCCTCCCTGATCACATCAAAGGACATAATACTTATACCCTTAGTTTTGGTTCTCTATTTCTAACTTTTATTCTGTGAATATCTCAAAAGGTTCGGACTTATGTTTCAACAGGAACATATGACTGAATCTTGAGAGATCATCAGAAAATGTAATGAAGTAAAAAGAACCTATCTTGGCATGTGTAGACTGGGGACCTTCATACATCAGCATGTATCAATCCCAAAAGTTCACTAACTCTTTCTCTGTTTCCAATAAACAGAGCTAAGGTCATCTTATCTTTGTGACATGACCGACAAGTTTCACAAGATGTAAATTCAAACTTATTTAAATATGCATCTAAATGTAACTTCAACCAGTCGTGTCGCATTGATACGACCTAGTCTACAATGCCTCAAGAAGGATTCGTTCATTTCTGAACTCTTCCTCTTGTGTGTGTTCTGTATACTAAAAACTGTAGTTTGATTTAGAACGTCTATGCTTTTAGATAACGTGCCTGAACCGATCAACTCTTGATATAGGAAATGTTCAAAAACATTATCCAACAATACAAAATTATATCCTTTCTTTACTAATAAAGAGACTGATATGATTTTGTATATCAGGTTCGGTATCTAATAACATTTGTTCAGAATCAATGTATTCTGGTAATACAGGATGATAGTGACCAACAGACTTGGCTGCAACACTTGCACCGTCTCAATCTCATGAAACTTATCACCCGTTATCAGTTCTCTACCTTTCTGTAGCCCATGTACCAGATTACATATGCGGGATCCTGATCCGGTATCACATACCCAGGACGTAAAGGATACTAAGAAACAGTTGTCTGTAATGAACACACCCGAAGATGATGCATCAGCATGCACTTTCTTCGTTTGGGCGGCACGGGAAATCTGGTATTCCCCAATTTCCTGCTCTGTCTTATAACAATTATAAGTTGGAGCGGGACCAACGTTCCCCAGCTCAGTATAACAAGCGGGTTCGGTCAATATATCCGTTTTATTATCTTGATTAAGGCGTGATATGGTCGCTACCTGGAGAGAGAGAGAAGAAAACACTCAGCGTATGCTCTTGCAAGATCAGATTGGTTATTATTTTATCTAATCAGGATGGCTCCCACTGTTTTTATCAAATCTTCCTTCAAACCCTAAAAGGAAAGACTAGCCGGGATTAATTACACGCTACAAGTTCGCCAATCTTTCAGCCAGGCCAGTGTCGGTACTTTGAGGGAGGTCCACCGTGCTTTCGCACGAACCTAATTAATGTAAACCTCATTTTCCCAGAGGCGTAACCTCGTTAACACCTTTCTAGACACCTACTTGATCGGCTAATTGTAATGTGTAAAACTCTCCCAAGAGTAACAATTACTCGCAGTGGGTTTCAGGATCCAACTATCTCATAGAAGGTATGCAATCTCATTGCAAATTTCAACACTTGAAATTCCCAATAATATTTTGTGTTGGAGATAGTGCCCTCATAGTCAATTATTGGATCGCAGGTACGTGATTGCAATGATTGCGGAGGACCTATACCGGTATGACAGTCTTACTCGAGATGATAGTATGCTATCTGGTTTGCCTTTATCAGTCGTATACATGTTCAAGTGACTGATTGCATGTTACACTTTGATAGAGCCATTAGGATCTTGCTTTACTACCAACAGTATGATGGCGATCATATAAGTGAGAGTTGGGTAGTTTATACGCATATCCTTAATTGTGGTCCCTAGTCGTGGGAGTTTCGAGACAGGGCATCGATACTCCGGAGTAGACTAGTGTGTACAGTCGAGACCCCGACGAGGGGCGGTGGCCGGTCTCACAAGCCACTGGTGTCAGTTGGATCACCTAAGATGTATACAGGTGCTCATTAGGTTATGAGTACACCGGACAGGACTCGCCGGGAATCTGCTAGTTAGTATTATATCTACCGTCAGATAGCAGTTCCCTGGTGACATGTGTACAGGTTAGTTCATCGACCTGAGGTCGTCATTTGTCTCGTGTGAGTTCCCACTGTGCTTTGATTTCTATCCTACCACGGCTCAAAGGAGTCATGCAAACAGGTAGCTTTTGGTTACAGTCCCGAGCCACATGGAGGCACGTGAGCGGATCGGCAGGGGATTCGTCTCTCCCGGTATTGGGGGCGAGATCGTGCTGTGTCTAGGAGAGCCATTACACAAATCCATGGCCATGGTAGGAGATTTACTGGTAGGTACTCCAGTAGTATCTCAGGGTGTTATTGGGCTTCACTCCGACACGACTTATACTGCTATTGGGGGTCTGACGTTACTAGCCCCCTAGGCAGATATGCGATACTCATTGACGAACGGACCGGACTGTATATACATTGTCACTGTTAGGCTCAGTAGGGTTTCTGGATGAGTTCGCTCATCGGCCTCCCTTGAGTTTTCTCATCAGCCTCCATTGAGGTCAGTCCGTGCGCATAGCTAGTGCCGCTGACGGTTTGTGGTTAAACCCACTGCCAGGGTACTGACGAGTCATTAGAGTCCCCCACAGACAGTTTCCCAAGTTCGGGCGAAACGTTGTAGAAGCCGTATGGTTTTATGGCAGGGTTCGGAAAATGCACGTGCGTTTACGCACGTGTCAGTTTTCGGGCAGATGATACTGGTCGGCTTTGGTTTAAGCCGGATCCGAGTATTATATTGAGTAGGTATAATATCTTTGTTTCAGTTGCATTTGTATTCGGTCGTAATACAAATGCGGGTATATTTATACAGTTTCGGGGTTGTCCTGAAATTCGTTTCAGGATCACTTTTGGAAGTTGCCAGTTTCCAGTTTTCTATCAGCCGTCTTTTAACATTCTGTTAAAGGCGGATTTATCTTTTCTTCAGATATGGTGAGTCAGTGCTTCTAGAAGCTTCTAGAAGGTTCTAGATGATGACTAGGCTTCATGACTCATTAGTGCATTAATGGGTTTTTGATGATGTGTTTAATGAGTCACCATTTACCATTAATACCTTTTGGATTGCTTAAGATATTTTGATGTGAGAAGCTTTCTCTTGTGGTCACCCCCCTCTCCTACGGTCACCTCCCTCTTGCTATATATGGCCGGCCCTCTCTCTCCTCACTTCACTTGATGTTTCATTTGCTAGAAAAGATTATGATAGGTTTTATCGGTGTATGGAATTTCACAGTCCATTTCATTCCATCACCCGATTCCTTCGGCAACTTCATTAACCGATCGTCCACGGATTTGGACGAAGTGAGGCAAAGTCATCTACTCATTCTCTACATCATTCTTGGTCGTCTCTTTTAGCAAACTTGACGATCGAGTTGCCTCAAGTCAGAGGCGGGAGCCCGTTTAAAGAATCGATCATGTGGTGCCAACTCGACGAGGATATCGGAGATCGACGAGATCAGAGCAGCCGCAACGGAGCGTGGGATGATGGTTAAAGAACGAAGGACTCGGATCGTTCGGTATAACCATTCTACACTCTTTACAGTTTGTTAGTTTAGCAATAATGGTAGATCCGGGTTAAAGTATACGATAGCGCCAGTTTAAAAGTTTTGTTCCGCATTTTGCCGTCTGTAGACGGCCGGGGCGCTAGCGTAGACTTACAGTGGTATCAGAGCCTCACCATTTTGCTATACTAACTTATGCTAACGCGTTTAAAATATCGATCGAACCAGAAATCGAAAATTACAAAATTCCAAGCCGACAGTTTCTGTTGATTTTAAATGGTCTCAAAAATTAATTCTACATGTTTTAAAAATCTGTGCAGGCTTTTCTAAGAACTACGACGAAATTTCGGCACGTGTCTCCACCAAAGAGCCGCGGAAACGCGGCCAAACCCATGGTTTAGCCGCGCATCCGCGGCCACGTGGTGAGCTCGTGCTCCCAAATTTTGTCAGTGGGTTCTCTGTTGAATTTTGTGGCTTTTGGTATATATCATTTGCGCCCAGGTTTTGTTACTGTTCACCAGTAAGCAGTGGGGTCCACTTTTTGATATTTGGTCTTTGGTCGATCGAAATTTAAATACTTTAGTTTACAGTGCTTACATTATATCTCCGACCGGGAATGTCATTTGATCGGTAAACCGCGTCTGATTGCTATAGTTCTTTTAGACGGGTTTGCGAACGTGACATTCGCGTTGATGTTCTGTGTTGTGCTTTGATGTTGCGGATTTGTCATGGTGGATAGCAGTGTGCAATAGTAGTACAGTTTGTGTTTATTTGTACATTTGATATTGCGGGGCGAGCGTCCAACTTGTGGACTGCCGTCACTGCCTGTTGTATAATATTCTTTTGGGGCACGACCAGGTTGCGGTCGATGTACCTATTGTACTATTTTTCATTACTGTACTAGGTTTTGCCCCGCGACGGAGTGCACGGATAGCCGGGTTCTGGAGGGCAACGGGTCCGCATCTCATGGCTTTGAGAGGCAGAGGGGTCCCACTCTAGAATTCGCAGACTATTCGCCGCACTCGTAGGGGGTACAGGTTGACCCAATGAGGGGTGCTCAAGATTACCGGATTCCGTTAAGTGCCGGGTGGTCCATTCACTATGCTGTAAGGGGGCTGCCTCGCTTCAGGTTTTGGCGGGTAACTTGCCGCACCCGTAGGGGTCTAGGTTTCATTGCACAGGCTATCCACACGACAGGGGAACGTCGGGTTTCAGCAGCGGCTCTGTGAAACTCGGGGATCCCAGATATCTGTATTGTTCTGTGATGCTTATTAATTTTCTGTAATGTTGCATATTATCACGCCTGGAGCGATTATTGTATATTGGCTTATATACTATTAGATGTTGTATATGTTTTACACCCGCGCTAGTCCAGTCCCCGCTCTGTCGTTAGTTAAATAACCTAACGGGATATGAAGGGACCCAGTGACGAATGCGGATGGCATATACGTACATTTTATTTTCGTTCTTTTCTGGTGTGATTAATTGATGGGACTGCGTTGATTCTGATCAATGCAAAGTTAAAACAAACCTGTTTACAGTTGTTGGAACAAATTTAAAAAGTGTTATTGCAAAGACGTTTCCTTTTGTTATGCATAGCGGTATTCAGTGGAATATCCTGCACCTCATTCGACGGGGCAAGGGCCGATATCCTTTCACCTGGACTGACCCCTTGGACAGAAGTTTGCGTCAGAGTAATAACTTTACTATAGTCGATTACAAGTTGCTTTGCATAGCGGTATTCAGTGGAATATCCTGCACCTCATTCCATGAGGAAAGAGCCGAGATCCCTTTACCGGGAGTGACCTCTTTAGTAAAAGGTTTTCGCCACTATATTTTAAAAAAAAGCTATCAGGTTCCTTCAGCGATATCAAGTTCACTACGTTAAAGGTTTTTCGCCAAAAACCATCCGTAACCCTCCGTCATTTCATATGAATGGTCAGTAGTATTCAAGCTATGTTGGTCTAGCCCTTAGCTAGGACATAGTGATTGGTAGCTGCTGGGGTGTTCACATGTTGCATAGATAGATGCGTTGGTTTGGGACAGTCGTACAGCCTTGTTGGCCCTTAGTCAAGGGCGAGTACGGGTGGGTTCAAATTAACAAGATTATGATGGGAAGAACTTGACATGTGACTTATGGTGGGCTGGCCCTTAGTCACGATCATAAGAGCATGGGGCAAAAATCATATCGGGAGTTTCTAAAGAAACTGAAACTTGCCAAGTATGCGCATACCATCTGGAGTATGAGTAACGTGGATGCATTCCATCACGTTATCATGCGATGAGAGTTGGATCCCGATTCCCACTGATGAGTTGGTTTACTCTTCGGGTGATCCCAATTGATTCTTCTTTAGGTTTGGAGGAGAATTTGACAGGACAGTGGGAGGTTTCCGGATTAGATAAAGTGATGACCATTCTGATCTAGGTTAGAGTGCACGCAGAGTGTTTCTTTTCTCTCTCTCTTTGGCAGCGACCTTTGACCGACCCTAGACTATGACTCAGTGACCAGGTTGACCGAACCTTCTTAAAATACTGGCTTTTGGATTGTCTATTTTGCATAAGTCATTACCACTCCTTCTTTTACCCTTTGCATTTCTCAGAACACCCGTATTACTACGGATATCCACTTCCATTGGATAGATCCATCGTATGGTTATATATGAACTCGAAAGGACTTCTTCGAGGATGGATCCAGGTTCAGGAGAAATAGAATTGGTTTATTCAGTTGTCTTTTATTATCGCCTTCTCTCAGGTTGCGAGAGCTCCTTAGTTTAGGAGAGTACACCTATTACGCCTATTGGATAGTCTTATTCCAAACCATAGGCTGGTGCCGAAAGGTAGGGAATGAAGAAAACCAATTAGCCTAAGTAGGGTGTGCAGAAGGTAATGTGTAAAGACAAAATAAAGGGATTAGAAAGAGGGCAAAGTAAATTGCGACTGATATCATTCACGACCAAAACCGCGTACTTCATCGCCACTCCTATTTCACCTTTAAAAGAATAAGGTATTGTTCAGTTGTCTTTTATCATCACCTTCTCTCAGTTGCGAGTACTCCTTGGTTTAGGAGGGTACACCTATTATGCTTACTGGATAGTCTTCTTCCAAACCATAGGCTGGTGCGGAACGGTAGGGAAGGAAGAAAACCATTTAGCCTAACAATGGTGTACAGAAGGTAACGACTAAAGACAAATAAAGGGATTTGGAGAGATGGCAATAAAATATACGGTTGAAGTCATGAATTGGATTATGGAAGAGGCATTGCTATGAATACCAGGATACCCCTACGAAACATTTACATATTTCAGTGCATTGTTAAAGAAAAACTGTTTTCCCAATTAGACACTTACTCCAAGGGTATGTATTTACCAGGTTTCATTCTCATATCTGTATGGTTTTACAGATGATGAGTGGGAGTAAGATATTGGGAATTAGGTGATCATCCTCATTATATCGGAATTCATTGTAATTGGTGATATTTGAGGAAATCGCCAGGGTACAGTTTTCAACCTACGACGCACTGGTTTTGAGTTGTTTAACTCAGCGGACTTATACAGAGTATTGTATGTTGTCCAGTGTCCATCAGGACAAAGGGGTAGGTCCTCGTACTATGTTCTGTTTACTTATAACTTCTCTAGTATTTAGACAAGTGTTTCGTAGAAATACAAGGTCTAAGTTTTGAGATGTTGTGGGTATAAGAATAAAGTAGAGAACCAGGTGTTACAAGTATCAGGATTCTTCAAAGAGATCGAAGATGTAGATTCTTGTGATTGGTATTCAGATAATAGTGATAGTTTTGAGAAACGTGTTTCTCTTTCAGGTTACTCATAATTGGATGGATTCCTAAGTTGAGTAATGCTGATTAGCCTTTTCCATTAAGTTGATAAGCACTGGAGACAGCTGCATGCATTGAATCTGGTTCCAATTAAATGAGTGCCAAAGTTTCTATATTGGATATAGAATAGTTCGTACTTTAAAAGATATTAAGGTACGGGGAGTTGTCCAGCTTATGCTTAAAACCAGACTCTGGATAACTCAGGGCACGGTTCTGTGATGGCTGTTTGTGGGTTGACCCTGGTTATGACGAGGGTTGATATTCTACCATTTGGAAGATCAATAGTGATATTGTTCTTGACTCGCGACAGTTTTAGTAAAATGGATCTTTTTCAGAAAACAGGAGAGGGAGTATGGTAGAACTGGAAGTGATTCCAGAACCGCGAACGATTACGGAAAATTTAATAGGACCTATACATTCAATCAGGTTTGACATTCCAATAGCCACTCCGCAGGTATGGTAGGTAACCTCAGACGCCCGAGAGGTACTTCGGTAGCCTCAGAGACGGTGACAGGGAGGTTCTTATCTACCAAGACTTGACACTACTGTTGTTCCAGGATATGAGACCCGGCAGGAGGGTTGTCGTAGTCAGTGGGAGCAGCGGAAGCATAGTGGGCAAGATGCTTATATCTATTTATAGACATGAGCAGTTATAGCGGAGATAGATCGTCTATTTTTGATGTGACAGTCATGGTTTTGACTTCAATCAGAATAGGGGATGGATCTGTTAAGAATGTAGTAAGGTGTGATGTCATGGTATCTGGATGACATACACAGAGTAGGAAGTAAAATTCCTATACTACGATCGGTTGTACTGTGGTCGTCACACAGTTGTTTCTCCAGACAGGATATGGATATAATATTTGACATTCCGGTTTCTAGATCTATGGTTTTAGATCTGGATTTGGGTAGTTTCCCAATGTAGGTACTATGACAGATATTCTAATGGTTTTTGGAATAGTTGACTCCGAGCATGGTGGTGTACCTGCAGGTGATGGAGTCACCCTCTCTAAAGGTGTCTTACAGACTAAAGGGGAGAGGGATGTGCATGATTGGCAGATCACTTTCTTAGGCAATTGAGTCAATCATGAGATGTCAAGTACCACACCAAATGTTGGTTTTGCACTAGATGCAATAAGTTTCTATTAATCCAATCCTGGAGAAATATAAGGAAGCAGGTTTAGAACATAAGTACATGTTCTACGGATTTGATGACGGCAGCCTCTTTCGGGAGACGGTTATCATTCCAGGCTTCAAAGGTGACATGGTTGACAGTGTGATTGTCAGAGTTATAGTTTTTCCTTCTGACGAAGAGGGACAGTATTATGGACAGATGGTTCAAGAGGATACTGTGGGTGGCATGGTGCCCGATACTGATTAGGTTCAGTGATCGATACAGTCTAAGAAGTTTGGATTTGGAGTTCATTTATGAACCAAGTCCCATCAGATATCCAGACATATTCTAAGACATGTATTACTCAATTCGGGAGATGGCTTTCTCCGCGAACTTGAGATTTAGAGAGATATAGAAAGAAAATTCTAGGCGGATCCACTCACTAAGGCTATTTCTCGAACACAATAGTTTTACAAACGGGCTTTATGATACTGCTTAGTAGAGAAGTTGGGTGTTTGTTTCACACGGGCTGTGAGTACGCAACATCGCAATAATTAGCCTTGAGTGCAAGTGGGAAATTGTTGGAGATAGTGCCCTCATAGTCAATTATTGGATCGCAGGTACGTGATTGCAATGATTGCGGAGGACCTATACCGGTATGACGGTCTTACTCGAGATGATAGTATGCTATCTGGTTTGCCTTTATCAGTCGTGTACATGTTCAGGTGACTGATTGCATGTTACACTTTGATAGAGCCCTTAGGATCTTGCTTTACTACCAACAGTATGATGGCGATCATATAAGTGAGAGTTGGGTAGTTTATACGCATATCCTTAATTATAGTCCCTAGTCGTGGGAGTTTCGAGACAGGGCATCGATACTCCGGAGTAGACTAGTGTGTACAGTCGAGACCCCGACGAGGGGCGGTGGCCGGTCTCACAAGCCACTAGTGTCAGTTGGATCACCTAAGATGTATACAGGTGCTCATTAGGTTATGAGTACACCGGACTGTGCTTTGATTTCTACCCTACCACGGCTCAAAGGAGTCGTGCAAACAGGTAGCTTTTGGGTACAGTCCCGAGCCACATGGAGGCACGTGAGCGGATCGGCAGGGGATTCGTCTCTCCCGGTATTGGGGGCGAGATCGTGCTGTGTCTAGGAGAGCCATTACACAAATCCATGGCCATGGTAGGATATTTACTGGTAGGTACTCCAGTAGTATCTCAGGGTGTTATTGGGCTTCACTCCGACACGACTTATACTGCTATTGGGGGTCTGACGTTACTAGCCCCCTAGGCAGATATGCGATACTCATTGACGAACGGACCGGACTGTATATACATTGTCACTGTTAGGCTCAGTAGGGTTTCTGGATGAGTTCGCTCATCGGCCTCCCTTGAGTTTGCTCATCAGCCTCCCTTGAGGTCAGTCCGTGGGCAGCCGTTACGCATAGCTAGTGCCGCTGACGGTTTGTGGTTAAACCCACTGCCAGGGTACTGACGAGTCATTAGAGTCCCCCACAGACAATTTCCCAAGTTCGGGCAAAACGTTGTAGAAGCCGTATGGTTTTATGGCAGGGTTCGAAAAATGCACGTGCGTTTACGCACGTGTCAGTTTTCGGGCAGATGATACTGGTCGGCTTTGGTTTAAGCCGGATCCTAGTATCATATTGAGTAGGTATAATATCTTTGTCTCAGTTGCATTTGTATTCGGTCGTAATACAAATGCGGGTATATTTATACAGTTTCGGGGTTGTCCTGAAATTCGTTTCAGGATCACTTTTGGAAGTTGCCAGTTTCCAGTTTTCTATCAGCCGTCTTTTAACATTCTGTTAAAGACGGATTTATCTTTTCTTCAGATATGGCGAGTCAGTGCTTCTAGAAGCTTCTAGAAGGTTCTAGATGATGACTAGGCTTCATGACTCATTAGTGCATTAATGGGTTTTTGATGATGTGTTTAATGAGTCACCATTTACCATTAATACCTTTTGGATTGCTTAAGATATTTTGAAGTGAGAAGCTTTCTCTTGTGGTCACCCCCCTCTCCTACGGTCACCTCCCTTTTGCTATATATGGCCGGCCCTCTCTCTCCTCACTTCACTTGATGTTTCATTTGCTAGAAAAGATTATGATAGGTTTTATCGGTGTATGGAATTTCACAGTCCATTTCATTCCATCACCCGATTCCTTCGGCAACTTCATTAACCGATCGTCCACGGATTTGGACGAAGTGAGACAAAGTCATCTACTCGTTCTCTACATCATTCTTGGTCGTCTCTTTTAGCAAACTTGACGATCGAGTTGCCTCAAGTAAGAGGCGGGAGCCCGTTTAAAGAATCGATCATGTGGTGCCACCTCGACGAGGATATCGGAGATCGACGAGATCAGAGCAGCCGCAACGGAGCGTGGGATGATGGTTAAAGAACGAAGGACTCGGATCGTTCGGTATAACCATTCTACACTCTTCACAGTTTGTTAGTTTAGCAATAATGGTAGATCCGGGTTAAAGTATACGATAGCGCCAGTTTAAAAGTTTTGTTCAGCATTTTGGCGTCTGTAGACGGCCGGGGCGCTAGCGTAGACTTACATTTTGCCCCAAGCGATCTATGACCTTGACTGAGTCAACAAACCATAGACCGCAAGTAAAGTTCAACCCGTCATTTCCCGATTGAATTAAACCCACCCGCACGACCCTTGACTGAGTCAACAAGGCCGCACGACTACCCTAATCCAATCGCATCATATGCTTTGCAGATAAGCAGTAATCAGCTACCGCACACTATGCCTTGACTGAGTCAACAAACGCAGCACGAATACTAACTATTACTTATCTGAAATGACGGAGGGCTACGACAGGTTTTTAAGAAAACCTTTTGCGTAATGAACTTTATATCGTTGTAGAATCGAGTGATTTTAAATGGAGTGTTTTTGAGGCTTTTCTAGTTTTGCTAAAGGGGTCACTCCCGGTGAAGGGATCGTCGGCCCTTTCCTCGTCGAATGAGGTGCGGGATATATCATATATATCACTGTGCAAAGCAGAAACTATAGAAGCAATCAAAAGACAAACCGAGGGTTGTAGCATCTGCCAGTTATTGCTAAAGGAGTCACACCCGGTGAAGGGATCTCGGTCCTTTTCTTATCGAATATGGTGCAGGATGTTCTACAAGGAACACCGCGATGCAAAGCAAGAACTGTAGCTACCTGTTTTTAATTTTGAAATTCGATTCCACAACATCTTAGGTTTCTTTTATTTCATTAATCTCATTAATGAAGTCCCATTTTATTATGCTTCACAAGCATCTCTTTTGAAACGAAATCTGCAATATAACATATATCTCATATATATAATATAAACATTAGTCTCAGGCAGTAATATGATCTCATCACAGAACATTGCAGCAGAAGAACATATATGAAATATTGGATATACTAGGACGTCCGTGTTTTCAATACGAGCCTGTATAAAACACAGATTCCACGGTCGCGATGAATAGCCAAACCCACATCCCTAGAACCCTACGAGAGCGGCAAGTAACACTGCCAATTCTAGGGTTAGGAGACCCGGTCTCGACTCCTCGAGATGGTCTCCCACTGGACCCCAGAACCCGGTTACTTGTGCTCCCCGCCTTGGGTCTACCTATTGTGGAAAAGTAAATAATATACAAATGGTGACATCAACCTCATCCCGGAAGTGCCCCAATAAAAGAATATTACATACAAATGAATTTTACATGAATGAAAAAGAAAAACTCTCATCTCATATAAAACCCCCGGCTATTCAAACGCGACGATCCAATACAACATATCACAGCAACACATAATATCTCATATCATCAACGTAAGCAAGTATGCGTATCCCGATTGTCGTTGATGTATAGCAACGAAGCCGGCGATACACCACATACTACGCTTACGGTCACAGAAAAGAAAGTGTAAAACTACAACAGTTGGAATCCGCAACCTCTTTATACATCGCATGCCTAACCAAATGAATTCCTTAGACATCGCATGCCTAACAATTATAAACCCCGCATTTTAGTCTCATTATCGAAAACCCTTTTCAATATCAAGTCGGGCAATTCAACAAGATTCCCGACATCCTGATCGAATGCTCGTCACAAACTTTAGTAGACGGCCACACCCCCGGACGCCGTCGATGAAGTGCACTAAGGCGGAACACCGCTGCCGCGAGCACCCGAACGGATACTTTCGGCGACGGGGTTCTCCTACAGTCACTTGGTCGGGCTATGGGGTGAGGCTGTCTGTTAAGTTTACCCGGTGAGTATCCGCGTACGCTACGTGATTGCGACGGACTTTTGATCACATCAAAATTCCGTGGCAACCGATCAAGTGAGACTAAAGTGCTGTGTTTATAACATTCATTCAGTTATCTCATAACTACTTATGAATTCCAATTATTGTATCACATTCCAGATAAATAGAAAATGTTAAACTTTCCGATCGAACAATCAAACTCCCAAGTTTTCCCTAAACAGATCAACACATGATATAAGTTTAAAAACATTCACTTCATGCCTCAGTACCAATGGTCCAGCCGTAGAAGGGTCAAGCCAACGCCTCACATGTGGCACGCCGTACTACCCCAAACCCTAAGGTTCAAAGGGAAGTTCAAGACGGTCACATAATCGAGTTAAGGTTTGTTGTCTTCTAGAGGGTCCATCGCGTTACTTGCACTACTTAGAACGTTCTTAAACCACGGAAAAATCCAACACTTGGAAATTTTCCGGCAGGGGAAAAATTGGGTATTTATATCCAGTCGAACTTTTTAACATATTCTAAATTATCCGGAAAAACATAAACGAAGTTAAATTATCTGATCGAATTAACGAGTCCCCAATAAAACCCTAGAAAACTCAACACTTGAGTGGAATTAAAAAATTCCCATAAACAATTGCCAAGAAACGACCTAAGAATAAATATATGAAATTTCAGGGACTAAGTCCAAATTTTGGCCGCGGAATCGCCGCAAAACCCCTGGTTTCGCCGCGGTTCCACGGTCAAATTATTGACTTAGTGGACCGTACTTCACAGTAATTCTTAGTTTTTCCTGCTTGTTTTTCTGAGAATTTTTAATTCACAAAAATCCACTGTTTTGAAAAATGTACAGAGAAGGGTTTTGTCGGGGTTTACGGGTTCGATCGGACTTCTAATTTCGTCTACACTTCGCCTAAAGCTCTAGCTAGGCTCTGGTACCACTGTAAGGTTCCTAGGCACACTAATGAGGTCTCACAAGGCATCAACCATGCCAAATTCAAAAATTTCCGATGCCGAGAAACCCTAATGTGATCGTTGACTAGAGATTAGGCGAAACATGTAACTAGTTAACAACTTAACTAAGAGTGAACGGAAAATACAACCTTTGTAGATCCGGTCCTCCACCTCCATAGCTCCGTGATGATGTCCCCTCGCTGGGATCATCGGATCCTGGACTCTAGCATCGGCTTCATCGGAGAAATGGGCGGGATAGGTCGTCGACTTCGATGCCGAAGATGATCTACGTCGAGGAAACACAAGATCAAGCTCCAACTTCACCAAGCCATGAAACTTGTGAAGAAAACACCCTATACTACTTGGCAGGTGGTAGAGGATGAAGAAATAGGAAGTGGGTTCACTTTAGAATTGGATTTCTCACTCTTTTTCTAATTTCACCATTGAAGCTAGCAAGCTTCTTTCTTCTTGAAGAAGAAGAAGATGATAATATGATAAGAATTCATGAATAATAGAACAATAAGTGATTCTTATCATATTAGCAACCATGGTTATGTGTAGAGAGTAAACTAAGGTTAGGTGAATGGTTAGGTTAGGCATGAAACAAAAGTGGTAGACTTTTTCAAAGCTTCATGTAGTTTCAATGTAAAACAAAGCAAGCCACCATTTCTCTTTTTGCCAAAAATGAATTAAGAGAATAAATAAATAAGTAAATCAAAACCCTAACCATTAACATAACCATGGTTTAAACATACACACCCAAGTTTGCATGTATCATCAAACATGAAACAAACTAGGGCACAAAACTATATCATATATACAATGTGCACATCAAGTGAGAAAATCCATCTTAAGTGAACTAATACTAGTTAATGTAAAATAATATATCAAATATATAATTATACATCAAATCATTAAATCAACACTTGATTTAACGATCCGGTCATATCGCATATAACCGACTAATATCAAGTGTATCAATGTATCGAATGAACACTTGATTCGGTAACCCGGCTATATCACATATAACCGACCAATGATACAAATCGCGAGAATAGAATACGGTATCACATACTGGTATAATTCTCGGTCCTGCACATATCTCATATGCGCTCCTATTTCGTTTCGCTTGAGCCAGGAAACCTCTGTGTAGGACTCTAAAGACTCGTCAATACACCGGCAGCAGGTGATGATCATATCAAACACCCACAAGCCGCAAGCGGTCTGCTAAACGTAACGGCCACCCGGGTATTGAACGATCAGAAGATCGACGACCTAGCCCGCCCATTTCTCCAATGAATCCGACGCTAGAGTCCTGGATCCGATGATCGCAGCGAGGGGACATCATCACGGAGTTATGGAGATGGAGGACCGGATCTACAAAGGTTGTATTTTCCGTTCACTCTTAGTTAAGTTGTTAACTAGTTACATGTTTCGCCTAATCTCTAGTCAACGATCGCATTAGGGTTTCTCGGCACCGGAAATTTTTGAATTTGGCATGGTTGATGCCTTGTGAGACCTCATTAGTGTGCCTAGGAACCCTACAATTATGTGGATTAGTGCTAGTTTAGGCAAATTTGAGTGATACTTGACCAAGTGTTGGTTTTGATTGTTAGGGTAACCTTATTAGGTGTGTTTGAGACCAGTTAACCCTAGAATACCCCAGATTTCCAGTTAGTTACCTGAAAGTTTCGACTTGGCGTATTTTAGTGATTTTGTCGATTTTGTGACCTTTATGGAATCTGCTACAACCCGAGATACCCTAAAATAATATTGACTTGGCAGTGAGGTATGCAGGCAGATAGAAACCAACACCCAAAACCCTAGCTCCAACCCCCATTTTATGGCCGCAGATATATTCCCTCTGGCCGCAATTTGCGGCCAGAGCAGTAGGGAACTGCCTCGTTTTTTGTGCATGACTCTTTTACCTGTAAACTTGACCCCTGGTATGTCTAGTTTTGTCTGATTCCAATCAGGGTAGAATCAGGGTTGATTTTCTTGAGTTGGCGCATGATTTACGACTTGTTTTCGTATGGATTTTGGTCAGTTTTCATAGCTGAGCCAACTGATTCGTTTCTGTCGGGTGGCGTTTGAACGCCAACGACAGAGGGATATTGGCCGTGTTTGCATGCGAGGCTGTAGGTTTTTACCTATCGGCGTAGCGTGTACCACTTTGGTTTCCGACATGGTTTTCATGTGTTTTAGCGTATGATATCCTTGTAAGTACCCCACGTGGCGTCGAGGCGTTGGAGATGGAAATGGCGACATCGGCACCGGCACACATGAGCAAGGTGAGTAGATTTATATCTATGGAGAGAAGTCGGGTGGATGGCGTATAGCACCCCCGCAGTCTGTGGTGATGTATACGGATGCGTATACACACTTACAAATATTATATGTTATTTGTGATTAATGATAATGTTAAGATGGATATTGGTGAAAGGTTACGAAACCCTAGAGTAGTGGGTGGACTACACATACACACACATACATACTTGCATATATCCTTATTTCATATGTGGTTATGGGATTCTATATATATATGTGTTCACGTGGGTATGGGACTATGTGTTCACATACGGATTTGATGATGATACTTGGGTTTGAGATGAGTCGATGATATTTGATCCGAGATTATGATATCGGTGATATGGTAAAATTGATATTTGAGATACGCCTTGATGCTTTAGCGGATTTTGGGATAATGATGCCATAGGAATAGTGATATATATATAAACGATCGACATGTGATTATGATACGAGATAGGATATGATATGATATGTCAAGATATTTATGATAGGCCGCCTTGGGCGTTTGTTTACTCCTTGAGATGATATGTGCTGACGATATCGATTCATACGAGACTGTTGATCAGTAGTCAGATCATGATGATAGTGATGATGTTAGCTTGTACTAGACGTACGCAAGTACCCAGATTATGATACTTGATATAGAGAATACCCGATGAGTGATATGACGAATGTGATATTGACCCGTACCCAGATTTGGGGATGCCGTACGATGGATTTACGTACGAGCTATAAATTGATGTTTGAACCGCACTCTTGATTTGGGAATAACTGATTATAGAGATATGGTATCGGATGTGATATTATCGAGGCGGGATCACCGACTATATATATATATATATATATATATATATATATATATCGACTCAGATGTCAGGCGGTTTCCCTTAGCTACTTTTAGCTTTTAGCTCAGCCTTATAGTGGTGTAGCTATATGACTCTTATAACATTAGATGCAGTTTAGCTATCATTGTGTTTGGTATTCAGCTCCCGCACATTATTTTTGTTGCTCTACATCGCATACTTATTGTGATTCATATTCTAGTGTTGATATCATGCTGTTAGGACACCAGCACCATTACCGATGATGCGTATGTACCATGTACACTTACTTGCCGGCTCGCACACATCTTCATCGGTAATTGCCATGTCACTACACAGTAGTATTATTGCAGCAGGATATGACCCTTGTATGTGCATAATATTATTCCATGTTGCATGATATACTGTTATACTTGCACTTTATTAATATGTCACATACATCATGTATTCTGATTATGCGCATTGAGATATGTTGTTTCTATGATATTTTGGATTTGGGAACCGTGGGTATTTCAATGAGATTATGTAATTGTTTTAAAAACCCGGTTACCCTTGATATGATATTTCATTGCGTCCACCATGTGTTTTCTCGGTGCTGAGAGCGACATGTGAAACCCGATTCGAGGAGGCGGATGAGGCCGATTGCGGGTATATGGTGGGCCCGGTGCGGTACCCCGGGGCAAGAAGATCGCAGGAGATGGCGTTGAGCCTGGAAGGGGAGCACTACCGACCAGTGATTTTACCCGACGCGTCGGATATCCGGAGAATACCGTCGTGGTCTTGAAATTGATGGTAGGGGCCGGTCTGGATTGACGTCGCCCTAGATAGTGAGACTTATCAGAGACATTGAGATATTGAGATTGAGGCTATGTTTTGTGCCGATGCTGGGCACAGGTTTCATGATGTTTTTCCATGATTTTGACTATATCCTTATATTTACATGCATGATGATTATTGTCATTGGGTGACACGTGGACGGGATCCACCTATATACAAACATTGATCACATACAGACTCTGATTACATTGATCATACTTTTTATGCATTCATACATTATCCATAAGA
Organism: Agapanthus africanus; assembly: GCA_030015575.1. Lineage (NCBI taxonomy): Eukaryota > Viridiplantae > Streptophyta > Magnoliopsida > Asparagales > Amaryllidaceae > Agapanthus > Agapanthus africanus. The sequence continues at coordinate 227,262,249 of JASDDO010000004.1, read as the reverse complement.
TATATTGCCACCTGATGAACTGACACGGGCACATGGGATTACATTTGGGTTAGATAGTTACCCTAGCCATTGTTATAGGTTGCTGGTTATTTATTTGAGGATTATATATATTGTGATCGTATGACCTAGGATTGTGTCATACATGCGATTTTCTGTTCATAGATCTTTTTCTACTCACGAGTTGGCAACTCACCCCCGTTGTGCCCCAGTTTCTTGCAGGTGTTGCCGTACGGGTTTCATTACGGCTTTGCGGGCACAGCTTCTTTCAGGTGACTTGCTGGTAGGTGGGTTATTGTATCATACCCATCATTATGCATTGTATATTATATTTCAGTTGTATCTAGAACTTCCATCAACCAAACATGTACTTATTTGAGATAGAGACCAGTGGTGTTTATTCTTTCGACCTTAGAGTCGTACGTTAAATTTCTCTGGGTTTCATGCCGTTGAGTTCCCTTTTCTGTTGTGATCCTCGCCTTTTGGCGTTGTATATTATGTTGCAAACTGGTTGATTTACATATGGTTTTTCCTTCACTCCACTATTTTTCTTGGTTTGGATTTCTGGGCTCGGCTTACTTAGAGCACATACGCCTTGAGACGTTCATAGCCTAAGTGTCGGTCATGTTCCGTACTTTCGGGTCGTGACAAGAAGATTGTGGAAATTTTTAAGAAAGTTAACATAAATATTTCTCTCCTTGATGCTATCCAACAAGTTCCATCTTATACGAAAATTCTAAAGGTCTTGTGCACCAGGAAAAGGAAAATTCAAGTGCCTAAAAAAGTTTTCTTAGCGAGTAATATGAGAAATTCTCTTACCCAATTGGTGCCCACGAAATGTAAGGACCCCGGTTGTCCTTCAATATCTATAATTATTGGGGGTAAAAATATCAATCGTGCTCTACTCGATTTAGGTGCTAGTGTTAACTTACTCACGTATTCTGTTTATGAGCAATTAGGCATAGGAGAGTTGAAACCTGCGCACTGCACTCAACAGATGGCCGATCGATCTATCACCCAGCCTAGAGGTGAAGTAGAGGACGTGTTAATCAAAATCGGGGAATTTATATTCCCTGTGGACATTATAGTTATAGATACACAGCCTGTAGCAAACCCACGGAACCAAATCCCGGTGATTCTAGGTCGACCTTTTCTAGCGACTTCCAACGCAATAATCAATTGTCGTAATGGTTCCATGAACCTGTCCTTTGGGAAGATGACAATTGAGCTTAACTTGTACAAGTTAGGAAGTCAACCCTCTGAACCTTATGCTCATATAATTGATGTATGTTCCGTCGAAAGATAGATTTTGACAGTTGCGAATTTGAGGAGCTTCACGATACTGATATAGACTCCACTGGTGCGTTATTGTTTAATACTGCTATTTATTATAAACATGAGGACCCTTCTATCGACAAGTCCACACCCATGTCTGAATCCTTTGACTTGTCGAATAAGTTAATAGAGCTGTCCCGATCAACATCTAACGCTAAATATGAACCTTTTATGGAGTCCGAGTATCAGCCATTTCTTTCCGATAAGATTATCATTCGAAATATCGATGGAAGTTTTGAAGACATTTTTACTGAAGAACTCGCATTCCTAAAAGATATGGGAGTTGTGATGAATCAACCCCCACCCCCAAGAAGTTGAACCGCCACCCCTTCTTCTTATCAAGAACGAGAATGCGAATAGTCCACCATCACTGTTTCGTCTCAACCAACCGAGACGTAAACCCGTTCAATCACACCTCTTATCTCCTCCCCACTTCTTCACGTCTATAGATGACATGATCTTTTACCAACCGTGGTGTTATATTGATAAAATATTTGAATGGTTGGTGTTGACTTTTAGTCTTTGTAAAGCTTTATATAGACCAATAATTTTAAACCCCCCTCTTTATAATTTTAAATGCTTAATACCTTTTCACTCAAGTTTGGGGGGAGAAAAATATATTTTGGCTCTTGGAAGAAAAGAAATTTTTTGTACGATTGTAAGCCAAAAATAAGTTTGGGGGAGGATTTCACTGTCATTAATTTTTGTCCCTTTTACTAATCATTGAGAATTTTTCCTCCCAAGTCTACAGGTTTTAAGCTTAAAGGATGACATCAATGAGGACACTGCTGCAAATAGGTTTAGGGGGAGGTTTGTGCTTATTAACGTATCATTTTACATTATAGTAAATAAAAGCAATAAAAAAAATTTGTGATGATAAAAGTTAGAAAGTGAAAAATAAATATGGAACATAGGAAGAGATTTAAGAAAAGCAAGAAAATTATATGTTTTAAAACAAAGCTAGTAATAGGTAATCATGAGCTGTTGTCATAAGGGTTAGTAAGATGAAGGAAATTACTAATCTGAGGATAAAAATGAGTTTGAAAAATATTCGTTATTCTTGAGTTGAAACATTTGAACGCTGATAACCTACTATACACATTTGCACACATCTTGAAACCTGGGATAGTAGAGGATACCTTGAAATGCTGTTGTCTAAAAGCTTTAGTATGAAGGAAAAAAATATATATTTATATATATATATATATAAAATATAAATGACACATAAAATATAAATGGTGAATAAAAATGAACACTGGTTTTGTTATTACTTAAGGCAGCATAAAAAAATATAGCGAGGGTGCTTTATCGCCTAGTGGTTTAGAACAACTGGTTTGGGAGCCACTGCTAAGCCTTAGGTGTTGCAAGACTAGGATAATTCTAATTACGCCATAAAGAGTGAGCACATTTGATAATCGGTTGGTTGGTATCTTAAGAAGTATTAACGGCCGCATGAAGAATGTGTGAGCGATTCCATCTGAAGATATTCACCGTCTAAAAAGTACTAAGGAAGATGGATAAGAGTATTATAGCTTGAATTGAATTCTCTAAGTGTAGGGATGTCTTTCACACACACGTAGGGGTATATGATCGATATTTGGAGAATAGATAGAAAGGAAGACTAAAGA